>CAWUPB010000071.1:1303514-2607029 GCA_963924115.1 Dovyalis caffra
TTTGGCTTGGCTTAATCATCTCAATCCATAGAAAATACAATGAATGTTAGTTAATACAATGTGACATGCATGAATATGGTTTGAATGCTTGCTTGAACATTGTTTGAATGGCATGTAATGATATAAGAATGCTATGAATTACAAAGCATGAATGAGAATGTGAATGTAAATATGAACATAAATATGAATGTAAATGTGATATAGTTGAATTAGTATTAAGCAATTAAGAAAAAAAGAACTAACTAGGTGTGCTATTATATACATATAGTTAGTGAGAATTCCATCTACGAGGAGAAATAACAATGATCATAGCAAAGCGGGTTTGAGTAAGTATGCCACGGATAGAGATGAACATCTCATGGTGTTGTTTAGACAATAGCAAGATATGATGCAAAACATACAAAGAATGAGGTTCAAAAACGAGTAACAACAAAATCTAAAAGTGGCTAGACTGCCACAACAAGCGAGATGTAGTTGAGCAATTTCAAAAGTTTAATCTAAAGGATTTTAAAGGTAAACTTGATCTTATGGCTGCTAAGGAATGGCTTAATTCCATGGAGATAATTTTTTAGCACTTGGCACTAGAGGAAGTGGATAGGGTAGCTTGTACTACTTTTATGTTGGTGGTTGATGCACAAATATGGTGGGAGTCGGCAAAAGTCATCCGAGATGTGTCATAACTCACGTGGGCATGATTTAAGGTAGTGTTTAATGAAAAATACTTTTATAACATTATGAAATCTCGAAAGATTCAAGAGTTTTTGAAAATTAAATAAGGAGATATGTCAATAAATGAATACATTCAATAATTTGAGCATGGTTATCGATTTATCACTTTTATGTCTAGCGAGTGAGGCACAAAAGAAGGAACACTTCCTTCGAGGATTAAGGGCTAAGATCCAAAGTTTTGTATAAGTGTCGACCGATAGCTACTAAAAAATGATCGGTTAAGCACTTCAAATTGAGTCGGATAAAAAAAACGTGGGTTCAATTCCCACCAATGAGGAAGCCCAATATTTGTAATAGGCCTACCGGTCTATTGGGAAAAAGGAAACCATTCATAAGGTCGTGGTAAGGGAATGTTAGAGGAAATGTGAAGAAAGCTAAGGCTTATGTTCCACCATCAAGGAATGAAGTAAGAAGAAAGCTAACCTATCCAAAATATGGTCGTTTAAATACCGATAACTCGTTTGGTTGACACCAATATATGCTATTTGTGTTGAGAGGTTGAACATTTTACAATGGACTATCCAAAGAGGAAGGTAATGGTGGAACAACGAATTCTTGAGCTAGTCTACAATATGACTCAAGAAGCAGGTAGATAAGGTAGATAAGGGAAAGGCAAAGATTATATATGGTAATGTCCTTGTTCAAAATCTTACTACATATACACTAATAGATTCAGGTGGCATGCATTCATTCATTGTACAAAAATTTTTAAGGAGATTAGGTATGATAGCTGAATTATTAGAAGCAATCTATGAAGTGGCTCTTCCATCGGGAGAATCGGTTGAGTCTTGCCATATGGTAAGGAATTATGAGGTGTAAATTAGAGATGATATTTTACATGTGGACTTAGTGATCTTGAAAATTCAAGACTTTGATGTCATCTTCGGCATAAATTGTTTATCCAAGAATTTTGCATTAATTGATTATGTGGGAAGAAAGGTAATTTTTCAAAGAATAGGAAAACAAACTTTTGAGTTGCTAGCGAGACTAAGGTTGCACCGGTAAGCATTATCTCGGTAATGATGGCTTGGAAGTTAATGCAAGGATGATATTTAGGATACTTGGTGAGTATGGTTGATAATATTAAGGAAGGAAGCTCAAGATTGAAGGATATTGAGGTAGTGCGAGACTTCCTTGATGTTTTTCCTAATAGTTTATCGAATTACCCCTAGTAAAGAAATTGAGTTAGAAATGGGGACAACATCCATGTCAAAGGCACCATATAAAATGGCTTCAGTAGAATAAAAAGAGTTAAAGGTTTAGTTACTTGGATCCGCTCGACAAAGGCTATATCCAGCTAAACTATTCTTCATGGGGAACATCGATACTTATTTGTTAAGAAGAAGAATGAGTCACTTTGGTTACACATTAATTATTGAGACTCGAATCGAATGACTATCAAGAATAAGTACCCATTTCATTGAATTAATGACTTGTTTGAATAGTTGAAAGGAAGTTTGGTGTTCCGTAAGATCAACTTATAGTTAAGGTATCACAAGTTTTATCAAGGAAGATGACATCAAGAAGATAGCCTTCAAAACTTGATATAGCCACTATGAGTTTCTTGTAATGCCATTTGATTTAACCAATACGCCAATCATGCTCATGGACTTGATGAACCAAGTATTCCATGAGTACTTGGATAATTTCAACATAGTCTTCATTGATGATATTCTCATCTATTCTAAGACTCATGAGGAATATGTTGAGCATCTAGCTAAGGCATTGCAAACCTTACAATAGCATAAATTATATGCTAAGCTTAAGAAGTGTGCATTTTGGCTCGAGCAAGTAGCATGCCTTGGACATGTTGTTTCTAAGGAAGGGGTAACTGTTGATCATAGCAAAGTGCAAGTAGTGCAAGAATGAAAGTAAAGTGTAAATTGAGTTTGGGTTAGGTTTAGGGTTAAGGTTTGAATTGATTTTAGAGATTTGATAATTCAATACTTAATTATGTTAATTGATGCTTGAAATGAAATAATGGTGGTGTGAAATTGATTATTGGACTATGGGTTTAATTAATTCTCAAGTTGGTTGAGATGATGAATTGTAGATGTATGTTATGGGAAAAATTGAATTTGAAATTAATGATGAATTGTATAGACAACTTATGTAAAAATTGAATAAAAATTTGATGATGGATAATTGTTTGTAGCAAAGTGTAAATTGAGTTGTTAGAGAAAGACTATGAAATGAAATTAGGATATAATTATTGGTTAATTGTCTAGAATTGGTTGAGAGAGTAAGAATTTAATTAAAAATCCTCAATTTAAGTCTTTACGATGAATTACATTCTCGTAAAGTGTCTTATATTCTGATTTCTAGAATAATTAATTGCTTTCAAATTATTCTTTGATATGTGATATTAATTATTATCTACTCATTTTGTATAATTAGATTCTTTAAAGTGGGCGACTCCATCTCAACAACCTTGACTTAGTTCAATCATTCGATTTCACTATGAGTGCATAATATATAACATATGTTGTTTTTAGGTTCTTTTGATATTTTAATCATGCATAATTGATTTAAATATGTTTTAATCACATTCATTGAAACTTAGATGAGAAGGGACACTTAGTATAATTTAAAATGATTTGACATCAAAATGATTTACTATGATTCTAAAAAGATTTGATTATTTATTTTAAATAATAGCTCCACTTAAGGTTTGATTTAATTCTATAGATTTAATTACTTTTTTTACTTAGATTCTTGATTACGATTTGATTCATATAATTTAAGTAAATATTTAATTTATAAATTTGAATAAGACTTTATATTTGAGCTTAGACTTTGATTACAAAATTTGATATTCAATTGCATTAATAAATTTAATTTTGAGTATGTATTGTGTTTAGATATGTTGGTTTTATATCTTTAGAAATATGTAAGTTTATTTGATTTTTTATTTGTTTGACTACTTTGGAATACCTATATGCGAAGAGGGTAGTCTGCAGAGCTCATTGATATAAAAATACTTCGGTTAGAAAGAGGTATAGTGCTAGTCCGTATGTTGACCAACATGCGAGTATACCTAACTATAAGAGGTGTAGTGCTAGCCCGTGTGCTTGGCCGACATGTAGTATACCTAACTACGGAAGGTGTATCCTTTTGATTTTTGCATCCATTGATACGATATGATTTCATCAATCCAAGTGTAAATTTTTTATACTTGATATGATTTAATTGATTATATGTGTTTCAATTATGATTTTGAATGAATTGAATTATGAGATACAATTTAATATTTAAAAATGTATTTGATTTTGAGAAATACAAATTGCATCTTGAGAAAGTTTTAGATTAACATCCATTTTCCTTTCTTAGTTATGTTATATGTTTTCTACTCATTGAGCTATTATTTTTCTCACATCTCACTATTTCGAGTTTTACGAGATTGTGAGATTTTTTGTTGAATTTCTTAAAACCATTGTCTTGAAGTCGACACATTGATCATGCGGCTTATTTAATTATAATATTTTGAAATTTATTTTAAGATTATTGTACCTTTATAAGCTCCGTAGTTATATTATAAGAGTTATGTTAGGTTATTAAGTATTATGTTAACTATGTATAAGTATTGTGAATTTGGATGTGATATTGACTAATGAGGTTTTTTATTATGGAACTATAAATTGAGATAGAATTAAGAAGTATTAATTGAATTAGGATATGATATTGTGAGTTGGATATGAAAATATATCTTGATTACTATAAGTTTGATGATTATGGTTTAGGTATTCGAGACTTGCTTGAGTCAAGAAGGATCCTTTGACTCTCTTAATTTTTGTGCTAGTTTTGGCCTATTTCAAGGGTTATGACGTTGAGTAGTCGATATTGGGAGAGTTACATGAACGGAAAGGTGCTTGACCCTTAAGGAATTGAGAATAGTGAAAAACAAAGGTGTTGAATCCCCTCCGATGAATGTTGAGATGAATAAACATGTTGATGATGAGAAAGTCATGGAATTTCTAAAATTGATGAACTATGGTGAGTATAGTATGGTGGACTAACTAAACAAGACATCTAATTATATTTTTTTACTACAATTAATACTTAGCTCTAAGCCTCATTAAAAAGTCCTCAATGAGACTTGAAAGAAATAACTTATAACTCGGTGGAACATTTGATGGGTAGATTATCAGCTACTAATTATTTTTACTTCATTAAAGATGAGCTATGACACGAAGGGCCATACGTCATTATTAAATGTAAGGATTACATGATAAAAAAGTGTTAATTGATAATGCCTCTACATTGCTAAAGTGTGTCCTGGACCATCTACAAATTGATTCTTTGCATACGAGACCAAGTAAGATGATGGCACAAGTTTATGATGGTACACCTAGATAAGTCATTGGTGATATAAAATTAACCTTGGCATTAGGCCACATCAATTCCAAACCATTTTACTAGTGATCTGCTATTCAACCTACCTATAGTATGTTGTTAGGTGGACCTTAGATCTACTTTATTATAGTTGTTATATCTTTCTTGAAACAAAGGTTAAAATATATTACCGATGAAAAATTAATCACTATAAAAGCCGAAGAGTCCATGGCTATGACTAAAAATGTATTTGTTTCAGTTATTGAGGAAGAAAAACTAGTAATAGAAATTTATATGCCTTCAAAATGGTCAATGCCGAGCTAATTTTTGAGAATTCATAAATGAAAAGCTCGAGTTATCGAATGCTATGAAGATGGTAGCAAAATATATGGTGACATTTAGTTTGCTACCATTTGATGTAAGTGGTAATTTCTCTAAGGAAATCAATCATGTGAAGTTGGGTAATGTGGACCAATGATTTAAGTTGGGTTACAAACCATCTAAGAAAGACTACTAAAGAATGGCCGAATAGAAACAAGAGAAAAGATTATCCCATATTGAGGGGCGAGATCCTAATGATGGAGAGATTGGCATTCCCTATATTTGTATTATATTCTGAAGGTCTTCATAAATGCCATTTATGAATGATGAAGATTTGATTTTGAGGTATATGTTTAATGACATGACAGATCAACACTCTAAGGACAAGAATGGCCATTGGTAAAGATTAGCATGCACCGTTAACATCGTCGTCGACCAACTAAAGTGTGGTAACCTTACCACATCTCTTGATCAACATGATAAAGGAAGCTTTTAACATTCATTAGTTTGTTTAAAAGAGCATCAAGGGCGAGGAACTAACCAACTGGTCCGATGAATAGGCACATCTTATTTATAAGGCTAAGTAAATATCTTTATTATGTTTTTCTTTAATCTTCCAACTAAGTTTTGGCTCAAATTCTGAAAATAAACTTTTGATGTAGAGTCTTATCTTATTTATAAATAATAGTAATACATCAAACTATGCAAAATTTCTCTTAAAATTATTTTATTTGTATTCTTTTTCTCTTTGTTTTAATTATATTTTTTCGTATATTTCGGGGACATACATTATGATCACCCCTTTAAAAATGAAAAAAATTCCACTAAAAATGATTAGCTTAAATTTGATAAAACTTTAATTGTAATGGATGAAGAAGAGTGGGATGATAATGATTTAACGGAATTCATAAAATTAGTAAAATTATCATAACATTACATTAAGCCTCATAAAAAAGAGTTAGATGTGATAAATATAAGGATCGATAAGAATAACTAAGAGTTGAAGGTTGGAACTTTGATAAAAGATGCATAAAAAAGAGTTTGATTTCCCTTCTAAGAGAATACTCTTATGTGTTTGCTTGGTTGTATGGAGAAATGCCAGAATTAGACAATAAAATAGCAAAGCGTAGATTGCCTTTGAACCAAAAATGTAAGCCAATAACACAAAAGCTGAGGAAAACAAGGCCAAACATTTTACTTAAAATGAAATAAGAGGTTAAGAAACCATGTGATCCTAGATTCTAAAAAGTTATTGAATATCTTTAATGGGTATGAAACATAGTCATAGTAGATAAGAAATATGGTAGGATCCGAATGTGTGTGGACTTTTGTGACCTAAACAAAGCTAGTCGGAAAGATAACTTTTCATTGCCATACATTGATGTTTTCATCAATAACACCGTAAAGAACACGATCTACTCATTCATGGATAGATTTTTAGGATATAATCAAATCATGATGGTCATGTAAAAAAAATGACATTAGTCACATTTTAGGAAAATTTATGTTATAAAGTCATGCTTTTTAGGTTGAAAAATTCTAAGGCTACCTACAAAAGAGCCATGGTTATATTGTTCTATGACATAATGCATAAAGAGGTTAAAATGTATATGGATGATATAATTATAAAGTCTAAAGATGGTGAAGATCATGCTCTAATTATGAGAAGGTTAATTGAAAAGTTAAGAAAGTATCGATTGAGGTTGAATTCATCGAAGTACACTTTCGGTATGAAGTCAATAAAATTGCTCGGATTTATTGTAAGCAATAGAGGAATTGAAGTTGATCCTAAAAAAGTCAAAGCCGTTCAAGGAATGCCATCACCATCAATCAAGAAATAAGTTAAAAACTTTTTAGGCCAATTGAACTACATTGCTTGCTTCAATTCTCAATTAATGAACATATATGAGCCAATCTTTCGAGTTGTTGTAAAAGAAGAATCTCGGGGTATGGGATAACGAGTGCTAAGAAATCTTTTAGCAAATCAAGTGATACTTATAAAACCTATCATTATTGGTGTTGTCAATACCAAGAAAACCTTTAATTTTATACTTGTTAGTGATAGAAGTAATCGTAGGAAGTATCCTAGGCCAATACGATGAATCAAGAAGAAAAGAGTAAGCCATATGCTACTTAGAAAAAAGTTCATTGATTGTGAATCTAGATACAACATCGTTGAGAAAATGTGATGTGGCTTAGTATGGTGTTCCGATGATCGAGACATTACATGCTCGACTATGCCACTTGATTGATTTCAAAGATAGATCCACTCAAGTATATTTTTGAGAAGCAATGCCCATCTAGTCAAATTGCAAGGTGATAAGCCATGTTATCGAATATAATATTGGGTACATGATGAGGAATGTAGTTAAATAAAGTGCAATAGCTAATCATTTGGTAGAAAATGCAATTAATGATTATGAGCTTTTGAAATTTGAATTCCTTGATGAATCAATCATAATGATCAAAAAAGAACTTAAGCTAAATAATGAATTATAGACTTTATATTTTGATGAAGCAGATCAATGTGTCTAGTAATGATATTAGACCAATTTTGATTTCACCAAAGGAAAAATAGTTTTTTTATGGTTGTCAATCTATAATTTGAATGCATGAACAATATAGCTGAGTAAGCATGTGTACGTAGTTTAAAATTGGCCTTAGAGATGAAGATTAGCAAGATTGATGTGTATAATGATTCGATGCCCATAATCAGTCAAGTGAAAAGAGAATGATAGATGAAAAATGAAAAACTAAAGCCATATCAAGAATATTGAGAAGTTTGTCAATCGAGTTTAAAGAAATTGAGTTCACTTATCTAGGTAAATAGAAAAATCATTTTAATGATGCTTTGGCTACCTCACCTCAATGATTGAAATTAAATATGGTGGAAAATTCAACTCATATGCAATGAAACTAAAAATGCTCCAAGTATACCATTATTGATTGATTGAAGATGAACTAGATAGGAAGCCATGGTATTATGATATCAAGCGAGTTTAACAAAAGCCATAAATATCCATTGAATATAACCAAGAATGATAGAAAGACAATTAAAAGGTTAGTGATGGATTTTTATCGTAATAACAAAGTCCTATATAAAAGAAGTTTTGATGGTTATCTATTGAGATGTCTAGATGTAGCAAGGCGAAGAAGACTATAAGAGAAGTTTATGAGAGAATTTGTATTATATATGTCTATGGACACATGATGACTTAACAGATTCAACGAAGTGGTTACTTTTGAACCACTATAGAAAAATATTGCGTTGATGATGTACAAAAATATCACAAGAGTTAGATTCATGCTAACTAGATAAATGCTTCTCCAGCACCTCTTTTCTACATGATATCACCCTAGTTATTTATTATATGGAGACATCAATGTGATTGAACCAATAAACCCTAAAGCAAGCAATGGGCATCGCTTCATCCTTATGGTAGTTAAATATTACACAAAGTGGATCAAAGTAATTTCTTTTATATAGATGACTCAAAAGATGGTGCGTTGGTTTGTTGAGAAGGATATTATCTACAAATATGGCTCTTTAGAAACTCGATAATAGACGATGCTCAAAATTTCAATGGCAAAGTGATGATAGATTTATATCGGCATTGGAAAATAAAACACCATAATTTTTCTCCATATAGACCTAAGATGAATTGGATCATGGAAGTTGCAAAAAGAATCTAAAGAAGATTATATAAAAAATGATAATGACATACAAAAGTTGGCATGAGATGCTACCATTTGTATTACATTTTTATCGAATAGGTATTACAACCTTAATTGAGGTAGCTCCTTACTCTATCATATAGAATGGAGGTAATGATGCCTTTAGAAATGAAAATAACTTTTTTGAGAATATTGAAAGAGGTAAAATTGGAAGAATCGAAATGGGAAAAAAATTTTATACGAATAGTTGAACTTATTAAGTGAGAACCGACTTGTCATTATTTGTCATGCTCGACTATGTCAAAAGAGAATGGCAAAAGGGTATGATAAGAAGATACATCAAAAATGTTTTCAAGAAGAAGAATTTGTGTTGAGAAAAGTTTTGCAAATGCGAGGGTAAATCTAAGTAAATAGGCACCTAACTATAAAGGTCCATATGTGGTGAAGAAGGCATTCTCTAGTGGAGCTTTCATGTCGACAAACATAGATGGTGATGAATTGCCAAAACATGTGAATTCAAATGATGTGAAGAAATATTATACATGAATTGTAATTCTCTCCATCAAAAGTATTAAATATATCAATCAAATTGTTTACCAATTCATTCTATGTGTTAACATTTTATTTTGCTTCTTAATTTCTTAGATTACCTCACATGATCAAATCTATGATTTTCTAATTTGCAAAATTATTTTATTTTTAAATATGATTAGTCCTTAAAAGCATCTTTCTTTGGTCTTCTGCATAACAATATATTAGTGTTGTTCATAAAACATGATAAATAATACAAAGTGTCAAAGAATTGTATGGTAAAGATATTTATAAAGCTTGTGAGATGATAAGACCTTTCTAATTGGAATTTCTAAAAGAAGAGAATTGTGGAGCATTACGGACAATCTTGATAAAGTTTTAAAAGGATTGTATGAGCAACAAACTTGAAAATTAAGCAAAACCCCAAGATCGGAAATGATGGTTTTCCACTTACAAAAATATTGATCAGATGATGTTGGCATAATCTAATGGCATATAATGAACAATGATAATGAAACTAATAAAAAAAAACAACTTAAAGAAAAAACTAAGCCTTGCACTAAGACTTCGGAAAAAAGTCAAAAGAGAGAAGTATGGTTTGGAGGACAATGACTTATATTTTTGCAAAGAAAGAAAAGTATAATTTACGAATCACAAATGCATAGCGAATGATATAATCTTTCTATTTAATTTCATAACATATCAATGGGGACAAGTCGTCTTGAATAACGGATCGTAAGGATAGGTCGCCTCGAACAACGAGTCATAGAGACAAGTCACCCTAGATAAGTCGTCTAGAATAACAGGCCAAGAGAATCATATGTGTTTCTTTTGTTTGATTAAGTACTTGTGTTTTATTTGGTCATGTTTCTTTTGATTTTCTTTACAAAATTTTTTATGCTAAATTAAATAATGACCTTTTAATGACTTTGCAACAAAAGTATTGTAAAAAAAGGGCAACTATTAGCATCCTATTCTCCTTATCTCATTTTTTATTTTTTAAGGACCCACAGCTTTTGACTTTATAATAAATAAAAGAAAATAAAAGGGGAGAAGAAAAAGAAAAGAAAAGGAGGATAAATTGAAAAGACAATTTAAGGTTCCAATTGAAAAAATATATGAGAAATAAGGACCAAATAACATTTAATTAGGGTATAATTGAAAGAAAATAAAAATCAAAGACCTCAATTGAAAATGAAATAGGATGAAATTAAAAGAAAAAGACTCAATAATTTCAATTAAGGACGTGATTGATAAGAAAATAATGAGACATTGACCAAATTTGAAAAAAATAAAGAAATTATGGACTAATTTGGATCTTAGCCTATAAAACTTTAAAAAATCCCATTATAAATAAAATTTTCACTCTCAATTTATAGAGAGGCACCTACTCGCTCACCCTTCCTAAAAAAGAGTCCTAAGTTGATGTTCACTTTCTCAAAAAAAAAAAAAAAACCCTAAGCCTACTATTCACTAGTTGTCGTCATTGTTCTAGTAGCCTCTCTAGCTATCATTGTCGTTCTATTAGCTTCTCCATAGTTGCAAGCCATTCTAGGAGCTTTTCGACTGTCTAACCATTGTTCAAGTAGGTTCACTAAGGCATGTACCTACTTTCGTACCCACCTCCTCGTCGACGACATCCTTGACAACCGACATTCATTTTTCTCCTTTTCTACTGATCGAATAATCGGTCTTCATCATGGTTGAAGAAATTAGAACTAACCTTAATAGAATTTTGAGCAATTCTACATATTTCAACTACTATTTTAGGTAATTTTTGCAAACCATTCAAAGAGCTTCTCTAGTCATCCAACCATTTTTCCAATAGTTTTAGCAAGGCGGTACCTACTTTCATACCTACCTCCTTACGATGACATCTTTGACAACTAACATCCATTCTTCCCTTTTCGATCAATTGAATAATCAATATTCATCATAGTTGAAGAAAAGTTAAAGAAAGTAGAACTGATCCTAATAGAATTTTTAGCAATTCAAGCATCTTTTAAAAACTATTTTTGTTAATTTTTGAAACCAATAGTACACACTTGATATTTTAGATGAAACATAAATTATTTATGATTTATTAAGCTAGATGAATGGGATATGAAATGCAGATTTAGTTATGTTGAGATATTTAAAGTGTATTTAGATACAGCACTATATATCAAATCAAAAAAGGTCAAATATCCCAAGTATTTTGAGGAGTAACAAGATCGATGTTTAATGCTTCATGATAAAGCTTGGAGAATTAGGCTTGGACTTTAATTCCCTTGGTTTATCCGAGGTAAGTGCCGATCTCAATGTGAGCATTTGAATTTTTTGTGTTTGTGTTTTCTTTGGATGCAATGGTTGATTTAATATGATGATTGTAATGTGTTGATTGCATGATTGCCAATTTTTTTAAAAAAAACTAATACGTGTATGTAGAGAAATTGCTTTTATGTGAATCAAAGTTGATGATAGTTTCCCACTTGTGTAGAAAAAGTCACTAGTGACTTTCTAATCTTCTTAATCGAAGTTGTTGATAACTTTTCACTTGTGTAGACAAAGTCACCGGCGACTTCTTAATTTTGCGAACCGAAGCTATCGGTGGCTTTCTATTTGTGTGGACTAAGTTGATGACAACTTCCTAATCTTGTGAATCGAAGTTATTAGTGACTTCCTCCTTGTGTGAATGAAGTCAATGATGACTTACTAATCTTACAAATTGAGGTTGTTGGAAGCTTTTCACTTGTGTAGACGAAATCATCGTTGGCTTCCTAATTTCATGAATTGAAGTTGTTCGTAGCTTTCCATTTATATGGATGGAGTTGCCGGTGGTCTCTTAATTATGTGAATCGAAGTCGTCGGTAATTGCTCATTTGTATCAATATGAGTTTGTAATTATTAGAGGCTCGTCTATTTACTAATACGAGCTTACAAGTGGCTAGGGATTAGCTAAATTTTAATTTTTACCCTATTTTCCCCTTAGATTATGGTTATAGACCTTTAACCGGTCTAAACCTCAAATTACTCGATCAATTTATCTCAATAAAATAAATTAAATCAAGTTGGCATAAATTCATAACATAATAAGATCAATTGTTACATACATACAATGCAATCTATCTCAAGTAAGAAGTAGTGGTGGCGATGCCGATCTTCCCCATTCGTAACCAACCCTTTATCCAAATATTTACATAGGCCAATTTGTTTAGGATTTTTAGGTCTCTTGATTGCTAGGTGGCAACTCGAAAGCCCCCTTTGATGGTAATAAAAAACATTCCAGTGGCTAATAATATTTCCACTAGTGCATTTGTAGATTAGTCAATGGATGTTTTAGAAAAAAAGACCTTGGTTATTGGATAAACTCCGGTTCTTCTCTATGTTCCTTTGTTGAAACACAAGTGAGAGGAATCTCCATTTTCGGAGAATGCTCTAAAATCAAAAGAAATTGAGAAGACAAACATTCGAAACCTAATAGTTAAATGCATTCGAGTTTCAATGTTTGGATGGATCTTTTAGTCCCTTACGATCTCAAATTGAAAATAGGCTTACAAACTCATATTCATGGCTAGGCATGATTTTGATTATCCGAATTCCCCGTGGAGTTGAGCATTATAAAGAAAGAATATGGTCTTAATGAAACAAAAAGGAAGCTAAGGTAGCATGGTATGTATATAGTAGTTGCAAAGATTGGACTTTGGTATAAGCTTTGATAAACCATTTTTCATATAAGCATCAAAAGGGCAAAGCAAGAATGCCCAAACTCTTATCATATTTTCACCGAAGTAGAAAAGGAGCCTCAAATCTTGATTAGCGGCACTGTGCATCGATATTTGATCATATTAAACCTCTAATGGCTCGAGTCTCGGTTTTCCTAGACTTAATACGACGATTCCAACTCGAAAGAAAACTTTTCAATAGAGCAAGTCAATAGTTGGAAGTCTTGGAGCTCCTTAAAGTTCATCCGGATGCTATCTTTTTAAAGTGATATGAGTCGGAACAAAATGAAATTCACAACTTTTGTTAAATTGTTAATTGCTCTCAAATATCTTTTAATTTTTTGTTGATATACTATTAAACAAGCATTTGAATTCTTTTGCAGCTTCTCGACTACTTATTTACTTATTCCTTTACTACATAACACAAGGAGAAAGCTTGCATTTATTCCTTCACTACAGAACACAAGAAGAAAACTTGCATATAATAATAATAAATAAATAAATAAATTCAACACAAGGTTATTTAATTCTCCCCTGCATAATCTGGACTAATTTATAAATTAGTCTCTGGATTTTTTAGAAACTAAGTAATTAGCCCTATTTGTCCTAAAAATGAATTATTTAATTCATTGATCAATGTTGATCGTATTTAATTTAATATTATTTAATTTTAAAAAATATTATCTTTTATGGATCTTTTCATATTTTTTATTAAATTATTTCTTAAAAAATAAAATCAATTAAAAAAGAATTAAACCACAAAAAAAAATAAAAATAAAAGGATTAAATAATTAGTTTTTGAAACAAAGTGGACCAATCAGTTTATTTTTAAAACTAAGAGCACTAATTTATAATTCATTTCGTACAATTTACAACAAAACTAAACCATCTAAGATAAAGGAATAGTGATTTAATGTTCATTTGAACAATAAATCACTTTTCTACTGTAGCTTAGGTTTGTTTGTTTGTTTTTTTGTTTTTGTTTTTTTTTTTAAGTTCTTTCACTTAGGTTCCTAAAAATTTAAAATAAAAATTTTAATCTCCCGATCGATGCACTACATATGCCTTTTATTTTTTTTCTTTGCTTTTTTTTTCAACAATTTATGTTTTTTTATTTGATTGAGTGTTAAAATTTTGAAAAATTAATTTTTTCTTTGCTTTTTTTCATCAATTTATGTTCTTTTTTTTAATTGGGTATTAAAATTTTAAAAAATCAATTGTAATGTTTTTTCATACAAACTAATGATTATATAATCTATCTTTTTATATTTTAAAATTATCATATACTTCAACTTATATTACTCTTATTATTTACATTTTATTTTAAAAAAATTCTCATCCAATTAATATTTTTTATATGAAATTTTATTTACTAATATTATATAATTTATTTTCTCTATTTTAGAATTTTAGAATTATATTTTAAAGCATGATTATTTTTAAAAAAAATAAATTGGTACAATATATATCATGAATTCTTAGAATTTTTAAATGATAGTTGCATATATACAAATATACAATTATTTTATTCTAAAAGGTTAATAGTATATTTCAATTAATGTATCTCGGTTCATTAGGTATAGTCAAGGCGTATAAAAAAATATTAATGATTAATGTTATTAAACATTAACTATACGTTTTCCAACATAATACAAGTTATTTACTATAAAGATTTTTTTTTACCATTTTAGAATCAATTTATTTGGAATAAAATAATTAAAATAATTTTTTAAAGGGACCACCTAATTATTCAAATACTATTTTTATACTAATTTTATTGGTTATTTTGTGTGTGTGTATATATATATATATCAAACGCATATACTTGAAAAACAAATTAATCTTCTCACCAATGTTAAATAAGAATAAAATTTTATTTTTTCATTTGTTAATTTTTATGCAAGTCTATACATTAATTGTAACTTTATTTTTTGGATACATTCTTACAGACAAATATAATTTTAAAGTATTTGTTTTTGAATTCTTAATTAACATTTCGGTTTTAAATTATTACTAGTTTTTGTTTAAGAATTCCTAAATAACAAAGAATAAATCATGTTTTTTTAAGCAGAAATTTTATGAAAAACACACAAAAAATAGTAATAATTAAATAAAAATAAAAAATAATTACATTTTGAAATGATTTTGTTCTATTTACTAGTAGTGTTGCTCGGATAATTTCAAAAATTAATCTTCTTATCAACATTAAATTAGATTTTTTTTATTTTTCAATTTTTTAAAAAAATCTATACATTAATTATAACTTTTTTGGAATACAATATTTTAAAAATTATATTTAAATTTTTTTTTCAATTCTTGATTAATATTTTAGTTAAAATTATTATAATTTTTAATTTTAAAATAAATCTATAAAGAAGAATAATTTATGTTGTTTTAAGTAGAAAATTTATGAAAACATTAAAAAAATAATTAAATAAAATATTATAATTAAAAAATTTTAAAATAATTTTGTTCTACGGGACTTGCGATGTTGCGTGAGCAAGTGACTAGTGGTTATACTAAAGAAAAATAGAAAAGAGATGATATTTATTTTTATTGACTTGTTAGAATTGGTTCCTCTTAGAATATTTTGTTTATTTGGGTGCATTTGTTTCGGGAAAGACAAGTTCCTAGAACTTGTTTTCCCAATTTTCCTATATTTGTTTGGCCATTTTGGAAAAAGTCAAAGAAACTTATTTTCCAGATCAAGAAAAATTAAAATGTAAGTTTTGGAAACTAACTTCCTCAAAAAAAAAAAAATCTCTCCGGATCTCCAAAGTTGTCCGCCCTCGTTCTCACCCAAACCCACCTGTTTTATTATTGCCTAAAGTCGACCCAAGGACATCTTCACTACCCAACACCGTCGTAACAAAGCTAACGCCATCATCAAGCAAACAAAGCTCGTAAAATAACGATTAGATCTCGTTGTGATTTCTTGTAGTAATATTTTCTTATTTGTAAGATTTTTGTATGACTTCTTCCTTCGGATCCGATTTCTTATGTAATATTTTCCGATTTGTTTATTTGTGTGACTTCCTCCTTTTGGGTCTATCACTTTCTTTTGTTACTTCTTGAATTGTTGCTATGTTTTTTAGATCTCTTATTTGTCACTTCCTTTTGTTAATCTTTGTAAACCGTTGCTATGTTTCATGGATTAGATCCGACAAAAACAACCACTTGTTTATCTTTAAAGAAGACACGAAAAATCCCTCGAAAGCCAAGAGCTTTAATTCCCTTTTCACTCGCTCATTTTGAAAAAAAAATCTTAGGCCACCAAAAAGAAAATCCTTGTAAAGTAGAGTAGAGCAGAGAGCTCTTGATTCACTTTAATGGATTAGGAGAATTGAGGGACCAAGGTTGAAACTTTGTTTAGGGGTTTTTTATTAATTTCAAAACCCGATTGTGGATTTTAATTCATTGCTTGGTTTTGAATAGTAGTTTATGGGAGGAAACCGGTGAATTCTCCTTGATAATTCCCTATTTCTATTTCATGTTTTGAGATAAATTGCACATATTTTTGAGCTTTTCCTTCTATTTTTATTTTGTTATTGTAAAAAAAGATAAAGCAATCGAGCTTGCTTTGAGTTGTTGTAGAAAGAGCCAAGTTCTTTACTTTTGAGTACGACGAACAAAAAGCTATCCTGGAAGCATGGCTCGATAGTCGCTTTGAAATTCCAAGTATCTATGAAGGCCATGGCAACATCCGGTATGCCCCGACCTTATAAGCAGCAACACTATAGTATTGTTGGGAGACATTATGATTTCCTCAAGTGCTTGATTTCGATACACAAGTGATCACTACGGACCGTAAATCTATGTTTCTACCATTCAAGGGGACTTTAAAAAAAACACAAGAATGCTCGCTTTTACAGCAAAAAATGATAGACGAGTTATACTAATCTTTTGCTCGTTGACATTTGCTTATATGGTTATTAAATCTTCTTCTTCTTATAGGAAACATTATATGTGTCACTTGTGAAATATTGAAGTCTAAATAGAAGAAAGTTTTTGTTGCAATAGGCCCAACTAATAACTACATGAAAGATTCATTAATGCTTGACCATATCACATCCTTCCTTTTATTGCACGTAAAGATAAAAACTTTCGAAGTGGTGATTTACTTATTTCTGCTTTGATGTTGATCCTTCAACTGGATTTTAGATTTGGTCATTTCGAGAATTGCTACGATGTACATATGAGGAAAATAAACATTTTCTTTTTCTTGTAAAAATAAATACCGCAAAGCACGATAGTTGGCGCTTCTTTTATATTTTTGTATATTATTGAGTTCATCTTTCAGATTTGATCAAATATTGGTAAAATGGATTCAAAGAAGATTTTGGTCCTGTTTCATCTAACAACTACGGTTGGTCTAGTTTGTCAAATCGATTTTATTTGTGTACTTTTGTGTTGATTTTTCTTTTGCTTGCTATTCTTGCATGTGTATGTTCTAAGTTCTTTGATGTTGAGGATATGGATCATGTTCCATGATCTTTGATTCGAGAATATTTATCTAGTTTGGCCAAGTACAAGAGAAAGAATTGAATTTTTAAGTTTTAAGTATCCGGACTCAAGTGAACATATACTCTATTAAACCGACCAATATGGTATGGGAATAAACTTGAAGATTTTATTACTTGAGGCTATTAATAATGTTTGAGTTGTCATATTAAAAAATTTCAAATAAAATTTTTATCCTTTAATTATATTAAAATTTATCTCATCAATTTTCTTTTTAAAAAAATTTGAAGTATTGTTATTTCACAAAATATCACATTAGTATTTATTAGTTTAAGTTTATGAATTTTAATATAAAAAAGTTCAACAAGATTAACTTTATTTCTTTTCTCATGCTTTAAAAAAAATTGATTATACTAAAAAATACCAATAGGAACATGGTAAAAAAGTTCAATTTTTTTTTTTTTTGTATGGCCACATTATATATATGAACTAGTTGTTTACTCGCGTTAAGCTACGGGTAGACAACCATTACATATATAGGGTTCACAATTCGTATGGTGTAATGTAAGTAGAAAGTTTTATTTTTGATGATTAATATAAATTAAATCTATAGTTAATTTTTAACGAAACTAATCACACACACACACACACACGCACACACATATATATTGGTTTCTCCATGGGAGAAGGTCAATTTCCTAGGTGGAGGATGGTCGACCGAATCATTTGTCCTTCCACTTCCCACACGTGGGTTTTGTTCTTAGTAGTTACCGGTTTCATAGTTTTGAAAGGATAAGCAACATTATTTGTAGAAGCATATATCTTAAACCAATCAAAGAACAATATGTGAACTTTATGATCATGTACAAACTCATAAAATTCATTTTGAATAGTCTTTCTATTTTCCGGAAAGTTTTTGAAGAACCAAATTCATTTTTCGAATTGTGTTATGCATAGAAGTCATCATGCGGATATTGTTTATCTATTGTAAAACTATCATCGGACAATACATTACATTCATGTGCAATATTATCGATGATAGTAGAAGCGAGTAGGAGATAATGGAGGAGAATCCTTTTGATTTGAAAACCTAGGTTTTGGAATATTTGTACAATAATCAACATTTTGTAAAACGAGGTTAGGAACATCCGAGGTTGAATACCTATGTGGATGTCTTAGAGGTGGTAGACTCTAGTCTAAGTCCGTATCTCTCTTAACGTTTGATAAGTTTATGACTCGAAGGAATCTCGGAAAATCTTCCTAGGTCATAAGTCATAGAACTAGAGGCAACATCAAAAAATCTACCATTGGTAAACTTTCTATCAAATGAGAGTCTAACACTCCCATCCATATGTTGGGCTATAGATCCGATTTGTGTGTTTGGTTTTGGGACCTCGTGGACTGGTAGAGATCCAGTGTTTCGTTATTCCTTTTAAGATCCATTCATCGTGTAAAACTATGTCTTTCCACCTAATAGGTCCGGGAATAACCGTAATGGACTTGGTTAAGTCCGTTTGCGGGAGAAGGGTTTCTCCTTTGGTTGATCGACGTTTGTGTTTTGAGGCAAAAGTAGAGTTCATGGCCTTATAATGAATTTTTGTGATCAATGCAACTAGGATTGATCCTTCCATCATATTGTAATTGTGGGTTTTGATTTGGAGTACAAAAGACTTCGAATATTTTTGTCATTCAGGAAAACTCGTAAAATTTAGGTAACAACCAAAAGAAATAGGTCCACCGCATAAACTAGACTCAATTGAACTAAGCAGAGAGTCCCGAAAATTGGTAAACCTATTGTCTCTAAGGATTGCCGGGATTGAGGTGTTCAATCCTTCTTTTGTAAGTGGTTTAATTCCCACTTGAACTATATATATATATATATATATATATATATATATATATATATATATATATATATATATAAGCAAATAAAACTTGTGAATTTTTTGAACTCATTATTATTTTTTTAAAAAAAAATTGATTCAAACCATCTAAAACATACTTTTAGCTCTCTCTCTCTCTCTCTCTCAATATATATATATAACACTCATTTAAAAATATAAAAATAATTTATCGTATAAATTATAATAATATAATTTTAAAAAATAAAAAATTGACATTCTAAAATTTTATTCCAAAATTCATATATTAAAAAATCAAATTTATTAACAAATAAAATTAAATCAAAAAATTAAAAAAAATAATGTAATAAGAAATTTAATAAGAAACAAATAATTAAAGAAAAAATTTTAAATAATAAAAATAAAATAATCAAATATGTATGTTAACATCAATGTCAAAGATATAATTAATATTGGTTCGTGGACATTAAAAGGACCAATAATATATATGTTTTCTTTCCCAATGAAAGAATCAATTATATATGACCTCTTAACTCCGTACATCACTTGTTGGAGATCCAATTATGATGTGACAATATATATATTCTTTTAAGGGTTTTCTTTTGCCTCTTGGTGATTCAATTCTAAAACACATCAAGATTTAAAATAATTAGCCAACTTTTCTTTTTTGTTCTATCATGAGATTGGTGGTCGATTTTTAAAAATATAAAAATAAATTATAGTAAGAAAAAAAAAGAGTAGGGTTGTGCTCTGGTTGGTATATATATTAATTTTTTTAAAAAAATTGAGTCAAATTAATTTTTTAACCGATTATTATTTTTTAAAAAATTAAATAAAATTATCTAAAACACACTTTTAGCCGCTCTCACTCATCGAATTTATATATGCAATTACGCTACTCTCATTTAAAAATCATAAAAAAAATCAATCATATAAATTATAATAATATATTTTAAAAAATAAATCAATCAAGTTCTAAAATTTTATTTCAAAATCCACATATAAAAAATCTAATTTATTAATAAATAAAATTATATAAAATTAAAAAATTAATTCGATGAGAATTTTAATAAGAAACAAACAATTGAAGAAATAAATTTTAAACAATAAAAATAATATAATCGGATACATATGTTTAAACTAAAATTTTTAAAAATATTATATATATATATATATATATTCTATTATCATAAAACTCGTACACAAAACTAAAAAAAATAATGATCTTTTTTATATTTTTACACCTAATTTCATGATAAAAAATATAACAATAAATTATTAAAAGAGAAAAAAAGAAAGCAAAATCTGGTTGGAACTACTTATGTAGGCCTACTTGAGCTCGCTTCTCAAGGCAAGCCCTATATATATATATATATATATATATATATATAAAGAAATGCTTCACCGAGCCAGCTCTAAAAAAAAAAAAAAACTATAGTAAAATGAGTTAGGCCATCACTAAAACAAACAAATAAATAAAATGTTACAAAGAATGAACAGGGGAAAACCTTAGTTCTTTTAGTTTTTTTTTAAAATAATTATAATATCTAAAACACACTTCTAACTCTCTCTTTCTCATCAAAATTTATATATGCAACAACGTTATTTTCATTGAAAAATCATAAAAATAATCAGTCATATAAATTATAATAGTATGTTTTTAAAAAATAAAACAATCGGGTTCTAAAATTTTATTTCAAAAGCAATGTATAAAAAAATCAAATTTATTAACAAATAAAATCATATAAAATTTAAAAATTAATTCGATGAAAATTTTAATAAGAAGCAAACAATTAAAGAAATAAATTTTAAATAATAAAAATAATATAATCAGATATATATGTTCAAACTAAAATTTTAAAAAATATTATATATATTCTATTACTCGTCAAACTATACGTAAAATTAAAAACAAACCAATCTTTTTTTATATTTTCACACGTAATTTTATGATAAAAAAATATAAAAAAATTATTTATATTGAAGAGGAACAACTCGTCATCCGATATTTAAATAAATTATTTATTAATAAATATTAAATTATTATACCAATATATTTAAAATAATATTTAACTAATATAATGTAATACCGATTTAATTATATGGTGTAATTATCAACTATATTATATTACTAAAATACTCATAGTTTTTATGTATATTCAAATTCATAAAATAATATATTAATATATTAATATATTATTTATATCATAATATAAAATAATAAAAAATATTATATTGTATAATAAATACAATATTCACAATCAAAATACAAATAACTATTTTAAAATAATTATTTGATATTTTTTGTAAAATATAATGATAATATATTATAATTATTAACTATAAATAATTTAATTATTTAAAAAAATATATTTCTAATAAATAAGGACCTAAATAATATATTTGGCCATATAATAATAGTCCTACAAATATAGAAACCGAAAAAAAGCCGGATGTTAAAAAAAATAAAAAAGTACTCGCATAAATACAATATTCACAATCAAAATAAAAATAATTATTTTATAATATTTATTTGATATTTTTTGTAAAATATAATGATAATATATTATAATTATTAATTATAAATAATTTTATTATTTAAATAAAATATATTTCTAATAAATAAGGACCTAAATTATATATTTGATCATATAATAATAGTCCTACAAATATAGAAACTAAAAAAAAAGGAGGCCGGACATTAAAAAAGAAAAACAAAACAAAAAAACACTACAATTTTTTTTGTAAAATATAATGATAATATATTATAATTATTAATTATAATAATAGTCCTAAAAATATTTTAATAGCTGGAAAAGATGATAAATTAGTCAACAAATTATATTACCTTTAAGGCAATGAAAGTTGTAGAATCTATTAATTGGAGAATGAAAAATGATGCATGATGAAGAAATTAATATATATGATTAGATTTGGAAGAATGGACGACGTTAAAAAAAAAAAAAAAGGAAGGGATTGTTACAAGTAAATGGAAATGGCCAAAAGGATAAAAAAAAAAAAAGTTTTCAAACCAAAGTGACTAATTAATTTATTCCCCAAAGAATTATTTTTTTTTATTTCTTAAAAGAAAAAATAAAAATAGTAAAATGGTGAAAATGACAAAAAAAATATATTAGTTTTCAAACCAAATAGAGTGATTAATTTATTTCTCAAAGAATGAGAGACTAAGATGCCAAAAAAAAAAAAATACATGAATAGGAACTTTGAATGTGTAGCTACAATGAATGAACAGAAGCAACCCCATAATTTTATACATAATCAAAAAAAGCAAAATTTTAAAATGAAGATGGTGGATTTATAATCATTAAATTATAGTAATAGTTACTTATTTTTGTATTTTATTTTATTTTATCAAACAAATTCTAAAAAATATTTTTGAATAATTTTTTTATATAGTTATCAAACATAAAAAAATATTTTTTTGAAAAATAACTTTTTTAAAAAATAGGTTTTTCGAAATTACTTTTTGCATGGAAAGTTGTTTTATTCCCAGCAAACGCAGCCTTTGTGAACGAAGAAACCTTAAATTAACGGATAACAGTAAAGTTTTAAGGGGAAAAAAATTAAAAATAAAAGTTTGAAAAATAAAACACAGAAAGCATATGGACTGAGGTCGGTGAAACTGCAAATTTCCTCTCTCTCCCGCTCGATTGAGTGGTAAGCCAATTCCGCTCCAAACTACTCAACCACAGCGACACGAGAAAAGAACAAACGCAGCAAAAGCAAGTGACAGACTGATGGAAGCAGAAACGGAAATGGAAATTCGTTCACTCACCGGAGAATCTACAAAGGTAACGATATCATCAAAGAAAGTTATTAACGACCTCAAACTCCTCTTGATTCTCACTTTCCCTCCTGCCTCTTCCTCTCCCAATTTCCATCTCTTCTTCAAGGTAACAACCATCTATTTCGTTTTTTTGTTTTTTTGTTTTTTTCAATTACTATAATCCAAAAACCTACTTTGCTTTAATCATGAAAATTCATCTTTTCTGTTGTTCGGTTGTATCAGGGAGTTAAATTGAGTTTGAAGAGGCAAATCGACACGCTTTCTATTGAGAATGGTGAATTTTTAGTTCTAGTTCCATTCAACAAGAAAGATCCACCTAAAACCCCAAAACCTGGTTTTTTAAATTACGAAAACGCCCCCTCAAAACCCCCGATTTCAAGTTTCGCCGATTCAGCATTTTCTGAGATGATGCAAGACTTATCATCTTTATCGGAAGAACCAAGCATTACTGATGCACAGCCTGGTTTTGAGCCCAATGATATGTTTTCTGGATACAAGCGAAAGAGGGATTTTAAAGAGAGTAGTAGTAATAAAGAGGAGGGAGGTCCGTTTAGTTTCTTATGGAATTTGATGCAGTCTCCTAACATTGATATTATTGAGGAGAAAGAAAATTGTGAACATTTTGTTGAGGTTTTGGAATCATCGAGTTGCTTGACTAATCCATATTCCAAGATATGTGTGTTTTTAGATGTAGAAATGCGTGGAGACAAGAGGACTTCCTGCTTTTGTCCAGTGTGGTTGAAAAAAATTATGCAGGCTTTTGCATTCTTGAATATTTTCACTGCATTTCTTCAAATGCAGAGGCGGGAAATTACCTCCAACTGTTTGAAGGAAGCCCTAAAAAAGCTTGAGAAATCTGGATTGAAAGCTGGTTTTGAGGATATAGAGCTTCTTTCTGTTTTGTGTCCTAAGGTAATCGTTTGAATTTTTAGGATATGTATTTTCTTAATTTTTAATAAAGTTTGCTGTTAGGTCAACTCATGCTCTGTGTTTAGTTTACCTTTTGAAATGCAAAAGTTGCATTAGTCACAAGGATGTTTCGAGCAGCATTGATGTTGGACATGAGATGAAAAAAAAAGTTATTCCATCTGTCATCACACCATGAGCGTGCTAATGCTTTTGGTCTTTGCAAACTTAAATTTTGCAACAACTTGATACTTTAAATTTTGGCATCATTAGTTTTTTTGGTTATAGTTGATTGAAGTGATTTGAAGTTTGAGTGACTATCGTCTACTTACTAGGCATTGTTGCAAGAAGACAAGGTAGTTTACCAGCATGATGATTATTGAGTTGTTAGAGTTTACTTGAGGGTTGACTTGCGTTCCATTTATTTTCAAACTTCAACATGATATGCTTCAAAAAGTTCTCATTGCAAAATTGCATGCTAATTTTCAAGTTTCTCACCTGTGGCAGTTGTAAAGTGGTCAATGCCAGTAGAGAAAAGAAAAAATGTGTTGTGTGACATTGTTCCAGTGCTGTGAGATATTTCAGTTCTTAAACTCTCTCTGAGCGGTTTTGTTGTGGAGTCCCTTTTTTTTTTTTTCTTGAATAATGTGGTTAAGCTGGTGCAAGTTTTTGATGATGTGCTATCTAAGGTCCTCAAGATGGGTCACTGTAACCTGCCAAGTAAGAATGCTTAGCTGCGCACTAAAAGTACTTACTTTGATATGACATGCCTTGTTTGTTACGATGGAGAATTATTTTCCAAGCCCCACCATCTCTATGAGATGGTAGAAGATGAATTTTTTTCTTTATACATATAGGATATGCCTTGTTTCTTAAAGCAGTTTTCTAGGTATTATTGCCAAATATGCCCTAGACCATTTTGCTGGCTCTTGGATTGATGTTGGACATTATACTTTCCTATTTAAATGAGCATATCATTTTTCTTTATCTCAGGTAGTGTCTTTTGCTAATAATGATACAAAGCTTGCAAATGCTGCTGATGTCATTATTATCATCAATTCTGAAGCAAAAGAAAAGGATGAAATAGATAAACGTTCTAGAAAAGGTATTATATAAATATATTTATATTTTTTCCCTATCTCTGTAGCTTAATTTTATAAGCTTCCGAATGAATGATATCATTTGCATTTTCACAGGTCAAAAATCCCTGTCTTTATCGACCATATTCAATGCAATGAAAAAACTGGAAAGTTCCTTTAAAACTAATTTGTGGGAAGCTGCAAAATTTTTATTGGTATGCCTATCTCATCTGGCCTTTTTGTATAAATAGTGCTGTTCATGAATGTTTAATAATGTTAACTTTTTCATGTGTAAAGGTAAATAAAGCTAGGCAGCCAGACAGGTGTGTGTGTGTGGCACACATGCACACAGTAAATTTTAAAGTGACACAATTTCCTTTTTCCACTTGTTATTTTTCCTCCTGCAGTGCAAAAGTGGAAATAGAGTTGCAATGCCCTTTTCCATGGCAGATCTACTCAACTTTGTGAAGAAAGATGACATTTCTGTGAGTGAAAATGAAGCAAAACAAGCAAAAGGAAGCAAGTCCTCGGCCTCAAGCTCACATTCCTTCCAGACACGATGCCATGTGGGTGTTTGTCAGTATATATTTATCGACCAACTGGTTTTTTTGTTTCCCTGTTGCTTGGTTTGATATGATTATCTGCTTTGAAAATGAGTATGAATAAGCAGACGAACAATTGGAACTAAATGTATGTTAGAGATGACTGGTTTTAGTGCAAAATGCATTTGATATTGTTGTTGCAATGATTATATCTATCGAATTCTACTTTTACACTGACTTTTGATGGTGCTTTCATGCTTTTACAGTTTCAAAGTTGAACAAAGAATTTCGTTTTTTACAGTTTTTGGGCTGAGAGGAAGTTACAGAGTTTATTCCAATTTCATAATTTATTTTGTGGTGGCAAAAGGGATGATAATTAGAACAGAGAACTTAAATGACTTTGCATTGCAATACCTTGCATTTAATGACACTAAGTAATTATCTACCACCATAAAATGCAAGCTGTCTTTGGTCATTGGTCCACCACCGCAGAATGCAAGTTGCACCCCACAGCGACTGAATGGAGCTAGGGTGGAGAAGCGGCTCATATGCTACTCTCTATTTGAATTTCATTGAGCACTTTTGTTTTGTCATCAAACTCGATTTCTAATACTAATCATGCTATGAAATCAGATTTTCTACTAACTTAAATTTATTGGGTTTTTTTTTTCTGTGCCAAGGGTGACTATAATATTTATTGCCCTCACCCACTCGAAGGAATTGTGTGAAGTGAATTGTCCTTTATTCCTTTATACCTACCATTTCTGTTGGTATGACTGATTAGAAATCTAATGAGTTGAGAACTTTTTGACTTACCAGGAAACAAATCAATTGCTGCCAGTGGAAATGGTTGAACATCTCAGAAAAGGCATTGGATCGAAAGGACAGGTGACTGCTACACTTGCTTTAAATGTTTGGAAACAGTAATATGTGTAATATTCAACAGATTCTCTTGTGGATCTGATGGTCTGAAGTAAATAAGGATTCACCTATACCATCTGAAGCCTAAATGGAATGGAATGAGCATATGGGTGATGCTTTTAAAATTCTTATTAATTTCTGTTCCGAGTGCTAACTCTGGAAGTTTATCTGGTGCAGATAGTGCATGTTGAAGATATTGATGCTAGAAAACCTATTTCCATACAAATACCAAATGTACTCTCAGATAACACAATGTCTGCACTTAAATGCCTGGGAATCACTAAATTATACAGTCACCAGGTTTGAACTTTTCCTCCACTACAATTTTTTTTTTAAATGATATTTTATGAGGATGTTTAAACTCTTGTTCACAGGCAGAGTCCATCCTGGCCTCTCTTTCTGGGAAGAATGTGGTGGTGGCTACAATGACATCTAGTGGCAAATCTCTTTGCTATAATGTACCCGTTCTGGAAGCTTTGTCCCAGAATTTGTCTTCATGTGCTTTATACTTGTTTCCAACTAAGGTTCATTGGAAAAGTTTTTATACAACAGATCTTCCTTTTATATTACTTCTGAGCATTATGTATATTATACAAAATTTTTGTCCATGCAGGCCTTGGCTCAAGATCAACTAAGAGCTTTATTAGAGATGACAAAAGGATTTGATACTAGCATAAACATTGGGATATATGATGGTGACACTGCTCCAAAGGACAGGCTGTTGCTTCGTGCAAATGCTAGAGTGGTACAGTAGTAGGTTTTGCTGGTTCACAGGGGAAAGTTTCTGCAGATGAAGACCTTTAATGTTATGGACTTAATTTTTTGCAGTTGATCACAAATCCTGATATGTTACACTTGTCAATTTTGCCATATCATAGACAATTCAGTCGAATTTTATCAAATCTCAGGTAACGTTGTGCTATTACTATTATTTAAATTGCTACCTGCTAAACATAATAATTTAGTGTTATTAGTAGTTTTTGGATTTATTATGCTATTTAAAGTTCTCCATAGAGTGATCATGTTATGCCATTATATGATTCCTGTGCCATTTTAATTATCTTTATAATTGTTATCGATCTGTTTATTTAAAAAAAATTAGGTTTGTGGTGATTGATGAAGCTCATTATTACAAAGGAGCATTTGGATGCCACACTGCTCTTATATTGAGAAGACTTTGTCGTCTTTGTTCTCATGGTAAACGGGAGTAGATACGACTTTTTTTCATTTATTTTCTGTTTTATTTTTCAATGTGTACTTTTACACAGAAAAATCATTATGGTTTCTGTTTGAATGTGCAGTATATGGCAGTGATCCTTCGTTTGTGTTTTCTACAGCAACTTCTGCCAACCCTCGCGAGCACTGCATGGTAAGATTAAAAATTATCACAAAACATATTCATTGATGTATAATTTTATGATGGCTTTGTTCTTTGGAAGTATTATAGTGGAGCCATTAATTTCTTCAGTAATTTTTTTCCCTTTCCCTTGTCTTTTTCTTTTTCTTTTTAATTCATATGAAAGGATTATAAGATATGGAGGAATCATATTTAGATGATCACACATGTAATATTGAAAAGCCTTAAGCTTTCTTTTTGGCACTTGGACTAGTCAAGTGGCATGCAGCAAACCTGATTTCTTTGACAAAATTATATGAACACGCCTTGAAATGGTTGTGTTTAGTTTGACTGACTCCTTAAGTATTGGGATATGGTGACTCACCACTTCCATAATGATGCAGGACAACGCTTAAATTAGATTTTAAGGGTATCTTAGGCTCAATATAGGTAGGTTATTCTAAGAGTTATTCTAAGAATTAGGAACCAGGAAGCTTAGGGCTTGAATTTAAGTGTACATGGGGTAGAAATTAAGGCTGGAAAGCAACTGTGGTGGGGTTAAAGGGGGGCTGATTATGCATGAAAATAAAAGTAATCTTAGAGTCTCACGTAGAAGAAAGAGAGGAACCTTACTGGAATCAAACCAGTAAAAACATCTAACTTGCAAGAAATTTTATTCTCACAAATAATTGTGTTCTCAAACAATTACAATGCTTGTATTTTTTAGACTTACGAGAAATCCTTAACTAAGAAGGGAAACCAGCTAGTACTAGGAAAAGTAA
This sequence comes from Dovyalis caffra, assembly GCA_963924115.1. Taxonomy (NCBI): domain Eukaryota; kingdom Viridiplantae; phylum Streptophyta; class Magnoliopsida; order Malpighiales; family Salicaceae; genus Dovyalis; species Dovyalis caffra. The sequence continues at coordinate 1,332,504 of CAWUPB010000071.1, forward strand.
AAAGAACTCCTAAACTATCAAGGAAAGGACTACTAATCACTAACTATTCCTAAAAATTTTGGAAATGTAATTATACTTAATTTCCAGCAAACTCCATATTTTTCGAAATTACAAAATTACCCCTGTAAAGGGAAAATTCTTCATCACTCATTGAGGTTTCTCCTTGGCACATAGGTCAGCTTGGCTGGTATCAGGCAATTCCATGGGTTAATTGTAGATCTGTTGAAATAGCTTTGTTGGATATTCTTACAAATGTTTCTTGGTTGTATGCGGCATACTTGGCTAGATTGACTGACCATATGCAGGGCAGCTAAATGGTGCTCCAGCATGAATCATTGCAAGGCTGTTCCGTGTTTGAAATGTACCCTTCTTGTAATGCTTTCAAGGAGAATCATCCAAATACTTATGCTAGTATACTTCATGGGTTCTAAATTTGGGATTTTTGAATAGTTTGTTGAGTATTTATTCTTGTTTTAATTGATTGAAACATAAGCATTTTAAACTTCTAATGCTTAGGAACTTGCAAATCTTTCAACGCTGGAGCTGATTAAAAATGATGGAAGTCCTTCTTCTCAGAAGCTTTTTGTTCTTTGGAATCCTACTTCATGTTCTAGAATTGTATGTGGTTTATAGTGTTCTATAAATATAAAACTATTGCATAAGAAGATGTTGTTTATTTATTGCTTGCTGACATTTTTGAGATTGCAGATGCCAAATGAATCCGAGGGTCCCATGGATGCTAGTGAAAGTGCAGATAAAAGCATGAGGTAAGAGAACCTGAATTTATATGTAGCAAAATAATGTAGCATTTTGCTGTCCATCTTCATGATACATGTTGGTAAATCCATGCTATAAGCAGAGCTATTACTGATGAGTGATGGGTTAATTCTTTTAGTTGTAATTTTTCACATCAAATGTGGCATGATATTCTGTCTACAAATATTAATAGTGTACATTATTGTGCTGTCAACAATTTTGGTTACTTGTCGGTGTGAGTTTTGCATTCTTTCCTGGAGAACATCAAAACATATAATTTAATAGGATGATAATTGCTCCATTTTTTCATCTTGTTTTTTTCTTGGATTGAAGTACTGCTTAGGGATTATGCAACAGTTGTCGCAGATACTTGGACTATTTCTTGTTTCTGGAACATTTTTAGTCACAAGATAGTATTTTATTGCATTAATATTCTATTCCTAATATGCTAAAGCTACACATAGATGTTTTTGGTCTTTTGCTTAGTGAAATCATATGATGCGGTTGATGCATGATGAAATAAACCTGTTATAAATTGAATATCTGAAATAGTATTACAATGTCTAATGCTCAATTTTTCTCTTCCAGCCCAATTTCAGAAGTTTCATACCTCTTTGCAGAAATGGTTCAGCATGGACTTCGTTGCATTGCCTTCTGCAGATCCCGTAAACTCACTGAGATTGTTTTATCCTATACGTATGCCACATTGATCTCATGAATGTTAAATTTGATTTTGAAAAGCATCTAGCAATTGTAATATATGGCCTTTTGAGCTTTGGTATTTTATTTTTTAGTGGTGGATGTTGAAAGAATCGTATCTAACTTTATGACTGATAGGCTTGAGATTCTTCAGAAGACAGCACCCCACCTTGTGGACTCAATTTGTGCTTATCGTGCTGGCTATGTTGTTGAGGTCAGTAAAGCTGTTTTGTTTTCTCTGTCAATATATAATGATGATCATTAGTGTTATCTTAAGCCGAAGTAGACATCATTTGCATGACCTAAGTTTTCTGTGGAATGTAAAAATTTGACTTTTAGTTTGTTCTTTGAGGAAATTATATCAGAATTTGTGCCAAAATTCTGTACTTTCTGTGTGCAAATTTCATTCTGTTGGTTATTGAATCTGTTTTATTTAGCTATTTCAGTGGCAGAAAGTTCAGATTGCTTCTGTCAAGGTTCTTTACTGTAGTGAGTTATTGATGATTTTCATCACAGTGCAAGAATTTTGAAGTTGCTCATATTGTCCTTGACCATTGCTGTCTTGCATCTTCTCTTTGAATCAAAATTAACAATACTAAGCCCTTTTCCTACTTGAAAATGCAAGTTTTATTTATTACTAACACATGCTTGCCATTGGTTATTTTTATCTCTAAAATCTTATTAAAAGATTTTTGAAACTATTATAAATCTGCTGCTTTATGTGAAAAGGAGGGTCACAACCTCATATTTCTACTCAATTCAAATTGTAATTTGTATTCTGAGGGGGATGAGATCAATTTTTCATCGAATTCTTAGCTTTCCCTCAATGTGAATTATTGGAATAAAACAAATCTGTTATAAGCCCTTAACTGTTTGACCATCATTTACGATTTTCTAGTTGTCTTGATCAACCGCAGCTTCTTTTAGTTGTCTCATGTCGATGCTGCATGAACCTTGTTGAGGCCCTGTATCATTTGACTCAGCCCTGATTGCTGAAAGAAAAATCAGGAGGGGTAGTTGTATTTGTTTGATCTTCTTTTTCAGTGTTCTATTTCTGGTGCTTTTAGAGGCATTCAATTGGGTCTAATTTAGCAGCATTGCCATCTATACTAATTTTTGTTTTTTCCCTATAAGGATATTATATTTTCCTGTCTGTATTTCTAATCTTCAGTTGATTGTCATCCACTTGTGAGTTATTGTACTTTAACATTGGCTGGGCAAGAAAGCAGGATCGGAGGCAAATAGAGAGAGATTTTTTCAGTGGGAAACTCTGTGGCATTGCTGCAACAAATGCTCTTGAGTTGGGTATTGATGTTGGCCATATTGATGCCACCCTGCATTTAGGCTTTCCTGGTAGTATTGCTAGGTAGAAAGCTTGCTATATTACCTTTTTTTAGTAACTATCTTGTTCAATTCTTTTAATTGGATGCTCGTTCTTTCATCTTTAGTTTGTGGCAGCAAGCTGGCAGGTCTGGAAGGAGAGAAAGGCTATCCCTTGCTGTGTATGTTGCATTTCAGGGACCTTTGGATCAATATTTTATGAAATTTCCTAAGAAACTCTTCCATGGGCCAATTGAGTGCTGCCATATTGATGCTCAAAACCAGCAGGTATGAAGTGTTCCTAGATTGACATTGTCTTTCTAGGGTTCAACAAATAGGCAAACTTATGCTCGTTCCTGTGTTTATTTTTCCAGGTGCTGAAGCAACATCTGGTCTGTGCTGCTCTTGAACACCCATTGAGTTTGCTTCATGATGAGAAATATTTTGGTTCTACTTTAAGCAACTTGCTGGTGTCCCTTAAGAATAAAGGAGACCTGAGCTTTGATCCTTCACGTGATTCTTCTGCTAGAATATGGAGCTACATTGGACGTGAGGTATGTTATTTGTTCAAACAAACATATAGGTTTAATAGTTCTATTGCACACTGTTGTAATTAAATAAAAAGAAAAGGAGAGGGATTCACTTACAAGTTACCCAAAATATTATTACTTCCCTATAACTTTTCATTGTATGATTTTGATCATACTAACTACTGGATTTGATCACTAACTTGTCCATTAATCTATCGAGATGACATTCTAAAATTGGTTTTTCACTCAATTTAATTATGTATGCTATTTTCACAATCTAGATAAACCACTTTTTAATAACCTATTGACTTGAAATCTTCAAAGCATGTTCTATATGGACAAATGATTAAATATAATGGTTGGTTTAGGTTTAGTGGCAATTTGCCCCCAATCTATTGCGATTTGGCAATTTCGAGTGCATAGTACCAAATCTTGTAATTTGGATCTCAAAGTATTGGAGATTGGGCAAAATTGATCTAATTTTCTTACTTGGCGTTAAATGTAACTGTCAGCTGCGTTGACAGTTATTGTTGCTGTATAATTTTTATTTTTTAACCGTCAAACTAAAATTAAGTTTGGTTAGATTAGGGATATAAGGCAGATGACTCGTTGATATTTTGTAGACAGAATATCCAATACTTTAGGGTTCAAGTTACGTGATTTGTTACTATGGGTCCGAAATTGTCAAATTGCAATAGATTAAAGGTAAAAATTTGTCATTAAACCGGTTGGTTTAATAAAAAAAAATAAACAAAATTTTGAGGCTGTGTGATATTTTGTGTAACTTACTCGGGGAATTGGATCCCAAAAATATTTACAAAAAAGTTTAGATCATGTTTACTTTCAAAAAATAATTTTTTTTGTTTCCATCTCTAGTTTTTTATATTTCTTTTAAAAAGATTTCTCCATGGAAAAATAAGAAACAAGTTTATTAAGTATGAATTTTCCAAAATAGAAAACAAGAGCCTTGTTTGGCATAAATTGAAAATTATTATTAAAAAAGGGCATAAAATATTAGGTAAACCAAACAAGGCTTTATTTTTTATTTTGGAGAATTTGTAAGACAACTATTTTTGTGTTTTCCAGTTTTTTAGAGCATTGGAGAATTAGAAAAAATGCATTTCCAAGAAAAAAATTTTATTTCCATTTAATAAAAGCACTTCCTTTAGTTTTCTGTTTTGAAGAAATTTTTTTTCTAGAAAACGGGAAATTTTCCAAAATTAAACACAAAATATTTTTACTGTTTGAGTAGATTGCTATTTTATTTTTCATGTGTTCCTTGATATTTCTAGAAAATGCCTTCACGTGGAATTAGTATTCGAGCAATAGAGTCCATCAGATACAGAGTGATAGACATGCAGCGGAATGTAGTCCTTGAAGAGATCGAGGAAAGCAAGGCTTTCTTTCAGGTAGTGAAATTTTAGTTTCCTTGTTTATTGTAGACCATTGGTTAGACTGTTGGCTCTAAATGTAAATTCTTCAGCACTTCCTCCTTTTGGTTTAATTCCTTACTATGATTCATTATTTAGGTATATGAAGGTGCGGTCTATATGCACCAAGGGAAGACCTATATGGTCAAGGAATTGGATATATCAGAAAAGATTGCTTTGTGCTATGAAGCCAAAGTGCAATATTACACAAAAACTCGTGATTATACAGATATTGAAGTCCTTGGAGGTGATATTGTAAGTTGGGCTCTTAACTTTGTGTCTCTCTTCTTCTGCTTTTCAATTTGTATTAGCGAATGTCCCATGCTTTTTTTTTCTTCTGCAGGCTTCAGCTTTATTTATATAGTTGTTGCATGTCTGACACGCAGAATGAATGTGGCTATTGAGTCAGAAATATTAGTATTTCTTTACTGACAATTATATCTAGAGTTGGAACCTTGAGCCGCATATAGTTGATTACTGATATAGCTACAGTGGGAACTGCAAAGACGAAAAAACGTGTGGGACAGACTACTATGTGTCATGTCATTATTATTGTCTTCTTTGCTATCAATTGCAGCAATGCTACAAGAAATATTACTATATTCTCTTGATGGCTTTGTAATTATTGCTTCTGCAATTTAATGTTGATTCTCGTTGAAGTTTGAATTATGACGTTCTCAGTAACTGCTTGTCCTGCATTTATTTAGGCCTATCCACCAAGGGCCTTCAAGAACCAGACTTCAAGAACAACAGCTCAAGCACTTTCTTGTAAAGTAACAACTACTTGGTTTGGCTTCTATTGCATGCAAAGAGGAAGCAACAAAGTCTTAGATACTTTTGATCTTTCACTACCCAGATATTCATATGACTCTCAGGTGCATTTTATGGGCGTTAATATTGGATTCGTTTGCTTGCTTCCCTTCTTCTTTTGACTTTCTTTATATGGCATCTTTGTTTCTAATTATGTATCCATGCTTTCATCTGGCACTTTGGTTTCTCCTGCTGTTTGCATGATTAATTCTATTATTCATTTATCTTTGCTTTTGTATCTTAAATTTGTATACAGGCGGTGTGGATTCGAGTTCCTCAGCAAATTAAAAAATTAGTCGAGGAGAAAAATTTTTCCTTTCGTGGGGGTTTGCATGCTGCTTCACATGCCCTTCTCAATGTAGTGCCTTTGTAAGTCTTCTATAATTGCATCCTTTTCAATTTAAAGCTGTGCTACCTTTCTAATTTCTGTTGAATGGATGCTGAGATATGTTGCTACAAAGCTTACCCACCATCTGTTTGAGTGGGCATTTAAGATTTGAAGCATATGTTATTTTCTTTCCTTAAAGCCGCTAGTTATACCAATCCTATGTTCCCTAATTGAGTGTTGCAGCTCTGACTGTGTTATGATGCTTCTGCCTTCAGATATGTAAGATGCAACTTGTCTGACTTGGCTCCAGAGTGTCCTAACCCTCATGATAGCCGTTATTTTCCTGAAAGAATACTTGTATATGATCAGCATCCTGGAGGGACCGGTGTCTCAATACAGGTAACTGACATGAAATTGAAGCGTCCCAGTTTTAATTTAATAGGTTTGGTCTCTTGCTTAAAGAAGAACAAATTCAAAACTTTGAACATTAGGACTTGATTTTTAGAAGCACGTAGGAACACATTTTTGGGTTGATTTGAGGAGTAATAGATTTGGCTATAGAGATTTTTCTATCTCTTCAGTAGCCATGGGATATGTTGTTCTCTTTAATTTCTAAACACAGGCAGCTTCTTTTTGTTTTTAGCTTCCTAAATCATGGTGACGGAATTTTTATTTCTTGACTTATTTGGGTATGTTTATTTGTGCAATAGATTCAACCCTATTTCTCAGAGCTGCTGAATGCTGCTTTGGAACTTCTCACATCTTGCCACTGTTCAGGAGACACTGGTTGCCCGAATTGTGTTCAAGTGTGTCTCACTGTTTGTTTGATTTTTAATACTTTTGTGTTGTTTGTGGTGAGAATATTGTTAATTATCTTGCAGCATTATGAAAGAGTAACAATGCCACCTTCACATGTTGCAGAGTCTGGTTTGTCACGAGTACAACGAGGTTATACACAAGGATGCTGCAATTATGATTATTGAGGTTCTTCCAAAAACTTGGAACTGAAATATTTTTTCTATTCTCATTTTCAATGACTGAATTTATCTCTTTATTGGTCAGGGTGTTTTGGATGCTGAAAAATCGTACTTTGGAGAACTTCACAACTCCTCCCAAAACCATAGCGAGTCCTGAAATCAGTCACATCTTCTAATATGGTTCTCATACAGCTCAGCGAAGGTTTAGAATTTTTGCCAATTGTAGAGGTATTGTTGACTATAGCTTGAAGCAAATAGAGGTGGCAAGTGACATGTTAATGAAATTAGAAAGGCCAATTTCGTATCACACACCATATATCTTAGTCTCCAAATGATTAGTTATTTTTAGGTCTTTTTTCCTCCATCCTTCACAAAGATTTTTCAAATTAGTTTGTGAAGCTCATAAAGTCACTTGCAATCAAGAAAGGACATAGATAATTGCATGTACATATTTCAACAAAGATCTTTATTTTTACAGCTTCTTCGCTTCCTTGAATCCATCCTATTTGTACTGGACATTCCTTACAGTTGCTGTTGTTTCCATTGTTGAGCAGGAAAAAAAAGAAGGTGACGATGACATCCATGATCTGGAACGCTCTGCATACTGATCGCTTACATGGACAAACCGGCAACACCTGCCTGATAATGAAACTCTGCATCATGCAACAGGCGAACTTGTTGCATACTTTTGCAGTGCTCAACTTTGCTGCCTGGATGCAATAAACGAGTAAATTATAAATCAGTTTTTTGAAACGAATTAATTAGGCTTTGTTTCAAAAACTAATTATTTAGTTTCTATATTTTAAGATTTTCCTATACCTTAATCTTTTCATTCTTTTTAAATTTATTTTTGATTATTTTTTTAAATGAAAAATGAAGAAATAAAAAAAATATGGAAGGATTGGTATGAAAAGAGGATTTTTTTTATAAAATAAGACTAATATTAAATTAAAGGTAGTGTCAAGAAACTAATTAATTAATTTGTTTAGAAAATAGATGGGCTAATTTATAATTTACTCTGCAATAACCTAAATGCCTGGGGGCAGTGAAGTAGGTGTTTGGCAACGCAGAAACCATGTGCTTTAATGCATGGCTTCCGATAATGGCGCTAGCCAGGAAATCAAACTGTCAAGTTGTATTTACACAACAAATGTTGGAACACCTGCTTTTTTGGCTCACACGAAAGCAGTTGCATTTGTCGGAAAATTGAAGTGGAGTTTTGGATGGGAAGGCGGGGAACGGATAGCTTTTTCAAATTCCCAAACATTGCTAAGGCTTGCATTTTCATTCGGAGAACAAAATCCAAGAATACTGCATGAAGGTACGCTAAAGCAGTCACGGAATTCCTTCAATGTGTCTTCTACCACGTAGCTCAAAGTGTGGTCCTCTGGTTCCAACGCCAATTTATACTTGAAATCACCTACCTTCAAGCTTCCTTGCGCGAACAAATGAGTGGATTAAATGGCTTTATTAATTACTGTTAGTTAGAAGGATTAATTGTACGAAATGTTCTTTTACTGTTTAGATTTTCTTAATGTGAACTTTTTTTTTTATTTTCTTATCATGTCTATACTCTTTAGATTTTCACAATGTGCTCCTTGGATGGTTTTTCGCTCAATTTTTTTTTTTTATCAAAAGTGACATGTAAAAAAAATGTCACGTGTCATGACATGTCAAATTAATTTTTCATGTGAAAAAAAAACCAAAAATTTTGCTATTAAAAAAAAACACACTAAGTATAGAAACACACTTTGCATTTTCACTCATAACACACTCCATCTGACCAAAAACCCAACCTTTTCTTTTTCTCTACGTTTTTGCAATTTTCTATATTGATCAGATTATCTTCTTACCATCAATTCCCAACCTATTCCAGCTTCAAATCTTCTTCTTTTTAACTCTCTTAAACCCAGAAAACACTCAATTCTTCTTTTCATCTATCCAAACTCTAAAACCCGTGGTTCTAAATCATAAAAACCACTAATTTCACGAGAAGTTAAGTGAAGTTAAAAATCATAAGTTTTGTTTGTCTCCCCTAACCATTGTCAATTTAAGCTTTTCTCTCTGTGTTTGAATCACAATAAACCAAAAAGGCAATTGTGAAAGGAATATTAAAATTTTTGTCAAAAAAATTTTAGAATCTTAGTTGTTGTTCAATGTTAATTTATATTTATTCATATGGGTTTGATTGATTAGTAGTCCCGGATATGGAAGGGAATAACTTTATTACCCTTGTAATAGATTATTATTATGGGACCTTAACTGTCATGTGTGGTCTATTTATGCATGATAATGGTAATTTAGTTTTTGTTTTTTTTTTAATTGTTTTGTTTAAGAGATTAAGGCATTTTTCCTTCTATTTTGTGTTTTGTTTAACAGGTGAAGACATTTAGTTTTTACTAATCGGATATTCACGCTACGTTATGATCGGACAATCGTTATGTATGTAAGGTTAACGATTTGTATAATGTAAAGCGAGATAAAAATCTTATTTTTCACAATTAAAGTAAATCAAATTTATTTGCCGAGCAAAATCTTTTGATTTATATATATTTATTAACAAAATAATCAATAATATTAACATAAAAAGTTGTATTTGAATAATTAAAAGGTTCTTTTAAAACATTATTTCAATTATTTTATTTAAAAAATATTGATTTTAGAACATAAAAAAGAATAATTAATAAATAATTGGAGTTATGTGTGCAAATACATAATTAATCTATAACAAAACTAATGATATATATTTCAATTATTTTATTTAAAATATTAATTTTAGAATATAAAAAAGAATACATTATAAATAATTAGTGTTATGTATACGAATACATAATTAATTTTTAAAAAACAAATACACACACACACACACACACACTTAGTAGATTCATAGTATATAGTATAAATAATTTTTCAAAAAAAAAAAAAATCTAAATTGTATGGAATATATTAAAGTCAATACATTGAAATTAACTAATATACTAAAGTCAAACGATGAAATGAATAGTTGATTCTTATTTGAAACACTCGTACACACACTCATATTCTACTTGTTCACTCTCTCATATTTCACTTGTTCCTTTCATTATTCATAGATTTTTTTACACTTTGGTTCTCGATATTTTCGAACGCATATTTCAATTCACCTTTTCATTTGCTTATCCATTTTAGTCCCTAGGTGGAGAGAGAAGGTCGAGAGGAAGAGAGAGACGAGTAGGAGAGAGAGATCGTTGGCCAAGCTTATTTAGGTCACTCTAGCCGGCAAAAATTCACTAAAGTTTTTTATCTTTGAGAGATGAGTTTCTCCATAATGGTTTCAAGCCATTAAACAATTAGAGAAGGTAGATCGGAGCCAAAAAAGAAAAAAAAACCGATTTGATTTTGTATTTTGTATTTTTTTGTGTTTTTGTGTGTATTAAAATGATTTTTAAGGTTTTAATTGTTTTTATTATCTTTATTTCAATCATTTAGAGGTGTTTGAAAAAAAAATAATGTCGAAATTCAATTTTTAAGGTATGAAAGTTGACCTTTGATTTTTCGATGAACTTCGGCGACCTCGGGTTTGTCGGAAGTTGCAGATTTTTTTTTTCAATCGGGCGGCGAGCAAGGCTCGGCGCATAAGCTTGAATGGCAGGCCCAAGCGCGCTACCCTCCCTCCCATTTTTTTTTCCCTTTTGTTCTATGTGCAACCCGGTTGCACAAGCCAACAAGGCGTCGTCGTCATATATATATATATGTATATGTACATATGTATATATATATATATATATATATAACTTTTATTTTTTAAATTTAATTTTTTCATTATTTATTTCTAATTAAAATTCACATAAAAATAATTTTTTGATACAATTTTATTTGTTAATAAATTTATTTTTTTAATATATGAATTTTGAAATGAAATTTTAGAACGTTAGTGTTTTATTTTTTAAATATATCATTATAATTTATACAATAATTTTTTTTCTTTTTAAATGAAATTTTTTTGTTGATTATTTTTATTATTTAAATTTTACTACATTAATTTATTTTTTGTTTAAAATCCTCAATTTCTCATCTATTTAATTTCAAATTACATTAAAATATTTAAAATATTTTTTCACCTTTGATTTTATATATTTTTATACATTCACAACATAAAACAAACTATCAAACTAAAATAATTTTTCTAAATTATTTTATATATTTTTTCCTACTCATAGCGTAGCGCGACCAAAAGCTTAGTAAAAACTAATACAAAATTGATTTTCATAAATTTTACTTCTTAATTTATGATGAAAGAGATTCTTGAATTGCAAATTAAATTATAAATTAGTCCATCTCATTTTAAAAAATTAATTAATTAATTCTTTTGGTTTCAAAAACAAATTATTTAATTTTTTTAATCACTTGTTGACCAATAATAATTTATTTTTTATTTTCAAAAATGTCTTTTTTCATATTTTTACTTTTTTTAATTATTTCTCCATTTCTTTAAAAAAAAAAAAAATAGAACCATTGAAATAGCAAAGAGGACAAAAACATTATTTTTTGAACCAAAGGGACTAATGGTGTTATGTATGTAGATGCATAATTAATTTTTAACAAAACAAAGTATGATTATAACATATATATATATATATATATATATATATATATATATATATATATATATATATATATATATATCATACTTAGTAGATTCAAAGTATATAGTATAAATAATTTTTTTAAAAAAAAAACCATCTAAATTGTATGCAATATATTAAAATCAATAAATTGAAATAAAAACTACTACGAATTGGTTTCCATAAATTTTACATTTTAATTTATGGTAAAAGAGATTCTTAAATTTTAAATTAAATCATAAATTAGTTCATCTCATTTTGAAAACTGAATGAATTAATTCTTTTCGTTTCAAAAATAAATTTTTTAATTTTTTAAAAAAGTGTTGACCATGAATTATTTAATTTTTTTACTTTAAAAAATGTCTTTTTTTTTCAATTTTTTCATTTTTTTAATTCCTTTTCTATTTCTTAAAACAAAAAATAAAAACATTGAAATAGGAAAAAGGAAAAAATAATAATTTTTGAACCGAAGGGACTAATGGTGTTATATATGCAAATACATAATTAATTTTCAACAAAGCTATATATATATATATATATATATACACACGCACACACTTAGTAGATTCAAAGTATATAGTATAAACGGACATTTAAAAAAAACATCTAAATTGTATGGAATATATTAAAGTAAATAAATTGAAATAAAAACTACTACGAAGTTGGTTCTCATAAATTTTACTTCTTAATCTATGATGAAAGAGATACTTAAATTACAAATTAAATTATAAATTAGTTTATCTCATTTTGAGAAATGAATTAATTAATTCGTTTGGTTTCAAAAATAAATTATTTAATTTTTTTAATCGAGTGTTGACCATGAATAATTTATTTTTTATTTTATAAAATGTTTTATTTCATATTTTTACTTATTTTTTTATTCTTTCTCTATTTCTTAAAAAAAAAAACATTGAAATAGAAAAAAGGAAAAAAAAATTATTTTTTTGAACCAAAATGACTAATTAAGTTGTTTCTCGAAGAAAAAAAGACTAATTTACAATCACTCTAAAATAGCAAGAGGCTTTGGCTTCTCTATCCAAAATAAGGAGGAAAAAAAAACATTGAAAAAAGTCGGGAGCATCAAATGCTCAATCTGAAAAAATAAAAATAAAAAAAGAAGGAAATGATGAAAAAATGCCCAAAAAGAAAATTAAAAGGAGATTCAGTTAAGGGTAAAAATAAAGTTTCTCAAATCCATTGAGTGGCAAAAAAGAAATTTATGAAAAGCTAGGGGGCAAAAAATCAAGCAACACAATGAATAGTAAGTCTAAAACAATAGTAAATGAATGGTAAATATCTTAATTTTTTTTTACTAATATATATTAAATTAAAAATAAAAGATAAAAATTTTATTTAATTTCATAATTTTTAATCAAATTTTGTATTTCAATTTTTTTCTTTATATTTTTCATAGATTTTGTTATTAAAAAAGCACGATTCGTTTTTTTATTCATCCATTCTTAAATAAAACCTAAAATGATATAAATATAAAATTCAATATAAAAATTTAAAAATTTTTATTCATACATTCTCAATACTTTTTTGTATATATCATTACCATACTATGTACAAATTAAACAATATGTTTAAAAAAACTTAAGTTGTAAGAAATATATTGAAGTTAATAGAGTTTAATAAAAATAATTTAAAATTTTATTCTAAAAAAAAATTGCATGTATCAAGAATAAGGTAAAGAAACGAGATGAATTCTATTATTTATTAAAAAAGCATATTAAAAATTCATACATAGAGAAAAATAAATCATATTTTGTTAACAAATAAAATTTTCTAAAAAAATTAATTGGATGAGAATTTTTATAATAAACGAAAAATTTAAGAGATTAATTTTAATCAATAAGAAAATATAATCCAATATATGTGTTTATTCTAAATTTTAAAAACATAAGAGTTCAAAAACATTTTTAAAAAAAGTGAGGCAAAAATGGACTAAGTTAAAAACATGAGATGTCAAAATATTTTTTAAAATATGAGGATTTAAAAATAATTTTTCAAAACATAAGGGACCAAAAGAAATGAAGTGTAAAACTCGAAAATGAATGCAAATATATATATATATATATATATATATATATATATATATATATATAAGGAAATCACAAAAATGCCCCTTTTTGAAGTAATGAACAATAATGTGGGAAAAATAAATAGTAAATTACTTGTTCATTTATCCATGATGTTTTAGTTTTTTTAGTTAATTTAGATGTATTTGTTAAAAGATTAGTGAAACCAATGAATTTATTGCTTGAATACATTGGTAAGTTTTTGTTTGAGAAGCATAATATTTAGCCAAGAATTGTTGTGTTTTAGGACATTGTTAAAATTAACATACGAATTTGGCCAAAAATATATGGCTTTTGTGTATTACAATGACATTTTCGCTATACCATAGTCTAAAACCTTAACTTTTGGATTAGTTCATGATGATGACAAAAGCCTCATTGGTTTGTTAAGTTTGATAGACAAAGTGGAAATGGTGGAAATTTATTACGAATATGAATGTAAAGAATACCTATTACTTAGTATGGGTAGTCCTTTAGAGATATGTGGATGGGTAGGCATTACGGACCATGGTGATGGATTAGGTTCTAAGGATGGAAATGATGATAGTAAAGAAAAGGATATTGAGAAATTACTTGATGTTAAGACAATAATTGAGGAATTACTTGAGGATAGAAATATTTATCATCATAATAAGTGTTTGATGAATTACTTGATCTTAGTAATATTGATAGTAACGAAGTAGCATTTGATGATTTAGTTAATATTTTTATGAGTGGAGGTGATGTTAATGTGGTTGGTGAGGATGTTGAGGAGTCTAATAATTCTAATAATAAGAGTATTGAAAATTATGGTGAAGAGGTATTTGATTGTCAATGGTTGTCCGATGATGGAAATGATGAATTACAAGATGCAAGAAATTAGTTGGGAAAAGCTAATGAGGAAGAAAAGAATGATGCAAATTTCTAAAGAAATGAAAATGCAAATGAGGTGGGAAATGAGAATGATTATGAAGATGATGAATTCTTAAATGTCCTTATAAAGGATATTGAAAACATAAAAGAATAGTGTGAATATGACTTTAATGCAAGAGTTACCATACATAGTAGTGCGAAGAAAATGATGAGAAGCATGAGAGAAGAGTGAAATCTAAAAAATTATTTTTTTGATCCCAACACACTTGATCCAATGACTAAGTAAGCTTTAAAGCATATGAGGGATGTCAAACTTGAGAAGAATGATAGAAAAAAGGGCTAGAGCACTATGCAAAGATAAGGATTGTTTTCGGAAAATTCTCCGCTTTCTACAATGGGAAAACTAAAAAATAGATGGTAAAGACATGTCACTCACAACATACTTGCAGTATTGTTTTCAAGAATAGTAGGTTGAGTTACAAAGTTCTTGATACTCATTTAATTCATAAATTTGGTAGAGGTTTTTTGAAAATGACTCCAAAGAAAAGTATTAAGGTAGGTAAAAGAGATTATGTTGTGGAGATCTTATATACATTTGCTCGAGCACACAAAGAACCGATGCATATAACGGATATTTGTAATGTCAAGTCCGAATTTCATAGACAAGAAGCTTATGCTATTGAAGTAAAAGTAAGTAATAAGGGAAAGGATATTTTTCTTGAATGTGGGGAGGAATCTAAAAGGTTTAAAAGGATGTATGTATGCTTTAAATCTTTGAGAGATGTTTTTTTTATAGGGTTGTAAGAGAATTATAGGTTTATATAAATGTTTCCTCAAATTGCTTATTAAGGGTGAAATTCTAGTGGCTATCAAGAGGGATGCAAACAATCGGATATTTGTTCTTTGTTAGGTTGTTATCATGAAAGAGAAAAAAAAAAAACATGAAAACGACTCTTGCTTCAAATTATGGTTGATATGAAGATTGCAATAGGTCTTGGACGTGGGTAGACCTTTATCTTAGATTCACATCGGGTGATGTATTATTTGAGATATTTTAATTTTTTTAACGGCTAATTACGCTTACTAATTTTGTTTAATTTTGAAATTTTTTAAATTTAGAACCTACTTGGTGCTTTATCGGTTACTTACCGGTGTAGAACATAGAAGATGTGCTAGACACATTTTTTTATAAAATCATCATTTCACACCTAATAACTCCAACCATACTTTTTATTATTATTATATGCAAATCGTATAAGACATGGATAGAACCTCGAATCTAAATGATTATCGTTCTATGACATCCACCTTATAGTCTTCAAGCCACGGTGACAAATTATAATAGACTCTTTATAGTTTATTTCAAGAATTTATGATGAAGCTATACAAATCAGATAAAATCTTTCATCTTTGAATTTATTGGTTCGGGTTGAGGACGTAACATAGAATGGGGTTATAACAATAGATGATGGCCAATTTATTCCATCACTTAATTTTCTATATGATGATAACAAGTATGATGAAGCCATGATTTTTAGAGTTTAAAGATATGAGATTATTGAATTGAGACTTTTAGCATTTGGAAGAATGAGAAGAAAAATTGAGTGTTTTTAAGGTATATTAGAGACGGAAAAAAAAAAAAAAGAATTGGAGGTGGATTGAGAATCAATGGTAAAAGAGAATCTCACCAACATAAAAAATTAAAAAGAAAACAAAGGGTTAACTGGTTAGACCGAGTGTGTTGAAGAGAGAAAATACAAAAAATATTTTTATATCTAGTGTTTTTTATTATGTTCTTTTCATTTTCAGCAATTTTTTTTTTAATTTGACAAATTAATCTAACATGACATTACACATAATATTGTTTTTTTTTTTTTTTTTTTTTTTTTTTTGCCATATGTTACTTTTGATTGAAAAATCAACTAAAAAAACTACCAGAAAGACCATGTTAAAAAAATTTAAAGAAAAAAAGATGTGATAAAATAATAATAATAATAATAATAATGTTGCATTAAAAAAAATCTAAAAAGCAAAGAGACGTTCGCACTAAAAAAGTTAGAATGATGTCAAATGACTTGTCCTCACAGAGTCGGACCTACTTCTTGTTGGACATGACTCAGTAAACCAGGAAAGTAAATGCTCTTAGCAACTCATTTCATAGGCCCATCCATGGATAGGCCCCATTTTTATTGGTGGTTACTGTCTCGACGTCACCGGCTCTTGTCTCCTGCATCACATCGATTGTCAGCATGCTGTGGAATATGATACCAAATCAAATCAGAACAAAGTGAAAAGGCCATTAGCAGTTAGGAAGATGCCAGAGCCGAGTGCAGCTCGACATGTCTATTCCAATTTCCAAGTGACTGAGAGTGAGATAGGATGTTCGTTTTATAGCTTAACAAGCCAATATATTGCCAAGGGAGAATCACAAAGTTCCCTTAGAAATAGTATTGCAATGGAACGTGTTTAGGCGGGCAAGACATTGGAAATATTCTGAAAAAAAAAAAAAAAAAAAAAAAAGGAAATGACATTGTGTGGGTGGTTCGATTCTTTAGAATTAAGAAGTGGTGGATAGAATAGTCAGATTCCATTTGTGCCAAAGCAACATAGCATATTGGCCAATCAACGCACAATAAGCGAATGTCACGATTACTTGATATTGTCAACTTCTGCGGAAACATAAATTTAGTCTTCGACATATGAACTCATTATTAATTGAGTATGAAATCACATAATTTAATCTATTTTGTTTCAATTATTAAAATTAGGCAATCCCAATCCTTCCATCTAATCGTATGACTAATGACACATAGTTAACAAAATTAGATAAAATAATTGGTTTATCTCAATTTTAAATAATACATTTGTTTTGCATTATATTTAGGTGAAGAGGTTAAAATGCACAATATCGGACGAGTGTAAGAAGTTCAAGAATACAATATTAGACAATATTAGGATATTATTGAGCACTTGGCTCGTTCTCCCATTAATTTATAGTAGTGCTAAACTAGATTGTGTGTTTGTTATGTCCAAATTTAATTAGGATCCGACGACCTAATTAAATTGGATAGAGTTTAATGAGGTTTCGGTTATAAGGCTGCGAAAACCATCAATGCGCCCAAAACCTAATCCGTTGGATAAAATCTAAACCGGTCCACATAAGGAAAAAAAAAAAAACCCGAAAGAGTTTTAGACTCAAAGCTAGAAACACTTAGTATAACTCTTAACGAACGACATCGTGGGCAAAGGACATGGGAAACTAAATCCTCTATATGCAAGTAAAGGCTAATAGAATTAAATAACTTGAATCAAAAATAAAAAGAATGTGATATGTTGCAATGAACGAGTAGGAATATTAGAGAAAGTGGAACATTATGGTCCAAGAAAAACATAGAGCATTATAGCTTAAGGAAGAAAGTTATTGCGGTTGCAAAATGTGTCCAATATAGAAGAATGTAAAATATTGAAAGAGCTATAAATATCAACTACGACCACGGGAACAAAACACATACACACAATCAATAACAACAAATATAATAAAACTCTTGCAAATTATCAACTTTATCGTTCGGTTCAAACACTAGAAACACGATAGGCTATAGTTTATAAACGGTAATCAAGTAGACTATAATCAAGTAAGTTGATAGATCATTCCTAGTCCGATTGGCACTTTTATTGCAACACATATAGATCCTGTCTCTCGATGTTTTGAGTTTCGATTAGTGTTTACTCGGTAGTTCCAACATCTATATGTTTTATGCTTTTGCTTTCGGAGTCGGTATTGTTTAGGCTTTTTGAGTCGGTATTATTTGTAAAGACTTTTAATTTAGTATTTATTGATTCCTACTTTTATTCAGCTTTGTATTCTATAGTTAATAAATTTCTTGATTGAATTTCTAGTTAATTATTGTGAGAAACAAAAGTTAGTTTATGTTTTAAAAAGAGATACTATTTTCATTAATATCCAACTTAATTTATTTACTTATTTACTTAATCATTTTAGTTGTCTAATTGAGAGTCTACAAGATATAGTGCCTTGCGGACTACCTTCCAACTATATCATAAAACCTTATGTTTTAAAGTCCTCTTAATTAAGGCAAACACAAAAGAATCTATAATATTTTTCTAACGACCATAGTAGGAGTGCTATTCTAGATGACACTAAGAAAAATAAATAAAATTCCATCTATATGAGATGAAGGTAAGGAACTTCACCTTTTTGATGCAATAGCCATTGCATAGGATGGCGATTTAGGCTCGACTACAACTAGTAAGGCACAAGATGTACCTATCTTGATGTCGACTCACGGAAAGATAGGTCATTTTTGAAAAAAAAGTCAAAGAAATCCTAAAAGAGTTAGACATCAAATACAAGGCCTATATAGAATAGTTGGAGGAACAAAATAAGCCAAAAATATAAGCCATACAAAATCATTATAAGGAGTTATTGAATGCTCATGATAGGACAACAAACAATCTACTGGAGTCTAATGTCCAAAAGAGACATAAAACACTCTCTAAAATCAAGCATGAGATAAATGCCTTCTAAGTTACTAAACACAAGCCCATTTAGGCTTTAATCAAAATCTTGCGGATGTCAATAAGCACATTGAATCTAGAATTAAAAAGGGATTTTATGATGTTATTAGCAATTTCAATCATGCTATATCTAAAACACTACATAAAATATCCAAACAAGTAGCTTAAGAAATAAGAAATCAACTAGAAGAAACGCTACCTAAAGCTACCTGACCAGCCTAGGTCTTTTAGAGTTATTCCACTTAGGATAGCTTATAGTGATTCTTTTAAAGGCATAGGTGGCTATGGAGAAAGAGAGAATCTTTTTTTTTTTTTTTTTAATCGGACCACATTCTCATCCAATTTGGTGGAAACAAATCATTATAGAGGAACCTCACTCTCAAAGGGAACCTAGGCCATCAACTTGGTAGAACTCTAAAAGGGAACGTAGGCCATTAACTTGGAAAAACTTTAGAAAGGATTCTAGGCCATTAACACGGTAGTAGCCTATCATGCTAGGTGAGACTAGTTAGAAGAGATAACCTAATGGAGACCACTTGTAACTCTCAGAGAGAAGGAATCTCCTTTATAGACCTTTAAATGAAAGAGTTATGAGGCAAAATAACATAGAAAGATGGATGATTCCACCTAATGATCTTAGGCCGAGGATATCATCCACTCGCAACAACCTCTACAACTAGATCTAGAGTACATCTTAGGGGTTATAAAATAGGCATTTGACCACTAGAATCTAACGAATTCATAGGCCAATTTATAGCCAACCATATCTTGAGTACATAGACAAGGAATATCCTTATTCACCTAATTTTAGATTCCTAGATTTCACTCGTTCACTAGATAGAGAATCGTCATAGCTTTAGAACATATAGCTATATTCATATGCCAACGTAGAAAGGCCTTTGATTATAAATACTTAAAGCTCGGATTACTCCCAAACCACTTTGACTCAAAGTGTATTTTCATGGTACATAGACTTGCCTCCAAACTCCATTCATTCATGGGCAAATATGCAAGCCATTTTCTAAGCCCATTTCTCAAAGACAAAACTAAACTTAGGGTTATCAAATTTGGTAAAGTATAAACAATACCTAAGAGAGTTTATCATAGAATACCTAGATAGGTTCATAGAAGCTAGGGAAAAGTGCTTGGGAAAAAAATACCTTATAAATAATTTATAGGTATAGTTTAGCAAGGTTTGAAATTTGAACTCATAAAGAAAATTAAAGGGATGGAATTCAAAGATTTGTATGAATTAGGTGTAAGAGCTTCAAGATATGAGAGTTTATTGAAAGATGAAAGAGATAGAAAATCTATGATCTATGGAACCTACTATCAAGAACCCATTATGTAGGAGATTGACATGGCATTCTACTTGTAAGGTACATATACATATAACGAGGCATAATAAGAAGCCCTACTTATATGGTCGAAGCTCTATTAAGCAAAGGTTAGAGCTGTGAAAGTAATGAAAAACTCACAACTATTATAAGCTACTTGAATAAGAGATATTAATGCCAAAATATGAGTACGCAACCATATTAGAAGCAAATGAGTTATTTACTCCAATAGTTTAATAGTAAAAGCGAATGAGCTATTTACTATAATAGTTTGATAGTGTTGAAATGTAACATATTAAAAAAGAAGATAGTAAAGCTACTAATGATCTTGACATATTCAAAAAAAAAAAAAAGATAATAAAACTACTAATGATCTTATCCAATTAGCTTTCGGGTATAAGTGCCCAACATGATTGCTAAAAAAAGTAACTTGTATGTTAGAAAATCCCATTCCAATAAGCCATGAGAGAGAAGAGTCTTAGTAAATCAATTTGCTAAACACCATAAGGAAAAAGGATTGAAGACAACTTATTAAATAGTATTTGGAGTATCTACATTAGTTCTTTAGAGATAAGGCTCTTAAATTTAAAGCTTTGAATTGAACATTGGTGAATGATGAATTATGCTTGAAAAGACATATCTAGTCTCTTGATGAGGTGTATTAGTATGGACAAAGCTATTAGAGTTATGGCTGAAGTGTACGCGAGGATATGTGGATCATATTTGGTAACCATTAAGATGATGGAAGTAATCAAAATAAGGATTTTTTATTGGCCCAAATTGAAACAAAGCTATGAAGCATTGACAAAAGGTTGTAAATATAGTCAAAAGCATAAAAATCTCCCTAGAGTACTTGATTTAGAATTACTTTCCATAATCAAAGCTTGGCCTTTTAGAGGATGGGCCATTGATTTAATTAGGGAAATAAACCTTCATTCTAGTAAGAACCATGCCTATATCTTGATGGCCATAGATTATTTCAATAAATGGAAGGAACTAGACTATTAAAGAGTGTTACATGAGTAAAAGTGACTTAATTTATAAAAGAAGAAATAATCATACGATTTGGAATTTTAGAGTTTGTAACTATGGATCAAGCCATTGCATTCAATGGAAGGAAAATCTTAGATTTTACACAAGAAATTAGGCCAAATTGTAAATTCTACTCCTTATTATGTTCAAACTAATGATTAAGTCGAGTCTACCAACAAGATCATCAAAGCTTATATCCGAACATGATTAACAATAACCTAAGGGATCGGTATTCATTTTTAATAGATGTATTATAGGCATATAGGACCATGCCAATGAGGGCAACTACACACCCTATATGTACCGACTTATATGTATGAAGCGAGTACTACCTTATGAAACAAGGGTGAGGTCCCTAAGAGTGGCATACCGGAATCAATTCATAAAGACTCAATACCAAAATGCAATGGATGAAAGAGTTTGATGGAATTGATTGGTATAAAAGAAAAGCTTTCATACAAAAAATGATTAACAATAACCCGAGGGATCGGTATTCATTTTTTAAAAATGTATTATGGGCATATAGGACCACACCAAAGAGGGTAATCGGCACACCCTATATGTATCGACTTATGGTCATGAAGTAATACTACCTTATGAAATAAGAGTGAGGTCCCTAAGGGTGGCATACTAGAATTAATTCATAAGGAGTCAAACTAAGATACAATGTTGGAAGAATTGGATGGAATTGATTGATAAAAAATAAAAACTTTAATCTGTATGCAAGTATAAAAACAGCAAGTGGTCGAAGCATATAATAAAAGTGTAAAAGCCAAAATATTCTAACTCTGGAGACTTACTTTAGAAGGTGATTCTACCTTTTAGGTTAAAGGATAAACAATTAGAAAAATGATCTCCAATATAGGAAAGATCGTTTTTAGTGTGTAAAACATATTTTGATAATACCTATTTGTTACAAAGCTTGTTTGGAGAGCCTTATAGGAAGGCCATCAATAGAAAATATTTACAAAAATACGTCTTTTCTATTTGGAAAACTAACAAAACGATCTTGAAGAAAAAATATCTAGATCTATGGAACTAGTTTCGGTTCCAATCATAAATACTTGGATCATAAAGAGAAACACACACACACACACACACACACACATGTATATAAATAAGAAAAATTCATGATCAAAGTACTAAATATTACCATCCAAAATGCTTCTTCAAACATTCTAAAGAAAAAATTACATAAATAGGTAAAATAGAATATGATAGAATGGCTTCCATTCTAGTTTCCATCTCCTCAACGGTTTGTTTAGCCTGCAGGACGACCTTTTCTTCGGCTCGAACGGAGGCCTCAATAGCTTCTAGACTAGTATAAAGGAAAATTGCTTTTGCCCATAGCAAATATAGATCATTTTCCGATAACTTAAAATTGAATCTAAAGTTTGGGTAACTTCGGGAAAAGAAAATAGGTTTGATCCCTAACTTGAAAGTTCTTCCTTTTATTTTGATAGGGGATTCTTAAAAGATCTTAGGGCTATTTTGAAAGAGGCCACTAGACCTATAGATAGTTTTAACTCTACCAATTCCAAGAGATAAGTCATAAAATCCAAGAAAGACCACTCGAATGATGAAAAAAAGAGGAAATCTTCCAAAGATTCTATAAAGAGGAAAGAGAAAAAGAATTAGTATAACTATTGTCAAATCCTAGCAAGAAGATGCAAAGAAAAGAAACTCATCACACCCAATATTAGGGTTGACATCCCTAATTTTGATCTCCATAGGAGTGGTAGAAGTGCCGGCTAAGTCGGTTGCAATGTTAATGTCATCCATAGTAGCAACGATCCTAATAGAAGGTTCTAAAGGCACATTGCTTATATGGGTTACAATCTCAATTCCAACTACGAGCTTATAGTATTTACTTTAACCTCGGTAGTATCTAGAAATCTTATCTCTAAGAAAGTTAAAAGGACATTCGTTGTTTAAGCATTAGGGTTTGGAATCTCATTTTTTTCTTCCTTAGCCTCAAAGTATCTTGGTTACCTGCTCATGAGAGAGTTGAAGAAATGTTTGGCACCTCAACCTTAATAGTATTTTGATTTTTTTGACTCGATATAAACTAGATGAACATGTGAGGTTATGAGAGACTTATTGCCAACTCTAATAAAATGTGTTTTATACACCACATTGAACTGCTCCTAAAAAGGTTCCATTAATGGAACTTCATCTTACAATTAAAGTATATCATGGATAAGCATTAATTATAAATAGCATGGATAAGCATTAATTATAAACCATAACAATGATATGAGACACAAAAAGGAAGGGTTATAGCAAAACTAATTCACCTCTTTCGGAGTAGCGAGCAAAATATCCTAAAAAGGCTTGGAGTCCACGGAAAGATCAATTGAATCTCTCCTTACTCGTTTTGGAAGAAAACATATAAAGGTAGTACTATTTTTAGAGTCCTCAACATCAAAAGGCTCAAAACTCTCTTCCACCAGTAAGATGGCCTAGTGCATTTTCTTCTTTGTCTTAAGAGGTTGAAGAGAAGGAATTGGAACCAAACCTCATGGATCCTAATGGATGATTTGAGAACTCGACCACTAACAATTAGAGTAGCTTTCAAATTAGCTTCCTCTATGTGGACATAAGTCTACTTAGTAAGAGGAGTAGTACACCAAAGGGTTTTTATCTTTATTGCAACATCTAAAGGAAAAAGGGGATCAATAATAGAACTTGGATACAACAAGAGATTTTTAGTAATAATGTCCAAAAAAAAAAAAAAGAAGAACATATGAACATAAGAGAAAGAAATATACCTTTTTTGAGAAATCTTCTAACTCTTGTAAGATAATTTAGAAATTAGGGTCCTATCTTCATCTTCTTCATTTTCTTCATCTCCATTAAAAGGTTGATGAGAGTTTGGATAAGGAATGTCCTTAGATATCTTCTTTTTGAAGAAGTCTTTATTAAGGATTACGATCGTAGCCCAATCTTAGAATCCTTGAAATGATGGCCTCGGATCATTTTAGTCTACCAAGCTATGAAGGTGGTTGTGCTGTCTAAGCACTTAGTTAACTTTGAGGAAGTTCAATTATGGAACTATAGAGTTCCATAATTTTTTCCAAGAAATGTTGAATTACATCTCTTTTAAAAGACCTATTATCATGCTTAGGATTATTATACAATATGAGGAGAGTGATAGAAATATCCTAAAAGAGTCTAAATTACATAACCGAGAAGATTAGGAAAGTAGGTTTTACAAGATAATGATTAGTAAAGTAAAAAAGTTATTTACAAGTTAGGACTATTTTCCAATGGTCTAAATTATCCTTTTTCAAAACACCTTAAATAGTTCAAACTTTGTATAAATCGGGACTAAATAGCCTCTAATGAAAAAAAAAACCCATAAAGAATTAACAAAACTATCAAAACAAATGCCAAAGACACAATCTTCATAACTAATCATGTTTATGGGAGGAAAAAAAGTAGCAAAGTAATGGCCATATGAAAGGAAGGCCTTATTGGAATTAAAGTTAGAAGAATTAATGACAAGATTTGGAAAGTAAGCTTAAAAGGCCAAAGGAATTCTTATGAAAAGGGTTAGTAAAAACAACTTCAAACATGTTGTGATTGGCATAAGCATGAAGTAGAGGTGCGGATGCAATAGGCTCTATATATTATGACATAGCAACAGCCATAGGAATATATTTTATACTTATGGTGGTGCTCTTACAATAAACAACATACTTATAGAGCCATAACAAATAGAAGGCAACCTTTACGGAATCTAGATCCTTGGTAGTTGGCAAAGCCAAAGCATAGATAGAATAAGACTTGACATCCATTACCACATCCGTGAATCTAATCATATAAGTGACATCTATTTTAGTTGTCACTATAGCATTACATAGATCCAATCCCACCGGAGAATAACTAGTTAAAGACACCATATCTTCTAGGGTGATGCCTATTGGGATTTTTTATGGATACAATTGTTAGTAGTATCCCACAAACTTAAAATAGCCCAAAAAAGAGGAGGATTGGGATTAAGAGTATGGTTGGTGGTTAAGTTGAATATTTCAAACATTCTCATCTTCCGCCATTTCCTTCAAACATTGGAATGTCCTTACAATGCATTATAAAAGGCAACAATCTTAAGATGAGATTTTAGCCACATTCGATGGAAAACTTGGTATAACTTTTGAACTTGTTCCATTCCACCCCCTTTGTAGTTATAGGATGGTAGAGGAACATAACTCTTTCAACGAGGGATCAATTGCTTCAAGAGTTTCTATGCTCTTTGAACTTAATCCTTTGACCCATAACCCTAAAAAAAGAATGTCCCTAAGGAATGAGGAATAATCTTGGAATGAAAATCAATAGAAGCCTTATAAACTTTAGTAAGGGAATATAATAAAAGGTAATGGATTAGAGAAGGATGGGTGGAAAGAACATATTTGAAGTGATGGTCTAATTACAAGGGCAACCCAAATAGAGATTGGAGTGGGGAAATAGATCTATGGGATTTGGAAGGAGATTTATTGTTGAAAGTGATAAAAAATGAATGGGTAAAAGGATGGATAAAAAGATCGATTACATACACGAAAGAGAACGGGGAAGAAGATCATTAGAGAGTTTGAATTGGAAATCGATTCAAAAATGAAAAGGTAATTGAAATCTCTTTGTATTAGTACATGGTAATCGAAGAGACATGTGAATTTAAATTACCATTATAGAGTGAAAAGACGTACTAGTTCTAGTATCCATTGTAGCCTTGGGAATTAGAGGGAGATAAACGGGGCCAAAGCAATTATTTCTTTTTACACGTAAGAATTAATTTCACATGCAAAAATGGAGGTAGATGTTATATTCAAATTTAATTAGGATCTAACATCCCAATTAAATTAGCTAGAGCCTAATGAAGCTTCGGTTATAAAACCTTGAAAGCTATTAATGCGTCCAAAGCCTAATTCACTAGATAAAATTCAAACCAACCCACACAAGGAAAAGGCCCAAGAGTTTTACACTCAAAGACGGAAAGACTTAGTATAAGTCTTAACCAAGTGGCATCGTGGGCAAATGATATGGGAAGCCAAATCCTCTATATCAAGAGAAGGCTAATAGAATTGAGTAAGCTGGAACAAAACATGATATGTTGCAATGAACGAGTGAGAATACTAGAGAAAGTGGAGCATTGTGGTCCAAGGTAAAAAAAAAAAAGTCATTGTAATTCAAGAACATATAAGGTATAGAAGAATGTAGAAAATTAGGAGGGTTATAGATATCGACTACATCCATGTGAACAAAACACATACACAATCAACAACAACAATTATAATACAACTCTTGTAAATTGTCGACTTTATCTTTTAGTTCAAACAGGTTGAAAAATAATAGGCTATAGTTTGTAAACAATAATAAAGTAGGCTGATAAATTGTCCTTGGTTTGATTTCCACTTTTGTTTCAACACATATATATTATTTTTATTAATATCCAATTTAATTTATTTACATAGTCATTTTAGTCGTCTAATGGAGAGTTTAGAAGATAGATTGCCATGTAAATTGTTTTTCGGCCATATCATAAAATATTTTGCTTAAAAGTTCTTTTAATTGAGACATATACAAAAGAATCTACAATAGTGTCTAATGTGCAAAAAACCATATTCATTCCTTCATTAGTTTATAGTAGTGTTAAGCTAAATTGTGTGTTTGACATCATAAAATATTTTGTTTAAAAGTTCTTTTAATTAAGACATACACAAAAGAATCGACAATAGTGTCTAATGAACAAAAAACCATATTCATTTTTAATTAGTTTATAGTAGTGTTAAGCTAAATTTTATGTTTGATGTATAAAAAAGGCTCATTCTTGAATAATCTTCTTAGAAAATTTCAGTGAATTTTTAATACTTTTTATGAAAAAAATATTTGTTATTTTATTGTTTATCATTATTGTAAGAAAAGTTTTCCATGCAATAAGTTGTTTGCCAAAAATATTAATGTATTTTTTTGATTAATATATCACCAATAAAATGACTATTGAGCAAAAAATAATTAATCCTTTCTTTATAAATATATTATAGTTGTAAGGTTTGTTGTTTGTTTGTTTGTTTTTTTTTTTTGTTTTTTTTTTCAAATGTTAAAAGATAATTTTTGCATCGAAATTAATACCCTTTTCGTATTGTATGAGGTACGAGGGTTGAAAACCTTTTACCTAATCATGAAGTAGTATAAACATCAGGGTTTCCCTCCAATGGAAGAAGTGAGAAGGAGAGAGACAGTGGAGAGCAAAGACAAGAGAGACTAGAAATGGGGTGGGCAATTGCACTACACGGTGGCGCCGGAGATATACCACTCGCACTTCCACCAGAGCGTCGACTTCCTCGCGAGGCAGCTCTCCACCAGTGCCTCCAGATTGGTGTCGCCGCTCTGAAAGCCCAAAAGCACCCCCTCGATGTTGTCGAACTTGTGGTATGTACTACGTAGTCATTTCACAAAGATATACTACCGTAAACTGAATCCATGACCTTGATCTTTATTAGTCCTTTAAAGTTGATGATCTCTTGTTTCCACTAGTTTTCTTTAATTTTATTATTTGATCGGATAAGCCCAACTTTCTGTTCTTAATTAATGTTGCTTTTGTTTCTCAGCAAGCGCTCTAGCTATATAGTTTCAATCCTTGATTTCTATCTACTTTCCAATAATGGTATAGGTCCGGGAACTGGAGAACCATCCTAACTTTAATGCTGGGAAAGGTTCTGTTTTAACCAGCAGGGGCACTGTTGAGATGGAAGCTTGTATCATGGATGGAAATACAAAGAAATGTGGAGCTGTTTCTGGTCTCACTACTGTTGTTAATGCCATTTCTCTAGCACGATTGGTCATGGACAAGACTCCTCACATATATCTTGCATTTGATGGAGCTGAGGCTTTTGCCAGGGAAGAAGTGAGTCATACTCATTCTTTCTTCCTGCAATATCTTCACTATCTACCCACCTAATGTAAATTTTACTTTTGTTCTCTCGAAGTTTACTTTGTTTCATTTTTCCCAGTCGCAGTTCAGTGTGATTCCCTGCTTCTAAATACCTATTTTAGTTGTTGTTAGACCTAAATTCTCAAAAATTCTGTAAATAATATCAGGAAAAGAATTTATATAATTTTGTATTTACAGCATTTTCAATATTATATTTGATAGTTGAGATTGAGTTCCATTTAAAAGATTTAAACCTTGTGATGGATGGCTTTTTCTCAATTGTATATATTACTTATCTATTATTGATTCGTAAAATAGATTCTCGAACTCTTCTCCTCACTTCTAATCTATCTTTTAGGGTCTCTTAAGTGGCTTGACCTCTAGGATTTTATTCAATATGGGATAGGTTCTCAAACAAATATTATCAAATTTAAATTTATCTTGAAAAATTGGTAAAAGATTGTATTTAATCTCTATATATGTGGAATCTTTTCATTAGGATTTTCATGTGTATCTCTGGCCTTTTGAATTCACTAGGGTGCTGAGACTGTTGATTCAAGTCGTTTCATTACTCCAGAAAATATTGAGAGGCTGAAGCAGGCAAAAGAAGCTGACAGAGTCCAGGTATGCTTCTCCCCTCTCCTATATAGCTCAGTATCAGATTCTGGCATGTTTGAATTTTGATTCAAGCGATCTTAGCTTGGTATGTTGTTTGTCTTTACCATCTGCAAGGTGCATGCCAGTATAATCATGGTTTACCAAGTTGCTACACATTTCCTTTCGATTGGTGAAAATGTAAACGTTAAAATTCCACTGCTGTGAATCTTGATATTTAATATGAAATGACTGGAGCATGACAATGATTGCATCTTATTATTTTTTGAATGGTTGAAATGCTATATCAATGATTAGAGATCTTCTAGATATCTTGGGTGTTTTGCACAACATGACGTGCAAGCCATATAATACTTTGATGGATCTTTTGATTTTAAGCTTTAATTTTTACTATGCATCCTCAGATCGATTACACACAACCCCTTCAGAAAGATGAGAAAAGTGAGAGTCCAAATGTTAACGGAGATAGCCAAATTGGAACTGTTGGATGTGTGGCTGTTGATGAAAATGGGAACTTAGCCTCAGCAACCTCTACTGGTGGGTTGGTAAACAAGATGGTGGGTAGGATTGGAGACACGCCCATAATAGGGGCAGGGACATATGCCAACAATCTCTGTGCAGTTTCTGCTACAGGCAAAGGGGAAACAATTATGCGTGGGACTGTTGCTCGTGACGTGGCTGCTCTTATGGAGTATAAAGGTCTCTCTCTCAAGGAAGCAACAGCTTACGTTGTTGAGTGTAATCCAAGAGGGGATGTTGGGATGGTTGCTGTGTCTGCCAAGGGAGAAGTCACCATGCCATTTAATACAACTGGGATGTTTCGTGCTTGTGCTACTGAAGATGGGTATTCAGAAGTAGGAATATGGCCTTCAGTGCAAGATTGAGTATTTTGGTGAGCTTCCATTGGTTAAAAGTCACTTGGTTATCGAATGCTAGAACTTGCTTAAAATGTGTAAAGAATTGCTTCGTGTGTAATTTTCTAGGAGAGAAGTTGAGAGTGATCAATCTTAAAATGCTTGAAAATCATTGGCCTTAGGTTTTGAATCAACACTAAAAAAGAGAGTTCCCAGCTGAGCGTTTCAAGTGTTTATTTGGGTAACCCCTCCACCCCCCCCCCCCCCCCCCCGCGCCGGCGTCACGGTTAATGAGTGCTCTCAGTTTGATGTTGCTTGGATAATTTGTAACATGAAAATTAAATTCTATTTATTTTAACATTGTGGTTCTATTAAAATTCAATATTATTATGACTATAGTATCATTATTTCTTTGTAACCACTCCTTTAGTCATTAGCAATTTGATATCTGAACTATTTGCTAGTAAGTTTACTTCAAGATCATTAATACTTTTTACTCAATTTTCTTCCAAACAACCATATTACATGTCCGCAATGTGCTTATGGAATGCCAAAATTGTCTAAAGAAATTTGAGAACGACAAATCTCAACGTGAATTTTTTTTACTCATTCTAGTGTGTATTAGTTTGATGGTTTAAACAATTCTGTTGGTCTATTAAAATATATCGAATATAAGGGGAAAAAAAACTATTTTTTCAACTAATTTTATAGTTTTTTAATAAAAAATTTTATTTTAATTAATTCTTTCTTATTTTTTTAATATAAATTTACTTGACAAAACATGATTTTGTTTCTTTAGGCATGAATTTTTAAATAAAAATTTATAATAATTTAAAGAGTAAGTTTCAATAAAAAAATGCTCGATATTTTTCATAAAATTGTATTTAAAAAATAAAGATTAATGAAAAATTATATAAAATTAAAAAATATATATTCTTATTGAATATTAATGAGATAATTATTTTTTGAAAGTAAGTACATTAGGTTTATACATATTTATTCACAAAATGATCAATAATATTAGCATAACAATACTAATCTTATTTGAAACGTATGGTATTTTCCGATGGTTTTTAAAACATCTTTTTAATTATTTTATTTGAAGAGAAATTGATTTTAGATTATCCAAAAATTAATATAAATAAATAATGAATGGTTGGTGTATAGTTAATTTTCAATAAAACACATGATTTTTTTTTTTCTTTGTGTGAATGTGTTTTGAATATGTAGTCTAAAATGAAAATTATTACAAAAATACTTAACATGTACAGAATATATTGAATAAATTAAAAGTTAATGGATTTAAATAAAAATGACTACAAAATTAATTTTAATGAATTTTGATTATATAAAGAATAAGTAAATAAAAAATGCGAGAATTCAATTTTTTTTTCATTTAAGAAAATATATTTTTTTCAAACTACTCATGCTTAGTCTCTACGCATAGGTCTCACAAATAGAGCAATCACTTCATTTTCTTTCACTTATTATATTTAAATATCTTTGAACTTTAATTAAAGGTAGTTCATTTGTAAAGCATTGATTCTGTTTGTTTGTAAGCCCATCTTTATATAAAGACATTTAATTTCAATTGCTCATCATTGAAGTTTAGAAGAAGCATAGAATTAGTGTTTCTCTTTTGCAAAGAAAGTGAGTATATGAGTGTGTTTGTACAACCGTCTTCTTGTAACCCTTATCTTGAAGGTTCTTCTATAATATATGTTTTATTTCTAATGATCCGGTCGCACTTGGTATTAGAGTCTCTTAGGTTTTGATGGAGATAAAAAGATTTAGAGATTAGCTAGATTGTGCTATTTAGGTAGGTTGAAAGGTAAAGCGGGTAAAACCATAGTCATATGATAAGTCCTAATTGAAGCCTAGTTGAGGCATGTTTAAGCTATAAATCGTTGACATGTTTAAGCTATAAATCATTGACGAGTGATCCTTAGAAACCTATTGTGTTTGGATTGTCTAGATCTTGACTCGAATCTTCTTTTTCTTCACTACCTCCCATAGCTAGCACTTCGAGTTCTAATAAAGAAATAATACTAGTGGTAAAATTTGACGAGCGAGTTGTAGGAGTGTAAATTAACTAATACTTTTGTAAAAACCATATACAAAGGTTTTTCAAATTTTTTATTTGATTATTTTATCAAGTCGAGTAAATGAAATTATTCATTTAAAAGAGAGATATGATACATTCCGAGTTACCATCCAAGAGACTAATTGAGTCTCACAAAAAATAATACAAGTACTTGTATATGGAAATAGTTCAAGTAGGGTTAAAACCATTAACAAGAATCGAACTAAATACGCCCATCGTGGTGCTAATAAGAGATGAAATGCACAACGTCTTTAAGTATCCCTTATTAAGAATCATAGAATCCACCTTTTGTGATGGACCTATTCACTTTGGGTGCTTTCCCAACTTCACAAGATCCCTTTTAGATCAAAACCTTCTATAGCTTAAACCTTAAATATCAAAACCAATGGTTTCATATGCTTAGAGGATTAGAAAACATTGCCTAATTTACAAGGTATGTTATAAGGTCATGAATACCTTAGTGCCTAGTATCAAATGAACCACTAGAACTAATGAGTTCTAAAAAAGAGAAACCATCATGTTCCTCATCGATATATCCAAATCTAATTTAGTTGTTCCCAAAACGAGTTGAATGGAGTCAAGTCTTATTACCGGAGACATGGTAGTTAGAACAAGTAGCTCCTTCCAAAAAGGAAGAACCTAGAGAACCGAGAGAAGCTTACCCGAGTTCATTAATGAAGACATAGAGATTTCCTTTTATAAAAATTAAACTAAACCTTGGAAATCATCCCAATACCTCATCCTTCAGGTTCTTAACCTCTTCTATCCTTATATCAAAGATAGAAAAAGAGTTAGTTTTTGATCTCAAAAGGTCCGGATCTCAAGTAAGTCACCCTCAATACAAGATCGACTTCACGGCTTCGAAGCATCATCTAGGCCTAATAGTAGGGTTTTTGCTCCAACAATACGGATATAGGATATAATATAGCCACCTTGTAATAGGGAATAATATTTTCCTCTCTTCATAAAATATTTAATGATCCTAAAAAGGAGCATCACAAGAAATGGTTCTTGGCCAACTTAAGTTCTAAATAATAGAATTAGTATCTAAAAAAGTATATGGAACATGTTTCTATAACCCGTATAGGGTTATATTTCCTAAAAACGCTAAAACAATTCTTTGAACACAATAAAAAACCTTAATTGGATTTCAAAGGCACTACTTTCTTGGCAACTCTTGAAGCCACTTACCAAAATTTCCAAACTCAACCTATCAAATCCATATATCTTCTCGAGTCTTCTCTCTTAATTACTAAAGAAGACAAATCCTCTTACGAAGCCCCCTATAAAGCCGAGGTAAATGATGATTTTACAACCATATCATCTAGTACAATAATTATACCAACCTTTACATCCAGTCTCCGAGTAAATAGACAATTAGAATAGAGTAATCTATTTAGTAACCTAGAAAAGTTGCCTTTACTAGAATAGAAAAATCTATTCAGTAACATAAAAAGTTTGCTATCGAGAAGGGAGAGTCTTTTAAGAAACCTCAAGATCATGTCCTTTAAAAGCAATTCATCCTTTCAAAAGGATGATTACAAACTATAATCTAAAGACAGTGATTTCATGGATGAACTGGTAGGAAGCCTTGAGAAACTAAAAGTTTTAGAAGGCAAAGCTAAGACATTAATTCATATCTTAGAAGAGGTAGAGCAAATTTTCCTATTAGAAAAACATGCTAAATTTAAGCCTAGGTTAGTTAATAAACTAACTAAGAGAGGAGCCATTTTAGTCGCACAAACGAATTACTATTACCTTAGACTTTCTCTTATGGATTTTCATTTGAAGATATTGGAAATTATAACCTAATTTCATATTCAGGAGACTCCATTCAAGAGTGGAACATTAATGGGATGTATGAACATCAAATTAAAGCCACACTAAAATACATGCTTATGTTCTCATCAACCGTCACACTCAAAGGTAATAGAAAAAAGAAACAACTATTGTTATTGCCAACAACTTTACAGGACAACTGCAAAGATGATGGGATTTCTAGCTATCTAATCATGCCAAACAAGAAATCCTCTCAATAGTAAAATAAGTTACTGCTTTTAATACTAATAGAGCATTACAAAACAAAGTGGAACCGGACACAATCAATACACTAATATGAATGATTGTTACACACTTTATTGGTGCAAAATGCACTCTAAATTTATAGGTCTCAAGAGCAACCGATGAATCTAAGATGCCTAACCTTATCACACTATAAGGATGTATTCATCACCAAAGTCATGAAAATGGCGAGACTATAGAGTTGACTACTAGAAAAAGAAGTTCATTTTTGGACTTCTCCCATTATTTATAGAAAGAGTTTATAGCGAGTTAAAAATTCTTATGATGGGATCATCTTGTACTCTAACCTCAACTATGATGAACTCGCGATATAAGCTATCAAAGAAGAAATCAATATGTGGAATGACATCAAGCTGAAGAGATAGCGTGACAAATAGAAGAAGACAAATAAGAAGATATTGGAAAATTTTATGAATAGATTGGCTATTCTCGTCTAAAGATTTCTAATGATAAATCCAATAAGAAAGAAATTTCTAGTAAGAAACAATATTTCAAGAGAAAATCTTATAATAAAAAAAGAGGTTATAAAAATTCTTTAGTAACTTCTAGCTTTAAAGCTAAAGTTAAGAAAGTAAAACTGTTGCAAACAAGGAGCACTCGCAAAAATAATTTTCCGGACAAGAAATGGATTAACTAGTTGGATATAGACGAAGGAGTCAAACAAAGTGTTTTTTGAATTCTTCTTGAAGAATAAAATGGCAAAGACTTAGTTGTCAACATCATAGAGGACTCATCAAAAGAAGATAAATCATCATCATCCTCCGACGAAGAAGGAGAAACTTTTTAGCATCCTATAAAAGATTGCAAGGAAGGATGCAACTATGATAGTTGTCTTACTAGACATCTCTTTGGATTAAGTTTGAATATCTTGACCAAAAAAAAGTCACTTATCTTGGACCTAATTAATAAGATAGAAAATCCTAGACGTGCTCTTAAAAATGCATTTAACTCGATCGGATCACCATAAAACCTCATGCAAAGCTATTTTTGTAAAAACCTC
Organism: Dovyalis caffra; assembly: GCA_963924115.1. NCBI lineage: Eukaryota > Viridiplantae > Streptophyta > Magnoliopsida > Malpighiales > Salicaceae > Dovyalis > Dovyalis caffra. The sequence goes on from CAWUPB010000071.1 coordinate 1,367,385, forward strand.
AAATAAACTATTCTACCTCTTTGTAAGGAATCATGTTTAGAGCCGGATACTCCAATAAAGAACCAACCATTATTGATCTCAAAGCTGAAATCAGTGGAGTTAAAGAGGAAATCAAATAACCCAAAGCTAAATTTTCTAATTTAGAAACTAATTCAAGTGCTAGTCCAAGTAGCTCGGTATGATTTTGATTCGGATGATGAACCAAAATCCTTATCCCTAAATAAAGAGATAAGAGATAAAGCAATATGAGCATATTCTAATTCAATTAATTTTATCTCTATTTAAAAGGTTTAAGGCTTGATATGGATTAACAAGTTAGACAGAGGTACAACCGAGAAATGGTATACACAATTACCATGATTATCAATAAGGAGTTTAATCCTAAGATCGAAACCTTAGTAGATTTTGGTGTTGATCCGAATTGCGTATTAGAATGTCTAATCCCATTAAAGTACTTCTCCAAATCCATCTAGGTTTTAACGAATGCTAATTATAGTAATTAATAATTGATTATAAGTCATCCAATACTTTTGTTTACAATAATGGAGTTTGCCTAAACATGCCATTTGTAATGATAAAGAATTTCTCCATTGGATTCATTCTAGGAAATCCTTTCGTTAGTGTAGGTGTCCAAGATCCAACCATATTTGGATGTGCTTGAGTTAATAAATTATTGCATTATTTATTTTAATAATAATAAAGAAGTCATTTTACTAATTCTTGTGTTTTATGTTTGTAAATTCGGTAGAATTAGATAGAAATCCTTATTATATGCATTTGCAATAGTGATTAATTGAAAGATATGAGACAAACACTAATTCATAAAAATGATATGATTAAGCATCTCAAGTTGTAGCATTGTCAAGAATGGACATTGGCTATATGCGGATAAACTTGTGAGTGCTATGCTCATTCTATATGATAGCGAGTAGGGGATCTCACATCTATTAGCATGGTTATACCAAAGCAAGCACTAAGGTGATTTATGTTAAAGAATATATCACCGAACTTGACTCACTATGAGAACCCATTTGTTTTTAGTCTATGAAAATCTCATACAAGATGGGTACAAATGGTCCTTAGACTTAAAGTCATCAAGGTTGTCTTATTAGAAGACTTATACACTTTGACACTCTTTTCGATGGAACCATTAGAGGGTTGCATGTGGATGATTCGTTGGGTGCATTAAAAATCTAATGGAGATAGGTATATGACTAAGATAGGACATGTCATTCCTTGTATGCTAAATGAGTTATCACATTGTATTTTAATAAATGTTCGCTCGCGAAATCTATAGTCACGGTAGGAGTACACCAATAGAGCATAGTTGGTTTACTCTAAGAGCTAAGACATTTGAAAATCGAAAAAAACTTATGTAATCATAATTAAACAAGACTTATAACTAAGTTCGAGATCACACTCGTGATAAGTTAACATGAGGACTAAATTATATGGTAACCATGCTTTTGAAATATAATAATGGATGTATTAATCCTCATAAAAAATTAAGTAGTCATGATGCCTTGCTAGAGGTCAATCTTGATTTATGTATCAAGAGATAAAAGACTACATAAAGAGATAAAAGAGGAGTCTTTTATTCATAATACATTGTCAATATATCTAGAAGCCTATTGAGTCATATGTATAATTTTAAGTATTCACATTATAAATGAGAAGCAAAAATATTGGAAAAGGTTTCCAATTATGAAAGCTTCCTATTTTGAAAAGGGTTTCTAAAATGAAAAGTTTCCTTAAATGAAAAGTTTCTTAAAATGGAAAGTTTCCTTAATTAGGAAGTTTCCTAAAATGGAAATTTTTCTATTTTAGAAATCAAAATCCAAATTTAGAAGTTAGTTCGAGTTTCATAATTTGGAAGTTAGTTCCAAATTTGGAAGTAAACAACCTATAATGGAAGTGAGTTTCCTAATTTAGGTTGAAGGGTATTTTGAGAAATTACTTCCTAATGTGGACTCGTCTAAAATAATCTAAGATTATTTATTTGGATAGTTTCAATAAATTAATTGGGGTATTTTTTTTTTTTTGCTTATTAGGTTTAATTAAAAGCTTTAAGATATTTTGGTGAAAGGATAAACATTAACCTTATTGAATAAGGATAAATGTTTTAAAGATAATGATCAAAAGTCCACATATAAAAATAACTCCTCATCCTTGGAGGATAAGGAAGCAACAACCTAGAATCTTAAAGGGGAATTAATGTCATCCCTCTCTTTATCCTTGAAGGATAAGGAAACTCTCCTATAAATATAAGTGAGGGAGAGAGGTGTGACAACTAAGTAAAAAGATAGAGAAAAAGAAAAAATTCAGCTAGCCTTAAAACTAATTAGGGCACACAACAAAGTGAAGAAAAAAAAGAAAAATAGTTTTCTTTAAAAACCCTAGCATAAATATACTCTTTCCTTCTCTTTCAAGGTTGTCACAAAATTGCTCGAAATTGATATTTATAGGAAACACTACACAAATCGAAAAGGTCGAGCTAGCACCCTACCTATTTTGAATGCTTATTTGTGGATACTTGGACTGCATGGATCATCAATAGAGGTTAGACAATTGGATGGCTTTTCTAATAAAAGAATTTGGATCTGCGATATAAGAGATAATTATTTATTCATTGCCTTAAATTCATGTATGTATAGTTAATAGATTCAATGGCTTGATCTTGGGGCCTTAGATGGAGGAAATTTTTTTTGTTTATTCTGCACCTTCATAGGATGCATGATCCTTCACTTTCTTACTTCTATTATTTTCTATCTCTAAGATTGACTAGGAAGGAATAACATCAAAAGTAAAAGGACATCAACTGAATTTCGGTTTTCTCAAGTAACTCTGTCATCCACAATATTAACTTCTTACTACAAAGGAAGTATAACTTCTTATGCTCTCTTTCGAGAGGAAGTATCCTTCAAGAAAGTAGTAAAATATATAGCTAATCTAGCTATCAAAAAAAAAAAAAAAAGACTAAGGCTTTGTAATTCCTTATTTAAAAAAAAATCTATGCAAAAATACTCAATGCATTTTAGACTAGAAAGCAACATTCGATCCATCTTTCTTATGAAGAAGGGTTTAAAGAACCCTAAATCCGAACAAAGGTTCTACCCATTACAATGAGTCCTAGATATGAGGAGCTATACAAGAAAGAGATAGTCAAGCTCATACATAAAGGTTTAATTATACCTAGTTTTAGTCAATGGAGCTTCTCAATCGTTTATGTAAAAAATACAAAAGAGTTGGAATGAGGAGCCTCAAGGCTCATCATTAATTACAAGCCTCTAAATAGAGCACTTAAGTGGATTCGCCACCCAATCCCTTATAAGAAAGATCCGTTCACTAGGCTTCATAAGGCCAAAAATTCACTAAGCTCAATATGAAATCAAGCTTTTGGAAATCTAAGTTCTTGAAAAGAACTTTTACAAAATAACCTTCATTGTTATATTCGACCATTATGAATGGAATGTCATGCCTTTTAGGCTAAAGAATTCCCCATTAGAATTTTAGCAGATCATGAATGACATTTATAATCCTTATTTAAGATTCATCATTCTTTAAATCGATGATATTTTAGTTTTTTTGGAACCTACAGATTAATATTTCAAGCATTTGAAGGCACTCATAACAAGTACTAAAAATGCTGGCTCGGCTATATAATAACAAACTTTTAGGCTTTAATATATCCGGAGGTTTAGGTATCCCAATTGATAGAGCCATTACATTTATGGACAATTTTCCATATGAGATCAAAGATAAAAAACTAGTTACAAAGTTTTTTAGGCGACTTAAACTACATAGGCGAATTCTATAAAGAATTTGCCTTAGATTGTGAACTCTTGTTTCAACGAACTTAGGAAAAACCTTATGGCCTAGACTAATTAGCACATACATATAGTCCAAAAAAATAAAGCAAGAGCTAAAGAGCTCCCTTGCCTAGCTATTCGCAATCCCAATGCCTTTACGATTGTAGAAAAAAATGCTTCGAGATAGGGTATGGTGGGATTCTTAAACAAAAATCCCTAGACGGTAAAGAACGAGTTAGTTAGATTCACTTTAAGAGTATGAAAACCCAGCTCAATAAAACTATTCAACCATTAAGAAAGAGATTCGTTCCATAATCCCGTGTGTCACTAAAATAGAAAGTGACCTAGTCAATAAAAAATTCTTACTAAGGATTGATTGTAAATATGTTAAAGAGTCATAATTAAGGATGTTAAAAATATTGTATCTAAATAGATATTTGCTTGACGGTAGGCTATTTTATCTATTTGTTATTTTGATATTGAGCATATTAAAGGAGAATTAAATTCTTGACCTAATTTCCTAACCGAGAGAATACTCGTAGGGATAAAACGTTGAAATCAATCCAAAGGTCTCTAGAATTCAAGCGGGTTCTCAACCCTAAAAGGAAAAAAGGATTAACTAATGAGTGCATAATTAACATAATTTTTATGCTTTATTACATTGAACTTTCAAATATTTATTATATTATATTATGCTATTTAAGAATAAGATGATGATTTTAGGTTTTTTAGGAAAAATGACAAACCAAAGCAAGAAAGAGAGAAAATTTCAAAGAGGCTTAGAAGAGTCACATGATTGTATGATATAACAAAGGAAATAGCTACGGCCATGTGACTTAAAAGATGAAATTGTGTGGATTGTTTAGCAATATAAGTCACACTAGTAGTAGCATTCTACATGACTAGAGGAAGAAATCCCACACGATCATGTAGTTATCTCGACCTAGCAAAGTCGAAGAGAAAAGAAGATCGTATGGGTAAAAGGTATTACACACAAGATTTATAGTGTAAAGTAACACATTCGTGTCTCCAAGGCGAAACGGATCTACATATGTAGAAGAGATCCAACATGGCTTAAAGAAGAAGTCTACACGAACGAAGCTTGGTAACATAGAATGAAGAATAAAGGCACACGGTCATATGCCTTAGTTAGTAAACCATTTAACACTTATTTTTTAAGGCTCCAAACTCGTATAATATCAAGCAACAAACCATGTAACTTTATGTGTTACACTATATGGAAGCTAACTCTTATGTGATGTAACCCTAGTTTTAAGTATAAATAGTAAAGTTATGGTATTATTTTAAGATTGCTCGCTTTTTAGCGACCACCATTCATAGAAATTTTCTCTTCATAATTCATTATTAGCAACTAAACTCTATTATTAGTTAAATTAAGTTAAAGCTTTTAATTAATCACTGTGAAATTATTAATTTTATTTTTAAATTTAACTTATTTATGTATTTTATGTTTTTTTTTTTTTGCATGATTGGTTCATAGTTGTCCGATTAAATTGATTACGATGCACTCTAGTTTTTTAATCATATTAACTTATTGCTAGCTAAGTATTTAAGTTTGTATAGTTGCTTATCTAAACTTGTCGATGGTAGTAACTAGGAATTGATGATTATTTTTCATATTTTTGTTTAATTTCTTATAAAACATAAAACTAGGTTACATCTTCTCTAACACTTAGAAAAGTGGCTTAGCTTCACCTATCTTTCTCTATCTAATGCTATTGTTGGATTAAATCTATCTAACGCTTAGTAGGTTGTTCGAGTAACTAGAGAATTAATTGAGTTTCATAAATTCAGTTAACAACTAAGTATGAAAAGACTAAGGTCAACATAGATGTTATTTTCTTACAACGAATATTCATGTTTAAGAAAGGTTAATTATTTAATCGATGATTAGTGACCAAACTAAAAGTGGATTCTGAAGTTCAACCAAGGCTCTTTAATATTATTATTCTTTATTACTTTTAATTATTTCCAAGCAATCCAAACATACAAATCCTCCTTTTACACTATAAGAACAGTAAAAAAAAAAATCCATTTAGCCTCTTTCCTTGTAAATTCGATCCTTACGTGCCCTAATTACAATCCTATGATTGGATTCAATAAGAAAAATATAAAATATCTTCTTTTTTTTGTAGTATAAATGCCATCAAATTTTAGCATTATTGCTAGGGACTATAACTCGAAGTTTACTATTTTTAGTACTTTAACCATTCTTGTGTTCTTGTTATTGTTGGTATATGATCGAGTCTCGATTAGGAGAGCTAACCTTCAATCTCAAACCCGAAAGAGAATTGATTAAGTTGAGATGAAAGAGTGGTTTCACCAAGCATAACCATAGTTCTTGAGTTCTTATCATCTAATGACTCGAAAGAAAAAAACGAGGCTACAAACAAGGCAAACAGGACATTAAAGGAGTTGGCTATTTCAAACCTTAATCAACATCCCCTATGTATCGAGTTCCTTAATCTTGAGGTGGTGTTTGAACTGAAATTAGGACTAATACACCTATTTCCTAAATTTTAGGGTCTAATTGGAGAAGACCCTACAAACATTTAAAGGAGTTTCATATGGTCCGTTCAACCATGAGATACTAAAGAATATCGGAGGAGCGAGATCAAATTAAGAGCATTCCTTTCTCTTATTGGATGGGGATGCTTAAGATTGATTATATGATCTCCCTACAGGATTGATTGATTTATGAAATAGAATGAAGCAAGAATTTTTAATAAAATACTTTCCTACTTTAAGGGCTACAAGTAAACAAAAGAAAATCTATGGGATTTGATAGTTTATTAGAGAAACAATTTATGAGCATTTGGAGCGATTCAAGAAGTTATGTTCTACCTACCTACACCACTAGATTTTTGATTAGTTATTGATTATGTACTTCTATGAAGATTTGTTCGCTATTGAAAGGAGCGAGTAGTATACAAAACACTCAATGCTCGTGAGGGTTTTAATTTCAAACATGACAGCTAACGCATAGTAGTTTGGTGTGAGGATTGATCCCTAAAAAGGGTAAATGAGGTTAACATTTTAAGTTTAGAGTACAAAATGTCAAATGTGACTTCATTAGTAAGGCAGTAGCAGTTGGTAATCTATAAGTGGTTAAGATTTATGAAATTTGTTTGACTATCGGACATATGACGGATGCATGCCTGGCATTACAAGAGTGGCATAAGAGATAGTTAAATATGGTTAAAAACTTTAGGGTGGTCAACCAAAACCATATAACCCTTATTCCAATAGTTACAATCCTAATTGGAGATATCACCCCAATTTGAGATATGGAGACAACAGGTAAGAGGGTAAAACTTCTATCAATAAAGCCAATAAGGGTACCATCCCAAGTATTTTCAATAACATAGCCCACAACATTCGGAAAGTTCTCTAGAGGATATAGTGAAGTTTCTTGCTTTGAGCACTAAACAATTCCGAGTAAGAGACTAGGTCAAGCATTTAAAATCGAAGAATTAAATGAGTCAAATGACGACTACTATTAATCATCTAGAGGGCCAATTTGAAGGGAAATTACCATCCTAAATAGTTATAAACCCTAAGGAGAATGTAAGTATAATGACCTTGAGGAGTGGTGTTCGAATAGAACAATTAAGCAAGAGAATGTCCGAATTACCTAAAGAAGAAAGAGTAGAGATAGAGGAAGAGAAGGAGAGTAAAACCATTGATGGGATACACTAAGCCCTCAAGAGAATTCTAACCCTTATACTTCATTTTTAACTAATCATGTACTCTTCCTAGTAGGATAGAAAAGCCTAAGAAAAATAAGTTAATGAAAGAAAAGAGAAAGAGACTATGAGTTGTTTAGTAAAATGGAGGTGAACATACCTCTATTGGAGGCCATCAAGTAAGTGCCTTGATGTGTCAAGTTCTTAAAGGACTTGTGCACCAATAAGAGGAAGTTAAACATGAATGAAAAGGTAAGAATAGAAGAGAATGTTTTTATGATATTGCAATATAAAATTTCTCCTACGTACACGGATTTAAGTATGTTCATGATAGCGTTTCACATTAATAACATTAGATCGAATAAAACTATGCTAGATTTAGGGGCATTAATTAATGTAATGCCATACTCTATATATGCTACACTAAATCTAGGACCATTAAAAGAAACAAATGTTATCATCCAATTGGCTGATAACACTAATGCCTACCCCAAAGGGGTAGTGGAAGATGTTCTTGTATAAGTAAAATAGTAGCGAGACTTTGACATTTTAAAGATGGGAGATGAATCTCCTTATATCCCAAGCACTCCTCTTACTAGGGAGCTCATTCCTCATGATGGTAAGAACAAACATAAACATCTATGAGGGATCACTCACCATGGAATTTGATGGTGAGGTGATTTGATTCAGTATCCTTGATGAGGACAAAGAAGCTCAAGTTTGAGCTTGATAATGAAAGATCCCTAGTGATGAGGAAGGTAACGTCAAAGCAATGAAATTAAACAAAAACGCTTATTGGAAGACAACCTAATGACTCTTGTAAATTTTATGTTTTGATTTAAATTTTGATTTATTTGTTTAATTTTATGTTAAATTTTTACCTATGCTTGACTTGATCTAAAGGATGTTGCAACATATGTACCAAGGTATATGAAGTGAAGGAAAGAGACATGCACACATAGGCAGTGGAGTTTCACATGATTTGCATAGATAAAGAACACACCTATGTATATGGATATGGTTGACATTTTAGAAAGTAAGGGAGAGACACGAGCAGTAGCCAAAGGCATAATTTAAAGAAGAAAATGGCATGCCTTTATGTCTGGAAAATGATTGGAAATTGAAGCAAGAGAGAAAAGCAACATGGGTAGTAGCCGGGCATATGGTTTACAAAAAGAAATGGCATGCCCGTGTGCCTAAAAGATGAATGAAAATGAAAGAAAAAGAGAGAGACAACACAAGCGAGTAAAGTTTCACATGGTTTGTGCAATAAAAGGCACACAACTATGTTACTTAATTGGGATAATTTAGATCCCAAAAGAGAAAAGAAAACATAGGCAAAATGGTTAACACATGGTTTGTGTAATAATCTAACATAGCCATGTATGTTGAATAGAGTTTTTTAGATTCTAAGGGACATGAGAAGAGTGGTTTCACATGGTTAATTGAAGAAAGATTTCCAAATGATTGTATGGAATTTAAAACATCGCACCGATTGAGAAGAAGAAAAGGCACATGAATAGTAAGAAAGATACACAGCTTGCACATAAAATTTACACGGATATGTCTCCTTTCGGGCCAAAAGTCCATGGTTTTCCTTCTTCTAAAACTTACTCTTATATAAATTAGAACCTTAGTTCTATCACTTCATCTTCTCCAAAAACAAATTGCTGGCACCAGTCTCTTTTTCTCCATTCTTTCATCTCTTTTAGATCACCTCTCGCATATGTAACTAGCCATCAAAGCACCATACTTCCACAAATCAATACACCATCCCATTGCAAGCCACCAAAGAACCTCCCTTTCACCATCTAACTAAAGAACCCTCATCCTTTTCCACCTAAAGCTCCCAAAAAAACTCAATGTCTACTTCAAGAGATAAGGAGAAACAAGCGGTAACATAATAAGAAAAAAACACCTATTGGAAGATATCAACTACACGAGAAGGTTACCCTTTCGAATCTTACTCCGAATTGAGTTTGCAAATAAAGAGTAAGAATTCCACTACAATGCCTTAAAGAATAAAAAATTTATATCAAGCAAGTATGTGGATATTCAAGCTTTAGAGATAGTGGGTTTGTTGAGGAAAGTATGGGAGATGCTAGAAATTATAGGATGGGTGAACTTATTGAGAATGGGAGTTCCTTCTTACAAGGAGTTGACCTTAGAGTTCTTAAGTTCATTTCAATTGCATATGATAAAGAAGGATTAACAGACAGACTTATGATTATTTCACATCCTAGAAATTATAAGATGGATGAACTTATTGAGAATGGATGCTCCTTCTTACAAAGAGTTGACTTTAGAGTTCTTAAGTTCATTTCAATTGATTATGATAAAGAAGGATCGACAGACCAACTTATGATTATTTCACATTCTAGATAATAAATAGAAAGTGTGGTGTTGATGTGAATATTATAACGGATATGTTTGGTTGGCTACGTGATGATGAAAAGCAACCATCTACCGAGTTTGAGAAGCCGTTTTTGAAAGAAATCATGGGTTCATTGTAGGAGGTATTTAATCCATCATGATCGAAAGCATTAATAATCATAAACTTGGCTTTTCGATATATACATTGGGTACTATTATGGACGTTATAGATGTTGTGTGGTAGGGAAAACAATAATGGAGAGGTGAGCAAATTAGAGTTCTCAATCCTATACTTTATCACTCATAAGGTGAAGGTTAATTTTACCTATATTTTGAAAGACCACTTCTTAACGATCAAGAAGATGACTCGATTATGGAATCATAATGGGTGGGTTCATCACCCATATTATTGAGAAAGTAAAGATATTCAATAGGAACACCACCATTTTAATACCAAGAAAAGGGTTAGAGCGATTGACCCTTAAAAGATTAATAAAAATTTGGTTGATAGAAAAGAAAAGGAAAAGGTACTTCATCTTGCCAACCAAGAGACAAAGGTGAGAGGCAAAAGGTGACAATGATGGTGAAGGAAATGATGAGGCATAACTTACAACCGAAGAGGTTCCATATACGAGTGTCTCAAGTGGCTATATAGAAAGGGTAGAGCAATTGACATTGCGAGTTGGATGACTTCCAAATCAATGTTAACAACTATTTTGATATGTTGAATGAATAAGTGTAGACTATGAACAATAATGCCAACAATGAGTTTGAAGCATTGAATATGTAAATTTAGGCTACAAACACTAATACAATAGTCGAATTTCAAATGGTTAATACCCAACTTGGCCACCTTTACACCGCATTCACGGTGTATTTTCCACCAGTACCACCACCTTCGTTTTGAGGGCCTTCATCTAGATTTTCTTTCTCATCCCTTTATTTATCTTTTTATGTTGTTTTTTATTTGATAATCTACATGCATATTAAGGACAATGTCCAATTCAAGTGCAAGGGTGCATTTAGCATTTAGCTTTTTATTGTTTTTATTTTATTTTATGTAATTTATATGTTTATACCACTATAAAAAAATGAAAATTGATGTTTGATGATGAATTTGATGAAATTTGGTGAGATGAATAACAATGTTTGGGATATTTTTGTTATAGATATGCATGCATGCTAAAAAGCTTTATGTGTCTTCATGATGGAACATAATTTAGGTAGTAACACCGACTTTGAAAGAAAATCAAACCCTTTAGAAACCGTACCTAAGCACGATTGAACTAAATGAGATTTTTTTAAGTTTTATGGAAGTTTTAAAAGCATTCCTTAGAAAAATTTCGCTTAAGTAATTAAAAAAATCTACTTTAATGATTTGAGTTGCTTAGTAACTAGGAGTATTAATCACAAATTTTTACTTTTATGTCAAACGATAATTTAAATTATGAGTATGTAAAACACTCTAAGAGTATGGCTTGTTAAGTAATCGGTTACCTTCATCATAAGTGTCGATAGTCGCGTAAAAAGGCAAGTGAACACTTAGGAAAAAGTTATTATGGCCTCAAAATAAAAATGAATTTAGGATGGTTAAAATGAAAAAAATTATGATTAAAGAAAATCTCTATTTATTACCTTGCTTGTAGTGGTAAAAAAGGGCAAAGGTAGAGTTAATGTTGCATGCTTGATGTATGTTTGGTTATGAAGATGCATAAATCAATTTGGAGACATACATTGATATGAAGGTAATATTTTAAACATTATAGAGTTGATTATTAAATTTTTTTAAATTATAAATTGAGCATTAATGTTGAAGAACAATCATACCGGCATGACATTTGTTTGAACAATTTTATGGGTTTATCATCTAAAAAACCTCATGAGATATTACTCATCCACTAGGGGTAACCTATGGATGTAAAAGCTTGATGCATGTGTTAAATTCAATTGTGAATCCTATGAAAGTGAGTAAGGTTTTTATTTTGTTTGTTTGCTTGAGGACTAGCAAAGTTGAAGTGTGGGGTATTTGATGAGTACATAATTAGTATGATTTTTAACCTCTATTACATTGAACTTTCTAATATTTATTGTATTATATTATAGTATTTAAGAATAAGATGACGAGTTTCGAGTTTTATAGGAAAAATGATAAACTCGAAGTAAGGAAGAGAGAAAACTTCAAAGAGGTTTAAAAGAGTCATATGGTCGTGTGAAATAACAAAGGAGACAAGTCATCGGCGAGTGTAACTTAAAGGAAGAAACCATGTGGATTGCTTAATAATACAAAGCATATGGGCAAGCAACATTCTACATGGCTAGAGGAAGAAATCCCACATGGTCGTATGGGTGTCTTAGCCTAGCAAAGCCAAAGAGAAAAGAAGATCACACAATCGAAGGTATTACACATGGTTTGTAGAGCAAAGTAACATGCTCCTAGCTCTAAGGCAAAATACGTTTACATGGGCGAGAGGAGATTCAACACGACTTAAAAAAAAAATCCACACGAGCAAAAGCTTGGCAACATAGAATGAAGAACAATAGCACACGTACTGTATATGCTAGTTAGCAAACCATATAGCACTTATTTTCTAAGGCCCCAAATCATGTAATATTAATTAACAAATCATGTAGTTTTATGAGTTAAATCGTGTGGTCATGTGGTGGCTAACACCTATATGATGTAACCTTAGTTTTAAGTATAAATAGTAAAGCTAGTGTACTATTTTGAGATCCTCCACTTTTTAGCGACCACCATTCATGGAAATTCTCTCTTTGTAATTCATTATGAGTAACTAAACTCTAATCTTGGTTGAATCAAGTTGAAGCTTTTAGTTCATCATTATGAGATTATGGGCTTTATTTCTAAACTTATCTTATTTAGGTATTTTATGTTTTTTCTACATGATTGGTTGATTGTTGTATAATTAAATTGATTAGAATGCATGCTAGTTATTTAGTCGTATTAACTTATTTCTAATTAAGTATTCAAGCCCGTGTAATTGCTTGTCTAGACTTGCTAGTAACGAGAGGTTAATGATTATTTTTTACGTTTTCATTCAATTCCTTGGAAAACATAAAAATATGTTACATCTTCTCTAAGTACTTAGAGAGGTGGCTTAGCTTCATCTCGTCTTTCTCTCGTCTAATGCTATAATTAGATTAAATCTATCTAGTACTTAATAAGTTGTTCGATGGCTAAGAAAATAATTGGATATCGCATATTTAGTTAACGACTAAGTAAGAAAATACTAGGGTTAGCATACTTGTTGTTGTCTTATGGTGAATATTCGGATTTAGGATAGGTTAATTATTTAATCGATGATTAGCAATAAAACTAAAAGTGGATACCGAAGTTCAACCAAGGCTCTTTAATATTATTATTCTTTATTACTTTTAATTGTTTCTAAGCAATCCAAGTACATAAAACCTTCTTTTACACTATAAGAACACTAAAAAAGAAGAAGATGCATTTAGCCTCTTTCCCTATCGGTTCGACCCTTGTTTTCCCTAACTATAGTCTTATGATTGGATTCAGTAAGAAAACTATAAAATATCTAATCTATTGATGGTAAGACATGCCATTATCGGCTTTTAAGCAAGCCTCATCTAATAAAGATGATGGCTTTAAGCTCACCAGATGAAGCCTATATCATAGGATTGGCTTCTAATATAGCAAGTGAGGCTAAGTACCTATACATCCCAAGACCACTAATTAAGTTATGTCTCTTTGAAGATGACATGAAAGGCATGACACTTTATCAAGTTGTTAGTAATCAAGCATCTCCCTCATAGCATTAATAAAAAAAAGTATTTTTTTACTATCAAACCATTCTTATTAAGGTTGGTTTGCTATGTTCTTTAACTAGAACAAAAACAAGAATAAATGTGTTTATTTTAAGCTCATCATTGTTAGGACCCTCTTTCTTTCATATTAGGGAAAATATCTTCATGTGGAAAAGTCTTTAAAAAATTAAACTTATTCCCTAAGAGGATACTCTTATTTTGACTAAATTGATAATTTGGAATATTCATTAATTTATGAGAACAAACCACTTAAACATAGCTGGTTTATTCTATTCCAGCTCAAAACCAGTTCGAGCCCTTTTCTATCCGGTTCTAAGAATGGTTTTCTTCTTGGAGACACTTTTTTTATGCGTGTCGATTCCTATCACATCCTGTTTTAGGTATTTTACAGCCAATCATCCTAAAAAGGATGATCTTCATAACTTAATTTCTTTTTATGTTTGTTTACCAAGTAACCTCGGATTATTAGATTGTATTATGTTATTGAAAATGCTAATGACGAGTAAGGGAGGTATTTCAATAGATCCATTTTAACTTCTTAGAAGACTACTAACCAAGTGGTGGGGAAAATATAATTTGAAAAAAGAAAGTTCATCTCGCTTAAATCAAGGTAGTCCTAAAGCTTCAAGATCCTCTATTAAATCACTCCTCAACGAGCTCCTATCATCTACTTCTAAAGAAGGGATTAGATAATCGATGTCGAAGTCCTTGAAGAATAAGACATAGAGACTAATGAAACCCTCTTTCAAGACTCTCAAGACCCTTTTAAAGATCCGGATAAGGATGTCAATATGATAGACATCCTTAGTGCTCATCTAGGTTATTTTAAATAAAGATCTCTTTCAACCTAATCGGGCCCTATTTCTTTTGAAAAGGTGTCCGCCACTTAAAGATTCTTTAGCCATATGTTCAGATCCTATGCTCCACCACTCGTTAGCCACTAGCATTTCTTTTCTTTTCTTTTATTTGTACTTAGGCACTTATAAAATTATCTTTGAGCTTTAATTAAAGGTCTTCCATCTATGAAGCACTAATTATATCTATTTGTAAGCCCATCACCGTGTAAGGGTACTTAGTTTTAGTTTTTCATTATCAAAATTTAGAAGAAGCATAAAATTAGAGCGTTTCTCCTTTGAAAAAAAAAGTGTAAGTGTGAGAGCGTTTTGTACAACCGTCCTCTTGTAACGCTCCTCGTAAAAGTTCTTTTATAATATGTGTGAGTTTGATCTTCTTATTTATTATTCTCTTTCACTTCATTTATTAATTTCTCTACTCTTAGTTTTCTTTATTAGGGTTTCATTTCTAACAATCTAGTCACATTTGGTATCAAAACTAAATTAGAAACTTTGGTTTTGAGTTCTCTAATTTCCTCTTTAACTTCATTAATTTCAGCTTTGGAATTACTAATGGTTGGTTCATTGGTTGATTGTTTAGCTCGAGACAAGATTTCTTGTAGAAAGAAAGAATAATTTATTTGAGGTTTCTATAAAGAAAGCTTTGGAAGAGGTTTTGTGGTGGTCTAATTAAGTTAAATGTATTTTTCAAGATCACTTCTCTTTTTATTAGGATTTTCTATCTTACCAATTAGGTTCAAGATAAGTGACTCTTCTTTGGTCAAGAGGTTTAGACTTAATCCAAAGAGATATCTAGTGAGACAGCTTGTCGAGTCATAAATTCTCGGTTTATTACTTTGTTTATCTTGTTAATCCATATCAAGTCTTTTATCTCTTTATTTAGGGATAAGGATCCTTTTGTCATCTAAATTTGAATCATGCTAAGCTACTTAATGAGCCTTGTGGCTCTTCATTCTAACTCTATTGTATTTTCTACATAAAAGGCTAGACAACTCTATGGACTAAAACTAGACCTAATTAGATTTTTTTGAATAAGCTTGGCTATCTCTTTCTTACACGAGCTTTAGATATCTAGGACTCATTGTAATGGGTTGTGCCTTTATTGGAATTTAGGTTTATTTAAACACTTCTTCATAAGGAAGAAGGGTTGACTATTTCTTTTCGGTTTTACATAACTTTTCTTTTGAATGAGGAGTTACAAATCCTTAATGTTTCTTCTAATAGTTGGATTATCTACCTACTCATCCACTTTCTTGTTAGATGCTTCTTCTGAAGGAGCATAATAAATTCTACTTTCGTATTAGCAAGGAGTTAATGTCGTGGATGACAGGTTTGTTAAACAAAACTAAAATTTAGCCGATGTCTCGTTACATTTATTGTTATTCTTTCCTCATTAATCTTAGAGATAAAAAATAGATGTAAGAATGGATTACCTAAAATGACTTCGAAAAAGAGATTCATCACCATTACAAATGGCATGTTTAGGCAAACTCCATAATTGCATACAATAGCATTGGAGACTTTATAATCAATAATTAATGATCGCTTATTAGCAATCATCAAAACCTAGGTAGTTTTAGAGAAGTACTTTGATGGGATTAGACTTTCCGACATGAAATTTTGATCAATCCTAGAATTTGCTAAGGCTTTAATTTTTAAGACTAAAATCTTTATAAAAAATGATGGTAACTCGTGTATATCATTTTTGGGTTAGTACTTGATCAAACTTATTCATCAACATCAAGTCTTTTATTTATGGATTAAAGATAGCATTGATCGAATTATGCGAAGCTACTAGACTACCACTTAAAGTAGTTTCTAAATTTGAAACTTTGGCCTTAAATTCTTTGATTTCCTCTTTAACTCTACTAATTTTGGCTTTGATAAAAATTTGGAATTCGATTGTTAAAAATGAAACATTAGTAAAGAAAACTGAGAGCAATTAACAAATGAACATATATTAGAATAGAACCTTCAATAGGATGGTTACAAGAGAACAATTACACAAACTATTCTCACACTTACACTTTATCTTACAAAGAAGAAACACCGTAAAATTTTTAGATATTAAAAACTTTGATATTCCATAACTAAACTAAGAGTCTATCTATAGAGATAGGCTTATAAATAGATAAAAAGTAATGCTTTATAGATGGATAACCTTCAATTAAACTACAAAGATACTTTACAAGTGGTTGAGTGCAAACAAAGCAAAAGAAAAACAAGGCTAGTGGTCGATAATAGTAAAATGTAGGACCCGACATATGGTCGAAGGATCTTTGAGTAGGTAAGGTAGCAGAAACCTTTCCCAAATGCTATAGGACTTCATTATTCCAAAATAGATCTTTATTTAGAAAGACCTTGATGAGCACTAAGGGTTTATATCATATTGATATCTTTATCCAGATCTTTAAAAAGGCCCCGAGTGTCTTGAAAGAGAGACTCATTAGTCTTTGTGCCTTATTCATCAAGGACTTCTAACGAGAGATTGTTTAATCTCTTAGGAGTGATTTAATAGTTGACCTTGAGATTTAGGACTACCTTGATTTAGGCAGTAAGAATTTTCCTTTTACAATATATATTTTGCCCATCACTTGATTAGTGGTCTTTTACGGAAGTGAAAGAGGTCTATAGAGATACTTGCCTTGCTATTATTAGTATTTTCAAAAACCTAATACCATTTATAGATCTAGAGTACCCAGTAAAGAGACACAAAAAGGATTAAGTTGGGGAGATCATCCTTTTCAAGTTGATTGCCTACAAAATCAACATGACGTGATAGAAATGAACATATAGATAGGAAAAAGTCTTCAATAAGAAAACCATTCTTGGAACTAGATACGAAAGGACTCTAAACGGGTTTTGGATTGGAATTGAATAAACAAACTATGGTTAAGTGGTTTGTTCTCATAAATTAGTGAATATTCCTAACCATTAATTTAGTCAAAATAAGAGTATCCTCCTACAAAATAGGGATGATTTTTGAGAGATTTTTCTACATAAAGATCCTTTCCTTAGTCTAAAAGAGAGGATCTTAACAATGGTGAGCTTAAAATAAGCCCATTCATCCCCGTTTCTATCTTGATCGAAGAAAAAAATTGAACAAGTCTCAATTAGAATGACTTGATAATAGAAAACTCCTTTTTACGATGACGGGAGGAACATGCTTGATTAACATGATATTGGCAACATGACAAGGTGTCTAATATTTTACATCATCTTCTAAGGGCACAACTAAATTAGTTGATTCGGGATGTATAAGTATTTAGCCTCACTTATATTATTAGGAGGCAATCCTAGGATATAGGCTTGATGGGTGAGCTTGGAGCCATCATCTTCATTTTATAAGGCTTACTTAAAAGCCGATCCTCTTTTCTATTTAGGGATAGGAGACTAGTTGAACTCTAGAGACCTCTAAATTGATTTCAACCTTTAATTCATATAGAAATTCTTTGGTTAGAAAATCGGGCAATAAATTTAATTCTCTTTTAATATGTTGGATATCAAAATCAACGATAGACAAAATAGCTCGCCATCGAGCAAATATCTATTTAGATATAACATTTTTAACATCCTTAATTATAAAGTCTTTAGCAAATTTACAGATCAATACTTAGTAAGAATTTGCCTACGTAGTTTAGGTTTTCCAAAAACCTTTGTAAGTAGTTTTTATCTTTAATTTCATTTGGGGATTTATCCACAAATATAATGGCTCTAGTAATTAGGAAAAATAAACCTTTGGATATATTAAACCTTAAAATCTTGACATTATATTGAAAAAGCTTCCTCTTTTTAGACGATATGGCTAAGCCAACTTTTTTAATGGTTGTAAAAAATGCTTTCAAATGCTTGAAATGCTGGTCTATAGATTTTGAAAAGACTCAAACATCATCGATGTAAACAATGATGAATCATGAATAAAGATTATAGATGTTGTTCATGAACTACTAAAATTCAACTAGGGCATTCTTAAGCCTAAAAGGCATAACATTCCATATATAGTTATCAAATG
The DNA here is from genome assembly GCA_963924115.1 of Dovyalis caffra. NCBI lineage: Eukaryota > Viridiplantae > Streptophyta > Magnoliopsida > Malpighiales > Salicaceae > Dovyalis > Dovyalis caffra. The sequence continues at coordinate 1,385,944 of CAWUPB010000071.1, forward strand.
GAATGGTAAAGGTAGTTTTATAACGATCCTTTTTAGCAACTTAGATTTTCAAGAAGATCGATTTCATATCAAATTTAGAGAATATTTTAGCTTTATGAAGCCTAGTAATCAAATCGCTCTTATTAGGGATTGAGTGACGAATCCACTTAAATGTTCTATTTAGAAGCTTATGATTAATAATGAGTCTTAAGGCTTCTCGTTCTAGCTCTATTGTATTTTTAACATAAATGGTTATGCAAATCCATGGGCTGGCATTGAGCCTAATTAGATCCTTTTGAATGAGCTCAGCTATTTATTTCTTTCATAGCTCCGGATATCTAATACTCATTGCAATAGGTCGAGCTCGTGTTGGAATTTAGGTTTCTTTAAACCCTTCTTCATAAAGAAGATGGACAAAATATTGCTTTCCGATTCAAAATGTATTAGGCATTTCTGCATAGTCCTCCTTCTAAATAAGAAGTTGTAGATCCTTAATCTTTCTTCTAATAGCTGGATTAGCTACTTACCCTTCCACTTTCTTGTGGGACATTTCTTCTAAAAAAGAACATAAAAAATATATCTTGTGGTATTACCAAGGATTTGATGTCGTGGATGATAGTTTGTTTAACAAAACTAAAATTCAATTGATGTGTCGCTACCTTTGCTATTATTCCTTTCTCATCAATCTTAGAGATAGGAAATAAAAGATGTTAAAATGGATTACCTAAAATGAATCTAGGGGAGAGATGTTTCCCCATTACATATAGCATGTTTAGGCAAACTCCATTATTACGGATAGTAACATTAGATAATTTATAATCAATGGCTAATGACTACTCATTAGTAGCCGTCAAAACTTGGGTAGTTTTAGAGAAGTACTTTGATGGGTTTAGACCTTTTAATATGCAATTCAGATTAGGACCAAAATTTACTAAAGCTTCATTTTTAAGGTCGTACTCCTTATTAACAATGATGGTAACCTATGTATATCTTTTCAAGGTTTACCCAGTTTAACTTATTAATCCATATCAAGTCTTTTATTTGAATTGGAGACAACATAGATTGAATTAGTCTTTGCTGCTATTGCTTCATCTTTTATCTCTTTATTTGGAGATAAGGATCTTAGTCCATCTTTCGAATAAGAATAATTTAAGCTACTATACTCGGTGTTTGAAGTGGTTTCTAAATTAGAAAGTTTAGCTTTGAGTTCTCCGATTTCCTCTTTAACTCTAATGACTTCAACTTTGAAACCAGCCATGGTTGGTTTTTTGGTAGAGTGTTTGGCTTTAGACAAGATTTTGGAAAGAGATAGACTAATTTTTTTTTTTTTTTTTGAGGTTTCTATAGAGAAAGCTTTGTAAGAAGTTTTATGGTTGTCAGATTGAGCTTAATTTATTTTTCAAAAGCGAGTTCTCCTTTCATCGGGATTTTCTAGTGTATCAATTAGGTCCAAGATAAGCGATTCTTTTTTGGTTAAGACATTCAAACATAATCGAAGAGATCTCTAGTGAGATATCTTTTGTAGTTGCATCTTTCCTCTAATCTTTTTTAGGATGCTCAAAAATTTATATTTCTTTGTTAGAGAATGATAATGAATTATCCTCTTCCGATGAGTCCTCTATGATATTGAGAACTAATTCTTCGCCATTTGATTCTTCAAGAAGAATCTAAAAAGACTTTGTTTTATTTCTCCGTATATATCTAGTTGGTTAATCCTTTCCTTGACTACATAATTTTTTTTTTTTTGGTAGTGCCATAGTATGTAATTTTATAGCAAAGTCAAACTATAATACTCGAATCCATTATTAAATGAGTTAAAATATATTAAAGGCTTATGAAAACTACTCGCAGGTAATTTTATATAACAAGGTCGTTAGAATATTCGATGTACTTAGGATAATTTTTCCGTACCTAGTGAATATTTATTGGTTTTTTGATACATGAATAGTATCTTGTTATGCAAAATAATTATTCCAAGCATGTTATTTATGCATGAAAATTATTCTATTTGCATATAATATTTGTTAGAAGGGTGTTAGGATATTAGGTGCATTTGGATGAATTTTTTTACATTCGAGTGAATATTTTATTTAGTTTTTCGATGCATGAATAGTATTTTTTATGCAAATTAATTAATTTAAGTGTTTTAAATGTGCATGAAAATTATCCAAAAGTCATAGAAAAATTGTTAGGAGGCATAAGAATATTCCATGCCCTTAGGTGAATTTTGTTATGTGTAGTGAATATTGTCCATAGGAATAAGTACATTTTTATGCCAAATAATTAATTTGAGAGCTTAAATATGTGTATAAAAATTATATGAATGATGAATAAATTACCATAAGAAGTGTTTGGATTTAATATAAAAAAATTAATTTTTGAAAAGGTTTGGAATAAATTATGCATATATAGGGACCTAATTATATAACATTAATAGTTTAAACTTTGAAATAAAATTTTAAATGAACTTAACGAAGTAAAAATTTGTTATAAAAGCATGAAAGAAGGACAAAAAAGTATTTAATTAAAATTAAAAGGACTTAAAGTAGGGGTATATTGAAAAAAGCATGATAAATAAAGGAACTAAAATTGACACTTTTGGCCAAATCTTTCCACCTTGTCTTGCCAACTTGCCCCCTTAATTAATGAATGGAATAATTGACTACCTAAATGGATGGCTAGGAATGCATGAGTTGGAGGACTAAGATTTAAAGAAAAACGGATGGCTATGATTAAACTCAATGGAAGGCTAAGATTAAAAGCAAAGTTAAGGGTTGAGATTAAGCCAAATGAAGGGGCAAGATCAAGTCAAATAATCAAAAGTCTACCTAAGCTCACTTATTAATATAGGTAGAAAAGATGAGAGAAAAATGTTAGAAAATTGGAAAAATCAAGGAAAAATATTACAAATTTTCCATAGAAATCACCAAAATTTTCACCTAAACACTTTAATCGACCCTAAAACACCTTATTAAGCCTAGAAATTAATTTGGAACATCACAATTTTCAAGGAGGAAAAAGTTCAATATTGGTTGAAATTTAGGAGGAAAAGAGGGAAGGAAAAATTTCAAAGTAATACAATCTTTCAAGGGCTAATTTGGAGTTTTAAAGGTAAGTTGATCTCACCTACATCATAAGGAATGGATAGTGCTTGTTAATTGATTGTTTTGCCTAATTTATTCAAGTTTAATTGCATGAATTTTGAGAATTACGGTTAGGGTTCTTGATGAAAGAAATTTGAGGAAAGTGATTTAGACATGGAATTTCATGTAATTGATGTTAGAATATGTTAATTAGACTTGAAATTGAGTAAGAAAAACATAAATTTCCTAGGCTTATTTTTTACGAACCATTTGGCCAAATTCAAGGAATTAGGACTTTTTAATGCTTTTATTTGTTTGATGTTTGATTGTTTAATTACATGTTAGTTAAATGTATAAAGATATTCTAGCATAAAAAATTGCATTAAAATTGAAAATTTCACCTATTCCTTAGATAGAAATTCGACCCAATTAGCCCAAAATTAGGGTTTTTAATGCAATCGGTATTTGGAAGTTTAATTGGCTAATTTCATGTTATTAAAATATATTTATATGATTTATCATGAGAAATTGGCATTGAAATTGAAAAGTCCACCTAGCTTAGCTTAAGTGTGCATTCGACCCATTTAAGAAAAATTAGGGTTTTCGACAATTTTGGATTTGAATGCATAATTGATGATTTTGGTATTAGTTATTTACATTATTTGTGTTCAAGGTGTGCAATGAGATGTTTGAGACTTAATGGTGAATATTTATGGAAGTTATGAAATGTTTGAATGATCGGTATCATGTACTCGTTATTTGATCGGTAATGTGAAATATGACATTTTATGCTGACTTATATTGATGATTTGTGTTTGAGTTATGTATTGTGAATGAGTTAATATGGATTTCTAGGTAATGTATTTTGTGGTGCTTTATATTACGTTACGATGTGTTATGTCACGGTATAAATATACATTACATATGGCATGCATTACATGGTACATGAGCATTGTACATTTACATTAAATGCAAGTGCATGCCAATTCATGAGAAGATTCAAAGTCATGAAAAGGATTTCCTTCAAGATTTTTCCAAAAGCAATTGGAAAATATTTAATGGTTGTTTTTCATGGTTTACATGGTTTGTGGTTTTCATGGTCTCATGAAAGAGGCTTCATGGTTTACGTGGCTTTCATGTTTCATAGTTCATGGCTTATGATTTCATAGGTTGAGTGGGTGAAAACATTCACTTTTATACACTCGACATGATGCATCCACCGATAGGTTTGATTTTTCAAAAAGACCATGGAAGACCTAAAGTCTAAAGATAGGACATCCAAGCATAGAAAAGATTTTTTTAGAACGATCATGACAAAGATTTCATGGCATGGAAAATGATTTCATAAATGACATACAAATGATTTTCCATGTGCATTTCACTTACATAAACGTCATGTAGATTAACTTACCGAGCAATTGCTCATTAAGTTCTTATGATGTATGAACCGAAAGTAAAGAATAATGGTGAAGTTCACTTACGAACTAACTACCGAAGGATCCCTTCACGGAGTGTATCTTATGTGCGGTGTAAGTTGGATCTCCTTCATGCTATTGTTTTAATTTATGTACCGAGTATGGCATCGCTATTTTATATGACAATTAAATCCATGAAGGAGTAAACAGTTAGTTAGAAATGAGGACACAAGTGTAAATAAATAAGCTATTTTTGTAATAATGTGGCACTAAACTCGGTTTATGTAAAATATGAATAATTTTTAATTTAATCGAGATGTTAGACATGTTAGTAGTAAGGTAATAGCATATCAATAAGTATAATTTTCTTTTAATTAATGACTTGTATGCTACCATTAATAATAAAATGAAACCCAAGAAATTGATAAGGAAATGATGAAAATAAATGGCAATTAATGAAAGTAAAAAGAATTAGTTACCGAATAACGGATAATAAATAAATAAATTTCACAAACATGTAGAAAAATAATTTGACAAAATCGAGCATCACGGATCCAATCGATTTAGGGCGGGATCTTTGAGGGCATCATACCGTTCGTCATACTTCATGACTTTCTCTATAACCTACCCCTTCCTTTAATGGGCTTTCATAGCATAACCTATACTTAGTATACCATAAGAAAGACATAGTGCCTTATTGGCTTGCATTCATTGCACTCGAATGTAGGTCAACAACGAGTAATATTCTCAACCTAATAGGTTCTAGGTTGAGGATGTTACGAACGTGATATCGAGCATGCTTTATCAAGAAATTAACACAAGGCATAAGTAAGATATATGGGAGGTAACCTTTAGTAATCAATAAGTATGTTTGATGATTGATTGTTATGATTACTCGGTGCATGTGCATGATCAATATGAATGACATAATAATTTATGATGAATAATTATTGTACTTGAGTATATTATATGCATAGAATGTTATAAGTGAATGTGTTATGAATGATGATTGTGAATGATATGATTGAATTGAATGACATAAGTTATGTTGTCTATACATGTAAATTAGAGAGGGCAATGATGCCATTAAAAAGGGTTATTAATAACAATGTCGGTAATGGCTCGGGTTTAAGCCGAGTGATTGTGGATCGAGAATGAGAGTTAATAGAGCTACTTAGAAAGCTACAAGAATTGATGAAACATCACTAAGTGAGGCATGAGAAATATATACGAGAGGATAATGGAGATAAATCGCCTATGAAGACCGAAGCGGGGCCACCACAGTGGGCTAAATGATGCAACATTTCTAAAAGCTTAAACCAAAGGAATTTAAGGGTGGCTCGAACCCCACTGTTGTAAAAAATTAGATGTTTTGTTTGAAAGTCTGTGGATACCTATAAGGACATGGTAAGGAAGGCACTTAAAATTAAGGTAGATCGAAGGAATGGACATAGATACCTCTCGATATGAGTAAAGGAGGAATACGCCAAATAAGTTCCAAGGCCAATCCAATGGGAAAAGTTCTTTGGATTAGAATTGGTGTAAAGATAATAAGAAAGGAAAGAACCGACTATGCCACCAATGATAAAGAAAAATGAGGTATACCAAATTTACACTAAATGTGGGTGCTCGTATATAGGTGAGTGCTTGATTGGCATAAACATGTGCTATTTTTATCGAGATGGAACATTTATCCGACAACCGTCTAAAGAAAAAACCAATAAAAGGATGATGGGTCCTCAAATAAGTATACACGATGACACAAAAGGAGGCAAATGAGGAACATTTGGATGTTATATATGGTAATGTCTTGATCTCTAATCTTACTCGTATATGCATTGGTAGATTCGAGTACCACACATTTATTTATTACACAGTCATTACTAAGAAGATTAGGCATGACATCTTAAATACTAGATATTGTATATAAAGTGAGTTCTCATCTAGAAAGCCATTAGAATAAAATGTTATAATTAAAGAATGTGAATTAAGAATTGGAGATTATACTTTACATGTCGACCTTATAGTCTTGAGTTTTCAAAACATTGATGTTATTTTAGACATGGATTGCCTATCTAAGATGGAGTTTTGATTTATTGTTTAGCCAAAAAGTGATATTTTATCCACCAAGTGAGCAACCCTTTGATTTGCAAGCTAGAACCAAGATTAGACCCATAACCTTAGTTTTAGCCATGATGTCCCGAAAAATGAAGAAAAATGGATGCATGGGCTACCTAGTAAATATGGTTGATACTAAAATGGAGGGAAGTCCAAAATTAGAAGACCTTGAGGTAGTTAAGGAGTTTTTGAATTCCTATAAGTTTATCGAGATTACCTCCGAGGAGGAAGATTGACTTTGAAATTTATTTATTACACGAGTCATTGCTAAGAAGATTAGGCATGACATCTAAAATATTAGATATTGTATATGAAGTGAGTTCTCATCTAGAAAGCCATTAGAATCAAATGCTATAGTTAAAGAATGTGAATTAAGAATTGGAGACTATACTTTACATGTCGACCTTATAGTCTTGAGTTTTCAAAACTTTGATGTTATTTTAGACATGGATTGCCTATCTAAGATGGAGTTTTGATTTATTGTTTAGCCAAAAAGTGATATTTTATCCACCAAGTGAGCAACCCTTTGATTTGCAAGCTAGAACCAAGATTAGACCCATAACCTTAGTTTTAGCCATGATGTCCTGAAAAATGAAGAAAAATGGATGCATGGGCCGCCTAGTAAATATGGTTGATACTAAAATGGAAGGGAGTCCAAAATTAGAAGACATTGAGGTAGTTAAGGAGTTTTTAAATTCCTACACGTTTATCGAGAGTACCTCCGAGGAGAAAGATTGACTTTGAAATTGAAATAGAACTAAGAATAATGCTTATATCTAGGACACCATACCAAATGACCTAGCGAGAATTAATGGAGCCTAAGACTTAAGTACGGAAAATATTAGATAAGGGCTTCATTTGACCTAGCGGTTCACTATGGGGAGCATCACTATTACTGGTATAGAGAAAAGATAAGTCACTTTGATTAAGTATGGATTATTGAGATCTGAATAGAATGACCATTAATAATAAGTATCCACTCTTATGGATCGATGATTTGTTCAATCAATTTAGAGGAAGCTCAATGTTCTCGAAGATCGATCTCTAATCGGGGTATCAAAAGTTAAGAATTAAGGAAGGACAGTTGTATGATGTAGAGTTGCTTAAGGTCCAATAGAAGATAACTAAAGAAAAGGAAATAGATTTTTCCATCGATAGATATCCGGTGCTATTGGAATAGATTATGTGTTTCCAAAGTAAAGGAGCTTCGAGATGAAATCTTGAAGTAATCACATGCCATGCCTTACACCATACACCTTGGTGGTACAAAAATGTATTGATATCTAAAAAGAATCTTTTAGGGGAAGGAATGAAGTGTGAAATTACCAACTTTGTGGTGAGGTGTTTGACATGCTAATAAGTTAATGTCGAACACAAAATACCTTGTACTTAAATGAGATTTTAAGATTTCATGGACTTTCAATATCAATCGTATCCGATCAAGATCCATGGTTCACATCGTGATTTTGGAAAAGCTTACATTAAGTGATAGGAACCAAAATAAGTTTTAGCATTGCTTTTTACCCTCAAACCGATAGACAAACCAATAGGGTGACCCAAATATTAAAGGATATGTTAGAAGCATGTGTACTAGATTGGTCTACTAGCTAGGAGAATACCTACCCTTAGCTGAATTTGCTTATAACAATCATTATCAAGTGAGTATTGGTATGGCATTATACTAAGCTTTATATGAAAGGAAGTGTAACACCCCCAACCTAAGATCAAACAAGTTAAGAATATTACCGCTATTAACCTATATTCGAAGTGTAGTGAGTGCAAGCTAACAATGCACTGTGACTTATCTATAATACACTTAGTTGTAAATTATGCTTGTAGAAACTGAATAATAACGATTAGGTGCTATGTTTAGTTCAAAATGCAATATAATTGTTTTTAAAATTTTATTATTTTTTTATATGTTTTTTGAACTCGAAATAATCAAATCCGTGACTCTCGATTTCCTCAAATTCCTTTTCTATTAAATTAAATAAATTTAATTAATTATAACCCATTACTTCATAATTAATTGATTATTTCTTTTAATTAATTACCATTTAAATTAATTATTTATCTATTTCATTATATTGTGTTATTGCTTTAGTGATACTAGCATGGAAATAAATAGCTTAAAGTAAACTACACTTGCTACTATTCTACAACCACTTTACTATTAGTAATTTGATTATATATAAACTACTATTTACTTATAGAAGTTAGTTTAATGCAATCTATTACAAAAATGACTTATTAACTATCTACATTCATTTCTCGCTAGTCGGCCATCTATTCTTTTATTACTTTAACTATCATATGGAGAAACATAGGCATAACTAAAAGGTAAACTAGGATACTAAGTTCTAGGACCATCCGGTGTGCACTAGATCCATTTTCCAACCACAACCAACATACACGCGTTGGATGATCCACTCGATAGTTAGTTTCGAAGGTGATCATAATCATTTTTACCTGTATTAGCTACACCATAAGAAAATAGGTGAGCGATAGCTCGGTTAGTTAACTAATGCATGTTATGCACGTAATAAAAATGGAGATATAAGTATTTTACATGCTTGCATAAAATCCTTTTCTTGTTATAAATACTTTTCATGATTAGTCTAAAAATCCTTTTCTATGTTTGGAAAAGTCCCATTATAGGTAATATAGGGCTTCCATTGCATGTCTAGAGAACTAGACTTGTCCGTAGGCACGCATCCTATCGACCTCCGGAAATGCATGTCTACACCCCATTTGACCTTGTCCTTTAAATCATGTACCATTAAGGTACGAAAAATCCATGAAGTCCTCCTCATAAAAATCCTCATAGTCATAAAAATATAAATTTATAAATCTTTTCAATTCGCTATTGGAAAACCATGACATAAAAATATATTTCATGACTTTAAAACCTTTTTCCTTGAATTGGCCATACATATGCACTTTATGAAAAATTCATGACTATTATTGTTTCATGAGATGCATGCCATAGTAAAATGCATTTATGCCATCATGATGCATAATTTAACACCATAGAATGCATCATGAACATTACCTTGATAACATAATCATAAACCATTCCAAACAATCCATCATTCCAATAAATCCAATCATTCACCATTACACAACACAAACAATACAACTTCATAATCATCAACATTATAAGCAACATTATAAATTTCTTACAGCATACACATATCAAACACATTAAATAGCATTCAAGTAATTCAATTACACTTTAAATTACATAAACCAAACCATTAGCCTTAACATTTTAAACATAGGTTGAATAGTAATCCTAAGCTAGCCCAAACATTTTCTTTTAATTTTAATATCAATTTCTTATATGATTTTATTCAATTAAACCTTAACATCAAGAACTAACCCAATTAAGTATTAATTGACCAATTACATATATAAACTTCAAATTAGGCCTTATGGGGTCTAAACTTTAACTTTACTAACACTAGCTAAATTTTAGATTTCAATGAAACTTACCATTCTAATTCATCACATTACATTATCCTAAGTCCAAAATGATTAATTTAAGCATTAAGGACCAAATCAAACTAAAATTATCCTAATTAGGTTGAATGCCTCACCCATGCTAGCATCCTTATTTTCTTTTCCATTCCTTCCCAAATTATAATACCAAGTCATTTAATCATACATTAACATTATAGTTCAATTTAACTAACATTCCTAGGACAAATTCATGCCTAAACACTAATTTGGCCTTAATGGGACTAAGCTAAATTAAGCTATTTTCTTCAACTTTCTTGGAATTTTTCTTTTCTAAACATCAAATTATACTCATTTAACTACCAATTAACCAACTAATCATGAATTGGATTAAGGGAATCAAACCCCCAAATTTCCAACTTCGAGGCCAAATGTATACCCGAGGTAATTCATGAAATTTTGTTTAATTTAGATGAAAATTTTCATTTACAAACACTAATTCACACATAATTAAATCATAATTAAGCTATAAAACAATAATCACATGAAAGAATCAAAAACCCCCCAAAATTGCCTATTTAGGCCTAAAGTTTACCCTTACCTAACTCTAGAAATTTTTTAGTTTTCAACCTCAAATTTAAGTTCAATTACCTATTTCAACCTTAATTACATGAATTTCATGCTTAATTTCATTTTTTTTAATTTTTCTTCACCAAGAACTCTAACCCTATTTTTTCATAATTTATGCAATTAAACCGAAATTGAAGCATTAAATATGAAATTGACATGAAATCAAACTTACATGTGGTGTAGGTAAAGTTAATTTACATAGATAAGTTCCAATTAACCTTTAGATAGTTGGATTATTTGAAGAGTTCTTCTTCCCCTTCTTCCAAGTTTCAGCTCAAACTCTAATTTTTCATCCTTGTGATACTTGATCTGTTAACTCTGAATTCCTTGTTTGATTAGTTGATTTAGGGTGTTTAGTTAAAATTTTGGATGGAATTTCTAAGGAAAATTTGCAAGAGTTTCCCCTTATTTTTCTAATTTTCCAACATTTTTTCATAATTTCTACCACCCATATTTATAGGCAAATTAGGTAGACTTTCTCCTTTGATGGACTCCATCTCAACCCTTCATTTGGTCTAATCTTAGCCCTTAATTTCGTTTTAATCATAGTCTTTCAATTTCTTTAATCCTAACCATCCATTTAGTCTTTAAATTTTTCCTCGTCATTTAACTACTCTCTTTAAATTTAATCCTTCTACATGTGCATGCATTAATTACACTTAATTATTGAAGTTGAAAGTTCCGAGTAAAAGGGAGAAAAAATGTCTCAAAAGTTACTTAATTTTGGCTCCCAAAGTTACTAATCTTTTCTCTAATTACTCCTTCACTATTCCTCCAATTATTTAATTGATTACTTGAGGCTCTTCCTTTAAAGATTTTCTAACAAATTTTTAACTCTTAAATTTCATATCTAATTTAATTTGAAAGTTTTAAATTGTAATTTTATATAATTAGGTCCCTAATTTCTATACAATTAAGTCCTTAACTCTAAAATTTTATTCCAAACCTTTCCAAAATTTGATTTCTTTTCATAATAAATTTAAAAAATTCCTAAAAGAATTTAATCATCATTCACATAATTTTTATACCTTTATATAGGCCTCCAAATTAATTATTTAGCATAGAAATTACACTTATTTTGCATAGAAAATATTCCTTATATGTAGGAAAATTCATCAAAACTTACTTAATATTCCTACACATCCTAAATGATTTTTTTATACTTTAAAATAATTTTCTTATATCTTTAAAGCACCTAAATTAATTAATTTACCTCAACTTGCTTGGACATGAATAAATTCATTAGGAATTTTACGTGTATTTTTACGTGAACTAATACGTCTATTCTTGTGGGAGCCAATTTTTGGTAAATGTTTTGCCATATTTTATCATCTCAAAAATTAAGTCCGAGGTCTATTACTATTCATGCATAATAAAATGCAAATAGAATATTCACCACCTACTAGAAAATTCATCCAACAATATAGAATAATCTAACACCCCTCCAACAAATATTGTAACCAAACAAAATATTTTTCATGCACATGCAATATGCTTAAAATAATTATTTCATGCAAAAATTACTATTAATGCACCGTAAATTCAATAAAATATTCATTAAGCATACAAGGACTATTTTAACTACTCTAAATATTCTTTCTAGCCCTTAAAGATTATTTTATACTTTCAAAACATTTCTCACATGTGTTTAGTATTTAATTTTATTGAATTTTAGTTTTAGTGGGTACTGGTTATTATAAGAAGTGTTGATCACCGATACATTAGGATAATGTAGGTGAAATAAGATTACTAGGGTTTGAATTAATCCGAGTAGATGACTAACATAGTACAACGAATGCGAGAAAGAATAAAAACGAGCATAGAACTGACAGGTAAAGCTACACCAATGTGAGAAGGAAGGAATTAGAATTTGAATTCGGGATAAAGTATTTTTAAAAGTGGCTCCAATAAAAGGTGTGATGTGGTTTAAAAGGAAAGGAAAGTTAAGTCTAAGGTATATAGGATCGTATGAAATACTAGAGATAATCGGTAATCGAGCATATAGATTAGCATTGCCGCTCTCTCTCTCTTTGATTCATGATGTATTTAATGTGTCCATGCTTTAAAAGTATATAGAGAATCCAAATCACATATTAAGTAGTGAGCCGCTAGTCCTCTAGCTTGACATGAGTAAAAAAGAAAAACTAATACAATTATTGGATTAAGAGGCCTAAAAAATACGTAATAAATGGTTCCTTTGGTAAAAATATTATAGAGGAACCATGATGTTGAGGAAGCAACATGGGAGAGAGAGGTAGAGATGTGAGCTCGATATCTTGAGTTGCTTAGCTAGAAATTTTGAGGACGAAATATTTTTATAAGGATGGGAGGGTGTAATACTTCGAACTCATTATTAAATGAGTTAAAATATATTAAAGATATATAAAAACTATTATATGGGTATAGGATAATTGGTAAGGAGTTGTTAGACTATTTGGTGCACTTAGGATACCTTTGCTATGCCTAGTGAATATTTTATTGGTTTTACGGTACGTGAATAATACCCTATTATGTGAAATAATTATTTCATACATGTTATTTATGCATGAAAATTATTCTCTTTGTATAAAATATTTGTTAAAGGGGTGCTAGAATATTTTATCCATTAGGATGAATTTTTTTTTTCTTGTATATAGTGAATATTTTATTTGGCTTTTCGATCCATGAATAGTAATTTTTATGCAAATTAATTGTTTAAGTGTTTTAAATGTGCGTGAAAATTATCCAAAGGGTATAAAAAATGTTTTAAGGAGGTGTAAAAATATTCCATGTACTTAGGTGAATCTTTTCTATGCTTAGTGAATATTTTCTATCGGAATAAGTGCATTTTTATGCAAAATAATTAATTCAAAAGCTTAAATATGTGTATAAAAATTATGTGAATGATGAATAAATTACTATAAGAATTTTTTAAATTTATTATGGAAAGAAATTAATTTTTAGAAAGGTGTGGAATAAAAAGAAGATACCATTTTTCCCCTAGCTAAAACTCTCTCGACAGCCATAGAGGACTCCACTTCATAGTGGGAGTCCTTAGCCCTCACGAGTTCCCCGATGGGGTAAACGACCCAACTCCTCCTCATTTAGCTCTGTAACCTAATCCCCATTAACCCTAACAAAATTCCCATGCAAACTATGTCCGTATCTACAAACCTACAACACTATATCAACCTTAATACTTCATACTCAGCTACTACTTCCTCCGACACCATTCGTAAACACTCGCTTATCATCGTTGACTATCACCCCCAAGCCTCTCTCGGTATTTGACGGTGAACTTACGTAGAATTTTTTTAAGCCTAATCTACGGCAGTCATTTAGAATCTTTGAGTTTTCACTCGGTAGCAAAATTCTCCGGAACCGGACTACCAATAAATATCATTAAATCACATATCTTAAAAAATTCAAGGCTATCGAATCTGCAATAGTTGAGCTGATTGATCCAAGACATGTCTTAATAAGAATGTTTAACAAGGAAGACTTCATTAAGGTTTGGTCTCGGGATCAACATATCATTGAAAACTCGAGTTCGGATTATTTAAATAGGATGATGCATTCTCCACTAGACACGAGTCTTTTAGAGCGGCTATATGGAAAAGACTCCATGGCCTCTCCCTCTATTTCTTCCCTTCAACATTCATAAATGAGATTGTGTATCCATTTGGAATCTTCCTCTACCTAGGTGTACGCACAAGGTAGGGCTCTCATTTAATCCATGCTAGGGTATTTGTGGAAGTCGACCTTAGAGTGCCTATTCCCTCTCGGGTTTAGATATTTATTAGTTTAGACAAAAGTAAAGGCTTTTGGCAAACTATTATAATGGAATCTAATAATTATTATTATGACTACTCTAACCTTTAAGGTCATGTGAAAGATAATTATCACAAATGGCCTAATGCAACCCTGGAAGGAAAGTAGCAATACGTGATTCGTCCTAAAGCGACCACTTGCTAAAAACCCAAGCAATGATAAAACTTGACGGATAGTGAAGGATAAAAAACAAGTGCCGTAGGTCTCTATGAGTTAGGCCCTAGTACTCAACACACTCGAGTTCATAATCACTAAAACTAGGGTTAAAAGATAATTTGTCATGTGAAAAAAAGAGAAAATCACTTCCTAGGAGGTTATATTGAGCTCATTGGCCTATCAAAATGAGATTATCCACGGGGATGCATCATGTTCCAAAACTTATGAGAAGAATAATAACTAGTTGGATATTGATTTATAGGAGCACCATAGAAATAATGAAGAGGGTAGGCATGATTTATCTACATATAGCTTAAGGTAAACAAACACAAAACATTATTTAGCACAAGATAGAGATCGAATAAGCGAGAATTTTAAAGATTGTAGAAATATGGTAATCGTTAATCGGTTATCCTTACAACAATAGAACTGGAAGGATATTGTTTAGGAAAAAGGAAGGGTGATAGCTTGATGATGCCTTCAACTAACGGTAGCCTTCTTCCTTCGCAGAACAAACCATAAACAAGGCTTATAGAAGGATATACTTCAATAGAAGATCTAGATGATCTAGTTTCCCCTAATTCTTTTAATTATCTAGTAGAGATTAAATAGTTTAGCATGGATGATATCAATTTAATCTAGGGCATTGACCTTGAACTTTGCCCTCGTGTAACCTTGAATGTTGGAACTAATAGACAAATTGGATAAAGATAAAATATCAAGAAATTGTTGAGAGCTCAAGGGCATAAGGTAACAAACAAGGAGAAAAATAAATTGTTAAGAAGTCTAGTGCAACATCGTGGAAAATGGGTGACTAGGTCTACTAGAGATCATAATGGAGAACATTTCTTCTCCCTTCCCTATGAATAGCATGATATGGAACATAAAAGGCATTAGTGCCTCAAAAAAAAAAGTATCCGAGGAAGCTAGTGTGATAACATTAGATAACTCTTTTGATTATTTTACAACCCAAGTAAATAAGAGATAAACTTCCTAGGCTAGCCAAGACTCTTCAATTCTCTGGTTATGTTGATGGAAACCCATCTAACACTCACATATGGTGGTTATGGAAAGATGAATAATAGTGGATGTATAATTTATATGTGCTCGGTCAATTTTAGACTTGGTTAAGGATGCCTCTATGGGATCAAAGACTATGGTTACAATAGTTTATGCTCATTGAAATATGGTTAAACGAAGATCATTTTTGGATAACTTATATGCTTTAAACATCACATAATTGTGGGTTATTGGTGGGGACTTCAACTCCATAGTTGATGTAACGGTAAAAATTAAAGGATCACAATCGGGTTTGGGCTCTATCTTTGATTTTAATTATGAAATACGGACGTTAGGAGTGTAAGATATTGGATATATGGGTAACAAATTTACTTGGTGTAACAACCAATAAGGAGGGGCTCGTATCTAGAAAACATTGAACGGGATTTTGGCTAACCATGCATTCCTTTCTATGTCTTCGAGGTTAGTATGCTCTCATTTAATAAGAGTTCATTCGAATCACTACCTATTACTATTAACTACTACTAACACAAATCCTAAGCCGACTAGATTCTCTTTCAAGAGAATGTGGGCATCGCACATAAATTTCACTCCCTTTATCCAAAACTAATGGGTTAACAATTTCGGTCAAAAATCATTCCTTAACTTGCATCTCAAATTGAAAGCATTACAAGGGGTGCTTAAAAGTTAGAATTGAAACATCTTTGGAGGTGCTTAAAAGTTATAATTGAAACATCTTTGGAGACATTAATAGAAAAATAGATTAGGCATAAGATGAAGTCCTCAAGTTATAAGCAACTTTGTAGAGTTCGTTAGAATGAGAGTAACCTAGCGAAGCTAAAAATGGATAAATAGCATTTAGCTAAATTACTTGATCAAGACGAGTTACTGCTTCGAAAAAGGCGGGGTTAAATGGCTGGTTACGAGGGATAGAAATACAACATTCTTTCATACTAACATTCGAAATCATATTACTAGGGCTCCTCTAGCTCTCACATTAGAGGATGGTTTGGCATGTATGGAAGATGATAGATTAAGCAGTGAGGCTATGACATATTAGCAAAAAATATTTACTAGTGTGCCAATAACTATGGGAAGATCCTTTTTTGAGGAGGTATCGCATTTAATCTTTGAGCTATAAAACTATGAACTAATGGCCATTTCGATTATGGAGGAAATCAAAGAGGTTGTTTTTTACCTAGATTAACTAAGTTCTCCTAGACTAGATGGATTTACTAACTTCTTTTTTACATCCTGTTAGGAGATTATGGTAATGATATGGTTTTAGCTATTTTGGATGTATTTAGAGGTAGAGAAATTCCAAAAAGGTGACTACTACGACTTTGGTTTTGATCCCAAAGTGCCCTCATCCCACCAATTTAACTTTTGAGACCAATTAGCTTATGAAATTTCTCTTATAAAATATTATCTAGTGTTACCACTATTAGACTAAGGAAAGTACTTTCATCTCTAATATCGAAAAAGCAATCAAGGTTTATGAAAGGTAGAGCCATACACAAAAATGTTGCCTTAGCTCAAGAATTATTTAATGATATTGATAGGAAAACTCATGGTGGTAATGTTGTACTTAAGGTGGATATAAGTAAGGCATATGACAGAGTGGAGCGAAGTGAAGCTTTCACGTTAGTGTCATAAAGAAATTTAGCTTCTCAAACAGGTGGTGTGATTTAATTTATAGATGCTTATGCAATTATTGGTATACATTGTGCCTAAACTCTCAAAACCTATGGCTTCTTCAAGTCTCATAATGGAGTGAGACAAGAAGATATACTATCTCTTGCCCTTTTTATACTAGCCCAAGATGTATTCAGCTATCAATTAAATGTTTGGATAGCTAAGGAGCTAATTAAGCCCAATTATACAAGTTACTACACACCTATTGTTTCAAAGCTTTTGTTTACATATGATATGCTATTGTTTTGTAATGGAGGTAAGAAGAAGTTGGATAAAGTGCTCTTTTTAATTCCAATTTATGCTACTGCAAATGGAAAAATGATCAATTTTGGGAAGAATTTGATCCTTTGTAGCAACAAACTCCATCTAGCGAGAAAAAGCCTTTTTGCTTTATGGATAAGTTTCTCTATAGCAGTTGATGTCCCGAAATATCTTGGTATGCTATTTTTCAAGAAGGTGTCATACTCATTACTTTAACTTCTTGGAGATAAAAGTTAAGGAGAAATTAGCTAGTTAGAAGGGAAGGGTGCTATCAATAGGTGTAAAATTGACACTTATACATAGTGTTTTGATATCTATCCCTATTTATACTATAGGCATGTTACCTATTCCAAAGACTACCGTTGCTAAACTAAAAAATTATATAGCAAACTTCTTTTCGAATAGTGGGGGAAAGAGTAGACACCATTGGATTAACTAGTACAAGTTGTCTCTTCTAATGCAATAAGGGGGCTTAGGTATGAAGAATTTAGGGGAGGTTATGAACGCTATGAAAAGGAAGCTTGCATGGGCATTTCTTTCTAGCTCATCATTGTGGAGTCAGTTTCATGAGGTCCACGTATGGTAGTCCTAACATAATTCCCCATATGGATAAACATAGTCGCTGCTAAATAACTCAATGTGGATTTCAATTATTGGAAACATTCGATTGTGGGAGGATAAATGGATATCGATAGCTCTTCCACCATGTATAACTAATGCAAAAATTTCACTAGCTCAAGCCAAACAAGACTTAGAACTATATGCAACTCTTTCCCCTCGAGTCAAAAATGAACTAGATAGTATCACGCTGGATTTCAATATGGATGATAGATTATAGTACTTAGGTTCTAAGTCGGGTAGATTTAGTACCAAGGCTTTCCATGAGAACAATAGAACCTTTGGAATAAAATTTGAGTGGTGGAAAAGTTTATGGAACAAATGGATACCTAGGAAGATTGGGATCAAGGTTTGGAATTCCTATACAATTGCATTGCTATAGAAGTAATTATCAAAATATGTGGAATACCATTTACTTTAAAATGTCAATGTTGTAATAGTGCAAAAGATGAATCCGGATATCACTTATCCATTCATAGTGAAGTAGCCACTCAATTATTGAACTTTTTTGGTAAGATTTTGGATGTGGTTCCAGGAGCTTTGTCAATAAGGCAACCGACAACAAGATGGCTATCTAACAACAACCATTCATCCCATAAATCCTTCTAACGCATGGTGGCTTTTAACATGATACTATTAGAAATAAAAATAGCTAAGAATAGATCATACTTTAAGGGGGATCAGATGAATGCTATCAATATTAAACATAAAGTGCTAAACTAGTTGATTCAACTAAACAACTTGTTTGTTCTAAAATAATCGGTCTCTATGCATGACGAGCTTTGCTTAGAAACTCTAGGAATTCCAAGTACGGTCTCGGCTTAGAACTTGGGGAAGATAGATCGGATGGAACCCTCCTTTCTCGGGTGCTCGAAATTAAATGTCAATGGTGCCTCAAGGGTTAACATATTTAGTAAAGGAGGCATAATGCGTAATGAACATGAGAAGATGATGTTGGCTTTCTCAAACTCGGTTTGGTTTTCGTTCGAATAACAAAGGAGAAATATGGGTTGTCTTGGAAGGTGTTAGAATCTACAAAGCTTATAACATATGCCCAACCATTATCAAAACCGACCCCGGTATTACATTTAGCGGCTTGGCTCGTGTACAAAAGGTTCTATGGTAGTATACATACGTATATCATGAATGTCGGGCACACGTTACTCCGTGTATGAGCTTTTAGCATATTAATAGAGTACGAAACAAACCTACCGACGGACTTACAGACTTGGATATTTCTTCATTCATCTTAAAAGTGATACTAACGATGGCTGGTCTTCCAAGGGACTATAGGCAAGCGATCCAAAAAGATAAGTCGAGTATGTATTCTTTTCATTCTACTCGAAGAATTATAGGACACTAGGTACCATGAAGTAATTTTGGGCACAATTATTTGCTTCTCGGCCATGACAACTTAGAATCTTGTATGATTTCTATTACTATGATCAATTTTTGCATGATTAAGCTCTAAAGCAATTTTGTTTTCCATAGCTTCTAGTTTTAGGTAGTTGGAAGTCTTATTCTATTCAAAGATTAGGATCTGGTTTTATAGGGTTTGTCTTGTATATTTTAGGAACTTTGCTATAATCTTTCGAGGGTTTAGGCTTCCTTATCCTCCCGCATTATTGGGTTAGGTCGGATTGTCTCCCCTTGTAATTCATTGTTTATTATATATATATTTCTAAGGTACCATCCCTATTCCCTAAAAAAAAAGTGTGGAACAAATTATGCATACATAGGGACCTAATTGCATAGAATTATGGATCTAATTGTATAAAATTAAAAATTTAAATTTTCAAATAAAAATATAAATTAACTCGAGGAAGCAAAAATTTGTTAGAAAAACTTAAAAGAAGGACCAAGAAGTATTCAATTAAATTAGAAGGACTAAAAGTAGGGGTGTAATTAAAAAATATGATAAACTAAGGGACTTAAATTGACATTTTTGGCCAAATCTTTCCACCTTGTCCAGCCACCTTGCCTCCTTAATTAATAAATGTAACAATTGACAACCTAAATGGATGGCTAGGAATGCATCGGATGGAGGGCTAAGATTTAAAGAAAACCGGATGGCTAGGATTAAACTAAATATATGGCTAGGATTAAAAGTAAAATCAAGGATAGAGATTAAACCAAATGAAGGGCCAATATCAACTAAGATAATCAAAATTCTACCTAAGCTCACCTATAAATATGGGTAGAAAAGATGAGAGAAAAATGTTAAAAAATTGAAAAATTCAAGGGAAAATCTTACAAAATTTTCATATAAAATCACCTAAATTTTCACTTAAACATTTTAAATCACCCTAAAACACCTTATTAAGCCTAAAAATTAAGTTGGAACATCAAAATTTTCGAGGAGGAAAATGTTCGCTCTTGGCTGAAATTTAGGAGGAAAAGAGGGAAGGAAAAATTTCAAAGCAATCCAATCTTTCAAGACTTAATTTAGAGCTTTAAAGGTAAATTAATCTCACCTACATCATAAGGAATGGTCAATTGTTGTTACTTGATTGTTTTGCCCAATTTATTCAAGTTTAATTACATGAATTTTGAGAATTAGAGTTATAGTTCTTAATGAAATAAAACTAGAAAAAGTGATTTAGACATGAAATTTCATGCAATTGATGTTAGAATATGTTAATTGGACTTGAAATTGACTAAGAAAAAAAATTTTCCTAGGCTTATTTTTGAGGAACCATTCGACCAAATTTAAGGAATTAGGGCTTTTTGATGCTTTTATTTGTTTGATGTTTGATTGTTTAATTACATATTAGCAAAGTATATAAATATTTCCTAGCATAAGAAATTAAATTAAAATTGAAAATTTTACCTAGTTTACCGTAGGAAGAAATTCGACCCAACTAGTCCAAAATTAGAGTGTTAGTGCAATTGGTATGTGGATGTTTAATTGGTTAATTTCATGTTATTAAAGTATATTTAGATGATTTAGCATGGGAAATTGGCATTAAAATTGAAAAGTCCACCTAGTTTAGGTTAAGTGTGCATTCGACCCATTTAAGAAAAATTATGGTTTTTGGATAATTTAGGATTTGAATATCTAACTAATGATTTTGGGATGATTTAATTGCATTATTTATATTCAAGGTGTGAAATGTGATGCTTGAGACTTAATGGTGAATGTTTATGGAAGTTATGAAATGCTTGAATGCTTGGTACCATGTGCCGCTATTTGATTAATAATGTGAAATACGACATTTCATGCCGACCTATGTGGATGATTTATGTTTGAGATATGTATCGTGAATGAGTTAATATGGATCGTAAGGTAATGTATTTTATAGTGCATTATATTATGTTGCAACATGTTAAGTCATGGTATAAATATACATTACGTATCGCATGTATTACATGGTACATGAGCATTATACATTTCATTAAAAGCAAGTGCATGCCAATTCATGAAAAGGATTTCCTTCAAATTTTTTCCAAAAGCAATTGGAAAATATTTCATGGCTTACATGATTCTTGGTTTCATGGTCTCATGAAAAAGGCTTCATAGTTTCCATGGCTTTCATGGTTCATGGTTCATGGTTTAATGGTTTCATGCATTGAGTGGGTATAGACATGCACATTTATATACCGATAGGACGTGTCAATCAACAAGTCCGATTTTTCAAATAGACCATGGAAAACTTGAAGTCCAGAGACAGGGCGTCCAAACGGAGAAAAGATTTGTTAGAACGATCATGATAAAGATTTCATGGCATGGTAAATGATTTCCCAAAGGACATGCAAATGATTTTTCATGTGCATTTCACTTACATACATATCATACATGATTAACTTACCGAACAACTCGCTCATTAAGTTCTTGTGATGTAGGAACCGAAAGTAAAGAATAATGGTGATATTCATTTACGAGTACTAAAGGATCCCTACTGTTGAGTGAATCTTATGTGCGCATGTAAGTTGGACCTTACGCACACTATTTTTTTATTAGCACTCGGTATTTTAGTTTATGTATTGAATACGACATCATTGTTTTATATGATAGTTAAAACTACGAAGGAGTAAATAGTTACCTAGAAATGAGGACATGGGTGTAAATAAATAAATTATTTTTGTACTAATATGGCAATGAATTGATTTATGTAAAATACGAATAGTTTGTAAGTTAATCAAAATGCTAGACATATTAGTAGTGAGGTAATAACATAACAATAAGTAGTGTAATTTTCTTTTAATTAATGACTTGTAAGCTATCATTAATAATAAAATGAAACCCATGAAATTGATAAGGAAATGACAAAAATAAATGGAAACTAATGAAAGTAAAAAGGATATAATGAGTAATAACTAAATAAATTTCAATAGGCTTATAGAAAAAAATTTAACGAAATTGAGCATCACAAATCTAGTCAATTCAATCCAAACTAGTAAAATAAAATATTAGAAATAAAAAATTTAATTGTGTATTTTAGACTAAAACTTAAGACCTACTCGTCATTTAATAGGCTTCCACAAAGATAACCCATACCTAGTAGACCATAGAAAAGACACGAGTGCCTTATTAGCTTGCATTAATTTCACTTTGAATGTAAGTTAATGATGGTAATATTCTCAGCCTAATAGATCCTAGGTTGGAGGTGTTACACGAACTTTCTTAACTTTAGGTTTAGAGTTAGAAGTTCTTAGGAATTTCCATAACTTCTTTTCTTCTTATTAGATGATTTTCTCTTTGAAATAATTTTTTTTTACTGGAAACCGTTTTTTACTAGACTTACTCTTTTGCTTGATATCATTGAATAGGTTGATTTTTTCGTTGACGGCTTTTACTATGAGTTCACCATAAGTGAGGTCGGAGTATGAGATGATCCCATAATAACTTTTTTTTTAATTTAGTTGTAAACACTTTTTGTAAATAATTAGGAAAGTCTAGAAACAAACTTCTATTTCTAGTAGTCAACTCCATAGATCGGCCTTTCCATAAATCTAGTGAAAAACATATCCTCGTAATATTTGGAGTGTGACAAAGTTAGGCATCTCATATCAAGGATCATGCATCCTATGGAGGTACAGAATAAATAAATAAAATTTCATCCATCTAAAGGCCCAAGATCAAGCCGTTGAATCTACTAACTATACATACATAAATTTAAAGCAATGAATAAAGAATTACCTCTTATAGCATAAATCTAAATTCATTTAGTAGAAAAGTCATCCAAGTGTCCAGCCTCTATTGATGATCCACACAATCCAAGTACCCACATGAAGCACTCAAAATTGATAAGGTGCTTGAAGGATTATGCATCTTATAGAGGTGTGAAATACTAAAAATTTTCCTCCATCTAAGGCCCTAAGATCAAGTCATTGAATCTACTAACCATACACAAATGAATAATAAGTTATAAGTAAAGGATTACCTCTTATAGCGTAGATCTAAATTTCTTTTTAGAAAAGCCATCTAAGTGTTCGACCTCTATCGATGATCCACGCAGATCCAAGTATCCACAAAAAAGCACACAAAATCAGTGGGGTGCTAGCTCCACCTTTTCTTATTTATTTTTTTCTCTAAAAATCAATCCCAAGAAATTTTGTGATAACCTTAAAAAGGGTAAAAGATTATGGCCTTTTTAGGGTTTAAGAGAAAATTATTCTCTCTTATATTTTCTCTCTTGGTCGTGTGCCTTATGTAATTTTAGGGTTGCCTAAAAATCTCCCACTTCTCTCTCTTTTTATGCTTGGCCAAATATCCTCTCTCTTTTCCTACCCCTTTATACCGCACCTCTCCTCCTATTTATAGGGGCGAGTTTCTTTGTCTTCTAAGGACAAGGAGAGGGGCGATCATAAGTCTTTTTAGGACTCTAGGTTATTGCTTCCTTTTCCTCCAAGGTTAAGGAATTATCGTATATGTGAACTATTTGGTTATTATTTTTAAAATATTCAACTTCATTCAATAAGGTTAATGTTTATCTTTAAAACATTCAATCTTATCCAATAAGGTTGATGTTTGTCCTCCCACCAAAATATCTTGAGGCTTTTAATTAAATCGAATGGGATAAAACTATTTTAGCCTAATTAATTTCTTTGAACTATCTAAATAAATATTCTTATATTATTTTGACGAGATCCACATTAGAAAATAATTTTTCAAAATACCCTTTAACCTAAATTAGAAAACTCTTTTCCTTTCAAGTTCTTTATTTCCAAATTTGAAACTAATTTTCGAATTTAGAAATTAATTTCTAAAATAAGAAACTTTTCATTTTTGAAAACTCTTTCTAAAATAGAAAACTTTCCATTTTTGGAAACTCTTTCCAAAATAGGAAACTTTTATAATTGGAAACATTTTTCAATATCTTTACTTCTCATTTATAATGTGAATACTTAAACTTATGCGTATGACTCAATAGACTCCTAAATATGTTGGCAATGTATCACAAATAAAAGACTCTTCTTTTATCTCTTGATATATAAATCAAGATTGGCCTTTAGCAATGCATCATAACTATCCAATTCTCTAGGAGGATTAGTTAATCCATTATTACCTTTCACAAGCATGGTTACCAAACAATTTAGTCCTCATGTCAACTTATCACAATGTGATCTTGAAATTGGTTATTAGTTTTATTCGATTATGATTACACAAGTTTTCTTCGATTCTCAAATGTCTTAGCTCTTAGAGTAAACCAACTATGCTCTATTGGTGTACTCTTGCTATGACCATAGATTTCTTGAGCAAACATTTATCAAAGTGTAATGTGATAACTCCTTTAACATATAAGGAATGATATATCCTATCTTAGTGGTACACCTATTTTCATTGGATTCCTATTGCACCTAACGAATCGCCCATGTGTAACCTATTAATGGGTCTATCAAAATGAGTGTCAAATTGCATAAGTCCTCCAATGAGATAATCGTGATGACTTCAAGTCTAAGGACCATTTGTACCCATCTCGTATGAGAATTCCATAGACTAAAACCAAATGGGTTCTCATGACGAGTCAAGTCTAATGATATGCTCTCTAACATAAATCACCTAAGTGCTTGCTTTGGCATCACCATGCTAATAGGTGTGAGATCTCCTACTCCTATCATATAGCATGAGCATAGCACTCACAAGTCTATCCACATACTATCAATGTCTATTTTTGACAAAGCTACGACTTGAGATATTTAATGATATCATTTAAGTTCATTAGTGTTTGTCTCACATCTTTTGATCAATCACTATTGCAAATGCATATCATTAGGACTTCTATTTAATTCCACTAAATCTATGAACATTTAAACATAAGAATTAATTGAATGACTTCTTTATTATTATCAAAATAAAGAATGTAATGATACATTAACTCAAGCCTCATCCATATATTATTGGATCTTGGGCACCTACACTAACAATCTCCCACTCGCACTAGAGCCAACCAACCATGTCATTTAATCTCGATGATCGAGTAAGTGGTTATGATTAGTTGTGACAAAGGCTTAGTCAAGGGGTCTTTTGTGTTATCATAGTATGGTTCTTTTCTATTCTTATGTTATCATGACCCTTTTATCTTTATAATTAACTAATAGAATTGTAGTACTTGCTTGGACCATTGATGAGACCTTAATTCCTTAGCTTGTGCTATGGATCCTTTGTTATCGGTCATTAAGTTATATGATATTGGAAAAAAACTTTCTTCACTATTCTATGCTAAACCTTTTAGTATCATGTCATTGTACCTACTATGGGAGGTTCCTCACATTCCAAGTGATTTATCTCTATAGATCTATACTCTTAGATTGTAAGTTTCTCCTACATGTCATCCTTGAGAAATTTCTTTTAGATTCCTTAATCTTTTGTTTGCCACATGATAATATTATAGTCCATGTATAATTTTGTGTCAAATAACCATGATTTAGTAGGCTCTCACTAGCTTCTTATATGCATAAGATATGTCTTTATTTTTTATGAATAATCAAACTCTTTGATCATTTCATAAAACGTGGATTTATATTCCTAGAAGCTTGCTTAAGTCTATTAATGGACCTTAGCCTTTTACAAATCTTATTTGCATGTTCGTGGGAACCATTAGGGTGTGTCAACTACACATCCCTTTTATTTTCCTTTTATAGAAATCAATATCTAACATTGTCATTTCAAAAGTATTAGCTTCATCATCCCTTTTAGGGCTCACATCACAATATGTTAAGATGAAAAGATCATATCCTTTTTGTCTTTTTTATGAATTTATTTTGAACTATTTGAAATTCTTGTTTTTTTGTTTGTGAGAGTTATAACACTTTGTAATCATTCTACTTTAGGATTTCTTTATTAAAGTGTTAATTTATGAGGTTACTCAAATCTTATTAAGTTTAAATTCCCTCTCATTTTTTCTAGCATCCACAAATTCCTTCCCAAGGAACATAGTGTGCTTAGTAAGGAACAACACTTTATTCTAGTAGTAAGATATTAACATCCTAATATTACTTCAGGATATCTAGCATGTTATTGATTTTAGGGTTCATTTTGTCTTTGTTAAACCCTTTGACTACACTTTATAGCCTTAAATCTTAAAGGAAGATGAATTCATTTTCTTTTCCTTCCTATATCTCATATGTGATCTATTTCAATAGATTAGAATACTATTCATTTCAAAGGTTGTAATAAGAAGTATTCATTCATAATTAGAGATATTAATTCGACTCATTATAGACTGATCATGTCTAACATGCGATGTCCATAGAGAATCTCATTCTCTTTTAGGTGATCTAACATTTTAGCATTTAAGTATTCACCTCCTCGATCTAATCGAGATGCTTTAAAACTCTTGCTTATTCGTCACATGACTTTTCAAGTCTAAACTTTTAAACATTTTAAATGTTTTAGACTTGTGTCTTATAACCATAACATGATTCACTATCATTAGTGATTATATGACAAGCATGTTTTCCCCTTGCTTGGGTGAACATAGGCCCATAAAAATCTCTATGTATAAGGACTATATTGATTAGTAACTCTTTCTCATTTCCAACTAAAAGGGGACACATATTCTTTTGTCAAGTAAACAAGATTCCTTAGAGATCATCAAATGATTCTAAATATCCTTTTGTATAAGTAGGTTGGATATGGGATTCTTACTTATATGACTAAGTTTGACGTTTTCTTACTAATTAATGATTATTTAGATCATTTGAGTCTTCTAGTGTTTATTTTATACATTTAGGAGTTATGTACAAATATATAATCATTATCAAAATATTTTCATAAAAATTCATCATTAAAAATAACTATTATTCTTAAAAAATGAAATATTTATTCAAAATAAGAAATGAAAATAAGATCTTTAGTCTCTACTAAAATAATAATGACTAAGTCATAAGCATATCCCAACATGGTAGTGCTAGCTTATAAATACCTACATCTAATGCTCCAACTCTTGATCCATTATTGTCATGTAGATATTCTCCCTTGAAGCTATCTTCCTTACCTTCTAAGCTCCCTGTATATTTTAAAAATGTAAGCACCACATTTAGTATCATATACTCAAGAGGTGGAACTTAGAAATAAAAGGATCATCATTAATAACATAAATACCTAAGGTGGTGGTAGAACTCTTCTTTTACACCTTTTCTAAGTACTCCTTGCAGTTGTGCTTCTAATATCCTTTCTTGTTACAATGAAAGTAAACCGCATTCTATGGGCTATTCTAAGCCTCATCCTTTTTTACTCATCTAATAGGTGCGATTGAAGACTTCTTCTTCTTTTTAGGCTTTTACTTGCCCTTTACTCGTGCTTTTTCCTTTATTAACTAGAAGTGCAAAACTTTTGCTCTTCTTACTAATTTTGGGCTAAGCTTCCCTTAGCATGGATAATAACTCTCAAAAAGTCTTTTACATATGTATCATATTGAAGTTCATGATGAACTCGTCCAAAGCGATTGGGCAACGATTGCAATACTAAGTCAATGGATAATTCAGCATCTATTCTAACTTCAAGTTTGACCAATCGATCGATATAGCCTATCATTTCGGTGATATGCTTTTCGACATTGGATCCGTCATCCATTCTAGCCCTAAAGTGCTTCCTTGCTATCTCATAGCGCTCATGCCTAGTATTCTCCTTAAATAAGCTCTTGAGCTTTTCTATGAGGTCAAAAGCTTATGAGCTTCCGTGTTGGCACCTATGCTCTAACATCATAGAAGCAAGTATGATGTTCCGAGCAATGATCACATCATCTCTATGTTTGATCTATGCTTCATGAGCTTTAGCTTGAACTGCAGAAGGCTCATCTAGAAGAGCTTTCTCTATCATATAGAGAATTTTCTCATGTTAGAGAACTATCCTCAAATTCATTTCTCAATCGAAGAAATTTATGCCATTAAAGGCATTACTTCCATCAATGAATGATCGTATTGATGTGTTGCTAGTCATACCGTGCAATCGGAAAAGATAGAAAAATGTAAGATTTGGTTAATTAGATTGTGTAAAACTAAACAAAGCATAAATTAAAGAAGTAAAATCTATGTTCACTCCCATTATTTTCTTCAAGTTCTATAACCTTCAATATAGGACTCGAGAAAACTTTTCAATTTGTTTTCCTAGTGGGTTAAGATCCAATCCTCTAAAATGAATTAGCCTTGAGTTATCTCAATAAGCCATAAATGAAGGATTGGGTAGGTAACTCCTTAGCAATTATATCTAATATAATTCCTAATTTCACCGGTATGACAACTCCTTATCTTTGTCACATCTTATCCGAATATCAATCTTTACTTACAAGTTTATTAGATCTTGAGTTATCTCAACAAACTCAACAACTTATTCAAGTTAGACCCAATGTTCGGGGACATCGCATGACTCATGATTTATTTTTCTTGAAGAAGAAGTGACCTCGAGTTATCTCAACAAGCTAACAACGATCAAGAGAGTTCTCGTCTCATAACATTGAAAAGTAATTAACTTAATATTTTATTTGAAGGATTTAATATGATTGGTCTCATCCTAACATGCATACTAATATTTATCTCATCACATTCATACATCCCATGTATGACTCAAGGATCGGTGAATGGTAATAAATTTCTAGTACTAGCCCCTTCGAGCCACAAAGAGACTAGCGGGTCAATTCGTAGGTGAAAAATTATTACAAATTCTTCATGAATGTCTTCATTCCTCGACATCTTCTCCTTGTAACTATTCTAATTCCTATCTTCTACTTTTATATTTATTTAAAATAAGAAATCTCGAGTTATATTCGAAAGGAGTAAGATAAGAAGAGAAATGCAATAGAGTAATAGAGAAGGCGGGACACGTAAGTCTTATTTATCCAATAAAAATAACAAGCATTCATTTATAAAACTAGGTTGACTCAACTATACCATTCACCCATCCTTTAACCATATTGATATATGGCATACTAATTAAATAATTTTATACATAAAATAAGTATAAATCTATAGTTTTGGTCATTTTATAAATTAATCAAAATTTCACTAAATTTTACTTTAAAAACCTTTTTGGGCCTTGGGCCCATAGTCTTTGGGCCATGAGAGTTCATGGGTTTTAAAGCCTAAACCCATGAGTTTACATTCGTTTGCCCATAACCATTGACCTAATGCTAAAGCAACCGGCCGGTGGCTGTTGCGTAACTCGGCAAGCCACTCCCAAGCACCTAATGCTCGGGTTGGCAAGCCAACGTACCCGCCTACTACACTCCTAGCGCCGGGTTGGTCGCCGGCATGCCCGGCACACGTTAGTTACCGATGTGACGTTGGTTACTACAACTCGAAAGGTTCGAAATGAGAATACAAGAATTAATCGAATAAAATTTGTATTCTCATAATGTATTTCAAATAATAATAAGAAATTAAAATGAAATTTAATTTTTTTAATATCAAGTTAATAGGAATAACAATAAGAATTTAAAAATAACTTCATTAATTATGATATTAGTAAAAATAATAAAGGTGATTATAGTAGTGATGATGATGGTGGTCGTGTATAAAGATGAGGAGGAGGAGTTAATAGTAATAACAATATAGTATTAATAATAATATATTTAAAAAAATCGATATCATTGTCATAAGAGATGGTAGTGGAAAAAGAGTGCTAGTGGTAATATAATAAAAGTGACGATAAAGGTGGAGGAGAAATGGTGATAGAATAATAATAATAATTTTTTAAAAAATTTTTTTATAACCATCGATAATGACGATGATGATAGTAGAAGTAGTTGACACACAAGAAATAAAAATAATAAATCATTATTTTTTAAAAATATATTTTTATTTTCACCTCATACATGAGAATGAAACTATGTTTAATTTTTATTTTTATTTTTACTCTTCATTCATATTCTCATGTTATTCTTTTCAACTAAATAACTATAGAGTGAGAATAAAACTATCATTCTTATTTTCACTAAGAATGATCATTAGGTGGAAGACAAAGATATTGCTAATGAGATTTTGATTTAAAGGGTTTTTCTCTCGGTTATTATTCCATTGTGTTATGTCGAGTATATAATGAGTTGAAGTTTGTTAAAGGATAAGCTAAGCATGTAACAAATAGATAAGAGATAAGCATGTAATAAATAGATAAGTGATAAGGGAGCAACAACCGTACATGATAAGGCGTCCGGCTAACACCCCGTAAGCCCTTAGGAGGATGAAGTGGCAATTGGCTACGTAGGAGCTGAAATGCGGAAAGCTACGAGGGCTTGGTGAAGAGATCGGTGAGTTGGTCGGTGGTTGGAACAAACTTGATTTTCAAATTCCCTTTAGCTACTTGCTCCTACACAAAGTGGTAATCTAATTCGATGTGCTTTGTTCGTGTATGAAAAACGGGATTAGATGATAGGTATATAGCACTAATATTGTCACACCACAAGGTACTAGAAGAAATAGGAAAACCAAGTTCATTCATTAAGGATTGAATCCATAGGAATTTCGAAATGGCATTTGCTATTGCTTTATATTCACTTTCGGTTGACAAACCGGTAATAGTTGGTTGTTTCTTAGTAAGCCAAGATATCAAACAAGAACCCAAGAAAACGCTAGAGCCACTAGTAGATTGTCCATCATCCGGATCACCTCTCCAATCATTATTCGCATAGCATGTTCTATCAAAGGAATGATTAGATGAAAAAGATAAGCCCAAGGCATAGGTACCTTTAAGATACCAAAGGAGACGTTTTAAAGCCTTCCAATGCATGTCCGAATGCATGAATGACATAGCTTATTGACAACAAAAGCTTTGTTCTATCTTGTGATTATGATATATTGCAATGCTCCCATAAGTTTTCTATACTCCATATCATCCAAGAGCTTTGTACTCGTGTGCTTGGATAAAACAAGGGAAGTGGCCATTGGTGTGAGGCAAGTATTGGATTCTTACATGTCGACTTTTTCCAATACATCTTTAATATATTTAGCTTATGATAGACAGAGGTATTGGGAATTTTTTATGACTTCTATCCTAAGGAAGTAGTGTAGAGCACCAAGATCCTTCACTAGAAACTCTTATTTCAAAGCTAAAATTATAGTTGAAATTGATACCTTGGAGGAATCGGTGATAGTAATATCATCTACACAAACTAAGATATAGATAATATTATTATTATCATTGTATATGAAGAAAGAAGAATCGAGTTTTTAAGACGAGAACCGTTGATGATGAAGGAAATCCACGAAGCCTTGAAAATCAAACTTGTGGAGCTTGCTTTAATCCATAGAGTGACTGGTTCAATCTACACACAAAGTCGAGCCTTTATTCATCTATAAATCCGATGGGTTGAGTCATATAGATCGTCTTATTCAAATGTCTATGAAGGAATGCATTGGATATGTCAAGTTCGTTGGATTGGCCATTCATGCATATTAGTAAGTGCAAGAACCGTTCTTATTGTTATAGCCTTTACTATTGAACTAAATGTCTCCTTGTAGTTAACACCCTCCTGTTGTGTAAAGCCTTTTGTCACAATTCATGCCTTATATCGATCAATGGAACCATTGTACTTGGTTTTAATCCCGTACACTCACTTATTTGAAACCACATTAGCATTCAAAGGTTTAAGAACCAATTCCCAAGTGTTATTTGACAATAATCCATTAATCGTTTCTTACATAACTTTTTTCCATTCACTAAATTTACTAGCTTGATAAAAGGTAGATGGTTTAATGGTGAGAAAGTCTATTTTCGGGTTCGTTTGGAAGAGAGGTATACTTCTTGTTTGCTAATAGTATTGGATCTTAATATCATGGAATGTGTTTTGGTGGTGTTTTGATTATTGGTCTCGGGTTGAGAGGAGTATTTGGTTAAGTCTACAAAGAGGTCTAGTCTAGGAGATGTTACGATTGAAGAGGGAGAGGTAGGTGAAAAAGTTTCGGTTGTAATGGGATAAGGTGATGAACTAGAGAATAGTGGTGTGGAAGTAGGTGAGGCGTGAGCTACGAGTTATTGGGATAAGGGTGAGGGTGGAGATACTAGATGAGGTGAGGTAGGAGAGAGAGGTAGAGTAGGAAACGAAGGTAGAGTAGGAGAAGGAGAAAGAGTATGAGAGGGAGATATACCTTATTGCAAAGCGGAGTTAGACGGGACTCGCATGACTAACCAAGGGAGCGCCATGTCTAGAGCGAGGAGAAAGAGACAGATTGCGTGTTTTAAAGGGAAAAAAATTTTCATTAAATGATACATGCCTAACTACATAGACTTTATCTTGGTCAATTTCCGGACAAAAATGACCACAATGATGTGGAGACTTTCCTAAAAACACACATTCTTTACTTCTAAAGTTGAACTTATTTTTGTTATATGGTCTAAGGTAAGGATAAATTGCACAACCAAAGGTCTTGCTTTCTAGGTAGTTCGGTTGCTTATGATATAAAAGTTCATAAGGTACTTTTTTTTTAGACTTGTACTAGGCAGATTGTTAATAGTACTTACGGCATTGACAAAAGCATAGTACCAATATCTAAAAGGAATTGACACATGGGCAAGCGAGTGTCGGTCTTGTGTCAATGATATGCCTAATTTTTCTTTCAAATAACCCATTATGTTCATGCGTATAAGGACATACAACCCGATGAATTATGCCTTTTTCTCTAAAACACGAATTTAATTTTTGAAACTCTCATTTCTAATCCGTATAAAAAGTTTTTATGTCCAAATTAAATTGTAATTTTACAAAAGAGTCAAAAAATTTGAAAACGAGTAAAAACTTCATTCTTATTCTTTAATGGAAAAATCCAAGTAAAGCGAGAATAATCATCAACAAATAAAATAAAATATTTAAAGCCTAAAATGCTAAGCACGGGAGTCGGACCCCGGACATCGGAATGGATGATTTCAAAAGAGTTATAACTAGTATGCTCAATAAACGCAAAAGGCAACTTTGTATTTTTCCTAACTCACATGAGGAACAAACTAAAGAACGGTTTAAAGGACTTAATGTAGGTAATTTATTATTAGCAATTATTCTAGAAATTGTTTGCACTCGCGGATGACCCGACCTAGCATGCCACGTTTGGAAAGATGCATATTCATTCAAAAAGGCTTGCGGCTTGCTAGGATTAAGTTCATATAAGCCCACATTACTCCCGCCTTGCAATAGGATTTCCTTGTTTTATGGATCCTTAACCAAAAAATAAGAAGGATAAAATTCAAAATAACAATTATTATCTTTGGTAAACTATTGAAAAGATAATAATGATTTAGATAAAAAGGGAACATGAAGAACATCCTTAAGCATCAAGTTAGTATTTTTAATGGAAAGATGAAAAGCCATACCATTATGAGAAATTGGCATTGATTGTCCATTACTAATTGTGACTTGATCCGCTTCTTTGTATGCTTGTGGATCAACTATTGTTTGAAGATTTGGTGTCATGTGATGTGTTACACCTATATCGGGAAACTATGCTTGATATGGGGGAGCGATCATGTTCGATTTGGTGAAGCGGTGAATATGTAGGGTATCCTTGATATGGCGATGAAGCATTAGTAGATTGCCATGCAATATGTGCTTGTGGGCGAGTAGATTATCTATGATCATACCGTTGTCAACATGCAACGAGTAGTGTGGTTATGATAACCACATATTTGGCACTTTCTTTTGTTGTTTTTCTAAGGCCAAAAATTGCGACCTTGATTAGTTATGGAAGTCGGCCTTGGTGATTGTTGAAAGGATGGCCTAATTGTAATATTTTCCATGGGAAAGGCTTGATAGCTTTTCAACAAAATCTCATGGGAAAGAAGTTGGCTATACGACTCATTAAAAGAAACTGGATCGAGCACGTAAATTTAAAGCGAAACAATACAATGAAATTCAATATCGATATTGCAATAAACAATCACATTAAATTCAGCAGGTGAAATTGATCTTCCAGCAGCAGCTAACTCATCGACCAATGATTTTTCCTTTTGAAGATATTGAGAAATACCGAGATCATTCCTTTTCAATTCTTGAAGTTTTACATAAAGTTGAAGTTGATGGTTTTGAGATACGGAACCAAAAGCACTTTCTAATGCTTTCCATGCAACAAATGATGTATTGCAACCAATAATGTATGAATAAAACTCTTCATATAGAGATGACAAAATCCATGATAGCAACAATTGGTCTCTTTTAAACCATTGTGTATAATCCGGATTAACGAAGTTTCATTTGAATTTGTGGTTAAAGGTTTTGCTTGCAAGTGGAGCGAGATGAGCCATCAATTAAGTTATTCATGCCATGGTAATTAAGAAGATGAGCAAATTAGCTTTTCCAAGCAAGATAATTTCGTAGGTTGAGTTTAATAGCAAAGTTGTAAGTGATAGTGGGAGCCGAGGTAGGGGTGGTTGAAGTAGAGGATATGGGAATAATTTGGTTAGTCATAGGCTTTGATATCATGATGAGATTTTGATTTAAACAGTTTTTCTCTATATATTATTTCATTGTATCATGTCGGTATATATACATATACATGAGCTGAAGTTTGTTACAAGATAAGCTAAGCATGTAACAAATAAATAAGTGATAAGGGAGCAACAGACTTTACATGATAAGGAGTCTAGCTAACAATTGCAACTTGAAAGTTTTCATGTTAGATTTATGAGGTGTAGTAGTGAGTTATAAATTAATTAGTGTTTTCTAGCTAATTATTTAATTTATCAACTAATATTAGATCATGTTTAATTTAATATTATTTATTTTTAATATGTTTTTTTCTTATGTTTTTTTCATAATATTTATTTTTAAAAGAAAAATAGATTAAATTAAAAAAACATAAAATAGAGAAAATTAATTTTTTAAAAAAGAAAATTAATTAAATTTTGTTTTCAAAACTAAAAGACTAATTTTTAATTTACCCATGTGCCCTGTACCTACCCGTCCCATTCCGCCGGTGATATTTTTGGGCCTTTTTCATGGAATACTGACAGTATTTTGGGCCACCATAAGCGTAGATGGCAAGTGAATCACATTCGAATCAATAATTGCTCCCTTTGAACAACACGCCAAAGACGCAAGGTAGCATATAGAAATGGTGAAATAGTCAAATATTTTATTCAAAAAAGCTTTTCAAATCAACTAGTCATCTTGTACCATTAACTTGGTGGTGGAAAAATCTCTCGCCTGAGTAAACAAACTTATTTTTGCAGGTGCAATATTCTCATGATCACCAAACTACATGTTTGTTCATCACGCGGTGATATGACGTGGTAACGTTAGTAAACCCTGGAAATTAAGAGTGCTGGTATGTGATTAGACATTATTGTTTCAAACTTTCTCTCTCTCTTCTTTTTGAAATAAAATATTTACAAAATTCAATTATAGGATCAAACCTTATTTCATTCTATTTATTTCTTTCTTATTCTTAAGGAAGTCTTTCAAAAAGTTTAATTGATATGATTTATGTTTCAACAATCTGATAAGGATCAAACGACATTATTTTTTTATTTTGAGTTAAGAAGTCATATAGATATTAAGCAAAATGAATCTTATTCTATCCTTGATTAGAGATTTTTCAAAAAAAAAAAAAAAAAATTGTGTGCAAGTTACATGAATACACATGTTTTTTTATCTTCTTTACAATTGTCAAGGGACAGTTATTAAAAAGAAAGACAACAATAAACAAGAGCTATTTTTTTATTATTGACAAATTCTATAGGAAGAAAATAAAGATTATCAGTGCATAAAATATTATGATTTTTCTCTAGAAATGATACTTGTTATTAGGAATGGTTTTGGATTAGGAGTTCATGAATTTACTTGTTACTTGTGTTTGTGATAATTTAATGATAATAAGGCATCTTTTGATGATGGATTTAGAATTGATGTTGATGCTTAATGCATTCGGCTAGGATTTTTTAGTGATATAATTCAGCTTTGTCCTGTTAATTTCATGATTTGAAAAAATTTGATAGTTATGGCTTTAAAGTATTTATCATCATTTGGTTTTACTTATAGATTTAAGGATGGTTTGTCCCTTGATAGATTGAGTTTGCTTGTGATTGCTTAATTTGATTAGTTGAATAATTAGATGATTGAGGTGATGTGAGACGATTTGACTTGTCAATTGCTAAAATGAGGATTAGACATTTATGATATTACTTAAAGGGTTTGGTTTGGATGTTTCATTTCATATTATTTGACTTTGTGTTCATATGATGGTTTTGGCCTAGATGGCTTCTTGTTATTACTTGAGGATTTATTGATGATGTTGTTTAATGCATTCGGCTAATTGATTCATCTTTATATATATATATATATATATATAGATGTTGTATTTTTTATTTTTATTTGAAAAAATTTCTCTTCCAAGTGTCATTAGACATTCCTATTTTATCCCATATGCTCTTTTTATCCGTCTTTAGACCAAAACGCCTACAATCATTTAAGAGAAATTTTAATTTTGAAAATCCTTAAAAAAATTATTTAAAATATTTTAAAAAACACAATACAACAGAGTTTTTTTTTATTTATTAATATTATTACACGATTCACCGGAGATTATTCAGATGGAGTTGCCCTCCAGTCTCAGACATGGATACATAGCATTAATATTACGTCACAGCTTCCATAAATCAAAGAAAGAGATTCGAATAACAAAGGGTAATTGTGTAACACTAGAACAGTAGCATATCTGATTCACACAGAAGAACTCAACAATAGTTGAGTCAAAGAAGTGAACCTGCATATGCTGTTTATTCAAGCCAATCGAAATTAAGCAAGGAAGACTCAACAGTAAGTGAGTTTCGATTTTTATGAACATCAAACCAAGCCGGAACCACTGAACTTCTATTTCATAATTTGGTCGAGTTTTTCTGCCTTCTCATTTGTCAAATGATTTTTCCAGTCACCTGCTTTACCTTTCCTGAAAAAAGATTTGTTTTCAATAGTAGAGAAGTCAGGAGTGTTATATTTTCCTTTCTTATTCACCTCCAAACTGCTCAGATTCTCAAAACTACACATATTCATGATTTTTTCTGGAACTCCTTGTTGCTTTTCCTCTACCGAAAAAGGGTGACCCATGAACTCGGCCATTCTCGTTACGTGGAATGGCCCATCATTCTTCAAATCTTCATACTTCACAAATAGTACCTTCTCCGGGAATTCCAAGCTTGCTTTGCAGAATCCTAGAACATGGTCCCAGTAGGGTCCAAAAGGATAGACCCCTTTGCAGTATTGCTCTAATGCTTCTTCCAGAGGGAAGGATTCCAAGCCGATGCCACTCACTTTAATGTCAAAAATCCAATGAGAAATAAGGGCATCCTTGGGATCCCTGCATATGTAGATAATCTTACAATCTGAGTCTATTATGGATTTTGGCAAAGAAGTGTAAGGAATATGGGTTGCCACAAGTGGAGTATCTAGGTTTCTGTACTTGAGTTTTGGGGAAGCTCAATCTCTAAAAAAGGTACAATATCATGAGGCACTTTTTTTAGCAGAGGGTTTGTGGAATCATCGACCTGATTTCGTGACACAATGGAAAAGGTCAATGCCTTAAGCCAAGCTGTGCCACTTTTTGGAGAGCTGCACAAGATAAAATCTTTTGGTTGGGGAGTGAAGGACTGCTGAGCTGAAATTACATTTTGGAGCATCGATGAAGCGTACCAAAAGCCTTGATAGTTGTAAAGTTTTCCAAATGGTTTCCAGCCATTATCTTGGGGAAGGTTTGAGATTATCTCTTCATATTTGTTATTCGTGTTTGAAGATTCATTGATTTTTGAAGCATCAGTCATTTTGGAAGGGGCCGGGAAAAGGGGAGAGGAGAATCTAAAATGTGTAATATTTTGTAAAAGTTATTATTGTGTTTGAGAAGTCAAGCGTACGGGCAACCCTTCTCTATATAAAAATAAAAAAAATTTAAAGCAAGACAAAAACGAAACAAATTTCCCAATGCATAATTAATTAATTACAGTTGAATGTTAACTATCCAAATACCTGGTTTAGTTCTTAATTAAACAGTATATTTGATTAAATTCTTAGTAGCTTGTGAAACAAAATACTCACTTAAAAAACTAGGTTAACATGCTTTGAAAAACAACAACAAAAATGAACATAATTCTTATAAGCTATTTTCAGAATTTTTAAACCTCATATATCCTTATAGAGCCATATTTACTCTCATATGTCTTTGCTATTTTTTTTTTTTTTTGACAAAAATACCTCTTTAACACCCACGTGCGCATATATATATATATATATATATATATATATATATATATATATATATATAAATTGAAAAAAATGAAAGAAAATTTTGAAATAACTAGAAACAAAAAAACTAAATAGTAAAATCTGTACAATGAGAAAAAAAAAAAAAACCCACACACACTCTTATGTTTTTTGACATGAGCTTCCAACATGCATTATTTATTTATTTCATAGTGTCTTTGTAATATTTAACAAAATTTTTAAATTATTTATAAATGAATAAACTCGGATATTTATTTGATTAGAATATTTAATTTTAAAATCTGACTATTTTATATAATTTTTTATAATTTATAATTTGTTTGATTTTTAAAACATATAAAATTAAATTAAGTACTCCATTAAAATAAAAATTAAGGATATCAAATTGAATTGTCCATCAATATTTAATAGTTTAAATTAAGGAGGAGAAACGGTGACAAAATAATAATAATAATATTTTTTTAATTTTTTTTTATGACGATCGATAATGACAATGATGATAATAGAAGTAGTTGGTACACATTAAATAAAAATAATATATCATTATTTCAAAAAGAAAACTATTTTTATTTTTTATTTCCACCTTATACATGAGAATGAAACTATGTTTAATTTTTATTTTTATTTTTACTTTTCATTCATATTCTCATTTTATTCTTTTCAAATAAACAACTATAGAGTGAGAATAAAACTCGTTATTCTTATTTTTGCTAAGAATGATCATTAGGTGGAAGACAAAGATATTGCAACTTGAAAGCTTTTCGTGTTGGGTTTACGTGCATAGTAGTAACTTATAAATTAATTAGTGTTTTTAAACTAATGATTTAATTTATCAAACAAGTATTAGATCATGTTTAATTTAATATTATTTATTTTTAATATGTTTCTTTCTTATATTTTTCATAATATTTATTTTTAAAATAAAAATAGATTAAATTAAAAAACATAAAATAGACCAAATTAATTATTTTTTTAAAAGAAAATTAATTAAATTTTGTTTTCAAAACTTGAAGACTAATTTTTAATTTACTCATGTGCCCTGTACCCACCCATGTCCCATTCCGTCGGTGATATTTTTGGGCCTTTTTCATGGAATACTGACCATAATTTGGGCCACCATAAGCGTAGATGAAATGGGAATCACATTCGGATCAATAATTGCTGCCTCTGAACAACACGTTAAAGACGTGAGGTAGCATATAGAAATGGTGAAATAGTCAAATATTTTATTCAAAAAAGAATTCCAAACCAACAGGTCATCTTGTACCATTAACTTGATGGTGGAAAAATCTCTCACCTGAGTAAATAAACTTATTTTTGCAGGTGTTGAAAAAATAAAATATCAATATTCTCAAGATCACCGAACCACATGTTTGTTCATCACGCGGTGATATGACGTGGTCACATTAGTAAACCCTGGAAATTAAGAGTACTGATATGTGATTAGATATTATTGTTTCAAACTCTCTCTCTCTGTCTCTTCTTTTTGAAATGAAATATTTACGGAATTCAATAAATTGTATCAAACCTTATTTCATTATATTTATTTCTTTCTTATTTTTAAACAAGTCTTCGAAAGAGTTTAATTGGTACGTGGTTTATGTTTTAATAATTTGATAATGATCAAGCAACATTATTTCTTTATTTTGCACTAAGAAATCATTAAGATATGATGTAAAATGAATCTTATTCTATCCTTAATTAGACATTTTTCCAAAAAAAAAAAAAATTATGTGTGCAGAGTTACATGAATACACATGTTTTTATCTTCTTTACAATTGTCAAGAGATAGTGATTAAAAAGAATGAAAACAATAAACAATAGTTTCTTTTTTTTTATTGACAAATTCTATAGAAAGAAAGTAAAGATTATCGATGCATAAAAATATTATGATTTTTCTCTAGCAATGATACTTGTTATTATGAATGATTTCGGATTAGGAGTTCATGAATTCACTTGTTATTGTGTCATGATGATTTAATGATGATAAGGCATGTTTTGGTGATGGATTTGGAATTGATGTTGATGCTTAATGCATTTGGCTAGGGTTTTTTTTATTGATGTAATTTGGCTTTGGCATGTTAATTTCATGATTTGAGAAAACTTGATGGTTATGGCTTTGAAGTATGCTTATCGTAATTTGGTTTTGCTTATAGATTTAAGGATGATGTGTCACTTGATAGATTGGGTTTGCTTATGATTGCTTAGTTTGATTAGTTGAGTAATTAGATGACTATGTTAACATGGGACGACTTGGCTTGTCATTTGCTTAAATGAAGATTAAATACTTATGAAATTACTTAAAGGGTTTGGTTTAGGTGTTTAATTTCACATTGCTTGACTTTGTGTTCATGTGATGGTTTCGGCCTAGAAGGCTTCTTGTTATTACTTGACTTGTCGAATGGAAGTCGAGGAATGTTTGTTATAATTTGAATTTGGCTTGGACAATTGAATGATGATGGAGATGAGGCATTCGGATAGGATTTATTGGTGATGTTGTTTGATGCATTCGACTAAGATTCATGGGTGTTTTATGCTTGTTGAACTTCGACTTGAGCTTGATGAATAGATGATTACGTGAAAGCTTAATGTATTTATTTTGCTTATGAATACTTGTTATTAAAAGTTATGGTTGATTGTGAGAAACTTGATGGATTCGGCCTAAGTGTATACTTGTTGCACTTTGGCTTTTACTTATGTATTCGATAATGGATTTGGTTTACTTATGATTAATTGGTTAGGTTGGTTAAATGATTGGATGGTTGTATTGATGTGAACTAACTTATCTTGTTGAATGAATTTGACTAGAGTTAGGTTACATGGTTTTGCATACCAAGTGTAAATAGATAAAGTAAGCACTCATCTAGCTTGGGCAAATGAATGATGTTGGTAATGATTGATGATTCAGCTTGAGTGATGTTTTGCTCATATACGGTTGCTTGGTTTGGTGGATGGTTATTTGTTAGGTAACTACTTAATATCACTTGATTATATATTTAGGTGTTTAAGGAATATTTAAATGATTGAGATGTTCTAAGATGATTTGGCTTAAGTAGGTTTAAATGAGGAATTTATGTTTCGGATGCCATATGATGAATCCGGCAATGGCCATGAATTGTTTGATATTGTTATAGCCTCGATGAAATTCAGATTTGATGATTGATCGAGATTGTTTAGATTGTGTTCATAGTTGGTTTAGGTTTGATAATATTCAATCTTATCATGACAAGTGAAATGTATTCATGAATGGTTCAATGCCATATAGTTCATGCTTATGTATATGCTTGATATTATATTTTAATTATATTTACACCATGAAATATTTTATGTTATGATTTCAAGCATTTAAGAAAGGACATGTACATGATTTTGATAAGGATATGGTTTTACGAGGACATAACATGACTAGACATGTTCAAGAGGGATAAGGAAAATGATCAATCCTTACGAGGTTCATTTAATCGAACATGTCTAGAGTCTCTATGGCTAAAGAAAGTTGAAATTATATATATATTTAGTAGGGTACACCCGAAAGACAAAATAATTTCAAGCATGAAAAATGATGATTTTAATTGCATTCATGCATAGTTACATTTTCTAAGTTTTAGCTCACTCGTTTTGAATTATGGTATTGGTGAGCAAAGTGATACGTGAAGATCGATTAGATGTGTTGAGGATGCTGGCCGTAAGCTATAGAGTTTGACAAATCATGTACTACATGTTTAGGTTTAAAGTTTCAAAGCTAAACTAACGCTAGGTTTCAATCACTTTTACTAATTGCTAAGATTCGGCCATTTTGAGTTGTAAATGATAACTCTTGATCATTTTATATATGCTAACATATATATTGATGAAATTAAAAAGTATGAAAGTTAGGTTAATTATTGGTTATGTTGATGACTTAGTTAAAGTATGAATATATTGATGCGATTATGGAAATGATAATAAATTAGTTTGAATATAAATGTTCTAGGTTTATGAACTTATTAGTTTTAATACAATGATGAAAATAAAATGGCATAGGATGATTATAATTGTTTTAGATATATGCTTCAATTCGAAGATGCAAATAAAATGGTTTAGATTATGTCATATATTGTAAAAAAAAATTATTAGCATTAGACGTCAAATCTTAAGAAGCCTTGGATTGTAAACTCGAATAGGTAATTTTGATGTGCATTATTATAAAGATTCGGGATAAAAGACACGATGCATTACCTTGCACCCTTAAGTATGAGATAGTTCAGTAGCACTCTCGAATCATTGTTGGGCCTATGCATTAACATAAGAGGAGAGTGAGTATTTGTAGAAGAGATCATGTAAATTCTAGTGACACTAAATGTCTACCATAAGCACATCACTACGCATTCTACCTTTACGGTCATCAAGATGCATCCAATAAATGATGTCATATTTGAAGGCCCCTTTTACATGAAATAAGCATCATTAATTTTATGTAGTATTTATCTTCAAAATTTACCATGTCTAAAGAAATCACCCCGATTGGAGGTAACTAGCTAAGTATAGGAAACGACCACATTACTAGAAGGCTAAGACAAATATACCTAAGAACAAGAAGCGATGCCATTAAAGAGTACATAAGTTTTAGGATTTTTAGTCAAAGATTTATCATTTTTTTTCCTAGCTAGCCCAACATCATATGCCTTATAAAAATGTATTACCAAAGAGCCACTCCTAAATGTTTTGTAATCATATATATATAACATTGGCCAAAACGTCCTCTAAAATGAACCCCATTGCCCTAACATTAGCCTCATTCTCTCCTTGCTAGTTACCCATAATTGGCATGTTGAATAACTAGATATCTCAAATACCTTCTTACATGGGTAATTAGATGCTCTACCGTATATGAAACAACCATTGAGATTTATTAATCCTCATCTTTCCCAACATATT
Organism: Dovyalis caffra; assembly: GCA_963924115.1. Lineage (NCBI taxonomy): Eukaryota > Viridiplantae > Streptophyta > Magnoliopsida > Malpighiales > Salicaceae > Dovyalis > Dovyalis caffra. Next base: position 1,429,738 of record CAWUPB010000071.1, read on the forward strand.
TCGTGCCCTTAAACGATCTCTCTATGGCCTTAAACGAGCTTTGTATGCGGTTTAATAGCCTCACCAATACACTCGTCCGCTAGGTTCTATAGGTTTTAAAATGGATACCTATCTCATGATCTATCGTCATGCCACGGATAATTTCTACTCGCCTCATTTATGTTGATGATCCGCTTCTTACTAGCAATAATCAAGGCCTTATCCGAAAGATTATCATTGGTCTTTAAAACCAATCCCCTGTTAAAGCCCTCGGTTCTATCCATTATTTTTTGGCATAGAGGTGACTAGAAGCAAGGGAGAACTACACCTATGTCAATCTTAATATATTTGCGATCTTTTGAAACAGTATGCTTATGTATAATGTTATCATTATGGGCACACCTGGTGGTTCTCATTCATCTATTCAAGGCACCATTATTTTTTACAATCTAACCTTGTTCGAAGTATTGCAGATGGACTTTAATATCTAACTTTAACAAGACTAGATTTTTCTTTTTTTTTTTTTTTGCCATCAACCATGCTCGCTCGGCTTGTGCATGCTCGTACAATTGAATATTGGTGCTCGTTAAAAAAATTTTATGATATCTCGGAAGAACTCTAACTCATGGACTATTCCTTAGCCCATCATCTTCTCTCCATATATCGACTTACACGGATGTTGATTGGGAAGGTGAATGGTTGATAAAAAGAGTACCACGGGCTTTGCTATTTTTCTTAGCAACAACTTATTTCTCAAACATCATATAAATAAAACACTATGACCCATTCATCCACTAATGTTGAATATCGATTCCTAGAAATAACAAGCATCGAAGTTAACTGGTTTTAATCCATATTGCTTACGATTGGGTTTCCTCTCCAAACACCAACAATCTTATAGTGTGATAATCTTTCAAGCAACCTATCTCATAGCTAATCCAAGTGTTTCATGCCCATTATAAACACTTGGAAATTTATTTTTACTTTGTCTATGATAAAGTAAGCAAGCACGAATTGCTTGTGGCTACATCTACTAACAATCAGCTAGTCGATATCATGATAAAATTTTTATCCAAACGTAAATTCTTCCACTAGGTTAACAAGATGAACATTCTTCCTATAGCTCGACTTGAGGAAGGATGATAAAGATAAGTTTTTGTTAGTGTATATATCAAGATAGGAGTCGGATAAGAGTTAGATATTATAACTATAACTTTATCTTTCAATAACACTATAACCGTAACTCTATCTTTCAATAACTTACTATGACAAGTAATTCTATTTCGAAACTTTATTTAAAGGGTTTATCGTAATACAAATAATGTGTGATAGCCTCACAATTGATTCTTAGTTTCTTCACTAACAATCTATTAGGAAGTGAGACTTTCTTTGTAAGGCTCGTGGTTCAAATGAAATATCTTTAAACTAGGCTAAAAAAAGCTTTAGGGAAATATTTATCGAAGGATGACTCCCTAAAGCCTCAAAATTAGATTAGACAAATCTCTAAAGATCTCTTAAAGTAAAATCAAGAAATCAGTAGAAATATAAACAAAAATCTCCTAACGATACACACACACACAAAGAAGAAGCATGTTTCTCCATAACCATATTAAAAAAATACCAAACCTAATCTAACCTAGCCTAATTAAATATGACAAGTGGCCCAAATGCATTAATGTACCAATGTTTTTTAAAAAATATAAACGGTATGATTTTTTTTACGAACTTTAAATTTTCCTCAATTGTAAATGTTTGGCCTCTCCCTTTTAAAGGACACTATTTCTAAAGCGTCAAGCATTAAATAACACATACCTCCAATGACTTGGACAAAAATAAAATGAGTATAAATAACTCTTATGTTGTCTCGAATCGAGAGGATGCCATTCCAATAGTGTAGTTGGCTTATTCCAATTCAAGACTCTCAATGGGACTCTTAATGAGTCCGAATGACATGTGTCATTCGAGACACTCTAAGAATATTACAACCGAGAATCGAATACACAATCCTCTCAAGGACTAGTCGGCATCTTAAAAAAATGTCATTATCTCTTCAACTCCACAACCCATTTCGGATAAAGAAAGACATGCTCCAATAACTATCACAATACAAAGAGCAAGCGTTTAATGAAGATACTTCTAAGACTACCTTTGTCCAATCGGCACCAACCATAAAAGACTCGGATTTATAAGTCACATTAAGAGTATAAAACTCCTAAGTTGGCATCAAAGACCTTAAATAGCTAAGAAATAGACCATTCTACCATTTTTACCATACAACTTGACAAAAACCTCGTTTATATAAGAACCATAACCATAAAGGGTTTCAAGTTCCTAACCTTTCACTCTCTAAAAAATTCTATTATTTATTATCTCTCTCATTCACTTAAAGACATACCTAATCGGACCTCTCATGTCTCTTATCACCAACTTTATTATCGGAGGATCTCTTAATCCATGAGGACTTATTTTATAGGTGATTCATGTAAGAAGGATCATCAAGAACTATCGACCTCTATTGGTCTTCATCGACCATAAAAAAAACCATGTAACCTTTTATTACTATTTAAATTTTTAGAACTCATTACTAAATCCTTAATTATTCTCTATATTAATGATTATCTTGCTCGCTATTAGGTAGAGTACATTAACCATATTAATACAAGAAGAACCAAACAAAGCACCCATCAAGCCTATTGTATTTGTAAGATAGTTATGGATTCAAGCCCTCTCTTTCGAGATTTAGGAGTTCAAGATATCTCTTTTGTCCAATTGCTCAATATGAACTATAGGATTCCGAAAAAGACCACTCCCAATAGCCATGTTTATTGATGATTTAAAGCTTTTTGTTTGATAAAATTTTATACAAAAATGTACTTCCTCGTCCACCCTACCACTCCACGTCTCCACCAACATCACTATCATGTGTTAGCCATCCACCCCGCCTCACTCTACCATATATCATAAATGACAAAGCCTCTAGAGGGACCTCTTTCACTAATCAATCACTAAAGATATATATAGTCAAGGAAAGTGACCTAAATCAAACTAGACATTTAAGATAAATATTAATTACAGCTATTTTTTTCCTTTTTTTATGAAAAAGAAACCAACGCATACTCAAGTCCAAAAAAAAAAAAATCGAATTTGTATCTCCTATCATGCCTAGTTAAACGAAATTACAAATAGAATATCACCACATATGATCCAACTAGAGAACATGACTATTGCTCACAAGATAAGTGTGATCAATACATTTTTTTGTTCATATCCCTACTCATGTATATCGATCTCCGGTGGAGTGGTGGGAAAGTAACACCCGTCCCCCATTCCCCGCCCCCTCACAACTATTTTTTTGTTTAAACGCTTAACTTTTAGGATAAATATATTATAAATACACTAATATTTTAACTTTTTTTAATTAAATATATAGATTTTAATTTTTTTATTTAAATATATCAATTTTTTAAAACTATTAATTAAAAATTTTCGTCATTTTTTTATATTAAATGATGATATATTCATTAAACCGAATACCAAATTATAATTTTTTTTTTAAATTCAGTAAATGAACTTTAATTTTTTTCGTTTAAATATATTGATTTTTTTTCAAAACTATCAATCAAATATTTTTATCAATTTTTTATTAAACAATGAAGTGTATGCTAACATCGAATATCAAATTATAAGTTTGCTCTCTTTTTATTGAAGAAAAATATTTTTTAAAATTATTCTGTCATTTTAAAATTTGTTAAAATATTAAAAATATTGTTATTTTTTAACTATAAAACCTCGAATTAAACTCATTTAGATTTAGATATATTAAAAAAAAAACACGAACGTGAGATTTTTTATCTACAAGATTCACCACTTATAACTATTTGGGCTAAAAGTTTCCTCAAACAAAAAGAGAAGAAAATTATAATTTAGTATTTTAAAAGTAAAAAATATATTATTAGTTAATGAAGAAATTAAAAAAATATTTTATTATAAGTTAATTTTTATTTTGTATTAATCTATATTTTTTAAAACATAGGTTCAAGTTGCATAATAAATAGATTGAACTAAGAATGAGCCTCGATCAACACAAGGTCTTGGATAATGAGGATGGTTACAAGTATTATGACAATGTTAGTATCCATGCGTTATATTTGGGATGCACTAGGAAGGTTGAATTGATGAGTTCGAAGCAAGGTCCGATAAAGAAAGACCTAATTATTACTTCATTTAGCATTTGCTAACAAGCTAAAGCAAGTTTATCCAAAAAAGAAAAAAATAATAATTTTTTCAAGCCAAATTTGATCGTTTAAATTTGGATGATGTGACATGATCTTAGTGGTCAAATGCCATCTTTTTTCACCATAAATATCAACATCACATCATTATGAAGGGATCTGAATTTTTGTATTAGAGAAATTTTAATTTCGGAACTTTAGATCTCTCGCAAAAGAAACCACTAACTCTTCATCTCAAAACTTTTCTACTCACACACCAAATAACACCTAAAGTTTCATCTATTTGAACTTTGACTATCCACCTGTCACCTCCCCGACTCACATTTTGCTAGTATTGTCCGTTTCTCCTCACTTCTTTTACTCGTTTATATCGTTTCTAAATGGTTGGTAGACAGTTGCTTCTACAGTCTGGAACACCGACTTTCTACATCTTGATTGGCTTACCAACTATTCGTCCGATTAGTACTCAAGAACCCCTATACATAATTTATAATAAACTCGAGGTTGTAGGATTGTTTACATTTGTCGTGACTCAAAAAATGTGTTTGTTTCCTTATGGCACTTTTCTAACAAGTTGATACCGATCAAGAGATTGACATCGATTCAATTAAAAGAGGCATTTAATATGTTTTGGAATGGTGCATCTAACATTAGAATTACCAAAAAGGATATTGTTGTTGAAATATGAAGATATGAAAAACAATCCTTTTGCAAAAACAAAAAAAGAAACCCGAATTCTTGGCCGGCCTTTCATTCAAAGGAAGAGGAAAATGGGACAAGTATGAGAAATTATTGATCTATCTCGTTTCGAGAAAATGAGCCATTTTAAAGTGAACAAGAGTGGAGATTTGTTGGTTGGAATAAAGAACAAAGCATTCTTCGAGCAAGGAAAAGTTGGAGATTCAAAGAATCATTTGAGCCCTCCGATGATTGAGTGTATTATTCATAATAAGAAAACCGATAGTTTGCGATGATTTGTTAGTGATGATATTCAAATCCGTTACTAAAACCATGAATCATTATCATTGATGAAACAACAAAACAGTATGTTAGGCGATCTAGGCTTGAAATTTTAATGGTCGGGATGTTGATTATTGGTATTTTCTTGGTTTGCAAGATTAGAATTTGCAATATTAAGTACTTATGTATGAGCTTATTATCATTTTACTATGCAAAAATTTCTATTTTAGATAATCAATTCTTTTGGTAAGTGTTAGAAAACTAGGTTATTGCTTGTCGTATTGATGGGATATGCATTACTTGTATGTTAGTGTTTGCTTTTAATACACACACACACCGATCGTTTCTTACCTTTTCTATATAATAATAGTGAAAATGTTTAATGTCCAATGTCAAAGTGTAAAGTTGTTAAATTTGAAAGGGCGGACCTAATAATTAAGAAATTTTACTTTATTTTATTTTATTTTATGAGTGTTAGTATCTTTGAATATTTATTAAATTTATATAATATACTAGACCGATGTAGAGGATATATTCTTAAAATCGTTTGAAAAAAACTTAATGTTGATTAATGGATTAACTTACTTGAAAATACCTTTAATATTAAATAAAATAAAATAAAAGGGTTCGATTGTATTGGATATAAAAATAAAAAAGTGAAACATACACATTACCCACGTAACCCATTTCTTGAGTAAATTATAAATTAGTTTCTTTAGTTTCATAAAACATACCAATTACTCTCCATCATTTATTTAATCAATTAACTAATATTGATTATGATTAATTTAATATTATTTTATTCTAAAAATAGTTTTGTTTTTTATCAATATTTTCATATTTTTCTTAAGTTTTTTAAAAAATTTTAAAAAAATAAAAAATGAAAATGAAAATGATTAAGTTACAAGTATTTTTAAAAATATAAGAAATAATTAATTAATTTTTTTAAAATAAAAAGTACTAATTAATTAATTTTTCAAAACTAGGAAGACTAATTTATAATTTACTCTCAATTTCTTTCTTTCTTTCTTTCTTTTTTTTTTTTTTTGGTTCCATTAACACATTACTAAATTTTATAATAACTGTAATATCGTTTTTTTTTCCTTTCACATCGACATTAATTTAAGAAACAATCAAACAAAATTCCTCCCTTGTCTCCATCACAGGACCATCAAATCCAATCTCTACCTTCACTGCCTCCACCACAAAATTCTTCCCGTGTCTCTCTCCATCGCAAGCAGGACAACCAAATCCAATCTCCCCCTTCACTGCCTCCACTAAAGATTTCCTTCGAGTTGAAATTTTACTTCATTTATCATACAAATTGATTTTGTTTTATGTTGATTACGTAATTATTATTATACTCATGTTTTTTTTTCAATAATAATTTTCTTAGAATAATATTTATTGATTAACAAGTATGTGAAGTAGGAACTCATAAGGTAAAAAAACAAGGGTAATTGAAAGTCCTAGCTTTTTAGCTTTGGTTAATTGATTCATCTTTATATATATATATATATATTGGACGTATTTTTCATAAAATTCTCTTCCATATGTCATTATATATTCCTATTTTATTCCATATGTTCTTTTTATCCGTCTTTAGACCAAAATGCCTACAATCATTTAAGAGAAATTTTAATTTTGAAAATCCTAAAAAAAATTATTTATAATATTTTAAAAAACGCCAAACACCTTAAAGATCTCTTTTACGAAATTTTTAAAAACCATATAAGAATACGTTTGCTCGATTACAAGAATTCCTATCATTCCATAGGAGTGAGCATTCGGTTAAACGGTTCGGTTTTTAGTTAAACGAATTAAAAAAATAAAAAGCAAAACCGAACCGAAATAAATTCGATAAATTCGGTTTGTAACCGAATTATTTCGGTTTGATTTCGAAATATTTCGATTTTAACCAAAATATTTTGTTGTAAAAAAAAAATTCATTACGAGAGAGATATTTTGTATTAGCACTTAGTCCATTAGCCAATGAAGTAACATCTTGTTGTCAATTAATCCTTTTTATAAACAATCACAAAGCCCTTGAAGATTTTAATTAAGCTTTAATGAAAACGAGTCCAAGTGTAATAAATTTGCTCATTTAAACACGCCGTATCCCAATTAATTACACTATGTCATTTTCTTTTCTTACCCCAACGAGTCCTCAAAATTTACTTCCCATCCGCGTGTTTCGGTTTCAACAAGAATGAAGATTGAAAAGTTAGGGATTTAGAAATTAGGAAATTTTTTACTATTTATTTCGGTTTTCGGTCGAAACTGAAATTTTTTTTCTAAAAACCGAACCGAACCGAAATAATTTTGGTTTTTTTGATTTGGTTTTATATTGTATAATTTTATATTTAAAACCAAACTAAATTTTATAATTCGGTTTGGTTTTATTCGATTTTCGGTTAACCGAACCATTTACTTACCCCTATCATTCCACGTATGATTCCATAACAAATTATGTTATCCAAGTTTCCTCTCTTAATTTCCTTTTAATTCCAGTTTTTTTTTTTTACTTCTTATTTGGTTATCATGCAATCAAATATGGCAATCAAAACACAAGAAAGTTTACCTTAATTAGAGGTTGTACATATACCTAGTTAATTTTTTTAGTAAAGCAAAATTCAAGTTTTAATAATTCTAAATTTCTTTATTAATTATGTAATTAATAAGAGAAACTACTCCTCGTTGTATAGTCCAAAAGCCTATAAACCTTCAACAAAGAAAAAAACATAGCAATAAAAAAATTTAAGAAGTACTTGAAACTTATAATAGGGAAATGAAAATACTTAAAAAAAATTTTCCTTAAAATTAATTATAAATACTTAAAAATACTACCACACAAAATAACACGTATTCAGTATCTTTAATAAATATTATTGATTTTTATTTAAATAATTGACTTTAAGAAAAAAACACAAATCAACAATAAATGAAGTTTAATTAATACACTTGGATAATTCTTAACTAACGGCTAAAGGACACAATTAACTTTTCTCTACACCATAATATATTTTTTTCAAATCATGGAGTGCAAATATCATTTTTCAATTATCTTGTGTGCACACCACAGCTATAAGATTTATTAAAAAATAATATAAATTATATTAAACAACCTCATTTAATAATTTAAATTTCTGAAATGATTTAATCTTTTAATAAGATATTATAGTCTTCCTGTCCTAATGATTATATAAACCTATATAAATTTTAAATTCAAAAAATTTTCACCTGAAAAATATATTAATATAATAAAAATAATATGATGCGATCAAACTTAAGCTTTTGAAGAAATTAGTCTTTTGACAAGACTTGTATACGTATGCAATAAAACACCATGAATACATAATATTAGTTCATATTAATTAATTAATTACAAACCACAATACAACGGAGAGTTTTTATTTATTAATATTATTACACGATTCACCGGAGATTATTCCGATAGTGTTGCCCTCCAGTCTCAGACATGGATACATAGCATTAATATTACATCACAGCTTACATAAATCAAGGAAAAATATCCGAATAACAAAGGTAATTGTGCAACACTAGAACAGTAGCATATCTGATTCACACAGAAGAACTCAACAATAGTTGAGTCAGATAAGTGAACCTGAATGTGCTGTTTATTCAAGCCAATCGAAATTAAGCAAGGAAGACTCAACAGTAATTGAGTTTCGAATTTTATGAAAATCAAACCAAGCCGGAACCACTGAACTTCTCTTTCATAATTTGGTCGAGTTTTTCTGCCTTCTCATTTGTCAAATGATTTTTCCAGTCACCTGCTTTACCTTTCCTGAAAAAAGATTTGTTTTCAACAGTAGGGAGGTCAGGAAGGTTATATTTTCCGTTCTTATTCACCTCCAAACTGCTCAGATTCTCAAAACTACACATATTCACGATTTTTTCTGGAACTCCTTGCTGCTTTTCCTCTACCGAAAAAGGGTGACCCATGAATTTGGCCATTCTCGTTACGTGGAATGGCCCATCAGTCTTCAAATCTTCATACTTCACAAACAGTACCTTCTCCGGGAATTCCAAGCTTGCTTTCCAGAATCCTAGAACATGGTCCCAGTAGGGTCCAAAAGGATAGACCCCTTTGCAGTATTGCTCTAATGCTTCTTCCAGAGGGAAGGATTCCAAGCCGATGCCACTCACTTTAATATCAAAAATCCAATGAGAAATAAGGACATCCTTGGGATCCCTGCTTATGTAGATAATCTTACAATCTGAGTCTATTATGGATTTTGGCATAGAAGTGTAAGGAATATGGGTTGCCACAAATGGAATATCTAGGTTTCTGTTACTTGAGTTTTGGGCAAGCTCAATCTCCATAAAAGGTACAATTTCATGGGGCAGTTTTTTGAGCAAAGGGTTTGTGGAATCATCGACCTGATTTCGTGACACAATGGAAAAGGTCAATGCCTTAAGCCAAGCTGTGCCACTTTTCGGAGAGCTGCACAGGATAAAATCTTTTGGTTGGGGAGTGAAGGACTGCTGAGCTGAAATTACATTTTGGAGCAACGATGGAGCGTACCAAAAGCCTTGATAGTTGTAAAGTTTTCCAAATGGTTTCCAGCCATTATCTTGGGGAAGGTTTGAGATTATCTCTTCATATTTGTTATTCGTGTTTGAAGATTCATTGGTTTTTGAAGCATCAGTCATTTTGGAAGGGGCCGGGAAAAGAGAGGAGAAGCTAAAATGTAAAATATTTTGTAAAAGTTATTGTGTTCGAGAAACCAAGCATACGGGCAACCCTTGTATATATAAAAATAAAAAAACACGATGCAAGACAAAAACGAAACAAATTTTGCAACGCATAATTAGTTAATTACAGCTGAGGCTTAACTATCCAAATACCTGGTTTAGTTCTGAATTAAACAGTATGTTTGATTAAATTCTTACTAGCTTGTGAAACACAATGCTCACTTAAAAAACTAGGTTAACATGCTTTGAAAAACAAGAACAAAAATGAACATAATAATTTTCTATTATTAAAAGTATATATATATATATATATATATATATATTTTTTAGGTTGACTCATCCATCTACATTTGCTATTATATAGTAGAAGTATTTTCTTCTAAGCTATTTTCAGAAATTTTGACCTCATATATCTTTATATAATCATATTTACTCTCAAATGTCCTTTTGCTATTTTTTGACAAAAGTATCCCTTCCACACACTCACATATATATATATATATATATATATATATATATATATATATATGTATATATGTAAAAAAAAAAAAAAAAAAGAAAGGGAACTTTGAAATAACTAAGGAAAAAAAGCTAAATGGTAAAATCTAAACAATGAAAAAAAAATCCACACACACTCTAATTTTTTTGACATGTGATTCCAACATGTATTATTTATTTATTTCATAGTGTCTTTGCATTCTTTAACAAAATTTTTAAATTATTTATCAATGAATAAATTTGGATATTTATTTGATTAGAATATTTAATTTTAAAATCTGACTATTTTATATAATTTTTGATAATTTATAATTTGTTTTATTTTTAAAACACATAAAATTAAATTAACTCCATTAAAATAAAAATTAAGGATATCAAATTGAATTGTCCATCAATATTTAATAGTTTAAATTAAGTTTGTGCATATTTCGTAAATCTCTTTAAAATAATAACTGCTAAAAAAATCTACGCTAATTTATTTATTAAAATAAATAGAAAATGATGTAAATTTGTGGTATCGTGTTATTATAAGTTCCATCTTTTTGTTTCAAAAAAAAAAAAAAAAGGGAGAGAAAAACAGTTTTATTTTTTTCAATATATAAAATTTATTTTGACATTTTAATTTTAAAATTGAAGTTAGTTTCATTATATGAGGAAAAAAATTATCATCGATCTATTAAAATACAAAAAAGATATGTTGGAAAATACCTTACTCACATGTCTCCTATACTACTGTACCATCAGTAAATATTATATGTATCTTCTTATATGATTCTCCTTTTTCTAAATATATTTCTTTATTAAAAGAAACTATAATTTACTCCTTATGGTTCCAAAAAATTGTCTCCCTGTTTATTTATATTTGTTTCAAAATACCTATTTAGTCAAGGATTTTAATAAACACCTTAGTCACATGTCTCCTATAATACTGTACTTTTTTTCTAAAATACCTCTATTTTGTAATGTAAGATTAGATTAGATAGATTTTATTCTTAAACAAAAAAAAAAAAAGTTTAAAAATTATTGTTAAAAAATATTGATATAGTATAATAGTTAATAATTTTTTTTTAAATGTGTGAAAAGTCAAAAGAGAATTATATCACAAAATATTATCCATCTTGTTTTTTTCAAAGAAGTTAAAAGTAATATAAGATAATAACAAAAATCTCATCTGAAAAATAAGTGAGGATCCAATTTAATAATTCCATACCCCTTTTTCTTGATGATTCTCCATTAAACTAATATAATATTCAATGGCATCCTCATTTTTCTCTTCCGTTTTTCTTGTGCAGATTTATGATTAATTAAAATTTCGGGGTCAATTATTTCGCTACCAAAATTGGTTTCCTCAATTGTGTTCAAAGATGATTTCCATATCAATTTTTTTTCATAAAAGTGAGAGATTTAACCCTTTTCAACAATAAAATTATCTTAGATAACTTATTAATTCTTATCCTAAAAATTTTATTAAATACAATCTTTTGTAATGATAGTATGATGATAAGTATTTTTTATGTAAATTTAGAGCTCGAATTCATTAATTATGTGTGTGATTTATGTTTTATTTGATATAAATTAATTCTCATATGTTTTGAATTTATAGACGTAAAGAATAAAGAAAAAAGTAAAGGAATAAGGTAAAATAAGGACTGATATGAAAATAAAAATAAAAAACAAAGATTAAATTAAAAAAAAAAAAGTGTTTGACTTGGACATTTTAAAAATTCAATTCATCACCTTGGAGGAGACTTACGTGCTGGACTGAAAAAAAAAAAAAGGCCTAGCTATAAAGGAAAATGTGATGAGCATGAGAAGGTGGACTTTAGGCACGGCAGTGTACCAAAAAAAGTGAAAGTGACGTGGTGAACTAAAAAAAGGAGTCTATGGCTAAAAAAAAAAAAAAGAGTTATAGACATAATGAAAGAGAGATGTGCACGGCAGTGAGAAAGCATAAAGAAAAACAAACAGAAGGTCTGTATGTTCACAGGGCAACTGGCACGACAGTGAGGATTTTTGCACAGCTGCGGGCAGCAAGAGAATTTGCACGGCTTGAGGTAGCAAAGAGCAAAATAAAGCACAGGTCGCCAGAGAGCAAATTGGAGACAGTAGCCAGAAGAAGAAAAAAAAACTACAGAAGCATACAGATTCATTAGATAAGTAACTAATTGAATTTTCTTTAATTATTATTCTGATGAATTATCGATGTGATATTTTATTTTTAGATCCAAAAAATTTCTTTATGGAGAGATAAATTGTTAAGAATAGATGATTTTAGTTCTTATTCTATATGATTAATTATTTTTCTCAACTCAAAACCTAATTCTTGATATATGATGGATTTATATTGTTGTATTTAATGCTTTAAGAGAGTGATCATCTCATATTGATTCAATGCATATACTAGAGTTTGAGGGAATTGTATGTATTAGATCATAACAATATAAATCACTAGTTTACCATTAATCGAAAGACAGACTAGTTCTAGTATAATAATGGAAAAGAAAAGTACGTGATGACATGCTTATTTTATATTAGATGATTCTATTGATTCTAATGCATTTAGGTTTTAATTTAAGTCACATAGAAATATGGATGATTTGTTAGGTGAAGAATATGGTTAATTTGACTAGAGATAGCTTATTAACTTGTTCGTAAAATTTCGTCGTCGCATATATTAAGATAGACTTTAAGATGGTTTGTGAGTTAAGATAATAAACTTAATTACATAAGTTAGAATTAAATGAATCTATCTCCGACTACTTTCATATCATCTTATTAGTAATTTTCAATTATGCAAATTTAGAATAGAGTTTTAATTTAATTTGTATTCTTTTAATTGTTTCGATTAATTCAACTTATTATAAGTTAGGTAATTTTAGTAGTGCAATTTTATTCCTCATGGGAATGATACTTTCTTACCATTTATTGCATGATTATATTAGATTTATTGCTTATCCGATTGTGTTAAAAAAAAAAGTAGTAACATATGGTAGTCTCTAACAAAATTCTCAAAATAATTAAGAAATTAATCACCTTTTATAAAACTTAAAATCTATAAGAAAACACTCCAAATTAACAATTAATCTTCTCATCTTTGGATGTTAAAAAAACTTTTATATTAATTACCTTGTCAAATTAATACCGAAAGGTTCGAAATGAGAATTATTATCATATTGCGTTTGAAATAATAATAAGAAAGTGAGATGAAATTTAATTTTTTTTAAATATCAAGTTAATAGGAATAAGAATTAAAAAAATAACTTCATTAATTATGATAACGAGTAAAAATAATAAAGATGATTATAGTTGTGTTGATGATGATGGTCGAGTATGAGGATGACGAGGAGGAGTTGACGAGTAATAACAATTTAGTACTAAAAATAATATATTTTAAAAAATTTGATACCATCATCATAAGAGGTGGTGGCGGAAAAATAATGATGATGGTAATATAATAAAAGTGACATAATAATAATAATAATTTTTTTAATTTTTTTATGACTATAGATGGTGGCGGTGATAATAGTAAAAGTAGTTGATACACAATAAATAAAAATAATATATTATTATTTTTTAAAAAAAATTATTTTTATTTTTTATTTTTATTTTCACCTCACACATGAGAATGAAACTATGTCTAATTTTTATTTTCATTTTTACTTTTCACTCACATTCTCGTTTTATTCTTTTCAACTAACAACTATGAAGCATCACATGAAAGATTGAATTTCAACCACCACTGTAACATATTATCCTCAAACGAACAACAAGCAAGCTTCAATCTTTAATCTTCAAAAATCCCTTTGAAATGAACTGCAAGATCTTATAATTGTTTTGCCAAATCATTCAATAAAAAATTACCGTGAAAGTACAGAATTTATCCTCAATCCAACAACAAGCAAGCTTAAATCTTTGATCTTCAGCTCAATTTCCTAAATTACTTTTAACATATATACATAATACGTACCATTTAGGTACTTAAGAGTAGTAAAAGATTAAAATATATAAATAAAAATCTGATAGAGAAAAAAATAAAAAACCAAGAAGAAGAAGAAGACAAAGTAGGTCAAATTGTGGCACTTATTTTATGAAAGCTGTGAGGACGGAGGTAAAGCTAAGCTGGTTACTCCGGCCCAAAGAATCATTAGGTGGAAGACAAAGATATTGCAACTTGAAAGCTTTTCGTGTTGGATTTATGTGCCCACAAGTCAGTTATAAATTAATTAGTGTTTTTTAATTAATAATTTAATGTATCAATTGATAATTGATATTAGATCATGTTTAAGTTAATATTATTTATTTTTAATATGTTTCTTTTCTTATATTTTTTCCATAATATTTATTTTTAAAATAAAAATAAATTAAATTAGAAAAAGAAACATAAAATAGACAAAATTAATTAGTTTTTTAAAAGAAAATTAATTAATTTTGTTTTCACAACTAAAAAGATTAATTTGTAATTTACGCATGTACCCTATATACCCAACCACGTCCCCTTCTGCCAGTGATATTTTTGGGCCTTTTTCATGGAATACAGACAATATTTGGTGGCCATCATAGATGATGTGTGAATCACATTCTATTAAATAATCAATAATTGCTCCTCCACTGTGATAACATTTTGTTTGACTCTCCATTTGAAATTCAACACGTCAAAGTAGCACATAGAAATGGTGAAATAGTCAAATATTTTATTCAAAAAAGCTTTTCAAACCAGTTGGACCATTAACTTGATGGTACAAAAATCTCTCACCTGAGTAAAGAAAAGAAATCAATATTCTCGAGATCATCGAACCACCGTTCTCCATAAATTATGTTTTTTAATTTGTCTGGACAAGTCAATTCACGACTTATCAAGTACAGTAAAACGCCATGATAGTTGCTTTTGGTTGTGGTGGATAAGGAACCAGCCAACATTGTCTTCCCATTATAATTATATATTTTTGCAGGCTTGCATTATGATTTCCTGCAAGAAGTTATGGATATTAAATTATGCACAACCGGACTCGGGGGACCCTCAAAATGAAGCAGCTTCGAGACTTTATCAACTGTTACGTTGATTCCGTCGAGCACCTATCCTATAATGCGAACTTTTTACATATCCAGCGCATGTTTGTTCATCGCACGGTGACATGACGTGGTGACAGAAATTAACCCCTTGTTTAGATATTTCTTCTGAGAAGAAAAGAAAATGTTTGTTCATCGCACGGTGATATGACGTGGTGACAGAAATTAACCCTTTGTTTAGATATTTCTTCTTAGAAGAAAAGAAAAAAAGAAAAGAGAGTGAAAGAAAAAAAAGAGAGAGAAAAAAATTATTTTTCATTTGTTGTTTGGATAAGAGTAGAAAGGAAAAAATATATATATATATATTTTTTTGTTTGGATAATTATAAAAAGATGAAGAAAAAAATATATATTATTTTATATTTACTATAATACCCATGTAATTATATTTCTATATTTAAATACTTATAATAAATTTGTTTGAATTTTTTTATATAAAAATTACACAAATGATAATAAAATAAAAATATAACATATAATATCTATCTCGAAATAACAAGAAGGATAATAAATCATTTCTATAAAATAATCCATAAAATCAAAGGATGGTCATAAATAGCATAAGTTGTTGGCAGCAGGGAAAATATCGGTATAGAATCGGGATTATAGCGAGAGAGTATCGTTTTTGTCAATTGAATATTGTACGAGTAAGTTACTAAAATCTTCATGGAAAATTGGACATGGATGTCAAATGTTTTATTCTTAAAATCCTATTTGTTTACAAGAATCATGCGTGGAAGTAACATGATTTACTAGCATTTGATGCAACAACTTTTTATCTACATGACTTTCCATATTTAGTCATGTTCTCAACTAGTTTTGAATGTTTCATTAGACAAAAAGAAATGAAAGTTGATTATTGTCCAACTTGAAAAGACATGGATAAATATTTAGGTAAAGTCTGTTTAGTCTCAACATTCCGTCATGCTTTTGGTGAAGGATAATTTGCATATAAAGCCATAAAGACTATCGCATAGCAACTCCGAGTCAAAACGATTCTAGCAGAAGAGATAATTGCATAATAGATTACGCTTAGACCCAATTCATTTAGTAATGACAAAAGGCAAGAAACTACATCCACAAATCATATTATATCTTTCCTTAATCGTGACGGTGGAATGCAAAGGAAAGAAAACTAGGAACACCAAACCTATCTTAAAGGAAAAGGTCAATAACCACGAGATAGTTGAGGTTAAAGACAAATTGCCAAACTGCAAGTAAATACCATAAGGAACGATCTAGTCAACACTAGACCAATCAAGGTGCGAAACACAATTCATCGTCCCTTCTAACCCAAGTAGCAAATACCATGAATGAGTAACAAGTCTTACAATGGAACAACGAGAGACACAAATAAAGCACAACGAGAGTATAAAAAATACTCATAACCGATAAATAACGATTATCAAAACTTCACATCGGATGTCGAAGCCATAGCCTTGTCTCGCTAGAGCAACTCTATGTAAGTTCACCTTAGCAAACTCAACTGGAGGATCCCGAGCACAAATTTTTAATCCGGGGCATCTAAAATTTCTCTTTTACAATCAAGTTTCTAAATAACATTCTTTAATCAATAACATGAAAAAAATACAACTTCCACAAAGATTGTAAAATATCATTATTCACTCTTAAACCCAAAAAAAAAAAAGTAATGGAGTATAAAACGAAACCTTTGACATAAGTGCAAGTGTCGAGCCCATCCGAAGCCTTTCCAGATTTTCCTTTTCCCTTAGAACCATTTTCATCACTCCCTTCGCTCGCTTTCCCTTACCCTTTCCCTTCGCTCCAGCGTTTTTTACCTTCGAGTCCTTTCCCATTTACCTTACAATCCTACGCCAATGCTCAATCATGAGATACAAAACCCATTACCAAAAATCAAAAAATTAAAGAATAAGTACTTAAAAAGGAAAATTACATAGTAGTAAATTAAAACCACAAGTATACAAGACATGTGCAAATTAACGACCCAAGTACACCAAAAACACAATAGCCATTGATTAATCGTAACAAACTAGGCCTTTAAAAAATTCACCCCGAAATTGAGAACCAAAGAGAAACAAGAAAACCCCATCTAAAAAAAATAAAATTGTAAAGACCCATTAATCAAATGACAAGAAACAATAGTGCACATAGTTTTAAGCTTTATAAAAATGTCCAAAAAATTATGCGTGAGGGGGAGGAAATTGAGGAAGGGAGAGACTTATCGAAGACATGTCGTTTAACGGTTTCTTCAAAGACATGAAGGACGAGAGAGAGCAATAGTAGCGGATAAACCGGTGGCTATTAAATCGAAGACAATCGGATTTTGATGAAGCATAGCTACTCGTCGTCCTTGTCATTGGATCCCCTTTAGATCTCTTTCGTGTCTTCTGCCGTCCCCGAAATCCGACCTCAAAGCTAGTACAATCGTTGTTGATTCCGTGATAAGGAGTGAAAATGAAAGTGGGCTTAAGGTTAGAGAGAAGGGTGTCGTGAGGGTCAAGGCCGAGGTAGATCTATTTTGTAGATCTCTTTTATTACTGCAAAGGAGGGGGACGGCTGAGGCGAGAGGTAGATGAGGGCGAAAATATGAATCAAAACATTTTGATGATTTCTTATGTGTTTTCTCCCAGCTTCCTCCCAATTTTAGGAGGAAAATAGGTCCCACCATTTATAGATTTGTTTAATATTTTTTTCTTTCCACAGACTTTCCTCTCGCAAACCAAACGGAGGAAAACTTTCCTTTCCTCCCTACCGGTCCGTAATAGATATTATCATTTCAAACTCTCTCTCTCTCTCTCAAATGAAATATTTTAGAAATTCAGTAAATAGTATCAACCCTTATTTCATAGTATTTACTTCTATCTTATTCTTAAACAAGTCCTTAAAAGGATTTAATTGATCCGTGATTTATGTTTCAACAATTTTATCATGATCAAGGGACATTACTTCTTTATTTTGAACTAATAAATCATTTAAATATAATGCAAAATGAATCTTATTATGATTAGAGATTTTTCAAAAAAAAAAAAATTATGTGTGCGAGTTACATGAATACACATGTTTTTATCTTCTTTTCAATATAGTTGTCAAGAGATAGTGATTAAAAAGAAAGAAAAAAATAAACAAGATATATATATAGGAAGAAAGTAAAGATTATCAATGCGTAAAATATTATGATTTTTCTCTAACAATGGTACTTATTATTAAGAATGGTTTTGGATTAGGAGTTCATGAATTCACTTGTTATTATGTCGTGATGATTTAATGATGATAAGGCATGTTTTGGTGATGAATTTGGAATTGATATTGATGCTTAATGCATTCACCTAGGGTTTTTTTAGTGATGTAATTCGGTTTTGGCTTATTGATTTCATGGTTTGAGAAAACTTGATGGTTATGGCTTTGAAGTATGCTTGTCATAATTTGGTTTTGCTTATAAATTTAAGGATGGTGTGTCACTTGATAGATTGGGTTTGCTTATGTTTGCTTAATTTGATTAGTTGAATAATTGGATGATTATGTTGATGTGGGAAAATTTAGCTTATCGATTGCTTAAATGAAGATTGGATACTTGTGATATTAGTTAAATGGTTTGGTTTAAAAGTTTAATTTCGTATTGCTTGACTTTGTATTCATGTGATGGTTTCGGCCTAGATGCTTTCTTGTTATTACTTGACTTATCAAATGAATGTTGAGACATGTTTGTTATAATTTGAATTTGGCTTGGAAAATTGAATGATGATGGAGATGAGGTGTTTGGATAGGATTTATTGTTGATGTTGTTTAATGCATTTTACTAGGATTCATGAGTGTTTTATACTTGTTGAAATTCAACTTGAGATTGATGAATAGATGATTGTGTTAAAGATTAATGGATTTATTTTGTTTGTGAATACTTGTTATTAAAAATTATGATTGATTGTGAGAAAATTTGATGGATTCAGTCTAAGTGTATACTTTTTGCAATTTAGCTTTTACTTGTGTATTTGATAATGATTTTGTTGTTTGATGGATTTGGTTTACATATGATTATTTGATTCGATTGGTTAAATGATTGGATGGTTGTATTAATATGAAATAACTTATCGAATGGATGTTGAGAAATGTTTGTTATAATTTGAATTTGGATTGGACAATTGAATAATGATGGAGATGAGGTGTTCGGATAGGATTTATTAGTGATGTTGTTTAATGCATTCGGCTAGTGGTTCATGGGTGTTTTATGCTTGTTGAAATTCGGCTTAAGATTGATGAATAGATGATTGTGTTGAAGCTTAATGGAATTATTTTGTTTGTGAATACTTGTTATTAAAAATTATGGTTGATTGTGAGAAACTTGATGGATTCAGACCTAAGTATATACTTGTTGCAATTTGGCTTTTACTTGTGTATTCAATAATGGTTTTGTTGTTTGATGGATTTGGTTTACATATGATTATTTGATTGGGTTGGTTAAATGATTGGATGGTTATATTAATGTGAAATAACTTATCGAATGAATGTTGAGAAATGTTTGTTATAATTTGAATTTGGCTTGGATACTTGAATGATGATGGAGACGAGGTGTTCTGGATAGGATTTATTGGTGATGTTGTTTAATGCATTGGGCTAGAGTTCATGGGTGTTTTATGCCTCGTTGAAATTCGCCTTGAGATTGATGAATAGATGATTGTGTTGAAGCTTAATGGATTTATTTTGTTTGTGAATACTTTTTATTAAAAATTATGGTTGATTGTGAGAAACTTGATGGATTCGACCTAAGTGTATACTTGTTGTAATTTGGCTTTTACTTGTGTATTCAATAATGATTTTGTTGTTTGATGGATTTGGTTTACATATGATTATTTGATTGGGTTGGTTAATTGATTGGATGGTTGTATTAATAAGAAATAACTTGTCTTGTTGAATGAATTTGGCTAGAATTAAGTTACATGGTTGCTCTCCCGATCAATAAAACATCTAAGAAATTGCTCACTACATCAACATCCCCCACCCTTTCCGTTCCTTCCTTATTGGTATCCACCATATCAACTAAATAACCTAAACACCCATTGCTAATCATTTTTCAATATGTCATTATCGAAATAACAAACAGATTACAACTTGTTTTTGGCTCAAAGCTCAAATGGGTTTTACTTCATGCTCTTCCGATCAATAAAACACCACTTTCTTTATAAGACAATCGATCAATACACCATTTTTGGACAAGCAATACATGCCTAATATCACATTAAAGTTTTGACTCCTCAAGATTGTTAAATCCACCTTTAAAATATTATCACTAATCCATAATTCAAACCCCTAACCATATCTCTAGACTCTGTTGTCTTCTTTGAAAGAAGAGCCACTTCATATATAATATCTATTATTTCAAGTATAATCCTTAATTTCTCAACAATGACCATGATATGAATGAATGTCATACACCGAATTAACTAAAATGTATGTGATAAGGTTATGAATTAGAATATTATTGAATATCATGGATACATACTCTTTCTTAGCCTACTTCGAAGTCATGATGTACACTCTTTTGGGTACTTTTGGTGCAACATTATTCTTAGGACAACTAGTTATCGAATGCCTCTATCTCTTTATAGAAGAAACATGTATTAATGCCAACCAAGCAATTCTCAATATGTGACCGACCATACTTGAGGCAATTCATCCCGCTTTATGGTTATACCCCTTATTGCCTTTCGATAAACTTAGCCTTATTGGCATTATCTAGCCAAGTCCTTTTAAACCTATTCCTTTTAGTAGTTTTCTCACTAAACTAGTTCATAATAAATAACCGATTACCTTTCCGTAATCATGCCGCCTCTCTCGATCTTTCTCTACTTCTAGCGCCTTAGTGACCAAGTCACCGTAACCATCTTCGGACACACGTACTAGATTGCATGCCTTAGGTTTCAGTCTCCTTAAAAAATGGACCATCTTCTATGTAGTATCTCCTAAAATAAAGGTTGGAAACTAGTAACCGTGCTCAAACTTTTGGACATATTCAGATCACCGACATATCCCTCTCGCTCTAACTTCATGAACTCTAAATTTTTTTTTCGAATTCATAATATTAGAGAAAAATTTCTTATTGAGACCGCTTTGAATTATGCCCATGTAAGGTTAGGCATGTAACCCCCGTAAAAACCCTTATCCGTAACGCGACGTATATTAGAATAATTCTATATATACGTATATTAAGAGTAAGTATAATTCTCATTTTATCATGAGAAATTAATGCTTGAAATATGTGGTTTATGTTAAATTAAAGTTATTGTGCTATGCAAAATCGGTGTTTTAAGGACTATATTCTACTCGAGTTTTGTGTGAACTATTTGAGGACTTTAGAGTGATTTTTGGGTAAACCTTAAAGAATGAAAGTTTGTTCATCTATGTGTTGAATAGATCTGTATACAATTTTATAATTTTTAGACCTATACATTAAGAGTTATATCCATTATGGTGAGAGTTGTTTCGAAATGCATTCTGCTGGAATTTCGGAAGAAGAACCTACCCGAATCTTATGAGATTTATTTGATGACGTTAGATTGATTTTGGAGAAACACTTAAAGAATAAATGTTGTTCGTATATGTGTCTAATAGCTCTTTATAAAATTTCATAATATTTGGATATATATAGAAAGAGTTATGTACATTTTAGTATAGATAGGTTAGGAGGTAACATCGCTGGAATTTTGGAGAAAAAGAAATTTCGAATTTTAAAAATGGAAATTTTTGAATTTTTTTAGGAAAGAAAGTAGATTTAGTTACTTAAATTAAGTTAATTAGTGATTTTAATTTGTCTAAATTTTATGTAGACACCTAAGAAAATGCAATAAATGAATTTAAGACCAACTCACCCATTATGGTCCCAAAGCTGACCACCTTTCCTCATGACTCACCTATAACTTTTACACCTTGTCCCATTAATTTCTAACACTTGTAGCTGAAGGTAAGTAAGTATATATATATATATATATATATATATATAAAGTGTTAAGATAGTGAGAAAAATTTTAGCAACCCTTAGGTACCAAAAATTGGGAGAGAAAAGGCAAGAAAGAAAAAAAACGTGAGGAGAGGAAAGAAGGGAAAGGAAAAGGAAAAAAAAAGAAAAGAAAAGCTAAGGAAACCTAACCACATCTAAGCTAGGTATGTGGGTTTTACTTCATGCTTGTTCTTTCTATGAATTTAATTCATGTATTTAATTAAGTTATTGCTTGTATTGTTATGGTTTAATTTGTATTGGCTTGGTGTGGATGGCTTGGTTTGAATTTATTGGTTATATTATCTCTATGTGCTCCTTGAAGTCTATTATGCCTAATGTATATTTTATCATGTGTTGATGATTGTGGGATAAAAAAAATTTAAGGACTTAGACCGAAAATGGGGATGAAGAAATTGGAAGAGAAATAAAGGAATGCTTAGGGCTTTCTTAAAAACCCATTCGGCCTAGGAATCCCAAAGTGAGCACAATTGGATTTCTTTTATGAACTTTAAGGCCTACAACCACTAGCAATCCAATTAAGTGCAAAATAATAAGCTAGAGTGGAAGAGATTTAATAAAAATGGCAGGAAAACCTTAGGCTATTTTTAGGACTTTATGACCTTCTAACTTTGTGATTAAGAGTTAAATTACATTCAAACAAGTGTAGAATAAAATACTAAGAGGTAAGAATTCAAGAGCAAAATCGAATTCATAACCTAGGCCCATTGGGGACAAAATTCGACTATAAATACCCAAGCTAGGGTTAGGAAAGAAATCCTAATTTGGTACGTATGGATTAGTTAGTCCCAACCATCCAGATCTTATGAGTAATGATTTAATAGTACCTAGAATAGAATTTACCTTAGTATGCCACAAAGCAACCCTTAAAATCGGTGGCCACATAAATCAAGTGAAATGACGAATCTCACCGAAAATAACCGAGAAAGCGTGACCACGCATAAAAGAAAATTGGTGGCCGGACTATTACTAGTCAGCGGTGATGGGTCCTCTTTGAAGGAATACGGTGTAGGAATGGTATAAAAATGTATGAAAATCCTGTATGGGTTGGACCTAAAGAGACCCCTGTGTAGGTCAAACCTACGGGAACCCTATGTGGGTTAGACCGATGAAAATATATAGAACCGAACCCCGTATGGGGAAAGAATTTATAGTGTAAGGTTGGTGCCCCTAGTACGTTTAACACAATAAACATAACATCACGTGCATCATGTGCATAATGGATGGTTTAAGACAAGTCAATTGATTGAGAAATAGTTTATACATCTAGGTTTGATAACCTAACCGGAATAAATGGGTATTAGTAGTCCAAGTACTCTAGGCTATGTGCCTCCACTATTAGACGATGGATTCTCGTTAATAGTAGTTACAACGAGGAATAATTCGTTATAGCGAGAAGATGATCCGAGGATCATCCGGATGAAATCAAGTCGTGTGTTTGCATTGTTAGACGATGGATTCCTCGCTAATAGTAGTTATAACGAGGGATAATTCCGTTGTAGCAAAAGGTGATTTGTGGACCACCCAGATGATAAATAGAGTAGATCGGCTAATACCTAGGGTAGCCGAGATTAAAATTTATAAGCATAGTGGGAAGTCAAAACAATATTGCATATCACATGCATCACCCTACTTACCGAGCTTCGGCTCACCCCGTTGTTATTTTTTATGTCGTGACAGGAAAATGAAAAGTTGATACGGATGCGACCGGCTCCTCCTAACTAGCTCATGTGAGGCACCATTTATTAGTTTTTATTTTGTCCGTAAATTTGGGATATGGAGTTCGTGAGAAATTGAATATTGCTCGTAATGTTTTATTAATGTATTTAATTATGCTATGTAAATTTTATATTGAGGAGTTATATACGTAATGTGCTTATTAAAGTTTTAAGAATATCATAAAAGAACTACTTAGAGTTTAGGGTATGTCAACGTAACATGCTTCGTCCGAGTACCTTACTTGGATAGTAGAAATATGACTAGGGCGGGGGCATCACAAGGCACATCCAAATAAATCTTTGTCAATTTCTACAAAGTTCGTGCATTACCAACCAGCATGATATGGCATAAGACACCCTATCCTCATCTCCCATTACCATATACTCGAAGAACTTCTTTAAGAGTCTATCCACTCCTTGGCAACTATAGGGCCAAACTTTCCCATAAACAAATTCAATTTGAACTTCCCGAATCTCTCATCCATATCAACCTTTTATGATAGCCTTGTTACTATTAGTGGTTACTTACATGGCCATCACGGAAAGTGTGATGGCCTTGTTATTATTGGTGGTTACTCGCATGGCTATTACGACTCTCATCTCGTTTATTTTGTTTATGTTATTACTTCGTTGCATCATCTCTTATTGTTGATGTAACAACTCAAGCATTTGCTCAGTCAAAACCCTATTATCCTCAAACCCATCATTTTCTTCTCGGTTGTAGCTTTCATGTTTGCTTCTAGTCCATGATAGTTTTCCCTTGCCATCCCATTCTTATTCCCACACGTTCATATGAGTTCTATAATTCACACATCAATATCAAACATATCCAACAAACATCAATCATGTCATATAAGTCATGAAATGAACACAACACATAATCGTCAATTACATTTGCCAAGCATTAGATAAAAGGTTCACATTCAACAATTTAAACACTTATTGATTGATGATGTCGTCGGAACTCAAGTTTACATGTACCATTTAGGACTACTAAGTCTAATTATTTTGATACCACCTCTATAATGCTTATAGCCCAATAAGGATGTCGAGAGTGCTACTACACTATTTTGCACTCAAGGGTACAAGGCAATACACTATGTCTTTTATCCCGAATCTTTATCATCATGCATAATGAAATCTTGATTTGATTTAAAGTTCAAGACTTCCTAAAATTAGATGTTTAAGGCTAATAAATTTCAACCAAATGCATAATTGCATAAACTAAATCATTTTATTTTCATTCTTGGATTAAAATAACAAGTTGCATAAACATAAACTATTTCATTCAACCTAAATCATTCATAAACAACAATCCATTCATACTTTACTTAATGTATCAACATATCCAACAATTGACATAATCTTTCATACTTCTTTAATTTCATGAATATATGTGTGTGTGTGTGTGTGTGCGCGCGCGCATGGGTGTTAACATATCCAAAATGACAAAAAATTTATCATTTACATTCCAAAATGATTGAATCTAGGCAACTCCCAAAAGTGGTTGAGACCTAGAATGGTTTAGCCTTTAAACCATAAACAAAGGCCCGTATTACACGATTTGGCAAACTCCATAGCTTACGGCTAGTATCCTCAACACATTTAACTGATCCTCAAGCATTGTTTTTGCTCACCTATACCACAAGAAAAATAAAATGATCTAAGATTCAATAAGTGCAACTATGCATGAATGTAACGAAAACCATCTTTATCATGCCTAAATTTTTTTTGTCTTTTAGATAAACCCTCCCGAATGTATATAAATTCACCCATCTTTTAAAACCGTCATCATGAAATCCATAAAAGCTCTAGACATGTTTGATTTAATGAACCTCACAAAGGATTGGTCATTCCTCCTTCTCCCTTATGAACATGTTTAGCCATGATCTACGCTCTCATAAAACTATGTAGATGTCTTTTATTAGATGCTTGAAATCATGATATAAAATATTTCATGATGTGAATATAATTAGAATTTATACATTAAGCCATTAAATGAATATAAGCCATGTAAAACCATCTTATGAACACCAAGCATAAAGATGAACACAAACCATATGACATTAAGTCATTCATAAACAAAATCCAAAAATAACACATGGTTGAATCCTTCACATGGCACTATAAGCATACAATCTTCTAACATCAATCCAAAAGCAACGATGAATATAACCCAAACTACATCAATTAATCACCTAATTTGAATCCATCAAACCATAACAACCTCAAACAAATTCATGGTCATAAGCCAAATCCATCATATGGCATCACAATATAAAATCTCAATGAAAGCTACCTAGGCCGAATCATCCAAGAACATCTCCATCATTCAAATATCATTTAAACACCCAAACACATGATTAAATGACATCAAATAGTTACCTAATCTAAAATCATTCAATATTTAGCCAACCAAACCAAACAACCTTAATCAAACCAAATCCATCAAATAAGTTAAATCCACCAAGCAATTACACAATCACTTAAACAACAACTCTAGACTAATTCAATTAATAAGCCAAGTCATCTCACATTAACACAACTATTCGATTATTTAACCATTCAAATCAAGTAACCATAAGTAAAAATAAATTACAACAAGCATACACTTAGGCTGAATCCATTAAGTTTCCTCATAACCATCCAATCCATAAGCCTATGATTGAATCACAATAAACATCCTTCAAGTGTTCAATTTATCCAACGATACAAAATCATTGTATTAATTAAGCATGGTCGAGTTCATCATGTTTCAATATAAGCAATTTAATCATCAAAACCAAGCAACAATAATATTCATCAAGCAATAATTAAATAATAAATCAATAAGCATAGCTAAATTTACTTAACAAGTTAAATCATCTCAAATCAAATAACATCAAGCAAACCTCAACCACGCATTCACAAGCTAAGGTTGAATCTATCAAAAGTTACCCAATACAATTAAACCATCAATAATTAAATAGATGCGTAAATGTACAATCATCAATTCATACATATCAATCATAATAATCATGTATATTCATCAATTAAGGATAATCAACAATTAGTCATATAGCTAAAACCTAAGACATGATCATCACATTATCCATGCTAAATCAACGATTAAACACATACCCATCATTAATTCAATGATCAATCTTTAATTAATTTCTTATCCAATAACATCATAATGTAAAATCATCATTTAACAACTAACACAAACCCTAAAATCTCTAGGTTTACATGAACACATCATTACACATATTCAATTAATAATTAAATATGTGTCATAACATCACATTGTTTAATAACTCATCAATTTCATAACCTAAGTATTAATTGAACACAATTCACTCAATTGCACAAATGGAAACCCTAGGTTTCATAGGAATGCATATTATCAAATCAACACATATAAGTCATAAGCCTTGTGGTGATTTAAAATTACACTTATCTTAGGTTTGATTAAATTATAAATCATCTTAAAATTCCTTGAAATTCCCTCTCTCTTCCTTACTTAAACTCTCGGCTAAAAAGGCCTTCTCTTCCTCTTTCTTCCTTTCAACAAAATCTATCTAAATGTGGCTCTTAACCAACTCTCTCTCTCTTGGCCAAACTCCCCTTCATTCGATAATATTCCCCTCCTATCGAGTAAGGTTCCTTCCCTTGAGAAATTTGGTTTGTTTCTCTCTCTCTCGGGTGTGTTAGCTCTCAAAGATGGATGGAGGCAAATGAAAACCTAAGCAAAAATTTTGCCTTTTATTTTCCTCTCTCGACCGAAACTATTGGACCAAAATAACCTTAACATATCCTAAGATGGATATTCTATACTTAGACATTTTAATTTAGATGGAACTTTTAATTAGGATATTATTTTCTAAATTAATACATATTTAGGTTACTAATTAAATTTAAATCCTAAGTTATACACATATGAAAATTATTTAATAAACCATACTTTTTAAGTTTTTCACTTATCAATTAATTTACTATTCATATATAACACTTAGCAACATTAATTTTGCAAATAAAACACCTATATATAATAACACCAGTATGACATGAACATACTTAATAAAATAAATAAGTACACAAAGCATAGAAAACAAATTTAGGTATTACACTTTTTGAATGAATGAATGGATGTTTGATGCAAACACTAAGCTAGAATGTGTATTTGGATTTTCAATCATTTAAGTCATATATATATATATATATATCATAATTTGTAAATTAAAAGCGCTTTAGTTATAATATTTTGAATAATTATGCAATTGCCTATTGCGCCAACGTTGTCCTAGAAGTCATGATTTCAAGTTTTGACGAGTTAAAACAATGCCACATGTTAAAAATAAATAAATAAATTGATCAAACTTTTTTCAAATTTCAAATTATTTGTAGAATAATTTGGAATATTTGAAATCGAGTCATTATGCTACTTTTTTGTTTTTTCGATTCCTTCTATATTTTGTATATACTATTTTTATTAATAGTTTCCAATTTTTTTTTTTTTATCACGAAAAGGCTTAATGTTGGTATATTTTCATATATACAAAGAGTTTTTTAAAAGTATTGAGAATCATTACATTCAATGGTTCGAAATTAAAGAATAATGTTGTGATTACAAAGGAATTAAACTTTAAAATTTCTAAATATTTTAATCACTTTATTCCAAATTAAAGGATTAGAGGTAGTTATTTCAAGCATAAGCAACCGATGAGAGGATATGTAGAGGATTGCAATTAAAGCCGACTAAACTCATTATTTCACCTTGTTTTTACTAATTCAACAAAAGAGCTTTTTAATTATCTATTGGATCAAATGAATATGGGCATTTTCAAATAATTTAATTAATTAAGTATAATTTGTCAAAATAAAAATTTTATCTCAATAATCTTCCTCATTTCTTGAAACGCTATCATTAATTTTTCTTTTGTTATTATTATTATAATCGCCACCTCAACCTTCCTTATCAAGAGAAGTCCTAGAATTCAAAAAGTATTAGTGGCACTCCAAGGAAGTATCTCCAAGTATTGGCTAAGAAACAATTCCAAGCAACAAGTTCCAAGTTTAAGGTGATTTTTGTTGTTATTACAAGGGCGACAAAAAAGCCGATTGCTGCCCCTATTTCTAATTTGACTCCGAAGTGACTAGATTATTATCGAACTTCTCCAATATTATACCAAAAGATCTACCTAAGGAATTACCTTCCTACGTAGTATTCGGCATGCCATTGATCTTGTTCCAAGCTCACAACTACCTAACCTTCCGAGCATATTAGATGAATCCTAGTGAGCATGCTAAACTCGAGAGGCAAGTTAATGAGTCGCTATCTAAAGGATTTATTCGTGAAAGTCTAAGTCCCTGTGTTGTTCCAGCATTACTAACACTTAAGAAATATGGTACTTGATGCATGTGTATTGATAGTCGAGCTATTAATAAGATTATCGTTAAATATCACTTTCCTATTCCACGTTTAAATGACATGTTGGATGTAATGGTAGGTTCAACCATCTTTTCAAAGATTGACCTAAAGAGTGGGTATCATCGGTTATGAATCGGACTCGATGATGAATGGAAGACAACCTTTAAAACTAAGGATGGACTTTACGAATGGCTAGTCATGCCATTTGGGCTCTCCAACGCTCCTAGCACCTTTATGAGGTTTATGAACCGGATACTCCGACCACTTTATTAGTTGTTTTCTCGTTGTTTATTTTGATGATATCTTGATTTTCAACAAGACCAAGGAAAAGCACATCTCTCATCTTCGACAAATAATGAGAGTTCTTTGCCAAGAAAAATCTACATCAACCTAAAGAAGTGTCCTTTCATGACTCCAAGCGTTGTGTTCCTAGGTTTTATTGTTTCATCAAAGGGAGTTGAAGTTGATCCGAATAAGGTAAAGGCCATTAGGGAACGGCCAGCCCTAACCACTTTGAGTCAAGTAAGAAGTTTTCATGGGTTAGCTACTTTTTATAGGTGATTTATTAAAGATTTCAGCACCATAATGGCTCCTATAACTATTGCTTGAAGAAAGGTCAATTCATCTAGACCAAGACAACGAACAAAGGCTTTTGAAGAAATTAAAAGGATGATGACCAAGGCTCCTGTTTTACACCTTTCGATTTTTATAAAGTATTTGAGGTGGCTTATGATGTATCTCAAGTAGGTATTGGTGGTGTACTTATCCAAAACGGACCTCCACTAGCTTATTTTAGTGAAAAACCTAATGAGGCAAAGCAAAAGTATTCAACCTATGATAAAGAATTTTATGTTGTTGTTCAAACATTACGACACCGACGGTATTACTTAATTTCTAAAGAGTTTGTGTTGTATTCGATCATGAGACGCTCAAATACATAAATTCTCAAAAGAAGCTAAACTATCGTCATACAAATTGGGTTTCTTTCTTACAAGAGTACACTTTTGTTCTCAAACATAAGGCTGGAATTAAAAATAAGGCAGCTAATGCACTTAGCCGTATGACACTAATTCTCAATTGTATGAATGTTCAAGTTATTGGTTTCGACTTACTCAACAAAGATTGCCCTTTTATCGGGATTTCAGCACCATATATGCTTGATTTATTAGCTGAAAAACATGATGAGCATCCTAATTTTTCCATACATGATGGATACCTTTTTAAGGGAGCTCGTTTGTGCTTGCCTAACACATCTCTTCGTGAAGAAATGGTGCGTGAATTACATGCTAAAGGTGCGGCGGGACACTTTGATAGAGATAAGACCATTGTAATGGTGGAATTTAGATTTTATTGGCCAAGTATGAAAAGAGATGTTGCTCGGATTATTGTAAGATGTCGTACTTATCAAATTTCTAAGGAAAGAAGACGGAATACAAGTTTGTATATGCCTTTACCTATACCTCACGAGCCTTTGCAAGATTTAAGTATGGATTTTATTCTCGGTTTATCTAAAACTTTAAGAGGCCATGATTCTATCTTTGTGGTTGTGGATCATTACTCAAAGATGGCTTACTTTTCCCTTGTTCAAAAACATCCGATGTAATCCATATTGCTAAGCTTTTCTTTAACGAAGTTGTTAGACTTCATAGGTCGCCAAAGACAATTGTCTTTGATCGTGATGTGAAATTTATGAGTTATTTTTGGCGTTTTTTATGAAGGATGTTTAACACAAAGATAAAATTTTCTTCTTCTTTTCATCCTCAAATGGATGGATAAACATAAGTTAATAATAGAAGTTTGGGTGATCTTCTTCGTTGTTGTGTTGGTGATCATGTTTCTACTTGGGATAGAGTTCTTCCTATGGCTGAATTTGCTTATAATAGTTCGGTGAATCAAAGTATCGAACACGATCCTTTTGCAAGTGTGACGAGTATGCTTCCAAGAAAACCAATTGATTTGGTTTCCTTGCCTATTGAGACTCGTCCTAGTATAGAAGCGAAGCTTTTGCAAAACATATTCACGACATACATGGTAATGTTTGTCGAAAGATTGCTTCTAACAATACAAGCTACAAATCTCATATGGATTACGAAGAAGGTTTATTGAGTTTAAGGAAGGTGACATGGTTATGGTGCGGATCAAACCCGAGAGGTATCCTAAAAGTGCATTTAAGAAGCTTCACTCACGCTCGTACAGGACCTTACAAGGTTTTAAAAAGATTAGCTCTAATGCTTATGTCCTAGACCTACCGGATGACATGGGCATAAGTAGTACTTTTAATGTTGAAGTCTTACTTTGTATCGTGGTCATGATGAGGACCCGATTTCGATTCGGTTGCTTCAGATTGCTACCGGCACCACAATACAAAGACGAGATTGAAGACATTGTTGACTATCAAATGGTTTCTACTAGAACTAGAGGCTACCAAAAGTTCCTAGTCAAGTGGAAAGGATGATCTCTATCCGATTGCACTCGAATTATAGAGGAAGAATTGCAAAAGCTTAACCTCAATTTGCATACCCAATTTCATACCTTCGACTCGAGGTCGAGTTCTTTTCAGCTGGGGAGATATGGTAGAGGACATGGGCGGTAGCCTCAATTGGGAATTTGAGTGATTGATTCGGTCATTATAGTAATTTTAGATCTGCTAGAAAATATGAAATTATATTATTTACGTTTAAGTATTTTATTAATTCTAAAGTTAGTTTTCCTATTCTAAAATTGGAGTAGTTATAATAGGTTTATCTAGTCTAAATAGGAATAGTTATGTTGGAGGTTTAGGAATCCTTGTCCTTATTGGATTAGGACTTCTATAACTCTATAAATTTAGCATGTATTCTTTCAATATTCACTATGCAATAATATCAAACAATTTCCAACAACTTCGATTGTGTGACTCAATCTCCCTTAGGTGTGACTCTTAAGAACCACTAGGTGTGAAGCTTAGGATTTATCTACTCTCTAGGTGTGACTCCTAGAATCCTACCCATATACTTCCTCATATTCTAGCAGAACACCCATTTCAATACAACCACTAAACAACCCCCAAATCGGATCCCGAACGACCCCTAAGCTATCCTCGCATCAAATATATATATATATATATATTGACAAATTAAAATATAGAATAAGTGATAATGAATGAGTTCTTTGTATGAATCTACGAAAATACATGATGTACATAATGAATTTAGTCTAAACTATTACAAAGAATTATTTTTGTTTTGGACATTTATAAGAAAGAGCAAATATTCAATTAAAATCAATTAATCTAACCGAATCAAAATAAAAATATCAATTTAGTTTGATTTTTAATTAAAGTTGGTTATTAAAAAATTGAAACCAAATCAATTTAGATTATTCGAGTTTTTTTAATAATATTCTAATTAGGTTTAAAGCAAAAACCAAATTATATATATATATATATATATTAAAGAAAATTGAGAAGAAAAATTATATTCTCACTTACGTAAGTTACAATAGATCAAAATATATATACAATAAGTTTTAGTACAAAACTACCTAATCTAGGGATAGAGGTAATCTTAACTAGAGTCTCTCAAATTAAGGGATAAGATTAACATCCCTAACATCTATCGATAATAATAATAATAATCATATTTAGAGCTAATATACATCTCGATAATATATATATATATATATAAAGAAAAAAATTAAACAAACCTTTTTCCTCTCAATTTCACACTTTCACTTAGCATGCAGCTTTAGTCGCCTTGTCTTGCCCATTATGTCAAAAGAACCATAATAAAGATGAGCAAATTTTGGTTTTAACCGAATCATATCGAATTATCAATTTTGATTTGATTTTTAAAAAAAAATTAAAAGAAAAAATCAAATCAAAGAATACAAATTATTTCAATTTGTTTTGGTTTTTGAAAATTTTAAATCGATTTAAACCAAGAATGAGGTTATATATATATATATATATATATATATTCAAAACCCCTCGGTTCCTCACTCCCTCACGTAGTCACAGTCACACCCATCCCTAAATATCTTCATCTTTTTGCCCTTTTAGCCAAGTCAGTCGCGCACCTCCTTTTTTTCCACCACCCCACCTTCAACTTTAGCCGTCGATTCAGATTCTCTCTTCCTCTTCCCTTCCTCCTCGGCATCTATCTCTTCGTCCTCCTTCTCCTAGGCTTCTATTACTCTTCCTCCGTTCTTCCTCACCGCCCATCCTCGTACTACTCAATCCACTTATATCTTGTCTTCAACATGTGGTTTCATACCTTCTTTTGTATCACAACAATTTAAAGAAGATTTGCAAAACCTGATGTGAGTATTTGTTCTGACAACAAAGAGACCTAAAGAAAACCCTTCTCTTTACAACATTGACTGCGCGTAGTCAGATTTAGGGTGGCTAGTCTTATGATGTGAGTATTTGTTCAAATTTGTAAACTATGAAGAAAATGCAAACATGTACTTATACAAAACTTCTCTCCTGCTTGTAGTTAAAATTTGGGATGCTTAACTTGTGAAGAAAAAATCATGTGTTTCATCTACCATAAGTTCTGCAGAAAAACACAAGAACCAACCTTTTGTAATAGGCAATTTAAGAACAAATTAAGAAGTGTGCTTTGACCACGTCATCTGTACTTATGGGTATAT
Source organism: Dovyalis caffra (assembly GCA_963924115.1). NCBI lineage: Eukaryota > Viridiplantae > Streptophyta > Magnoliopsida > Malpighiales > Salicaceae > Dovyalis > Dovyalis caffra. The sequence goes on from CAWUPB010000071.1 coordinate 1,463,940, forward strand.
GTTAGAAAGAGTTACAAAGAGATAAAAGATCAACTATAGTTAAGAATGGGCACTGGGATTCTATCCCTGACAATTAAGAAAGAATACCAAAAGCCTCAAATTTAGGCCCATAGTACATTAGAATTTGTTTAAAAAAAGAAAAACAACCAGTTTAAATTGAAATTAAAATTTTGGTTTTTTAACCAAAATACTAAATTTAAATTCGATTGAGTTTCGATTTTGATTTTTTTTTTTGATAATTCGATTAACTAAAAATCGAATCAAAATTTATTGAAATCAAATCGAAAAATGGTTTACTCACCCCTAACCACCGGTTCACAAATAGTTCACAAAAAACCACTCACTCTCTATAAAGTAAAAATTAACCAAAATAAAAATAGCCAAACCCTCGCCGCTCTCCACTGTTTAAACACTAGTAAAGTTCAATCAAGTACGTCACCCACCCGCAGAAACCACTTTTGACCATTTCAGCGAAATCCAGACGATTGACATCCTTGTCCTCTACCAATTTAATTTGATTCTCTCCAATCCTCAATGATCATCTCCGACCATCCTTGACCTTCTCGGCCCTTATCAGCCCCCATCCAATCATATTCTGGTGGTCATAGCAGCCCACAATAAGTTTAAGCATGTTAGATCCAATTTCTTTGAAAGAGTTTCAGTTCAGTACTCTTTCATCTTAATCTCGTTTTATCTTCCACTGATAAAAGAGATAATTATAATATAAATATATCAACTTTCAACATTTTATTAATCAAGTATATAAACTTTATTTTATTTTTTTAGTATATTAATTTGTTTAAAATTATCAATCAAGTACTTTCGTCAAGTTTTTTTTTTATTAATCGATAACATATATCGATTATCTTCAAAATACCAAATTATAATTTTATTTTTTTCTCAATTGAGTACATGAATTTTAATTTTTTTCAAAACTCGTCAATTAAGTACTCTTATCAATTTCTCTATTAATTAATGATGTGTCCAAATACTAAATTACTCTTTCTTCTTTTTTCATCTTTTATTGTAAGGAACTTTCTTCTTAAATTATTTTATCATTTTAAAATTTGATAAAGAATTAAGAAAATGACTATTTTTAGTTATAAAATCACGAACTAAGTTGAGTAAGACTTGTTGTTAAAAAAAAAAAAAAAAACGGTTAGGTTTTGGGCATGAAAAATGAAGGAAACACAAAAGTTAGATTTTTCATCGAAAAGATTCATTTATGTTTTTCTTTAATTTTCACTTTTAAACCTATTTGGGTTTTATATATACATATATATAACAACAACATAATTAAGTTCAATTTGAAATTTTAGAGATAAAAATAAATTTTAAATTATTTTTCAAATTATAAATAGTAAAACAATTTGAGGATAAAGTTTCTTTCAACAAAAAGAGGGTAACATTATAATTTTCATATTCAAATACATCATCAATTAATGAAGAAAGTGATGGAAATACTTGATTGATTATTTTGAAAAAGTTGATATACTCAAACAAAAAAAGAAGTAAAGTTCATACTCGATTGAGAAAAATGATAAAATTATAATTTGATATTTTGAGAGTACTAGACACATCATCGATTAATAAAAAAATGGATAGAAATACTTAATTGATAATATTAAAAAAAATTGATATACTTAAGTAAAAAAAAATTAAAATTTATATACTCGACTAAAAAAAATTAAAAATGAATATACTTATAATGTAATTATCTTATTGATAAAATATTAGTGTGATAATTGTTTATCGTGGAGGTTGATATGATTGTGAGAGTGAGGTGCTTGGGTAGTTGCCTGTTAAAGATTAATGGTGAAAGTACTAAATTAATAGATTTTGTTTCATTAGAATTGAGTTGTTGTTAGGTCGTCGAACTGTGCTTCGATTTATATTTTTGTAGCTCTTGGTATGATCAAATTTTGTTGCTGCTCTGGTCGGGCTCATGAAAAAAAAAATTTTGTTTTCTTTTTTTTTAAAAAAAAATCAAAACTGAATGCAAATTCAGTCCTGGTTCGGCTATGTCGATGGACCATTGCACTGTAATAATATTATTGTTCAACTTTTTCTTAATTGAGTATAGATTTTAATTTTTTTTATTTGAATACATAATTTTCTTTTAAAACTTTTAATGAAGCACTTTTATTAATTTCTTTGTTAAGCTGATATGTGTCTTTTACTTAAAAAAAAAACTAAATTATAATTTTTTTTCAATCAAATACATAAATTTAATTTTTTTATTATTAGACTATACTAATTTTTTCAAAACTATTAATCAAGTAGATCTGTCTTTTTTTTTTTTTTTTGGCTAATGACGTGTTCATTCCTTTTAAAATATCAAATTATAATTTTATCATTTTATGGTCGGAGAAATTTTGTTTTTAAATGCTCGCGAGCAATGAATTTTTTTATGAAAAATCCCACCGTTTATTTCTTTTTTAAAAAAAATTTCATGCCTAAACTTAGCAAAGTTTCATTCGAGTTGCAGCTAAAAAATAATATTTTTAATTTTTTGTCAAATTTTGAAATGGTAGAATAATTTTGAAAAGGTTCGTTCTAACAAAAAAAAGGTAAATTTATAATTTGATATTCAAAAAGTAATGAATATTTTATCAATCAATAGAGAAATTAATATAAAATATTTTATTGATAGTTTTAAAAAAATTAATGTATTTAAACAAACAAACAAAAAATGTATGTGCTCAATAGATAAAAAAGAGGGCAAAATTATAGTTATGAATTCTAAAATAACGGACATATCATTATTTAATAGAAAATTAGCGAGAGATATTTAATTAATAGTTTTTAAAAAATTAATATACTCAAACCAAAGGGTAAAAATTTATGTACTTAATTGAAAAAAATAATGTATATATAATATCATATATTTAACCCATGAATTTGATTAATAAAAAAAATGGAAATATTAAAATCCGACACTAAAACACCAAATATTGACGCCAAGGCATTTATTTTAGCTTGACCCAATAAGTATTGGATAGGGATGCGAATAAACTATAAAGTAGTTTCTCTAGTTTTACAAAATTAATTAAATAGTTTTTTTTTTAGTTTTAAAAATAATTAATTTTTTTTCATTTTTGTTAAGAAAAAGAAATTTTTAAAAAGTAAATATCTATTATAGAATGATTGATAAGAAAAAAAAAGATATTTTTTAAAATAAATTAATATTAAATTAAGTATGGTCAACATTGGTTAATGACTTAATTAATTAGTTTTTAGAATTAAGGAGTTATTTAATTGTTTTGCAAAACTAGAAGGACAAATTTATAATTTACTCACAATGATGGCTTAGAGGGTATATTTTTTGTTGTTATGAAATAATGAATGTCCATCATTATGTTCATCCACTTTTCATATCTCAACTACTCATGATTTTTAATATGATTCAATTCATCATTCGGTATGAGAAATTGAAAGGGTGATGCAATTAATTATTCATAGTCCCTTCCGATTCTCTCTTCAATTTTGAAGCCTATAAATAGGCTTGATTGTTCATTAGTTGGTGTACAACTTTCCTAGACGAGAATAAGAGAAATTTTGAAGTTCTTATCATTTATATTCACATTATAGTGATTTTATTTTACGGTCATCCTTTTCTTCAATTCTCCTATTACTTCTATTTATTTTATAACACGTTATCGGCACAAAGCTCTAACCAATCAAGACAATAGGCCATGAGGTATGTATCTACCAAAAGATTTAATCAATTGTTTCAATAATTGGATTTCTTTTACATAAGTGCTCTACCAAAAGATCTAAATTATTTAGATCATTAAGAGGTATGTATATAATTTATTCATGTACTTTAAATCTATTGATACATGAAATATATATTTGAAAAACTTAAATGATCTACTAATGATCTAATATATGTTATTTGAAAAGCTTTAATTTTATTATTATTTGTTCTTATTTTCTAATATTATTATTATATATTGTATTATAGAATTTTTATCATATCAAACCTCATAAACTTGATTTGTTGACTCTTGATATTTTGAATAAGAATTATTGATTATGAGTGCTTGATTTTGAAAAAAATATTCTCTACTTTTTAGGTCTTGGATATGCTCCTGCAATAGCATATCAAGAAAAAGAGTTTAAGAAATATTTTGGATCGATTTTATAATTGTTAGTGGCTAAATAAAATAAAAAAGAATAAATCTCATCCAATTGGATTTACTCCATTCCTTGAAGTGAATGTGATAATTTATAATAATTTTAGACATGGATGAAGATGTGATTATAGCCATGGATATGATCGAAATAATTATCATTATAATCGTAATGACCATAATATTACATCTCACCACTAGAAATGGATAACTATGAAAAAAATAAAAAATAAAAATAAAAATAGATAAAGTCGGTATTCTGAAAAATAAATTTATAGATGTGGAATGAATGAATATTGATCATGTATTTGTTGTATACCAAAGCATCTCATTGAGGCTTGTCAAGCCTTATTGAAAAATAAAGAGTAAAATATGAAGGTCACTTTTTGAAATTAATTACTTGTTAGTTTTTCTATTTATAAATAAAATATTTTATATTTTTTATAATTTATGTCGTATATTGATGGTTACAAATTTATTTTACTATTTATTTATTTGTTTATGCTTATGGGGCATATATTGATTTATTTATTTTGTATTGATTTATTTGATTATTTATTTTATGTTAATATTATATATGATAATATCAATCTAATAGAAAGCTCTAGAAGAGCGACTATATTATTATCTAAAGAGGTAGATTTTGAAGGCTCCAGAAGAGCGATTATATCATGACTTGAAGAGACAAATTTTTGAAGCTCTAGAAAAGTGAATAAATTATTACTTGAAGAGAAAATGTTTAAAGGCTCTGAAGAGTCGATATATTATTACTAGTGACTAATTTAAAGGCTCGGAAGAGCAAATATGTTATTATACGAGAGGATAAATTTATTATGAATGATGTACTATTCTCTTCAAAGTCTCATAGAAATTTGTTGAGTTTCAAAGATATTCATCTGAATTGATATCATATTAAGATAGAAAATGTGAATACTTATATGTTATAATCATTATATTGGGTAGAAAATATCTATCAAAAAAATTTATCTGTTTTCTCTTCGGTCTTTATTACAAACATTGAAATGATTGAAACAAATATTGTAGTAAACCATAAGTTTACTAATTCAAATACTTTTACTATGTGACATGATTAGTTATGTTACCTTGGGTCTTTCATGATGTGAAAAAATTATTAAAAAATTTATATGAATATCTATTAAAGAGCTAGAAGATTCTTTAATTTAATGAACTTTCATGTTACGCACGTTGCCAAGGCAAATTAATGATTAAGCCATGATCAAGTAAAATTTAGATTGAATCTTCGGTATTTTAGAATGTATTCAAGGTGATATATGTGGATCAATTCATCCACCATGTGGACCATTTAAATATTTTACGATTTTGATAAATGCATCCACAAGATGGTTACATATATACTTATTATCTACTCGAAACTTGACGTTTTCAAGATTGCTAGCAAATACTTTGATTTCGAGCATAATTTTCAAATTATGCCATTAAAACAAGTCACCTTGATAATGCTGATGAATTTATTTCTCAAGCATTAAATTATTATTAATTGGCTATTAAAATAAAGGTTGAACATCCTATTTCTCATATTCATACTCAAAAAGGTTTAGCAAAATCATTTATCAAAAGGCTCCGATTGATAGCTAAATCATTATTTAAAAATAAAACTCCATGTTTATGTTTGGGGACATACAATCTTACATGCAGCAACACTTATTCGCATATGACCCATAAGTTATCATAAATTCTCTCCTCTTCAGTTGGTTTATGATCATGAGTCAAATATTTTTTATTTAAGAATTTTTTTGACATTGCAGTGTATATCCTTAGTGCTCCTTCATAAGGAAATAAAATAGGCACTTAAAGGAGATTGAAAATATATATTAGATTTGAATCCTTTTTAATAATTAAATATCTTGAATCATGAATAAGTGATATTTTTACAACTTGATTTATCGACTTGTCATTTTGATGAAATAGTTTTTTTAACATTAGGGGGAGAGAATAAACAAAATAAGCGATTGAAAATGTTAAAAAAAGAGATTACATGGAGTACTCTATCTTTATATCAATTTGGTACAAAACAATGTAAATTAGAAGTTCACAAGATAATTCATTTACAAGGTATTATAAACCAACTGCTAGATGTCTTCTCATATCCTAAAAGAGTAAATAAAATGCATGTCTTCGTTGAGAATGCTTCTATTAGAATTGATATCCTAGAATGACAATCTATTAATATTATAGCTAATGAATTTAAAGTACGCACGAAGCATGAAAGATCGATCGGTTCTAAAGATAAAAATCCCTAAAATAAAAGGATAAGATGAAAATATAAAGGATGTAAATATTCACAAAACGGTCCAAGATATTTATGATAATAGGCTTCCAGAAAAAGTCCAAATGCTTAAGAAAAATCAAGAGATTTTGATAAATTATGTCAATACGGGGAGAAAATAGGACCGAAGAGAAATATTTATTGATAAGATTTTTGTATGTAAAGTTAATTGATATTTTGAATGAAAATAAGGATCTTGAGCCTAAATTATTGAAGAATGTTGACATAAAGATGATTGATCTAAATGAAAAAAACAATCCAGAGCGAATTATGTTCTTCTACAAAAGAGTAGTTTTTTGAACCCATAGCTAAAACACACGAAGATGTTAAGTTAGTGGGATACAAATAAGTATTTATTCGAACATGAAATAAGAAATATGAGATTGTAAGATACAAAGAAAAACTTTCAACACAAGAGTTTTTACAAAGAACCGACATTGACTATGAGGAGACATATTCCCCTATAATGGATGCAATTATATTAGCTTGACAAAATATATGAAAAACATTCATATACATGTATTTAATAAATGTGATCACAATTTATTTGTTCATACGAGATGAATCGGTATGAAAGTCCTAAAAGGACTTAACATGCCGAAGCATGTAATATATATTCTCGAGATAAGAATTCAATTAAATTATAGTGATCTCTATTAGGATTATTTTAGTATTTTTTTATTATCTTAATTTTAGAAATTCAATTTATACTTTTTATATTTTATTTATATATCTATTGTTTATTACTAATCCATGTGCATGTGATTTCAATGATTATTTGTTGAAAGAAAGTTATAAAAAATAACTCTATTTATTCATATTTTTTATTTGGAAAAGAGTTTGTTGTATATGTTGATAACTTAAATATTATTGGAACTCCCGAAGAGATTTCAAGCGTCATAAGTTACCTAAAAAGAGAATTTGTTGTGAATATCTTGAGAAAACAAAATGTTATCTCGACTTGCGGTTCGAGTATTAAGAGAATGAAATTTTCATTCATCGATCAATTTATATAGAAAAATGTTCTACAATGATTCTATATAAAGATCATTCATTGACTAGCCTAATAGTAGTTCATTCATTTGATATCCAAAAAGACCATTTTCGACCTCGAGAAGATAACGAAAAACTACTTGATCCCGAAGTACCATATTTTAGTGCCATCTGGTGCATTAATGTATCTTGCTAATAATACTCGACTCGATATAGTCTTTTCTATAAATATGTTAGCAAGTCATAGTTCTATTTCAATATAAAGATATTGAAATAAAGTTAAATATATAATACGTTATCTTCGAGGAATAATTGATATGAGCTTATATTATTCCAATAAATCAAAGACAAGATTAGTTGGTTTTGCGGATGCATGTTATTTGTCCGATCTATACAAATCTCGATCGCAATCGATTATATATTTATATATAGAGATCCAGCTATATCTTTGTGTTCTATAAAGCAAACTATAGCTGTCACATTTTTAAATCATGCGTAAATATCAATTCATGAGGCAAGTCGAGAATGTATTTGGCTAAGATCAATGATTCATCGTATCCGAGAGACATGCAATTTATCTACCAATGAAAGAAGTTTCAACAATATCATATGAGAATAATGCTACTTGCATAATTTCATTGAAGGAAGAATACATCAAAGTGACAATCCAAGCAGATTTATTTACTAAAGCATTACCTACCACAACTTTTGAGAAGATGATTCACAAGGTTGAAATGCGTCATCTTAAAGATCTTAAATAATGCCTTCAATACGAGAAGACCAAAATGAGGATTAATGTGTGTAAGGAATATTGTACTCTTTTTTCTTCACTGGATTTTTTGCCCACTCGGGTTTTTTCCTTGTAAGGTTTTAACAAGACATGTTTCTTCTACAATGGACATTCGAGGGAGTGTTATGAAATAATGAATGTCCATCGTCATGTTCATCCACTTTTCATATCTCCACTACTCATGATTTTTAATATAATTCAATTCATCATTCAATATGAGAAATTGAAAGAATGATGCAATTGATTATTCATATGCTTAATTGTTCATTAGTTGGTGTATAAGTTTTCTAGAGAGAATAAAAAAACTTTGAAGTTCTTATCACTTATATTTACATTATAGTGATTTTATTTTCTTGTCATCATTTTCTTCAATTCTCCTATTACTTCTATTTATTTTATAACATTTGTAAGTTTGTTATTGGTTTTTTCTTTTCTAGGTTTCAAATATGTATCAAGTCTTAGAAAATAAAATTTCCCAAAAAAAAAAAAAAAAGGTCCCAATGGGCCAGAGGACCCATAATATGGAGAACAAAATTCGTGGATTAGAAACTCTAAATTTTATTCAGTCCTCGAAAAAGCAAACATATTTTTTAAACAAAAATCTTTAATTAGTTTGGACAGCCAAAATGGAGTATCTATGCCTCTACAAATTAAAGAGCATGCAAAGCTGTAGTATGCCATTTTTGCCAAAAACAAATAAATCTCAAAGTTTAACTGGTTTGGATTCTTATCGTAACTTTATCTAATATTGCTGCTGGTTTTTCTGTAGAAAGTTTGTACACATAACAATCTTGCAGTTGAGAAACAAGAAGGAAAGAAAAACATATAGATGGAAGAAGAACATATTTTATCAGATAAAGCTTTATTGCAACCTAGTAATTTCTGATACATTCATTCATACTTACGAGACAACTCCTTAGTAATAATTATCTCAAAGTCTATTAAATATGACAAAAATATCAATAATCAACGTCTTGTACTACTTATGGCGCAAGTCAGTCTCTTCAAGTAGAAGCTGTTAACAATAATTATCTCAAAGTCTATTAAATATGACAAAAATAGAATTATTAATTAGTTCCTCAATCAACAAACTCAATAAATAATTTGTTTTTCCAATAATAAATTAAAACCTCTCTGCAGGTTGAATAATAATGTACATGCGAGATGCAAAAGCTAAAAAAAATAGTTAATAAAGCAATCAAAACAATACTAAAATATAGAAAAGATTTAACCGGTATCACCTGTTTGTTATCCATTGGCATTGGTCTTTATACCAAAAATCATCATGTAAAGGGTTGAGGCTGGTTATGAGCACATAACGAGAGGTGTCTACTAACCCAGATACTCTGGTTTTCCTTTCTTTTGATTCAAGATTGCTCGTCCCTTTCAAGTCTCACTGAAGACTGGTTCCTGAGCAGCTACTCCTGTAACGCTAGGATGTAGCAACGCAATTCCTCATGGAAGAATTTTGTGAGTCTGACCGTTGCAATGGGATCAACCATGCTGCTGTCTGAACATCTCATGACTAGAGGTAAAAACCAGACCCCTCAAGTTCAAAGTCAGAATCTACATATAGGAACTGATTATACAACATTTAAACTGTAACAAAGTTAAATGCTGATTAGGACTAAATATCTGGTTGTGTAAATTAACAGAGACAGGCCAGCTTAACAAATGTCCGTCCAATTACAATATAATTCATAAGAGCTGAAAATTTATTACAAGAATTGCTAAGGAACAAATCACTCTACAGCTTGCAGAAGGGGAAAGGAAACCCCATCAGCCAAAATTGAATCCTCCACAGTTCTGCCCCTAGTAGATTTAAATCCTATATGGTATAAAACTCGTTCTTTTCCTTTAACAAACTATAATTGAAAGGGGAAAGGAAAAAAAAAAAAAAAAGAAAAGTAAAACTCCTAACAAAGCCAAAATTTTCTACTTCTGACTCTACAACAATGCGATCCTGGGCCAACTGTTTAAAAACGTCGAAGATCGCATAAATATCAATAATCAAGAAGTAGCACATTTCAACTAATGACACAATCTTGGTAATACGGGTGACTCTGATTTATGTACCTTTCCCATAGAGGCTTGTATCTGCCAATGGCCAATTTAAGCCATGGTTTCATGTTCCCATTAAAGTGAACAACTGCAGCACAGTCAATCAGACGGTCATCAATGTTCATATCATATCCCAATCCTAACACATGCCATCTCCGATCAAGCGGTTCAGTCAGTCCATAAAATGCTAGAAGGGCAGGGGGAGTGTTCCCAGCTTCCACAGAGTCTGATCAGCATTCTGTTCCTGCCAGTAATGATACCGTGCAGTCACATTTTCCTTCCTCCAAGCAACCAAATCAAAAACATTCATTCCAAATGCCCAACTACATGCCTGTGGGTCAAATTTTGAGCTGATGAGTGGGTTAGAGAAATTGATATACTTATAATATCGGTGAAATGCTTCAAGACAGGTTTCCACAGCTCCATTGACATTCCCATGCAAATCCAATGAAAACAGTCGTGTCAGATCCTTCTGAACAACAACGTCATCATCAAGGAAAACAATCTTTTCCAGAAGCGGATAGATCTCAGGGATGTAAAAGCGGAGGTGATTGAGCAAAGACAGGTACTTAGGGTTCCGCAGTTTTGGCTCAACCTTCATATCTTGATATGCCCCAAAGTAATAGGCCCTTGAATCTTGATCAAGGAGCTGTTTGATAACAGGAGCATAAGAAGCATTCAACCAGGAGAACTCTTCTATATTCTGCACTTCAACAGTGGCCCCTTTGAAGTCATTAGTTAGAAACCAAGCCTGCATGGATCCATAGCTGATGCTATTTGTTACTATGTGGAAGACAAGCTGTTTTGGATGGTCAGCATTGGAGATTGTGGAGTTCACTACCACAGAGGTGGCCAGCACATTGTCTGAAAATATGCAGAAATGGTAGAGGTTGTTGTCCACGACTCGAGGGGAGTTTCTTTTCTCCTCTGCAAGGTTTTGGAGGGGCAGCTGCGTAAGCCAGTCATTTGTGAGCTTTACTTTCAGGCAGTGGAGACTCTTGGGCAAAGCTTCAGCCACCAACTGGCCAAATATTGTGCTCTGAACTGTTGCTGCATTTGCTCGCTCTTCTAGGGCTTGGATATGAGATTTCATTGTCATCAGGGTGGTTGCAATATCATAATGAGCATCTTGTGCCTTAAAAATTAGAAATGATAGGCTACTGATTATTGGCTCTGCTTCTTCTACTGTTATGGGCTCCCCTCTCATGGCAGCATTTGAAAGCAAAAGTTGACAACTTCTGATCTTTTTACTCAGTTCCCAAGCAAGATTAAGGTTATTGTGTTCCTTCGCTATAATGACATAAGCCTTGGCAAGTGTCATTTGCTCCGCCAACTGCCGCGAAAATGAGCTGGCACTTAATATTTCCTTGGTAAAATTCAAAACCTCACGGTTTAGAGGCTCTTTTATTGCATTTTCACCCTGGCAAAGAACAATCAGTAAGTCAGTAAATCTTAAACAGAACAGTGCTTGTAATTACTCCCAGATGACTTGAAATGTTGTATTGTGAAAATTTGTGCAACTCACATTTTACAATACAAACTTCTGTTTCTCTCCATCAATTGATCATTTAAAGAATAATGCTGAGGCATGTTAGCCATCCAAAAATAAAGAACACATAATGATGCATGCAAAACAAATTTTATTTCTGATCTTACTTGATTGGTTAGAGTGACATAGAAAAAAAAAAAAAAAAAAATTCTGGTCAGAAGGGATCGATGCCCGCAGATTAACTAGATGCCTTACCCATATTCTCAAAACTACAGGATTAGCCGTTTTGGCCAAGCTCAACATCACACTAATATGGAGGGAAAATGGAAATAAGGCAATTCTATGACCTAGTTAAGAAACATAGCATTTGTAGCCTCTTTTGATTTCAGGCAATTCATTTTCACCAAAACAGACAGTTAAAATACATGCTCTCCATTCTCAGATCAATACAGTAGCATAGGACCTATGGATGTACTGTAAGATACTAAATATTCAATTGTGTAATGACTCTTCTCATAACCTATGGTCCTCATGAGGCATGACAAAGAAAAAAAACCTATACTCAGTAAAGTGCAGAACTTCATGAAGAAAGGGCACAAAAACCATCGATTGAATCATATAAATGTTGAAATCTATGCCCAAGGGCATATACTTCAAAGATTACATCCATTTGCATGCGTTTTAGATATATTTCTAACATTTAAAATATTTGAAAGTGCATTTCCACCATTTACTGTATTTTTCAGTCACATGATTAAGAGGAAATGAAAAAATCCAGGACTAGATTACTTGCATTGCATCATAAACATAAAGCAATTTAGGAAGAAAAAAAAAAAGTACCAGTAGCTTCAGTTCTTGTGCAACATAGTGTAGCAGAAATGCTCAGATTTAAGGGCACAAAAGAAAAGGATAAAGAACCAATGACACATGTCATCTTAAAACTCTCAGCATAATTTAGCCAGTTACATTAATGAACAAGAAGAGATTAAAAAAAAAAAATCAGAGAGACCATGGAAAGACTCCAGACCTTAATAAGCTGGATCTATAAGAAAATTATACATCATGTGATTAAGCATCTTGTAGCCTTTCATGTTAATGGCAGCATAGTGATTGAAAAACTGCTGTTGGAGAAAGCACCCCTATCCCTGCTTTCCCAACAGCAGATTTTATCTCCATATGTGAGATTACAAATTCCCCAAAAAGCACCATGTTACCAAATACTTGTTCTGTTGTCAGCACATAGCAGCATCAAACAGGCACCAAGAAGGTCATGTATCCTATAAACAGTTGCTCAAACAAGAGAGCATATAGAACCACTTTTAGTGAAACCATGGCTACCACAGTTGTAGTTTTGGCAAGACAGCATGTCAGAATTCATCAAATATATAAATAAACTTATTTGTTTCTTTACTCCCTGACAACAACCCTAACATTATCATATGAGAAGCAGCTATAGTTGACAAGAAAAAGACAATTGCTTCTTCCATCAGCACTCTTCCACAAGAAGACTAAAAAAAAATTTTCCAAAATTTTTGCAACGGTTAGTTTGAAACTTAACAACAGGATACTACGGATGCTATGATAGATGAATAGGTTCTGGTAAAACCTAAAAGTAGGTAAACCCAAGTCCTGAATAATCTATGTTTACACCAATTATGTTCAATCTACCATAAGAATCCCTAAACAGCACAATGTGATTACTAGAAACAGTACACTACAATGGTTCGCATCCTTTGCAAAGGAATACAAAAGTAATTGTGAACATAGTTTGCATGATATCCTCACTCCTTTCTCTTTGGAAATTCCCAATCACATGGCTGCTTCATGAGTTCCTAATTAAGAATGCGTCCAATACCTATTAACCAGCATCAAAATGCCTCAATGCAACATTCCAATATTCTACAGGAATAAAACCAACTATAATTGATGCAGGACAGCTTAGGGGGCTGTTCTGGATCTGAGTTTAGAGGCTGTTAGGGCTGTTTATGTCTGTATTGATGTGGATTTCTGCTGAGAATTGTAGAACTAATAGGGTTTCAAGAAGTCACACCTAGAGGATAGAAAAAACTAAGCTTCAAGACTAGGGTTCTTAGAAGTCACACCTAAGGGAGATTGAGTCATGCAATCAAAAGCAAATTGCTGGACTTTTATTCATAAACTGTTATTGAAAATATTGAAAGGCAACATGCTTATTTATAGAGTTCTAGTAGTCCAAATCCAATAAGGACTTAGGTTCCTAAATAAGAAAATACTAAGCATATGTAGAATAGGAAAAACCAAATAAAGCTAATACAATACTAAATAAAAAATAAAACCTAGACAAATTTCCAGATTTCCCGGGGAAAAAAAAAAAAAAAACCCTTTTCTACAAAAAGATACAAGTTGTCCACATCAATATGCTTAGCCATTGCCACCAAGATCCAGTAAACTGTGTTACAAACTGCCCTATTGAGAAGTGAAAATAAAATCGCAAACTATAAACTCATGAGCATACTTGCTCTCCGACTTCTAAGTAAAGTGCATACCACAGAAATGATGAACACAAACATGTCTAAAAGAAACATCATTATTTCGAGCAGAAATGCCATAAAATTTCCATCACCAATATGAAGCTCAGAGTAGCAAACAGAAGAGTTCTGTAATTAATTCAAATCCTATTTTTTACAGAACTCTTGCATTTAAAACACTGGAAGTTTACTGATTAATAAGAAAAACAATTTAACTATTGTAATTCACACTGAATCACATTATTGAAAGTCCCATATGATTGAAACAACATATTTTATCAATCAAATGCACTCATTAAAGCTTCTGGATCAATAGGGTGTCGTAAAAACCCACTGAATTTATCAAACAAAATAGACTTAAAAACAAATTCATTGAAACATACAAGATCAAATAGGCATATTAAAGAGGACAAGAGGAAATGGGGTTCTGAATATGTTAGGTAAACCTTACCATTATGGGCTGCTTAACCTGATCTTCATGGTGATTGTGGTGAAACACAAACAACACCAATCCTGCAATCAAGAACATCCCAAGAAGCGCCCAGATCCACTGCGATAACCTCCTTCTAACTTGGCGCCGGTACTCTGCCGGTCGCCTCCTCATATTTCTTCACAATTCACCACTAAAAAGAAATCAAGATTTTCCAAATCCACCCATCACCCAAGATTTAAAATACCAGCAAGAAACAGTCATAACGCTACCAAAAAAGCTATAAACTCATCAAGAATCGAAGGTGAGACAGACACAGAAATAATAATCAAGAAAAGGGAAAGAATAGTGTATCGAATTGAAGGTGGTTGGTTCAAATGGAAAGAGCAAGAAGAGAATGATTGTGATCTGCGTTTTGTCTCTGTAAATGGTAAAAATACAAGAGAGAGTAGAGATTTTCAACCAAAGTTGTCTGTCTGGCTCCTTTTATATTTATATATTTGAAATGAACGAGGGGCCTCAGCCTGGCTGTGGCTGTCTATGGAGTGAAAGTTTTATGAGAGGGAAAGAACAAGTAAAAATGAAACAGCCAGCAAGCATATCAAACTTACCACAGTCGATGCCTTTTTTCTTTTCTTTTTCTTTTTTTGAGCTAGGGACAAACACTTGTTGAGGGGATGTTTGTTTTGCGCGGATCATAAAATATTTTACATGAAAAAAAAAATTTACAATATTTATAAATAATGATTTAAAAAAAATAATAACAGTAAAATAGTGATTATAATGTATTGTGGTAATGGTTATGGTTATAATAGTAATTATGATATCGATGATGGCGGTAACAAAGGTTAATGTAGAAATAATTGTAATGATGATAAAAGTGGAGATAGAGGTAATAATGGTAGTAAAGTGATGGTGGTGGAACAATGAAGGTGGAAGTGGTGGTGGCAATAAAATTGTTGTGGTGGTGGTGGTGATATTAGTAGAGTTGTGTTAGTGGCAATGGTTGCGAGATTGTGATTGAAATAATTAGATGATATTGTGAGTGAATTTCTATTTGTAAAGTATTTTATGAAACTTCGTGAATTAAAAATATTTTTCTACAAATAAATTAACTTCAAAGGTTGATCGTAAAATATTTTATTGTCACGACCCCGAAGTGGGTCATGATCGATGCGAGAATTGAGCGAACCGTAAGACCTACCTCAACTCAAGAAGTTTCGAATATCTAAACTATAATTTTCAAACCTATACCACATCAAATATCCTTTCTAATTTACAATATCACAACTAATAGTTAATATCTTATAACTTCAATACGATGAAAATTCTATACTATTCTTGCATTTTTCAAAACAATATCCATAATTAAATTCTAATACAACTCCCACAAATATAATTGCAGAGTTTCTAAAGGATACAACAAATCAATTCACAAGTTCCAAGAGATTACAAGTAAATGAGCCATAAGATCAATGTGCTAGCTTCAAGACAAGTAGCTTATGGAAGTAAAAAGGGCAATCTCGCAAACCCTACAAAACTAAAATAGTGAAGTGTTAACAAATCAATAACTCGGTAAGTAGATACTATATAACATATCTAAGGAAGAAAAACGGACTAAAGATGATAATTTAAATTTACTCAAGATGCAATGGTTATTTCTCAAAGTTAAATGCATATTATAAATATCAAATCTTGTATCATATCAAATCATCAAAATTTATATACCACATAATCCAATCAAATATCTAAATTTACACATGAGGTGAAACAAGCATAACATATCATTGGATGCAAACACCTAAAGGCTACGCCTCCCATAGTTAGGTTTTCGTATATTGGCTAACATGCGAACTAACTCTACACCTCTCTTACTAGCAAGAGCATTTTCATATCGGTGAGCTCACGGACTGTGCCTCCTATAGCTAGGTACCCCAAGGTAACCAATCAAATAAAAAATACATAAATTATACATATTTCAAAAATATACAAATCTAACACCTCAAATACAATTCATGCTCAAAATCAAATTTGATAGTGCAATTCAATATCAAATAAACACTTACTAAAATTATACGAATAAATAAAAATGAAAATCTAAATTAAACTAGTATTTAAATCCATAATCACATATCAAACCATAAGTAAAACACTCATTCAAATATATATATTTAAATGCTTTTTTAAAATCATATCAAACCATTTTCGATATGAAATCAATTCAATTGCACTAGGGTTCGCTCCTATCTAAATTCCAATGAATGTGCTTGTATCGTAGTTAAATCAATGATGCATGATAGATATATCGAAGGAATTTAAAAACATAATATGCTCTATAATATCCACTCACGATACAATTAAAAGATCGAATAAAATCATGGTTCGTCGAGATGGAGTTGTCCGCTCGAAGAATCTAATAACACAAAATAATGAAATAATCATCAATATCACATATCAAAAGAATAATTCCAAATAAATAAATTATTCTAGAAATCGAGATACAAGATAATTTATAAAAATGAAATTGGTCAAAAAGATTCAAGTCTGGTAACTTTAAGTAAACTCTTACTCTCTCAACTAATTTTAGATAATTACCTAACTATATTCCATCATAAATTCTCTTTCAATCTTTACATATACCATCTTTTCAATATAACTCATCATCCCAACTAAATTGAGAATTTCTTAGTTGAATCATTAATTCTATTCCAATTTACTCAATTCTCATTTTATTCATCTTTAATTGTATTTATATAACTTAATTCTTCATTTTTTTTCAAATTCTTTTCAATTCAAAACCCAAATTTCAAATTTTTTACTATTCATCATCTTTGACCTCTCAATTTAGTCAAATTTATCGGGATTCAACTTCATAAATCACTAATCCAAGATAACTAAAATCACTTAATTGACTATTTTCCATATGGGTCTCAAAACCCTAACATTAATCTATCTCATCCCTTCATTCTAACAACCTAATACAAATTAACTTTAAAATCATCAATAAATACATATAAATATCTCCATTTAAAGAACATATGATAAAAATTCTTACCTTTGACAATTGGCTCTATAATCCCAAATTTCGATCCTAAACCCTCTAAGCCTTTCAAGCTTTAATCTAGCTAAACTTTACTTTAATCAACTTGTTTTATGATTTTTCTAAGTTAATTAGGCAAGGTTTTAACTTAGAAGTTAGAGGAGGGAAATGGAAGGAAGTTGAGAGAGTGAATAAGGAAGAAAAACGGAGGGGAAGAAGAAAGAAAAGTGAGGGACACAAGTTGTCCCGTTTTTCATAAGTTCGAACCATGTTTTTTTTTTTTTTATAAAAAACTTAAATCTTATTTTTAGGACAAGTTATTACATTTATATTGAATAATTTTACTATAAAATATTTGTAGGAAACAAATTCTTGATTTTCTTAGGTTTGTTTCATGTAAAATGTTTTACACAATACAAATGCCTCTTTACTAATACAAATCAATCTTGAATTTTCTTATTCACTATATGAGTTATTGTGATTGCTTAAAAATATCATTATAAATATAAATAACTTACATTTTTAATAAAATCGATGAGTGATGATATCGATCCGAATGAATCATCCTTTCTACGAAAGTAAATCTTTACCTATTAGGCAAGAGGAGAGCAAATAACAAATTGTCTCTCAATAGGATATACAAATATTTTGTTTCTATTACTAAAAAATTTATATTGTAGTTAGTGAATGAAAAAATAACATAGTTAATGTTAGGGATAGTATTATCTTTTTTGTAGTAAGGAATTTTGTATGCATTAGGAATTTGTCTATTTTTTTGAGACTAAAGGAAGCCTAATGTTGTGAATTGATGATTGGTGACCGTTTATGTTTTCTTTGTTAGTGGGTTTTTAGATTTAATGTCATGTTTGTGACATTTTAGCAGTCGATTTACTAAAATTTGATGATAATATATGTGACTAATTGGTGATTGATGATGTGAAATATATGGGCGAAGTGTGGTTGATAATTTTACAAGAGACTAGATAGAGCAATGAATGAAGAACAAAAACTGACTTTTTGTAATTTTCACAAAGTTATTTTGTGTTTTGTTTTATTCCTAAAGAAATGAAAACTCAAACCCCCAAATAAACATATTGAACATTGTATTTTATATATAAAAAAATAAAATAATATCGAACAACATCTGAATTAATTGAATGGTCGTGTTTATTTTGTAAAAGATATTTTCTAAGACATTAATATCCTTATTTTTCAAAACGAAACACATAAGAAAATAATTAAAAAAAATATTCCTATCAATTTATAAATTAATTTAGGATAACATATTTTAACTTTATGGAGGAAAATAATTAGCATAAAAACTGGCATTAGCAATTTGTCACGACATCAACTCATGATGTGTCCCTTGCATTATTAATCATTTGGATCACTATTATCAGCTCCACCGCTCTTAGCACAACAATAACCAACAACTTGCAACTTCTGCCATTCGAATTGCCAGCTCCAAAGAATTTTTGGGTTTGTCGTAATTAAATGGTTATCCTAAAACTTTTTGGGGTTGTTTGAGTAAAAATATAGTTTGGGGAGTTCTATGATAAAGAATCTAAACTTGAGGTAAAAATTTGAAATCTACCATTTTTTTTTTAATTTTTATTTTTTGCTAGTAGAGAATAAACCCTGCCTCTCAAATTGCCAGCTCCAAAAAATCTGCAAGAATACTCTCTCTCCTCTCCCACTCCCTCCTCCTTCTCAAAGTAGAGAAATTTCCCATCTCCAAATTCAGAGGCTACAGGTTTTTACTTCTCTATAAATCCTTTATTTATTCATTTATTTATTATTATTGTTGTTTTTATAATTTTGGATTGCATTGCAGTTTACAATTATAACATCTGCAGGGCTGAAGAGAGGAGAGGAAATGGGAACGAAATCAAAATCTGAGAAATTTTATGCAGATTTTGTAATGGGAGGAGCAGCAGCAGTAGCATCAAAGAGTGCTGCAGCACCAATTGAAAGAGTGAAGCTTTTGTTGCAAAATCAAGGAGAGATGATTAAGAGAGGCCAACTCAAAACACCTTACATGGGTATTCGTGATTGTTTCAAAAGGGTGTTTAGAGAAGAAGGTCTTTTTCTTTCTGGAGAGGTAACCAGGCCAATGTCATTCGATATCTCCCTACCCAGGTTCTTCTATTTCCTTCAACATCTTTTACTTTCTCTCTACATAACATAACATAACATGCTTCTCCTAAAATAAATACTTTTTTTGGGAACTGTTTTGGGGTTTATTCTACAGTTTTTGAGTTTAATGATATAATGATTGTGCTTTACTCTGTTAATGCTTGTTCTATGCTTGTCCGAGAGTTTAATGATATAATGATTGGCATGGCATAATAAGTTTATCTAATATTGTTTCTGATTCTTACCCTCCAAATTAACACACAATTAAGATATGGAATGCGGACTGTTGCTAAACCCTCAAATATAATAATATAAGTTATTGTTGTCATGGCTTGTCAACGAAGAATAAACTAAGCCAGGATACTTGCTATTGGAGGAATTGGAAATGACTCATCTCTTCTCTTTAAAATTTCACTCTTTGTTTTTTTTTTCAGTGCTAATGAATCAAACTGCAACATATATTTTTCAGTGTTTTTCCAATATTTTGATGCTTTAAAATACTGCAATTCTTGCAATTCTTATTATTATTATTATTATTATTTTAATATACTTTTATTACCACAAACCCCAACCTACTTTTAATCTTTAGTACTAGAAGATATGAAGGGCCTCAATGGTGCTGAGTGAGCTTCATTCTGTGAATGAGGAAGGCCTGTATGATCAGAAACAGGCCATGGATGAGACTGCATGCTTTAAACAGCATTTTGTATTAGATGTTCTGTTACTAGACATTCTTCCTGCTCTCCCATATACAAGTGATGCATACCTAAACTGTTAAACAATTGACAGATCTCAAAGAAGACCCTCCACAATATCTATTCTCAGAAAATCACTTAATTGTTAGGAAGGATAAAATGGCGTCCAGAAGATTGATGAAATGAAGTGTTTTACTCCAAATAGATTCTGTTTTAATTATTTTTCTCAAATTGATTCTATTTTTGTTTTTGTTTTTTTTTTCCCCCTAGAGCATTACAAGCATAGTTTAAGATGAAAACTGTATTTTGATTTTTCCAATTGGTTTGTCTTTTAGATGTAAACTGTGTTTGATTTGGCCTATTCTTCCTTTTTCGGCAGCTCATTATGTGCATGTTGTTTTATTTTCTCCATTTTAGTACTGAAGCTTAGACTCTTATTATTCAATGAGCATCTTGTATTTCTTAAAAATTGGGGCAACATAATCCTGTGTAAGTCCACCCTGTCTAACTTTCAAGCATTAAGATAAGTTTCTGATGCAGATATTTATCATAAGAGATCACAAACGTATCATAAGATTTTCTCTCTTGAAGATTCACACTCTCCATACACAGACCACTTAACACCAATTCATTTTTCTGTCCTTCATTGCTTTTAAGACCTTTGGATCAGTTATCTTGCTGATTATGTGCTAACTATTGATCAACATTGTTGAATGTTAAGTTCCAATTTAGAATTTCATACGCTCAATTAAATATTTGAGCATGACTTCTGTAACCTTTGTTTTATGATTGAGTGTGTGACTGGTGAAATATCATAAGCAACTTTGTGCTAAACATACATATCAAAAGGATTCAGTGATTTAATTGTTTCGCACTGAAGTTTGCTGACTTGCACTCTTGTTTAAGATTTCTTTTATATCATATTTTCTTATTTGCAATTTATGTTCCTGTCTAATTTAATTACTGAAACAGATGTTCGATTGTCCATAGGCTTTCAATTTTGCATTCAAAGGTTACTTCAAAAGCTTTTTTGGATGCTCGAAAGAGAAAGATGGTTACATGAAGTGGTTTGCTGGGAATGTTGCTTCTGGAAGTGCCGCTGGAGCAACATCTTCACTGTTTCTGTATCATTTGGATTATGCACGTACCCGGCTAGGGACTGATGCAAGGGCATGCCCAGTAAATGGTCAACGCCAATTTAGAGGGTTATTAGATGTATACAACAAAACTTTGTCAAGTGATGGAATTGTAGGTCTGTATAGGGGATTTGGGGTTTCAACACTGGGAATTACTCTTTACAGAGGCATGTATTTTGGTATCTATGACACCATGAAGCCTATCATTTTGGTGGGATCTTTTGAGGTAAACACATCTGCCTTTTGTTGTGGACCTATCTAGTTCGGGCTTGTCTGTTCAAAATGGACTGAATTTGCATCTAACCTTTGACTTTAAGTGTGGTTCTAGATGTTGTTACATGAATGTTTGAGCAGTTATTTAGTGTCGTGGGATCATTAAAGTGTGGGACTAGAAAGGGTCCATGTCAAACTTGAAAATTTTTAATGAATCATGATCCCGGGCTCTGATTGAAGGCTGTTGACAAACTCTTTATAAAACCTCACCAAGTTCAAATCATCTTATTTTTCGATGGGCTCATTTCCTGATGAATAGTAATAATACACCACAAGCATTATCTTATTATCATTATCTTATTCTTTGGGCTGGTGTGATACTATTTTTAGTTTCTTTGTACCACAAGTTCATGAAGTTACACGAGTAATGATGCCTTGTTGGTGTATTTTGCAGGGGAATTTCTTTGCTAGTTTTTTGTTGGGTTGGAGCATCACCACTGTATCTGGATTCTGTGCTTATCCCTTCGACACTCTGAGACGGAGAATGATGCTTACTTCCGGACATCCTGTGAAGTATCGCAATTCCATGCATGCTTTTCATGAGATTATTCGCCTTGAAGGTTTTAGAGCACTATTCCGAGGAGTTACTGCAAATATGCTTCTTGGTGTGGCTGGAGCTGGCGTACTTGCAGGGTATGATCAACTGCACAGAACTGCAGTTAGACATGGCTATGTTTTCGAGCCACATAATAATGTCTTGAAGTGAAATCCTGTACATGCGATGTAGCTTCATTGGCTGATTCCCATGGTAAATAGCCGTTGACAATTTTGAGAAGTAAATGATAAAAAAAGAGGGGAGGGAGGGGAGGAAGATGCTTGTAAAGTAGAGCAGTGACATTGATTTTTTGTTCAGGTTTCGCCCTGAATGCCTATGGAAGATCAAAGGATAGCTTCCATGTTCCTCATTTGCACAGATATTTTGAAAACCAACCTGACAATCCATCTGGAAATGTAAGATAGGTCAAAGGGGGAGAGATTGGCCTGGAATAAACTAAAGGATCATATGATGAGATCAGTGTAATGTAATAATCATGTCAAAATTATTCAAATTGTAAGATCTTATGTCTTCACAGGGACACGAAACTAAAGATTCTTTTTAGTAACAGAATCCATGTTGTCTTCTCATCTGCTTGTTTTTAAGGAGCCCAAGAAGTTAATGCAACTATGCAGTAAGCTGAATGGAATGTGTGTAGCCACAAGGACAATTTCCTGGCATTTCTAATGAACAGGCAGCGCCCATCTCAACGAAGGTAGCACTACTAACGTGAGAAATCCTGCCGAGTAAAGGGTTGTATTTAAGTTTCCCTAAAATGGGTGCGTGTTGCCATGGTAGACTGGACGGTACCAATTGCATGGTTTCAATTGCTTGAAATATTGGCACCAAAAAGTTCTGCATTTACTCCTAAGAAAATCACTTGAACAAACAATTAGCATTTGCTTTGTTTTTGTTTTTTTCCCCCATTTCATTGAAGGGCAGGCTTCCCAGAGTCGATTCTCGTAGATCATGCAAAAGAAATAAATCTAAGCCAACAGCCAAAAGTTTTTATGACGCTTGGTGGTAATCAAATAACCTCCAAGTTTTTTGCCTTTACTCCTCACTGCAATTGTCATGCAGGAAGCATTTTGGATGCAATACTCCACTGTCCCGGCTCCACCGCGGTTCCTCTTCCCTGCCCATCTCTTCATAAGGCGCCACATTATTGATCGTTTTCTTTGCCCTAACACAAGCAGTGACACTCTTCGCTGTTTTGCTTCTTCCACTATCATTGGACCCCTTTCTTTACCTTCGTGCATAGCCACCACCACTTGCACCTTACAAAAATAATTAAAACCAACAACTTTATGAATTTTTTTTTTTTTAATTATCATAGTTGCTGTTAAAGTAGCCAAAGAAAATTGTTTCTGGCTTCCCTAAAATATGAACGTCTTAATACAGAAACCGTCAATTTAATTATTGACATATATCTTTCTGATTAAAAATTAAAAAGAAAAGATATTGGGCTAGCATGGTTGGCAGTTGGCACTAGGGATGGTGCACCTTCTAGTTACCTTGCCTTTGTTGACTTTAATGTCTTATTGTCTTGTCTGGACTTAATTCTTTAAAGCTTAAAATTATTTCAATGTCAGTGTCACTTACCCCTGGCCTTCTCCCTTGACACATATTTTTCATGGATTGAAGCGTCTCGTGAGCCCTCAGAATCTGCTCCAAACTAGACTCAGGACCTGAATTGAAAAATAATTATTGACCTTAGTATATGATTACTCCGTTTATTAATCTCAACATATATGTGGTAAGTAATCTGACCTTTTTTGGATGGCTTACAAACATACAGAAGAACAATGGTATCTTGGTTCTGAACAGTGTGAGACAAGACCCATTCAAGAGCACCCTTTGCTTCAAGGCTCGAATCGACTACCACCATAACCTTGTTGCCATTTCCAAAACCATGATCACCAGCAAAACTCTCCGTGCCATTGCCCAAAAATTCCACCTTTTGATCACCTTGGACGGAATTAGAGGTGGGTTTTGATCGAAGAGATGGAGAACGGACCCGAACACGAGCCATGGATCGACTAACACAAAATTTCGGTAATCTTGTACGTAATGGAGCCATTTTGCAGGCTGGAGCGCAATTTTGGGTGGGAAACTGAGGAATATATGTTAGTAAGACCTGCGAGGAGCAAAATATATGTCTTTTTTCGTGGGGACTTTGCTGGCTAGTTTGACGTAAAAATTCTTCTTCATTAATCAGTATTCTTGTTTGTTTCTTTTATTTTCTAAGTGGGGTGGCATCCTCCTCAACGTGCTTGCCAATATCATGCAGCGCTGCCTGTGGGACATGGGCTCCATCACCACAAGTTACCGGTTGAATTCAGCACTTGCTGCTATGATAACAGTTGACGCCTTAAATGATTCCACACGTTTGTAAGAAATAATCTAATCAAATATTGACGATAAACTCCTTGACCTATTACAGACGTGCAACTAATTCTTGCAATCATTAAGATTAGGAAGAGATGAATCTACGTTTCTTGCAATCACTAGGCAGGGTTGGGGTAGAAGCACGTACCATGAATAAAAAATTAAATAGAAGTTAGGCGAATTTATCAATGTCATCGAAATAGAAGTTAGGCGATGCTTTGTCCAATTTATTTGTTGATTAGAGTCATAAAAACTAGATATCCACGACCCACTACTTAAATAATAATAATAATTATTATTATTATGGACTATTTTTGGTTTTTTTTTGGATGATAAAGATATTTTTGTATTAGTTTTTGCAACAATTAAAATTAAATCATGCTTTAAATAATTTTCAAGATGAACTCTTCACATTAGTCTATTACATTCATAAGAATTTAATAATTTTTTTTTTTTTGGATACTATTGTTAAAATTTGAACCCAAAAAATAAAACAAATCTTTTTAACCTCTAGCCCAATCTTTTGGGGTTTGTTTTTGCATTATTTTCCTATTTGTACACCATGTAAAACTTTAATATATATACATATAAGTATTTTTTTTTTTATCTCTTGTAATGTAACACCCCCGACCTAGAACCTAGTAGGTCGAGAATATTATCGACGTTAACCTACATTCGAAGTGCAATGAATGCAAGCCAATAAAGTACTATGTCTTTCTTATGATATTACTAGGTATGGACTACTCTGCGAAAACCTATAAATGAAGAATATGTCCTACATTTCAGTCCAAAATGTACTATAAATTTTTTGCATTTTATTATTTTATTCTAATTCTAATTGCTTGGACCGAATGGATCGGATCTACAACACTCAATTTTTTCAAATTCCTTTTTCTCTTAGTTTGTATAAGTTTATTTAATTATTACTCCTTATTCGGTATTTAATTTTGTTTATCTTCATTAATTATCATGTATTATAATTAATTTCTTATCTCTTCTGCTTTCTTATTATATTATTAATGCTAGTGTGTAAGAAAATAACTTAAAAAAATCTACACTAACTATGGCTACGCTACCATTATTTTACTATCGACATTTCAATTAATATATAGACTATCTTTAATTTACATATACCGGTTCTATATCACCTACTACAAAAATCACTTATTTATTTACATTCATTTCCTTTCTAACTAACTACTCATTTGTTCATAACCTTAACTATTATATAAAATAAAGATGCCATACCCAAGTATATATGCTAAAACACCAATAACTAAAAGCACAACGAGTGAGGAGGAGGTCTAGCTTACATCCACATGTAAGATACGGATGACGAACTATCGGGAGTGGTCCTTTAGTAGTCGAGTCAATCGAGAATATCGCCATTTGTCTTACCTTTGATTCCTACACTACAAGAATTAGGTGAGCGATTGCTCGGTAAGTTAATCATGTATGGCGTGTATATATGCACATGAAAAATCATTTTTCATGTCTTTTTCGAAATCATTTCCATGCCTTGAAATATTTTCCATGATCGATCTTCAAAACATTTTTCTATGCTCGTACGCTCCTTGCCAATCATCTAACTATACGTGTCTATATAGGCTCGACCCTCTTTCCCTAAGCATTTCTCTTGTGGGGCTATTACCGATTCTTCCATAGTCGAGGCTAATATCATTTCCCTCAATGAGAAATGCCATTTCCTTCCAGTGGGGCTTCCCCAACTTGAAGAATTTCTTTGGCTTTGGCCAATGCCGGCTTTTCGGTGAAGGAACTGTTAGGGACCATGAAACCGTGAAATCCATGAATCATGAAATATTTTTAGTTGCTATTGAAAAATTCTTAATAGAAAAATCCTTTTTCATAACTTAAAACTCTTTCCATGAAATCCTTTCCATAACTTGGCATGCATATGGATTTTAATGTAAACGCATAATCACTATGATTCCATGTAATGCATGCCATGAATGATGTGCATTTATACCATAATGATGCTTATCTCAATATTATAAATGCACCATAATATTCATACCTTGCATTGCCATCCAAATTATTCCAAATAAGACCACTAATATAAGCATTACATAACACACAATGGCAACAAACCAAGGTATTACACTACATCAATCATCAATTTCACAACTTCTACATATGATAAACACATTATATACATCAATGGCAACTCATAAACCACATCACAACCAAATCATATAAGGCAAACTATAAACCCTAAATTCCTTAATGTTTTCCGAATTTGTCTTTAACTTAGGCTAGGTAATGTTTGCTAATTTCGATGTTAATTTCTCATGCTAATTCTTTCAAATACATTTTAATATTAAGAATTTAATTAATTAAGCATTCATAAACTAATAGCATGCACATACCCTAAATTAGGCCTAATGGGCCGAATTGCCACCTAAGCTAAACTAGGTGAAATTTTTAATTTTAATGTAACTTTTTGCACTAGATCATCTTAATATGCCTCACTAAAACCTAATCAAGCAATTAAACATTAAAAAAATCAAAGCATCAACCCCCTCTCCAATTTGTCCATTTTGGTCGCATGGTTTCTCTCTCCTAACCTTAGGAGTTTTTTTATTTTTCATTATCAATTTCACGCCCAATTAAAATGTTTCAACATCAATTAAATGAATTTCTAGGTCAAAATCATTTTCCCCAACTTGACCTAACTAAGAACCCTAACCCTAATTTTCAAAATTAATTCAATTAAACATAAAATTAGGGTTCAGAAACAACAATTGACATTCAATAACACTTTCTTATGCTGTAGATGAGATTAACTTACCTAGATAGCTCTAATTAAACCTTGAAAAGTTGATTTGCCTTGGAATTTCTTCCTTCCTCTTTTCTCACTAAACTTTTGACCTAATCTTCAAGTTTTCCTCCTCGGAATTTTTGGTGTTTTAAATTGAATTCTATGCTTAATTAGATGGTTTAAGATTTTCGGAAGTGTTTAGGTGAGATTTCAAGTGGAATTCTATGGAAAATTTGCAAGAGTTCACCTTAAATTTTCTAATTTCCTATCATTTTTCTCTCATCTTTTTCACCCATATTTATAGGTGAGCTTGGGTGGACTTTTGACTTGATCTCCACCCTTCATTTGGTTTAATCCTCACCCTTAATCTTGCTTTCAATCGTTGCCCTTCATTTGCTTTCATCTTAGCCTTTTATTTTTCTTTAATTTTAACCCTCCATTTAGCTTAATCTTAACCATCCATTTAATCCACAAGTCAATCTTAGTTAATCAACCCCAATCATGTAACTCAAAGCCAGCAAAGAGGAGAAAAAATCTCTTCCAAAAGTTGCTCCAATTTAGTCCCTCAATTGGGCAAACTTTCCTACAATTACTTCTCCACAAGTCCTCCAATTAACCAATTAATTCCTTTAGGTCCTTCCTTTAAAGGTTTTCTAACAAATTTTTACTTCCTAAAGTTGATTTCTAATTTAATTTAAAATTTTAAACTCTTAATTTTTATGCAATTAGGTCTCTAATTTTATGCAATTAGGTCCCTACTTCTATAAAATTTATTCTACACTTTTCAAAAATTAAGTTATTTGCATAATAAATTAAAAACCTCCTATAAGAATTTATTCATCATTCACATAATTTTTATACACTTATTTAAGCCATCAAATTAATTACTTTGTGTAAAAATGCACTTATTGCTATAGAAAATATTCCCTATGCATAGAAAAATTCATCTAAGTTCATGAAATATTTCTACACATCCTAAATGATTTTTCTATGTCCATTGGATAATTTGTATACCCCTCTAAAACACCTAAAATAATTAATTTGCCTAAAAAACAGTATTCATGCCTCGTAAAGTTCAAATAAAATAATCACTTGGACACTAGAAAATTCATCCAATGGCATAAAATAATCTAGCACCTCTTGAGCAAATATTCTATGTAAATAGAACATTTTTCATGCACATTTAAAATGCTCAAAACATTTATCTTGTAGAAAAAGTTACTATTCTTGCATCAAAAATTAGATAAAATATTCACTCAAGACAAAAAAAATGATCTTAAGCACAACGAATATTCTAACAACCATATAAAAATTATTTTATGTCCATGAATTAATTTTGTCACACCTTTAATATATTTTTAATTCATTTAATAATGGTTCGGGTTATTACATGTAACCTATTTAGTATTTTATTGGCTTTTTATTTTAGCTATTTTGAACTCTAAAAATACTTAAAAGCAAACCAATAAAAACCAAAAATATTAAAATAAAAAATAATAAATTCATCAAATTATTAATTGGATCGTTAATTAGTTTTTAAAAGGATTTTTTAGTTATTATATGACGTTAGTTTCGACTCATATGATCTCGTTGCTACCCGACATCGGACGAAACTCTCAAAAAATAAAACTGATTTTGATTTATTTTTGAATTATTTATAATTTCTGGAGATATGAGTTATCATTTATTTTGGGAGTTGTCATCGAATATTGTAGGAACTAAGAGCCTAAATCTAGCACGTACTTGGACCGGAGATTATAGAGTAAGGAGTTGGTTATGCTTTCAAGAAGATATGGATAATCCAAAAGTGTCATTTTCTAGGAAAGGTACTATGTCTAGCTTAATCTTAAAATTCATTTCCTAAGGTATTTTATTCGTGCAAGATTATTTTCGATTTGAACTCTAATTTATTTTTCTAAGCCAAATTAAGTTTTTTATTTTTGATTGTGGCTTCGTATTGAACCAATTTTCGGACACTTTTATTGGGATACACGTTAGTTCAAATATCAAATCCCTTTTAAGTCTTGACACAGTACGGTGTATCGGATAATGTCTTGATTATTAAAATGATGATTTGTTTTGCTAACAACGAGTCTCTATCGGATATGATACTTTGTTAAGAATTTTAATTTTAATAATTTTTTTTGCTAAAAATAGTTCCTTTCATATAAAAGACTTTGTTTTAGAATTTTAATTTTAATTCATTTTTTTCCAAACAACGAGTCCTTATTAGATAGGTGACTTTGTTGAGAATTTTGAATTTTTTTTTTTTTATGACAATCCCTATTAGATGGGAGATTTCATTAAAAAATTTAATTTTAATTAGTTTTTCACTAACAACAATCCCTATGAGATAGGAGATTTTGTTAAAAATTTTAATTTTTTTTTTTGTCAACGGCAATTCCTATTAGATAGGAGACTTCGTTATAAATTTGAATTTTAATTAGTTTTTTTGTTCATTATTTTTTTTGTCTAAAGTTCCTTCATTTTTTTTTTTTTTTGACATTGTTATATTTATTTATTTTTTCTATTTATTGTTTGTTGATAAAAAAATTGTCACGAGTCTCTAAAACTTAAAAGACTCAACAATTCATTTGTCAATTAATTATCTAACCTAATTATTATAGTGAATTCTAAAATTTAAAGTTAACTAAATAAATTCCAAAGCATCTAAAAAAAAATCTAAATTAATGTGGGAAATAAAAATGTATAGATAAAAAAAATATTCAGATTCAAATTATCTAAAAAAATAAAATCAAAGCATATAAAAAAATTCATTGGGCCCTTGATCCATTGGGTCAGGCCCATTGGCCTAGGCCTTATCCCCTACTGTCTCCATTTCTTTTCCCTTTTTTTTTTTTTTTTTTTTTTTTTTTTTTTTTGACTCTTGACTGGACTGGTTCCAGTTTCATTTTTGCTTTGTATATTTATTTGTTTTTATTTTTTTTCGGATGAAGCTGGACTAGTTTCACCTTGTTTGCTCCTTTTGTTTTTAGGTCTGGGCTGGACTGAAACCAGCAGCCTTTATTCAGCATGCCTACGGGGGTGTTCCCTGCCCAACCTTTATTTTTTTTCCGCCTACTGGATGGACTTAAAAGTCCATAAACACAACCCATTTTTTCTTCTTCTTCTGTTTTTTTTTTTTGTTCCTTTTAGTTTTCGATCATACAGCGCTTGGTCCCTCTCTCCCTCTCGTTCTTCTTCTCATAACAGTGTTAATCTTTCCTACTGCTTTCTTCTACAATCTCTCAACTATCATCCCCCAAACCCCCTCTTTAGTATCCAAGTATTATTATCATTGCTTCCATACCAAAGAAACGTGAAAGCATCCATGGTTTAGGATCTTCATGAAGTGACAGTGACAAAGTCACTATCACTTGCTCAATGTTTCTAGACAAACAGGTGAAACATGCCTTGCACAAAACAATATCAGAATGGGTTAGAGGGTTACCTGAATGAAGAGTTTGAAGATGGAATGAAAGGGGAGAACAACTGACTGTAACTGAATGTATCTTCTGCTTTTAATTTCAAACCGTTTCAGCTTTCTTCCTCTTAATCCTCCTTTGATCTTTCTTTCCTCACCTCTAGATTATTGTTCTAACCTAAAGAGAGCTTGACAATCGCAGCAAGTCTCAAAGTCAGTTTTTTTTGCTTGTTTTTCTTTCCTCTTTCTTACTCTGTTTGTTTTTCTTCCTTCACTACTGTTTCTTTTTTTTTTTTTTTTTGCTCTCTCTCTCTCTCTCTCTCTCTCTCTCTCACTCTCGTTATTTTCCTTGCTAACCCCCTTTATCTTGCTCTCTCTCTCTCTCTCTCTCTCCCTTCTTATCCACACCCTTCATTCTACCCTTCACTCTGAACTCATCCTATCCTTTCATTTTTTCTTGCCCACCAAGTTTTTTTCTTGTTGTTTTCTTCTGCCTAGCGTCTCCTTGTCCTTTTGGTGCAGCGTAGGGAGGGGCGAGAAACGAGGGATCAATGACGTGGATTGGATTTTGTTCTGGTCTTGAAGGACAACTTGTCACCAACTATAACAAACTAGTTCAGGCCTGTTCCTCATTCTTTCTTAAGGAAGAAAGAGGAAACAGTGTCCGATACTTAACATTCACGGCAGCGGACGACAGGTTAGTTGTCAAACAGTCATGTTTGTCATGTCGTCTGCTATCCCCTTTCAATTTCATCCCTCCATATTTAAATTCTTCTTCAATTATATCCTTCGAGTTAATTATTTTGGTCTCTAGCTTCAATTGTTTCTAATTACCCCTCAATTTCTTCTCAATTGTTCCTCAAATCTTCTGGTATTTATGAATTGGCCCTTAACATTTTAAAATAAATCGAGATCGAATCCTTGAAAATAGAATTAACATCTCCCCCCCCCTTTTTCTTTCTTTTATTATTATTATTATTATTATCATCATCATTATTATTATTTTTGTGTAATAATATATATTTTTTTAATTTTCAAAGATTAGGGAATCATTACAACCTAGAAATAAAATGAATGAACTAATAATAATAATAATAGAAAAAAAGAAAATAAAAATGAAATAGATGAATTAAACCTAATTAATTCTAATGGGTCTAAAATTGGTTTATGACGAGTTGTCTTTTATTTACAATATTATGGTGTAAAGTCAAATGAAAAGAATGTTTTTTAATGACTTAGCATAATAAGCTTGTAAAAAAATCTCTTTTTTTTTTTTTTGTTCCACTTTTTTTTTTTTTGAAAGATCGATTTGGTTATCCCTAGCGACCTTCCTTGAGAAATAACAAATGTGATGTGATGGGATGGCTTTGTTGTGAAGGATGACTCGTCCCGAAAATTAAATATGTAGCACATGGTTATGTTGTGAAGGATGATTTGTCCCGAAAATTAAATATGTAGTACATGATTATGTTGTAAGCACAATCTATCTTAAAAATTAAATATGTAGCATATGGCCATGTTGTAAGGGTGACCTACATTGAAAATTAAATATGCGAGTTCACGATCATGTTGTAAGGACGACTCGTTCTAAAAACTAAATATGCACTACATGACACTGTTAGTGTAGGTGCCATAGATCCAACTCGTTTGAATGGTTTGAATTATTGTATCATTGCATTTTAAAATTAATAAGAAGTCTTTCTATTAATTCTTATTATTTATTATTTGATAGATAGAATTAGATAGAAGTTCATATGATATGCATTGCATTAATGATTGATCAATAGGTACGAGAAAAATATTAATGCATTTAAATGATATAATTAAATGTCTCAAGTTATAACATAATCAAGAATGGGCATTAACGAGTATGCGGTAAAACTCATAAGTGTTATACTCTTAATATAAGATAACAATATGAAATCTTACATCTATTGATATGGTGATGCCAAAACAAGCACTTAGGTGAATTATATTAGAGAACGTACCACTAGACGTGACTCGCCATGAGGACCCATTTGGTTTAGTTTATGGGAATCTCGTACGAGATAGATACAAGTAGTCATTTGATTTGAAGTTATCACGATTAGCTCATTAGAGGATTGACTTACTTTGACATTCATTTCGATGAGCTCGGTAAAGAGCTACATGTGGACGATTAGTTGGGTGCATTAGGAATCTAATGGAGATAGGTGAATAATTGAGATAGGACATGTCATTCCTATACGCTAAAGGAGCTATCACATTGCACTTCGATAAATATCTACTCAAGAATATATGGCCATAGTGGAAATATACCAATAGAGTATAATTGGTTTATTTAAGAGCTAAGACGTTTAGAGATAAAAAAAAACTTATATGATCATAATCAAACAAACTATAAATTAAATTCGAGATAACACTATAATAAATTGACATGAGGACTAAATTGTATGGACTCATGAAAGGCAATTATGAATTAATTAATCTTCCTAGAAAATTGAATAGTCATGATGTCTTGCTAGAGGCCAATGGAAAAAGTTTTCTATTTTGAAAAGTTTTCTATTTTGGAAAGTCAATTTCCTAAAATAAAAATTAGTTCACTATTTCAAAAATCAATTTCTTAATTTGAAAATTAGTTTCCAAATTTGAAATTCAGTTATTTAAAATAAAAATTAGTTTTTTTTTTAATTTAGGTTAAAGGGTAACTTGAGAAATTGTTTTCTAATGTGGGCCTCCCTAAAAATATCCGACTCGATTTATTTGAATAGTCCAAATCAATTAGTAATTAATTAAGCTAAAGGAGTTTGGGCCAATAGGTTAATTAAAAAGCTTGTAAGATATTTTTGGTGGATAAATAAGTCTTAGAGTTTACAAGGATAAGGTTAAATTAAGCCCGTATAAGTTATATCTCCTTAACCTACAAGGAGAGTTGCTGCACCTTATAAATAAAAGGGATAGAGAGACTCATAAGAGAATAATAATAATAATAAAAGAGTGTCTCTTCTTGAAAGGAAAAAGTTACCGTGCCTTTCTCCTAAAATAGTGTGCTAGCCCTAGTTATTTCTTGAGAGAAAATTTACTTAGCAGAAAAGATTAGAGCTAGCACTTTATGATTTTTATTGCTTCTTGTGTGAGTGTTTGAGCTGCATGGATTATTAGTAGTGATCGAACACTTAGACTATTCATTTTCATAAAGTTTGAATTTTATGCTATCAAAGGTAATTACTTATCATCTTGTTATATTTATATGATTAGTTCATTCAATGACATGATCTTGAGAACTTCGGATCGAGGAAAATAAAGACTTTTGTTTATTCCTCACCTCCATAGGATGCATGATCCTTCAATTGGTATTAGAGCCTTCATTAAATCTTTAATTGTATATGATGTATATTTTGATTAACTGCATGAATTATTGATTATAAATCTATGATTTTTGGTATTTTATAAATATTCAAAGCTGAATTTGAGCTTAATAAAAAGGGCATGTGCAAGGCCAACATTGGACGTTGGTACTTGTGCACGTGCCACAAAGTGGCCAAGCTAGGCATACGCGAGCACTCCAAGCTAGTGATAAGGCTAGACACGAGTGAGTGCACTAGGCTATTACTAAGCAAATCCCAAGCCAGGTGTACCTTATGCACGTCGAGCCGGCGCCTCGCCAAATACACGAGAGCGTAAGCCAAGCTAGAGGGTGTCAAGCCAATGTCGGGCATTGGGTAGTTGGGGCACAAGGCTAGAGGTGGGCACTGGCCGATTGGGGCTCGAGGCCAATGTTAGGCATTGGGTAGTTTTAGGCACCGGCTAATGCTAAGAACTAACGAGTAGCTTATGCGAGCCGGTGTTGGGCACTAGCTAGTTGGTGTAAGGCCAATGTCTGGGCACTAGCTAATGGGTGTGAGGCCATTATCGGGCATTGGCTAGCAATGCCAACCCATAGGTCTCTAAGACCTAAAACCCCATAGGCCCAAATGAGCTCAAGGCCCAAAAATCTAAAACATTAAAATTTAAATTTTTTTTAATATTTTATAAAATGACCAAAATCATAGATTTATAATTATATTTAAATGAAATATGTTTCATTTATGGATATGCCATATATTAATGTGATTAAAGTATAAATGAATAGTATAGATGAGTTGACCTAGTTTTTAGAAATGCATGCATGCAAATTTTTAGTTAAATAGGCCTTGCGCATTCTACTTTCTCTTTTATTCCAATGTATTTCTCTTCTCATCTTACTCCCCTCAAATTTAACTCAAAATTTCTTATTCAAAAATTGTAAAAGTAGAAGATAGATTAGAGGAACGAGCACATAGAGAAGAAGCCAGCAAGAGAAGACAATCCCGAACAAAGTATAATAATTTTCACCTATGTATGTGACCCACTAGTCTCCTTATGGCTCGAGAGAGATAGTAGTAGAGATCTATTACCATTCATCGGTCTTTAAGTCATGTATGCTATTAATGTGAATGAACTCTATTATGCATGATTATGCTTATGATTGAATTCTAATATGCATGATAATTATACGATTAAACTATATAATGTATGTTAGGGTTAAAATGATGAGGCCACACCATATTAAATCATTCAAACAAATATTAAGTTATATGATTTTCAACATTATGAGAAGAGAACTCTCTTAGTCGTTGTTGACATGTTGAGATAACTCAAGGTCACTTCTTCCTTGAAGGAATCAAATCATGGGCCATGCGATATCTTCGAACATTTAGGTCTAACTTAAAATGAATTATTAGGTTTGTTAGGATAACTTAAGGTCTAATAGATTTGTACGCAAAAATTGGTATTCATATAAGATATGAGATGATGAGGAGTTGTCATACCAATGAGATTAAGAATTGTATTGGATACAATTAGTAAGAAGTTACCTACCTAATCATTTCATGTATGACTTATTAAGATAACTTAAGGTTAATGTATGTTTGTGGATGGATCCTAACCCACTAAGAAAAATGAATAAAATTTTTTTCTCGAGCCCTATATTGAAGGTTATAGAACTTGAAGAAAATAGTAGGAGAAAATATAATTTTTACTCGCTTAATTTATGCTTTATTTATTAATGCAAATCAATTAACCAAACATCCGCTTTTTATCTCATTAGGTTATTATATAGTATGACTAATAATGCATCGATTTGATCGATAACCGATGAAAGTACTTTCAATGGAACAAACTTCCTTAACCGAAAAATAAATCTAAGGATAGTCATCTAACACGAGAAGACTCTCTATACAATAGAAATGCCTCACCTAGCCGAGCCTTCTGGGATCAAGTCGAAGCTTTTACGAGTATGGTTCAAATGCGGAGATGATGTGACCACCTTTCAAAGCATTATACCGGCTATTATGACATTAGAGCATAGATGCCAACATAAAAGCATAAGCATCTTTGATATCATAGCGAAGCTTAAAAGTTTATATGATGGAAATACTTGGACATGAGTACTATAAGATAGTCAATAAGCTCTTTAGAGCCAAAATTGATAAAGGATCTAATCTCGAGAAATATATCACCGAGATGATAGGCTATATTAAGAGGCTAGCTGAGTTTAAAGTTGAAATGAAGGTAAAATTATCCATTAATTTGGTATTGCAATTATTGTTAAACAACTTTAGACAATTCATCATGTACTTTAACATGATGCATATACAAAAGACTCTTAGAGAGTTGTTATCTATGCCGAGAGAGGTTTAGCTCGAGATAAATAAGAAGAATAAGAGTTTTGTATTTCTTATTAATAAGGACAAAGGTAAGGTAAAGGGCAAAAAAAAAGCCCAAACACCAAAAGAAGCCTTCTATTGTGCCTAAAAGAGAGTGAAAAAGGTTGAGGCCTAACATATATCCAAAAGGAAGTAGTCTGCTTTCATTGCAAAAAGAAAGGGCATTGAAAGTGAAATTACAAGGAGTACCTAGCAAAGGTATAAAAGATTAGTTCTACTAGTACTTCGGGTATTTTTGTTATTGAAGTTAATTTTTTTATTGTTAATCCCATCTCATTAGTATTTAATACTAGATATGGTGCTCACATTTGTATAAATGTGTAGAGGCTTAGAGAGAGAAGGAAGATTACTTCAAGAAAGATGAATCTATATGCCGGCAATAGAGTAAGTGTTGTACCATTAATCGTAGACACCTATGAGTTAGCATTACCATATGGGTTTTTGTTTAGACATGATAACTATTATTACATTTCTAGTATAGACTATGAATATTATTTTCATTTCTTATTTAGACTAAGATGCTATTTTTTTTTATTTAAGAATAAAAATTATTGTCATGACCTCGAAGTGGGCCATGATCGATGTAAGGACCAAGGGGTTTGTGAAGCCCACCTCGATCCAAGCAAGCTTGGATACTAAACTAAATCTTAAATCATGATTGAACTTATACTATAGTCCTTAATTCAATATCATTCAAATCATCAATCGAATCAACATTATAATAACTTAAATAACATTTCTTTTATAACATCAATACAATTCATATTTCAATATCTAAAATTAATATTCATAATCAACTCCTAATACACTAGCCACAATTATAATTGTATAGCATTTAAGATTACATATATAGCAAACATAGGTTTTAAGGAGTTACAAGGAAATAAGCCCCACGGTCAAAGTGCCGACTTCAAATCAAACAACCAAAAAGAAACAATGAGTAATCCCTCAATATCTTGCAAGGATGAAATAATGAGGTTTAAGTAATCCATAACTCGGTGAGTAGATATTATATAATATACTAAGGAAGAGAAACGAATTAAGTATAATATTCTCAAATCCATGTCAAAATGTAATGCTCATTTCTCAAACCCATACATATCAAAAACACATCTCATATCACAAATCAAATGACTCAAAACAATTTCATATCAAATCATCAAAGTATTTATTCATACATATATCATACATATACGAAAACACATATATAGGTTTTTATACACCGTGAGGTAATAACATATTATTAGGAGCGAACATCCAAAGGTCATGCCACTTGTGACTAGGTTTTCGTATATTGATCGATAAACTATCTAGCACAACACCTCTTTTACTAGCTGGAATCTCGTATCATTGAGTTCAAAGGCTAACCCCCAATAGCTAAGTTCTCAGGGTCTCAAAAATATTTTTGAAAATCAAACATACTTATATATTTTTTTAAATTGATAATTCAAAAATCATGTATGCATTTTTAGAAAATACGTATATATTCAAAATAACAAACATATCATATTCATTTAAATCCGAAATCACATATCAATCATGTTCACATTTATCCAACCCATTGAAATCTCTTCTCAATTCTCATTAAAGCTTTTGATACGCAAACATTTTGAATATTTAGAATGTTTGTTCCCATCTAAGTTCTACTAGAATGCTTATAAATCATTTATAAACAATAATGCAGGATGGACGAATCAAGAACTTTAAAACGTAGTACACCATATAATATCCACTCTTAGTACAATTTAAAGAACCGAATAGAATGAAGGTTATGATGAAGTCGCTTGCTATGAGGAATCTAGCATCACAAAATGATGGATTATCCATCAATGCCATACATAAAGTAATAATCCCAACAATGAATTATTCTAGAATTAAAATACAAGATTAACAAAAAAAATGAAATTGATTAGTAAAACTCTATTTAATAGTCCTTACTAAATCCTATGATCGCTCAATTGATTCTAACTAATCATTTAATCACATTCCATTGCTAATCACTCCATCCTTAATTTGATTAAATGATCAATTCTATTCCAATTCATCCAATAATCACTCCATCCATCTTTAATTATATTTTTATAATTCAATTCCCTATTTTTCCAAAATTCTTTCAAATTAAAACATAAATTCTAATTTTTTACTATTCATCATCTTCAACCTCTCAATTTCTTAAATTCACTCAACTTTACTTTAAATTAGCTTCATTCATCACTTACCCAAGATAATTAAACATCACTCAAGTCATCATAATCACTTAGAATCATTTTTTCCTAAATGGGTCTTAAAACCCTAACCTTAATCTAAGCAATTTCTTAAGCAAATCACAATCCAAAGCTACTCCAACTCAATATCATCATTAACCATACATAAAATTCACAATTTAAAGATCAATGAATAAAAAATCTTACCTTTACATTATGCTCTTCAAATCCCAAATCCTTCTTATCTCTCAAAGCTTCCCAAGCTCTAAGCAAACTATAGTCCACTTAATCAATTTGTTCAAGGTTTCTTTAAGCTAATTTAAGATGGTCTTAGCTTAGAAATCAAAGAAGAAAAATTTAGAGAAAATGAGATAGAATTATGTGAGGCGAGGAGAAGAAAAAAAGAAAATAAAGGGACAACTAAGTCGTTATGTTTTTATACCAGCCCATTTTTTTTTATTAATTTGGGTTATTACATTCTCCTTATTAAGGATACTCCTCAAATTTTGAATCTACCCAAACCTTAGTAGACAAACAACTAAGGATACTTTCTTTTCATTTCCTTATCGACCTTTCAAGTGGCTTCTTCGGTGGAATGGTTTCTCCAAATGACCTTAACGGATATAACTACGAACCATCGGTTATTCCTCATATGAAAAATAAGGTCTTAATTCCATTATTTATAGTTTTAAGAAATGAGATGGGTTAGGTACATATTTCCTTAGCTTGGAAATATGAAACACCGAATGCACACTTGAAAATTATGGAAATAACGCCAATTCATTAGCCATTGCTCCAATTCGATAACTAATTTCAAATGGTCTAATGTATCTCGAGCTCAACTTTCCTTTCTTGACAAACCGCATTACTCCTTTGATCGAAGAAACTCGGAGAAATACAAAGTCATCAATTTGAAACTCCATATTTCTCTTTTTAGGATCCGCATAACTCTTCAATCTACTTTGTGCGAGTCCTAAGGCATTCTTGGATCAACTTCACATTCTTGATAGTGAGCTGAATTAATTCATGCCTTAAAGGTGCTTTTTCTCGACTTCCACTCAACATATTGGCGATCTACACTTTCGACCATACAACGCTTCATATGATCCGATACCGATACTAGAGTGATAATTGTTTTTATATGAGAACTCAATCAATGGCAAGTGATGATCCCAACTACCTCTTAGATCCATCATACATGCCCTAAGTATATTCTCTAAGGTTTGAATTATCCTTTCGATTAATCATCTATTTGAGGATGAAACGTCGTACTAAAGTCTAGTCTTGTACCAAATGCCTCTTATAACTTTCTCTAGAATCAAGATGTAAAATAAGTACTTCGATCCGAAATAATGGATACCAAAGTATCGTGTAAGGGCACTATCCAATCAATGTATAACTAGGGATATTGAGCATACTCATAGGAAGTCTTTACAAGTAGGAAATGAGTATACTTAGTTAGCTTATCCATAATCACCTAAATTGATTCATAACCTCATTAGGTTCAAGGCAAACTTGATATGAAGTCCATTGTCGCTCTTTCCCATTTCTACTTTGGTAATGGCAGCTCATACAACATCCATGTCGAGTTTTGGTGCTCATACTTTACTTGCTAACACATCAAGCACTATGAAAATAACTCTATAATGTCCTTCTTCATTTCAATCCACTAATAATTCTCACGGAGATCCTTATATGTCTTAACATAACCGGGATATACGGAATAGGCCATACTATAAGCCTCCATTAAAATCTATTCTCTTAGCTTCTTATTTTTTGACACACACGAGTCTTCGATGAAATCATAAAGTGCTACTATTGTCCACTCTAAAAGCTGAACTTTTTTCTTCTTGCATCTTAGTGTAAATCTCTTGGATCTCTTCATCATTAATTGCCTCTCGAATCCGATCCATCAAAACTAGCCTAATCTTAAATATAAGCCAAAAGATTACCCGATGTACTAACTCTAAACACTACTCTAAAATCTCATAATCTATTCACTTTCGATGCCATTGGCTACTTCTCTTCCGATATATGAGCCAAACTTTCAACTGGTTTCCTACTCAAAGCATTGAAAACCATATTAGCCTTACTTGAATGGTATAAAATAGTATAATCATAGTCTTTTAATAATTCCATTCATCTTTTTTTCCTCAAATTCAAATCCTTCGATCAAATATATACTTTAAACTTTTATGATTTATATAGATTTCATAAATTTTTTCATACGGATAATGCCTCTAAATCTTTAGGGCAAACATCATTATTGTCAATTCTAAGTCATGTGTATGATAGTTTTATTCATTTTTCTTCAACTACCTCGAAGTATAAGCAGCTACCCTACTCTCCTCGCATTAGCACACATCCCAACCCCATTCTTGAGGCTTCATAAAACATCAAAAATCCACCACCACCCGAAGGTAAGGTAAGGATTGGTGTCGTGGTCAAATGCATCTTTAGCTTTTAAAAGCTCTCTTCACACTTATCTAACCATTGGAACCTCATATTCTTTTGAATCAACTTAGTTGAAGGCACCGTAATCCTTGAAAAGTCTTACACGAACCTCCGATAATACCTAGCTAGACTTAAAAAGCTTCGAATCTCCATCACCAAAGTTGGTCTCGATTGATGACTTACTCGCTTCTACCTTCTTTGGATCAACCATAATTCCTTATTGGGACATAATGTGTCCTAAGAATGTCACACTCTCCAATCGAATTCACACTTTAAAAATTTAGCATATAGTCTTCGATGTAACACTCGTCTTAGATGGTTTTCATGCTCCCTCTCATTATTAGAATACACCAAAATATCATCGATAAAAACTATCATAAACTTATTGAGAAAGCACCGTAACACCTTATTCCGTGAATCCATAAAAGCTATCGAAGCATTAGTAACGATATCACGAAAAATTCATAGTGGCTTTGCGACGTCCTAAAGGTAGTTTTGTAAATGTCCTTCCTCTTAATCCTCAACCGATGGTATTCGAACCTCAAGTCAATGTTAAATAAATACTTTACACCTTGTAATTGATCAAACAAATCATCTATCCTTGGCAATGAATACCTATTCTTCATCGTCATTTTATTCAGCTAACGGTAATCAATGTATAACCTCAAAGTC
Organism: Dovyalis caffra; assembly: GCA_963924115.1. Taxonomy (NCBI): domain Eukaryota; kingdom Viridiplantae; phylum Streptophyta; class Magnoliopsida; order Malpighiales; family Salicaceae; genus Dovyalis; species Dovyalis caffra. The sequence goes on from CAWUPB010000071.1 coordinate 1,506,116, forward strand.
TCATCCTTCTTCCTAACGAACAAAACTAGAGCACCTCATGGAGAAATACTCATCTAATAAACCCCTTATCCAATAAGTTCTAAAGCGGAACCTCTAACTTCTTTAATTCAGTCCGTATCATCCGTAAGAAGGTATAGAGATAGGTTTAGTACCTAGAAGCAATTCATTATCGAACTCTATTTCTCTATCTAGAGTTAATTAGGTAATTCATCTAAAAATACATTAAGAAACTCTCTAATGAATGGGACTTGGTCTAAAATAATCACGAGTATCATTAGTCTCCTTTACATAAGCCAAATAGGCTACACACCCCTTCTTCATATTCTTAGTCGCCTTAATGGTAGACACTAGGTTATAAGAAGCTACACTCTACTCTTCTTGAAAAGAAATCCTTCTTCTCCTAAATCTCTAAAATACGTTATCTTATTATAACGATCTAATGAAGCATGATAATTTATCAACCAATCCATTTTTAACATTACATCAAAATCTTTCATTTTCAATAATATCAAATTTTCCATTAAATTCCTATCCATTACCTATACATCTTAGTTTCTAAACACCATATCGGATATAATGCTTTACTCTATTCATATTAACACCATCAAAGATCGGTCTAATAAACATGGTCTCACATCAAACCTCTTAGCAAAATATGGAGACATAAATGAATGGGTCGCCATAGATTCGGATAACACCACTTATAACATATGAAAAGATTTAGAGGATACCTAATACAATGATATTAGATGCCCGAACATCCCGTTGGGTGATAGAAAAAACCTAAGCTTAGCCACCACTAGTTCTTATCTAACCTTAACCTATACAGACTTCTATGACCTATACCATCTTGTCCTCAACCTAGTTGTACTCTACCACCAAACCCTTAGCTAGACCGATGACCAAATCTACCCACATACTAACTTAGGGATGGGTTAACCGGAGGAGGAGCCCGTACCCTTCCCGAAGTAGTAGCCTATGCCATCTTGTATATAGGGTAATCTCATATCAAATGACCTTATTGATGAAAAAAGAAGCATGCTTCTACCCCTTAGAGCATATACTTAGATAGGTATTGCTACACAACCGACGTACTAAGTATCCCTTTCTATAACCTTGTTGGATTGAGTGAGATGACCCTTAGCTCATATTCATTTGGGATCCACCATGGCTATTCTATCTAAAATATCTCCTTTAAGGGCCGGAGGAACTCTACATCCTCACATCTTAGCTAGAATCATTACTATGACCTTTATGCTTATCGAATGATGAGGCATCACTCTTGGCCATCTTCTTTGCTCCTTAGTTGCCTTACTCTCCATCCTCCTTATCTTGAGCTTACGGACAAAATCAATGGCCTCCGAATAACTTTGAATCCTTTGAGGAAACATCGCTATGAAAAGTGGATCTATTAGCCCATTCATAAATCTTTTCACCCTTTTTGCCTCGGTTGGTATTATTTTTGAACATATTGACTTAGCTTGGCAAACCTCTTCTCATACTCCATCGTCGTCATGTTGAAAGTTTGTACTAACCTTTCAAATTCCTCGGCCCTTTCTTCTTTAATGCTTTTCAATAGTTGCTCCTCTAGGAAAGCTTTTTAAACTATCCCTCCGACCAATCATGTCTCTTGTCATGTTTACACGATTCACTAGCACTTCCCTCAAGCATGAATGTCGTCGGCTCAACTTTTCTCTCCTTAGCACATCGAAACACAAGGAATCTCTTTTCTATCTCATCAATGAAGTGCATCGAGTCCTTGCCATCCCTATCACTCGAATAAGTTGGTGGCTTCATTTTCTGGAGTTCTACTACATATGGGTCAAACCCTACTAATCTCGATTGGGTACCAATCGTAGAAGTACTTGTTCCATCCAATGCTTGATTGGTAGACATTAGCCCTACTATAGCCTCGAAAAGTTTATATAGAATTTCCTCGACCATCATCTCTATAATATGTTGTATAACATGAAACCCAACCATGATGTCGACTGGCATCATCATATCGAGATCTTCTTCTTCTCTAAAGCTAGTCCTATTATAAAATCGTGAAGGTTTGGATGATGCCTCGGCCTCGACACGTCCTCTATGATCACCCGACCTAGTCCTTACTATTCCATAATAAAAAAATAAATCAATCGATTTTGAAAATATTTTCTCGCCTATATCAAAATAAATTTTTTTTATTTATTATTAGGTTTTTTCTTAACATGTTAATCATATCGGGACTAAATTGAATCGAAGCTAAATAATGTGAGTCCTAATCTTAGGGCTAGACATTAATTTAATATGATGCCACAATAAAAAAATAAAAAGTTAAGTTAACTTAGATGATAATTAAGTTTGGAAATAGACTTGAAAAATAATTCGATAAAATATAATTTTTAGGAGATATTTTTAGGAGTAAACTAAACACAGTATCTTTCCTAAAAAGTATGTCTTTGGGTGATTTTTATCTTTCTACGGATATAATTAACTCACTCGAATCTTTAAATTCAATACTTTTTTTTATGGTTTTCTAATTATTTTTAATAATAGATAGCAACTCTAAAATCTTTTTTCTTAATTTTTTTCCCATTAGCATCAAAATTTTGAAAGTCCTTTAAATGTTAGGTAATGATAATGTTTGAATGTGATATTAAAGAATAATCATCTTAGCATAACGACTACCTATGAAACCTTTAGAATTGGGAAGATTGGTCATTTAACAAGTTGACCACCTTTGAAACCTTTTGGAAAGATTAGCCATCTTGATAAGGTGACCATCTTTGTCATTTTTTTAAAAAGACTAATTTGTGATTGATCACCTTAGAACAGGAAAGGATTTACCCATACTTATATTTAAGTCTACTTCATCTATAATAATGATAGACTATGGGCTTCTTTAAGTGTAACATCTCTATGAGAGTTATAGGTCACTTTTTAAAAGTTAAACTTTTTTCTTGAATTGGATTACTTGCTCGGATCTAGTGTTCTTAAAACTACCCCACTAGTTAGCTATATCTTTTAAAAAGACATTGGAATGACGTAATATTATCGTTTGATGTTGGGCTCACTCTAGCTTTAACTTGCTTATAGAAATGTGGTCTCTCTCTTCATCATTAGTTTATATTGTATTGTACCAAAGGCTATTAAACCATCTCTATTCCTTTTTTTCAACTATTGTATTCATGATTTGATTATCCATATGCCTTAATATGTGTTATGATTGATCTATGCAAAGATCATGATCATTAAACCATCTTTATTTCTTTTTTCTAATTTGTGTATTCATGATTTGATTATCCATCAGCTCTAATATATGATGACACTATGTTAAATTATTGCTTATCCCCTAAGTTGTGTCTAGTTGCTTACTTTAAGTTATGTCTAATTGCTTGAAATAGATGCATCTTCATTAGTTTCGATTGTATTAAGTTCATCATACTTTGAAAGAATTCAACGAGGAACCGTATGAGGTGAAAATCTAATGTACAGTTATGTAAAGTGGTGGTAAAGGTGACTTATCTATCAACTATTGTACTATCACTTCTAAAAAAAAACTCTACCTTACGTAAAGTTGCTAGATTACGATTAATCTCCGGATTTGAAATCAATACTTATATACATGGTATAAGCCATAATTCACAAAAATATTTTATCATCTTAGTAAGAAAGGGAAGGGCTAAGGATTACGAGATATCATATTGTTCGAGGAATCCTATATGTTGTTGGAGTAAAGGATCATCAACAAACATGTTCTAGTGCATTGTAGATTTTTATCCAAGACTTATATTGTTTGATGATGTTATATGAATATTTGGAAACACGTAACGTGTATGACTAATCCAATAATAAGAGTTTCATAAAGGAATTGAAACATGCTATCATGAGATAAAAGATCTTCTTTCTAAAGAGATTCAAACTATTTTATGCCTAAGGTCTAGTATTTGAATAATTTCAACATGCTTCCCGATTTTCTCCTCCATCAATTTTTTTCCTAAAATTTGCAAGCCCATTAAACTAATCGGAATCATCCATAGAAAAGAGGATATTTAGAACCTTAATATCACATCATTTCATTATGTTAGAGAGTAATTCAAAGGTAAATATACCTTTTTATTCTTTTATAAACTCAGTCTCACATCTATTCCTAAATTTTCAATTGCATCTCATTTATTGTTCAAAAATTTTGAAATATTCAATCTATTATTTCGATCAAAATTTTCAACCATAGAATTTTTTTAATGAAAATATCCTTTATTAAAATACAAAAAAAAAAAAACTTAAAGTCACATGACCTTCTTGTCTTATTTTTGAAGTCTTTAAAATTTTATTTTATTAGTATTGTAATTTTTTTTTAATTTTTTACATTTCAATCACGAATATTTCGATAAAAAAATTATTTGACTGGAAAATTTTATTAAAAGGATAAATTTAACATTTTAAATACTTTTATAGACAAATGAATGCAATTAGACATATAAGGACATGTAAAGAATTTTGAGTATTATAAAGAATAGATAAATATATTTATCATAATACAAAACCATTCCTAGAACCTCATTCAATAGTTTAAAGTTTTTTATTAAAATTATTCGTTTTACATAATATCAAAACCTTGAAAACCAAACGGTCATAATCAAAATTAATGACAAGGAAAAAGATGATGAATAGTATTTTCTTATCTATACTTATGATTGTAGTAAGCGTTTTTATATATAGTGATACGATTACGTATATATAGAACTCTATGAGATAACATATAAAGTGAATCCATCTAGCTTTCATCTTATCTCATGTATAACTAGTTGAGATGTTCATGAAGTCTTTTGCTATAAGAGTTGCTATCAACATCAATGACTTGTTTTCTATTGTGTCTAGTAAAGAATTTGTTACTCTAGCAGATCACTTAATACTCCGCCACAAACTAAAAGTGGATATTTGCCAAGAGTGAGTTTGTCCCTAAAGAAACTAAATCATGCATTAGATAAAAATTTTATCAAAATATCTATAATTTAGTCCCGAGTGGAAATATATTGCTCATGTAAGCTCCTCCTTACTACCATTTCTTTGATAAAATAGAAATCAATTTCCACATGCTTGGTACATGCATGAAAGATGAAATTTGTGTATGTTTCCCTATTAGTGTTACACCATATGATAGGTGGAGAATTTGGAGAGACACTTAATTCACCTTAAAAAAGTAGCAAATCAAGATAGTTGTGTTGCAAAATCTGTAAATGCCTTATATTCCGCTTCTATAAAGTCTGCGGACTACCATTTTCTATTTGGACGACTTCTAAAAATTGAGATGTAGCCCAAAGTAAAAAGCAATGGTAGTAAGAGAGTATTGAAGTAAGGACGCATCGAATTATTAATGGTTTAACCATTGGACTCGAATGTTTCGTCGTTATCAATATCCTCTACACGGTAGTAGCCTTTAGCTACTAACCTTGCCTTGTATTGTTCAAAGCATTATTTTGTAAAATGAGGTTTAGTACTTTAATGTTGGGATGACCCGGGTAAGAGTGCTAAATCGAAGTAGAGACACGGACAAAATGAGCTTGAGTAGTGGGATGGACTAAAAGAGAAGGTAGAGAATAAAGATCGAGTATCGGTCTAGTATGAAAGAAGAGTGTTCTTATACATTTAGTCTTTGAGATAGAAAATAGATGGGTGAAATTCAAAAACTACATTATTGTCACGAGTTAGTCTTTTGACTAAAAAAAATGGTCTAGCCATTTTAGGAACATGTAAAACATCAAGTAGTTTTTATGTTTTGGAAGGAGTAGAAATATAATTAGTGCTCTCCGAGGAATTTTCAAGCACTCACCATTACCAACTAGAAGGTAATCAAGACCACGATAGGGCTTATATAACCGAAGCTTGGCGGATCGGATGTCACATGGTGTGTGGCATCGGTATCGAGACATTAAGAATGGGCATACGACATAGCAAAAGAAGCAACCAAGACATTAGCGAGATAGTTGCGAAGGAGGGAATTGCCTTTGGGAACAATGTATTGCTGTTTCAAGAGGAACATAGTCGACATTTTTGTTTGTGATCATTCAAGTGCCAAGGATTTCTATATTCTAACACATAGTGATTACTAACAAATTGAGGAGAAAATTTACCACGACCATGCCTATGAAATTATCTACCTCTACCATGGGTGTAGTTATTGAAACTGTTAGTATAAGGACTAGTGGGCTTATGAATGAGGTTGACGAGTAAGAGAGCTTGGTAATAGGGAAGACGTTGATGGTGAAAGAGAAGAAGCGAGACAAAAACTCGTGGTTTAAAAACTTATGAATAACCAAGAAAGTGTGAAGGGTCGTGAAGATTACTAGTTTTGGCTTTGTGAACAAGATAGTGATGATGTCTTTGAAGTCACTGGAGAGAAATTTGAAGAAATATAGGTTGAAATCTATGAAAGATATGGTTTAGCCTATTGAAATAAGTTCATCACTATGTGATTTGGCATGATGGAAAAACTAGGACGGTGGTTCATTGGGTTCTTGGCGGAGCTTTTGCATGGCAAGATACGGGGTCATGGTGCGAATATTAGATGGAGATGCGAGTTCACTCTCAAGTAGGTCCACTCTTTATGGGAGGTGGTGCGGTTAATGACCAATGATAGCACATCAATGGAAAGAGAGGAAATGATTGTGCTCATGAGAGATTGGTCTTGTTAAATCCAAGTAAGCCTTAAGGGGTCGTTTGTAGATTCGAGTGGGAGTGAAAATTTATTGGGGGCAATGGTTGGAACCATCAATAAAGTCGAAGAAATCTTGGCTTACGAGGAAAGGCTTCATTTGTACATGCCATAACGGATATTTTGAGTGCGTGAGTTTAAGAGAGAGAAAGTGATAAGAGTTGGCAAGTTGACCCGAGTACGGTGTTTTTTGTGATAGCGACGGTAGCATTGATAGATGAAGTAGTACTGGAGGAAGTCATTAGGAGAGGTGTAGGAAAACAAGGAAAAGAGTGAGCAATAATGATGCCAAAAAAGAAAAAAAAAGCTTTGATACCAAATCAAAATTAATGGCAAGAAAGAGGATGATGAATAGTATTTTATTGTTCGTACTTATGATTGTAGTAAGCATTTTTATTTATTGTAATATAAGTTCTATATGTATATAACTCTACAAGATAATATGTGAAGTGAATCCATCTAGTTTTAATCTTATCTCTAAGTATAACTAGTTGAGCCGTGCATGGAGTCTTCCGTTGTAAGAATTAGTGTCCGCATCCATGACTTGTCTTCTATCATGTCTAGTGAAAATTGGTTACTGTAGTAAAGTTTTGGCTGAATAGTCATGATTTGAATCTCAAGCAATCTTATTTTTTAAAATAATTAATTAAGTATAAGATAATAATGAGCTTGTGTAAATTTTAAGTTTAAAGGACTTTTACTTGAAGAAATATATGCAAATTCTAAATCTAAAAAGCTTTCACTTGAATATAAAATAATTTTTAAAATCTATTCAATAGTTTAAGTTGTTAGATTGAGTTGGTTGTTTAATACTTCGCAATAAAAGAAGCAAGTCGACTTGTTAAAGTATGGAAAGATATTTACACCACCTTTTAGATACACTATCAATACACGCCAATATAAAGATGGGTCTACTTCTACGTCCATGGAACATTGCAGTTAGTTTTTCTACATATAAATTATTACACATATGAAATAGTGATGGTTTCAAGCAGCCCGAACATTACAATCATACATAGACGCATTACTATATCCGGAGTATTAAGCAACCTATTCAACATTTTCACTTCATTGGACCAAAAATGGAGTCCCAGGCCCTTGCCCAACCTCTTGGTGTATATATATATATGGATAACAACATAGGGCAACATTCCAGCAACAAGGAGTTGATTTCCAATCTCTTATTCATTAAGGTGGCGAAGCATCCAAGCAGGCAGTAGTGCGTTGGCTCGATGCTGGATTGGAGGGAGTTCCTCCTCATCTCCAATTCCTCTCGCCAGATGGCTGCTTCTGCATTGCATGATATAATAAAAGCCTGCTTTAGTTGCTTAGCATGCACGGAGATGATGGTGAAACATGGCGTGCTTCAAGGTACGTATTGTAAAACAATTATACATACATCTCAATTAGATGATAATTGTAGTTTCCTATCATTACATCATATAAAATTTTACTTGCTATATATTTCTATGAAATGAACGGTACGTCAAGTGTGTCTTATACTAGTGCATGCATTGAGAGAAAGAGTACCTTATATTTAAGGGCTGCATTGGCTGTGGCAGAAGAATTGTAGGTGAATCCAAGACAGGATTTTGCTGTTCCCATTCTGCTTGTTGAGCTATTGCCTTCTCCTTTTCCTTAACCTACCCGTTCCCAAAATTAGATGCACCACAAGTGACACAAATGGAGTGGTAGAAGCAAATTGACATTTAGAAATTAAATGGAAGGGATCATATATTTTGTGAACATGTAATTGAAAAATGGTATAAAATTCCAGAGAAACTTTTATTTTTAAACTGTAGCGATAATTGATAGAAACTCAATTAATAAGCACTTAATAGCTGTGTTAAATAATAAATAAAGAGGAAAGTAACTTTTTACGGGACTATTTGTAAGTATGACACTAATAAAAATTCTCACCTTCTTTGCAAGCAAGTTGTTTTGCTCCTGGAGCGCCTTATCCTGTAAAGAAGATGGTCCTTTTTAGTTTTTTTTGGTATGTACATAAATTATTACAAATTAAGCATCCAAGCAGAGCTCCAAACAGGACATAGTCTATTGCTGTTTAGGCTAGAATTAAGCATGCAGCTATTTAAGCCCCACACAATTTTGAGAATCATTTAAATTTTTACTTTCACTAAAAGAAATAAATCGAAAAAAGAAAAAGAAATAATTTTTGTTTTTAGGGAAATTTTGACTTTTAATCTCCAATAGGATTAATTTAAATAGGTTCAAGTTTTGTTTTCTTTAATTCCTGAATGGCCTATGTTTTTCCTACTTTTATACTTCTCCCATAATTTATTTAAATATATAATTTGTGAACATGTTTTTCAATTATTCAATTTAAAAAAAAAATTCCAGTTTAATAAGTATATACACCTTTCTATGGATAAGAATATTTAGCAAATATAGTTTAAAATTTTTAGGGCAGGTTTCATTTAATAACATGTATATACAATTCGATTAAATTTTATAGGTTTTGGTTTCATTTCATAATGTATCATATATTCAAAATCAAATTTTATAACTCAATGCTGCCAAATTTAGCTTTGTTATCAGGAATTCAGTACTGTAACATCCATTAAAATCTATAAGTTTGGTTTCATTCCACAAGTTGGGTAAATTAAAAAAACAAAAAAAGAGGACTAATAATTCTGCCGCAGCCAGAGGCCAGGGAAGAGGCTGGACTTAAAATTCAACTACTGTTTTCGGGTCGGCCCAGACTCTTTCACCGTTGCACGGCATTTCTTTCATTTTAAAACAAAATTAATCTCGAGCAAAATGCTTTTTTCTTTTTTCAATTGATTTGATCATAAAAATATTTTTGAATTAGTGTATATATTGATGAAGATTTAGTACTCTAACCTAATACGTTTATTAAAATTTTAGGTGAGATTCTAAAATATAATTTATATTATTTTTGAATATATTAGGATATAATTTTTATTATTTTCTAATATACTTTTTAAGTAAAAATTTTTTGAGTTTAAAACTTACACAAGCTCATCAATATTTTTTAATTTAATTAAAAGTACCATCTTTGTTCTTTTTTCAATTGATTTGACCATAAAAATATTTTTGAATTAGTTTATATATTGATGAAGATTTACTACTCTAACCTAATATGTTTATTAAAATTATATGTGAGATTCTAAAATATAATTTTTATTATTTTTTAATATATTAGGAATAATTTTTATTATTTTCTAATATACTTTTTAAGTAAAATTTTTTTGAGTTTAAAACTTACACAAGCTTATCAATATTTTTGTATTTAATTTTTAATTTAATTAAAAGTACCATCTTTGTTCTTAATTTTTAATTTAATTAAAAAAATGAAATAATAAGATTCAAACTGCTTATCATTTGGTTAAACTATGATACCATATCATAAAATTATTTAATTAAAGAAATTTGAAGTGTTAGATGAGATTGTAGCATATAATTTATATAATTATTTATAAATTTAGATAGCTGATATTGAATTTTATTTAAAAAATTTAAGCCTTTCTAATGAGTGAGTTTTTTATACTCATTTATTATTTATTTATTTAATATAAACCCATCTTTTAAAGTTATATTGTTAAGATTGAACTCCATAAAAATAAAAATAAAAATGATGGGTGATCTTTTCTAATAAATTTTATATATTACTCATCTATTGTTAACATTATCTAAGTATGTAATAATAATAAATAAATAAATAAACAAGTTATTCAATTTCACCAAATGCTGGAGAGAAAGAAAGAAAAAAAAAAAAAAAGAGTCAGCTAGGGATTACCTTCTTTTGTAGCTCTGAAATGGATTCATACATCAATTGATTCTGTAAATATTGGAAATGGCCATATTAATTAGTTACATAGACCCTTTTAATATAAGGTGCCGAATTTCCGAAAAGTTGAGGCACTGACACTACCTTTCTTGACCTCACGTGTTTAAGTGCTGAATCTATCTGGTGCTCCAAATTTTGAAGGTCTTTGAGGCTCAAGGAATCAAGCTCTTCTCCCATGAAATGCCTGCAAACATATATAATTAACAGCGACAAAGTTTTCTTACTGGAGGCATTAACTCTACTTGAAGATTTGCATTCATCACAAAAGCTCATACGTACCTTTGGTTTCTTTGTAAAACCTCTACCCTAGCCTTGAGCTTTGCATATTCCAAAGTCCAGTTACCCTGTAAATATTGATGTCATTTCTTAATATATATACATTCATAATCATATTTTATTAAAAATAGAAAAAAAATTAAGAAAAAGGAAAAGGTTGCTATTTTATCTGATCTTCCAATACAAATCTGAAATTCGATCCACCAACTCTTGTCCTTCATATATAAGCTTTATGGGTAACCATTTTGGTTTTGTAATAAAAGGCATGCTTGTTTCATGAGAATACATGATAATTGAGCTTGAAATGCAGCAATTTAGTTTTTAATAAACTCATCTAACTAGCAGACTCATGACATACATTGCTTTCAGTATCATCATTTGCTAGAAGCTGCCTCTCAGCATATGAGTATCTTTCATAACGTTCAAGGATTCTCTCCATGCTGTACCCATAAAAAAACATGAACATTATGAAAATTCAGCTCCATCAAAATCAAAATCTTCCATGATATAAGAATTAAAAGCATGAGAAAAACAATAAAGAATTCTCAATAGTTATAGAATTTTCACTTGCATTAAAAGAACATTTCAGCAAACTGTATTGTATATATGGGAGTGGGTTTGGGGAGACAAGATAATGTTGAAAAAAAGCCATAACTGATATATATATATATATATATAGTTGAGAATATTTCATCTATTATCGTAATTAAGTTTTTTTGAATAAAACTGAACCTCAACTATCAAATTTAATATAATATTAAAATATTATTATTCAAATGATCAAGAGTTTAAATCTTACAACTTCTACTTTATTTTTTAATTAATTAAAATAAAAATTGAGCACAAAATAGTGTAGGTTTTTATAAATTTTCAAATAATGTTTACTTAAAATGGTAGGTTAAAAAATAATATAAATTATATTTTTAAGTACAAAAAATTTTCACTTAAAAATATTTATTAAAAAATATTATAAATTATATTTTATAATCACACACCATGACTTAAACTTTTGAATACTTAAGATGGATTTTTGATATATCAAAATCAAAAGATCATACCAAGCTTCACACAAACAATTCTAACCAAAAATACACGAACTGAATAATGCTACATGTACAACCACATTACAAATCTTTGACGGTTGAGTTTTTAGGCTTGAAATTGTTATCGTAGTGCCTCTAAAACTCGATTCTTTGGCCCTTTGAAACTATAATGTAAGTTACATACAAGCCGAGTTAGCTGTGAAAGAAAAAAACTATTGTTAAAGCTGGCTTGTAGGGATTGAGGTAGCCCATCCTAGACAAAGCATATATAGGTCTAATCCAAAGAAGGAAACTTTTATCCAATGAAAAGACTTCATAAGACAATTATCTGGGAATATCTGCTACTGAGAGTACTTTTAAAGTGATACTTCGTCGCCACAAGGCCTGTGAAGAAACTAAAGGGAGAAAAAAAAAACCTGTGAAATCATTGTTATTGTGCTCGAAGTCTTGGCGTACAGAGTATCTTATGAAAGAAAAAATAAAAGTTCTTTGTCTGGCAGTTAGTAAATTCTTATTCCACATTTCGGGAAAAGGTCGAACTAAAATGTAAGGGAATGAGATGCACTTATAGGAGTGTGTTTAGTAATGTATTTAAAAATGCATATGGAATGAATTGATGTTTCTTCTTCTTCAGATAATTTTAAATGATTTTGATATAATAATATCAAAACCATTATAAAAATCTTACACTAATATTGTTACTTCTAAATCCTAGAATAAAACACAGTGAATTTGCGTTGGATTAGACTAGAATGTAATTAGAACAACATCTGGTCTATCCAAGATAAATCGTATTTGTGGAACATTCAATCCAACCAATCATTCCGGCTCAACACAAAATATTAATTTACTGTTTAAACTTCTTCTTTGCAGGAAAAAAAATAAAAATAATTCACCAGACAAGATAAAAGTATTAATCATGAGACTCTCTCTCACACACACAATGTGTCAGAAGTCCAAAAAAAAAAAAAAAACAAAGGATGTATAAACCCAAGGTCCGCGTGCTAAGCTGCTGTTTCCCTTCCTCGCTCTACCAGAGGACCAACCAAATAGTACTATTGGATGTCAAAATTATAAAATAAAGCAGTTTCATAAGACAAAACACCTTAAATGGGAATGTCGAGTTTATACCCTCTTAAGACAACCCTTTCCTTTTTCTTCTCTATCTAACATGCACACACACACACATGTAGTTTTATAATTTCTGCAATAAAGTCACAAAATAAGTAGATACTCGTTCGACAAACATTCAATGACAATTCAAGCATCAAAATCAGAAAGAGACATTCCCAATTTCTTAAAAAAATAAAAAATAAAAAATTGCAAATCATTAAGACAAAACAAAGAATAATACACAAATCATAAAAACAACTGTGAAAATAATAATTATCAGTGTTTTCTCAAACAAACAAAAACTAAGACACATTGAGAACAAATACTATACAAATCACACAGAGATCAAGCAATGATAAAAAGAATAGAGTAAGCAGATGGATGGATGGTACGTACCAAGAATCGGTAGCATATTCAAAGAGCTTCCCTTTAGTGGAGAAGACAATCAAAGCAACCTCAGCATCACAGAGGACAGAGATCTCATGGGCTTTCTTCAACAAACCTGACCTTCTCTTTGAAAAAGTCACCTGTCTATTGATCTTGTTTTCAATTCTCTTCAACTGAACCCTACCTCTCCCCATACTATATATGAATATCCCACAATTGATTCAGCAACTGAAGAGAGATCAGAAGAGTTTTTATATATATATCTAATTTTTCGGTTGAGGTAGCTAGCAAGCAAGATTTTTATTTTCTTTCTTGGGGAGTTCGTGCGGTGCTTACACTGTGACGTTTGTGAGAGAGAGAGAGAGTGATATAGAAAAGTATGCAAACTACTTTGGGAAAGCAGAGAGATATTGGTGGTTTTTAGAAAACAATGGTGGTTTCGTCAAATGCGTTGTCGATATTCTGTAGGCTGGAGGGTTACTGTTTTTGGCACTTTTCAACCTTTCAACCCAAAAGGTTGCTGTCGTCCGTACATGCAAGATTGCACGGACAGCGTATGTAAGTTTCTGCCTTCTTTTTCTTTTTTTTTCCCCTTAAAAGAAGAAAGTTTAGCTAGTGAATAGTAACGATCATTTCTTTTTCTTTTTTATTGTCTAATAAGCATTTCCATGCTTGGATAAATCAGTGAATCGCAGGTCTATCTCGTTTGACGGCGCTATTCCCTTTGAATATTTACGGGGTTTCGTTATTTAGGTCTTTTTTCCGTGGCTCATGATTACCGCTACTTTAAAGTCCTCCCTCTTTTTTTTTTTTTTTTCAATGAAAATCAATGTGGATTAAAAAAATATATATAGAAAAACAGCAATTAAGCCAATGGCTAAAGTGCATGATTGTAAAAGCCAAAACATTACAGTCAGGCTATAAATTCATCACGCCTTTCTAATTCTTTACTTTATTTTGCTAGTTAATTCGTCATTGCATTTGTTTCTCCAAAATTGGAATTGATGGTATATTTTATTCCTTTAAACTCTATATTTTTTTACTCTTTATGTCTCACAAAGATTGTTCCTCTTTACATTTGTATCGACTTTAAAATAATTTTCTAATTAAGACTTTAAATATTATATTTGAAAGAAACATCTTTATCTTTTTAACAGATATAAATAAAAAGGAATGAAAGGCTATTTAGAAATAAGTAAAAAAATTGATGTGTCATAACAATTAATATATTTTTAAACTCTGTGAAAAATAAAAAGAAACTAACACTACGAGATAAAATAAATACCAAAATATCTCTATTTTTTTTATTTTATCCCTTTTTTATTCATAGGGTATTTTAAGCTCAAACGTTCGGACTAATCCATTCATGCTTGGTTGGAAGCACAACTATTAAAGAAGTTTTTTGTATATATAAAGAGTGAAATCCAAAACCACTTATTTAAACAACTAAAACTCCTTCCGCTCAAGTCAACGCTCTTAAGTTATCTTATCCCTTTATTCTATATATTTCTTTAACGCGATCCTTCAATTATGATCTTATTATTATTTTTTTTTTGTGTGTTCACACATGTCAAGAATATTTGGATTTTATGCTTGGATTTTTTTTTTTAAAAAAAAGAGGAAATATTAGAACAAAATCAAAACTACAATTTCAATGATAAATAATTCAAAAAACAATTATTAGATTGAAAATTTGAAAATTGAAAAGCATTTTATAAACAAAATGAATGGAGTATTTAAAATATTCTATTGTCCCAAAAGAAAAAAAAATGTTAAATCACTCTTTTTTTTTTCATTTTCAGTTTTAAATTTTCAATAAAATGTAACTTTAATTTTTTTTTTTAAATCTAGATTTTTAACTTTGTTTTAAATTTTTTATAATTGGGTGACTTTTATATTTCAAATTCTTTACTTCAAGTACATTTACATTGAAAATTTGAAAAACAAATAAAATAAAGAATAGCGTTTTAACATATTTTCCTTTTTCTCTTTTTTAATATTTAAAGAATTTTGTAAATAATCCTCTTTTTTTTTCTAAAGGATTTTCAATTTTCTTTTTCCATTTTTCAAACTAATATTTTTGTAGGAATTTTGAAATTGTAATTTTCATTTATTTCTAATATTTCTCAAGTTTTTTATTTTTAATATTATTCTCTATTTTTTATTTTATTTTTCAATGTTTTGAGTGTAAAATTCTATAGTTTTGACATGTGTCCACATTTAATGGAAAAAAATAGATTGAATCATATTAGAGGAACTACATTAAAAAAATAAAAATTAAAGAGATTAGATAAATAAAAAAATAATCAAAAAACAACATTAAGAAAATTAAGATAAATAATAAAAGAAAAAAATATGTTATTAATCGTTGAAGAATGTGAGCAAGGCTAACCGGTTTTAAGAGCCCAAGCAAGACGGTAATGTTATTATTTTAGTTAAATTTTTAATTTATTTATTTAATTGAATTAGATAAACATAATCATTTTACTTACCTTTCGGGAACAAACAAATTCAGTAAGTTAGCAGTAACTTGAAGCCATTATACCAATTACCTTCTATTATTTATTTCAGACTTAGCTAGCTAGTGAAGAAGCTAAGAATCAATTGCAAGGCTAACACTTATTTGTTTGTATTGTAGTAAACTCGTTAAATATAGATTCAAGTGATAGAGTTATAGTTATAGTAAATTATTGAAAGTTAGAGTTACTATTATAGGGACTAACACAGTTATAGAGACTAACTCTTATCTAACTTCTATTATAATATGAACACTCAAAAATTTATCTTTATCATCCTCTCTCAAGTTGAACAACTGGAAGAACGATCAACTTGGTAACTTCATGGTAGAATTTGCATTTGGATAGGAATTTGGTCATCAAATCGCCTAACTAATCCTCAATAGAAATATAACGTTCAAGCAATTCATATTTGTATACTTTATCTCGAACAAAGTGGAAATCAATTTCTAAGTGTTTAGAATGAGCATGGAACATCATATTAACTATGAGATAGGTTCGTCGAAAGATTGTCACACCATAGGATTGGTGATGTTCGGAGGGAAAACCCAATCTCATGCAAGAGGGATCGAAGCTAAGTTACTTCGAATATTATTGTTGCTAGAGCTCGATACTCAGCGTTAGTGGAGGAAAGAGTAACGATCTTCTACTTGTGTGATGTTTAGGAGATTAGGTTACTACCAAGAAAGATGGCAAAACCTATGGTACTCTTTATGTCAACCAAGTTACCTCCCTAATCAACATTCATGTATGTTGATATATGATGAGAAATGATAGGGCAATGAAAATTCCATGAGTTAGGGTGCCCTCGAGATAGCGTAAGATTCTTTCAATAGAGCACCAATGCTCGGTTATGGGAGCATGCATAAGCCGAGTAACACGGTTGATGGCAAATGAAACATCCGGTTTTGTTAAAGTCAAATACTATAGTCCACCAATAATACTTCCAAAAAGTATGGGATTTTCAAAAATATTAGTGTCCGGATTGGTTGAATGAGAACTACTATGTGTGGCCACAGTGGCAGCATCATACATAAGTATCGATTTCAAAAGATCACAAATGTATCCGGATTGACGGATGTGAAGTCCTCCTTTGCTCCTAATCACCTCTATGCTAAGGAAACAATGTACGTAATCGAAGACCTTAACAAGGAATTGGTTCCGAAGACCAACGATAATCTTCCCGATGAAGTCTTGATTATTGCTATTGAGAAGCAAATCATCAACTTTAATGAGACAAGTAGACTTTGTATGTACCATGATGATAGATCATGAGAAAGGTATCTAATTTGGAACCCACAAAGCCTAGTTGATAGAGTATGTTGGTGAGGTCTGTTAAAACATATGCAAAGAGCTTGTTTGAGGCCATAAAGAGACCGTTTGATGGCAAAAATATGTTAGGGAAGATGAGGATAAATAAAACGTAGTAGTTGTTCCATGTTCATTAGAGTATCTAATTGCCCATGTAAGAAGGCATTTGAGATATCCGATTGTTCCACATACCAATCGTAGGTCACTAACAAGGAGAAAATGAGGTGAATTATGCTAGGCTTCACCACTCGGACTAAAGGTATCGGCATTATCAAGGTCTAGTCATTGATGAAAACCGTTAGCTACCAAATGAGCCTTGTAATGATCAATAACACCATTAAGTAGTCGTTTGATATGATAAACCCATTTATAACCAATTATATTCAGAGTTTATAGATAAAGAATAAGATCTTATATGCCATTGGTTAGAAGAGCATTAATTTCATCATGTATATCATACCTCAATACTTGGATGAGTGCTTGCCATGGTATACGAAGTGGGTTCTAAAAGACCATGCATTGTATGGAGATATAAAATAAAATAAAAAATTTTCTTCATCTAAGGCTCTCAATATCAAACTGGTAAATAAACTAATCATACATACATAAATTAAGAGTATGAGTAAAGGATTATCTCTTGTAATGCAGATTTAGTCTTTGTATAAAAAGAGCCATCCAAGTCTCTCGACCTCTATCAATAATTCACGCAGCTTAAACACCCACAAAGAAAGCCATAAAAATTATAGAGAGCTAGCTCCAATCCTCTTGTGTAGTTAACTTTTCTCTAGAAATCCTATGGGAAAATTGCATCAACTTTTGGCTTTGTAGTAGAGAGGAACAACAACTAAGGTTTTTTAGAGAAAACACTTTTGTCTCTTTTTCCCGCTTATGTCATTTGTCTAATTTTTAAGCATATGATGTCACCACACTCTCCTTAATTTTTTACGTACTTTGTTGTATCTTTCTTTCTATATTTATAGGGGAGTTGCTTCCTTATCTTATAAGGACAAGAAAGTAGTGGCAACAAGTCCTTCAAGGACTCTAGGTTGCAGCTGTCCTAGTCTTTAGAGGACTAGGAGGTACAATACATGAACACTTTTTTATCTTATCCTTGTAAACCCCGAGTCTTATCTAATAGGGCTCAAGTTTATCCTCCCACCAAAATATTTTATAGGCTTTTAAATTAAGCCTATTGGCCTAAATTCTTCCGAATCAATTAATTATTAATTAATTTGGATAGTCTAAATTAATTGGTTAGATATTTTTAGTAAGTCCACATTAGAAAATAATTTTTAAATTATCATTTAACCTAAATTAGAAAACTAATTTCTTTTGTAGGTAACTTACTTTCAAATTTGGAATTGACTTCTAAATTAGAAAACCGATTTCTAAAATAGGAAAATTTTCATTTTAGAAAACTTTTTCCAAAACAGAAATTTTCCATTTTAGGAAACTTTTTCCAAAACTCGAAAACTTTCAAAACTAGAAACCTTTTTCCAAAATCTTTGCTACTCTTTTACTATGAGAATGTTTAAACTTATGTATGTGACATAATAGGTTCTTAGATATGTTGGCAATGTATCAAGAATAAAAAATAGTTTTTTTTTATCTCTTGATACATAAATCAAGATTGACATCTAGCAAGACATCATGACTACTCAATTGTCTATGAGGATTAATTAATCTATAATTACTTTTCACGAGTATGACTACCATACAATTTATTCCTCATGTCAATTTATCATAATGTGATCTCGAACTTGGTTTATAGTATGTTTGATCATGATTACATAAGCTTTTTTTATTCTCAAATGTCTTAGCTCTAAAGCAAACCAACTATGCTTTATTGATGTACTTTTACTATGGTCACGCATTTCTTGAGCGTGACAATTATCGAAGTATAATGTGATAACTCCTTTAGCAATAAGGAATGACTCATCTTATCTTAGTCATTCATCAATCTCTATAATATCCCTAGTGCACCCAATGAATTATCCACATATAGCTCTTGACCGAGCCCATCAAAATATGTGTCAAAGTACATATATCATCTAATGAGATAGCTATGATGACTTCAAGTCAAAAGACTAGTTGTATCCATCTTGTATGAGATTTTCATAGACTAAACCAAATGAGCTCTCATGGTGAGTCAAGTTCAGTCATATGTTCTCAAATATTAATCACCTAAGTGCTTAGTTTAGTATCACCATGATAACGGATGTAAGATCTCCTACTACTATTTTATAGCATGAGCATAATACTCACAAGTCTTACCATATATAATTAATATCCATTCTTGATAATGCTACAACTTGAGATATTTAATAATATCATTTAAGTGTATTAATATTTTTCTCGCATCTTTCGATTAATCATTAATGCAATGAATATCATATGAATTAATTAATCCTCATAGAGAATTAGGTAGTCATGATGTTTTGTTAGAGGCTAATCTTGATTTATGTGTTAAGAGATAAAAGAGGAGTTTTTTTCTTGATACATTATCAACATATCTAGGATCCTATTGAGTCACATGTATAAGGTTAACCATTTACATAATTAAAAAGAAGCAAAGATATTGAAAAAAATTTTCAATTTTGAAAAAAGGTCTCCAAACATGGAAAGTTTCCTTAAATGAAAGTTTCCTAAAACGAAAAAGTTTTCCATTTTAGAAATCGGTTTCCTAATTTAGAAGTTGATTCTAAATTTGAAGGTAAATAACCTAAAATGAAAATGAGTTTCCTAATTTAGGTTAAAGGGTATTTTGAAAAATTGTTTTCTAATGTGGATTGCCTAGAATTATCTAAGATTATTTATTTGGATTATCTGAATAAATGAATTAGGCTATAATGGTTTTGGCCCAATAGGTTTAATTAAAAGCCTTAAGATATTTTGGTGGGAGGAAAAACATCAACCTTTATTGGATAAAGATGAATGTTTTGAATATAAATATCAAAAAGCCCATATATAAAATAACTTTTAATCCTCTAAGCATTAGGAAACAACAATCTATAGTCTTTAAGGGACTCATTACCGCCCCTCTTTATCCTTGAAAGACAAGGAGGTCTCTCCTGTTAATATATGGGAGAGGCGTGATACACTTAAGAAAAAGAGAGAATTTTTTAGAGAGAAAATTCGATCAACAAAGAAAAATAAAAGAGACACATGGCTCAAAATAAGAAGCTAGGAGAAAATTGTTTCTCCTTAATCCTAGCATGCTAACTCCTCTCTCATCTCTTTAGGTTATCGTAAAATTATCGAAATTAAATTTCTATAAGAAACACTACATAAATCGAAAAGGTAGAGCTAACACTCTATCAATTTTGAGTGCTTATTTGTGGGTGCTTAGACTATATAGATCATCAATAGAGGTTGGATAATTGGATGACTTTTCTCGCTAAAGAATTTAGATTCGCACTACGAGAGGTAATTCTCTATTATATATATAATTAGTTGATTTAATGGCACGATCTTGGGCGCTTTAGATAGAGAAATTTTTTTATTTATTTCACACCTTCGGAGGATGCATGATCCTTCAATTGGTATTAGAGCCTCTAATGAATCGTTAATTTATATTATGTTAATTATGATTAACTACATGAATTAACTATGCATGATTATAAATCTAGTATTTTTGGTATTTTATATTAATTTAAAATTGAAATTTGGTTAAAAAGAGTGAGGTACGTGAGGCCGATGTTGGATGTCGGTGCTCCCGTGCACAAAAATAAAAAAAAGAACCCATTGGCCGATCACACGTTACGTGCGTAGTAGGCCGGGCCATACACTAGCAACGCAGGCGGTGCATTGTATGTTAGGCTGAATGCGAGGGGCACAGTGCTAGACGCTACCGCCGGATCTCACGTAAGACGTGCATGCCAGACGCTTCATGCTGGGTCGAGTGCGAAGCGAGCAAGCCCGGCACTACATGCCGGGTCGAGCGTGAGGCATGCACACGAGGCTTTCCAAGCCGGATGCATCGACTAGATGCCCACACGTAAGACATGTTAGGCTCATTGGTCGAGCATATATACGAGGCACGTAGTGCGTGCCGAGCCCACAAGCTAGGTACAAATGTGCTAGGTCGAAGGCTAGGCATTCAAGGCCATTAGCTAGGCGCTCACGCTCTAGGTCGCCGGTTATGGGTTAGTGCGCATAAGCGCACCAAGCCGAGGGCTTAGGTGTTAAAGCCCACGGGCCCTCGAGGCCCAAAAGCATGGTGGCCTAATGTGGGCCCAATGCTTGAAAAGTTTTAAAATTGAAATTTAAAATTTTATTGATAAATTTATAAAATGACCAAAAACATAGATTTATAATTATTTTATGAATAAAATGTATTTCATTAGTATGCCATGTATCAATGTGATTGAAGTATGTGTGAATGGTATAGATGAGTTAACCTAGTTTTATGGAATGAATGTTTGTAATTTTTTAGATAAATAGGACCTACGCATCTTGTCTTCTCTTATCCTTTATTGTATTTCTTTTCATATCTTACTCTCCTCAAATGTAAATAGAGGTTTCTTATTCAAATAAATATAAATATAGAAGATAGAAATTAGAATATTTATAAGAAGAAGATGCCAAGGAATGAAGATGTTCTTAAAAAATTTGTAATATTTTTTCACCTAAGAATTTGACCCACTAGTTTCTTTATGGCTCGAAGGGGCTAGTATTAGAGATCCATTATCATTCACATGTCTTTTGGATCATGCATGAGATGTATGTATATTATGTGATTACTATTAGTATGCATGTTAAGAATAATGTGATTATTGATTAGTATGCATGTTATAATGAGACCAACCAAATTAAATCCTTTAAATAAAATATTAAGTTAATTGCCTTCCAACGTTATGAGGAAAGAACTCTCTTAGTTGTTGTTGGCTTGTTGAGATAACTCAAGATTACTTCTTCCTCGAAGGAAATAAATCATGGGCTATACAATGTCTTCGAATATTGGGTCTAACTTAATTGAATTATTGAGTTTGTTAAGATAACTCAAGATCCAATAAATTTATAGGTAAGAATTGATATTCACATAAGATGTGATAAGACGAGGAGTTGACATGCCAATGAGATTAAGAATTACCTTAGATGTAATTGGTAAGGAGTTACCTACCTAATTCTTCATGTATGGTTTCTTGAGATAACTTAAGGTTAATGCTTGTTAGGGGATCCCTAACCTACTAAGAAAATAAATCAAAAAGTTTTCTCGAGTCCTATATTGAAGGTTATGGAACTTGAAGAAAATAGTAAGAGCAAACATAGATTTTACTTCTTTGATTTATGCAATTTAATGAACCAAATCGAACATTTTTCTATCCTCTCGAGATTGCACGATATCATCGGCAACATATCGATACGATCGATAATTGATGAAACTAATGCCTTCAATGGCACATACTTCTTTGACTAGGAAATGAATTTAAGGATAATCCTTTAATATGAGAAAATTCTCTATACGATAGAGAAAGATCTCCTAGTTAAGCCTCCTTAGGATCAACCTCAAGCTCATATAACATGGATCAAACATAGAGATAATGCGATCATCGCTTAGAGCATCATGTTTGCTACTATGACGTTGGAGTATAGGCATCAACATAGAAGCTCATAAGCTTTTGAGATCATAGTAAGCCTTAAAAGCTTATTTGAGGAGAATACTAGGCATGATCACTATGAGATAATAAGAAAGCTTTTTAGGGCCGAATGGATGATGGATTAAACATCGAAAAGTATGCCACCGAAATGATAAGCTATATCGACAAACTGGTTGAACTTGAAGTTTGAATGGATGCTGAATTATCTATTGACTTAGTATTGTAATAATTGCCAAATAGCTTTGGACGAGTTCATCATGAACTTCAACATGGTGCACTTAGAAAAGACTCTTGGAGAGTTGTTGTCCATGCTAAGGGAAACTCAACCTAAAATTAACAAGAAGAATGAGAGTTACGTACTTCTAATTAATAAGAAAACGGGTTCAATAAAAGGCAAGGAAAAAGCCTAAGAAGAAGTCTTCAATTGTGTCTAATGAAGGAGTAGAAAAGCTTGAGGCTTAGAATAGCCCAAAGGATGCGATCTACTTTTATTACAATAAGAAAGGTCATTAGAAGCGCAACTACAAGGATACTTAGAAGGGGTGCAAAATAAGAGTTCTACCACTACCTTAGGTATTTATGTTATTAAAGTTGATTTTCTTATTTCTAAAATTCACCCAATAGGTATATGATACTATATGTAATGCTCACATTTTTGAAATGTACAAGAGCTTAGAAAAGAAATGAAAATAATTTTAAGGAAGATGACCTACAAGACTATAATGGATCAAGAATTGAACCATTAGATATAAGTATTTATGAGCTAGCACTACCATATAGGAATACGCTAAGACTCAATTAATATTATTAGTAGAGATAAAAAGATGTTACTTTCATTTATTGTTTTGAATAAGTATTTTATTTTTAAGAATAATGATTATTTTTAAAGATTAGTTTTATAAAAATATCTTAATAATAAATATATGTTTTGAATATAACTCTCATGCACGTAACATAAATACTAAAAAGTGTCAAATGATCCAAGATAAATTTATAGCATCATCAACTTAGATGTATAAACAAGAATCTAATATCCAATCTACTTGTAAATGGATATCTAGAATCATTTGATGATGTCTAGAAAATCTTATTTACTTGGCAAAGACACTTGAATCCCCTTTTAGTTGAAAAGGAAAAAGAGCTACTAATTAATAAAGGCCCTATACATAGAAATGTATGTGAGCCCATGTTCACCCAAGCAAGAGGAGAACATGATTATCATATAACCATTAATGATAGTAGATCATGTTTTGATTATAAGACATAAGTCCAAAGCGTTTGAAAGTTCAAAAGTTTAGACTTAAAAGTCAAATGATGAACTAGAAAAAGTATTAAGACATTTCGATTAGATCGAGGTGATAAATACTTGAACGTTAGAAATTTTTAGATCACTAAAAAGAGAATGAGGTTCTCTATTGACATCACATGTAAGACATGGTTGGTCCATATTGAGTTGAATCAATATCCCCATTTTATTATTAGGATGAATACTCCTAACTACAACCTTTACATTAAAATTAGATTTTGATTAAATCTATTTAAATAGACCTCATATGAGATATGAAAAGAAAAGAAAAATATCTTTCCTTAAGATTTAAGGCTATAACTTATATGTCAAAAAGTTTGACAAAGACAAACTAAAGCCTAAAATCAATAAAGTGCTAATCCGTAAGATATCCAAAGCAAGCAAAAGGATGTCAATGTCTTCCCACTATAATAAAGTGTTGTTCATCACTAGGTATACTATATTCCTTAGGATGGAATTTATGAATGCTAGAAACAGTGGGAGTAAATTTGAACTCAATAAGATTCGAATAGACTCACAAATTGACACTTTACTAAAGGAACCCTAAGTAGAATGGTTACAAAGTGTTGTAACTATCCCACAAATGAAAACACAAGAACTTCATAAGTTTAAAAGAAAGTCATCAAGAGATAAAATGATATGATCTTTTTATCTCAACACATGATGATGTGAGCTCTAAAAGGAATGACAAAACTAACACTTATGGAATGATAATATTATGCATTGATTCCTAGAAAAGGCAAACAAAAAGGATATGTAGATGACACACCATGATGATTCTCAAGAACATGTAAATAAGATTTAAAAAATACAAAGGTCCATTTATGGACTTGAGTATGTTTCTAGGAATAATAGTCGAAGTTTTAATAAAACAATCAAAGAGTTTGATTATTCATCAAAAAAAAAAAGATGAACCTTGTGTTTATAAAAAGTCGAGTAAGAGCATACTAGTCATGGTTATTCAATATAAAAAATTAAACGAACTACTCCTCGACTATAATATTATTGTATTACAAACTACAAAAGATTAATATATTTAAAACCAATTTCCTAAGTATAAAGTATTACATAGGGATCAACCTATAATCTAAAAGTGTAGATCTATAAAGATAAATCAGTTGGAATATAAGGATTCTCCCAAAGCAAATATGAAGACATGATACTAAAAGGTTTAGTATGAAAAAATAAAAAAAGATTTATTCCAATGTCATATAGCTTAATGACCGATAATAAAGTGCAAGCTAAAGAACCAAGGTCTTATCAATGATCCAAGCATGTGCTATATTACGATCACTTAATTATAGAGATAAATAATCATGAAAACATAAGGATAGAAAAAGTCTACACCGACGACAAAGTTGACCCTTTGATTAAGCTTTTATCACAGTTGAAACATGAGACCCGTACTCGATCATTAGAAATAAGGGACATGGTTAGTTGGCTCTAGTATAAATGAGAGATTGTTAGTGTTGGTGCTTAAGATCTAACCATGTTTGTATGGGCTTGTGTTATTGTATTATTGCATCATTTATTTTAATAACAAAAAAAGAAGTCTTTCTATTAATTCTAATGCTTTTATGTTTATTAATTTAGAAGAATTAGATAGAAGTCCTTATGATATGCATTTGCAATAGTGATAGATCAAAAGATTGAGACAAACACTAATGCATATAAATAGTATCATTAAACTTTTCAAGTTAGTAGCACTCGTCAATAATGGATGTTGACTATGTATGGTTAGACTTGTGAGTGTTATACTTATGCTATATGATAACAATAGTAGATCTTACACCTATTGGCATGGTGATGCCAAAGCAAACACTTAAGTGATTTATGTTAGAGAATATATCACTATACATGACTTGTCGTGAGAACCAATTTGGCTTAGTCTATGGGAATCTTATACGAGATGGGTATAAGTGGTCCTTAGACTTGAAGCCATCATAATTATCTTATTAGAGGATTTATGCACTTTGATCCGCGTTTCGATGAACCCGATAAAGGGTTACACATCGAAGATTCGTTGGGTACACTCGGAATCTAATGAAGGTAGGTGTATGACTAAGATAGGATATGTCATTCCTTATATGCCAAATGAGTTATCACATTGCACTTCAATAAATGTCTAATTAAGAAACCTATGGCCGGAGTAGGAGTATACAAATAAAGTATAGTTGGTTTACTCTAAGAGCTTAAACCTTTGATAATTGAAGAAAACTTATGTGATCACAATCAAACAAAACTTATAACCAAGTTCAAGATCACACTATGATAAATTGATATGAGGACTAAATTGTATGATAACCATACTCGTAAATGATAATAATTGATTAATTAATCCTTCTAGAGAATTGGGTAATCATAATGTCTTGTTATAGGTCAATATTGATTTATGTATCCAGAGATAAAACAAAAGTATTTTGTTCTTGATACATTGCCAACATATCTAGGAGCCTATTGAGTCACACATAAGTTTAGGCATTTAGATGATTAAAAAGAAGCAAAGATATTGGAAAAAGTTTTCAATTTTGAAAGTTTCCTCAAATGAAAAATTTCATAAAATGAAAATTTTTCTTAAATGAAAGTTTCCTAAAATGAAAAGTTTCATATTTTAGAAATTAGTTTCCTAATTTCGAATTTGGTTCCAAATTTGGAGGTAAATAACCTAAAATGGAAATGAGTTTCGTAATTTAGGTTAAAAGGTATTTTGGAAAATTGTTTCCTAATGTGGGTCGCATAAAATTATCTAAGATTATTTATTTGGATAGTCCAAATGAATTAATTAGGCTAAAATGGTTTTGGCCTAATAGGTTTAATTAAAAGCCTTGGTATATTTTGGTGGGATGAAAAACAACTACCTTATTGGATAAGAATGAATGTTTTAAGAATAAAGATCAACCTTATTGGATAAGGATAATGTTTTAAAGATAAAGATAAAAAGCCCACATATAAAATAACTCATAATCCTTCAAGGATTTGGAAGCAACAACTTAGAGTCCTTAAATGACTCATTTCCATGATGATAAAAATTTGGAGAATTTTCTCGCGTATCTCTATTTATATTTTTCTTTGTTTGGACTAGTTAGAATTCATGAATGCATCTTTAAATGATTGATTGAGGTGGGTTTAGATCAATTATACTTAAGTATTTGTTATGGTGATATGTGTATTCGCAAGATTTCTTGACGTACATATCTAGTAAGTTTTGTAATTTTTTCTTTTTGGAGTGGAGGAATTTATTTCAAGGGAGATTAATTAAGACTTACATCTTTTATTTTTAATTGTGAATTTTATTGAAGAAGAATCATACTTAATCCTATATTCGCACTATCGTCTTTAAAAGTAGATTGAGTAGCCAAGGTTGTTGTTTGGACTGAAATTTTATAATTCACACTTGTTTTAATATATTTAGGTTACATTTGAAAGTTCAGAAAAATCCAACAATAGGAGGAGTGATTTATATCTAGATGTGCCCTCGTGGGTTATTTGAGTTGCTTGATTACTTAAGGTGTGTTTATTGATTAATTGAGGTTGTTATGGGGCTGAATTGTTGTTAGGAAGTATTCAGCCTAAGTAAATTTTTAGTTCTTTTTTTGTGTTTGTATTATTATTATTATTATTATTATTTTGGTAGAGTTTAAGCATCTCAATCGGCATCAATTAGTATCATAATCATCATTAAGAAAAACATCATAAATTGGAGGTTGATTCAAATTCATCCAAAAAATAAAAAAAATCAAAATTTTCACATGAATCAAGTTCAAAGTGATCTTCATTATATTTTAGAGGTTGATTTAAATCCATAAAGAAACTAGAATCATAATATATATATATATATATATATATATATATAGCTTCAAGATCATATGTTTGTATTAGAATTTTTCTTCTTTATTTTCCTTCTTGCCTTTCGATTGTTGGCCATATGCCTATTTTACCATCTTCTTAAACTCTTCATTCCCTTTCCGTAAATATATCATCCTCTCAAGCTCTTTATTCTTTTAGCATATGCGTATCATCCTCTTAAACTCTTCATTTCTTTACCATAAATCATAAATGTACATCCTCTCTTTAAGTCCTTTTCATAGATGCGCACACTCATATTGCAAATATATATTTCACGGACATTCAATTTGGATGTTTTTTTAGAATCATCTTAACAAATTGTGGTCAAGAACATGTAAGGAAAGTAAACTAAAACTTTGATGCCAAGTTGACACTAGATTTGTTCAATCAAAATAACTTAGACTTAGTTGATTTTGGCAAGGTTAAAAACCTTTTTGCAACTTAAGCATAAAATCAACCAAAAGTAACCTAATTTTATTCAATTTTGAAAAGATTTAAAAGTCCACTACAACCATAGCTAATGATAATACACCACATCGAGAGATCAATTGAAGGATACAAAAAAATATGAGCTCTAAGATAATCACAAGAGTAGCACAAGGTTTGAGAGAAAAAATCTCAAAAATTATATTCAAACATTTTATTATTTTGACTTAGTATTAGAGACACGTAAAATAAGGCTTTGATAGCCTAGTAGTGTAACCTTAGGGTTATTTAACTAACTACTAAAAACAACTAGATTAAATTTTGAATAGGAAAAAAGATTTCAATTTAGAAAAAAAGGACTCTAACTCCAAAAAAGAAATAAATAATTTTATAGAGCTTAATAGGATATTGCCAAATTAGACTCCTAATAGGAAAAGAACTCTAAATTAAAAAAAGAAAAAAAGAAAAAAAAAGAAAAAAAAGAATCCAAATATGACAAGAAATTTGAATATACATGACTCCTAACAAAAAATAATAATAAGTAAAATAAAAATAATAAAATCTAAAAATTGGCCAATTCTGTGTCATCTCCACTTATATTTAATCAATTTTTTTTTTAATTAGAAAATTCGATTACAATAAGTGATAGCTATGACATGTCTTAACAAGTCAATACACTTAACCTAATTTATATTATATATATATATATATATATATAAAAGCATGGTTGGGTAAGAACCAAAATAAAGTGGCATGAATAAATTAGTGTTGTTGATAAGGGATTAAACAGAGTACAAGTCTAAATCAGAGTTAAGAGTTAGAAACTAAAATGAAATGATAAAGTCAAATTGACGTGATTGGTAAGGAACCAAAATATAGTGACAATGACAAATTTATATGGTTAGACAAAAAAAAAAAAAATATCATCAAATCAAAGGTTTTTCTTTTGTCTCGCTTTTGTGCGGAAGAAAACTTTTTTCGTTTTTAAAAGAAACCTTTTTCTTTGTTAAAATGCTTTTACAAGCTAAAAGTTGTAACACAATTGGAAATTGTAAAGTCAAGATTTAAGACAAGTAAGAAATTTCGACTTATCAGAAAAGACTTCTCATTGATGATAAATAGTTTGACGATGATTAAAAAAAAAAAGGCATGATTTTCTGGAATGCTCAGCCAAGGTAATCAGCGATTGTATTGGTCTATAAGGCTAGTAGTGGGCTGGTCTGCACAACCAGTAATTATGCTGGTTTATCCAACCATAGTGGCTGGTTGAAACGAGCAGTAGGATTAAAAAAAAAATAACACCATAAGGTTTACCTTTTATGTCCTCGCGTGTGTGGAAGGCAATGTCATTGTGATTTTTAAGGAATCTTTAAATAAGAACTCTTGGTTCCTTGCTCTGTCTCTTTAAGTTAGAAATTTATGAAGTAAAAGTTTTATCTGAAAGTTGGGGTTTTATTTTATATAAGTATTTGACTGTAAGGAAAATTTTTATAACACTCTCATGAACAAATCCTTTTAGGCATGATAAGCCATGGAGGGTTGTATAGGAAGACAAACACATCTAACTAAGTTAAAGAGGTCATGACTTTGAATATGGGTATTCGT
The DNA here is from genome assembly GCA_963924115.1 of Dovyalis caffra. Taxonomy (NCBI): domain Eukaryota; kingdom Viridiplantae; phylum Streptophyta; class Magnoliopsida; order Malpighiales; family Salicaceae; genus Dovyalis; species Dovyalis caffra. Next base: position 1,536,074 of record CAWUPB010000071.1, read on the forward strand.
TTGACACAAACCTTACCAATTTAGAAAAGTAATTCAGAGTTCCACAACTTAATGGTGATGGAAAACCGTCAAAGACCATTTTCAAAGTCAAAATCCACTCTAAAAAGCCACATTCGTGCCTTTTTGTGATTCAAATCTATTAAGCAAACTGATATTATTGCATTATTTGTGGAACAAAGAGGCTCGAGCCCAACCTACAAGGAATTACTATGTATTGGAAGGCTCGTAGCAAGCTTATCACCACACATGTTGGATTTATTTTCTATATATTAATTGAAGGACTCATGACAAGTATGCCATATTCATTGTCGGATTTATTTTCCAACTTTATTTTCCTTTATATTGCCATATATGATTGCATGATCATTCTTGTTAGCAAGACTGTTCATGTAGGGGACTAAATGTATATGCTCGATTTTTTTTTTCTAAAATTAAATAATTGAGCTAATTTTATTATAGGCTAATTCATGTTGTTTTTCTTAGTTTTAACATGGATCCAAGCTACACATCTCACTCGTAAATAATTACATAAACACCCTTATTAGTAAGACTATTTGAGCATGAAGCTAAATGTATATGCTCAATTACGTAACTAATTTTATTATGAATCCAAGTTATACAATAAATAGATTGAATTGAAAATAGATATCATCTAGTATAAAACTTTGAATCGTGCATAGATAGACACAAAATTCTAACGGAACCAATGCCTATATCATGTCTTTGAAATGCTTTAGAATAATTGGTTTGAGGAGCTTTGACTATAGTCTCTTAAAAGAAAAAATCCAATTATTACTTTAATTTTTATTAGCAAGTTGAAGCATTTTAACTCAAAAAAACCTAACTTTTTTAAATTCCTAATAATAAATACCTTATTGAATTTATAATAAATACCAACCTTATATCGTTGAGAAAAATTATTCAAATTTTTTATCTCTAGTGAAAAAACTCAAAAACCCTATATCAACTCTTCTTTAAAAACACTCACTCATGTTGGACAACATTTAGAACTCAATTAGTTTAGACTTTGACCAACCTCTCACTTAATACTATCCAACTACTAACCATTTGACTTTACCCTTACTAGTATTATATTCTCCTCGCAAACCTCTCACATAATACTCGTTTAACTTATGTTTTACCAATATTATCCGATTCTCTCATACCTTTCACTACTTACATCTACTCTATTTGATTGATTATTCATTACTTTTACAAACAACAATACTAACACTTTGTATCCCTACAATTGATACAACAACCTCTCGCTACTCAAATCCATTCTATTTAATTAGTTACTTTTATACTCAAATTTATTCTATTTAATTAGTTATTTTTATAGATTATCTAATAGATTAGTTATCTATTATTTGTAAGAATCACAATACTGACACTTTTGATTGATTATACTCTTACCATTCTATTTAATTAGTTACTTTTATACTCAAATTTATTCTATTTAATTAGTTATTTTTATAGATTATCTAATAGATTAGTTATCTATTATTTTTAAGAATCAATTATACTCTTACAAATCACAATACTAACACTTTGTATCTCAACTAATACAACAACCTCTCACTCCTCAAATCCATTCTATTTAATTAATTTAAAGATCACAATACTAACAACACTAACTTTTTGTATTTCAACCTTTGACTACTCAAATCCATTCTACTTAATTAGTTATTTTTACATAATACTAGCAATTTTTACATAATACTAGCAATACTAACTCTTTGTATTTCATCCTCTTACTGCTCACACTCATTCTATTTAACTCACTACTCACTCATCTTTATCTAATAAGTTACTTTCACAAATTATGATACTAACTCAAACCCATTCTACTAAATTCATTCTATTCTACTTAATCATTTCTACAGATCACACTACTCACAACCATTCTATTAAATTCATTCTATTCTACTTAATCATTTTTACAGATCACACTACTATTTCAACCCCTAACAGCTCACAACCATTCTATTTAATTAGTTAGATTTAAAAATTATAATACTAACTCTTGACCGGTTTCTTAACCAATAATAATAATTAAAAAAAAAAAAAAAAATTGCCTTTGCCTTTGCCTTTACCTTCACCACTAACAACAGCTTACAGGTTGGAGCTGAAAATTTAAAGCATAACATATTATTCTGTGCCCTCGCATTAGTTAACATTGGAGTTCAGAATCGTACACATCTGATTCCTGGTCCTTGCCCACCAAGCATGTAACTGGGCTTAAACAGAAATGGGCGACAAAAAAGTGCAACCAACTGAAAACTAACAGGTACACAAGTCCAAGGAAAGTTTCTTTTTTTTTTTTTTTTTCAAAAAAAAAGAAAAAAGAAAAAAAAAGATGATCAACATGGAATGCAATACTGCTTAAGATCCTTGTCTCAACACTCAACGATTCTGGCTCTCTTTCGGAGTGCATTCCATTTCCACACGAATAACACTCTCATCATCCGTTCGTCCAACATCATTGAAAGTCTGACCAGTCATCTGATCGGACGCTTTTAGAGTGGATGCCACAGCTCCCGTGGGGGTCTCTTCAAGGGGGATTACTACCTCTACCCTTTGTGTATCTTTGTTTAAACGCTTTCTTCCGGTATGGCCGTGCTCTAGTGCAGCCTTTGTTTCTTCAACAATGTCCTCTGGCATTGTCCACTTTCCTCTTGTGGAGTCTTTAATGGTCCCTAGTCCAAGACTGCTAAAGATAGCGTCTCTTGTTGAAGTTTGTCTGGCAAAAAACAGCAGAGTATTTAGATTCATTAGATGCCAAAGAAAACTTGATTGAGCTTGATGACTAACGACATCATTTAATACCTTTCAGCTTCATTGTCTTTAGCTTCTTGTTCTCGGGCAGCTTCCTCTTTATATTCTTCACCTCTCAGCTTCATCTCCTCCATTTTACGCCTCGCCGCCTCATCGGTTTCACTCGATTTTTCCTAAAATGACAAATATATCAATAGGATAAGATAGTATATAGTACGGATATGTTGTGAAATCAGAATAAAAAGTGTCCAGATGATTGACAAACCTTGGTTGCCTCTTTAGTCTCTGCGGCTTTCTCTTTCACTTCTTCTTTCTTACCAGATAAGAACCCCATTGCTTTTCTTGCAGCATCTTTAGCCGACTCTGTTAGTCCGCCAAGATTACCAACGGAAACATCCTTTCCTTCTTTCGCTTTTTCTGCAGTATAATCCTTTGTTTCCTTCGCCTTCTCTGCAGCATAATCCTTATACTCACCTGTCTTCCCTTTCGTATAATCCTTTGTTTCCTTAGCTTTCTCTGCTGCATAAGCGTTACACTCCTCTGCCTTTCCCTTTACAGAATCCTTTGTGCCCTTGACTTCCTCAGCCGAATAATCTTCGCACTCTACTAATTTATCCTTCGCTGCATCTTTTGTTTCTTTTGCCTTATCTGCATAATCTCCAATCTTTTTCTTTGTTGATTCCTTCGTCTCCTCAGCCTTTTCTTTAGCTGATTCCTTGGTTTCATCAATCTTATGCGCAGCTGAGTCTGTTGTCTCTTTGGCCTTTTGGGTCGTATGATTGTTATACTCCTTTGCCTTCTCTGCAGTAGAATCCTTACTCTCTCTAGCCTTCTCAGCTGCTGTATCAGCAGCATCAAAGCTCTTACCAACAACAGCAGCTTTGGCATGCCCAAGGGTGTCAGCAACTGACCTTAACACTGACCCAATCACCCCTGGTCTCTCTTGCTGTGGTTGTTCCGTCTCCATTTTGACTTCTCGTTCTTCATTGTATTCTCTTTCTCTATTAACGTCCTCGAGATCAGATGCTGCTTTCCATGCTGCTGCCTCAGCCCTCTCCTCCTTCTCTTGCCTTGATGCCATGGCAGAATCACTGAAAACACAAGTTACACAGAAAAATAAATATAGAAGAGAAGATGAGTTTATAACTCTTGCTTGCTTTTGGCTTTGATGAGGTCCCGAGCTATGAGACTTGCTCAAATATGTACACTACTTCATAATAGCAGCATCTCTTCTTATGTATGTAAAGGTGACGCGTGGAGAATGCTTTATTAGGTGACGGACACGTATGCGACCTGCTGGAAAGATGAGACACGTCAGCACGCAAAGCGGCGGATTACGTGGCACGAACGGAAGCTCAGGTTTGGGGTATTTTTGGTGTTGAAGGTTAAAATTCTTACACCTGTCCTTCCACATGCAATATGAAGATCACTCTGTTCTGTTGCAATTAACTTGCAAGGGACCAGCCTTTCATCTTAGAATTCAACACGACCTACATTATAACAAGCATTTACTATAAAATGAAATGATCAGCCTACCTATCTCTTTTTAATTTACTACATTTGACTGATGAAGAAATCAATTCTCATACTCCAAACGTATCAAAATGCAATGTTGTATGGTGCAACGGCAACGAGTTGATAGAGTTGATATCAAGAGGTTTGTTTTTTCTGTGATCTCATATTTGAGTTTTAATTGTTTTTTTTTGTGGTCATTAAAGACATACATAATCGTTAACTTCAAGATTCACGAGATTAATCGAGATGCGCGTAAACTCGATTTAAACATTTGCATTATATATATAAAAAAAATGCAGTGTTGTAAAAAAATGTGCAAGATTCAATTGACTTCGTAAGGACACTAAATCATTTAGTTCTCTTGATTCCTTTTAGCGTGAAAGTTATTTAATCTAATAGGTTCCCTCTATGGGTAACAGAATTTTAGATTTGTCTTTGGTTTGTTGTTACATCTTTCTATTACAAAAAATGTTAAATATATTATCTTAGTAAAGAAATCATAAAAAATTTAAATGACCCTTAAAAAAAAAAACATGTGATCTTATCATATATTTTGTAACATAATTATGCATTTTTTTTCAGAAAGAAAAAAAAGAAAAGAATATATTGTTTAACGAGATTAAGAACAAAATTAACCGTGAGGTTTACGCTTATGAATAAACTAAAAAAATGCTCCCTTTCCGATTTCAAAGTTTTCTTTCCATTGAAGAGTCCAAAAATCTTGACAATTTAGATTCCGACGGTAACACTAAGAAGGTTAAACTAAACCATAAGAATCCACTTCTGCCATCTCTTACTTGACACTGGTTTTATGATTATTTAGACCAAACCGAATTGTCTACACTCTTTGTGTATGCTTGCCAAAATTTGCGTACCCACAAAGCAGAGAAGTCGAAGCTTCTCGCACAAAATTTGATGAAATCCGAAATTTTCAATCTTAAAGTTTAATGAGGCTGAGATCTTTCTAGGAATGAAAAACCTTAGATTCTATTAATTTAGACAAGATTTGAAACTCCATTACAATTTAAGCTAAATTATTGATCAATAAAGTCAACATCTTGAATGAACAATTTTAAGGATACATTGAAACACAAAATCCTCAGCAAACGTAAGAATAACATACATAAATTCTAAGCAAAAGCACAAGAATAGGTAAATTAATTTAAAAGAAACTTCTCTAGAGTTTTATTACTAAAATACGACATGTTTTTTCAATGTGGAAAAAGATGCCTTGAATAGTGGCTCATAATTTTGACTAAGCTAAAGAAAATTTGTCAAATGTGGGCTACAAAAAAATTAGTCTAATCCTACTAAAAAACCTAAGTCCAATCCACATTAAAAAAAAAAAACTAATTAATTTTAGTCCAATCCTCAACAAATATGGACTCCTAAAATGACATTTTTTTACCTTAGCTTAATTAAGATAATGAATTCGCCCCAATTGATGGCTTAAGTTGGAATGACAACACTCTCATTTCAAACACTTCGGGTTGTTGAAAACTCATTCACTACAAGGAATTTACCAATTAATGACGAATTTTAGCGACGATGTTCATTCCATCTCTAATTAGTGATAAATTAATGACTCGTTAGTGATCGATAGAAAAAGTTAATGTTTCCGACTCTTTAGTGATGGATTAGCGATGAGAAATTAGTGACGGTAGTTTTTCTATCGCAAATTTACACGGTAAAAAAAAAAAAAAAATCATCACTTTAGCAATGGATTTCGTCAATAATTAGCCACGAAAAAATATCCATCACTATTTTTAAGCTCATGATGAGAAAATAGACAAAAATAGCAACGGATGGGTAATCCACCACTAATATTGGAAGGGACTAGTAACGAAATTTAGATTCCGTCTCTATTTTAAGGGGATTTTTCCCCCAAAATCCGCCAATTAACGACGGAACCGGGATTTCATTGCTAATTGGCGATTTTGGGTGGATCCCCCGCGCCCCCACACCCTTAAAATTTGCCGTTTACCCCTATAAATACCCCCTCCCCTTTCATCTTCCCCATTCCTCTCCCTTTCCTCTACCAAATAACCACGCCGCTCCACACTACCGAGCAACTCTCCAAATCATTCAACAAAGTTAGGTGTATCTTTCTCTCCCAAAATCGGACCAAATCCACTTTCCTTATCTCTCGGGTAAAACTTTCTCCCTCTAACTCTTATGTTGTTTTTTTTTTTTTTAATTAAATAAATGTTAATAATTTTGTAGATTAATTTTGTTATTTGTTAGTTGATTAATTATTTGAATGTTGTTAATTTTTTTTTGTTATGTTAATTTTAATTATGTTAAGTTGCATGTTAATTATTAATGTAAATTTCTTAATTATTTATTTAAATTACTTAATTGTTTATTTAATTTTCTTAACTATTAGATTAATTTTGTTAAGTGTTATTTTTTTAGTGATGTTAATTTTTAGATTAATTTTATGTTAATGTAAAACTAAAAAAGTTTAATTATGTTTTTTTTAGGTTTAATATTATTAATGTATTTTTTTATGTAATTTAATTTAGGTTCATTTATAATTAAATTAAAAAAATAAATTACACATTAACTAGTGCATACTAGCAAAAAAAGAGCCTTCTCGGGCTAATTTTCTACATTCTAACTACTAACTTAAGCATCGGAAGATCCCTCTCTCAATTGAAATGACTTGTTTTGTAGGAACACAATGCTTGAGAATCTTCCACTATGTTCTATAATCATTTGACAATCATCGCTACCATTTTGAACTCGTGTAGCCTATATTTATTGATTGTTACCATCTTGAACTATGTCTCATATATTTATTGATTGAGTTAACCGATGACTAATCATATGTATCATTACAACCAAATTAAGCTTACAAATAAACAAATGATAAAAATTAAACTATCTCATAATGCGGATGCTAACGACTAGACTAGAATTATACAATTTCTAACAATAATTTTTAGTTGTAAATGTCAAAAAATAATGTCAACTAAAAAATTTAACATGTTAGGTAAAGCTCTAAGTCATGATTTATACTATTATCGAAACTTGTATAAATCCATCACAACATTATGAACTTACACAAGCTCATTACTATTTTGTGCTTAATTATTTAATTTTTAATAAGAGAGAATGTGGATGGTGAGATTCGAACTTATGACTTTTTGGTCATTAAAACTCGACATCATGTCAAATAACAATGTCAACCCAACAACTTAACCTCAACTTAAGATATGAAGTTGTTAGATGAAAATTTAAGATATAATTTATATTATTCTCTAATAGTAGGATCTTATGTAGTCCATAGAAATGATATATACGTTTGTCCAAAATTATTGATTTTTGAAGGTTATACAAAATTTTCACTAATAATTAATTCCATGATTTTTTTCCTGTCAAGTCAAAATAGTAAAACATTTTAAGTTGCTTTTAAACAATTCTACGAAAGTGAATTAACCATTCTATATGTGTGTGTGGGTGTGTGTATAAAGTTGGGATAATTACATTATAATACACCAATATTTAATTTTTTTCTCATTTGAGTATATGAATTTTTATTTTTTTCGTTTGAGTATACCAAAAATTTAAAACTATAAATCAAGTACTTTTGTCAATTTTTTCGTTAATCGATCACGTGTCATTACCATCAAAATACTAAATTATAAATTTTTTTCTCAATTACACATATCAATTTTTTCAAAACTATCAATCAAGTACTTCGTCAATTTCTTTATTAACCGATGACATGTCCGAATATATTTTTTCTTTCTTTTCGTTAGAAGGAAATCCTCCCCCTCTCCCCAAAAATAAAAATAATAATAATAAAAGAAAATTATTCTACTACTTAAAAATGTGATAAAGAAATAACATAAGTTATTTTTTAGCCATTATGTTTTAAACTAAACTTAATTAGACTTGCTCGTTAAAAAAAAAAAAAAAAAAAACATAGCTAGGTTTTGACATGAAAGTTTTATGAAGCATAAACATGAAATTTTGAATCAAGAAGATTTGTTTGTGTTTTTTTTTTTTTTTAAAAAAAAAAAACGTAATTGAATTTAGTTTGGAATTTTGTAGGTAAAAATAATTTTAAAATTTTTTTTTTGTCAAATTTTGAAATGATAGAATAATTTGAAAAGAAAGTTCTTTTTTTTTTTAAAAAAAAAGATAAAATTATAATTTTGTATTTGAACCCATCATTAATTAATGTAGAAATTAATAGAAGTGTGTGCTTGACAATTTTAAAAAAAATTGATGTACTAAAAAAAAAGAAGAAAGAATTCATGTACTCGATTAAGAAAAAAATTATAATTTAGTAATTTGGTATTCTTAGAGTGTTAGATGCATCATCGACTAACGAAAAAAATTAACAAAAATACTTTTTTAATTGTTTTGAAAAAATTATTATGCACAAATAAAATAATTTAAATTTATATACTCAATTAAGAAAAAAAATTAGTGTAGTTATAATACAATTATAATAATTAAAAAAAAAATAAAAGGTCCCTACAATACTCAAAATACGGTTTCCAATACGCGCAATTGCGGGGTTTAACGACTAATTAAATATGTGTGAATTTAATTGTTGTAATTTGCTTAAGTGCTCCCAATAAATTTAATTGTTGTAATTTGCTTAAGTGCTCCCAATAAATTTAATTGTTTTGGAGCATTGATTAAATTACCGTAAAACACATGAGGAGAGTACATAGGAAGACACCGCGATTCTTGATTACTGCTAGATGTACGCGGTTCGTTTCCTATCAAACCCCCTCTTGGACTACAAATACGAAGTCATAAGCATAAGCAAAAACGCCAGCTCTCTCCACTCTCCCTCTCAAACCCCAACTTTTCCTCTCTCTCCTTCTCCTCTCTCATTTGCAATAATGGCTGAGACCAGAGTCTCCCCGATTCCTCTTTTGCAAGATGAGCTTGACATTGTAATCCCAACAATCAGAAACCTTGATTTCTTGGAGATGTGGAGGCCATTCTTTCAACCATACCATCTTATCATAGTCCAAGATGGTGATCCTTCGAAAATCATCAAAGTCCCTGAAGGCTTTGATTATGAACTCTATAATAGAAATGATATTAATAGGATTTTGGGTCCTAAAGCCTCTTGCATTTCCTTCAAGGATTCTGCTTGTAGGTGCTTTGGTTACTTGGTTTCTAAGAAGAAGTATATCTTCACCATTGATGATGATTGCTTTGTAAGTCATATATCATAATTCTTCTTTTGTTTTTAAAACGAGTTTTGTGTTTCTTTGGGTACAAGTTTGGATCTTTGTGGGATTTGGGTTTTGGGTTTGGGAGGGGAGGAGGGGTTGTTTTTCCGAGGGAATTTAAATAAAAAATGTTTTGGACCACAAAAAAAACAAAGTTGGATTTTGATTTAATTGTGTTGATCAATTTTTCTGCATTAGATATCAATTGCTATCCTCTCTTCATGCAGTCTTAGCAATTGCATGCTTTGATCTGTCTTTTATCACCTTAATTTGGTCTTAATAGTTTGATCTGTTTGGTGGCTTAGAAAGTCATTTGGTTGACTTGGGAAGTAGCATTTGAGTCTTGTGGCATTATATTCTCTAAAAATCTATTGTATTTGAAAATCATTTATGTCAGTGTGCGGGTCTGTTTGAGTCTTACAACAATCTTCTGTCAGAGTAATCACAGATCAGCTTTTGATTGGCGTACTTGATCTTTTCCAATGCTGATAGACTACCCATCAGAGTGCAACCCAACCTTAATCAGTTCATGTCTCTCTTATATTGAACATGTATTATTTTGTCATCTAGATCTGTTGTTTGCACAAGCTGAGAATTCTTTATGATTTTAAGTTTAGACAATCTAGCTTAGCTCCTAACTCATTCTTTCGGACCTTTATTCTGTGCATTGCATTATACTGAATTATCTTATATTATGTTGTCAAATAAGAGACTTTCAGACTTTGTAATGGAAGACACTCTTGCTATTTTACTTAAACAATTTAAGCTAATTTTCTTTTGTATTTATTCATGCCCCTTAGCAATGCACCAATCTGCTTTCACACAAATACTTATCCAGTTCTTTTAAGTTTTTAGATCTTTGAAGAATGCATTATTTATAGAGATTTGTCAATGCAAGTTCTCTTACTCTTGCTGCATTATTTCTCTGCTCTCTAGGAAATACTGAGGATATGTGCTTTAAAATTTGAAATTATTTCAATTTTGGGAGTGAGATCTAAAGTTGAACTTACTTTATGCGATTGCAGGTTGCTAAAAATCCATCTGGCGAAGAAATTAATGCACTTCAGCAGCATGTAAAGAACCTTCTGTCACCATCAACTCCATTTTTCTTCAACACCTTATATGACCCATACAGAGAGGGCACAGATTTTGTTCGTGGGTATCCATTCAGCCTTCGTGAGGGTGTCCCCACTGCTGTATCTCATGGTCTTTGGCTCAACATCCCAGACTACGATGCTCCCACCCAGCTTGTCAAGCCTCTCGAGAAGAACACTCGGTAGGAAGATCCTTAATGCACTTCTAGGTCATTTTTATATGGACATTTAGCGGAAATGTTAACTTTTCCATCTGTTTGTCAGGTTTGTGGATGCTGTTATGACAATACCAAAGGGAACGCTCTTCCCAATGTGTGGTATGAATCTGGCATTTAACCGTGAGTTGATTGGTCCGGCAATGTACTTTGGTCTTATGGGTGATGGTCAGCCAATTGGCCGCTATGATGATATGTGGGCTGGCTGGTGCACCAAGGTTTCAACCCATCTTGCTGAGCTACTTTCTTTGTTTCTTTGTCTGTGGCCATCGAATTTCATGTCTGTTGCGACTAAAATAAGAGATGTTTTATTAATCTTGTAGGTTATTTGCGACCACATGGGTTGGGGAGTCAAGACAGGACTGCCCTACATCTGGCACAGTAAAGCAAGCAACCCATTTGTGAACCTTAAGAAAGAATACAAAGGAATCTATTGGCAAGAAGAGCTGATCCCGTTTTTCCAGTCTGCCATCCTTCCAAAGGACTGCACCACTGTTCAGAAGTGCTATATTGAACTCTCCAAGCAAGTTAGGGCAAAACTTGGTAAAGTTGATGAATACTTTATCAAGCTAGCGGATGCAATGGTCACATGGATTGAGGCATGGGACGAGCTGAACCAGTCCGGAAAGTCAAGTGAATTACCCAATGGGCCAGCGAAATAGACTTCTGGATGATGCAGGGAGGTGACAATAGTTATCAGGCTACGGATATTATCTTCTCATCCATAGTTGTAGCCTTGTGTTTTGATTAGCCCTTCTTGTCCAAGCATTTTCTTTGAAGCATGGATTATTTATTTTGCAGGCAGGAAATATTATCATTCTGTTTATCTTAATGTTTCTATTGAGTTTAGAACAGTAATTAAGAAATGATGCTTTGTGTAGCTAAATAGTTTTGAGTGGTTAATTATTTAAATTAACATTGATTGAGTTGAGTTGATGCTTTCTCGAAATCAATATCAAATTATCAATTATTTTTGTCAGATTTTTAGGGTTTTTTTTTTTTTTCCTAGGGTTGAGTCGTTTTTTTGGAGCGAGAGAGGTTCTAAACCCAACTTCTGACAAATGAGTCGACCATCAAAAGTAGGAAATTTCTGCCGAACTTCCAAATTAAGATCTTGCCATCTTGGTTGTGGCTGTAAAAGCAAGTGCTTCAGAATGCAAGACTGAAAGCTTTCAATTGAAAAAAAAACGAAAAAAATGATTGCAAGACGCTAGTCACTAGTTACCCGTTACGCGGCATCCATTTGCAGCACTTGTGCCAAGTGCCAACAGCAAATGGACAGTGGATGTCAAGGCCAAACAAAGGTTTAATTAATCATAGAAGAGGTCATGCCTTCATGATTGTTACGGTACTTTTTTTTAAAAAAAAAAATTATTATCATTTTATTTGATTAAATTTCTTTTTTATTGTAAGCACTTCCATCTGTCGCTCCTCCTAAAATTTTCCAGATTCGAACCTATCGTATGCTATTTAAAAAAAATAAAAAAATCTGTAACGCTGTTAAGCAATGTTGCCAATCAAAATCAGATTATTTTTGGAATTTATGTAGTTGCAAAATGCAGTCTTGACGCAATTGTCTTCGTTACATATCATGTTGTTTTTTCCACCAATTTTTAGCTGGAGACGGGATTCGATAACAACGGAGGGCATCTTTCGATTTTTGATGGAAACAAAACAATAGCTTCCCAACAATCTTAAAAACAATGTAGTTGGTTCTTGTTTCCATCGTCACAATAAAGATAGAAATGTACGATGAATTCATCTCCCACATAACTTTGCATAGCTTAGCTCAGCAATAAATAAATATCCAGGTTCGAGTCGTTGTGTTTCCATGTGCCTGTCCTACGCCCCAAATGCGGAATTGTGCTTTCTCAATCCAACTCCGGCATACATGTTTCGTTATAGAACAACGCTTGCTTTGTTATTTTCTAATAATTAAGTGGTCCACATACAACATTTCTTGGAACCTGTCTGTACCATCCAATTAATTTTGAGCTTCAAGCAAAGTATTTTTTGAAAAGGAGATTGAATTTTCCTTTTTTCTTCTTCTTTTTTAATAACCTTGAATAAGAAACATACTGATTGCTAACGAAAGAACCAACGATTTTTCATTTATTTGTTTTGAATGTTGATGCGAGTGACCAAACAAGAAAGGTTTTGCTAAGTCCCAGGAGTTTCTTATTCAAGTACTACGGAGAAACCTTTTATTGTTTAAAAATAATATATTTGCATTTGATTAGTTTGGTTATAAAAATATTCTAAATTTCAATTACGAAACAGGTGCTGCTAGATAGATACGAGTGCTTTGCTATGGATGGGACATGATTACTGTAGAGCTATATAATTTAGATTGGATTGTTTTAAAAGACTTAAACCTAACTGTGAGTGACTCTTTTATCAATCAAAGATATTACTCATTTTGTGCTTAATTATTCAATATGAAACATATTTTTCAACACTCTTCATTGCTTGTAGCTTATTTTTGAGTTTGTTAAGTAACTTAAGGTCCTAAATCTTTACTTGGTCTTTGAGCCTTTTTAAAGTTTTGATACTATATCAAAAACTATCTCAACCTAAAAGTTTTAGATGAAGTCCTATGAATGGATTTATATTATTTTTTAACGCACTCTCTCAAGTGAAACCTTTTTAGATTTGAAACTTGCATAGACCCACATTACCTTAAACTTAATTAATTAGAAATGAAATAGAATGATGATATTCAAACTCGTAATCATTTGATCATTTAAACTCGAAATCATGTCATAAAACCATCTCAACCTAAAAACTTAAGCCATTAAGTTAGGTTTTATGATGATTTTCTATTACTCTCTAACAATTGCATGTCCAAAGATGGTATCCGTGCAAGTAGGATAAAGTCCGAGAGCGTGATGAAATGAATAAATATGTATTAAAACACTTACTATGTAATTATATAAAGGTTGATATATTTGAACTTGAAAAGTCCGAGCAAATGTGATGAAATGAAACCACATGGATATCTCGTGTTGAGCAATTTGTTAAAGGACAATGGACCATAGTTTATTTTCTTTTATAGATTTTACTCACTCTCTAGGTAACAAATCAAAACTAAGTAGACATAGATGATGATGAACCAATAATTTTACACATCATATCTTGTTTTTTGTAGGAGTATTTCTTGGTGATAAACGGCGTGTGAACCTAATGATTATGAGAATTCAAGCAAAGCGAGTTCCCTAATAATCTTTTAGTTATCTTTTCTCTACTACTCAACATAACCTTTAGTGCTAACTGATACAATCAGCTACTCAATCTTTGATGGAATGGATATAAAGCTAGAAACAAATAGAGTAAGTATCAAGAAATAAAAGATGGGAGCGAAGTGTGGATAAATGGATAGAGGAAAAAGAACTCATTAATGCTTGTAGGAGAGTATTTTAAAGATCAATCTCAAAAATGAATTATCATATTTATAAGCGGAGTAGTTCGGAGATCTTAGAATTAAAATATCATATTGATGCGATTGTTTCATTGAGGGTAGGTCTACTAGCAAAAGTGATTTCATATAAATTAGAGAAATCTTTTGCTGTTATAAGGAGATCGGAAGGGAAAAAAAACTATTTTTGAATACCATAAGCAAGTAGAGATCTCTTTATCAATTTCTAAAATAGGAAACTTTTCATTTTGAAAACTCTTTCCAAAATAGAAAAAATTTATAATTGGAAACTTTTTCCAATATCTTTGCTTCTCATATGTAATGTGAATACTTAAGCTTATGCATATGACTCAATAGGCTCTTAGATATGTTAGCAATGTATCAAGAATAAAAGACTCCTCTTTTATCTCTTAACACATAAATCAAGATTGGCCTCTAGCAAGACATTATGACTATCAAATTCTCTAGGAGGATTACTTAATCCATTATTACCTTTCAAAAGCATGGTTACCATACAATTTAGTCTTCATGTCAACTTATCATAGTGTGATCTCAAACTTGGTTATTAGTCTTGTTCGATTATGATCATATAAGTTTTCTTCGATTCCCAAATGTCTTAACTCTTAGAGTAAATCAACTATACTCTATTGGTGTACTCCTATTGTGGTCATAGATTTCTTGAGCGGATATTTATCGAAGTGCAATGTGATAACTTTTTTAACATACAAGCATTTGTAACACCCCCGACCTAAAGGAGACTAAGAGTGTTACCGACAATGACTCCACTCATAGGATGCAAGACACTAAGCTCTATGTCCTTTACTTTGTATAATGCACAATATAATTATTTAGGTTTAAAGCTCAAGGCATCATTTAGTTTAACACATTAAAATCAATTCAGATTTCATAAAATATAAAAGCATTTCATTAATCTCACATAATGTTTATACATTAACTTAACAAAATGTAACTTGAATTTATAAACCTAAACATATAAAACATAAGCGAGTGGTTAGCCTTTAAACTCTAAACCTATATAGGTAGTACCAACTTTGAAACACTCTACTCGCTCCCGCAACATCTTTAACACCACAACATGTCTTCATGTATCATTAGCTTACCCGCACACCATATGACAAACTATAAACTAGTGCTCCATAAGTGTAATCATGCATGAATGTAAGGAAATACATTTTCATTCTACTAAAATACTTTTTCTATCATTAAGTACACCCTATTGAATGTCTATATAGCCCTTAATGAAAACTAACTTTTATGAAAATCATGAAAGGCAATAGACACATTCCATCATAATCCTCATAAAAGGGTGATCAATCCCTTTTGTAAGCTCGTTTTCAACATGTCTAGCCTTTCGTCTTTTTTGAAAACATGAATATATCCTTTTCTTTGAATGCCTAAAAATATGATAAAAACATTTTCACACCGAGAATGCAATCTAAATGCAAACCTTAACTAAACACATAAACATATAACCAAGTAAAATCAAACATACTTCATAAATCCATACACTTTAAATAATCCTTACAAGTGTTCGATCAAACCAAAAACACATGATCATCAAGTAAACACATCATCTCAAATATTCAATCATAAAGCATTTCATCTTAAGTAATTAAATCATCAAGTAAACAAATAAATACATAGTCAAATAACATTAAATAAACATATGAACCGGAACCATCAAGTGATCTCACAATGTTCAATCATCATCAAGTAACCTCACACGTATTCAATTATCAATTAAACACATAAAAAAACAACCTTATACATCTATGTCTTATAGTGAGGTGTGATTATACTTACTAATTATCAAGTAAACACATGATTATAATATCAAGTAAACATAACTTCTTAAGTAATTAATCATCAAGTGAGCATATAAACATAACAATCTCTATGACACCTATATCTTGTAGTGAGTTGGACCACACTTACTAATCATCAAGTAAACATATCATCACTTAGTGAGAAACCATTAATTAAACACTTCATCACTTATGTTCAATCATTAATTAAGCACACAAACGAGATAATAATCCTCTAACCTTTATCTCTTATGGTGAGGTGAGATGTGAATAGACTTACCTTGGGGTTTAGCCATTTTTTAGAAAACCTTAAAAGCTCTCAAAGATCTCCATTTTCTTCCTTATTTCGCTCTCGACCAAGCTACCTAAATTTCTTTCCTCTCATCCAAATTGTCTTTCCCTTCCTCTCAATAAAAATCTCTCCCTCTCTCGGCTAAGATGTGTTTTCTTTGGTAATTTTTGTTTACTCTCTTGGTGTTTTAATGGTTATTAAGGCTAAAAAATACAAATAACCTAGCACTTTCCTTTTTTTCCCCCTTGGTCAACCTAGAAGAAGAACTAGAACTTTCCTCCTTTTTCTTCCCTCTATTGACTCGAAATCTAAAAGAATCAATGGAAGGTTAATGTGGACACATGTATGGACACTTAAGCTAAGATATTTTTTTAGGTGGACACATAATATGTGACACTAATCAAGTGATCTTTATAGATTAACCTAGATTAACACTTATATGGGATACTAATCAAGCTTTTTTTTTTTAAGTTAACATAAGTATGTGACACATAAGCAAGCTATATTTGTTAATTCCGCAAGTTTGATTGACTCAATAAACTACTAACCTTACTTTGTTACTTAGTTTACGTAAACCCTCAATCTTTTGATTGTCACACTAAGGTCCCTTAGCCACTCATATACCCACAACACATAACAACATGAACTTGCAAAGCGAAACATTGATTAATGTAAACACAAAGCCTAACATGCATATACTTAACAAATAAAATCATAAATGCATAGGAGTATTCAAAAGTCTCAAGTATTATATTCTCCCCTCCTTATAAAAATTTCATCCTCAAAATTTGACGTACATAAACATATCCATATAATTCAACAAGTATCAAGCATATTCATATAATTCATTAAGTAAACATAATACATAATATAATACCCTTGACCTAGGACATAGATACATCAAGAATATTATTGACATTTACTTGCACCTCGAAGTGTAATGAATGCAAGCCAACAAGCCTTATTCCTTATCATTTCTAAATGATTAATAAAGTGGGTATTTTTGCATGAAGTCCCTAATTAATAAGATATAATAGGTTCACATTCAATAAAAATTGTATAATTGTTTTTCAAAAATTCAACCAACAATAATTAATAATCGTACAACATGTATAGAAATATTAAATGCTATATTTTTATCAAAAATCCATATTCTTGAAATCTAAATTGATCATTAAAATAAAATACCTTATATTAAATTAATTTAAACTATGTCTCTTATTTTTTTCAAACTTCTTCTTGAAATTAATATAAAATTTAATTTAGGATTATTTCATTTTCAAATATTCCATACTATAGTGTAAAATTATTTGAAATTGATATGTGCATATTTACATTAGACTTACTAGTGCTTATTGTATTATATTATGATAAATACGAACAAGATAATGATTTTGGCTTTTTGTACGAAAAATAGAAAATCAAAGTGAATAAACCCAATCCAAATTGTATAAGAAGCCAAAGCCATAGAGAAAGAAAAGAAGTCACGCGATTGTGTGACCTATAAAAGGAAAAAATGCTACTAGCCATGTGAAACAAAGAAGGAAACCATATGGATGTTCAATAAAGAAGACACACGAGCGAGTAACAATCAACATGGCTTAAGCAGGAGAAGTGATACACCTATGTGTATCAAGATTGAGATGTCTTCCAATGAGATAGAAATGACACATGGCTAGAAACTAAACGACACGGGGTGAAGAGCAAATTAGGCATGGTCGTGTGCCTTAGTCTAGTAAGTTATGTGATACTAGCTCTTTAAGGCTACAAACTATGTGAAACAAAAGAGCGAATCATGTAAAATAAAGAAACAATTAGTGTGTCCATGTGGGTCTGCCATGTATATGTTGTAACCATATATTTTTTTATAAATAGAGAAGTTAGAGTTCATTATAGGGATTCCCCCATTCTTACGACCAATATAAATAGAAGTTCTCTTTTGTTAGCAAAATATGCATCTCTAAGAATCTTTCTTGGTTGAAGGAAAAGTTGAAGCCTTTGGTAAAAATCGTTATGAGATCTAAATGGGTTTTATCTCTAATCCTATTCTTTGAGTATTTTATATTTCTCTATGTTATTTGAATATGGTTGTATGGTAGATTGATTAGAGTGCACATTAGTTGATTCATCATTATAATCTATTGCTAGCTAAATATTCAAATTCATACTTACTTGTCTAAATTTGCTTGTAATAACAACTAGGAGTTAATAATTGCAAATGGATTTTCAATTAATCCATTGAAAAACATAAAACTAAATTAATTTTTTCTAGTGACTAGGAGGGTTGTTTAGCTCTATTTATCTTTTTATCATTTAATGTTGTTGTTGGATTAAATCTAACTAGCTTCTACTAGGTTATTCAATAGTTAAGAATTAATCAAGTAGCTTCTATTTAATTAATGAATCACTAAGGAAAAATTAAGGATAACATATATGTTATTGTCTTACGGTGGATATTCAAAATAAGAATGGATTAATGTGTGAGTCAATAATCAACTATTGAACCAAAAGTGGAGACCCATCTTCAACTAAGGCTTTTTAATTATTATTCTCTCTCTATTTAGTTTTGTTTACCTTTACAACTCTCAACAAACCAAAACCCCTTTTTACCTTTACTTTACCTTGAAACAATCAAAAGATAGAGAATATTGATTGAACCATTTCTTTATGGGATCGACCACGACTTGTCCTAACTATATTTTTATGATTGACTTCAATGAGAAAAATAAAAATAATTAAATTTGTTGGTGGCATGACATGTTGTAAAATTTTGGTGTTGTTACTATGGACTTGTGCTCAATCAAGTTTGTATAATTGTCTAAGTTTTTTTATTTACATGCCTTAGTATTCTTAACAATTTGGCTCTCAATATGACCTTCAATTCAAGAGATTCGAGGAGGTCAACACATCTACTATTGAGCAACGACTTGCTAATCTAACTTCTCTAGTTTGTCCTATAAGTCTATAATTATGGCATATATTCAATACCGAAGCATTCATCAAATAAGTACCCAATGCCTCAAAAAGAACTTATTGGTATGTATTATTCCATGAGGGTATTTTCAAAATAGCCACAATACTAATATAACCCCTACTCCAAGCATGTACACTAGTTATGGGAATCAAGTGGTTGACAATAGAACTCACAATCATTAAGGATATCAATAAGTGCAATCACCATTCTAAGCTAGACAACAAATTTCTTCAAATTCAAGAATATCTCTTGAGGATATCGTTAACTCTCTCTCTCTCTCTCTCTCTCTCTCTCTCTCTCTATATATATATATATATATATATATATATATATATAACTAACCAAATAGAACTATGAATTTTTTAACTAATTATTAATTTTTTGAAAAAAACCCAAGTCAAATTATTTTTTAAGCTTATTATTACTTTTTTTTTAAAATAAAGTCAAATTATTTAAAACACACTTTTAGCTTTTTCTCTCTCATAAGAATTTATATAAGCAACAACACCATTTTCATATAAAAATCATTAAAATAATCAATCGGATAAATTATAATAAGATATCTTAAAAAATAAAACAACCATGTTTCAAAATTTTATTTCAAAAGTCATATATAAAAAAAAACAAATTTATTAACAAATTAAAAAAGAAAAGAAAAACTAAATCTCAATAGCCTAACTCGTAAAAAAGAAGGAAAAAAAAAGAAAAAAAAAGGGATGCTAGCCGAAAAAAATAGCTATAGTAATGAGACTGTGAAGGACCAATTCGAGCAACCCATGCCTTTAAGAAAAAGAAAAGAAAAGTTAAAAAAACAAGAGGCAAGGCGGGAAAAAAGAAGGGGGGATGTAGCATGAAAGTCTCACCCCCGGTTCTTTTATTTTTTTTATAATTCCTACGCTATGTTACGGTCGGACAACCATTATTTATACAGAGTTAACGATTTGCATGGTATGATGCGAGTAGATATTTTATTTCGAAGATTAATGTAAATCGAATATATATATTAAGCAAACTTATTTGATTTATATATATTCATTAACAAAATAATTTATAATATTAGTATAAAAAATTTGTATTTAAATAATTAAGAGGTAGTTTCCAAACATTAATTAAATTATTTTACTTTAAAATATAGATTTTAGAATATGAAAAAAATAATTGATGTTATTCATGTAGATATAATTAATTTCTAACAAAACTATATATATGGTACTTGACAAATTTAGAGTATATAAAATAAATAAAAAATATTAAAAAATCTCATCTAAATCGCATGAAATATATCGAAATAAATAAATTTAAATAAAAACTACTATAAAATTAGTTTCAAAAAATTCGATATATATATATCAAATAAAATATGTTAATTTTTAAACTAATTATTAATTTTTTTAAAAAAATAGAGCGAGAATTAATTTTTTAATTGATTATCATTTAAAAAAATTAAGTCAAATTATCAAAAATACACTTTTAGCTCTCTCTCCCACACACACACACACACACACACACACATATATATATATATATATATGACTTAGCACATTGAGAGTATATAAAATAAAAAATATATATATCAAAAACCACTTAAATTGCATGAAATATATTGAAGTGAACAGATTTAAATAAAAACTACTATAAAATTGGTTTCAATAAATTCGATTAGATATTACTTAGCGGAATCGAGTATATAAAGCAAATAAAAAAATATATAAAAAAACTCATTTAAATTATATGAAATATATCAGAATAAATAGATTTAAATAATAACTATTATAAAATTAGTTTCAAAAAATTCTAATTACATATATATAAAATGAAATAAAACCTATGAATTTTTTAACTAATTATTAATTTTTTTTTAACAAAAAAGAAAAAAAGGATGTCAGCCATTAAAATGGAAAAAAATGTTACCGTCATAGTGAATGACATATCAACTCTTTTGTTTTTTTCTAAAAAAAAAAAAAAAGGAGTCCCGCCTTAAAAAAAAAAAAAAAAGCCAGCCTGGAAAAAAGTAAACGACAGCTCAGCCCTTTAAGAAAAGAAGAGAAAAAAAAATGAGGCCACTCCGAAAATGACAGCCCGGTCAGAAAAAAGAAAAAAAGAAAAAAAGGGACTAATTAATTCATCTATCAAAGAAAGAGGGATCAAAAAATAACAAAAAAAATAATGAATAGGGACCATGACTCTAGACCTACAGTGAATAAATAGTGTCACGTGGATTTCTTTTAATTTTTTTTATAATACTATATCTCTTTCATAGGTGAGTAGTAGGTGTAAACTCCCTGCTGGTGACTGATTGACAGAGGACATCCCTAATTTCTCGTCTAAAGGCTGTCTAGATGGGTTTCGTCTATAGTATCGTTCCTTGAGTGGAGTGATAGATTGAATGTAGAACATATTTCGTCCACATTTTGCGTTTGAATGGGACTTGGAAGCATACAAATATCCTGGATATATGAAATGTGACTAATGAAATTGAATTTCCAAAGGAAAAAAAAAAATCTTAACAGTGCACTTTTTGTGCTTACCATGTCGAAGCTATTTAGAAGGTTAAATTTCTTAGTAGGCATTTTGTCAACCGACTAGAGGTCTTTCAATGGAATAATTGCATATTTCGTTCTTGTATTCTTAATATGATATTTTTACTCTTTCTTATTTATTTGGTCATTCTACTGTATATATTTTCTTAATATGGTCCCTCAATAGGATTCAATTCAATTTTTTGACAACAAATGAAAAATGGATTGCCATCTCAAATATTACTGACATGTGTAAATAATAATAAGGGAAATTTTATTTTTTGAATTTTTTTTGACACATGCCATTATTATCTCACCTGGTAGTCCATATGTCACTTGTTACTGAAAATGGACAGAAATCCTATCAGCGAATTTCATATTAAAAAAAAAAAAATTAGAGTAGAGGAAAAAAAATAGAGAAAGTAGAAAACTATATATATATATATATATATTCTTATAGAAATGAAATATGCGATGAATCCATCTTTCAATTGAAACAAATGTCCCTCCAATATTCTTCATTCATTATGCAATGCAGGTTTTTAATGGAAGAAACAAATAGAATTTGAACTTGGGCTCCTACAGTACAGGTCTATAATCGAAACCTATGAATTTGAAGTACCAAAGGAAATCATATATATTTGAGTTTTTGAGTGTTCATATTTAGGTCCCAATACCAGCCTCAATCTTCTGCAGACTTGAGAAACCAAATTTCAGGCACTGAAGCTTAGCTACTCTAGGGTGCAGGATTAGCATAGCTCAACTTGGCATATGAAATATTTTTGCTTGTTGGAACGTAAAAATGCTACAAATAAAAGTTATTTGATGATTTGTGACAAGTTACTCTTCAAAATGGACTCAACGTAGTAATAGAGGACGACGCTAGTTTAACAAGGGACAAATGTTATCCAGCAAAAAGATTCTACAGAGAAAGAACAAACTAAAAAGGAATACCGAAGAGAATAATCAATGAAATTCGAAAATTTCATGTGGATCTTGAAACTAGAGCGTGGCTAGCATTGTGGTATTTGTTAGAAGCTTCTGCGTATTTCTATACTTTTGATTTTTTTTTTTTTCTCGTTTCCTCATTTTATTTTTATTTATTTTAATGTCTTTCTTTCTACTATGAAAATAAAATCGGTTTGATCTTTGTATTATCCAAAATCATTAGTCAGTCTATTCTAATAAACTATCTACTATATTGACATGTGTTCAAATATATATATTTTTTCTTCTTCTTCCTCATTTTCTCATCTCTCCACCACCAAAGATAACAGAGACATGCTTACAAAATTAAATGAATATTTTAATTATATCATAATTGAAAAACTATAATATTATACTCTTTCTAATATATATATACATATATTCTTCGACATTTCACAAAGTTTAAAATTATTAATTGTCATTTCATATGAACTTCTTTTTTATTATACTTTTCTAAAATATCATTCTCATTAAAATTTTTAGTTATCAAATTAATTATATATCACATAAAACCAATATCAATTTTTTTTTTAAAAAAAAACTACCTAAAATTAAAATAATAAATAAATAAATCATTAAGTTAATTAATCATCAAGTTTAAAATAATTATTAAAAAATAACATACTAATAAAAATATTGTTACTCTTAAAATTTCAACATATGCAGTAAAATTTCCACGAAAAAGAAATATTTTTTATGTATCAAAAAAAAAAAAAACTCGTGAAAGATTTTACATTAAAGACATTTGAATGTATAAGATAAAAATATAAGGAATATTAATTTTTTTAGTTAAAAACGTAAATAAAAGAAAAAATTTATTTTTTTATTAATTAGAAGTATTTTAAAAAAATACATTCTTTAAAAATTTTGACCACACTAATATTTTTTAACAAATATAAATAAAAAAGAGAATATTTTAAGAATATAAACAAAAAAAAATACTAATATTTTATAATAATTAATAATTTTCTTAAATTACATGAAAAATAAAAAATAACAATATCTTTAGGATATAAGGAGTAGCACTTAAAAGGGTTATCTTCCAAGATTTTGTAATAATTATTTGATCAATTAAGATTTGACATTCCATATTAATGTTCTTCTTAGTGACTTAATTAGTAATTAGCAATTATACTTGAAAAAATTTATAATACTAAAAAAATAATTAATATTAATTACTCTATAAAGGAAGACAGACACAAAGAAAAAAATTAAAAAAAATTAAACTAACGTAAAAATCTTTTTTAGTAAATTCAAATATAATTATTTTTTATTTTTTCTATCTCTTTTCTAAAAAATAAATTTATAAGATAACTGCTATATATTTTTACTAATTAATCCTTAAATATTATAAAACTTCTCCAATTATACGTAGGGTGCTAGACTCTCTCTCGAACATTAATAATTTACTGCTGTCTAGATCTAAATCTAGATGTACAAAAAGGGCAAAATAGTACAGATAGAGAGTAGTCTAACCAGCAACGTACCACAAAACCATCCAAAAGGACTAGAAAGCTAGCCCATATTTTTGCCCCAAGTAGAAAAGTAGAACAAACAAACAAAAACTTAGCTAGCATGTCTTTAGATAATCAGAATCACATGCATACCCACATACGCACATTGATATCCAGCATCACCTGTGACCACCATACCCCACCACAGCACCACAATCAGGTTCGCATTCATGCACCTTCAACCCCACCAAAGCATCAAGCTGGACACCACAAGGGTTACAAAGATGGAGAAGAAGCCAGTGGTTTCAAGTCTTAATCCAGCATCAGTGATGTCTGTGTTTATTCCAGCTCCTGTCGGAGCTAGACCATTGCCAATCCCTCCTAGCACTCCGTTAGGTGTTGCAGAGTACGGACTAGTGGTAGTGGGAGTGGTCGTGGAAGGGGTTGTGGTCGAGGGTGTGGTAGTAGATGGATTTGTGGTGACCGGAGTTGAAGTTGGAGTTGTAGTGACCGGAGTTGGAGTTGTGGTTGTGCTGGTGCCCGCACCGCTGGACAAAGGAAGAATCAGGAAAAGGCAAATATGTAAGAAGAGCACATTTCTGTTCTCAAACTGCACAAGGACATTTAAAATTGAACATTACAGAGTTCCAAAATTGATAACCATCCACAAGGTTGAAAGGTCTCATAGATGGACTCGAAATGGAGTGTTTTTTTTAATCTTTAATAATATGGACAAAATTATTCTTATCATCACATGGTTCAAAACAATCTATTCTCACTAAATTTCAACACCATCTTTCAAATAGGTTGCATCACAACATAATTACGCAAGATGGGGGTGAAACTAAACCCCTACTTAGAATCAGAATGTGACATGAAGTGCTGGATGGACCTTTACGACAGTTAAACATGGAAGTAGCAGACCCAATCTAAATAACCAGTCAAATGCTAACATTTACCCTCTCCTCTGTCTTTGTCTCATATTTAACTACAAACATTATCAGGAATGAATGCCAAAAAACGAAAAAAATAAGGATTTTTCAGGTCAGACATAAACCACAACATTAACGTTAGGTTGCTCTGCAGTATCATATAATATGAGTTCAAGTTGTTAGTCTTCAAGAATTTTCCCTTTATATATCCTTCATCTTCTTGCATTACTAATACATTTACTCACCGCATAATCAAGGCATAACATACAGTTCCAACTTCCAACCACACTATTTTCTACTGCTACTGTCCGCAATAAGGGGTGATTAATACTAATGCAAGAGGTTGTGGCTAACCAAAATGATTTTCAGCACAGACAGCAACAAAGATATTTTCGCGCCATATTGGGTTCGGAGCCACCTCACCCTAGCTAGAATTGTGGACCACACATGCTTACACATTTCTCAAGGCATCCCAAAAATTCAAAAGTTGGTTCGTATCTCAAAAACATTTGGTTCATCCCAAGGTTTTGATGTAGTGTTAATCAATATAAATGGCCCACCATGTAAGCGGCTGTAATACCTTTGTTGCTACAAATGTAGTCATGCCCCACCGATAAACTCGCTCATCACTGCTTGCTTTACCAGTGGAGTCCTTGGACTCACTTTTTGACCGAGAACTCAGAGACAGTATCCAAGCATTGTAGAGTAATAATATTAACAACAAATTTTGGAAGACGAAATCTCCATCACCAATTGTTATTTTTTTCTTTTAACAGAAATGATGTGCCAGTTTATAATTAATTACTAGATGGATGACAGAGAGCTTAACTAGAAAGTAATGAGGTGGTATGTTTTTTAAGGTATATGATTGTGCTTATACGAAATTCATCTTTTATATTGTCCTATTATGAGATCCTATCCCTGTTACGTTCCAATGACATTTAACTTTACCAAAGGGCATTGGATCTGAACTATTGCAGTATCATCCTTTTATCAAAGTGAAAGAGGTAAAACCACCAATGAATGGTCAATGAGTTCAAGAACACCATGATTCAATTACATCACGAGTCACGATGACAGAAAGAGTCACTTGAAAAATGATCAAAGGTGAGGATCGAGAGAAGAAAATGAAAAGGAGGGTTGTAACATAAAGCATCAGCTGAAGCCTGAAAGAAAACAGGTTGATGGGGAAGATAGCGGATTGTTTGCTAAAAGCTATTTTCCACTAGGCAGCTATAGAGGAAAGATGCCGTGGAAACAGTAGATAGAGTCTCAAGATTCCTGCAAGCAAACTTTTCTCTAGTATTGATAAAAGGAAAGATGCCCATCCCACCAAGGAAAAAGTTCTACTAGTGAGGACGCTAAATAAGACATCATAAACTAAAAGAGGTTAGCTTTAGCTTGCTTAGATCATTGTCTTCTTATTTCTACATTTTCAGCTCCTCATGTTTTCGAATAAACATTAGACTCAAATCAAATTTTAGCTTTCGCTATAATGTTAGTTTAAGCCCGGCATTCAGCTCTGTTAAGCATCTTCAACTTTACCTTGTCACACCATGAACTCTACATCAATTTTATACATCGGAGTTTTTTAAATAACCCTCTGACTTAAAAACCTTTTTTTTTTTTTTTACAAATTAACTAAAAATCATAGAGATGGGGGAAGGAATTTGAAATCCACACATCCATGGTGGCTTAGATTTTTGTTCGGCATCCAAAGATATTGTGTTATTATATAAAGTTTCCATTAAGTCCACGGGGGATGTAAGAAGCTATTGAAGGGTAAACAATATAATTAAGTTCAAATCTTTCATTATAGTATTTATATTCTTCTAATCAAGACAGTTATTCTCCAAAAATAATCCATTAGCAAAGACAGTTTTATAAACTGAGAGGAGGCGCCCCGTTTAGTAAAAGCAAGCACGCACCTTATCCGGCGATCACATTTAATGCTAAAACAAAAATATAGAAGTTGAACATAACTTGCTAACAGCAAAACTTTTGCAAGTTAATTAAAGCATACGTACCTGACACTCGCAGGGTAAGAGCAGCCGTTAACGCCTAAATGAATTACCCAAAAAAAAAAAAAAAAAAAAACAACAAGAAATAAGTCCATGATTTTCATGCAAGGAAACTGTAAATTTGAGATGAAAGAAATTTGGGGAATGGCTTACTAGGATCAGATGCAGAAATCATAGCAGCGCCTTTAAAATCACAAGTGCCTTGAGCCTGACCCTTTCTTTGGAAGTAGCTGTTGACAGCATAATTGCAATGAGCTCTGACAGTATTGGGTTGGAAACAAGGACCATTTTGATGGATAGGGTTACAGTCAGCCCCAGCTCCACAAGCATAGTCGAGAGTCTGCTGAAGGACTGAGTCACTCGTTTGCTTGCAAACACACCATGTGCAACCTAACCAAAACAATATTAAAAAAAAAAAAAAATAGAAAAGGAGATAAATGAAATCATAAATATTCCATCTAGCAAAATTAGAGAGAACTCACAAAAATGAAGCACCATATGCTTTAAAGAAAGAAAGAGGGAAAGAGAACATGGTCAACATTTGTAGTAAAATTAAAGAGTAGGTGAACTCTGGGGAAGAAAAATAAAAAGGATCAAAACAGGCTAAAAAAAATCGGTAAGGATCAGACCTTAGTCCAATACAAAGAAGGGAGGAAAAGAAAGAGGAGATTTCATGGTTACAAACATAAAGCAGGGGTGCATTGCCTAAAACCAACTCAAGCATACATGAGAAAACATATTGGACAAAAATAAACTTGCAATAAGTGGAAAAAAAAGTATGAAGGCTTAAAATTGTCTAAAATTGGATTAGTTTCATGGCTTGGTTCTTTGGTTGTGAGGCGAAAAAATAGATAACGAACATAAACAGAGAAAAAGAAAAGGGATGATGTCATAACTTACTTGCTCGACCAGTTATGCCCAATAATAGGATTGCAAGTACTAAAACAGCCATTATTGATTGAACAATGGGGAAAGAGCTTTAGAGATATCAATGGCGGACAGAGCAAGGTTGCAGGTTTACAGAGAGAAGGAAAGTGTGACAGTGAAGGAGAAGGAGAGAGTGTGTGTGACAGTGTGAAGCAAATGCAAATGGGGTGGCTGTCTATTCTAGACAAAATAAAATAGAGATACAGTAGACTGTGGAGAGGAGTGGCCCAGTTTGTTGTCGGTTTGTGAGTGCTTTTTTGTTCTTTCTACAGGTACTCCCTGTACAGATTTACCATTCGTTTCTCCATCTTTGCATTTAACCTTTGAAACATATGCCAAGAAAAACAGCAAACAGTGTGATGGGAAGTCGAGAAAACCTTTATTTTTCTTTTCGTGTAAGTGGAACTGTGCGGCTAAATACAGAAAAATCTCCGAGTAACTCAGTGGTTTTTTTTTTTTTTTTTGGGGCACTAGTGACTACGGCACTTGTGCGGATGCTAAAGAGGAACAGTACTAGTAATTACGAAGCAATATTTAACTTCATAAACAGTAAAGTAACTGGCAACACATTTCTTTTAATTTATTTAGGGTTTTATTAAGGGATCAAGTTTTATAAAGGGATTATAGTTTCGCTTCATCGATCAAGTAAGTGTCATCTTACAAATCTTTTTATATATTATTTTATATTATTGTATTTATTAGGCGTCAAATAGCTGATTAACATTTTTTTTACTTACAATTTATTTTTAAAAATTTATCAAAGCATTTGAACTTTACGATCTTTAGTAAACTGTTAGATCTTTTTAGATTTTAATAACATATTAAATTAGATAGTTGATTTGAATTTTATTTAAAAAAAAACTTAATTTTTATAATGGGTTGGTAGTTTATTCTACATCTCTATTTACTTTGTATTCTTATATTTATTTGATATGCGACATGTTTGTTAACATATTTCTATTTGACTTAATTTAAAATGGATAAAAATTAAATTTTAATTAGTGTCGAATGTCTAGATAAATGGGAGTTCATATTTTCCATCACTCACCCCGGTTTGGGTAAATTATAAATCAATCTCTTTATTTTTATAAAATGAATTAAATAGTCTCTTTAATTAAAAAAAAAACTAATTAGTTGGTATTTTTTAAAATTATTGACCATGCTTAATTAATTAGTTTTTTTAAACTAGTGGACTATTTAATTTATTCTATAAAACTAGAAAGACTAATTTATAACTTACTCACCCAGACCCTGAATCGGTTTTTCAACTTCATTTTTTTAATTATTATTTTGTGAAGTTGTAATTTTATTTTTCAATGAAATATATGGATTTGTATGATTTAATGCATAAATTTGAAGTTCATGTTCTATTTTATGGTTTTATGATCATGGATGGAGATGTAATTTGTTATGCAATCTTAAATTTTATTCTTGTCGAATTGATTTTAAAAAATAAAATTAGGTACCATACCTAGGAGAAATTTTATAATACTTAAGGAGTAACTAATGGCATATACGGTAGTTACTCGATAGACCCACTTAAAGGAAAGGGATAAACACAAAAAAGGAGAGAGAAAATTAAAAAAAAATTGAGCGAACGTGAAAATCTTCTTATCACTCTTGATGGATCCGGATGTAATTTTATATGTCTATCTCTCTCCTCTAAGTAGATTCATAGAGTAATTACTCGTATATGCCACTAGTTACTCCTTGAATATTATAAAATTTTTCCCATACATAACATCATTTAATGGTCATTAATATTCAAGTAGTTAATTAGAAGATCAATTTTAAAGGTGATACCTATACAAATAAATTTTCCATAAAAAAATTTCATCAAAATACATATGATAGTTTTTTTTTCTTTTTCTTTTTGGAGTACGATCACTTATCATTCATGGGATCCATTTTTTACCATTTATCAATTGACACGTCAATTTATATGAATTTTTACTATGAAAAGTTTGTTTTTAGATTATTTTTTATAATTTTTAATTGTGATAAAAATACCTCCCGAACTTTAATGAAAAACAAATACCCCACTAAACAAAAAATGCTTTGATTTTCCATCCTAAACTATGTGATTTTTTAAATGTGGTCCTATTGTTAGTGTTTTATTGAAATTTTGATGAAAAAGCTCTTAAAATCTTCTTAATTCCTCTCTATATTCTCTCCAACAAATAAAAAAAAAAACAAAACAAAATAAGAAATCTCTTTTCTTTTTCTTTTTTTAACCCAAACATCGTTGTCGCTACTTGACATATGGGACTTCTAATGATTAAGGAAAAGAACTAATTTTGAAGTCATCGATTAGTATTAAAGAAAATTAGAAAACCTAAAGAGAGGGCTTGATTTAGAGACCACGAGTAAAGAGTTTGTTAAGCTTAATAAAAATATAACAATCACTAGGAAGCATCTTTTTAGGATAAAAGTTCCCAAATGTATTCTAATTCTAAAATTATCTCTTAAAAAAGGTACTATTTTCCAAAGTATATCTAAGTTTATTTTCAAGCTTCTTGGATTATTTTAGGCAATGAGTTTCTTTATTTATTTGTTGTGCAATCGTATTAAATTGATATTGGGTCCCAAAATAAGGAGTCACATCAATTTAGCATCGAATCCAATTAAATCATGATACAATCGATCCGTCAAGAGCTCATAATGAACTAAAAGTAGGCTATCTTGCGACGTAGAAGAAAACTAGCCCATGCACACTTTTACTCTTTTCCTCTTTCATTTTTTTTCCTTGTGATGTTGTTGTTGTTTTTATTATTATTACTATTTAGGTAAAAAAAATTTGAGACCAATTTTGGTCTATAATAATAATAGAATCGTTGGCTCGACTTTGGAATGGTGGGAGGTTTTTTGCCCCTAAGCATTTCTAGCTTTGGTATCACCTATAATCATGCAAAGCACATGATTTGATCTTAACTATTCTTTCTAACGTGGATTTCTTTCAACTATTCTTTCCATCATGGATTTCTTTCAATTATTTGGAGATCGGGGCTTATCAATCTGGTAGTTCATCTTTTGGCTAGAAAAGACTTTTATAAGCATATAACGTAGGCTAAGGCATGATTCTTATGAAAAAAAAGAAAAAAGGATACTTAAGACTCAAATAGTATTTTTAAAGTGTATTGGTGTAGGATCGCTTTGTTGTTTTGAGAGAGTTACCTTTTAGGAGATTTGCTAGATCCGTGGCTTAATAGCTTGTCTCATTTCAATCCAACCTCTATTTACATGTTCATTCTTATTGTAGTTTTGATTTTTTTGAAACTTGTTTTGATTTTGGGACTTGCATTAGGAATGTTGGTCCACTCATGCCTATCATTTGTATTTATTTTTTTCGACTTTTTTTTTTTGAACAAGTGGATTGATTAATGACATTCTTTGTTTCCATCGATAAGTTTGATTATTCATTTCAAGATCAACAACATTTCCTCCTTTCAATTTTTTTTTTTTTTTTGAAATTTACCCTTAGTGGGGTGATCCTAGTCTAAGTTTTCAAAAATAAAATTATAATGCTCAAAGTGGGATTGTAAGGGGTAGACCTTTTTTTAAGAGATAAAAATTCAATAGTAGCATTTCCTCATTCCATCGATAAGCCATATAGTTTGATAAGCCTTGACCTCCTCTAGTGAGTTTTGCTCGAACTAGAAATGTATGGCAAAATAATGTATGGATAGAGGTTATGATCTAAGCACACACCATGCGTTATTATAAGAAATACCAAAAGGATATCTTGTTAACTGGGCAATGGTAGATGGGCATTGAAAAGTCTATTTTTTTCTTTTTTTGTTTTGTTTTTTTTAATGATTGCATCTCGTACTTGCATGATATATTTTGGTTTTTCACGAGAAGTATTTATTTCTTTTACTTGACTTTCCATTTTATTTGCCCATTTCTTGAGAAAATATCGAGTTTCATCTTCAAAATGATATCTTGTTAGTTTTTAGTATAAAATTATTAAGTAGATAGAGAACAACAAGTTTCAAGCTTAATACTTTTTCACTAAGTTGGAGTTTATAGGCTTAGCTATAATACCTTGAACCGTTACTAAATAAATTAAAATATATTAATGGTGTGAGAAAATATTTCATAGGCATGTAATAATTGTAAATAGGTTGATAGAATATTTAGCACACTTAGGATGAGTTTTCAATACCGAGTGAATATTTTATCTAATTTTCGGTATATAAATAGTGCCTTTTTATGCAAATTAATTATTTTAAGCATGATGAATGAGCATGAAAAATATTTTATTTGCATAGAATATTTTTTAGAGGGGTTGTTAGATTATTTTATGCCATTAGGTGATTTTTCGATGCTCGTGATTATTTTATATGAAGTTTATTGTGCATGAATAGAGTTTTTGAGGTAGATTAATTAATTTAAGTGCTTTAAAGGCATAAAAAAATTATTCAATGGGCATAGAAAAATCATTTTGGATGTGTAGAAATATTCCATAAACTTAAATGAATTTTTCTATGTATAAGAAATATTTTCTAAAGGAAAAGATGTATTTTTACACAAAATAATTAATTTGAAAGTCTAAATAAGCATATAAAAAGCATGTGAATGATGCTTAAGTTCTTTTAGGAGGTGTTTAAATTTATTATGAAAATAAATTGGATTTTGGAAAGGTACGGAATAAGATTTAAGAATCGGGGACCTAATTGCATAAAAATTAAGGACCTAATTGTATAAAATTAAAAGTTTGAACTTACAAATTAAAGTAGGTATGAACTTTAGGAATTCAAAAGTTGTTAATAAACCTTTAAAGCAGGGATCTAAATTGATCAATTGAATAATTGAAGGACTTAGGAAGGAGTAACTAAGAAAAAAATAACAACTTGAAGGATCAAAATTAAGCGCTTTTTGAGAGAGATTTTTCTCCCTTTTGGTGCCAATTTCAGCTCAATAATTAGGGTGTAATTAATGTATGCACAAATGAAAGGATTAGATTTAAAGAGAATGGTTAGATAGAGGGAGAAAATTTAAAGACTAAATGGATGGTTAGGATGAAAACAATTGAAAGGCTAGGATTAAAAGAAAAATTAAGGGCTAAGATTAAACCAAATGAAGTGTTGTGATAGAGTCAAACAAAGGAACAAGTTCACTTAATTTGCTTATAATATGGGTGGTAGGAATTATAAAAAAAGGGTAGAAAATTAGCAAAATTAGGAGAAACTATTATAAATTTTCCTTAGAACTCCACTCAAATTTTCATCTAAATACTTCTAAACACCCTAAATCAACTAATTAAGCAAGGAATTCAAGCTAGAAGATCAAGAATCACAATGAGGACAATTTTGAGTTTGGGCCGAAAATTGAAGCATAAAATGGGAAGAAGAATTTTTCAAATAATCCAACCTTTCAAGGATGATTTAGAGCTTATTTGAGTAATTTAATCTCATCTAGACTACAAGGAGTGTTTAATTGATGCTAATTGATGATTTAGATGCTTTAATTTGTTTTTATTGGCCTTAATTTTGAAAATTAGGGTTAGGGTCCTTGATGAGGAAAAATTGGAGAAAATGATTCTAAGTTAGAAATTCATGCAATTGAAGTCTAAACATGCCAATCAAGCTTAAAATTGATAATTAAAAATCAAAATTTCTAAGGTTAGGAATGAGATAACATTTGACCCAAATTTGTGATTTAAGGGTTTTTGATGCTTTACATGTTCCGATGATTTATTACTTGACTAAGTGTTAATTGGGTATGAATTGATGGTTGAATGTGAAAAATTACATTAAAAATGAAAAATTTTCATGGAATTTCTAGGGGAAGCATTCGGCCTAAAACTTGTAATTTTAGGGTTTTGATTCCTTTGGTTACATGATGAATTATTGGTTAATTAGGAGTTATTTAAGTATGAATTGATGAATGAGAGTGAGAAATTTCATAAAATTTGAAAAATTTCACCTAATTAGCTTAGGCCCAAATTTGACCCAATTGAGAAGAAAATTAGTGTTTAAGTGTTTTTGAATTGATGATGGTTTAATTGAAAATTTTGAAGTTAAAATAATATAATGTGATGATTAGAATGAGAAATGGCATTAAAATTGGAAAATTAGTTTAGGTTACCTTAATTAGGGTTTCGACCCATTAAGATCTAATTAAGGTTTAGGCATGTATTTTGTTAACGGTTGTTTAATTAATTAATTTCTTGATATGATAATTTAATTAAATGAGTTAATGTGCAAAGTTAGTCTTAAGATTGAGAAAAATCAACCAACCTAAGTTTAAGGCACATTCGGTCAACTTAGGAGAATTTAAGATTGTTATCTTGGTTTATATAACTTAATTATGATTTGGTTCTTTGATGCTCATTTGATATGTTTGATATGTTTATGATGTATGAAAGTTGTGATGTTGATGATTATGGAAGTGTATTGCCTTGTGTTATGTAACGATGTTATTGTTTATAATGTTTTGGATTAATGTTAATGAGGTAATGTATATGGTTGCACTTTATGTTATTAAATTATGCATTATCTTGACATAAATGCATCTCACTCACGACATGTATTTCATGAAATTATAATGGTTATGCATTTTTAATAAAATGCATATGCATGCCAAATTTATGAAAATGATTTAAAGTCATGAAAAAAGAGAATTTGACGTTAAGGATTTTCCAATAGAAGTTGGAAAACATTTCCTAGTTATTGGTTTTCATGGCTTTCAATGTTTTTGAGGAGGGTTTATCGGGTTTTTAATACCATTTATGGTTCATAATTCGAGGTCGAGCGAGCCGCGGACATGCATTGCCTAAATGCTCGACGGGATGTGCGTCCGTAGACTAGTCCGGTTCACCGGACATATTATGAAAACTCTAAAGTGCCTATTATGGGATATGTCCAACGACGAAAAGAGTTTTTAGACTGATCATTAAAAGAATTTTATGGCATGAAAAGGATTTACGAAAAGACATGAAAATGATTTTTCATGTGCATTACACGTACATACATTCACGTCACATATAGATTAACTTACTAAGTTATAGCGCACTTGTTTTCTTGTGCTTGTGTATAACACCGATAAAGATGGTGATGTTCACCTCCGAGCTAACTACCGAGGGGATATTGCGCCACGTGTATATTGGATGTGAATGGAAGATGGACCTTATTCGCACTATAGTTGTTTTAGTACTTAATATTTTATTTTATCTTTTGGGTATGGTATTTTTCTTTTATATGATAGTCGAAGCTATGAAAAATGAGTACTTAGTTAAGAAGAAAAATGATGCACTAAATAAGTCATTTTTATAGTATGTGACATAGAACGGGTATATGTAAATTAAGAACATTCTCTATATTAATTGAAATATCGATAGTAAAATAGTAGTATAACCATAATTAATTAATTGAAATATCGATAGTAAAATAGTAGTATAACCATAGTTAGTGTAGTTTTCTTTAAGTTATTCTCTTATATGTTAGCATCAATAGTAAAATAAGAACAACAAACTAATGAGATGATAATCATAATAAATGATAATTAATGAAGATAAAAGGAATTAATTATCGAGTAACAAGTAATAATTAAATGAATTTATATAGACTAATAGAAAAAGAATTTGAGACAATCGAATCTCATGGATCCAGTCATTTCGAGCCAAAAAATTTAATAAAATGATAAAATGCAAAAAATTTATAGTGCACTTTGGGCTAAAATTTAGGACTCGTCCATCATTATTAGGTTTTTGTAGCTAATTCCATACCTAGAATACCATAGTAAAGGCACATAGCATTGTTGGTTTGCTTTCGTTGCACTTCAAATATAGATCAACGGTTGTAATATTCTCAATCTAAGAGGTCTTACGTTGGGGTGTTACGGATGTGGCATCAAAGCAAGGTTTTTATCGAAAAGTGCTAATGAAGCACATCCAAGATACATAGGCGAGTGACCTTTGATAATTAGTAAGTATGTTTTATGAATGATTGTTATGATTGTTCGGTGTATATGTGTAATGAATGTGAGTAGCATGATAATTTGTTGAGATGACATTATTATGTTGTGCATAACAATGTTATGAATGTATTATGAATAATGACTCGTGCATGACATGAACAAAATAATTTTTTTTGAAATTAGTTGAGTGATGTAGTTTACATTGCCTTTACATGTAAATTAAGAGAGAGAGAGAGAGAGAGAGAGAGAGTGAGTGAAACAATGCTGCCAAAGAGGGTTGTTAATAATAATGTTAGTAATGACGTGGGTTCGAGCTAAACACTAGTAGGTCAGGAAGGAGAGTTAATGGAGCTGCTTAGAAGGTAGCAAGAGATGATGGAGTTGTAACGGGAAAGACATGAGGAGCAATTACAAAGGATTTTAGAAACGAGTAGGCATGGACCGATCAAAGCACGGGCACCACGGAGGGCTAAAATAGTAGAACCTTTTTAAAGGTTTAATCCGAAAGAATTCGAGAGATGGCTTGAATCCTAACCTAGTGGAGGAATGGATCGAGTCTATGGAGATTATTTTCGAGCATTTGGCTCTAGCAAATGCCGATCCTGTAACATATGCGACTTTTCCGTTAGTTAGAGATGCTCGAAACTAGTGGGAGAAGGTGAAAGCATCTCTTGATGTGATAAGGCTCATGTAAAATTGATTTAAGGAGTTATTTTGATGAGAATTATTTCTTGGACATAGTAAGGTCTCGGAAAATTCAAGAGTTCCTCCAATAGGTACAAAGAGATATGACGGTGACGGAATATGTCCATAAATTTGAACATGGTTCGTCTGCTATGCCACCTTTATTATTGAAAATGAAAAAAGAAAGAAAGAACATTTCCTCCATGGACTAAAGGTAGAAATTAAGAGCTTTGTTCGAATGTCCGCAAATACTTATAAAGATTTGATAAGGAAAACATTTGGAGTTGAAATAGATCGGAAGGAATGGACACGGGTAAAGAAGGAAGCACGCCTAATAAGCTTTAAGGCCAATCTAGTTAGAAAAGGCATTTCACCTAGAATGGGCATAATGGTAATAGGAAACGAAAAGAATAATTGATGCCATAGAAATGGGAGAACAAAGTATTCCAAATTGTTCTAAATGTGGTCATCCACACATCGAGAATTGTTTGATTGGTATGGAAGTGTGTTACTTTTGTCAAAAAGCGGAACATTTGGCTAACAACTATCCAAAGAGAAAACCAATTGAAGGATGATTAGTTCTCGGATGGGTATTTATGTTGATATAGAAGGAAATAAATAAGGAGTAAAATAATGATATACATGGTAATGCTCGATCTCTAACCGTATTGCATATGCATTGGGTTGACTTAGTTAACACATATTCATTTATTACTCGATCATTTCTAAGACAATTAGACATGACCCTTGTAGTATTAGATATTATTTACGAAGTGACGCTCCCATTTAGAGAGTCACTAGAATCAAACATTATAATTAAAGGACATGAACTAAGAAATGAAAGATTGCATTCTACATGTCAATCTCGTGGTCTTGAGTATTCAAGACTTTGACATTATATCGGGCATGGATTGTCTACCTAAGAATAAAGATAGCTCAAATTCTATGAAAGAAATCATGTAGAGGTGGTAAAAAAGGAATAAGGAATTAGAATTTCAAGTTGACAATAAGGTATTTTTAAAGATGACTCCAATGAAGGGTGTATGAGGTTTGGAAGGAAAGGAAAGTTAAGTCTAAGGTAAATTGGATCGAGAAGTTAAGAAATTGCGACATAAGGAAGTTTCTTAAGTAAAGGTATTATGAAGAAACCATGAAGATGAGGAAGCAACTTGGAAACGAAAAGTGGAAATGCAAGCTCGGTATCCCGAGTTGTTTAATTAGGAATCTTGAGGATGAAATTCTTTCTAAGGAGGGGAGGGTGTCATACCCCGAACTCGTTACTAAATAAATTAAAATATATTAAAGGTGTGATAAAATATGTCATGGGCATGGAATAATTGTAAATAGGTTGATAGAATATTCGGCATGTTTAAGATGAGTTTCCCATGGTGAGTGAATATTTTATCCGATTTTTGGTTCATAAATAGTGACTTTTATGCAAATTAATTATTTTAAGCATGATGATATGCATGAAAAATGTTTTGCTTGCATAGAATATTGCTAGAGGGTGCTAGATTATTTGATGCCATTGGGTGAATTTTCCGATGCTCTGTGATTATTTTATATAAACTTTACTATACGTGAATTGTGTTTTAAGGTAGATTAATTAATTTAAGTGCTTTAAAGCTATAAGAAAATTATTCAATGGACATAGAAAAATCATTTAGGATGTGTAGGAATATCCCATAAACTTAAATGAATTTTTCTATGTATAAGGAATATTTTCTAAAGGAAAAGGTGTATTTTTACACAAAATAATTAATTTGAAGGCGTAAATAAGTGTATAAAAATTATGGGAATGATGATGACATTTTTTTGATGAGGTGTTTGAATTTATTACAAAAAGAAATTGGATTTTGGAAAGGTATGGAATAAAATTTAAGAATTAGGGACCTAATTGCATAAAATTAAAAGTTTGAACTTTCAAATTAAATTAGATATAAACTTTAAGAATTCAAAAGTTGTTAAGAAACCTTTAAAGTAGGGACCTCAAGTGATCAATTGAATAATTGAAGGACTTATAGAGGAGTAAGTAAAGGAAAAAGTAATGACTTTAAGGACCAAAATTAAGCATTTTTTGGGAGAGATTTTTCTCTCCTTTGTCACCCATTTTAGCTTAATAATTAGGGTGTACTTAATGCATGTACAAATTAAAGGATAAGATTTAAAGAGAGTGGTTAGATGGAGAGATAAATTTAAAGACTAAATGGATAGTTAGAATGAAACGAATTGAAAGGTTAGGATTAAAAAAAAATTAAGAGCCAAAATTAAACCAAATGAAGGGTTATGATAGATTCAACCAAAGGGAAAAGTCCACTTAATTTGGTTATAAATATGGGTGGTTGGAATTATGGAAAAGCGTTAAAAAAATTAGTAAAATCTTTTGCAAATTTTCCTTAGAACTCCACTCAAATTTGCATCTAAACACCCTAAATCAACTAATTAATCAAGGAATTCAAGCTAGAAGATCAAGAATCACAAGAAGGAAAATTTTAAGTTTAGGTCAAAATTGGAGCATAAAAAGGAAAGAAGAATTTTCCAAATAATCCAACCTTTCAAGGGTAATTTGAAGCTTATTTAGGTAAATTAATCTCACTTATACTATGAGTATGTAATTGATGCTAATTGATGATTGGATGCTTTAATTTATGTTTATTGGCCTTAATTTTGAAAAGTAAGGTTAGGGTTCTTGATGAGGAAAAATTGGAGAAAATGATTCTAAGTTAGAAATTCATGCAATTGAAGTCTAAACATGCCAATTGAGCTTAAAATTGATAATTAAAAATAAAAAATTCTAAGGTTAGGAATGAGATAGTATTCGGCCCAAATTTGTGATTTTAGGGTTTTTGATGCTTTACATTTTTTTTGAGGATTTGTCACTTGATTATGTGTTAATTGAGTGTGAATTGATGATTAAATGTGAAAAATAGCATTAAAATGAAAAAGTTTCATGGAATTTCTTAAGGAAGCATTCGACCCAAAACTCCGTAATTTTAGGGTTTTAATTCCTCTAGTTACTTGATGAATTATTGATTAATTAGGATTTATTTAAGTATGAATTGATGAATCAAAGTGAGAAATTTCATAAAATTCAAAGAATTTCACCTAATTAGCTTAGGCTTAAATTCGACCCAATTTAGAAGAAAATTAAGTTTTAAGTGTTTTTTAATTGATAATGGTTTAATTGATCAATTTGAAGTTTAAATAATATAATGTGATGATTTGAATGAGAAATGGCATTAAAATTGGAAAATTAGTTTAGGTTACTTTAATTAAGGCTTCGGCCCATCAAGGCCCAATTAAGGTTTAGGCATGTATTTAGTTAACGATTGTTTAATTAATTAAATTCTTGATATGATAATATAATTCAATAAGTTAATGTGCAAAGTTAGCCTTAAGATTGAGACAAATCAACCAACCTAAGTTTAGGGCACATTCGACCAACGTAGGAGAAATTAGGATTTTTATTTTGGTTTATATAACTTAATGGTGATTTGGTTCTTTGATGCCCATTTGATGTTTTTGATGTGTTTTATGTGTTTATGATGTATGAAAGTTGTGATGTTGAAGATTGTCGAAATGTATTACCTTGTGTTGTGTAATGATGTTATTGTTTATAATGTTTTGGATTGATGTTAATGAGGTAATGTATATGGTGCACTTTATGTTATTAAATTATGTATTATCATGATGTAAATGCATCTCACTTATGGCATGGATTTCATGAAATTATAATGGTATATGTATTTTCGATAAAATGCATATGCATGCCAAATTTATGAAAATGATTTAAAGTCATGAAAAAGAGGATTTAATGTTAAGGATTTTCCAATAGCAATTGGAAAAACATTCATGGTTATTGGTTTTCATCGCTTTCAATGTTTTATGAGGAGGGCTTCACGGGTTTTTCTTACCATTTATGGTTCATGAGTTAGGGTCGAGCAAGGTGCAAACGTGCATTTCCTAAAGGCTCACTAAGATGCACGTCCATAGACCGGTCCGGTTCACCGGTAATATTATGGAAACCTTGAAGTGCCTATTATGAGACTTATCCAAAGATAGAAAAGATTTTTTAGATTGATGATGAAAAGGATTTTATGGCATGAAAAGAATTTTTGACAAGGCATGAAAATGATTTTTCATGTGCATTACACATGCATGTATTCATGTCACATATAGATTAACTTACCGAATTATACCTTACCTATTTTCTTGTGGTGTAGATAACATCGGTAAAGATGGTGATGTTCACCTACGAGTCGACTACCGAGGGGACATTACATCTCTACTATATGAGATATGGCTAGAAGATGGACCTCATTCACACTATAGTTATTTTAGTACTCGATATTTTATTTTGTATTTTGGGTATGATATTTTTCTTTTATATGATAATCGAAGCTATGAAAAAAAAAGTAGTTAGTTAAGAAGAAAAATGATGTAATATTAAGTTATTTTTGTAGTATGTGACATAGAATAGGTATATGTAAATTAATAACAATCTATATATCGGTTGAAATACAATAGTAAAATAGTAGTATAATAGTAGTTAGTGTAGTTTTCTTTAAGCTAAGTGGTGTTTGATAAAATTAAAAATTAAGTACTAAATCGTTAAGTATTGAATTTTAAGTGTTTAATAATTAAGTACTCGAATATATTCACGACAAGCTTTTTGCTATTTACTTAAAATTAAGTGCTGAATATAATAAGCTTATTTGATAAGTACTTGTTGCTAAACATGTTAAGGCTATATACATGATAATTTTAACCTTGTAATTGTAAAACGATATTTTATTGATAAACTTGAACAATAACTACAATTAATCGTTGAAATTTTTTGAGCAAAGCTAAGGCTTTTTTATTGATCCTACCGGATAGTTCGAATCATGTAATGGATTTTGTCGGTACTTATACCGAAAACGAAGGCAATTTTTGAAAAGGGATAGAAGATAAGAAAAACTATGTAAAGCAATGGAGAGAGTTTACTAATTTTTCACCTATATTCATGTTTGGATTGTGCTTATATTATAGGAATTGTGTGTCTCTAAATTACAAAACTCCATGCTCTAACTAAATTCTCACATGAAGCCACTTGATGGATTTGAAGGATATCAATAGAAAATTATACAAAAAGAAAAAAATATCGAGGATGATGGGATTAGAGAGACACGAAAGAATATAAATCAAAACCCAAAAACTAAAATTGCTTTATTTATAAAAAGAATTAGTTTTTCTCTAAAAAAATGTACAAAAAAATTGATCAAGATATCAACGGACATAAAGGACAATCACTTATAATGGAATGGAAGAAAAATTACCTACAATGGGATTAGATCTTAGTGTTTCGGATTCTAGGATAGAAGCACCGATAATAGAGAAGGTTTCCTCTATTTTAGCAAAAGGGATAGTAGAGATCATTTTTTCACTTGATTTATATCGCTAAAGTTATAAAAATATATAAGGGAGATATAGTGATATTTGAAATGTTTTAAAAATCTTTCAATTGAGTGTGTTAATTAAAAAAATAATAAGTCAAAAACTTTTAACTTAACTAATTAAGTAGATTTTGATTGAACATAAATTTTTAATATGAGATTAGTTAGGTTATCAAACAAATTTTTTATATTAAGTACTACAAATTAATTTTTTAAGCTACTTAAATAGGTTATCAAACACCCCCTTATTACGTTATATGTTAGCATCAATAATAAAATAAGAAGAACGAAACTAACGAGAGGATAATCATAATAATTGTAATTAATGAGGATAAAAAGGAATTAATTATTGAATATTGGGTAATAATTAAATAAATTTTTACGGACTAATAGAAAAAGAATTTGAGAAAACCGAGTATCATGGATCCAATCATTTCGGTCCAAACAATTTAAATAAAATGATAAAACACGAAAAAATTATAGTACACTTTGGGCTGAAATTTAAGATTTCTCCATCATTATTAAGTTCCATGGTGTGATGAAAGTAGTATTTTCCATATCTTCCTCAACTATTTTAATATAATTATGTATAACCCTTGGCTCGAAGGGAGGCCGAGAGTGATACGATAATATCTCACACTCATGGAGTACAAGGCAATATCATGTGTCCTCTACCTAGGATCCATCATGCAAGGGGCAAAGAAACCTTATTCAATTTAAAGTTTAAGGCATCATTAGTTTAATATATTAAAACCAATAAGTTTCACAAAATTCAAAACCATTCCATAAACTTTAAACCCTTATATATATATATATATATATATATATATATATATATATATATATATATTAACTTATCAACATTGTCATATGCAACATAAGTTTTTCATAAGCCTTCAAATCCATATATAAATATAAGTTAACGTACCAAAATAGCTCAAAGGTTCATAAATTTAGAACGCAAAAATGGCCAACTTAGGAAACATAAAAGTGGCCAAACCTTGGTATGGTTTAGACCTTAAACTTTAAATCTAGACTTATAGTACACATTTTGGCAAACCAACACCTCATGGAAACATCTTCAACACCACAATATGCCATCACATATCATTTTGTTAACCTACACCATAAGATAAATAGTGAGTTAAAGCTTAATAAGTGTAACCATGCATGAATGGAAGAAAAACCATCCTTTTCATAATCCTAAAATTCATTTTCTTTTTTTAGATGCACCCTGCTAAATGTATATATATTCAATCCTCATTTGAAACCATCATTTATTAAAACCATAAAAGTACTAGATATATTCCATTAGAACCTCACAAAGAGTTGATAATTCTCCTTTGTCCCTCTTGAACATGTCTATTCATGTGCTCTGTGTGTCTTACTAAAAACTTGAACATATCCTTTATTCCCATGTTTGAAATCATAACCAAAAACATTTTTATGGTATGAAAGGATTTAGAACATGAAC
Organism: Dovyalis caffra; assembly: GCA_963924115.1. NCBI lineage: Eukaryota > Viridiplantae > Streptophyta > Magnoliopsida > Malpighiales > Salicaceae > Dovyalis > Dovyalis caffra. The sequence continues at coordinate 1,579,740 of CAWUPB010000071.1, forward strand.
ATCAAGTAAACACATGAATAAGAACTAATTAGCATCAAACAACTTCATGAACATAAACTAAAGGACATCAAGCCCGAATCCACATATGACCATAAACCATGCAACATGAAGTTAAAATATGAGTTGAAACTATCAAGTGACATCATAAGTTTTCAATCTTCAAAGAAACACCTAAACAAATAACCGAATCCATCAAGTTTTCTCATAATCATTCAATCAATAAGCAAAATCGAGTAACAACAAGTATACACCTAACCTAAATTCATCAAACTTCCTCAAAATCATCCAATCATCAAAACCAAGTAACAATAATAAACACCTAATCCAAAACCAACAAGTTTCCTCATAATTATTCAATTATCAAGTCAACCAATAATATTAACAATAAGTAAACCCATATACTCAATAATAAGTATATCCATAAATTCAATAATCTAATAACAAATATACCCATAAACTCAACATCAAAATAACATTAATCTTTACAAGTGGTAAATCATCAAGAAAAGACATTAAAAAAATTATACAATCATCAATTAAACACATACCTAATTTCACAATGATCAATTAAGCATATAACTTAACAACTCTAAAACCTCTAGATCTTGTGGTGAGTTGAGATTACACTTATCTTAGGGTTTAGTTATTTTTTTATATCACTCTAACGACCCTTAAGATCCCTCATTTCTTCCTTATTCTTGCTCTCAACCAAAACTACCTAGATTTTTTCCCTTTTGACCAAACTCTCTCTTCTCTTAGCCAACCTTGTCTTCGCATGAAAAATTTAGTTTCTCTTTTGCTTTCTCTCTTATTGTTTCTAGGTTTCTTAAAATTTTAAACCTCCTAATTGACATGAAGAATAGCATTAATGAAACCCTAACTTTTTCAATTTTTTTTATTTTCCTCTTGGTCGAACTAAATGGATGTAAAAATGCTTAGTGGGACACATGTCTAGGGATGGCAATCCAACTCGCCCCTACGTCGCCTCGCCTCGTTTGGGGCAGGGATGGGTTTTTTTTTTTTTTTTTTGACGGAGTGGGGATAGGGATGGCCATCCCTGCTCGCCCACCCTCGCTTTGCCCTTTTGCCTTTAAAAAAGGTAATCCGGTTGGACCCTATCCTCGCCCTTCCCCATTCGGGGCAAGGATAGGGAGCGAAAGTTTACCCCGAATAGGGCATAGGGCAAGGATGGGGATAACGATCCCTGTCTTGCCTCGCTCTATTACCATCCTAACACATGTCCTTAGGTCAATGTTTTAGGCTTATATATTCTTAATTAGGTAGGCACATATGTGGAAATCTAATTAGAAGATTATCTTTTAGATTAATATATGTTTAGGACACTAATTGAGTTTTATTCCTAGGTTAACACATGCATGGGTTACTTAATTAAGCTATATTTCTAGGTCCCTCAAGTTTAAAAAGCTTAACAACCTAGTCATTACACTTTGTCGGTTAGTCTACTATACATACAATATTTAGCAACATGAATTTGCAAACCAAATACTCAACAATATAAATGCAAAGCATAACATGCACATTCTTAACAAAACAAATACACATACATAATGCACATGAATTTTTTATTGTCTAAGATATTAAAAATTGTACCCAAAAAATTCATCCATGATAGAGTAAGTGGAATTCTTTTTCGCATTATCAACAAACAAATCGATATGAGGAAATAAGAAGTCGTCTTTTAAGCTAACCTTATTCTAATTCGGAAGTCAACATACATCCTAATATTCCCTTTCTTTTTCCTCTATTACTACAATGTTGGATATCTAAATTGGATTTTTGATCACTTTTATAAATCATATCTCAAATTGCTTGATGATTTTTTTTTTTTTACTTTAATCGAATGTCTAATCTTATTCTTGTGAGTTTTTATTTCATTGGCTTGTAACCAAGAAATAGAGGAAGTCTACGCATCATAATATCAATATCTAAACTCGGTATATCTTTATAGGACCACAAAAATTTGTTAGCATATTCTCGTAGCAGAAGCAATCGGTCTAGCTTTTTCCTCTTCTAACATCAAATTTCTAATCTGTAAGTCCATATTTTCTTTAGTACCTATATTTATCTCTTCTAATACCTCATGATAGGGCTTTATGGTCCATTTCGATATTTCTACTACCTTAACAAACTCTCCTACCTCTTTTTCATCCCATTCTTCATCCATTGTAATAATTGTTTCATCAAATTTAGGTCAAACATATTCAATATAATTATTTTAGAAGTATAGGAGATGTTCATTTTCTATATATCTAAAATTCAAAAAAAAAAAAAAATATGAGAGTAAAAAGAGTGGAAGAAAAAATGGCGAATGGACACAAAATTTAAAAGAAAAATTCATGATGTCATATTAATATTAAACATAAATATGCTCAAAACATGTAAGTTCTATTTCATTATCTTAAGTTGTGATTACTAAAAAAGTTAAGATAAAATATAATAAATTATTCAAGTTTATATATAAGCTAGATCTTTTCTTTTTTCTAGTTATTGAGCTCCTTGCCTAGGACACATTTTTTGACCAATTGTTTGGTTGGTATCATCTCTCCGAGAGTTTAGACAATTAGTTAGAGTAAGATCACAATCTAAGGGCTAGTATTCATCGACTAAGGATAGACAACTTAATCATTACCACTTTCTCTTCGACTTCTTAATGGTTGATAGACAAACTAGCCAACTTTGCCCCCATGTTTATGCCTTCCTCATCCTGATTGATCATATAGGTTGGGTAAGGAAAGGTTGTGTGAATATGAGAAATAAAGATCTTCTCATCATTTGGCTCTCACTCCTCAATCCTACTTAGCCTTTTTTTTTTTTTTTTTGGGTTCCATCACCCTCGAAGTAATCCTTCATATTAGGTTTAAAACCTAACCTAAAGCCTTGATCAACACTTTTTGTCTTCATATTTTTTACCTTTTTTGGCACTCTAGTGCTCAAATCATAGTGTAAGAGAAACTTATACTTCATCATATACTTGGCTACCATTTTTATAGCTTTGGACACCTCTAACCTCCTCTTCAATGTATTCTCAAGCACCAATTTAACATTCATAATTTTAAAAACATATAGATTTCCTCAAAGGTAAAACACCTCTTACATTTTATAAGATTAGTAAGATCTATACTGAAGGACGCATTCATAATTGGATATGTGTATGTGTGACTCACAATATTATGGGAAGGAGAAAGGTAGTTCTTAGTCACATTAAAGCTTGACACTAATAAGATCATCTTTGAAGGTCTATTACTAGTGAGTTGATATCGACATACCTATGTTTGGCTTATCTTTTGTTAAGATATCATTCGTACTACTAGTCTTTCTTTGTCTTTCTTTACTCGAAGAGTTCCCAAGACTATGATAGTCTTTATTTCTTTCTAGAATTTGACATAAGTATCAATATCATGTTTTTATTTTCTATGGGTTGATTCTCATTGACTACAACTTGATTTTGAAGGATTATGTATCCTATAAAGGTGTGAAATAAACAAAAACAAATTCCTCCATCTAAGGGCTTAAGATCAAGTCGTTGAATTTATTAACCATACATGCATGAATTTAAAGCAACGAATAAGAATTATCTCTTAAAGCACATATCTAAATTCTTTTATCAAAAAATTCATCTAAGTGCCTAGCCTCTATTGATGATCCACACGATCCAAGTATCCACAAAGCACTCAAAATCGATAAGATGCTAGCTCCATATTTTTTTGATTTGTGTAGTGTTTCCCATGAAAATCTAATCTGGGTAATTTTATGACAACCTTAAAGGAGAAGGAAAGAGTGTGGCATGCTAGAGTTTTAGAGAAAACCATTTCTCTTTTTTTTTTCTTCTTCGTCTGCCTCTAATGGCCTTTTTTTTAGTTTTGGCTGAATTTTTTTCCCCCAATCATTCTCACTATATGCTGCATCTCTTCTTCTATTTATAGAGGGAGAGTTTTCTTGTCCTCTAAGAACAATGAGTTATTTTTACATGTGGACTTTTTGATTTTTATATTTAAAACATTCATCCTTATCCAATAAGGTTGATATTTATTCTCCCATCAAAATATCTCAAGGTTTTTAATTAAACCTAATGGGCTAAAAATATTTTAGCCCAATTAATTTATTTGGATTATCTAAATGAATAATCTTAGATTTTTTAGACGGGTCCATATTAAGAAATAATTTTCTAAAATACCCTTTATCCTAAATTAGGAAACTCATTTCCATTTTAGATTATTTATTTCTAAATTTGAAACTAACTTCTAAATTAGAAAACTGATTTCTAAATTAAAAACTTTTCATTTTAGGAAACTTCCTATTTAAGGAAACTTCCCATTTTGGAAACCCTTTCCAAAACAGAAAACTTTCATAATTGGAAACTTTTTTCAATAATTTTTTCTTCTCATTTATAATGTGAATATTTAAACTTATATATGTAACTCAATAAGCTCCTAGATATATTGATAATGTATCAAGAACAAAAGACTCCTCTTTTATATCTTGATACATAAATCAAGATTGACCTCTAGCAAGGCATCATGACTACCTAATTTTCTAGGAGGATTAATTAATCTATTATTAGCTTTCATGAGCATGGTTACCATATAATTCAGTCATCATGTCAACTTATCATAGTGTGATCTTGAACTTGGTTATAAGTCTTATTCGATTATGATCATACAAGTTTTCTTCGATTCCCAAATATTTTAGCTTTTAGAGTAAACCAACTATACTCTATTGGTGTACTCATATTGTGACTACATATTTGTCAAGTAGATATTTATTGAAGTGCAATGAGATAACTCCTTTATCATACAAGAAATGACATGTCCTATCTTAGTCATACACTTACCTCGATCTAATCGAGATGTCTTAATACTTTTGTTAGTTTGTCACATGAATTTTTAAGTCTAAGCTTTTAAATATTTCAAATGCTTTGGACTTATGTCTTCGAACTCAAATATGATCCACTATCATTCAAGGTTATGTGACAAACATGTTCTCCTCTTGCTTGAGTGAAAATAAGCCCATATACATCTCTATGTATAAGGTCTTTATTAATTAGTAACTCTTTCTCATTTTCAATTAAAAGGGGATACATGTCTCTTTGCCAAGTAAACAAGATTTCTTAGACATCATCAAATGATTCTATGTATTCTTTTTATAGGTAGGTTGGATATGGGATTTTTGCTTATATGATCAAGTTTGACGTTACTTACTAATTAATGTTTATTTAGATCTTTTAAGCCTTTTAGTATTTATGTTATATGCTTGGGAGTTATGTTCAAAACATATAATTATTATCAAGATATTTTCATAAAAACTCATCTTTAAAAATGACCATTATTCTTAAAAATAAAATACTTATTCAAACTAAGAAATGAAAATAAGATCTTTAGTCTCCACTAAAATAATAATGATTGAGTCTTATCACATCCCTACATAGTAGTGCTAGCTCATAAATACCTACATCTAATGGTCCAACTCTTGATCCATTGTAGTCATGTAGATATTTTCCCTCGAAGCAATCTTTCTTCCATTTCTAAGCTCTTGTACGGTTCAAAAATATAGGCACCACATCTAGAATTATATACTCATAAGGTGGAATTTAAAAATAAAAGGATTAGTATTAATAATATCAATACCCGAGGTGGTGATATAACTCTTCTTTTGTATCCCTTCTAGGTACTCCTTGTAGTTGCGCTTCCAATGCTCTTTCTTATTTTAATGAAAGCAAGCCGCATCCTCTCGACCATTCTAAGCCTTAGCCTTTTTCACTCCTCTAGTAGGTGCGGTTAAAGATTTGTTCTTCTTCTTGGGCTTTTTTTTACCCTTTACTATGCCCTTTCTCTTATTAACTAGAAGTATAGAACTTTTGTTCTTAGTCATACATATACCTCAATTAGATTTCTAGTGCATCCAACAAATCGCTCACGTGCAACCTTTTAATAGGTCCATCAAAATAACTATCAAAGTATATAAATCCTCTAGTGAGATAACCGTGATGACTTTAATTTTAAGGACCATTTGTACCCATCTCATATTAGATTCTCATATACTAAAAATAATTTCCCAAGTATGACATATAAGAGCAACCTACAATCTAAAAGTGTAGATTTATAGAGATAGATCACTTGAAATGTGAGGAGTCTCTCCCAAGACAGATACAATGACATGATACTAAAAAGGTTTAGTATGGAAGAATCAAAGAAAGATTTATTCTAATTTCATATAGCTTGATAACCGATAATAAAGGATCTATAACACAAGCTAAGGAACTAAGGTCTCATCAATAATCCAAGCATGTATTATGAAGCCATCATCCGATTAAAGATATTATCGGTCGTAACGACATAAGGATAAAAAAGATCCACATTGATAAAAACATAATTGACCCCTTGATTAAGCCTTTGTCATAACCGAAACCTAAGACCCTTATTCGATCGTCGAGATTAAGGGACATGGCTAGTGGGCTTTAGTGCGAGGGGTTACTGTTAGTATAGGTGCCCAAAATCTAACCATGTTTGATGTATTTGAGTTATTGTATTATTGCATTGTTTATATTATTTATAATAAAAGAAGTTTACGTATTCATTTTTTTCATTTACATTTATTGATTGAATAAAATTAGATAGAATTCCATATGATATGCATTTGTATTAGTGATTGATCGAAAGATGTGAGACAAACACTAATACAAATAAATGATATCATTGAATATCCCAAGTCATGGCATTGTCAAGAGTGGATACCGAGTTTATACAATTAGACTTATGAGTGTTATACTTATGCTATATGATAGCAATAGGAACGGAAGATCTCACACCTATTCGCATGATGATGCCAAAGCAAGCACTTAGGTGATTCATGTTAGAGAACATATCACTAGACTTAACTCGCTATGAGAATCCATTTGGTTTAGTTTATGAGAATCTCATAAGAGATATACGAGTGGAGTTCTATACAATGGTTCACACTGTAAAACACTAGAGGCATTACCTATTCCATAGGGAATTCATGTTATATACTAACCATAAGGCATTGAAACACCTACACAAGTAGGAAAAGATGTCGACAAGACATATGAAGTAGATTGCTTATTTACAATATGAGGTAGTTTACTTTTATGGTTAAGTATAAGGGTGGAGTCGGTAATAGAGTGATAGATGCATTAAGCGGAGGAGCTATTTGTTGACACATATACGAGTTAAGGTACCTAATTTGGACTCATTTTGTGATTTTCTTGATACTCGATCCATATTTCTCTACTCGTTATGGAAAACGTTCTCATAGGGGAAAACATAGAAGTTTTATTGCATGATAGGTTTCTATTCGAGAAAAAATTAGCTTTGTATTCCCGATTGTAGTTTATGCTTGTAGATAATTAAGGAACTATATGGATAAGGTCATGTAGGGTGAGATATGACTTTACAATTGGTTCGAGCTTCGTACTTTTGACCTACCATTTATAAAGAAGTTTATATAGTCCTGTCAAATTTACCAAGTGTCTATGTCGGCAAGTTAGTAGTAAAGAGGATTGACCATATGGAGATAGTTAAGAAGATTAATCCTAATGCTTATCGCCTCAAGTCGTCTAGTCATATTCACACTGCTCGATGTGTTCAAGTCAAGTATTTGATTCCCTTTTATGATGATTCTTTTAACAATGATGATGCAAATAATTTAAGGGTGAATTTTCTCTTTCCTTAGGGGAATGATGCGGACTAATGGGTCTTAAAATTCTTGAAATGGTATGAGCATGGCAAAAGTCGAAGAAAAGCTGTCGACCTAATTCTTAGGTTTTTTAGTCGGATTTGATACCAAACAAGCCAACAAAGAAAACTTATTAGCTATGCTTATGACTTAAGGGTGATTTTGGCCAAAAACACTATTTAGGCCTTCAAATTGACTTTAACTTTTTTTTTTTTGGATTTTTTCTCATTTTTTTAGATTTTTGTATTTGCTTCCCTTTTGAGTTGGTTTAGGGTTTTATGAACGTTTTCCTATTTATGTATGAATTGAGGTAGAAAAACACCATTTTTCTTGGCTAATAAAATTTTATGAGAGAGTATATTAGTTTTATCTCAATTTCGACATTCTTTGAATCACCGAAATTAAAGAGCACATCTTGGTATTTGCATGCAATTCAATGGTAGTAGTTAATCAACATCTAGATTTTACATCAATGGTATTTATTTCCTTTTTGTAAGCTTCTTCTATGTCACAATATATCAAGAATAAAAGACACTTCTTTTATCTTTGATACATAAATCAAGATTGACCTCTAATAAGGCATCATGATGAAGGATCATACATCCTATAGTGGTACGAAATAAATAAATAAAATTTCTCTATCTAAGGCCCAAGATCATGTCGTTGAATATACTAATCATACATATAAGAATAATAAAATAAAAGTAAAAGATTACCTCTTGTAGTACGGATCTAAATTTCTTTTCTTTAATTAGCCGTCCAAGTGTTCGGCCTTTATTGATGATCCACATAGCTCAAGTATTCACTAAGAAGCACTCAAAATCAATGGGGTGCTAGCTCCACCTTTTCCGATTAAGTATTTCCTCTAGAAATCAATCACGAGCAATTTTGCAATAACCTTAAAGGAGAAGGAAAGACTATTTCTTGCTAGGGTTTAGGAGAAAACTATTTTCTCATTTATTTTTTGTCTTTGCCTTGTGCCCTAGGTGATTTTTAGGGCTAGCCAAAATTTCTCACCTTTTTTCTTTTCTTTTGGCCGAATTTTTCTTTTTCTTTTTAACTTGGCCATAAATACTCTATGGTTTATCATTACACTCCTTTATGCTATACCTCTCCTCCTATTTATAGGGGGAGAGTTTCCTTATCCCCCAAGGACAAAGAGAGGGGCGGCTATGAGTCCATAAAGGATTCTAGGTTGTTGCTTCCTTATTCTTTAAGGATAAGTAGTTATTTTATATGTGGACTAGTTGATTATTATTTTTTTAAACATTCAACCTTATCCAATAAGGTTAATGTTTATCTTTAAAACATTCATCATTATCCAATAAGGTTGATGTTTATCCTCTCACCAAAATTATCTTTAAACTTTTTAATTAAATCTAATAGGCCAAACTATCCTAGCTCGATTAATTTATTTGGACTATCTAAATAAATATTCTTAGATTGTTTTGGCGAGTGCCCACATTAGAAAATAATTTCTCAAAATCCCTTTAACCTAAATTAGGAAACTCATTTCCTTTTAGGTTCTTTATTTCCAAATTTGAAACTAACTTCCAAATTAGGAAATCAATTTCTAAAATAGAAAACTTTCCATTTATGAACACTTTTCATTTTGGAAAATCTTTCAAAAATAGGAAACTTTTATAATTAAAAACTTTTTTCGATATCTTTGCTTCTCATTTGTAATATGAATACTTAAACTTATGCATGTGACTCAATAGGCTCCTAGATATGGTGGCAATATATCAAGAATAAAAGACTTCTCTTTAATCTCTTGATACATATATCGAGATTGGTCTCTAACAAGGCATCATGACTACTCAATTCTCTAGGAGGATTAGTTAATCCATTATTACCTTTCACAAGTATGGTTATCATATAATTTAATCCTCATGTCAACCTATTATAGTGTGATCTCGAACTTGGTTATTAGTCTTATTCGATTATGATCACACAAGTTTTCTTCGATTCTCAAATGTCTTAGCTTTTAGAGTAAACCAACTATGCTCTGTATTAGTGTACTCCTACCGTGGTTAGAGATTTCTTAACTAGACATTTATCAAAGTGCAATGTGATAATTGCTTTAGCATACAAGAAATGACATGTCCTATCTTATTCATACATATATCTCCATTGGATTCCTAGTACACCTAATGAATCGCTCACTTACAACCCATTAATGGGTCCATCGAAACGAGTGTCAAAGTGCATAAGTCCTCCAATGAGATAACCATGATGACTTCAAGTCTAAGGACCATTTGTACCCATCTCATATGAGATTCCCATAGACTAAAACCAAATGAGTTCTTATGGTGAATCGAGTTCAATGATATATTCTTTAACATAAATCACTTAAGCGCTTGCTTTGGCATCACCATGCCAATAGGTGTGAGATCTCGTATCGCTATTAAATAGAATGAGCATATCACTCACAAGTCTATCTGTATTTATCAATGTCCATTCTCGATAATGCTATGACTTGAGAGATTTAATGATATCATTTATGTGCATTAGTGTTTGTCTCACATCTTTCGATCAATCATTATTGCAAATACATATCATAAGGACTTCTATCTAACTCTAATGAATTTATCAATATGTAAACATAAGAATTAATAGAATGACTTCTTTATTAAATGATGCAATAATATATTAACTTGAGCCCATCCAAACATGGTTGGATCTTGGACATCAATACTAACAATCTCCCATTTGCACTAGAGCCAACTAGCCATGTCCCTTAATTTCGAAAATCAAGTGAGGGCTAGATGCTTTAGCTGTGATGAAGGTTTAGTGTGGGGTCAAATATGTTATCATAGTGTGGTTCTTTTCTCTATAATCAAGTTATAGCATTTTAGTATTTGCTTGGACCGTTGATAAGACCTTGGTTCCTTAGCTTATGCTACGAACCCTTTGTTGTTATTCATTAAGCTATATGACATTGGAATAAATCCTTCTTTGATTGTTACATACTAAACCTTTTAGTAGCATGTCATTGTAACTACCTTGAGAGACTCCTCACATTCCAAGTGATCTATCTCTATAGATCTATACTTTTAGATTGTAGGTTTCTCTCATATGTTATCTTTGGAAAATTTCTTCTAGATTCCTTAATCTTTTATTTGTAACATAATAATATTATAGTCAAGGAGTGATTTTATGTCGAATAACGATAACTTAATAGGCTGCCATTAGTTTCTTATATACACAAGATTCATATTTGTTTTGATGAATAATCAAACTCTTTGATCATTCCATAAAATATGAATTTTTATTCCTAGAGGTTTACTTAAGTCTATTAATGGACCTTAGCATTTTTATAAATTTTATTTGCATGTTATTGAGAACCATTAGGATTATGTCAACTACACATCTTTTTTATTTACCTTTTATAGGAATCATTGTCTAATATTGTCATTTCAAAATTATTAGCTTCATTATCCCTTTTAGGGCTCACATTATAATGTGTTAAGACGAAAATATCATATCTCTTTTGTCTTTTTGACAAATTTGCTTTAAACTTTTGAAATTCTTATGTTTTTGTTTATGAGAAAGTTACAACTCTTTGTAATCATCCTACTTTAGGATTTCTTTATTAAAGTGTTAATTTATGGGTCTACTCAAATCTTATTGAGTTTAAATTTCCTCTCACTTGTTTCTAGCATCTATAAATTCCTTCCCAAGGAACATAGTGTGCTTAGTAAGGAACAACACTTTGTTCTAGTGGTAAGATATTTACATCCTAATCTTACTTTAGGGTATCTCACAATCTAACACTTTATTGATTTTAGGCTTCATTTTGTCTTTGTCAAACCCTTTGATATACATTTTATAGTGTTAAATCTTTAAGGGAAGATTAATTCATTTTTCTTCCCTTCTCATATCTCATATGTGATCTATCTTCAATAGATTAGAATCCTATTCATTTCAAAGGTTGTAGTAAAAAGTATTCAATCATAATTAGGGATATTAATTCGAATCATCATGGACTGATCATGCCTAACATATGATGTCTATAGAGAATTTCATTCTCTTTTAAGTGATCTAACATTTTTACATTTAAGTATTTAGCTCCTCGATCTAATCGAGATGCTTTAAAACTCTTGCTAGTTCATCTCATGACTTTTTAAGTGTAAGCTTTTAAACATTTTAAATGTTTTAAACTTGTGTCTTATAACTATAACATGATCTACTATCATTAATGGTTATGTAACAAGCATGTTCTCCTCTTGCTTAGGTGAACATAGGCCTATATACATCTCTTTGTATAAGAACTATTTTGATTAGTAACTTTTTCTCCTTTTCAACTAAAAGGGGATACATGTACTTTTTTCAAGTAAACAAGATTCTTTGGACATCATCTAATGATTCTAAATACCCTTTTGCATAAGTAGGTTAGATATGAGATTCTTTCTTATATGACTAAGTTTGATGTTGCTTACTAATTAATGTTTATTTTGATCATTTGAGTAATTGAGTATTTATGTTATACATTTGGGAGTTATGTTTAACACATATAATTATTATCAAAATATTTTCTTAAAAATAACTATTATTCTTAAAAATGTAACGCTTATTCAAAATAAGAAATAAAAATATCATCTTTAGTATGTCCTAAAATAATAATGATTGACTCGTAGCACATCCTAACATGGTAGTGCTAGCTCATAAATATCTACATCTAATGGTCCAACCCTTTGATCTATTGTGGTTATGTAAATATTCTCTCTTGAAGCTATCTTTCTTCCTTTTCTAAGCTCCTCGTACATTTTAAAAATATAAGAACCATATTTAGTATTATATACTTATGAGGTGGAATTTAGAAATACAAGAATTAGCATTAATAACATAAATATCTAAGGTGGTGGTAGAACTCTTCTTTTACACCCCTTCTAGGTACTCCTTGCAGTTGCGCTTCCAATGCCTTTTCTTGTTACAATGAAAGCAAACCGAATCCTTTGGGCTATTCGAAGCCTCAGCCTTTTTCACTCATCCAATAGGTACGAGTTGAAGACTTCTTCTTTTTTAGGCTTTTTCTTGCCCTTTACTACACCTTTTCCCTTATTAATTGAAAGTATAGAGCTTTTATTCTTCTTGTTAATTTCGAATCGAGCTTCCTTTAGCATGGACAATAACTCTTTAAGAGTCTTTTACATGTGCATCATGTTGAAGTTCATGATGAATTGTCCATAACTATTGGGCAACGATTATAATACTAGGTCAATGGATAATTCAGCATCCACTCCAACTTCAAGTTCGAACAATCGATCGATATAGCCTATCATTTCGTGACATGCTTTTTGACATTGGATCCATCATTCATTTTGACCCTAAAAAGCTTCTTTGCTATCTCATAGCACTCATGGCTAGTACTCTTCTCAAATAAGCTCTTGAGCTTTGCTATGATATCAAAAGCTTATGAGCTTCGGTGTTGACGCCTATGCTCCAACATCATAGCAACAAGCATGATGCTCTAAGCAGTGATCACATCATATCTATGTTTGATCCATGCTTCATGAGCTTCATCTTGAACCGAAGAGGCTCATCTAAAAGAGCTTTCTCTATCGTATAGAGAATTTTCTCATGTTAAAGGACTATCCTCAAATTCATTTCCTAGTCGAGAAAGTTTATGCCATTAAAGGCATTACTTCCATCAATGATCGATTGTATCGATGTCTTTTTAGTCACACTATGCAATCTGACAGGATAGAAAAATGTACGGTTTGGTTAATTAAATTACGTAAAACAAAGCATAAATTAAATAAGTAAAATCTATGTTCACTCTCACTATTTTTATTCAAGTTCTATAACCTTCAATATAGTACTTGAGAAAAATTTTCAATTTTTTTCCTAGTGAGTTAAGATCCCATCCTCCGACATGCATTAGCCTTGAGTTATCTCAAAAAGCCATGCATGAAGGATTAGGTAGGTAACTCCTTATCAATTACATCTAATGTAATTCCTAATTCTATAGGTATGATAAATCCTTATCCTTGTCATCTCTTATGTGAATACCAATCTTTGCTTACATGTTTATTGGACCTTAAGTTATCTCAATAAACCCAATAACTCATTTAAGTTAAACCCAATGTTCGGGGACATCACATAGCCTATTTTTATTTACCTTAAGGAAGAAGTGACCTTGAGTCATCTCAACAAGCCAACAACGACCAAGAGATTTTCCACCTCATAACGTTGGAAAGTATTTAACTTAATATTTTATTTAAAGTATTTAATAAGGTTGGTCTCTTCCTAGCATGCATACTAAAAAATAATCACATTATTCCTAATCATGCATACTAACATTGATCTCAACACATTCATACATCTCATGCATGACTCAAGGATTGGTGAGTGGTAATGGATTTCTAGTACTAGCACCCTTGAACCACAAAGAGATTAGTAGGTCAATCCCTAGGTGAAAAATTATTATAAATTCTTCATGAATGTCTTCATTCTTTAGCATCTTTTCCTTGTATCTATTCTAATTTCTATCTACTACTTTTACATTTATTCGAAATAAGAAACCTCGAGTTACATTCGAAGGGAGTAAGATGAGAAGAGAAATACAATAGAGTAATAAAGAAGATAGGACACGCGAGTCCTATTTATCCAAAAAATACCAAGCACTCATAAAACTAGGTCGACTCATCCATACCATTCACTCATGCTTCAATCACATTGATACATGGTATACTCATGAAACAATTTCATTCATAAAATGATTATAAATCTATAGTTTTGGTCATTTCATAAATTTATCAAAATTTCTCTAAATTTTAATTTTAAAACCTTTCTAGGCCTCGGGCTCATAGAGCTTTGGGCCTCGAGGGTTCATGGGTTTCAAAGCGTAAACCCTCGGGTTCGTGTGCGTTTGCCCACGGCCATCGGTTTAGCATGAAAGTGGCTAGTCGGTGGCTCCGCTGCGTTGCTCGTACACCCGGCGCGCAGGTCGGCGAGCCACTACGGCGTGGCTTGGCGAGGCTTGACATCCGTAGTGCACCTAGTGCGTAACTCGGCGAGCCGGCGATCCGCCTAGCATGCACTTCGGCCTGCGACGTTTTTAAGGCATGTCCTAGCAAGCCGGCGAGCCGCCCGGTACTAGCAGGCTTGCATGGCACACGCCCGGTGTGCTCGTTGGTAGTAGGGCCGCCACATGCGCGATGTTGACGTTTAAAGTCGACCTCGCGTGCTCCTACTAATTTTGACCTAAAATTTTAGTTTCATATTTATATAAAATACCAAAAACACAAGATTTATAATCAAGCATATCTTATTCATGTAGTTAATCACAATTAACCAATCATACAATCAAAGATTCAATGGAGGCTCGATACCAATTGAAGGATCATACATCCTATGGAGGTGGGAAATAAATAAAAATTTTCCTTCATCTAAGGGCCCAAATCATATCATTAAATCTACTAATCATAATAAATGAATAATAAGGTAAAAGTAAAAGATTACCTTTTGTAGCGTAAATCTAAGTTCCTTTTCTTTGATTAGCCATACAAGTGTCCGACCTCTATTGATGATCCGAGCGACCTAACTATCTACTAAGAAGCACTCAAAATTAATGGAGTGCTAGCTCCACCTTTTCCGATTAAGTATTTCCTCTAGAAATCAATCCCGGGTAATTTTTCAACAACCTTAAAGGAGAAGGAAAGAGTATTTCTTGCTAGGGCTTAGAAGAAAACTATTTTTTATTTTATTTTTTCTCTTAGCCATGTGCCCTATGTGATTTTTAGGGCTGATCGAAATTCCCCACCCTTTTTCTTTTCTTTTGGCCGAATTTCTCCTTTTCTTTTTAACTTGGCCACAAATACTATATAGTTTATCATTACACGCCTTATATGTCGTATCTCTCCTCTTATTTATAAAATGAGAGTTTTTTTGTCCTCCGAGGATAAGGAGAGGGCGACTATGAGTCCAAAAAGGACTCTAGGTTGTTGCTTTTTTATTCTCCAAGGATGAAGAGTTATTTTATATGTGGACTACTTGATTATTACTTTTAAAATATTCAACATTATCCAATAAGGTTAATGTTTATCTTTAAAAAATTCATCCTTATCCAATAAGGTTGATGTTTATCCTCCCACTAAAATTATCTTTAAGTTTTTTAATTAAATCTAATAGGCCAAAACTATTGTAGCCCAATTAATTTATTTGGACTATCCAAATAAATATTCTTAGATTGTTTTGGCGAGTGTCCACATTAGAAAATAATTTTTCAAAATATCCTTTAAGCTCAAATTAGAAAATTCCTTTCTTTTCGAGTTTTTTATTTCCAAATTTGAAACTAACTTCCAAATTAGGAAATCGATTTCTAAAATAGAAAACATTCCATTTATCAAAACTTTCCATTTTGGAAACTTTTCCAAAATAGGAAGCTTTTATAATTGAAAATTTTTTCCAATATCCTTGCTTCTCATTTGTAATGTGAATACTTCAACTTATGTGTATGACTCGATAGGCTCCTAGATATATTGGCAATGTATCAAGAATAAAAGATTCCTTTCTAATCTCTTAATACATAAATCAAGATTGGCCTCTAGCAAGGCATCATGACTACCCAATTCTCTAGGAGGATTAGTTAATCCATTATTACCTTTCACAAGTATAGTTACCATAAAATTCAGTCCTCATGTCTTCTTATCACGAGTGTGATCTCAAACTTGGTTATTAGTCTTATTCGATTATGATCACACAAGTTTTCTTCGATTCCCAAATGTCTTAACTCTTAGAGTAAACCAACTATGCTCTATTGGTGTACTCCTACCGTGGCCATAGATTTTTTGAGCGAGATATTTATCAAAGTGTAATGTGATAACTCCTTTAGAATACAAGGAATGACATGTAATATCTTATTCATACATCTATCTCCATTGAATTCCTAGTGCACCCAACGAATCATCCACGTACAACCCATTAATAGGCCCATCGAAACGAGTGTCAAAGTGCATAAATCCACCAATGAGATAATCGTGATGACTTTAAGCCTAAGGACCATTTGTACGTATCGCGTATGAGATTCCCATAGACTAAAACCAAATGGGTTCTCTTGACGCGTCAAGTCCAATGATATGTTCTCTAATATAAATCACCTAAGTGCTTGCTTTGGCATCACCATGCCAATAGGTGTGAATCTCCTACTCGCTATCATATATCATGAGCATAACACTCATAAGTCTATCCGTATTTGTCAATATCCATTCTTAAAAATGTTACGACTTGGGACATTTAATGATATCAATTATGTGCATTATTGTTTGCCTCACATCTTTTGATCAATCACCATTGCAAATGCATATCATAAGGACTTCTATCTAACTCTAATGAGTTTATCAACATGTAAACATAATGATTAATAAAATGACTTCTTTATTAAATGATGTAATAATATATTAACTTGGGCCTATGTAAACATGGTTAGATCTTGAGCACCAATACTAACTCATGACTATCCAATTTTCTAGGAGGATTTATTAATTCACATTTACCTTTCATGAGTATGGTTACCATACAATTCGGTCTTTATGTCAATTTATCACAGAGTGATCTCAAACTTGGTTTATAGTCAATTCGATTATGATTACATAAGTTTTCTTCGATTCTCAAATGTTTTAGCTTTAGAGTAAACCAACTATGATCTATTAGTATACTCCTACTGTGGCCTTAGATTTCTTGAGTAAATATTTATTGAAATGCAATGTGATAACTCCTTTAGCATATAAGGAATGACATGTCCTATCCTAATCATCCACCTATCTTCATTAGATCTCTAGAGTATTAAAGTACGTAAATCCTCTAATGAGATAACCGTGATGTCTTCAAGTTAAATGACCATTTGTACCCATCTCGTATGAGATTTTCATAACATAAACTAAATTGATTCTCATAGCAAGTCATGTCTAGAGATCTTCTACTACTATCTTATAGCATGAGTATAGCACTCACAAATCTTACTATATATAATCAATGTCTATTATTGATAATGCTATGACTTGACATATTTAATAATATCATTTAAGTATATTAATGTTTATCTCATATCATTCGATCAATCATTAATGCAATGCATATTATATGTACTTCTATCTAATTCAATCAAAATATCAATGACAAGAATTAATAAAAAGACTTCTTTTATTAATAAAATAAAAAAATACAATATTACAATAAGTCAAACCATTCAAATAAGGTTCGATCTTGGCCACCTACACTAACAATCTCCCATTTACACTAGAGCCAACCAGTCATGTCTCTTATACCCGATGATCGAATAAGGGTCTCATATTTTAGCTGTGATAGAGGCTTAGTGAAGGAGTCGGCTATGTTGTCCTCGGTATGGACCTTTTCTATCCTTATATAGCTATGATCGATAATCTCTCTAATCGAGTGGTAGCATCACGAGTACATACTTAGACCATTGATGAGACTTTGGTTCTTTAGCTTTTGCTATGGATCTTTTATAGTCGACCATCAAGCCAAGTGACATTGAAAAAAATCCTTTCTTTGATTCTCTTATACTAAACTTTTTAGTATCATGTTGGTGTACCTACCTTAAGAGAGTTCTCATATTTATGTGATCTATCTCTATAGATCTCCACTCCTAAAATGTAGGCTACTCTCCAATGTCATACATGGAGAAATTCTTGAATACTCAATCTTTTATAGAGTGCAACATGATAATGTTATAATTGAGAAGTAGTTTGCTTGTGTTTATATAGAATAACTAAGACTAGTAAGCTCCACTAATCTTTTGCATACATAAGGTTCATCTTTTTTTTATGAAAAGGTCAAACTCTTTGATCATTTTATTAAAACATTAATTATAATTCCTAGAGACATGCTCAAGTTCATAAATTATCCTTTACAATTTATAAATCTTATTTGCATGTCCTTTAGTGATAAAACCATCAAGGTGTGTCTTTCACACATCCTTATTTAATTTTCCATAAAGAATGATGATTTTGCATCCATTTACCGTTTCTTGGAGTCAATGTCCGACATTGTCGCTTAATAGGTATTAACTTTATCATCCTTTTTAGGGTACACATCAACATGTATTAAGATAAAAAGATCATATCTTTTTAACTCTTGATGAACTCATTTTACATTTATGAAATTCTTGTGTATTTGTTTATGGAGTAGTTACAACACTTTTTTAACATTTCTACTTATGGTTCTATTAGTTTAATTTCAATTTATGAATCGACTCAAATCTCATTGGGTTCAACTTTCCTCTCGTTGTTTCTAGCATTTATAAATTCTTTCCTAAAGAATATAGCATGTCTAGTCATGAAAAATACTTTATTCGATAGTAGGAAAATTAATATCCATTTGTTTCTTTTAGATAGCTCATAAATTTACATTTCGTTCATTTGGGCTCTAGTTTGTCTTCGTCTAAATATTTGACATATGCTTTGTAGCTTCAAATCTTAAGGAAAGAAAAATTCATTTTATTTCTTTTTCATATCTCATATGGAGTTTGATTAATAGACTTTATTGAAACTCTATTTAAAATAAAAGTTGCAATAAGAAATGCATATCTCAAAATGAAATAAGGATATCAATACGAGTCATCATAGACTAGACCATACCTAACGACATCCTATTTTTCCTTTTGAACACACCATTCAATTATAGTACTCCAAGATGGAGTCCATTGATCGAAATGCCTTGACTTTAAATCTAAATTTTTTGAACCTTTCAAATGCATTAAACTTATGGCTCACATATAACTAAAATATATTCTATCATCAATAAAGGTTATGAAATAATCATGTCTTCCTCTTACTCGGGTGAACATGAGTGTAAATACATCTTCATATGTAAGACCTAATTAAATTAGTAGTTTTTCTCCTTTTCCACTAAAAGGGAATTCATGCCGTTTTTCCAAGTAAACAGGATTCATAAACATCATTAAATAATTCTTTGTATCCATTTATGATTGGTTTGGATATATGATTTTTGTTTATTTGACAAAGTTGAAAATGCTATAAATTTATATATTTATTTAGATCATTTGAGTATTTTAGCATTTATGTTATATATATATATATATGTAGGAGTTACTTTATATCTAAAATATTCGGACTATTATCAATTAAAATATTTCCATATAAAACTTTATCATTAAAAAGAACAACTATTATTCTTAAATAAATTTGAAAAATATCTTCTTCCAAATAAGTAATGGAAATAATATTCCTAGTCTATACGTAGAATACAATAATAGTTATTGAGTTTTAACACAAACCCTCATAGTAGTGTTAACTTAGAAGTGCCTATTACTAATGATCCAACTCTTGATCCATTGCTGTTGTGTAGGACATGCTCCCTTAAAGCTATCTTTCATCTCTTTCTAACCTCTTGCATATTTCTAAAATATGAGCACCACATACAATATCATATACCCATAAGGTGTGATTAGAAATAAAAAAATTAGCTTTAATAACATAAACACCCGAGATGGTTGTAGAACTCTTCTTCCTCACCTCTTCAAGGTACTCTATACAATTACACTTCCAATGTCTTTTCTTATTACAATGAAAGCGGACCATATACTTTGAGCTATTATGAGCCTCGACCTCTTTCATTCCTTTATTTGGTGCGAGTAGAGGATTTCTTCTTTGGGTGCTTAGGCTTTTTCTTACCCTTCACCATGCTTTTTCCTTTGTTAACAAGAAGTATAAAACTCTTGTTCTTCATATTAATCTTAGGCTAAGTTTCCCTCGGTATGTATAATAACTTTTTAAAAGTCTTTCCATATGCATTATGTTAAAGTTCGGGATGAACAGTCCAAAACTTTTAGGCAATGATTACAATACTAAGTCAATGGATAATTCTACATCCATTTTAACTTGAAGTTTGACCATCTTGTTAATATAACCTATCATCTCGGTGACATGCTTTTTGAAGTTGGATCCTTCATCCATTTTAGCTCTAAAGAGCTTTCTAGCTATCTCATAATGCTCATATCTAGTATTCTCTTCAAATAAGTTCTTAATCTTTGCTATGATATCAAAAACGTTCATGCCTTTATTTTAGAGCTATGAAGTATGATACTTTAAGAGATGATTGCATCATCCTTATGTTTGACCTATGCTGCATAACCTTCGACTTGATCCCGAGGAGGCTCAATTGAGAAAGTTGTCTCTATCGTAAAGAGAATCTTCTCATGTTGGAGGACCATCCTCATATTCATATCCCATTGAGAAAGTTTATGCCTTTGAATACAATACTTTCATCAATAATCAATTGTATCGATGTGTTGCAAGTCATACTATTCAATCTAAAAGGACAAAAAAGCATATAGTTTGGTTAATTAATTTGTATTTTAAAAATAAAAGCATAAACTAAGAAGTAAAATATATGTTCACTCTGCTATATTCTTCACATTTTATAACCTTCAATTTAGGACTCGAGAAAACATTTTGATTTATTTTTCTTAGTGGGTTAAGATCCTAAACTCTAACATATATTAACCTTGAATTATCTTAACAAATCATACATTAAGGATTAGGTAGGTAACTCTCACTAGTTGCATCTAATGCAATTCCTAATGTCATTGGCATGACAACTCCTTATAATCTCATATCTTATATGAATATTAATCTTTATCCGCCAATTCATTTAACCTTGAGTTATCTCAATAAATCTAACAATTCATTGACCTAAACATTCGAGGACATCGCATGATCCATGATTTGATTCTCTTGAGGTAGAAGTGACCATAGGTTATCACCATAAGCCAACAATGACAAAGAGTGTTCTCTCCTCAAAACAATAGAAGATATTTAACTTGATATTAATTTGAAGTATTTCATATGGTAGGTCTTATCCTAGTATGCATACCGGTTATCAATCATATTAATCCTATCATTTATACTATTAATTGCATAATAAATATATACATCTACCGCACGACTCTAGGATCGGTGGATGGTAATAGATCTCTACTACTAGTTCCTTCGAAGTACAAGGAGACTAGTGGGTCGAGTACCTAAGTGAAAAATTATTAAAAATTCTTCATGATCATCTTTTCTTCTTGGTTTCTTCTCCTTACATCTATTCTAATATCCTATCTTTTATATTTATATTTCTTTGAATAAAAAACCTCGAGTTACACTCGAGGGGAGTAAGATGAGAAGAAAAATACACTAGAGTGATTGAGAAGGCAAAACATGTAAGCCTTATTTAATAAAAAATTACAAACATACATTTCTAAAAACTTGATCGACTCATCCATACCATTCACTCATGCTTGAATCACATTGATACATGGCATATAAATGAAACATACTTTATTTTAATCATAATTATAAATCTATATTTTTATTTTTTTCTAAAATATTAAAATTTTTCTAAATTTTAATTTTCGGACTTTTCAAACTTTGGGTTCACTTTGGGCCTATGGCTTTTAGGCCTAGCACGCCTATGGGTAGCCACATATGCACTAGCCAGCAACTCCCATTGGTCTAGTGTTGGCCATTGGCTAGTGCCTAGCACTAGCCTTGTTTGGCCGGTTGGCCTATGCACGGATAGGCTTAGCTTCCCAAAAGCTAGTGCTTAACACCGATTGGCTTAGATTTGGCACGCGTCTAGTCCGCACCTATCCATACCACATGTTTGGCGTGCACCCGTGGTGCGCCTTGCTTTGCTATAGGCTTGGTGTGCGCTAACAAGCATGTTTACCATATCGCATGCCTAGCGTGCGACTAGCCTACCCTACGAGCTTGGCAAGCATGAGGCACACTTAGCTTGTCATGCACCTAGCACACGAATGGCCTATCTAGAAGGCCTAGTGTGTGAGAGGCATGTCCGGCTCGTTACATACCCAACGTGACACTAGCTTGGCCGAAGGCTTGGCATGTGTGAACCACGCCCGACCTATCATGCCCCCAATGCACGACCGGCCTAGCCATAAGGCCCGGCATACATGAGGTATGCCTCGTATGTCATGTGCCTAGTGTGCAACCGGCTTGGCTAGCAAGTGTGCGTACGAGCAACAATATCCAACTTGGCCTCACGTATACCCACTATATTCTTAGCCTAAAATTAGTTTTAAATATTTATAAAATACCAAAAACATTAAACTTATAATCAAAAATTGATAATTTATATAGTTAATTACAAGTAACAAAACATATAATTAAAGATTAAATAGAGGCTCGCTATCAATTGAAGGATCATGCATCTCATGGTGGTACGGAATAGAAAAACATTTCTCCATCTAAGGCTCTCAAGATTAAGTTGTTCAATCAAATAATTATACATATATGTATTAAAAGCATGAGTAAAAGATTTACCTCTTGTAACACAAATTTAGCCTTTGCAAAAAAAAGTCGTTAAAGTGTTTAACCTTTATTGATAATCAATGTAGCTTAAACACATACAAAGGAAGCCATAGTAATCATAGAGTGCTAGTTCCAATCCTTCTACATAGTTGATTATTTTTCTACGTAAATCGGTTAGAGTTTTTGCGGTAACTCGGGCTTTTAAGGAGGGATACGGCAACATAGGCTTTTAAGAAGAGAAATACTTTCTCTTTTATTTTCTTTTTATCATGTGCATCTTTCTTTTTCTCTCCTTATTTGTCGCCTCTCTCCCGCTTATTTATATGGGGGGCACCTTTGTGTTTTAAAGACAAGGAGTTGTAATATGCATAGGCTTATTGATCTTATCCTTGTAAACCTTGAGCTTTATCTAATAGGGCTCAAGTTTATCCTCCCATCAAAATATCTTGTAGGCTTTTAAATTAAGCTCTATTGGCTCAAACTCTTTTAGTCCAATTAATTATCAATTAATTCAAACTATCTAAATAAATTGGGTCAAGCATTTTAGTGAAGCTTATATTAGGAATTAATTTCTAAATTACCCTTAAACTTAAATTAGGAAACTAATTTTTCTTTTAAGTAACTAACTTTCAAATTTGGAATTGACTTTCAAACTAGAAAATTGATAATATAAAACTTTTCATTTTAAGAAACTTTTTTCCAAAACAAAAACTTTCCAAAATAAAAACTTTTAAAACTGAAAACTTTTTCCAAAATTTTTGTTTCTTTTTGAATATGTGAAAGCTTAAACTTATGCATGTGACTCAATAGACTCTTAGATATATTGGTAATGTATCAAGAATCAAAGATACATCTTTTATCTCTTAATACATAAATCAAGATTGAACATTAACAACGCATCATGACTATCTAATTCTCTCGTAAGGATTAATTAATTCGCAATTATGTTTTATGAGCATGGTTGCCATATAATTCAATCCTTATGTCAATTTATCATAGTGTGATCTCGAACTTGGTTTATAGTCTATTTGATTATGATCACATAAGTTTTCTTTGATTCCCAAATACCTTAACTCTAGAGTAAACTAACTATGCTCTATTAGTATACTCCTACCGTGACCATATATTTCTTTAGCAAACATTTATTGAACTCGCAATGTGATAAATCTTTTGACATAAAAGGAATGACATGTCCTTTCTTAGTCATCCACTTATCTCCATTAAATTCTTAGTGCACCTAACGAATCAGTCACATGTAGCTCTTGACTAAGACCATCGAAATGACTATCAAAGTACATAAATTCTATAATGAGATAACCGTGATAACTTCAAGTCAAAGGACCAATTATATCTATCTTGTATGGGACTTTCATAAACTAAACCAAATGGGTTCCTATAGTGAGTCACGTCCAATGATGTATCCTCTAACATTAATCACCAAAGTGCTTGTTTTGGCATCACCATGCTAATAGGTATGAGATCTTATACTACTATCTTATAGCATGAACATAGTACTCACAAGTCTTACTACATATAGTTAATATCTATTCTTGACAATGCTATAACTATATCTTTTAAGTGCATTAATGTTTGTCTCACATCTTTTGATCAATCATTAATGTAATGCATATCATTTGAACTTTTATCTAATTCTATCAAATATTAATGATAAGAAGTAATAGAAAGGTTTTTTTTATTAATAAAATAAATAATACAATTTTATAATAAGTTAAACCATCCAAACAAAGTTAGATCTTGAGCACCTACACTAACAATCTCCCACTTGCACTAGAGCCAACTAGCTATGTCCCTTATGCCCTACTATTGAACAAAGGTCTTATGTTTCAACTATGATATAGGTTTAGTCAAGGGGTTAGCTATGTTATTATTAGTATGGACCTTTTCTATCATTATATTACCACAATTGATAATCTCTCTAATCAAGTGGTAGTATCGTAGTACATGCTTAGACCGTTGATGAGACCTTGGTTCCTTAGCCTATGTTATGAATCCTTTATAATTTACTATCAAACTATATGACATTACAAGAAATCTTTTCTTTGATTCTTCTATTTTAAACCTTTTAGTATCATGTTAATGTACCTACCTTAGGAGAGTCCTCACATGTTATGTGATCTATCGTTATAGATCTCCACTCTAAGAATGTAGGTAACTCTCATATGTCATACATAGAGAAATTCTTGAATACCTAATCTTTTATAGATTGCAACATGATATTGTTCTAGTCAAGAAGTAATTTTTTTGTATTCATATAGAATAACCAAGACTAGTAAGCTCCCACTAACCTTTTGTGTAAATAACTTTCATCTTTGTTTTTGTGTAAAAGTCAAACTTTTTGTTCATTTCATTAAAATAGCGATTCTTATTCTTAAAGACATAAGTCCATAAATGGACCTTTGTGACTTGTAAGTCTTATTTTTATGTTGTTTGGGGACGTAACCATCGTGGTATGTCTTCTATACATCCTTATTTAATTTTCCATAAAGTAGGACGATTTATTCATCCATTTGGCATTTTTTGAAGTCAATGTCTAATATTACCACTTTATAGGTATTAGTTTTGTCATCCTCTTTAGGGTATATATCACCATGTGTTAAGATAAGAAGATCATATCTTTTTAACTCTTGGCAAACTTGTTTTAGACTTATGAAGTTCTTATGTATTTATTTATGAGGTAGTTACAATACTATTTAACCTTTCTACTTAGGGTTTCATTAGTGTGTACCAATTTATGAGTCTACTCGAATCTCAATGAGTTTAACTTACTTTTCATTATTTCTCATATTTATAAATTCCTTCTCAAGGAATATAGTATCCTTAGTCATGAACAACACTTTATTCTAATGGTGGGAAAATAAATATCCATTTGTTTCGTTTGGATATTCTATAAATTTGTACTTCATTAATTTGGGCTATAGCTTATCTCTTTCTAAATATTTGACATATTCTTTATAGCCTCAAATTTTGAGGAAAGAAAAATTTAATTTCTTTTCTTTTTATATCCCATATGGATTCTTATCAACATACTTTATTAGAAATCTTTTCAAAATAAAGGTATTAGTACGGAATGTATATACTAAAATAAAATTAGGACATCATTTCGACTCATTATGGATCGGACCATCTCGAACAACATCTTATTCTTCATTTTGGACAACCATTCAATTATGGTGCTCTAAAGTGGAGTCTATTGATAGAAAATTCCATTATCTTTTAAGTGATCTAAAATTTTATTGCTTAAGTATTGATCACCTCGATCTAATCAAAATACTTTGATACTTTTTCTAGTTTGTTTCTTGACTTTAAATCTAAGTTCGTTGAACCTTTCAAATTCTTTAGACTTATGTCTCACACATAACCAAAATATGATTTGTCATCAATAAGGGATGTATATTTATATGGGAGTTACTTTATGTTCAAAACACTCAAACTAGTATCAATGAAAACATTTCCATATAAAACTTCATCTTTAAAAAGAATAATTTTTTTCTTAAATAAAAAATGAACCATATGTTATTCCAAACAAGTAATGAAATTAATATTTATAGTTTATACTTAGAATGCAATAATAGTTTTAGAGTTTTAATACAAACCCACGTGGTAGTGCTAACTCATAAGTGCCTATAACTAATGGTCAAACACTTGATCCATTGCTTTCGAGTAGGTCATACTTCCTTAAAGTTATCTTTCTTCTCTTTCTAAGATCTTGCATAATTTTATAATGTGAGCACTATATATAGTATCATATACCCATAAGGTGGGATTAGAAATATAAAAACTAGCTTTAATAAAAAAAAATACCTAAGGTGGTTGTAGAATGCTTCTTCTTCACCACTTCTAAGTACTCCTTATAGTTGTGCTTCTAATGCCATTTCTTGTTGAAATGAAAGTAGACCACATCCTTTAAGCTATTATGAGCCTTAGCCTTTTTTATACCTTCATTAGGCATAGTAAAAGATTTCTTCTTTTTGTGCTTGAGCTTTTTCTTACCCTTTACCATGCCTTTTTTCCTTATTAACAAGAAGTATAGAACTCTTGTTATTCTTATTAATCCTAGGTTGGGCTTCCCTCAAAATGGATAATAACTTTCCAAGAGTCTTTTCCATGTATTTCATGTTAAAGTTCATGATAAACTATCCAAAGCTGTTTGGCGGCGATTTCAATACTAGGTCAATGGATAATTCTACATCTATTCTAACTTGGATCTTAGCCGATCTATTGTTATAGCCTATCATCTCAATGACATTCTTTTTTATATTAGATCTTTCATCTATTTTGGCTCTAAAGAGCTTCCTAGCTATCTCATAATGCTCATGTCTAATATTCTCCTCAAATAAGATCTTATGCTTTATTATGCTATCAAAAGTGCTCATAGCTTTATGTTGGCACCGATGCTCCAACGTCATAACTATCAACATGATACTTTGAGAGATGATCACATCATCCCTATGTTTGACCCATGCTGCATAAGCTTCAGCTTTATCCTAAGAAGGCTCAACTAGGAGAGGTGTCTTTATCGTTTAGAGAATCTTCTCGTATTAGAGGATTATCCACAGATTCATTTCCTAGTCAAGGAATTTTATACCATTGAAGGCGTTACTTCTATCAATAATCGATCATATTAATGTGTTGCCAATCATGAAAGATCATACATCCTATGAAGGTACAAAAAAACAAAAATTTCCTCCATTTACATGGCCCAAGATCATACTGTTGATTCAACTAGTGATATATTCAAGAATTAAAGCAATGAATAGAGAATTACCTCTTGTAGCACGGATCTAAACCTTTACGAAAAGAGTAGTCTAAATGTTTGATCTCTATTGATAATCCACACGAGTTCAAGCTCCTACAAAAGATGCACTTAAAATTAGTAGAGTGCAAGCTCTACTTTTTCCGACTTGTTTATTGTTTCCTATAGAAATCTAATCGGGGTAATTTTACGATAACCCAAAGAGAGAGAAGAAAGGTGGCATGCTAGGGTTAGGGAGAAAATAATTTTCTCTTAGCTTTTATTTTGAGTTGTGTGTCTTCATTATTTTTATGTGTGCCAAATTCTTTCTCCCTATTTTCTCATTATTATTGCCGCACTTCTCCTCCAATTGATAAGCGGAGAGTTTCCTTATCCTTCAAGGACAAGGAGAGAGGCGACAACTAGTCCTTATTAGACTCTTGGTTATTGTTTCCTAATCCTCTAAGGATTAGGAGTTATTTAACATTTGAAATTTTGATCTTTATTTATAAAATATTCATTCTTATCCATTAAAGTTCATGTTTATCCTCCTACCAAAATATATTTTAGGCTTTTAACTAAACCTATTAGCCCGAAACCATTTTGGCTTAATTAATTAATTTGGACTATCCAAATAAATTAAGTTAGATAATTTTAGATGGCCCACATTATGAAATAATTTTTTAAAATACCTTTAAACCTAAAATAGGAAGCTCATTTTAGGATATTTACTTCCAAATTTTGGAAGTAACTTCCAAATTAGGAAACAAATTTCTAAAACAAGAAACTTTGCATTTTAAGAAGCTTTATATTTTTAGAAACCTTTTCCAAAATAGGAAATTTCGTAATTGGAAACTTTTTCCAATATCTTTGCTTCTTTTTAATCATGTGAATGCTTAAACTTATTTGTGTGACACAATAAGCTTCTAGATATGTTGGCAATGTATTAAGAATAAAAGGCACATTTTTTATCTCTTGATACATCGGTCAAGATTGACCTCTAGTAAGGCATCATGACTACTCAATTCTCTAGGAGGATTAATTAATCCATAATTACCTTTCATGAGCATGGTTTTTACATAATTCAGTTCTCATGCTAACTTATCACAATGTGATCTCGAACTTTATTATTAGTCTTGTTTGATCATGAACACACAAGTTGTCTTTGATTCCTAAATTTTTTAGCTCTTAGAATAAACCAACTACGCTCTATTGGTGTACTCCTACCGTGGCCATAGATTTCTTGAGTAAACATTCATTAAAGTACTATGTGATAATTCCTTTAGCATAAAAAGAATGATATATCCTATCTTAATTATTCACCTGCCTCTATTAGATTCCTATTGTACCTAACAAATCGTCTATGTACAACCGGTTATTAGGTCCATTGAAATGAGTTTCAAAGTACATAAATCCTCTAATAAGATAACCGTGATGACCTCAAGTTTAAAGACCAGTTGTACTCATCTAGTATAAGATTCTCATAGACTAAACTAAATGGGCTCTCATAATGAGTTAAGTCCATTGATATATTCGCTAACATAAATCATCTAAGTGCTTGCTTTGGCATCATCATGCCAATAGGTATGAGATCTTCAACTAAAATCGTATAGCATGAGCATAATAATCACAAGTCTAACCGCATATAGTCAATGTCCATTCTTGACCATGCTATGACTTGGGACATTTAATGATATCATTTATGTGCATTAGTATTTGTCTCATATTTTTCAATCAATCATTAATACAAATGCATATTGTATGGACTTCTATCTAATTCTAATTAATAAATAAATGTAAATGACAAGAATTAATAAAAAAACTTTTTTATTATAAATAATATAAATAATGCAATAATATAATGAGTCAAATCCATCTAAATAAGGTTGGATCTTGGTTACCAATCCTAACAATCTCCCATTTGCACTAAAGCCAACTTCGTCATGTCCTTTAAGCCCGACACTTAAGTAAAGGTCTCATATTGTAGTTGTGAGAAAGGCTTAGTCAAAGGGGCATCTATGTTATAGTTAGTGTGGAT
Organism: Dovyalis caffra; assembly: GCA_963924115.1. Taxonomy (NCBI): domain Eukaryota; kingdom Viridiplantae; phylum Streptophyta; class Magnoliopsida; order Malpighiales; family Salicaceae; genus Dovyalis; species Dovyalis caffra. The sequence goes on from CAWUPB010000071.1 coordinate 1,609,546, forward strand.
CATTTTTATCCCTATATCGCCATAATTGTTTATCTTTATCATCAAGTGGTAGTGATACAATACACACTTAGACTCGTTTATGAGACTTTAGTCCCTTAACTTGTTTTATAGATTCTTTATAATTAGCCATCAAGCTTTAAGACATTGGAAAAAATCTTTCTTTGATTTTTTTATATTAAATTTTTTAGTATCATGTCAATATATCTACCTTGGGAGACCCCTCACATTCTAAGTGATCTATCTCTATAGATCTTGACTCTCAACGTGTAGGTTGCTCTCCATATCATACTTGAGAAAATTGTTTTAGATGTCTCAATCTAGTTTTGGATTGCAACATGATAATGTTTAAAGTCAAGAAGTAGTTTGTTTAATTTTTATGTAAAATAGCCATGACTAGTAGGCTCCCACCAACTTCTTTTAAACATTAGGTTCATCTTTGTTTTTGTGAAAAATCAAACTCTTTGATTGTTTCATTAAAACATTGATTCTAATTCCTAGAGGCATGTTTAAGTCCATAAATGGACTTTTGTGTTTTGTAAATCTTATTTACATGTTCTTTAAAACCACTAGGATGTGCCTTTTCGTTTTTCATTTCTAAGAGTTAATGTCTAATATTGCCTTCTCATAAGCGTCGGCTTTGTCATCCCTTTTAAGGCTCACATCGCTATGTGTTAAGACAAGAAGATAAGATCCTTTTATTCATTGACGAATTCTTTTTTGACTTATGAATTTCTTGTTTTTTGTTTGTGGATAATTACAACATCTTGTAGCCTTTGTACTTAGGATTCCATTAATAAAGTGTTAGTTTGTGGGTGTACTCTAATTGTATTAAGTTTTAATTTTGTCTCATTGTTTCTAGCATCCAAATATTCCCAAGGAAAAAAAATGCTTAGTCATGAACAACACTTTGTTCTTGTGTTAGGAAAACAATATCTATTTGTTTCTTTTGAATATCTCATCCATTTATACTTTGTTAATTTGGGCTTTTACTTTTCTTCATCAAACCATTTGACACATGTTTTATAGCCTCAAATCATTAAGGACGGATAAATTCATTTTCTTTCTTTTTCATATCTCATATGTGGTCTAATCAAATAGACTTAATTGAAACCTTATTTAGATAAAGGTTGCGAGTAAGGAGTGATTATCCTAAGATAATATGGGAATATTAAATTGACTCATCATATATCGGACCATGTCTAATATATGATGTCCATGGAGAATCTCATTCTCTTTTAGATGATCTAAAATTCATTGCTTGAGTATTCATCACCTCGATCTCATTGAAATGTCTTAATACTTTTACTAGTTTATTTCTTAAGTTTAAATCTAAATTCTTTGAACTTTTCAAATGCTTCAGATTTGTGTCTTATTTTCATGACCAAAACATGATCTATTATCAATAAAGATTATGAAATAATCATGTCCTCTTATATGGGTGAACATGGGTGTAAATACATCTCTATATGTAAAGCCAAACTAGCTAGTAGCATTTTCTTTCTTTTCACTAAAAGAGGATTCATGTCTCTTTGCAAAGTAAACAAGATTCTTTAAACATCATCAAATGATTCTACATATCTTTTTATAAGTTGATTGGATATTAGATTCTTATTTATATGACTAAGTTGATGATCCCACAAGTGTATGTTATTTAGATCATTTGAGTCTTTTAGCATCTACATTTTATACATGGGAGTTATCTTTAAAACATATAATTACTATCAAGATATTTTCATATAAAAAATCATCTTTAAAAATAACCATTATTGTTAAAATGAAAAACTTATTCATAACAAGAAATGGAAATAATATCATTATTCTCTACTAAAATAATAATAATTAAGTCTTAGCATATGCCTACATGGTAGTGCTTGGCTCATAAATACCTATAATTAATGGCCCAAATCTTGATCCATTATTTTCATGTAGGTCATTTCCCTTGAAGCTATCTTTCTTCTTTTTCTATGCTCTTTGAATATTTCAAAAAATGTGAACACCATATTTAGTATCATATTTTTATGGGTGAAATTTGAAATAAGAAAATCAACTTAATAACATAAATACTTGAGGTGATTATAGAACTCTTCTTCTTCATCTCTTCTAGGTACTCCTTGTAGCTATACTTCCAACGCCCTTTCTTGTTGTAATGAAAGTAGACCACATCCTTTGGGCTATTTTCAGCCTCAACCTTTTTCATCCCTTTAATAGGCGAAGTTAAAGACTTCTTCTTCTTGGGTTTTTTTTTTTTTTTTTTTTGCCTTTTACCATGTCTTTTCCCTTATTAATAAGAAGTATAGAAGTCTTATTCTTCTTGTTAATTTCAGTCGAGCCTCCCTAAGCATGGATAACAACTCTCTAAAAGTTTTTTACATGGGTATCACATTAAAGTTCATGATGAACTATCCAAAGCTATTTGGCAATGATTGTAATACTAAGTCAATAGATAACTTAGCATCCATTCCAACTTTAAGCTTGACTAGCCTATCAATATAGCTTATCATTTCAATAACGTGCTTTTTGATGTTGGATTCCTCATCCATTTCGGCCCTAAAAAGCTTCCTCGCTGTCTCATAGCATTCATGCCTATTATTCTCCTCAAATAAGCTTTTAATCTTTGCTTTGATCTTAAAGGCCTGTGTGCCTTTATGTTAGTGCCTATGCTCCAACATCATGTAGCAAGCATGATACTCTTAGTAGTGATTATATCATCCGTAACTTTCGTGAACTTGCTTAACGTAGCTATACGTACGAAAATAATTTTATCTACATCTACTAAGTCGCAATTATGATTTTTATGTTATGTTTGTGTTTGGTGAGTTTAAGATGCTTGGGTTTAAAAAAATTAAAAAAAAAGATTAAAAAAATAAAAATTAATTTTGGCATATCGAAATTTAATTCCTGAGCCGAAATATCTTTTGAAATATCCATGATTATGTGAGCATAAATTATGTGTCATTTCTTTTATATTTTTGGTGTGGAAAATATTTAAGGTTTATGGAATTGTTCATATGAATACTTTCTTTGGAATTTAATTAACCATTATTTATTTTTCCATAATGTATATTTAAAATGACAATGCAAGTGAAAAATATGTCTCACTTAAGAGTCATGGTGGAATTTTATGGACCAAATAAGGTTAGAAAGTTGGTTAATTTAATTACTTTTTAGTTTCTCTCTTTAATTAGTGATTTGACATAAAATCTTCCACTATACTTTCATTGTACTTTCTCACTTAATTTTGAAAGGTTAAACACTCCAACTTATCTCTCTTTTGGTCTCCATCAATTGACCACTCTTACCATAAAAATTGGACACTTGGCATATTAAACATAAAAGAAATAAAAAGGAAAAGCTGTAGTATTAAAATTGGATGAAAAGATGAAACCTTGCCATTCTTTTAGCCAAAAATTTGTGCCCTTCAAAAAGAGGAGAGAAAAATGTGAGTTTGAGGGAAAGAAAGGAGAAAAAGAAAAGGGAAGAAAGAAAGGAGAAAAGGCAAGGAAAGAAAGGAAGGAGAAAGAGATGAAAAAGGCTAAGAAATCTTAACCAAACATACATCATTGTAAGTAGGTTTCTTTTGGTTTCATTTTAGTTTTATTTATGCTTTAAGTTCTTTTTTACATTTTTGATTTATGGGTTTTTTTTAAGCCATGTAATATATGGTTACGGTAGTTTGTGTTGATGTTAAAATTTTGATGTTTGGTGATGAATTTATGATGTTTTGATGATGGATTTATTTTGAATGTTTCATGTATATTTCATGGTAAAATTTAGGTTAGAATGTGTAAGTATATCATGTATATGTATGATAATGGATGGTTATACATGTGTGATGGGTTGGTTTGGTGATAACTATATGTGATGAGAAATGTGTTTTAAAAATTTTAAAAGAGAATTTTTCCAATTTTAAGGGTGAAAAATTCTGAACTTTGCATGATTTATTTAGGGATCTTAGAGTAATTTCTTTGTAAAACTCAAAGAACAAAAGTTGTTCGTCTATGTGTCTAATAGCTCTTTGTAAATTTCATGATTTTTAGATATATAGATAAAAAGTTATGGCCAAATTGGTATAGATCATTTAGATATACCACTCGCTAGAAATTTTTGAGTTTAGGGAGATGGATTTTCAAAATTTAATAGAAAGAAATGAGTTTAGTACTTAAAATTGATTAGTTAAGATGTTTAGTTAATCTAAGTATTTAGTTAGACACCTAAGCCACCCTAATATAACCATATAGGTTTGAAAGATATGTATGATTGGGCTTGGATTTAAAATAAAGTGAACTTGGAATAAAACACATGGACTTCGTCTAAAATAAAGTGGACTGGACTAAAATAAAAAAGGGTTTGGATTACAATCAATGAACTTGAGTTAGAATAAAAATGGGCTTGGATTAAAACAAAATAGAATTGAATTAAAACAAATGGACTTGGGCGTGGATTAAAAATAAATGGGCTTGGATTAAAATAAAGTGAGCTTGGATTAAAATAAAATGGACTTGGGTTTGGATTAAAATAAATGGGCTTGGACTAAAACAAAATGAGTTTGGATGAAAATAAATGAGCTTGGATATCCTAAGAACACTTATTGGACTTTGGTACTAAAATGGTCAAGTTGGATCATTCCATGAAAATATTGATGAAGACCCAAGTGTAGATTGAATTTCTAAAATGGTATGAACATAAATAGTTTGGTGCCTATGAGATATAGAATGTGGTTCATGATACATGAAATGGATTAACCTTATTACACGGGTCTTGAATTCCTTGTGTGAACTCAATGATATGGAATCGACGGGTTTAGTACCCATGACATGTGGAATGTGATTCATGATACATCACGTTCATCATATGCATATGGGAGTGGATTAAATTGAGAAAAACCATTGAGTCAAAAACGATGAGGTTCGATAACCGAATCGAATAGAAATTGAATAGGTTTGGTAACCTACTCGGATAAAAAGGGTATTAGCGATCCAGTTCGTGTGCATACTCTAAGTCGTGTGCTCGCACTATTAGACGATGGATTCCCGCTAACAATGGCTACAACAACGGATAATTTTGTTGTAGTAGAAGGTGAGCTACAATTCATCTAGATTAAATATAGAGTAGACTTGTTAATACCTGTGGTATCCGAAAATAAAATTTGATGAGTCGATATGGGGAAGTCGGAAAATCAATGCATATCACATGCATCACCCTACTTACTAAGCTTCGGCTCACTCTGTGTTTATTTCATGTCTTGCTAGGTAAAGGTGATACTAATGCCGATAATGAAGTCGTCGGTTCCTCCCGAAAAAAGCTCATGTGTGACCTAAAAAAAAAAATTATAGGATCTACCTTTGCTTGTAAATTACATTTTATAATTTTTGTAATGATATTTGGTACATTATATATGTATATGGGATTAAATTTGATACTTCGGTCTCTAAACCGTGGTGCATTCAGATCACGTCTTTTAGGTAATCGACAAGGGAGTCTGGGGCACCACATCATCTCTATGTTTAATTCATGTTGGGTGAGCTTTAGTTTGATCCCGAGGAGCCTCGACTGGGAGAGGCTTCTCTATCTTATAGAAATATTTCTCATGTTAAAGGACTTTCCTCATATTCATTTTCCGATCGTGGAAGTTCGTGCTATTAAAGGTATTAATTCCATAAATTATTGATTATATCAATGTGTTGCCAATCATACCGTGTAATCCGATTGGATAGAAAAACGTATGATTTGGTTAATTAAATTACATAAAGGAAAACAAGGTATAAATTAAAAAAGTAAAATGTATGTTCGCTCTCATTATTTTTTTCAAGTTCTATAACCTTTATATATAGGACTCAATAAGACTTTTTGATTTATCTTCCTTAGTGGGTTAGGATCCCATCATCTAGCATGCATTAACTTTTAGTTATTTCAACAAGTCATATATGAAGGATTATGTAGGTAAATCCTTACTAATTGCATCCAATACAATTCTAAATCTCATCAACATGATAACTCTTTGTCATATCACAGCTTATATGAATATCAATCTTTGTCTATAAGTTTATTATACTTTGAGTTATCTTAACAAACCTAACAACTCATTTTAAGTTAGACCCAACATTCAAAAACATCGAATGGCCCATGATTTGTTTCCATTGATGAAGAAGTGACATTGAGTTATCTCAACAAGCCAACAATGGCTAAGAAAGTTCCCTCCTCATAACGTTAGAAGGCAATTAACTTAATATTTATTTTGAAGGATTTTAATTTTTTATGTCTCATCCTAGCATGTATACTAGTCAATAATCACATTAGTCCTAACATACATACTAACATTAATTGCATATTATAAATTCATATATCTCATACATGACATAAGAACCGATGAATGATAATGGAACTCTAACACTAGCCCCCTTGAGTCACAAGGGGACTAGTGGGTTAAATACCTAGGTGAAAATTATTACAAATTTTTTAGGATTTGTCTTTACTTATTAGCTTCTTCTCCTTGCATCTATTCTAATTCTTATCTTTTACTTTTATATTTATTTGAATAAAAAACTTTGAGATACATTCTAGGAGAGTAAGATGATAAGAGAAATACAATAGAGTAATGGAGAAGGCGAGGACGCGTAGGTCCTATTTATCCAAAAATTACAAAATTTCATTCCCATAAACTAGGTCAACTCATCTTTACCATTCACCCATATTTTAATCATATTGATACATGGCATACTAATAAAGCATATTTCATTAAAATCATAATTATAAATCTATGTTTTGGTCATTGTATAAATTTATCAAAATTTCTATAAATTTTAATTTTAAAACTTTTCGAACCTTTGGCTCACTTTAGACCCATAGGACTTTTGGTCCTCGAGGGCTCATAAGCTTTAATGAACAAACCCTCGGCTTGACGTGCTCATATACGCTTGCCCATGGCCAACGACCTAGCGCACGAGCGCCTAGCTCGTGGCATGGCATGCAAGTGCTTAGCCTTTGGCCTAATGCGTGAACGCCCGGCTCGCGACCTCGCATGCACACTTGGCCTAGCGTGTGATTACCTAGCCGAGTAGGCCTAGATCGTCTCGCACCCGGCATGCAACCAATTTCCAACATCAACCTCGTACGCCTTTATTGAATTTTAACCTAAATTTTAGTTTTAAATTCATATAAAATATCAAAAAAAAAAACAAGATTTATAATCCGACATAGCTAACTCTTGTAGTTAACCATAATTAATAAAGCATATAATCAAACATTTAACGAAGATTTGATACAAATTAAAAGATTATGCATCATATGAATGTGTAGAATAAAAAAATTTTCTCCATCTAAAGATTCTAAGATCATGCCATTGAATCAAGTAATTATATATTCATAAATTAAAGTGATGAATAGAGAATTACCTCTTGTACGATAGATTTAAACCTTTACGGAAAAGAGTCATCCAAGTATCCGGCTTTTATCACTAATCGACGTAGTCCAAGCACCCATAAAAGAAGTACTCAAAATTAATAGAGTGCTAGCTCTATATTTTTCTAACTTGTTTAGTATTTTTATAGAAATTTAATCATGGTAATTTTGTAACAATCTAGAGAGAGGAAAAAAAATGGCATGCTATGGCTAGGGAGAAAACAATTTTTTTCCTCCTTTTATCTTTGAGTTGTGTGCCCCTTTTAATTTTTCTTTTGTTCTAAATTTTCTTTACCCTCTAAGACATATATATTTTCCGTACCTCTCTCTTATCCTCTAAGGACAAAGAGGGGCGACAATGAGTCCCTAAAGGACTCTAGGTTGTTGCTTCCTAATTCTCCAAGGATTAGAAGTTATTTTGCATGTGGGCTTTCCGATCTTATATTTAAAATATTAACCCTTATCTAATATGGGTTATGTTTATTCTCCCACCAAAATATCTTTCATGCTTTTAATTAAATCTGTATAATTTTATGTGACCCACATTAGGAAATAATTTCATAGATTATCTTTAAACCTAAATTAGAAAACTAATTTCCATTTTAGGTTATTTACTTTTAAATTTGAAGTTAACTTCGAATTAGGAAACTGATTTCTAAAATATGAAACTTTTCATTTGAGGAAACTTTTCATTTTTGAAAACCTTTTCTAAAATAAGAAACTTTCATAATTAGAAAAAATTTTCAACGTCTTTGCTTCTATTTAATCATGTGAATGCTTAAACTTATGCATATGACTAAATAGGCTTTTAGATATGTTGGTAATGTATCAAGAACAAAAGACACTCTTTTATCTATTGATACATAAATCAAGATTGGCCTCTAGCAAGGCGTCATGACTACTTAATTATCTAAGAGGATTAATTAATCCATAATTACCTTTCACGAGCATGCTTACCACACGATTCAATCCTCATGTCAACTTATCATAGTGTGATATCGAACTTTATTATTAGTCTTGTTCGATGACGATTAGATAATTTTTTTTATTCTCAAATGTCTTAGCTCTTAGAGTAAACCACCTACACTTTATTGGTGTACCCCTATTATGATCACAGATTTCTTGAGTAGACATTCATTAAAGTACAATGTGATAACTTCTTTAGCGCACAAGGAATGACATGTCCGACTTTAGTCATTCACCTTCCTCCATTAGATTTCTAGTGTACCTAATAAATCATCCACGTGCAACCCTTTACTTGATTCATTAAAACAAGTGTCAAAATACATAAATCCTTTAATGAGACAACTATGATGACCTCAAGTCTAAGAACTAGTTGTACCCATCTCATACGAGATTTTTATAGACTAAATTAAATGGGTTCTTATGCTCGAGTCAAGTCTAATGATATGTTCTCTAACATAAATCACCTAAGTACTTGCTTTGACATTATCATGCCAATAAGTGTGAGATCTCCTACTATTATTTTATAGCATGAGTATAACACTTATAAGTCTAATCATATATAGTTAATGTCCATTATTGATCATGTTACGACTTAAGATATTTAACAATATCATTTATGTGCATTAGTGTTTATCTCACATCTTTTGATCAATCACTAATGCAAATGCATATTGTATGGACTGCTATCTAATTCTAATCAATGAATAAATATAAATAAAAAGAACTAAGAGAAAGACTTCTTTTAATATAAATAATATAATAATATAATGAGTCAAACACATCTAAATAAGGTTAGATCTTGGGCACCTACACTAATAAAAAGTTGTTCTTAAGGATGAAGGTTGAAGCTTTAATGTTAGAAGCTTTGAAATGATGTCCCTAAATCATCTTATTCCATCGAAGTTGAAAATATTCATATGATCGAATACTATCCGACTTTGGAGAACCTCACCGATAGAAATATGAAATGCCATAGTATGCCCTAACAAAGTCAAAATCTCATCCCTAGAGAAAGATCTCCTACCATACTTAGGATTATTATACAATGCAAGAGGAATGATAGGAATATCTTGACGGAGTCCAATCTGTTTGGCAAAAAGGTTTCAAAAGTAAGACTCTACAAAATAATATTCAACAAGAAAGAAAGGAATTTATTTACAAAATTGGACTACCTTCTAATAGTCTAAATTATCTTTTTCTAAAGCACTTTATATAGTGCAAACTTTGTACTAATTTGGACTAAATAGTTTAGAAGAAAAGAGGACGTAAGAAGAAATAGGAAACTTCCCAAAATAAATACTAGAAACATGATATTCATAGTTTATTGTGTTAATAGAAGAAGCATAAACATTGAAATAATGGTCATAAGTGAGGTAGGTTATGTTAGAATTAAGCCCTACGAGACTTAGTCACTAAGTTGAGAAAGTAAGTAGAGGCCCATAACACAACCAACCACTTAATGCAAAGAGAAGTTTTATGGAAAGACTTAGAAATAGTTACAAACATATTATGCTTCGTTTAAGTAAAAAAAAAAACTATTAATGCAATGAGCTCTCTATGTCTAGACATAGTAATGGCCATAGGTAAATATCTTATACTTACTCTAGTTCTCTTACAACAAACCACATACTTTCAAACCTATAGTAAAAAGAAGCCCACTTCTATAGCTATAACTTTTTGGAATATGTCAAGGCCCGAGTGTGAGTGTAAGAAGAGTATGATTAGACATTCACCACCACCTTTAGAACTATAGCCTTAAAACTAACATTTAACTTATTTAACATTATAGTATTACAAAAGTCCATTTCTACCAAGGAACGACCGAGTTAGAGACATTACATCATCTAGAATGATGCTCATAGGACCTTTCTTTATGTAGATATAATTATTACCAATATCTCATAGGCTAAGGACAATACCAAAGAGAGGAGGGATAGGATTGAGAATGTGATTCACTATCGGGTCAAACACTTTAAAAATCTCACACTCGTGCCATTTCTTCTTAATGTTGAAATAGCTCGAGCAACTCACAATAGAGGACATTGATTTCGGGCTAGGCAATGGCCTATGTTCGATTGGGTATTTGGTATGACTTAAGAAGTTATTCCATTCTGTTTGTTTAGTAGCTTCAAGATGATAGAAAAATATAGCCTTCTTATTAGGGACCAAACATCTCAAGAGTTCACATGTTCTTTGAACATCATTTTTCAATCCATAACCTCAAAATAGGAAAGAGATTAAGGAGTGAGGTTGAACTTTAGAACCAAGGAAATCTAGAGTAGAGTCCCAACAAACCTCACTAAGGGAAATAATAGAATAGATTGAATTAATGAAGGATGGTGAGGATGAATAAATTTAAAGTGACGATCTAGTTGTAGAGCGATACCGATACAAATTGAATGGGAGAGAGACCATTGAGATTTTGATTTGGAAAAGGAAGCCATGGATATAGAATAAGGGTGAAATACTAGATAGGTGAAAGATTATGAAAAAAGAAAGGAACACAAATCAATTAGTGGCACAACAAATGCAAAAGGTCGGGAACCCTAGAATTGAGAATGAAAGTTTTAATGAAACATTGATTGAAAAAGTAGAATGGCAATTAAAGTCCTTTTGTATCAATACAAAACAAATTAAAGAGATGTGTGGATTTAAATAACCATTACGGAATGAAGCGACATACTAGTTCTAGGTATTCATTGCACGTTGGGAATTAGAGGAAGATGAAGAAATGAGCATCGAAGTAATTATTTTTTTCACAATTGAGAAGTCATATCACATACAAAAAGAATGGAGGTAAATGTTATACTCAAAATTTAATCGGGGCTAGCATGCCAAGAAATTAAGTAAAATCTATAAGAGATTTAATTAAAAATCCTATATATGTAGTTCTTAAGAGTAACTAGCACACTGAAGACCAAGTCCATAAGAACGAGGCCCATCTAAAAAAGAGGCCCAAAAGAGCTTTATTTTTTTAAATATAGGAACATAAGCATAAATATGTGTGTGTGTGTGTGTATGTGTGTGTGTGTGTGTGTGTGTGTGTGTGAGAGAGAGAGAGAGAGAGAGAAGTCAAATCCTATTAAAAATAAAAAACTATTAAGAAGATAAGCTGATCTAAATGATTAGACTAAAAAATAAGAAGGATGTGAAATTATTACAACGATTGAGCAAAAATACCGTAAAACATAGAGCATTGTAGCATAAGGTAGACATGGAGCATTGCAGCCCAATGAAAAAAGTCATAGAGCATTTCGGTTCGAGAACATGAGCGAGTGAATAAGAATGTAAGAAAATGGAAAAGCTATAAATAGCGACCATAACCAAAAAACAATAAAACACAATATAACAACAATACTCTTACACATAATCAACATTATCTCTTAAATTGTTTCAACACTTGAAATACATTAGGCTATAGTTTATAACCGAGTAATCATGTAAGCTATATATTATCAAGTAAGTAATAACAATAAGTAGTAATAGTAGGCCGATAGATCATCTCTTATTCGATTGTCACTTTCGTTGCAACACACGCAAATCCCGTCTCTTGATGTTTAGAGTTCCACTTAGTATTTGTTCATTAGTTTCCATGTTTGTAAGTCTTTATGTTTCTAAAGTCATTATTGTTTGTAAAGACTTTTAATTTACTATTTATCAATTATGGTTCGTTCAATCTTGTAATCTGTAATTCATACACTAGTTGTTACTAAAAGTTAGTTTATATTTTGAATAGAGACACTATTGTCAATATTAGTTTTAGTTATTATATTTTTCATATATCTACATTCCAATCTTGAAATCCAGACTTCATAGGTAGTCCGGAACCCTTCCTAAATAATATTTTGGTCATTACTTCCTAGTATAAATAGTAATTTCGGTTGATTAATTTAGAGTTTAGAAGATAGTCTACCTTAGCAACTACCTTCCAATTATTTCAAAATACTTTTATTTCGAAGTCCTTTTAATTGAGGTCGACCAATTACAAAAAACCCACAACATATAGTATCACAAAATTTTGAATAATTTTTTTAAAAAAATTAAAATTCAATTCTTTTCTTAGCAATTTTAAAAGAACATTTTTAATAAAGACTTGATGCATTTATAAAAATTTAACATATATTTTTAGATGTTGCTCGAATAAAGTTATTATTAATAATAATAATTAGTCCAAAAACATATATAATAAACAGTTCTAATATATTTTTTTTTTAAAAAAAAGACATACCTAAATGCTAGATACATAAATAGATAAATAGAATGTAATAAAATTTGCTAGATTCTTTTTTGTTAAAATAAATTCTTTAATGGGGAAATGGAATCAACACTTATTTATTTACTTATATATATATATATATATATATATATATATATATATATATATATATATATATATATATATATATATATATATATTTGATGTCCGAAGATTCTAAATTTGATGCCTTAAATAGTGTTACAGTAAAAGTCGTCTCATGTCATGTTCATGTCCACTGTACAGCAAGCATTGGGCAATTGTTAATTGGTGAAAACACATTCAGATCATCGGTGATCATCAGAGTAGTATCGAGCAAGGTAACGGTCAAAAGTCAATGCATGACCTTGGACGAATGGAACACTAACACACTTTTATACAAAACATAGTCAAACTGATACCATCTAATTTAGTCTATTTTGGGATTATTCAATCAACAAAGAGAGAAGAAAATCAGTGTCATCGAAATTGCCGAGAAACCGATATAGGATTACCATTTTATCACTTGTTTTTCCCTTACCAAACTCTTCTGCTTCTTTTAGTATAAGGATCAGTTTTCTCTCTTTTTGTGTTGGATTTCATTTTCTCAAGAGGAAATATCTGCTCAACCACACTAAGTAAATTCGCTTTCCTTCTCAAAGAATCTCATGTTTTTTCTCTCCTCTTTTTTTCCCCCCTACCTTTTTAATGGATTTGTATCGATCAAGGGGTCCTCTTAATTAGTTTTTGATCAGGCTTTTTAGGTGCTTATGCTTTGTTGTTTGTTTGTTTAATCTGGAACATCATTAAATTCAGAGTTGAATTCTTTCTTCTTCTTGTTTGACTGTTGACATTAGTTGTTGTTGTTGTATTTATTGTTTATAAGATTAGGCTATGGTTTGTAGAGTTCTTCTCTTGATTATCTTAGCACCTTGACTTTGCTTCTTCAGCCATTTTTATCTGCAGGGTTTTTAAGTAGTTTGGAAAATTTTTCAATAGACAATGATTAAATCAGTTAATTCCTCGTTTATAGGTAGATTTATCTCCGCAGACCTTTTGTGATATCGAACCCAAGTCATGATTTCCATCCAACAGACCTTTTGTGATTAGATGGCTGTGGCAAAGGCATGATATAGGTTGAGTTCATTTCCAAGAGATCAGTTGGGATTTTGTTTGCGAGGCTATTCAAGGTGTAAATTTTGTATTGCTACAATCTTTTCTTTTTCCATATTTCCTTCCGTGGTGATGCCTGGCTGTTAATCTATGATGACGACTTATGAAGGGGAACAACATGTCGTTGCTGCAGCTCAGCATATTTTGAAGGCATTGGGAGCAAATACGAACCTGAGTGATGACTTTAGACGAGCTCTCACAGAACTGGACTCCCATTTGTCTGCAATGACTATAATAACTGAAAGCAAGAGATGGGGATTTGCTGAGGTTGAGGAACAGCTGAAAAGTGCCGAGAGAAAGGTCATGCGTTGGGAGTCCAATCCATCTCTGATATGGGACTCTGGACCCACAGAGGCTTCTGAGTACTTACAAGCAGTTCATGAAATTCACAGAGTGATGGAAACTTTAGGTGGCTTGTCCATGAATGACCATGGGAGGCTGAGGGAACTTGCCTTCCGAGCTCAGTGTGCACAGCAGATAGCAATGTCACGGCTTGAGGAAGAGCTCTGCCACATTCTTGTTCAACTTAAGCAATCCTTTGAGCTGCAGTACATATCGTTTCGTTCAAGTGTTGATTTGGTATATGATGAGTCATTTGTTTCAGTAGAGGATGAAATAGTTGCGAACACATCGCAGAGAGACAACAGTGGAAGAGAACCTATTGAATATGCAGGAGATTTGATTGATCCACTTGTGATTCCTGACATCAAGTCCATTGCTAAAGTTATGTTTGCTTCTGGTTATGATAGGGAATTTTGTGAGACTTTCATTGGCAAACGTAAAGAAGCATTGGACGAGCACTTGTCTGACCTTGAAATTCATAAACTCAGCATCGAGGATATATTGAAACTGGAATGGGATACCCTGAGTTGTGAAATCAAGAAATGGGTGAGGGCTATGAAAATCATCATCCGGGTCTATCTTGATAGGGAGAAACGGTTTTGCAACCAGATATTAGGGGATTTTGGTTCCCTCAATTCATATTGTTTTGTTGAGATCTCAAGGGCTTCAATTTTATGCCTATTGAATTTTGGGGAAGCCATAGCAATGGGACCCTATAAACCAGAAAAGTTGTTTCGCCTTCTTGACATGTATGAGGTTCTGGCAGATCTTCACCTAGATATAGAAGGTTTATTCTCAGAAGAGGCTGATTCTTTTGTTACGAGCGAGTGCCATGACCTTCTTAGGAGATTGGGTGATTCTGCAAGAACCACTTTTTTTAAATTTAAGAATGCCATTGCATCGGATGCCTCCATACACCCTTTCCCCAGAGGCGAAATCCATCACCTCACTAGGTATGTGATGAATTATATCAAGACCCTTACTGCATACTGTGATATTCTCAATTTGCTTCTCAAGGACCAACATGTAGATGATCCAAATCCTGTTCTTGAGACATATAATGGGCAGGACAGTTGTACTTCCACTTTTAGTCCAATGGGTTGCCACCTTCGGTCAATTACATTTACTCTAGAAGCCAATCTTACGTGCAAATCCAATTTATACAAGGATGGTTCCTTAGGGCATATTTTCTTAATGAACAACATCCATTACATGGTCCAGAAGGTTAAGGACTCCGAACTCCGGCTATTCTTGGGAGATGAATGGATCAGAAAGCATAACGGGAAGTTTCAGCAGCATGCAACAAGCTATGAGAGAGCCACATGGAGTTTTGTTGTTTCTTTGCTTAGAGATGATGGAAGGACGTCTCTGAAAGAAAGGTGCAAGAGATTCAGTAATGCTTTCGATGATGTGTACAAGATTCAGACACAGTGGTGCATTCCAGATCTTCACCTTCGGGAAGATTTGCAAATTTCTACCTCACAGAAAGTAATCCCAGCTTATCGAGCTTTTCTTGGGATGAACAACAAAAATGTTAGTGACAAGTATATTAAGTACACTTCGGATGATCTGGAGAAAATGCTCTTAGATCTTTTTTCAGGATCACCAAGATCGCAGAGCAATTCACGCAGATGGTGAAGCCTCAATGGTTTTCAGCTTCTGTTTCTCTTTTTCCTTTTCTTTTTGTAACTTTCTCCCCCAAGTTATATATGCCATGATTGTCTTAGATGTATATGTAAATTATTCCTGGCCTGTCAATGGTTCTCGATCAAAGTTTGGTCGAGTATTGTATGTCACTTTCTTCAAAATTAAGGTCCTTCATCATCTGTATCTCCAAGGAGCGTGTGTGTGCATTTGCAGCAGAAGCTCTGTGGGTGTGGTTTTTGTTAAGCAAGATTTTATCGGACGCACCCGCTTGCTTTGAAGCAACAATCTTTTGTTCATGAATGGGCATAATTTCACAGGTAGACAGCACTGCCATCATTTTCTAGTTAGGCTAGCCGTACACGCGTACATACATAATTAACAACCTTAAAATTGAGCATGCATTAATTAATTCATATCTAAGGCAGCTAAGAATTTTGCAAATTAGGACAACTTCTTAAAGAGAAGGCCATTAAAATGGTCAACATCTCATGTGGCACATGTTATTGACCAGAACTGATACAGAGCTGCGAGTGTTCTCTTCAATGGAGTCTCATGTACCAGTCTTGTAGTGTAATAAAGAGTGCAAGTGCTGCTGATGGCGATGTTCAGCCAATGCATATGAAAATAGTTGACTAAGAAAAGAAAATCTTATGTGATTTCATTGACTAAACAAAGGCCGGCCTCCAAATATGAACAAATTCTACGCGGTGTTCTAGTTGCGTGCATATATGGTAACCATGCCTGGCTAGGCTGACCGGAACCAATTGGAAAAACTCAAACTTTTGGATCAGGTTGGGCTGAAATCTAGGTCTTTGATTACATTTTTTGGATTTTTCCAGGGCTCGGGTTCGGAGAAAAACAGATTCCTCTGCAGCACATTTGTAATGATATTTGTCCTAATTCAATTTTGAACTCCAGATTTTACAAATTTTTTCTCGAAAATCTAAAAATAAAATGCCATTTTTTTTATATTTTCTCTATTTTTTCAAATTTTAGCTATTTAATGAGTTTTGTAATTTTTGCATGTTCTTATAATTTTTGGAAAAACATGTAACCCCCACGAAAATCTTTAATGAGACATATATATGTCGAATATTCATGTAAATATACATTAAATACGAGTATAATTGTAGGTGTCATTTTAACTATTTGGTGATGATGATGATTATTTAGCACTTATGTAGAAATTTTGGGGCACTTATGTGAGAATTTTGGGGTGAAGTTTCAAACAAATTAATTAATTACCACTCATTATATATTGAAGTACTTGGGACATAATATAAAAGTGAAATAGAGCTATTTATAAAATTTTGAGAATGTTGGAATATTTTCTTCGAAATTGCGGAATGGAAGGGAAAGGAAATTTTCGAAATTCCGTGAAGGAAAATATGTTAGTTACTTGAAACTAAGTTAGTTATGGTTTTAGTTAGTCGTATTCCTTAGTTAGGAAACCTAAGCATCTTAATTAAATGAAGTCAACTCATCACCTTTGACTTAAAAAACGCCACCTTGCCTTCCAAACCTTTCCTTTGCTTTATACTTGGCCAAATTGATTTAGGACATGTGACATTAAGTAATAAGGAAGAAAATAGAGTATATATATAAGAAAAAGATGAAACTTAGTCATTTTTTTGGAGTGAAGCCCGTAGCTCATCCAAATGAAGAGAAAGACGCCATCGAAGAAGAGAAACAAGGTAAAGGAAGAGAGAAAAAGAGAGGAAAGAAAGAAGAAAGAGGAAGGAAAAAGCTAGGGAAAAAGCCTAATCAAGTCTATCTAGGTAAGTGGGTTTTCTTTAGTGTTTTATGCTATGCAATTGATGTTATTGTAATTGATTAAGTTTGTGCTTATGTTGTGATATGTTTGTTGGCTTGATTTTGTTGGTTAGGTTATTTTATGATTGGTAATTGTTATGATCCGAATGTAATGGTTAGTTGTGTGATTAATTGTTAAGTTTTAGAATTTTTGTAATCAGTTAGATCCATGTATAGATAGGTGTGACTAATGGATTTGGTTGACCAAACCATGGTGAGTGAATTTGGAATTGATATGGACTTTGACAAGGGAAAATAGGGAGGAAGAAAAATGAAATTTTAGGGTTTTTTTTTTACCAAACTTTCGGTCAAAGTATTACACGGCCTCCTACACGGGAGTGTCTTTGCTTGTGTAATGAAGAAATGTATTTTTCTTGAAGTCAAAGAGTTACATGGCCTCCCACACGGGAGTGTCTTTACTCGTGTAATGAAGAAATGTGTTTTTCTTTAGTCGGACAGTTCACAACCTCCCACACGGCGTGTCTTTACCCGTGTAATTCATCGGTTACTCGAAATTCACCACTTTTACTTCATACTTGCTTGGTTTTCGTTCCTTTTCACCAAGATAACGTAATTAATGGTCAATTAGGCTCAAATAGATATACAATTAAACTAGAAAAATATACCTTAAAATGAGTGAATATGGATTCAAATGCTAATAATTATTCAAGTCATAGTGAAACAAATTAATGATTAGAATTATGATAGGAAAGAAAAAAAAAAAAAGAGGAAAGTACCTACACACACAATTAGACCTACGACTAAATCAATACCATTCGTCGATCTTTAATTCTAACAAAGGGACACATGATGATAAGGGGTATGAGTATGTCCAAAACATTATGTGGGTTGGACCTATGAAAATATATGAAGTCAAATCCTATATGAGTTGGATATGTTTAATATGATACGCATAACATCATGGGCATCATGTGCATTGTAGGGCAAATGGAGAAAAGTCAATTGATTGAGAATCGATTTACATGATTAGGTTTGGTAACCTAACAAGAAAAATGGGTATTAACAATCCAATTGTGTGCGTACTCTAAGTTATGTGCTCGAACTGTTAGATGATGGATTCCCGCTAATAGTGACTATAACGAGGGATAATTCTATTATAGCAGGAGGTGATTTAATAATCACTCGAATTAAAAATAGAGTAGACTAGTTAATATCTAGGGTATCCGGAATTAAAATTGACAAGTATGGTTGAAAGTTAGAAAAACATTGCATATCACGTGCATTACCCCACTTACACGGATGTGTCTTTGCCCGTGTAATTCACTCGGTCACTCGAAATTTATCACTTTTCTTCATACTTGCTTGGTTTTCGTTCCTTTTCACCAAAATAATATAATTAATGATCAATTAGGCTCAAATAGATATACAATAAAACTAGAAAAATATACCTTAAAATGAGTGAAAATGGGTTCAAATGCTAATAATTATTCAAGTCATAATAAAAAAAATTAATGATTAGAATTATGATAGGAAAGAAAAAAAAAAGAAAAGTACCCACACACACAATTAGACTCATGACTAAATCAATACCATTCGTCGGTCTTTAATTCTAACAAAGGGAGACATGATAATAAGGGGTATGAGTATGTCCGAAACTCGTGTGGGTTGGACCTATGAAAATATATGAAGTTAAATCCTATATGAGTTGGATATGTTTAATATGATACGTATAACATCATGTGCATCATGTGCATCATGGGGCAAATGGAGAAAAGTCAATTGATTGAGAATTGATTTACATGATTAGGTTTGGTAACCTAACGGAAAAAATGGATATTAATAGTCCAAATTGTGTACGTATTTTAAGTCGTGTGCCTATACTCGTTAGATGATGGATTTTCGCTAACGAGTGGCTACAACAAGAGATAATTCCGTTATAGTAGAAGGTGATTTAATAATCACCCGGATTGAAAATAGAGTAGACTAGCTAATACCCGTGGTACACGGAATTAAAATTGATAAGTATGGTGGAAAGTTAGAAAAGCATTGCATATCACGTGCATCACCCCACTTACCGAGCTTCGGCTCACCACGTCGTTATTTCTATGATGTGACATGAAAAGGAAAAAATAGTATGGATGCGGTCGGCTCCTCCTAAGAGGCTTATGTGTAACACGGAATGTTGAAACTAGTTTTTTCCGTAATTTGGGGTATGGAATCCGTATGAAATCAATCATTATTTGTAATATTTTGTTACTATAATTAGTTATGTTATGTAAAATTTACTATATGCAGTTTTCTTATGTGATGTGTCGTTAATTTCTTAAGTACACCGTACGAGAGATGATTAGGGTTTAGTTAGTGTCGGCGTGACGCGCCTTACCTAGTCACTCTTATTTGGGTAATAGATAGTGGATCGAGGGACCGAGGTGGGGGTGTTACAAAAAAGTGAGAGGAAAAAACAAAAAAGAAAAAAAAATTCAGTGTGAGCGAAATGAAAGACCAAAGAAACAAAGAAAAAAAAGAAAAGTAAAAAAAGAACTCAATGAGAAAATGAAGAGATAAAAAATATGTTGTGAAAGTCAAATAACCTATGCCCTTTTTTCTTTATCTTAATCCTATTTTAATTCAATGATATGATAGGGAAGGAGAGTGAGAGAGGAAGAAGGAGAGAGAGAGAGGTGATGGATGTCGAATTCATCAAATTTAATTTATTTATTATTCTTATCAATTATTGTACTAATGATAAGTCTATGTTGAACTCTTGAAACTAATACATCAATTCCATTAAACTTAGAATGGGAGAATTGGTTTGATTGTATTCAATTCAGAATTATAAATAAGTAGAATGAAATATAAAGTGTTATCACTTAATTTTTTTTATCCTTTTGTTTTATAAATTTTTTCTAAGAAATAAAAATATCAAAATTAAATATATTTTGTTTAATTTACTTGATTGTGTAGTTTTTTTATCTTTGTATTCGGATTTTTTTAAATCCCATGATTTTATGAGTTTATGAGAATTAACAAAAACAAAACAAAAGGAAAAAGAAAAAGAATAAGAATAAGGAAATAAGAAAGAGATAAATAAAAAAAAATTAGGATTAGGAGTCCAATTAAAAAATATGGTGAATTGGAACCAAATACAATTTTAATTGGAGGCTTAATTGCTAAGAAATCCAATTGGAGGGATGTTTGGCTAGAAAGCAAAATAGATGAAGTTAAAATTTGAAAAGAAAAAAAAACGAAAATTGAAAGGACAAGTTGGGGTTTTCACCTAAAACCCTAACAACCCCTATTAAAAAAGTTCTTTTTTTCTCTCACCTAAGGAGTTCTTTCTTAAGAAGAAATCTAGAGAGAGAAAACATTCTCTCTATCCACCATCATCAACTACACAAAGCCTCCACACCCACCATAAGAAACACCACCCAAACTCCATGCCATCACCTCTCCTTCCTCAAGCCTTGAGATAGCCCCTTACTTTCTCTCTTTCTGTTGTGAAACAACCTCATCTCCTCTTCTATTTTTTCCTTAAAAAGCTAGCCACCCAATGTCACAATCCCGGGAGTGGGTCATGATTGGACAAGGATCAAGGAAATTATGAGATCGATATCGACCTAAGCAAGCATCGGATACTTATACTAATCAAATATCATTTCATTCACTTTATTTCATAATAATCCAACCTAATATCCGAGTAATTTTACGACAACCCAAAGAGAGAGGAAGAGAAGGTGGCGTGCTAGGGTTAGTGAGAAAATAATTTTCTCATTCTTTTTACTTTGGGCCGAATGCCCTAATTTTCTTTCTTGCTATTGTCAAATTTTCTCTCACACACATTTTTCTACTCTTTTTCTATACCTCTCATCCTATTTATAGGGAAAGAGTTTTCATGTCCTCAAAGGACAATGAGATGGGGCGACAACTAATCCTTATTGGACTCTTGATTGTTGCTTCCTAATCCTTCAAGAATTAGGAGTTTTTAACATATGGGCTTTTGATCTTGATCTATAAAATATTCATCCTTATCCAATAAGGTTCATGTTTATCCTCTCATCAAAATATATTTAGACTTTTAATTAAACTTAATTGCTCAAAATCATTTTGGCCTAATTGATTAATTTAAATTATCTAAATAAATAAACTTAGATAATTTTAGGTGGCCCACATTAGAAAATAATTTCTCAAAATACCCTTTAACTTAAATTAGGAAACCAAATTTCAGTTTAGGTTATTTACTTTCAAATTTGAAACTAACTTCCAAATTAGGAAAATGATTTCTAAAATAGAAAACTTTTTATTTTAGAAAAATTTCATTTTAGGAAACTTTTCATTTTAAGAAACTTTTCATTTTTGAAAACCCTTTCCAAAATAGAAAATTTTCATAATTGAAAAATTTTTCCAATATCTTTGTTTCTCTTTAATCATGTGAATGCTTAAACTTATGCATGTGACTCAATAGGCTCTTAAATATGTTAGCAATGTATCAAGAACAAAAGACACCTATTTTATCTCTTGATACATAAGTCAAGATTGGCTTTTAGCAAAACATCATGATTATCTAATTCTTTAGGAGGATTAATTAATTCATTATTACCTTTTATGAGTATGGTTACCATATAATTCAGTCTTCATGTCAACTTATCATAATGTGATCTCGAAGTTGGTTATTAGTCTTGTTCGATTACGATCACACAAGTTTTTTTCAATTTCCAAATGTCTTAGCTCTTAGAGTAAACCAACTACTCTTTATTGGTGTACTGCTACCGTGGTCACAGATTTCTCGAGTAGACATTCATCAAAGTATAATGTAATAACTTCTTTAGTGTAAAAGAAATAACATGTCCTATCTTAGTCATTCACTTATCCGTATTAGATTCTTAGTGTACCCAATAAATCGCTCACATGTAACCCTTTACTAGGTCTATCAAAACGAGTGTCAAAGTATATAAATCCTCCAATAAGATAATCGTGATGACCTCAAGTATGAAGACCAGTTATATCCATTTTGTATGAGATTCTCATAGACTATATACCAAATGGGTTCTTATGGCGAGTCAAGTCCAGGTGATATGTTCTCTAACATAAATCACCTAAGTGTTTGCTTTGGCATCATCATGTTAATAAGTGTGAGATCTCCTATTGTTATCATATAGAATGAGCATAATTCTCGTAAGTCTAAACGCATGTGGTCAATGTCTATTCTTAATCATGCTATGACTTGGGACATTTAATGATATAATTTATGTGCATTAGTTTTATCTCACATCTTTCGATCAATCACTACTATAAATGCAAATCGTATGGATTTCTATCTAATTCTATACAATGAATAAATGCAAATGACAAGCATTAATAGAAAGATTTCTTTTATTATAATCAATATAAATAATACAATAATATAATAATTCAAACCCATCAAAAAAAGGTTGGATCTTGGACACCTACACTAATAGGTACAACATGCCATCATTTCCAAACCCTATTTACTTGATTTCGTTTGATTGAAATAAAGCCATTAATGAATTCCTACAAATGTGGATGAAGGTGCTAGTGTCTTCTAAACCTATTTAGCTATTTTCTATTTGATTGAAATGAAGCCGTTAGTGGCTACCCACCTATATAGATGAAGTCATCGATTGCTTTTAAAATGATGTGATTTGAAGTCGTCAATGAATTTTTATTTATGTAGACAAAGTCATCGATGACTTCCTAAATGATGTGATTTGAAGTCACTCGGTAATTCTTAATTTTTATGGATAAAGTCATCGATGGCTTTTTGCTTATGTGAACGAAGCCATCGGTGGCTTCGTAAATGATGTGGTTTACGATTGTTAAGGACTTCTTAAATTTTATGGATGAATTCGTCAATAACTTCCCATTTATATTGATGAAGTCGTCGGTGGCTTACCAAATGATGTGATTTAAAATCGTTTGTGACTTCTTAAATTTTATGGATGAAACCATTAGTGGCTTCCCACTTGTATGGACAAAGTTGTCAATGGCTTTCTAAATTATATAATTTGTAATCATTAGTGGATTCTCTTTTTTTATGAATTAAATTCGTCGGTGGCTTCTCATTTATATGAACAAAGTCATCAATGGTTTTCTTACTTTGGGATTCGAAACCTTTAGTAGCTTTCAAAACTATTTAGTTGCTTCCTATTCATAAAAAATGAAGCTCTTGGTAGCTTCTCACCTATATGGATGAAGCCACCGGTGACTTTCAAACTTATTTACCACTTTTGTTGTTCATTAAAACAAAGACGATGATGGCTTTCCACTTACGAGGATGAAGTCGCTAGTAGCTTCCAAACTTTTTTTGAATGACTTATTGCTTTATGAATCAAAGCCATTGGGGGCTTACTAAATTCATAATTTGAAGTCGTTAATGGCTTTTTGCTTGTGTAAGTGAAGACTTTGATGACTTCTTATTCATATCAATATAAATTCTTAATCCTTAGAGACTCACCTATTTATCAATACTAGTTTAAAGTCGTTTGGGATTAAGTAAAATTCTAATTTCTATCCACATTTCTCCTTAGAGTAAGGATATAGGCCTTTGACTAGCTTAAACCCTAAACTATTTGACTATTTCATCCCAATAAAAAAAATTCAATCAAGTAGGCATAGAAATATAACATATCAAAATCAAACTTTTATTTTCACATGAACATAATATAGTCTATTTTAGGTAGGACGTGATGATGTTGGTATTAATTTTTTCTATATGTAATCGACTCCTTACTCAAATATCTATGCGGACTAGTTTTGTTTTTAGGTTTTCTAGTTCTCCTCGATAGCTAATATCGACTCCTCCCACTTTACGGGCCCATTGACATCTATAATTAAAGAGATACTTTTATTGTAATTTTTTAATAGTCTCTATAAATAAAAAAGATTCTCGTATTGTAATTTTTTGCAAGCTATAATACACATATTCTTTTCAATAATTTTTTTCTTTCAAGTTTTTACCATCATATATGTTTTATCATTATTTTTATGCTTTCTTTCTAGTTTTACACTACTCTCCTTATGTTTTCTTTAAACTTTTGTTATAGCTTTCTTTACCCTTTTTCTTAATAGAATATATTAGTTTCCTTACTTTTTTTTTTAACCGAACAACCTTATAGTTTATTAGGTTTGTATATTTTAAAACCTTAATCAATATGTGGATTAAACCGTTTTGATTCACTAAGATTTTCTTAGAACACTGATCTATTATTTAATTTCTTTTGATTCAATTCTTACTTTGACTTATATACAAGAAATCAAGCTCGTTAAAGTGAATTTTTTTTTAATGTTTTATTAAGTTTTGGTTAATATACTTGTGGAACTAGATATGTTTATTTGAAATAGTTGGTGCAATATGGTGAAGTACTAACAATTCCATTGTTTTAATAAATAAGTTTAAAAATATTTATTTTTAAGAAATAAGTTTAAAAAATATCATATTAAAAAAACTCGTAAAAGTGTATGTGTGCTAAAACTATAATATGTTTTCGATACGAGAGTGTTTGATAATCTATTTAAATAGCTTAATAAATTAAGTTATAGTACTTAATATAAAAAGTTTGTTTAATAACCTAAGTAAACTTTAATTAAAAATTTAAGTTTAGTCAAAATCTACTTAATCGGATAAGTTAAAGTTTTTAACTTATTACTTTTTAATTAATAAGCTCGGTTGAAAGATTTTTAAACCTTTTCAAATATAATTATATTGCCCTTATATATTCTTATAACTTTAGATATATAAACCAACTAAAAAACAATATCTACTATCTTCATTGTTAAAACAAAGGCAATAAATTCTTGAAACTCATTTCATATCAAAGTAAAAAAAAAAATGATTCTAAGCCATAAAAGCAAGAATCCATTTCACACAAATTGAGAAAAAACTAAATAGAGAAAAAAATTTCAACTCGTAAATTGAAGAAAGAATCTCTCCCATCAATTGATGGAAAACCCAAATAGAGCCAAAGATGAAAGAACACTACTCACATTGGATGATGGGAAAAAGCTAGTAAGGTATATGCTCGTTCCACAAATTTAGCACTTACAAGTTTGACTTGCCATGGTATGCTATTTGAGAAGTTTCCATGTAGGCCACAACAATTGGGTTTAAGAATTGACAAAGAAGAAGATAGATTTCTTAATGAATTGGATACAAGAAAAGACAAGTTTACAATTTTCAAATCTAATGACGAGAAGCAGAAGTTGGAGTATGAAATTTAACAAGTTAAGATGAGGTTTTTTTTAAAAAAATATTCTTATTTATTTATTTATATACACAAACATATCTATGTATATATTTTTATTTATGTTAAAAATATTATGCTATAATTGCAATGTTAAAATTGTTATGTATATAGCATTAATATGTTCGAAAACAATATTTATCAAACAACCTTATTATATTCGATACTTAATTTTTAGTAAATACCAAACGAGCTTGTTAGCAATATATTCAACACTTAATTATTCAGTACTTAAAATTCAACACTTAATTTTCATTTTTATGAAACACTATCTAATTTTCCCATTTAATAATCAAATTATTAAACTATTTTATTTCAATAATTATTTATTCACTCACAAGTCTCAAGCTTTTCAAAATGTTGTCATGGGTGAGAAATTTTATAATATTCAAATAATAATTAGTATAAATTATTCTATAGAAAGAAAAAAAGAAAAAAAGAGAGAAATAATAAAGAAAAAATTAAGTCAATATAATTTTTTTTATTTTTTATGTGTCTATCTCCTTTCTGAAAAATAAATTTATAAAATAATTATTATATATATATACAATAGTTAGTGTTTGAGTATCATAAAATTTCTCATCATAGAATATTAAATACACATTTTAGGCTTAAAAGCGTAATTATTGATGGTGAGTACGATGTGCACCCTCATTAGCTAAACTTTTGTGGAAAAAAAAAAAAAAACCTTTTTAAAAGAGGACTTTGAAAGTCAAACGTACAACTTTATCTCCATTTACCTTAATAGATAGAATTCATGTCTTGCCACCAAAGCTAATTGGACTTATACGTTCCAAGGAATATTCTTGGTTCCAATAAAGATCCACGGCTAAGACTAAATTGAACTGGCAATCTCACCCTTGTATACGCATTACTGTATTCTAACAATCGCAATCACTTTGACTGGCAGAGATGGGAGGACCCATGGCATGACGCTAACTAACAGGGCAAAGAGAGAAAGAAAAGGTAGTGTAAACAAGGTATCTTTATTAACAAAGAAATAGGGAGAGAGTAGTGGACTGGAAAGAAGCTGAAGCCGAAAACATGCCTTCAACTTGTAAGTTTCATAACTTTATCTCCAATTCATTTCTGGGTTTTCATTTTTTTTTCTTTCTGCGCTATGATCTTGATTGTGCATTTTCTGTTTTCTTGCCCATATATTGGTTGGTTTCTTAAATTAAGCAGCATATGATGAATGATGATCTTGATCTTGGTTATAGAAGTACTAATTCATTTTACTCTTTACATTGACATCAATCGATCGATACAGATAATTGTTCATGATTAATGTGAACCAGAAACTGAAAGTATATTTATGCTGTATGTATGTGATTATTTATTTACATGGTTATAATTGATAAATTATTTATTCTGTAGCAAATGAAATGGCAGGCTCAGGATTTGGCTTTGCTCCAATCTTATTTCTATCACTCCTAGTTGCATGTGCTGCAAGGCCAATCTATCCTCTCCCTAGTAAAGTAAGCCATAGTAATAGACTGCCTCTACAGACTTCTCGACCATTTAATATTGCTCATCGAGGATCAAATGGAGAGATTCCTGAAGAAACTTCTGCTGCATACATGGTATGTATGTGTATGTTCATGCAAGTTAATCTACTTCAAATGAACTTTGAGAGTTGGGAATAAATTTATTGTCTCAAAGTTAACAAAAATTCAGTTATGTGAATTGATTTGGCATACCTCATTCAGCCACAAAAAAAGGGTGTTTATCCACTATCATATTAGTTGAATTATTTGCTTTCATGTACTCATTTACCAAAACGTTTGCTTGTTTTTGTTTGACGAGCATTCTTTTCCCAGCATATGTTCCTTATTATGACTTGGTTCTACAGAGAGCCATTGAAGAGGGAGCTGACTTCATAGAAACTGATATCCTGTCCTCCAAAGATGGGGTTCTTATATGCTTCCATGATGTTACCCTTGATGACACAACTGACGTTGCAGATCATAAGGAGTTTGCAAATCGTAAAAGAACCTATGAGGTTCAAGGGGTCAACGCCACTGGCTTCTTCACTGGTACTCTATCCATTCTGCCTTATGCATGCTTATATTTTGTTACTGTGTCAGGTTTTGCATCAGCACCCACCAGATATTAAATTGGCAAGTTTGCGAATGTCATCTTTTATTCCTTGTCTTGTGGAATTATCTACCAGCTTGTTGTCATATAGGATTTAATTGGGGAAGCAACTGAAGTTATTTCAATTAATTGCAGTTGATTTCACTTTGAAAGAACTGAAGAAATTACGCTTGAAGCAGAGGTTTAGTTTCCGGGATCAACAATATAATGGTTAGTTCATTACATTTCTTAAACCATGTCCTGGTTCCTAAGGGGATGAGGACCCAAACCTGTAATGAATACATATCATACCATTCAACGCTTATATTATTGGAAGTAACCTGCAACATGTAACAGGATATATTTTTAATGTATTTTAAGTACAATTGGTGTGCTCTGTCTATTAAAATAATAGAAATATATTACTCTTGGGAGAAAAACTAACAATAGATAACTCACTACATTCTCTTGCCGTATGTTCCTCAGGAAAATTTCCTATTATCACTTTCGAAGAATTCATATCAATTGCACTGGATGCATCAAGAGTTGTTGGAATATATCCGGAGATTAAGAATCCAATTTTTATCAACCAGCATGTAAGAAATTTCTCTCTGTATCAGCCTAATGGATAATCATATGATTTCATTTAAGATTAATTAGAATCATGCTATTTTCCTATTCCTACGGTGTCACTCACCTTCCATCCAGTTGTTTGTGCCAACATCATTTCTGATGCATGGATTAACAAAGAAAGCCTTGTGGAAACATCAGCTGTTTGTATGTGAGAAATATTTTACCGGGATGTGTGCTGTGTTGATCATTGATATTTTATAATATCATATGTTCCAATATATATATATATATATATATATATATATATATATCAGAGAATATCAATGCACATTGTCTAATCATTGAACCGTACAACAGGTGAAATGGCCTGGCGGTAAGCGATTTGAGGACAAGTTTATGGAGATACTTAAGAAGTATGGATACAAGGGTTCATATATGTCTGAAGATTGGCTGAAACAGCCAGTGTTTATCCAGTCTTTCGCTCCAACTTCACTTGTATATATATCAAATCAGACAGACTCACCCAAAATATTCCTGATTGATGATATTACCATGCCAACTCAAGACACTAATCAGGTTTGTGTTTCCTCTAGTTCAAACTCCCCTCTGAAGCATAGTTAATTTAGTTACCGCTTTGCATATGGTATAATTTTTTTTATTGTTTTAAATTGAACATCTGTTTTATGAAAAACTACTACTACTATTGGTTTTTTATTTTGATTTTCAAAAGATTGACATTAAGGTGGAATCATATAAATTACACCACGCATGGGGTTCATTCATAAGAATGTCAACAAACACCGTAATTTATATGAAAGGTGATTGTAAATTGTTTCCATGAAGTGCTCTACAAATTCTTTTAATTATACATTAACCTTTACAGTAAGGATGTACTAGACTGGACCTTTGTTGTCATGAACTATTGGACCTGTTATATGAAATGGACTCAATTGTCTGATTAATGCAAATATGATTTCAATTTTCATTTCAAACCTTTCGGGTTTTCAAGTTCTAATCCAAAGTGATGCTATTGACAATCTGCAGTCTTATTGGGAAATCACTTCTGATGCTTATCTAGACTACATTAAGGACTACGTGGTGGGTATTGGACCTTGGAAGGATACAATAGTTCCTGTAGGGAAAAATTATTTGCAGATGCCTACAGATCTTGTTGCCAGAGCACATTCACATGATCTACAGGTAAACTTCGCCTCTGTTCTTCTCTTCATTTGGCATGGATATGGTAATATAAAAATGCTGGTTCAATGATAATTACAAGGAATTTTTTTCTTCCATAAATTAAGTAGGCCATATGGTGATAGTTTTTAAAGTGAAAAACAACATGCCTTGCATTGAGGCCAGGTGCAATTTCTACCCAGTTTGTAAAGTTTATTCAAATGAAGACATATAATATGAGAACACAACATAAACACACGGCCAATGACAAATGCTGCGACAGAACATGTTCCAGGTTGGCAGTGAAAGGGAGAGGCTTTTAAGTCTCTGAAGAAATTAATAGTTTTTCATGTAGAACTCCCATAAGCTTTGGTATATTTGTGTGATTATTAAAAATAATAATAATAATAATTGATACAATTTTTTTTTGGCTGTCATTTTATATATGTTATACTTTACAAGCGTCATGATTTCATCAATACCTTGCATGCATGGTCAAGCTTCCTCATTCATAAGAGGAAAATGATGTGCATTGTTTCATTTCAGTTTCACAGTTTCTTGGACGAGGATACTGAACTGCTTTTTTCTTTCATTCAGTTAAAATCATAATCATTCACCGGTTTCTTTAGAGCTGACTTGTAACCTTGATTTGAACTCAGGTGCACCCTTACACTTACCGGAATGAGAACAAATTCTTACACTTCAACTTCCACCAAGACCCATATGAGGAATATGATTATTGGTTAAACAAGATAGGAGTTGATGGACTCTTTACAGACTTCACAGGCAGCTTACATAATCTTCAGGAATGGGCTTCTCCTCTCTCTAAGGATGATAGTGATGATAACAGTGCATCCAAGTTATTGCATAAAATAGCATTGTTAATGTCTTCATACAAAAATTGATGAGATCCGAATGCAAGACCTTTAGGTTTCCAACATCTTTGGACAACAATGAATAAAATAATACTGTTAATTCTTTCATATAAATTCCCCCCGAGAAAGAAAAGCTATAGTTTTTTGGGGTCTTGTTTACTTTCCCCCTAAATCTACCAGAGTGATGGTCAGCGCATGTTTGATACTTGAACATGTTGCAGATATTTTTTCAAAAATTTCTTCCATGGTGCAGGCTCAAGCCATTCTTATTTTGACTTTTGTGTATTCACCGCAATTTTGTGGAAAACACCGTATGAAATGATGAAGATGCATGATTTGGTTGATAATGAGCTCAGAATTGGTAATGGACAAGAAAAGATTGTATTATTTTTTAGGCTCAAGACACTTAAAATTAACTGATTTTCCCTAATCAAATTGTAAGTTTTCGTCAGGCCAAGCTCAAAGTTTTGAACTTCGAAGGCGGTAAGAGATTAATTCATGAGAATGAGAGGGTCAATAAACATAATTCAACGTAGTAGTTGTAAACAGTCGATACGATCATAAAATGAAGATTGTGTTTAATTTGTGGCCATCGATGTGCAAACGGTCATGTACAGGCACAGATAAGAACGGATGACGTGACTTAACAGGTTCATCAACAAAAATGAACGGCTGATAGCTCTCCTCCATGATCACTATCATGTGCCTCCACCCTAAGAACCAGAAAGGCCTTCCTTGCTAATGATAAAATAAAATAAAATTCTTATTCCACCCTAATTCTAACTCTACCCTTCAAAATTTCAAAATCCCAAATCAAAAACCTCAAAATCCAAACTTTTTGATTAAAAAGGAAACAGTCTCAAATTCAATGGCCCAAACCCAAACACCCAAAAGCGTTATTCATTCCTTGGGTGAAGAAATAATCAGAATCATAACACCAGTCTCAATCTGCATGTTCATGGTGGTGATTCTGGTTTCAATTCTCAATACAGAATCCTCCTCCTCAGGTTCATCATCAATTAACACCATGGCTACCATAGCTTACAATGAGACGACCTCTGACTCCTTTTGGGACAAATTCAAAGGTGCCGTTTTGAACTCTCTTGTATTTGTGGCTGTTATCACTCTTGTTACTTTTGTTTTGGTGCTTCTCTTTTACCTCAGATGCACTCGCTTCTTGAGACTCTACATGGGTTTCTCTTCCTTTTTAGTTTTGGGATTCATGGGTGGTGAGATTGCTTTGTTTTTTATTAGTGATTTTAATGTTCCCATTGATTCTATCACTTTTTGTGTTATTTTGTTCAACTTTGCTTTTGTGGGTGTATTGGCTGTGTTCATGTCAAAAATGGCTATATTTGTGACACAAGGGTATTTGGTTGTTATTGGCGTATTAGTTGCTTATTGGTTTACTCTTTTGCCCGAATGGACTACTTGGGTACTATTGGTTGCCATGGCATTGTATGATCTTGCTGCTGTTTTATTGCCTGTGGGTCCATTAAGAATCTTGGTAGAGCTTGCAATCTCTAGGGATGAAGATATCCCTGCATTAGTTTATGAAGCTCGCCCTGTGACTCATGGTTCTGGGTCAAGGAATGGTGTGGTTCGAAGGAGTGTATGGAGAGAAAGGAGCAGTATTGGAAATCGCTCTGATGAGAATTTGAATTCTGGGATTAATTCTAATCTCAATTTGGATTCTGATTCTGTTGTCAATTCAAACTTGACACATGGCACAGTTAATTCAATTGGTAGTGGTCATAATGACAGAATATTGGTTAGAGCTGAACAAGAGCAAGTTTTGGAAAGGGATGCTGAGCTTTCTGCACCGTTAATTGATCGGAGGACTAGTGTCCAATTGCGTGGACAGGAAACTTCTGCATCTAGTGATAGTTTGCTGCTTGAAGGTATTGGGTTGGGGTCAACTGGTGCCATCAAGCTGGGCCTGGGAGACTTTATCTTTTACAGCGTCTTAGTTGGAAGAGCAGCTATGTATGACTTTATGACTGTGTATGCATGTTACCTTGCTATTATAGCCGGTCTGGGAGTTACTCTGATGCTATTGGCGTTTTATCAGAAAGCTTTGCCAGCTCTTCCAGTGTCAATTGCACTAGGTGTGTTGTTTTATTTCTTGACTCGGCTTTTACTTGAAGTTTTTGTTGTGCAATGCTCATTGAACCTTTTGATGTTTTAGTGATATGTTGAAGTTCGATACTTCACCTCAGAAAGTACACTATTTGGAATTTGATTTGTTGTTGCAACCAATTTTAAATTTCCTTGTAATTTTATGCTTTCAATTTATCATTCCCTCGAGAATTGGAGTAAAACATTGTAGAAACATGAAGAGACTTGTAAAGCCTCTGCATCTACCATTTGAGGGGGATGGGTTTTTAAACTTAGAATTTTTCTTAAGACATGAAAATAACAGAGACTTAATAAGCACAAAAGACCAAAGATGGTTCTGCTCCTAAATCACAACAAAAAGGGATGGTGAAAGGGAAGTAAAGTGGGGTATTCAGATGCTCAATAAGTGGATAACACCAATTGTATGGGAGGAAAATGTGGAAGAGATGGAATGGGAGAGAATTAGAAATATGATTAAGAATTGGAAGACAGAAGACGCTAAGTGTGAAATTTATTGAAATAAAGAGGTTTGAAATTGCCTAAAAAGTCTACATATTCGTGGTTTTGGACCTTCGGGAGCTTAGAGGTTACAATTTTATGAGCTTAAAATGTTGGAAGTAAGAATTGAAAAATGGCAGAAGCTTCTTGGTATGAAATTTTAGAGTGGGCAGTAAAAGGAAACATACATTCAGTCCAGCAGAAAGCTGCTGTTCGTGAAGTTTCATCTTATTAGAAGGTTTTCTTTGCATGAGCTTCATTAGTTAGCATATAAGCTTTGCACTGCTGCATTTGAAGAGGGAATATGTGAAGTTCTTAATGTTCTATGCATTTTAGATACCTCAGATGTTTTGCCAGCTCAAACTGACGACTACTTGTTCCTGTGGGTTTCAGCTCTTTGTGTAAAGGTTACTCAAAAACCTTTTTCCCAACTGTTGTGGGAATAAATTCTCTTTACTTTTTTTTTTTATTGTTTCCATCAAATTTCAGTATGAGATATTGTGCAAAGTAAAGAACCTTAGGATTCATCCATCTTGCAGTGGTAGTTGAGATACCTTACTGGTAATGTAAAAACAATAATATGGTGATTTGGCATCCTTCTTAAACTTGGTTTAAGTCAACCTTAGTGAGGTAGAATCTTGCATTAATATTAAGGAAAAACACGTCTTTTCAAGGAAACAGTCTCAACTAAAGGAAGAGTTAGGAAACTTGCGTGAGCATTACATCATATTGGAAACGCAGGTCTTTTCAAGGATCGACGAACACGTGTTTGTTTGTAAATTATATTTTTATCATGAATTATGTATTCTATGAAGACGAAGAATAAATAAAAATTTTATTTCTTTCATCTAAAGTTTTTAAAATCAAATATTGAATCAACTAATCATATAAATATAATAAGAGGAGAAATATTTACCTTTTGTAGTACGAAATTCAAACTTTATGTAAAATAATTGTTCAAGTATCTATTTTTTACTGATGATCCACGCAATTCAAACAATTATATAAAAAGTAACGGTTGTGTCGGTTTCAACTATTATGTGTAATAAATTTTCTCTCTAAAAATCTTTTTGGGTTTTTGCTCATTATATTTTTCAAAAGAGAGATGTGGTGGTAACTTTTGCCCTTTAAAAGAGAGATGTGTAAAACCTTTTTCTTGTTATTTTTTCTATGTTATGTCATCTCTCTTCCTTGCTTAAGTG
Organism: Dovyalis caffra; assembly: GCA_963924115.1. Lineage (NCBI taxonomy): Eukaryota > Viridiplantae > Streptophyta > Magnoliopsida > Malpighiales > Salicaceae > Dovyalis > Dovyalis caffra. Next base: position 1,643,855 of record CAWUPB010000071.1, read on the forward strand.
GTGGTAACTCTCTTTGTAGATCAAGGAGATGCAACTTATGTAGGCATAATTTAACATTATCCTTATAAACCCTAAGCTTTATCCTTTAGTGTTTAAGATTATCCATGCACTAAAAATATCTTACGGGGTTTTAAATTAAACTTATTGGCTCAAACTTTTATAACCCAATCAACTACCAATTAATTTGGATAATTCAAATAAATTGGGTTGGATATTTTTAGGGAAGTTCACATTACGAAACAATTTTTCAAATTATCCTTAAACTTAAATTATGAAGCTGATTTTTATTTTGGGTAATCGACTTCCAAATTAGGAAATTGATTTTCATTTTAGAAAATTTTTTCCAAAACCCTTCTCTTGTATCGTGTAAATGTTTAAAATTATGCATATAACTCAATAGGCTTCTAAATATGTTGACAATGTATCAAGAAGATAAAAAAAATATCTCTTTTATCTCTTGATACATAAATCAAAATTGATCTCTAGTAAGGTATCATGACTACCTAATTATTTAGAAAAATTAATTAATTCGTAATTACCTTTCACAAGTGGTTTATATACAATCCATGTCAATTTATCCTAGTGTGATTTCGAATTTGATTTATAGTTTGTTCAATTATAATCACACAAGTTTTCTTCGATCTCAAAATGTCTTAGCTCTCGAATAAACCAAGTATGCTCAATTAATATACTTTCATTATGACCATATATTCTTTGAGCAAACATTCACTAAAGTGCAATGTGACAACTTATTTAGCAAATAAGGAATTTCATGTCCTATCTCGATCATCTACTTATCTCCATTAGATTTTTATTGTATCCAATGAATCGCCCACATGCGACTCTTTATTAAGCTTATTAAAACGAATGTCAAAGTACATTAATCATCTAATGAGATAACCTTGATGACTTCAAGTCAATGGACTTGACTTATATTTAGCATATAAGGAATTTTATGTCCTATCTCGATCATCCACTTATCTCTATTAGATTTTTATTGCATCCAATGAATCATCCACATGTAGCTCTTTACTAAGCTTATTGAAACGAATGTCAAAGTACATTAATCATCTAATGAGATAACCTTGATGACTTCAAGTCAATGAACTTGACTTATATTTAGCATATAAGGAATTTTATGTCCTATCTCGGTCATCCACTTATCTCCATTAGATTTTTATTGCATCCAATGAATCGTCCACATGTAGCTCTTTACTAAGCTTATTGAAACGAATGTCAAAGTACATTAATCATCTAATAAGATAATCTTGATGACTTCAAGTCAATGGACTTGACTTATATTTAGCATATAAGGAATTTCATGTCCTATCTCGATCATCTACTTATCTCTATTAGATTTTTATTACATCCAATGAATCATCCATATGCGACTCTTTACTAAGCTTATTAAAATGAATGTTAAAGTATATTAATCATCTAATTAGATAAACTAGATGACTTCAAGTCAATGGATTACTTGCACCTATTTCGTATGAGATTTTCATAGATTAAACCAAATGAGCTCTCGTGACGAATCACGTCCGAGTGATATGATCTCTAATATTATTCACACGGGTGCTTGCTTTGACATCACCATGCAAGTAGGTGTAAAATCTCATACTACTATTTTATAGAAAGAACATAGCACTCACAAGTCTTATCGTATATTATCAATATCCAATCACGATAATTCTATGACTTGGGACATTTATGTTAGTGAATGTGTCCAAGATCCAACCTTATTTGGATAAGTTTGACTTATTATATTATTTATAATAAAAGAAGCCTTTATATTAATTCTTATCATTTACATTTATTCATTGAACAAAATTAGATATAAGTCCATATGATATGCATTTAAATTAGTGATTGATCGAAAGATGTGAGACAAATACTAATTCACATAAATGATATTGTTAAATATCCCAAGTCGTAGCATGGTCAAGCATGGATAATGACTATATGCGGATAAACTTATGAGTGTTATGCTCATGCTACATGATAACAATAGGAGATCTCACACCTATTAACATGATGATGTCAAAGCAAGCACTTCGGTAATTAATGTTAAAGAACATATCACTAGACTTTACTCATCATGAGACCTCATTTGGTATAGTTTATGAAAATCTCATACGAGATGGGTATAACTAGTCCTTAGACTTGAAGTTATCACGACCATCTCATACTAGTCTTGTTCGATCATCTCATTAGAGCTAAGACATTTGAAAATCGAAGAAAACTTGTGTGATCGTGATTGAACAAGACTAATAACCAAGTTCGAGATCATACTTGTGATAAGTTGACATGAGGATTGAATTATTTGATAACCATACTTATGAAAGATAATTGTAGATTAATTAATCCTTTTAGAGAATTGGGTATTTGTGATTCCTTACTAGAGGCCAATTTTGATTTATTTATCAAGAGATAAAAGAGTGTATTTTGTTTTTGATACATTGCCAATATATCTAAGAGCCTATTGAGTCATATGCATAATTTTAAACATGCATATGATTAATGAAAATCAGCGATATTGGAAAAAGTTTTCAATTTTGAAAGTTTCCTATTTTAGAAAAGGTTTTCCAAAATGAAAAGTTTCATAAAATAGATGTTTCCTAAAATGAAAGTTTTTTATTTTAGAAATCGGTTTCCTAATTTGGAAGTTAGTTCCAAATTTGGAATGAATAACCTAAAATAGAAATTGGTTTCCTAATTTAGCTTTAAGGATAATTTGAAAAATGATTTCCTAATGTGGGCCACCTAAAATTATTTAAATTAATTTATTTAGATAGTCCAAATTAATTAATTGGACTAAAATAGTTTTGGATCAATAGATTTAATTAAAATCTTGAAAGATATTTTGGTTGAAGGATAAACATGAACTTTATTAGATAATGATAAATGTTTTAAAGATAAAGATAAAAAAGCCTACATGTAAAATCTAATCCTTGAAGGATTAGGAAGCAACAACCAAGGATTCAATTATGACTAGTTGCCGCCCCTCCTTGTCCTTGGAGGATAAGGAAGCCTCTCCCCTTTATATATGGGAGAGAGGTATGACAAAGACAAGTCTTAGAGGGGAGAAAAAATGCAACATAAAAAAAAAAAAGGGTATACGGCTAAAAAATAAAAGAAGGAGAAATTTTATTTTTTTCGTAACCCTAGCATGTCACATTTTTTCTCTTTCTATCTAGGTTATCGCAAAATTACCCCGATTAGATTTCTATAGGAAACACTAAACAAGTCGAAAAAAGGTGAAGCTTACTCTACTAATTTTGAGTACTTCTTTTGTTTGTGCTTGGATTGCATGGATTATCGATAGAAGTCGAACATTTGGATGACTTCTTTTTGTAAAGGTTAAATTACGTATTACAAGAGGTAATCCTTTACTTACGTTTTAATTCATATATGTATGATTAGTTGATTTAACAAGTTGATCTTATGAGCATTGGATGGAGAAATTTTTTTATTTTATTTCACACCTCCATAGTATGCATGATCCTTCGATCATAATAAATAGGCCCTTAGTTATGAAGGCATTCTCGGGTGGAGCTCTTATTCAAATTAAGATGGATAGTGATGAATTGTTAAAACTCGTGAATTCGACGATGTAAAAAGGTATTAAACATGAAATTGTAATTCTTCTTATCCAAAATAATAAAGATATAATAAAGGTTTAGGCAAATTATTTTTATGTGCGGGCATTTTCTCTTGCTTTTTGATTTCTTTGATTGCCTCTTATAATTAAATACATCTTTTTTTACTCTAAAAAAATCCTTTTCTTGAATACGGTCGGTCTCTAATAGTCTTTTCTTTGGTCATTTGTATAATGATGTATTAGTATTATTCAAAAAACATGGTAATACCATAAAATCTCAAAGAATCACATGATAAAGGTTTTTATCAAGGCTTGTTGAATGATAAGAAATTATTAATTAAAGCTTCCAAAAGAATTTTAGAGTACCACAAACAACTATGATGAAATCAAAAAGAGATTGTGTACAAAAAAGTTTGAATGGTATGAAGCAAAATCCTAAGATATGAAGGGATGGTTTCCCTTCTTGCAATCGAAATGCTAATTGGATGATATTGGAACAATTTTATAGCCCATACCGAAGGACAATGAAAAAATGAGCAAATAGGCCGGCTTTGGAAAAGCGAGTAAATCTTGAACTTTAACATTGAGTAAGAAAAGATAATAGGCTGAAAGAAAAAGAGAGAAGTGTGTTCGGATGATGACAACTTATTTTCTTACAAAAACGATAAAATATAATTTAGAATCATGAATACATAGTAAATGACATGATCTTTCTATCTAGTTTTGTTATAGACTATTTGGACAAGTCGCCCAAACAACGGACCATTAGGACAAGTCACCTAAACAATAGAGCAATGTAGGAGAAATCTTTTTTACTTTACAAAATCCTCAATTTTCTTTACAAAGATTTCTATGCAAAGTTAAAGAATGGTCTTTTAATGATTTTGCAATGAAAGTATTGTAAAGAGAAAGCAATCGTTAACATTCAAATTTATACCTCATTTATTTTTTAATTTTAAGCAAAAAAATAGTAATAATAAATAAGAAAAAAATAGAAACACACACACACACACAGGGGAAAAATAAAAAAATAAATAGGAGATAAATGAAAAAATTGAGATTTAGGTCTAATTAAAAAAATATATAAAAATTAGGACGAAGAAAATTTTAATTAGAGGTTTAATTGAAAACAATTCCAATTGAAAGTGTGCTTAGAGAAAAAATAAAGATACAAGGTTTGGAATTGGCAAGAGAGGAGAAAATGAAGGATAAGTTGGAGTTTTGTTTTCCCTAAAATACTTAACACCCTACTATAAAAACCTTTCTTTTTCACTCTTCAAGGTAGGAGACCATTTTTCTTTCATACCAAAAAACCTAGAAGTAATCATTCTCTCTATAGTTACCACTATCAAAACACAATCAAACTCCACGACCAAAGCCTTTATAGTCATTGGCCTATACCTCCAAAATAGCCTCTATAGCTATTGTTCATTACACCGATTAAAATAGCTTTACAAGCCAGCAGTAGCTACACCTTAAAAAGCCTATTATTACCACCTCTATAGCTACTATCTATCCTACTAACCTCAATGCTCTAACCACATCCTCCGAAACCTAAAAATCCCATGGCCACCTCTCGATTGATGAAGCCGAATCAATAGAGGACTATGATCCGAAACCTTTCGAGTAAGGTGTTAAATCTTGAGACTTGACCTAGATGCCAAAAAAACAATATTTCCCAATACTCTATCCGAGTCTCTCTTAAATCCTAGTCCGTCTTGAATGATTGTTACACTAAGTCAACTTACTACCCCGATGTCCCGGATCGACCATACCAACTTTATCATAATAATCTATGAAATCAAGCATACCATTTAAATCAAAACTACTCCTCCCTATTTTTCCATCCGTGGATGCTATTACATTAAAATCCCTTCCCATAATCCATGGCTCATTTGTAAATAGCCCATGCCTATCTAATTCAAACCATAACTCCCGACGTTCACCTCTATTACAACTCTCATAAACCACGGACACATGCATCGCACCAAAAAACTATCCCAAAATCTTTATTATAATCGCCTACTTATGTATTGACTCACAAACCAATGTAATATCATCATCCCAAAAAAAAAAAAAACAAATATGCATGTTTATCGGGTTTTACCGTATACAATTGTTATACTTAATGGCTTTGGCTATATCGTCTATTCTATCCCCACCTAGCTTAGGATCAATGATAGCCATAAACTTTATATTATGTTATCTATTTAATAGCTTAACATAATTAATAGTATCCTTATTTTCCATCTCCTAAATATTCCAAATGAGTTCATACATTATTAAAAAGATGAAGAGGAGATACATAATGCATTATAAGTCGATCTTGTTTTTTAGGCACACTTAGGTTACTCGAAGCTCCTTGTTTCGGCTAATTTTTGAAAATTTTTAAAGGATTTTCTTACTATCTTTAAATTAGTCTCTTATCTCTCTAAGATTTCCAAAGACAAGATAATTTTTTTAATTTATTTTTTCTCCCTCTTATTTTCAAAAACAAACCCTTTTCATGTAGCTAAATCCTTATCCGTGCCACCCTCCAAAGATATATAGGAATTAACCAAAATGTTATTGCTACTCGTCCACTTATCCTTTGTCATGTAAACTTCCAGCTCGGGTATTTCCACTTAGAGTGTCCTTCAAATAGCCTTCATCCATGTCAAGACCACACAGAACCTTATCCCTAACCATCACATGATCTAGACCAGCTAGACTCTATTTGCCATTCTCGATAAACGTAACCGGTAACTCCCTACCTTTATCATCTTTCAAAATATCCGAGTAACTCAAAAGGATTAGAAGTTATAGGAATATTAGCCTCTCTTAGCACATGTGTCTTGTCCCTTCTACTTGCCTTTAGAGCATCACTATTTTTGGTGAGCAAGAGAGGTGCATTCAGCCTCGCATTAGCATTATGTGAAACCCTACCTACTATCTTATTTTTACACATTATCATAGTGGATATGACTGTGCATGCATTACCCTCGGTTGCCCCTTCCCTACTCTTGCTCGCCATGTATGTGTCCACGCTTTAAGGATGCTTACTACACTCACCATTTTCAAACATTCTCATTGATTTGTCGGGATTGGCTTTAGTATCTTTATCCCTTAAAACCCTTACTATAGTTGTCTTTCCTTGCACTTTAACCTACTACTCTTTGTTTCTAATGAGTAACTCGTGCTTATCACCTTTATCATACTACTATTCCAATTGTTGACCACTCATTTTTGTAAAGTCCCCTTGGAGTCTTTTCTTACAAATTTCTTCATTATGCCCTATCAAATCTCAACCCATACAAGTATAAAAAATTCCTTCATATTCTATTTTCTACTAGAATCATTGATCCTTTAAAGTTCTTACCAATATTCTACTTGGTAAATTCTTTGAAACATCAATCTCCAAATAAATCTTAGTAAATATTGGGTGTGTGAGCTCCATAATCCTCTATTCCGCCTTTAAAAAATTACCAAATTCCCTCCCCTATCCTTTTAAAGTATAATGGATTAAAAAACAGCAAAGGGAGATGATGCGATCTTACCTACATGGAAACTAAAGCCCTATCCTTTATGAATTGAAACTTTGAGTTCCATTGGAAGGCTCGATACATACAATTAGTTATCTTGTGATCCTCCCATGATAGAGCTATCATGAAATCTTCCTCAAATTCCGACTTCACCATTACATACCGAGGGTCTAATAAACCTATCATCGACTCTTCTTTTAAATTCTATAATCGCTGTATATGAGAGTGTATGTCCCCGATTAATGGATGTCCACCAAAGAATTTTAGAATCATGGTATGTTGAAACTAAGCGAGCTTGTCGTTTCTAGTTCCATAGGTGAGAAAAAACAAGTCGGCTCGGCATTTAACAATGTTGGCTATCTTGGTGCTAGGGGGATTTCCTTCAATGGATACGACTTTTTCTTCTTCATCCTTAGAGCTTGTGAGGTCCACAAACTCACCGCCTTAGCATAGAAAAGACCTAGAATGGGTTGGGCTTCGGTTAGTTATTTTCTTCTATACCAAACTCAATTCCATACCCACAACAATATTAGATCGAGGTTATTTAGGCATGGTAGACTATATCCGTTTCATCACCTCTCGCATCGCCCTTCATTATAGCATCATTGCTTACAACTGAAGAGATTGATTTCCATCAAATTAACTTGGGATCAAGCACTAATGATGGTCGAGCCACCATATCGAAAAAAACCTTATTGAAAGGTTAATGAAAATTCCGAAGATCCTAAAATTTTAAAGCTAAACCTAAATTTTTTCTTGTTAAGAATCTCATAAATGATCAATCATGAATCTCAAGAGAATCCTAGTGCGACATGAAGAATCTTTTAGTCAGTCCATTAATGCACAAAAGAGTGGATATTATAGAGCAAAACATTTATTAGGTGTGCGAATTTGCCAAATATCCGGATGAGCAAGAGTGTCATCTTCTTAGTTTTCTTTATAATACTTAGGAGTGCCTTTTTCATAAGTTAGTTAAAAACGAGTGCTATTTTCATGAGATAGAGAAGAAAGTAGCTTGTAGAGTAAGTGATCGAAAGACTAAGCTTTTGTCTTTTGAGGCTAAGATTACATTGATCAAGTTTATTTTATATAACATTTATGTGTACATTCTATCGAGCAATCCCGGTTCCTAAATCAAATCTTCGGTATTTGGAAAGGATAATGGCCGATTTCTTATGGAATTCTTTAGGAGAATCTCGAAACCATTAGGCTTCATGGGACAAGGTTTATAGACCATTGAAGGAAGGGGATTTAGGAATAAGAAGTCTTGACCGGGTGATGGAAGCACTCCAAGACAAATTGATGTGGTAGTATATACAAGGTAATAGTCTATGGGTTAAATTTATGAGAGCTATGTATGGCTTAGAAGGATCATGCATCCTCTAGAGGTGTAGAATAAAATAAAAATTTTCTTTATCTAAAAGGTCTAAGATCATGTCGTTGAATCAACTAGTTATATATTTATGAATTAAAGCTCTAAATAAAAAATTATCTCTTGTAGGGCGATTTAAACCTTTACGTAAAAGAGTCATCCAAGTGTCCGACCTCTATCGATAAGCCATGCGATCTAAGCACCCATAAAAAAACCCTCAAAATTGATAGAGTGCTAGCTCTAACTTTTCTAACTTGTTTAGTGTTTCCTATAGAAATCCAATTAGGGTAATTTTGTGAAAACCTAGAGAGAAAGAAGAAAAAGTGGCGTGTTAGGGTTTTTAGGAGAAAACTGTTTTTCTCCTTTTTGACTTGATGCCATGTGCCTTTTTTTATGCTGAATTTTCACTTTTTCATTTTTATCCTTATGTTTGCCACACCTCTCTCCCATATATATATAAGGGAAAGGCTTCCTCGTCTTCCAAAGATAAGGAAGGGTGGCAACTAGTCCTAATTAGACTTTTGGTTATTGCTTTCTAATCCTCTAAGGATTAGGAGTTATTTTGCATATGGGTTTTTTTTTAATCTTTATCTTTAAAAGATTCATACTTATCTAATAAGGTTCGGGTTTATCCTCCTATCAAACTATCTTTTAGGCTTTTAATTAAACCTATTGGCCTACAACTATTTTGGCCTAATTAATTAATTCGGATTATTAAAATAAATTAAGTTAGATAATTTTAGAAGGCCTACATTAGGAAATAATTTCTCAAATTATCCTTAAACCTAAATTAGGGAACTAATTTTCATTTTAGGTTATTCATTCCAAATTTAGAACTAACTTCCAAATTAGGAAAATAATTTCTAAAATAGCAAACTTTTCCTTTTCAAAAACCTTTCCCAAAATTAGAAAGTTTCAAAATTGAAAACTTTTTCTAACATGTTTGCTTCTCTTTAATCATGTGAATCCTTAAACTTCGCGTATGACTCAATAGGGTCTTACATATGTTGGCAATGTATCAAGAATAAAAGACACTCTTTTATCTCCTAATACATAAATCAAGATTAGCCTCTAGCATGACATCATGACTACCTAATTCTCTAGGAGGATTAACGAATCCATAATTATCTTTCATAAGTATAGTTACCATACATTCGAGTCCTCATGTCAACTTATCACGAGTATGATCTCAAACTTAGTTATTAGTCTCATTTGATTATGATCACATAAGTTTTTTTTTATTTCTAAATATTTTAGCTCGTAGAGTAAACCAATTATGCTCTATTAGTGTACTCCCGCTATGATCATAGATTTCTTAAGTAGACATTCATTGAAGTGTAATATAATAACTTCTTTAGCATATAAGAAATGACATGTCCTATTTTCCTCATTTACCTACCTCCATTAGATTTCGAGTGCACCCAATGAATATCCCACATGCAACCCTTTACCGGATCCATTAAAATGAGTATCAAAATACATAAATTCTCCAATAAGATAACCGTGATGAATTCAAGTTTAAGGATTAGTTGTATCCATCTCGTATGAGATTCCAATAAACTAAATTAAATTGGTTCTTATGGTGTGTCAAGTCCGAGTGATATGTCCTCTAACATTAATCACTCGAATGCTTGCTTTGACATCATTATGCCAACATGTGTGAGATCTCCTATCGCTATCATATAGCATGAGCATAACATTCATAAATCTATCTGCATAAAGTCAATGTCCATTATTGACAATGCTATGGCTTGAGACATTTAATTATATCATTTATGTGCATTAGTATTTGTCTCACATCTTTTAATCAATCACTATTGCAAATGGATATCATATGGACTCCTATCTAATTCTATTCAATAAATAAACATAAAACGTAAGAATTAATATAAAGACTTCTTTATTATTAACAAAATGCAATAACACAATAACTCAAACCTATCCAAACATGGTTGGATCTTGGGCACCCACACTAACATGGCTTTCCGGATAGTTTCTTGCCACTTTCTATAGGTAACAAATAGTCTCATGTGTAGAGATTTATTTTTAACCATACGGAACCTATAAAAAAATATGAGCACTTGGATAGTTGAACGAAGTGATATCCTTTTCTAAACTTTGAATTGGAATGGAATGCCTCTACAACCACAGATTTCATTAGATAAAAACCTTTCGGTTAGAGAGGGTTTGTAAGCAGCTAGATGAATTCAAACCTCTTTTACTTCAGAAGCTTAGGAAACTATTAAGGATATTTGTATAGATGATCAAAATGAGGACTTTTTAGTTTGCATGTTAACTCCATAAGGTAGTTTTGAATGTAAAGATTTTTTGAGTTATAGGTGGGTAAAGTATCCTCGGATAAACTAGCATAAACAAGTTTCAGCACCATAGATTCCATGTCGAGTTGGGAATTTCATTTGGAAATGGTTGTATCATGTTATTGCAATTAATTGTGGTATTAGATCTAAGAGGATTCAAATAGTCTCATGTTTTAATTGTTGTTCGGATCACCGAAGAAGTCTTATGACCACCTTTTTATCCATTATGAAGTGGCAAAACAAGTTTGGTTTTCTTTGCAAGCAAATTTAATAAATAGCATAATTATGCCTCAACTTCAAGCACTTTTAGACCGTGGATAGTTTTCTCATGCTCTCAAGTAGGCATGAACCAAATTGCAATATGTTTTCTTGGCTTATGAAAAATATAAAAGAGTAGATGCAAAGCGAGATTTGAAGGTGGAGACATGTCCGTGAACACCATCATTAAACAAGTTATGCTTCTATTAGTTGAGATGTTTTCGATCCATACTTCAAAAGGAAACCTAAGGTCGGTGATTCTCAATGGCTTAGTAACTTGCGTATTCTCATTATTTTTTATTAAATTGAGATGTGGGATATGACTTAAATGGAATCCTCCATAAGAGGAGAATAATAAACTTAACATAGATAGATCTGCAGTTAGAGGACTTTGTAGTGGCGAGTAATTGGACGGCATCATGGTCAATTCATTATGAATTTTTCTAATTTAGATGGTGAAGGAACTAGCATGAGAGGAGAGTTAAATGCCCTAAGAGGTGTAATTCATCTTTTTCAATAGCTATGTCTACGGTAGGTGAATGTTGAATAAGACTCTCACATTGTAGTGGATGTATTGAATAAGAAGAGTAAACTCGCTTGGAGGTATATTCATCAAATATAATATTTCTATAACGTGTAAAATTATTATACATTGAAGCATGTTCTTCATGAGAAAAATACGATTGCTAATAGGTTAGCTAGTTTAGCTTATTATCATAAAACTTATTGTACTTTCTACGGTTATGAGGACCTCCCTCGAGACATTAGTAATGTTTTAAGGCATGATAAATTTGGTATTTATACATATAGATCATAATTTTGTATTGTTGCATCACAATCTTTGGGGTTAGGTTTTCTTGTCTATCTTAGTTTAGGGTAAGGATGGATTGTCCCCCTTGTATTATTTGTTTATTTTAATAACATTGGTCGTAGTACTCGCCTTTATTTGTTAAAATATATATATATCAAGTGTTCTTTATTTGCCTTTTGCATTGCTATTTCTATCAATAACTCTTCCTTTCCACCAAAGCAAAAGACTTTATATCATTTAACTCATTCTTCAATCTTGAAACATTTAAAACTAATTCATTGTTTTTTTTTCTTTATACGGATTGTCTTTGCCTATTTCTCATCTTTAAAACAATCATCTTCACTCGCCTTCTATAAAATCATCCTTCCACATCCAATAACCATAGCCATACTTCGTATTGCCTACAAAGACTTTTTTTTTTTATCTCCAAAACAATCATCTTCACTTTGTCTTGTATGAAATCATGCTTTCATACACAATAACCATAACTATATTTTTTATTACCATTGTGGGCAAACCATAGTAGACACGTATAAAACTTGAAACCTAAATGCTTGTTACTTCATGACATCCACCTTGTCTCCGAGCTCGAACGACCTATCACAAGAGGCTTTTCATAGTTCACTTTAGATATTTATGGTGAAACTACAAAATCGGACAAAATCCTTCATCTTCGAAACTACCGATGTAAATTGAAGACAAAACAAAAGATGGAGTTATGACAATAGAGGGTGATGAATTGATTTCATCATCCAATTTTTTATATGATAAGGATGAAGATGATGAAATCATAGTTTTTAAAGCATATTGATAAGAGAAATTTGAAATGTGGGTTTTAGAGTTTGTACGTAAAAGAAAAAGAATAAAAAATCTAGGGTTCAGAAGAGATGAGAAAAAGAGGAATTAAAACATGAATGGGTTGAAAATCAACAATAAGAAAGAATTTCATCAGCAAAGAAAATTATATATATAAAAAAAAACATAAAGAAAAAAAAGAATGGGTTCATTCTGGTTAGATTAAAGGTCTTGGAGAGAGAGAGAGAGAGAGATACATAGTATGTTTTTATAACATGGTGTTTTCTCTTTTCTTATCATTTTCAAATAAATTTTTAGTTTTTTTTTTTTTAAACGACAATTTAACCTAACATATCATAACACATGATATTTTTTATCACGTCACTTTTGGTTGAATAAATTACTAAAAAGCTATCAAAGAGACCATTAAGAAAATTTTGAAAGTAGAGAACATAATAAATAAATAAATAAAGGGACTACATTAAGAAAATATCAAGACTAGAAAAACATTTCATGCAATTAATCCCAAATCAATTTGGTCCACCGTCTAATATCATAGACCAAACCATAAAAATGGTTACACTTCATTAGATTTATCCACATCATTTTGGAATAGATGAATTATTAGTTATGCCATTCTATAATTATGAATGTTCTTAAAAAAAAAAAAAAAAAACCATTCTTGATGTCATTTACTAATAGATGATCTGAAAAAAAAAAGAAATAATTATTTGTAATAATTCTATTGATTTGGTCTATTATATTATATGGTCGGATCTCATCTGAGTAATAATTTCTCAGATCAAACGTACTAGCAAAACGAGTTATTAAATTAAATTAAGAACAGAAACAATTAGGAATCAATGAGATTGGTTGTACACCATTCACAAACAACGGTGCAAATAAAGACAAGTCATCTAGCACATATGCTTATTCATAAGTAAGAATACTAAACTACAGAAAATCTGAAAGTATTGCAAGAAAATCTGCCATTCACAGTATCCAAAGACCCATCCAACCTCCTGAGCTTGCAGTACTAATTTAGCAAGAAATAAGAGACTGCAATATAGCAGCCCTTCATCCATCCTTATATTGCCATAAGATCACCATAATTCCGCATCAGAAAAATAGATCCCGCAAACAGTCCAACAGCTCGCATCAGTTTCTGCAACAAGAAAAAAGGAGTTTCTCACCATAATGCCATTACGATTCTCTTAACAAGAATCTGCAACCAGGCTTGGGGAAGTGCTAAAACATGTTTTTTAGTTACTTTAGGGAAAAAGAAAAGGACATTCTCAAAATGTTTTTACCAAATGGCATGGAATACTAAAGCACTTTGAATGCCATTACGATTCTCTTAACAAGGCATCTGCAACCAGATTTGGAGAAGTGATTAAATATGTTTTTTCAGTTACTTTAGGCAAAAGAAAAGGACATTCCCCAATGTTTTTCCAAATGGCATGGAGGAGATCTCGCTCTTAAAACAGGGAGCTTTTTCCTTCACAAACAGCTTTCCATCAAAACCAAAACAAATCCATAATTTTCAATTAAACCTAAGGCCTTAAACTTCAGTCAACTAGATACAGGAGGCATTTTCTAAGACCTTAACTTCCAGTCAACTGGATACAGGAAACCAAAACAAGGCCATCAACTTCAATTGAATAGGAATGGCAGAGTTGCAAGACTCCAGAACCAAGTAATCTTATGGATTTCACCTGTTCATCTAAAAACCAGTGTTACAAACAGAGAGCTACTCCATCAAGTACACGGTCACTGAAAAATGTATCAGAGTTTCTTTCTCCTTCTAATGTCGGCTGTTCCTGTGGGTTCCTCTCATCTATTAGAGCTGTTTTTGTTCCTCTGTTAATGTGTGATGTGACATGCATTTTGTTCTAACTTCGACTTAAATTAAATATAACTGGTCAGAAACCTTCGCAAAACAAATTTTGGGGTGCAAAATTTAAGCTATAACCTATGGGAATACTATAATAAAGGGATGACAGCATATTTTAAAGACCTAGATCTCACACTAAATTTATTTCAACTTCATTTTTATTTTCTATACTGAGATAACATCACACAAACTGTTATAACCTAGTCTCTTGACGTGTATAAAATTAAGTTCTAAAACAAGTCTTCCAATAGCATTCTCTAGATACAAAAATTAGACCCGCTATTCAATGCATCAAATATGAGACCTAATACTTCAAAGAAATCATTCACGCATTGCTAGAAACAGATACAAACAGCTAAAATACTTACCATGTTGTTGAATAAGGGGAAGCAAGAACCGAATCAGAGAATAAATTAGTAAATTTTGTGCGAGTGTGAGAGAGATAGAGAAGTACCATGTTGTTGGCCCATTTTTCCTCATCGTGAACTTGAGAGTGCCAGAAAGCTTTCAGCTTGTCTATAGAAACTGCCGAATCTGCCATCGATGAACTGGTAAGATTAAGAGGCAGTTGTTTTAGGGTTTTAGGTTTAGAGGGAGAGAGAGAGAGAGAGGGGGTGGTTTTCTCCACTGAAATTAGGGTTTTTATTCGTTGTGGTGGCTCATTTAAAATTACCGAGGAAGCCTTGCTTGACTTGCTCTTATGAGTTTTATAGGTAGGGGTAAATAAAGTTTTTTATTCTTTTTTTTTTTTTTTTATTAATAATCTTCACACATTAAATTTTGAGTAAATTATAAATTAGTCCCTCTAGTTTTTCAAATTAAATAATCCTTCTAGTTTCAATAATTAAATAATTAGTTCTACAAAACTAGACTAATTTATAGTTCACTCATTAAATCTTAAGTTTTTTTTTTATATAAGATTCAAGGATTTATTATTATTATTTTAGAGCTCTAGAGATTTATCTCGATTATAATGTGGCCACATTGGATTTATGAGGTTTTCAGAGCTATAGGGATTTATCTTGGTGCTGCCACCTAGGATTTATAGGGGGATTTTTTTTTTATATATATAAGATTTATGAGGGATTTTTTTGCATATATAAGTTGATAATATCAAGTTTAGATAAATTAGTATCAATATTTGATTAAAAATTAAATTAATTAGACTCTATATTTTTAAATCTATTTGTATCTTAATTAAATAATATATGTGCAATTAATTTATTTTTTTAAAATTATTTTCAAACACAAAATCCAATAATAAAGCTGCTAAAACTTTAATGTCAAAATAATTTTTTTATGATACAAATTTATCACACGGCGCGCACACATATAGTTTTGATTTATTGTTACGAAATTAAATATATAAAAATTACCAAACATGTTGTATTTTTTTAATCCCAAAATAGATGAATTCATGTTAAATAAAGTGTCCATTACATATCTTACATTTTCTTATAGAAATATAAAGTATTTTCAAGTATCCGAAATACCATTTTATTTTTTTCTTAAAATAAAAATAAGATCAATTTCATCAATGATGTCTTTTTCTTTTAATCGGAAGAATTTGTTTACAAGGTATCATGGATTTTGGTACTACTCAAGACAAAAACTTCCCGAAACTTATGTATTTTATTTTAAAATTGGGAATGATGGCACAAACAACTTAAGGTATGGCTGGAAAAAAGAATCAAAATTCTCCTCCTCAAATCAATAAAATTTATTTCTTTCGCAACGCTTTTGTTGACTTTTAAAAAGAAAATGAAAACTATAAAAACAATCTAGCATAAATTGATAATAAAAAATTAAAATATTTTTTAATCATTTTTTTAAAATTGGTTAAAAACATTTTCTAAGGTAAATAAAAAATATTTGGAAAATAATTTCCAGCAATAAATCAATAAAAATGTGTAATTTTGTTTTTCAAATTTTTAATGAACTTAAAAAAAAAAAAAAAATTGAAACCCATGTAAAGCTGAGACGTGTCGTCTACTGTCTAACCGAACAAATCCATGCGAAAGAATCTCCAGTGTCATCAAAGGAGCTGGGAGAAAATGACAAACGAATCACTGATATACATGAAATCGAGTAGCCAAACATATACTGCCACCTGGACAACCCAAGTCACCAAAACCCAATCCATCAATCACTCGTTGTCTATCCTTCATTTCATTTCAAAGCTTTGCAAAATCCAGAAGATGGAGTCCACAGCATTGTGTGGCAGCAGAGGACTTCTATTCGTTTATTCATCTACGAAAGCAGCAGCTATAACAGATATTAATCCTTCACCTCTTCTAATCAAGTCCATGGCCACCCAGAAACCTTTGCCATCAGCTGCCAAAACAGTTAGCTCTAGAAAGGTCAGTTCTTCTCTTATAAACTGTTGCTCCTCTCCTCCAAACTATGCTTGGTAAGCTTTATTATTTGTACCATCAGTGCATGGATGGATTTTCATGTTCTCTAACACAAAATATAATCAAGACTCAAGGCATCAAAAGGGTGCCAAGGAAGGAAGTTAGAGAAGTAAATTCTCTCTTTCTATATATTTTTATTATTATTTAGAACATATTTAAATGAGCATATCAACTATCTTAAACATTCCTAGTTTCAAGTGCTAATTGCCTAGTTTGGGATCATCTTTTTTTTTTTTTTTTAGCCTTTATATTTTGTACTAGTAGCACCTATCGTCATCAACAACTTAACATGATCGCTTCTTATTTTGCTCTCTGACAATTAATAACAACGCAGAACACAAATGTCTTTCCCCTTGGTCAGCAAGGCCCTAGAAGCAGTCCACTGGCGACTTCACCTCCAATTAAGCTACTAACAAGGGTGGAGCAACTTAAATTACTAACCAAAGCTGAGAAAGCAGGCTTACTTTCAGCAGCAGAGAAGTTTGGCTTCTCCTTGTCAACAATAGAGAAACTGGGACTACTTTCAAAGGCAGAGGAACTGGGAGTTCTCTCAGCAGCTACAGATCCTGGAACCCCCGGAGCTTTGTTGAGCCTTAGCTTGGGACTGCTGCTGTTAGGACCCTCTTGTGTCTATCTTGTGCCCGAGGATTACCCTTGGGAGGTTGCATTGCAAGTCACAGTTGTTTTGCTTTGCGTTGTTGGTGGATCTGCTGCATTTGCTGCTTCAAATTTTGTGTCCAACTTGCAGAAATCAAAATAATTCTCGTTTGCAAAATTTATTTACTAGTTAAGATAATTTGCACTAATGCTACCACTCCTTCCATGATACTTTGGTGCTGTGAAAAACCCACATCGACCTTCAAAATGACAGATATGCTGTTGTGTGCGCAACAAGTGTCGAGATTATTCTACGATTAATGACATCCATTTCCCTTCCACATAAGCTATCACGAGTGACAGTACAAAACACAAGGGGAAAAAAAGGGTTGGGGGGGTGAGATGGCTAAGAAATCATCAAAACGTTAATAGATGATTGCAGCCACAACATTTCAATATCATGTAAGCTTTTTTATGGAATGCCCCCAGAGTGAGAGGAGAGAAAAAAAATTCCAGTAATATTCTTGACATACCTGCAAATATAAAAATACACTAAAAAAAATAAACTAAAACAAAATCTATTGCCTTGATGCCCCTCATTTGTACTGTCAAAAAAAAAATCATCTGTCCACTTTCCTTCCCCATGCTCACGTAGAAACAGAACTGCTTTTTGTCCCACCTTGACGGCCTCCCCTTCTGCTTCCATTCTGGTTACCTCGCTGATGATCCTCTCCAGCGCGTCCAGTTGAACCCCTAGGCCGCCCTGAAAACTCACCCTGGTTTTTGAATTCATTTCTCCCATGTCCACGACCCCCACCAAAGTTCCCACGGCTCTTAAAACTGTCACTCCGAAACCCACTTCTTCCTGAAGAATACCTCCCTCTTCCACTGCTTCCAACTGCAGGAACAAGGAACATTTTTACATTTTATTTATAATTGCAGGTGTGAAAAACAAAAACAGAAGGCAAATACAAAATTGAACTGAACTGTCTCCCTCTCAAACTCGAGAGACAGACACCTATCAAGGTTCTGTAATTTCCGTTTCCTAGCATATCAAAGTGAATTATGTCCAGCTAGTTCCTCTAGGCATGGTTCCTTTACCTCACCACCTGCTAAGGGGTGGTATTGATCCTCGCTTCTTCTCATGCTTACCTGAATGCCTGTTTTTTGTTTTACATTTGGTCTCCTGCTGTAGGTTGACGCTTGCAGTGACCAGACTTGAAATGGAGGTTTGGACTGGCCTTGGTGGAAGTTGAATTTGGTAGATATTTGGATGGTTCAAGGAGATCTAGGTTTTAGTGGTTATATGATTCTTACCTGATCAGCTAAGTTTCGATTTTACAGATATGTGGTGATGGTGCAAGCCCTAGGAGACGTTTTCTTGTCTTTATATGCCCTTAGTTAAGATTGATTCAGCTCTGAAGGTTTATGAGACAAGATAACATATGTTATGGGGTTGAGGGCTTCCCTAGTGCTAGGAGGCAATGATGCCAAGGAATTGCTGTAGCTGCTTCAACCCTCCCCTCCCCCTCTTTCATTTTTTTTGGATTGTTTTGTTTCTGAACATTTCATCTCCAGCCTTCCTCAAGTCAGGCAGCCAGGAATTGGCCCGAAAGGAAACAAAAGGAAGCAGATCTTAATTGCTGTGCGCCTCTCATGAAGGTGGTACGTGCCTAGCAAAGGCTCTATACAGGAGCATTTTGTAGCTTTTGCACACCCCCTTCTGGAATCTTCAGGGTCTAACCCACAATGGGCTTTATTTTGACGCAAAATAGGGACACCACTATTGCTAGATGGCCTGTCTCTGGAGAAACTATGATGCAGCTTAGGGATTTAACTTTTACTTTGGGCAAGTATTTAAGCAAGGAACAAAAGGGAGAAAATAGTCAAGCCCCAAGAGTTAATTCTGTGGGACAAAGGCTAGGATGTTTCAATTGGGAGTTGGTTTAAAGTTTTCCAGGTTGTTTTCAGTATCAGCAAAGGCTGCCTTCCATTTAGCAGTCAGAGGCTATTCAGTATTTTACAGATTGCTGGAAATTTCAGCAGTACAGACTTTATTATTATAATAGTCCTTAAACAAGTGACTTGTTCAGGTTTCTTACTTAGGATTTCTTATATTTTCCTAGTTAAAAGTCCAAGTCCCATTTGAGTAGGAAGAACTAAGTTTACTTAATATGATGGTAGTCTTTCAATTTCAGTATGAGAGAATTTACTAGGAATTAAGTGCAGCCTCACGTTTTGAGAGTGGGATTCTTTCATTAAGGAGTGATCCTTAAACGCTTGGGTGTGATGCTTGGATTCTCATTCAAGAAGTGATTCCTTGAGTTTACTAGTGCTAGGCTGGTAGTTTTCTATCCTGTTTTTCATTAATTTCTCATACTTCCAAGTCTATTTTCTATTTTTCTATCCCTAAATCACTCTATTCTACAACCTGACCCTAAAAGCAACCATCTAAAACTTGTCTTGACTAGGACTGAACCATAACCTCCTAGTCTTTTGGACCCTTTTGACCCCTAGGCTACTTCCCATCTAGGCCAGAATATAGGTTTTAGCCCTCTCTAAATGCAATCCTATTAGTGAAGGGGGATAAAAGCTAGGCTTCAAATCACAGCTTGGCAATAACTTCTCTGACAAGTAAAACCAGCAGAGGAAAGATTAACCAATTGAAGGACATGAATAAATTTAGCTCACCTCGTGTATTGGTTCTCTTTTCCTCAACAATAGCTTGATGATCCCCAATATTGATAGGTGAAGCCTGGAATTTGTTTTGCAATAGTTACATTAGTATAAGAGACAAAATACTTGGCATAAGCTTGCATGGTTGAAAAGAGAGATTAAAACTGAATCTGCAATTAGCAATCGTATCAGAATGGCATAAGCTTGCTCGATGGAAAAGAATGATAACACTGAATATGCAATTAACACTCGCATCAGAATACACATAGCACAAACCAATACCTTTTAAAAGATAATAGAAAAGGCAAAATAATAATAAGACAGATTATGTGCTTGCGGTCATGTGTGTAAGCATGTGTGTAGCTGTGCAGAGAGAGAATTCTGCTCAAGATCAGGGAAACTCAAGTGACTGTTAGCTTTGTTTTTCTTTTATATACAGCAATGTCGGCCACATACAAGGCACCTCAAATGCACCCAAGTGAAGGCACCTCAGCTAAGAACCTAGAAGCACAGTGGCCCAAGGATCCATACCTTGACAACCACCCCCCCCCCCCCCCCAAAAAAAAAAAAAAAAAAAAAAAAAAAAAAAAAAAAAAAACCCACTGATCTCATGATCCAATGAGTCAGTATCAGCAAAACCTAAGTGCCATCAATTTAGTATGAAACACGGATACCTTTCTCCAAATGTACAGGAACAAAGATAAAGGATTGGAGAAAGAAACAGGAACCCATTCATGTAAGTTGCTAGCTGAGCTAAAAAATGGCCATAGGACGACCACAGTTATTTTGTACTTCATCCACATGTTAAATCAATACACGAGAAACTTACAAAAAATGAAATAGGAAGGTATTATACAGTACCTCAAGAGCACTCTGCATGGAACTCATGGTTTCAAATTCAACAAAGCCAAAACAGAATCCTTGCTGCAGATCATCAGGGATAATCATAAGCATTGCATAAATAATTGTTAGATTGGATGGAATGAAAAAATGTTATGCCAATCATACCTTATTACTCCTGACTTGAATGCCACCATGCTTAATTGGCCCAAATTTTTTAAATGCCTCTTCAAGCTGTACAACGGTTGCATTAAAAGGTAAATTTTTTACAAATATAGAGTGACCTTCAGCTGCAACAAGAACAAAGAAAACAATATGTGATCAGAAAAGTAGAACAAAAACCATCAGAACATCCACCAGACTACCACATGAAAGCCAAATATAAAAAATATTGATCCTGCCGAATCCAATATAGATAACATTATGGGGCAGGCTCCCCACCTAATCCATCAATAAAGTTGAACCATGCTACCTTCCTTCTAAAGCGAGGAATATTGCCAACAGGGTATCCCATTGGCAATACCAGATTCAATCACTCTGCTCATGCCACAAGAATCTTTAATTTGGAATAATACATTTGGATTGATAATTTAAGAATATGTACATATCAAACTCAATGATAAAATATTCTCAAAGTATGATCTATCAACTCAAAGGAAAACAATACCTTCTTCATGAACATCACTACTTTCACCAGCACTGCCCCCAGCTGAAGCCAAAGCCTCTGGTGCAGCTGCCTTTGCAGAGTTAACTGACTGTTGTTCAACACTTATGGGTGCAGCTCTCGTAGTAGTCATAGAAACATGGACTGGACGAGAAGTTGTATAACCTTTCATCACTTTAACCTATACAAAATTAAGGTTAAAAAATTGTCAGAATGGGGTTAAAATAGAAGAATTAACATGTGCAATAGAAGTATGAGCATCAACTCACAATTGAAGCATATGATTTCTTTGGAGCATCCTCCATGGATGCAGGAGCTGCATTAACAGTTGCAAGAATTTCATTCTGAGTTGAATCAGTTGAAGGTTCAACTACCTCTACTTCAATCACTGACCCATCCTCCTTCTCAGAAGGATCACAAACTTCAGCACCATTATTTAGATCTTCCTCTTCAAAGGAAGCAGCAGGATCCACCGTAAGATGATCAGTAGCCTGAGTGGGCTCTGGAGACAGATATAAAAGCAAGTTCAGTATGTGTAATTCCTAATGAGTATACTAAGGATAATGACAAATATAAAAAGAAAAAGGAAAAAAAAAAAAAAAAGCGAGAGCAAGAATATCATGCCAACCTGGTTCTACCACTTCATCCCAACCTGATTCTGCTGTCAAGGCAGTAGATGGAGCATTTTCGCTGATGCCATTAGCCAAAGCAGAAGTGTTTTCCATTGGTTCATTCTCTCCAACAAACCTAAATACATCATTCAATACAAAGTACCCTTTGTCCTGAGGAGCGAGAAAGAATGTTTGTGTGAATTTCTTTTTCACGTTATCCTTTCCGGTTAAGCACCCAGTTACAAGGACAATAACCCCTTTCTCATACGACTCTTGAGCATCTGCCGTTTTTATCTCAGCTGTGTAATCTTCATAATTCAATGAAAGGATCTTGTCATTGATTGCCTGCTCCAAGACAAAGAACAATGAAAACCACCCATCAAGCTATGTCAACTATAATAAGAGTTCAACACTCCCATTCAAGCCAGTTATCAGTACAGAAAAAGCCAAGTTTCCTGAACAAATAAAGTAAAATCCCATAATGAATACCAGATAAATATCCCAAAGTAAATGCTGAGAAAACTTTCATGAAAATTTTAGTCTCTGCACAAATTCTATCATGGACTAAATGCAAGTTAGAAAATGTGAATTGGCAAACCTTTAAGTTGAAGTTATTGTGCTGATTCTGAAAGTGTGTCAATTCCCATTAAGAAAAATCCCTATACTTAATAGGAGGATGACGTGCTTTTCTACCAGCAGTTTTATTGCAGTGCTTCTGATATTCTAAACTTGATAATAGATACCCGCAAAGCAACATCAATAGATTAGACAGTAATGCAAATAATAATTTATTTACATAAAAAGGGTAACCAAAAAAGATCATTCAACAAGCTTTTTTATTCCCATTTTTCACATTATGCAAAAAACATCACATCTAATGCATCATTGGCCATTGTCACTCCGTACGGCCTAAATCACATTAATTGAATGGACTTGTTAGCCTCACATTTATTAACTAGAGAATACAAGCAATATGCTTTACTTAGTGAACGGATTCACAAAAAAGCAGTGCTCATTGGCTGCAAAAGAAAAAGTCATCATATTTCATCATATTAACACAGCAGTGCGTCTGCACTGAAAATTTCCTAATAAACATACTTGCATGGTAGTAACAGTTGTCATAATGCCATTGGTATCTGGTCGGCTTAGCAAGCTTGAATCTTGATAAAATCTATGTACCAATCCCGGTGATTTGTGCAGAATATGGTAATATTGCTCCACGAAAGCATTGCCAACAACTTCAGCACTGGGAGCAGAGGCAGGAGCTGTTTCCTGCGTTGCCATCTGCAAATGAAATTCAATGCACTAATTCAATAATGGAAGCATAACCGTAAAACCAATTGGATAAACTAACAGAACAAGGCTTTTGTATATATATATATATAACAACCAAAACAGGAACCAATATGATTAAGCGTCAACCTGACGAGGAAAAAAAATGTAAGAAAGTAAATAAATGCAGCACTATATAAACAACCAAAAAACAACTCAAACAACCATTAACAGATATGTCCATAAAGGATACAAACTCAGGGATAAACAAAGCATTGACTAACTAAAACAGAGGACCCAACTAGTTGATCCAACCACACACATCTAAACAAACTTGCTATGGATGTGCCTTCATAAAAAGAAAATTTTAATACTTTTAGAAGACTAAATGCTTCAACAGAAAAGAATGCATAAAGCTTATCCCAGTCCGATTCGACAGCTTATGAAAAGGGGTCTTTGATGGCAAGAAAAAACGAAACCATAATAGCAAACGCATTAGCCAGAGTGAATGCGAAAGTAGCAGTAGCATGACAGGATGGGCAAAGCATCCGTGACAATGGGTCAAATAGCATGGCAGGTAGTGTGGACAAAGCAAGATCCAAAATTGAAAATCCCAAACAAAACCCCAATTTAACTTCAAATCCAGAAAAGAAAAAGGAAAAAAGAATGCACTCAGCGATTAAAACCAACAAAAAAAGAGTGAAAATATCAATAAAACGAAAATAAAATAGTGAGAACAATGTCAAAACCCAAACATTCAAAGAGCATAAACAAGATTAAAGATGCATGGATAGAGCAAAAACGTGATGGATCAACAAGAAATTAAGGTAAAAGGATAGTACCAGATCAAGTACCTGATTGGATTGGATTGATTGTGATTTGGGGTTTGGAGAAAAACAAACAGCGAGAAAGAGATCGGTAACTAAATAGACAGAGAAGATCAGAGAGGAAGCGAAGAAACAGCGAGAGATTTGGTGTTTAAAAGAGCTGTTAGGAGCTTCAGATCACAAATAAAAAGCCAAGAAGGTTGCGAGTAACTTTTGTTTATGCTTTTTATTTTTTATTTTTTTAAGTAGGATAATAAAAACTAATTAGGATTTTTTTTTTTAATCGCTGTTGTAATAATTGCTTTACCTGCTGTCTTTTTTGCTTTTTGTTTTTTTTTTCCCCTAATCTTTTATTTAAGTTGAATTGAATATTCCATATATTATTACTAATGAACTCTTCCAAATTGGATAAGGTGAACGTTGAATTATTATAATTGTAATTTAGAATGTTAAATTAATCATCCTTTAAATATTGAATTACACATATTTTTATGACTTAATTATTTGCTTTTTAAGTATTTTTATGTAATTAATATATGTTGTGTAGTTTTTTTTCTATTTTTTAAAATTAATTAAATTTTTTATTTTCATATACGGATGTTAAGATATGTTTTATAATGCTTTGTTACATGTTTATGTGAGGTGATACATGTAAATTGCATTCGCACAAGAAAAATATTTTCATCATGTTTTATGCATTTAAAGAAAAGATATGGCATGGTTTTAAGAAAACTCAACGCTAGATATGTTCAAATATGGCATTCCAAGAAAAAGATCTAGCCTATACTCTTGGTATGTCCAATCATGATTCTAATTTAAAAAAGAATGATAAACTCTTGTGAGCTTTATAGACCTCACGAAATGGCTTTTTTATGAGCTTTATAGGAATGCTAAGAATGGAACATGCTTAGTATTTTTCATGGTTTTCATAGTCATGGTTTTTATGGAGGGCCGAATATATATACATTCGACAAAATGCGTCCAATCATAGAAAATGTATTTCGTTACATCATACATGCATGATTACACTTATTGAGCATTAGCTTATAATCTGTCTTTGTGGTGTGTAGGTATACTAATGATGCGTGAACACATGTGTGACGTTAAGGATGTCTGTCAGGAGCAAGTCGAGTTTGTCATGTGTGTACTATATGTGTAAGTTAGAGTTTAAAGGCTAAACATTTGTAAACTCATGTTATATTTAGTTAATTTAGTAAGTTAATTAAATGGTTTAATGTTTTAAGAAAATTGAATTGGTTTTATTACTTTCTCTATGCATTATACGAGGTAGAAGAGACGAGGCTTAATTTCTCCTTTCACTTTGAGTGTAAAGCATTGCGGTAACATTATTGGCCTCAAATAGGTCATAGGTGTTACAAAAGTCGTATCAAAGCAATACAATTCTATTGGCCTAAATAGTACACTCAAACTCGAGCTCTAGCAACATCATCAATATGTAAGTATTTAATAATTGTCTATTATTTTTATTTGATGAATCATGTGAATATATTGGTTGAATTATGAGGATATGTTCAAGTAAGTCAAATTCCAATGGCTGAATTTTTATAAGGAGGGAGAGAATGTAATATCTCGAACCCAAGCATTCCTATGCTTTAGTGTGTTTATTTGTTAAATATATGTACGTTGTGCTTAGTGCTTGCTTTGATGAATGTTTGATTGTGCAAATGCTCGTTAGTAAGTGATGTGGGTATGTAGGAGACGAAGGGGCTTAATTGTAGTGATTAAAAAAATGAGGATTTAAGCGAACTAAGTAACAAACTAAGGAGGCTAATATGTAAAATAGCCTAAATTTAGGGGATTTAGAAATATAACTCAATTAAGTGTCCCATACATATGTTAACTTAAAATTAAAGCTTAATTAGTATCCTACACAAGTGTTAGTCTAGATTAGTCTAGGTTGATCTAGAAACTTCTAAAGATTCCATACTTTTCATCTTTTAAGACCTTAAAGATTCTATCCTTGATAGCTAAGCATAAGTATCTCTTAATACATCTCACAAATTTAGCTTCTTAGAAACTTCCTAAAGTCATCCAAAGGGGAATAAAAAGAGAAAGAAAACATCTTGAGTTTCCTAGAACTTTCTAGGTTGACAAAGAGAGGAAAGAAAGAGAGGAAGAATTCTAGACCATTTAGGTAAGCTAAAATAGCCTATAAAAAGGGAGGAGTATTAAGTTATTGGTGATAAAAAGCATAGAAACAACGAGAGATGAAATATGGGAGGAAAACCATAATGGATAAGGAAAAATAAAGCTTGGCTATGAGAAAGAGTGAGGGAGTTTGGTCAAGAGGAAAAAAGAAGGAGTGTGGTCGAAAAAGAAAGAGATTTAGGTAGCCTTGGCCGAGAGAAAAGCAAAGAAGAAAGCGGGAAATCTTTTAGAGCTTTAGGACTAGTCAAAACCTAAGGTGGTGTAATCCACCACATCACAATATATAAATGTTATGTGAAAATGTGTTAATGGATTGATGAGTTTATGTGCTTATTGAAAATTGTTATGGTTTGAAGTTTTATTGTGTTTTGATTGGTGATTCATCGCTTATGATGTTGTGTTTACATGTTTCATTGATAATTGAATGCAGATGAGGCTCAAGGATGAATTTGGATAGGTTAATTGAAGTTATCTAGTTATGTATTTATATGAACATGTGGTGATTGAATGTTCGATGAATTTTGCTTTATAAATACGTTTAAAGATATTTGGATATATGTTCATGTTAAGATATGCTTAATAATGCTTTGTTACATATTTATGTGACATGTAGATTGCATTCACGTCACGAAAATATTTTCATCATGTTTTATGCATTCAAATAAAAGACATGACATGGTTTTTAAGAAAGACTCATGACTAGACATGTTCAAATAGAGCATTCTAAGAGAATAGTCCGGTGTATACTCTTGGTATGTCCAATGATAGCTTCGACTTATAAGAGAATGATTAACTCTTGTAGATTTACAAGCCTCACAAGAATTCACATAAATGGCTATTTGTGAGCTTCATATGAATCATAGGAAAGGAAAATGTCTAATACTTTTCATTATTTTCACAATCATGGTTTTTTATAGAGGGCCAAATATATACACATTCGATAGGGTGCGCTAGATTATAGAAAATATTTTCCAAAGTCATGAAAATATATTTTTTTGCATCATACATGTATGATTACACTTATTGAGCATTAGCTTATAGTCCATCTTATGGTGTGTAGGTAAACCAATGATGCGTAAAGACATGTGTGATGTTGAGGTTACTCGTCGAGAGCGAGCTGCGTTTTTCGAATGTGTACTATATGTGTAGGTTAGAGTTTAAAGGCTAAACATTTGTAAACTATGTTATATTTGGTTAATTTGGTAAATTGATTAAATAGTTTAATGTTTCAAGAAAATTGAATTGGTTTTATTACTTTTGCTATGCATTATATGAGGTAGAAGACATGAGACTTAATGTCTCATATTCATTGCAATTCGTGTGTTAGGCATTACCAAGTAACTTGGCCTTAGATTTGGTTTTGTTGTTGAAATATTATATAAACATATGAAGTTGGTAAAAATGTATAAGCAATCCACACAACAAGCTTTTTTAGTCTCGATTGGCACGCAAACTAATACAAAAATATCTATTATCGTCAAAGAAGGCTACAAAAACATATGTTTCATTTATACATATATAAAACATAAATTATTGAAAAAATAATGATAATTGTAAAGGATTATTATGATAATAGTAAAAGGAGTGGAAGAACAAATGATAAAAAAATAATTTTAGTATGAAATAAGTGAATACAAGTGGCAATAACTTCAAATAATTCTTCCAAGTCTCTACAAAAACACTTCAACATAAACTTACAAACAATCAAACCTATATATAAGCTTCAAGATTAGGAAGAAAATTAAAAAAAGATATGAATAATTAAAATTGCATAAATTGTTGAATCAATTGCATCACTTTTTTTTCTCATATTTGATGGCGCGTTGTTCTACCAACAAATTAGATATTTATATTGTCCTCATAGTAACCTAACCACTATAGTATACATAGAGGATGTAAGGGTCGAACCCACAGGGAAGAGGCTTACTTGATGGTTTCTCTTAGTCGATTATTTTTATAAAAGCAATAAAAAAAGGGTTTTGTATTTGAAGTGTTTATAATCAATTAAAATAACTAGAAATAACAATATTAAGAAAACCTTGGTTAAATTTTAGTATTCATTTTTGATTAGGTCATTGATCATCAATTCAATTATTAACTTAACTTAAATATAAATATTCACCATAGGATAATAACATGTATTTTATCCTCGGTCTTTCCTTACCGAGCCATTAACCAAATATATGATACGTAATTAATTTCCTAGCTACTAAACAACCTACTAGTCACTAGATAGATTTAATCCAATAACAACATTAATTAGAGAAAGATAGGTGAAGCTAAACCACCCTTCTAGATGCTAGAAAGATGTAATCTAATTTTATGTTTTTTAAAGGATTAAACGAAAACGTGAAAAATAATCATCTTCTCACAGGCAAGTTTAGACAAGCAATTACACGAGACTTAAATACTTAGCTAGCAATAGATTAAGATGATTAAATAACTAGCATGCACTCTAATCAATCTAATCACATAACCATAAATCAATCATATAGAAAAACATAAAATACTAAAATAAGATAAGTTTAGAATGAAAACCCATAATCTCACGGTGATTTAACCAAATGCTTCAACTTGATTTAATCAAGATGGATATTTAGTTGTTAATAATGGGTTATAAATGAGAGTTTTCTATCTATGGTGGTTCGCTGAAAGTTGAAATCCTAAAATAAAACTTTAATATCACTATTTATAGCTAAAAGGTAGGTATACATAATTTATGTGTCGATCCTACATGGTCACATGGGTTTTTTAGAAAAGTTACACGATTTTCTATTTAATCTCACATGGTTTGGAACCTTGAAGAATTAGTGTTGCACAATTTACTAGCTAGAGGCACATAGTCGTATGCCTTTTTTCTTCATTCTATGTTATTTCCTTCTACCCATGTAGACTTCTTTTTGCTTTGTGAGACACGGGGATGTCTCTCTTCATTGCATTTCATGTGGAATGCTAATTGTTTGTGTGCTTTTTTGTTTTTTTAAGAGTCAATTCAGCTTGACACAAGATGTTGGATTATTCAAAATCTAATAGTACGTATGATTATTCTTCAAACATTGATGCTCAATTCGAATCCAACAAAATCCAATAGTCAAATCAATCATATTCAAAACATTATTATAATATCAATGCGTGTCTCTAAATTGATTTATGCATCTTTATAACCAAAAACAATTTAAGCATGCAACACCAACTTTAACTTTACCCATTTTCCACCACTACAAGTAAAGCAATAAACCAAGATTTTTTTTTAATAATTTTTTTTTACTTTTTTAGGCTTTCCAATCTTTTTCAAGGCCCTTAATAACTTTTTCCTAAGTGATTATTTGCCTTTTTACATGACTATTAACATTTGTAATGAAGGTAACTAGTTACTTAGTAGGTCATCAAACTAGAGTGCTTTACATACTCATAATTTAAATTATCGTTTAATATAAAAGTAAACATTTATGATGAATACTTTTAGTTACTAAGCAACTCAAATAATTGAAGTAGAATTTTCACTTAATTAGGCTAATTTTTTCTAATGGAATGCTATTCAAATTTTTTTTCCCAAATTTCATAAAATTTAGAAAATTTCGTTTAATTAAACGAGTACTTAGGTCTAGTTTCCAAAAAGCACTCATGAAGTCAATTTTACTACCTAAATCATACTCAATCATAAAGACACTTAAAACTTTCTAACATAAATGCGGTTTTATGATAATAATATCTCAAACGAGTTTTAATCATCTCATCAAATTTTGTCAAACTCATTATTAAACATCAATCAATAAGAACATCTTATTATACCATGGTATTCATTTCATCTTTTTCATTTTTCAATTTTTTTATAAGAGAATAAATTAAAAACAAATATATAAAATACACAAACAAACATAAAAATAGTACAAAGAAAAACTTAAATGCTAAATGCACTCCTATACTTAAATTGGATATTGTCCCCAATGTTCAATATAAACTTGACCAAAGACATATAAAATTAAAAAAGAAAGGTTAAGAGAGGAAATCTAGAATTCTAGCGAATCAAAGAAGAGGTGGTGGGAAATAAGAAAGTGAAGCCCGAGACATATGCTTGTGCTTAATTTAGTGCATAAATCGTGCCTTGATGTTCTTGCTCGTGCTTCTTTCTTTCTCTCTTATTATTGCATAAGCTTATGACACATATGGACGTGTAGATTTTCTCTTACAAACCATGGAAATACCCACTCGCCCATGTCTTTACATTTCTTTAGAAGCTGTAGTGGTAGGTAAAAGAAATATAAACATGCTTGAAATTAGTACACAAACCGTGTCATATGCTACTACTCGTACTTCTTTTCCTCTAAAAAGAATTATAGAATGTAAGGTTGCCACATGATCGTGTCATCATTAATGTGTAAGCAATGTGTCAAGCCACCGCCCGTGTTATATATCTCTTTTTTGCTTGAACTTCTAGCCAAACACATACACACTAAGCATGTTTTTTGCTTGCACAAACTATTTAAGAACCTAATGCCTATTTATGTTTTTCTTTTCTTTCCTTAACATATCAAAGCTCACCTATTGCTATAAAAACCTTCAAATCAAGTCAAGCGAGAAAGGAATTCAAAACAAAATTAAACAACTAAAGTATACATCAACTTAAAATAATAAAATTTACAAAAATCATTGGGTTAACTCTTAATAAGCGCTTTTGTTTATCGTCGTTGGCTTAATGTTAGTATCTTTTAACCTTCATACTAATGATCCTCTAATATCATTACTTCCTTTTATTATACTTAGAATCCTTCATAAAAGGTTTCAATTAGTAACCATTCACTTTAAATACCTTGTTAGTCTCTAAGATTTAAATTTCTGCTACACCATGAGGAATAAACTAGTTACGACAAAAGGTCCAACCCATCGAGAACATAACTTACCCGGAAAGAGCTTGAGTTTGGAGTGTAAGAGGAGAACTTTCTACCCTATAATAAAAGTTTTCCTAACAATCATCTTGTCATGAAATATCTTTATTTTCTCTTTGTAGATATTTGCATTCGTATAGGAGTCAAGCCTCAATTTTTCTAACTTTTTTAGTTGTAGTTTCCTTTGTTCATCAACTTCGTCCATTCTTATATTGCATTACTTGATCGCTCAAAAGGCTTTGTGTTCAATCTCCATCGGAAGATGATAAGTTTTTTCATAAACCAAGCAATAGAGAGACATGCTAATTATCGTTTTGAAGGTTGTTCGATATGCCCAAAGAGCATCATTGATTCTCTTGCTCTAATATTTATGTTTTGGGTTTACCATTTTCTCTAAAATGGACTTAATCTTTCTATTCGATATTTCAGCACTGCCCATTTGTTTATGGGTGATAGGTTATGGATACCTTATGTGTAACAAGGTTTTTTTTTTAGCAAATTTGCCACCACGATTACAAAAACACATACCCCTATCACTAATCAATGCTTTTAGTGTTCCAAATCTTGTAAAAATGTCAATTTTGACAAAATCTACAATAACTTTAGGATCATTAGTTCGAGTGGTTTTAGCTTTCATCCATTTAGACACATAATTCACGAACTAAAATAATATGAACAAAATCAAATAAAAAAGGGAAAAGGTCACATAAAATCAATGCCATATACATCAAAAACTTCATAAACAATTATAGGTGATAAAGGCATTTAATTTATATTAGAAAAATTACCTTACTTCTAACGTTATTCACATGCCTTGCAAAACATATAGGAATCATGAGTCAAACTTAGCCAATCAAAGCCACATTCGAGTATTTTTCTAGCAGCTTTGTTGGGCTCAAAATGTCTACCATAAGTATATAAATGACAAAATGTTAGAATGGACTCAAATTCATGCTCAAACACACATCTCCTAATCACTTGGTCATAGCAAGATTTTTACAAATAGGGGTCATCCCATAGATAATATTTGGCATCACTTTTTATTTTATCTCGTACGAGCCTTACTAAGACTAATAGGTATTTCATGCTTAACAAGATAGTTTAAAATATCAACATACCATGGGTCCTTACCTTGAAATGTCGGTAGTTGTTCATTTAGGAATAACTCATGAAAAGGTGTTGAATCTTCTTCCTTTTACTATTTGGTTTAGATGATCAACTACTAGATCCTTCATCCCCTTTTTATCTTTGATCTCTAAATTGAATTCTTGAACGAGAAGGATCCACTTGATCAAGCATAGTTTGGCTTTCTTTTTGGACTAAAGATACCTTAATGATGCATGGTTAGGAAAAAGCAATAGCCTTTGAACTAATTAAATAATGTCTAAATTTATTAAAAGCAAATATAATAGGCAAAAGTTCCTTTTTCATAGTAGAGTAATTGCATTATGTAGGCCTAAGGGTTTGGGATGTTTAGTAAATGACGTATGTCATTTTCCTAATTCTTTGACCAAGGATAGCTCCCATAATAAAATTGCTTGCATCACGCATGATCTCAAAGGGTCAGCTCCAATCTAGAGGTTGAATGATAGGTGATCTTAGCCTCTTTTTTAACTTATCAAAAGTTTTCTTGCATCCTTTATTAAATTCGAATGGCACATCCTTTTGTAACAAATGACATAAGGGTAAGGAAATTTTTAAGAAGTCCTCGATGAACCTTATGTAAAAACCTATGTGACTAATAAATGAATAAATCTCCCTCACACTTGAGAGGTATGGTAAGTTTTATAAAATGTCTATCTTAGCTTTATCAACTCAATTCCTTTTGAAGAAATGACATACCCTAAAACTATCCCTTGCTCTACCATAAAATGATATTTTTTAGAATTTAAAACAATGTTAGTTTCTCCGCATCGTTCAAGAACACAATTTATATTATCAAGATATGCATCAAATGAATCTCTATGAAAAGTGAAATCATCCATGAAAACTTCGATGTTATTCTTAATATTTTCTAAAAAAAAACACTTACCATACACCTTCGAAATATGGCTAGGGCATTGCTAAGGCCAAAGGGCATTCATCTATATACAAATTTGCTAAATGGGTATGTGAAAATTATTTTCTCTTAGTCTTCGAGAGCTATCACAACATGTTTATATCCAAAATAGCCATTAAGAAAATAATAATGGGATTTACCTACCAATCATTCCAGACATTCGATAAATGAAAATGAGAGAGAAGTGATCCTTGCGTGTTATAGCATTTAACTTCGGTAATCTATGCAAACATGCCACCCATTCTAAACTCTTGTAAAAATAAGTTCATTATTTTGATTCTCGACTATTGTGATTCTTATCTTCTTTGAGATCACTTGAACTAGACTTACTTATTTACTATCTAAAATCAGATAGATCACACCGATATCTAGCAATTTTAAAATCTCTTTCTTTATCACTTCCATCATTAGCGGATTCAATCTCTTTTACGATTATCTTATGGGTTTGGAACCCTCATCTAGAATTATTTTGTGCATGCATGTGGAAGGAATAATACTTTTTATGTTTGTTATGATCTATCCTATAGCAATTTTGTGCTCTTTGAGCACTTGAATGATTTTTTTCTTTTGCAAGGTGGTTAAGTTGCTTGTTATGATTACCGAAAGTGTTTCCCTATCTCTTAAGAAAACATACTTCGGATATTTTAGTAATGTTTTGAGTTCAATAACTAGTATCCGTGTGACAAAATGTAGTAATTTTAAGTGGGATAAAAGTAAATCAATTTAGCAACTTCAAACCTATCGATGAGTGAAGGTGGGGAATTTAGGGCTAACATCATTTCTTCTATTTCATCATCAAAATTACGGTTAAAAGTATACAAGATATTTTATTCTAAACTCATACTAATTTTAACTATTAACTTATCTTCATTCTCTAGATCAAACACATCTTATGACAAATAATCAAGAACATTAATCGAAAGTACGTAATTAACATCAATAGGATACCTCAATGCTTCAAAAATGTTAAAGTGAACTATTTCACCGAGTGAACTCCATTGTGAAAGTTCTTTTATGCACATCTATTTTCATCCTTGTTGTTTTTAGGAAAGGCCTTCTTAACGGTAAGTGTATAAAAGTTGGTAAATGTCATTTCTTCATCTCTAGAACATATAAATCTGCTAAAAATACCAACTCGTTAACCTACACCAAAACATCCTCAACTATCCCTTCGGGGTAGGTATCGGACCTATCCACTAATTGAATTATCACATCGGTTTCTTTTAGAGGTCTCAATTTAAAAATCACATAAGTAGAATGTGGCATAACATTAATTAAGCCTCCTAAGTCTAACATGGCATTTTCAAATCTAGTGTTATTTATCATACAAGGAACAGTAAAAATACTAGGATCTTTACATTTTAGGAAGAGTTTTTTTTTTGAATAATTGCTTAGATATTTTCTCTCATACTCATCTTTTCGTACCTCATCAACTTTCTTTTCGAAATATATAACTCCTTCAAGAATTTAGCATATCGAGGAAGTTACTTGGTTGTATCAATAAGAGATATGTTCACCTCAACCTTTACGAACATCTTAAATATTTTCTTATCTTTATCTTCTTTCTTTGATTTAGCAAATCTGTTTG
Organism: Dovyalis caffra; assembly: GCA_963924115.1. Classification (NCBI taxonomy): domain Eukaryota; kingdom Viridiplantae; phylum Streptophyta; class Magnoliopsida; order Malpighiales; family Salicaceae; genus Dovyalis; species Dovyalis caffra. The sequence goes on from CAWUPB010000071.1 coordinate 1,679,028, forward strand.
GATAAAGAGGTAAAAAGTTAACTAAATCCTTATTAATAATAGTTGAAGAGTTTACCTTAGGATTGGTTGGGGTACTTTAAGTTCTTTTTTAACCTTTTCTTGATCTTCTGCTAAAAGAGCCTTACGTTATACCTCTATCTTTTTTTTTCCACTTCATAACATTATGACACTTGTGTTTTCTCTTTAGTTCATAAATATTAAAGGATGAAGTGTGCCTAGATTTTAGGCTTCCAATCTACTTACAAGTGGTAGCAATTTGACTAATCCGAGTCTTTAAATTTTGAATACTTTTTTTTGTTTATTTTTGAAACTACATAGTGTTATTCGAAGTTGTACAAGTATTTTAGATTAATACCTTCACCATGTCATTCAAGGATGAGTTAGAACTCGAAGTGAAAACTTGTTGCTCTTGAAATGATGATTAATAAGGCCTTTGTTGTATAACATCTTAATTACTCTAGTGGGAGCTATCTCTCCATCGAGGATGGACGTCATATCTTTTTTATTATAACACCCTAAGAATTCACTTACGGTATTGACTTGTTTAGTAAAATCATCTTGTAAGGTAGGACATATATTAGTGATGCTCCCCACCACTAAAAAAATATCATTTGCCTTCACTTGTTGTACACTATTTACTTGTCATTTACCTTTCCAAATAGGTCAATCCTATAATTTATTGCTTAAGTGTGGAGATACCGAGTTCATTCACTTATCGTTAAGGAAGGTGATCATATTGGGCATTGAACCGTTAAGAGTCAACAACCATATTAGCAATCAAAATCCTTATTGCTTTTATTATTTTATCTATCAAGACATCTCCATTGGCTATATCTATCATGTAAGAGGATTACCTAATAAAAGTACTAGATTAGGAGTTACTCGTCGATCCGATGGTAGAGGCAACTAGCACATAGTTTCTCGATCCTCTCTCAATACTCATATAACTTCCCCTCGGTGTTCTATCTAATCCCACATATTTCCTTATGGATATTTACAACTCAAGATGTGGGAAAATATTTCTTTAGAAATAGTCTCTCTAATTCATTCTATATGTTGATCGATCCGGATGATAAGTAGTAGAGTCAATCCTTAGGTAAATCGATCAATGAAAAAGAAAAATCCTTCGACTTAATTTGATCCTTAGATACTCTTATTGGTTTCATGCTTGAATATACTTCATGAAATTCCTTTAGATGCTTATGAGGGTTTTCACTTGACTAACCATGAAAGCTAGGCAAGAGATAGATTAAACTGGATTTAAGTTTAAAAGCTATCTTAATATCAAAATAATCAATATATAGAGGTTGTAAATTCGGATCTAGAATGACCAATTCTTTAAGAGTGCGATTGATACTTGGATTGACCACAATTCTTTTTCACGAGTCACCGGAGGAAACAAACAATCGGAATACCAAGAAACAGTTTATTTAAAATATCCTTTTGGACAATAATGCTAAAATTTTATGGCAAGTTGTACTTGTAAGCAAATTAGTTATTTATTTTGTCATTATAGAACCTAACTACTATAGTGTAAATAGGAAATATAAGGGTCGAATCCATAGGTAAGAAGTGTAATTAATGGTTTCTCTCAATTGATTGTTCTTGTAGTGAAAAAAATAGTAAAAAGGGAGGTTTTGTATTTGAAGTGTTAGTAAGTAATTAAATTAACTAGAAATAACAATATTAAGGGACTCGTAATATTGCTAAAATTAGAATACCAAGAAACGAGTGAATTTAAAATATCCTCATTGATGACAGTGCTAAAATTTTATGATGTGTTGTATGGCAAGAAAATTAGTTATTTATTTTGTCCTTATAGAACCTAACCACTACGAGTGTAGATAGAAAAAGTAAAGGTCGAACCCATAAGAAAGAAGTTTAATTAGTGGTTTCTCTCAATTGATTGTTCTTGTAGTGAAAAAACAAGTAAAAAAGGAGGTTTTGTATTTGAAGTCTTAGTAAGTAATTAAATTAACTAGAAATAACAATATTAAGGGACCTTAATATTGCTAAAATTAGAATACCAAGAAACAGATCAATTTAAAATATCCTTCTCGACAACGATGCTAAAATTTTATGACTTGTCGTACTACAAGTAAATTAGTTATTTATCTTATCCTTATAGAACCTAACTACTATAATGTAGATAGAAAAAGTAAGGGTCGAGCCCATAAGAAAGAAGTTTAATTAGTGGGTTCTCTCAATTGATTGTTATTCTAGTGAAAAAATAGTAAAAAAAAAGGGGTTTTGTATTTGAAGTGCTAGAGAGTAATTAAATTAACTAGAAATAATAATATTAAGAGAACCTTGGTTGAATTTTAGTATTCATTTTTGATTTGATCGCTAATCATCGATTCAATTATTAACTTATCCTAAACATGAATATTCACTATATATATGTGTATGTACACACACATAAACAAATATATATATATATATATATATATATATATATATATATATGTGTACATATGTGTGTGTGTGTGTGTGTGTGTGTGTGTGTGTGTGTATTTGTTTTGTTATTACTTATAGTTTATGACTTGTTCCTCTCACTTTGGTGAATTAATATTTAATCCAAAACTAGAAAGAACTCTACACGAAGTTAGGGCGATAAGATAGATGAGTTTCTATAAAATATGATTCTACAATTGACTGAGCATCCGTTCCTTCACCGAGGATTCACATAACTCTATAATTAATTTCGAGAGTTCTTTTAGTGATTCAAAGGAAGAGGAAATTATAGCTATAATTAACAAGACACTAAATGAGTTAGCTGCTCTTGACTTGAACCAACGACCTTTGTGTATTTAGTATGTTATTCTAAATGTAACCTTTGAGCTTTAATCTAGTCTAGTTTGTGTGTTTGTGCGGTGAGAATCCAAACAAACATCTACGGGAGTTTCATGTTATTTGTTCAAGCATGAGACCAATAGGAGTGTTAGAGAAGCGAGGTTAAGTTAAGGGCCTTTGCATTTTCCTTAATGGATAATTTGAAGGATTGGCTCTATTATTTGCCAAGTAGAATAGTGATAACATGGAATGAGATGGAGAGCTTGTTTCTAGAAAAATACTTTCTAACTACTTGTGCTCGTTAACATTAGGAACAAAATTTATGGTATAAGATAGTACAATGAAGAGTGATGAGTGCATAATTAGGATGATTTTTTTTTCTATTACGTTAAACTTTCTAATATTTATTATATTATATTAGGTTAATGAAGATCCAAATAACGATTTTGGGTTTTGTAGCAAAAATAATGAATTAGAGCAAAAAAACCCAAAACCAAAGTAAGAAGGAGAGAAATCACTAAGGAAACTAAGAGTCACACGAATTGTGCCACTTACAAAGAAAAATAGTTACTTGGTCGTGTGACACAACTAAAGAAATCATGTGGATTACTCAACAATAAAGGCGATACAAACGGTAACTTTTCACATGATTTAGGTAAGAAATACAACACGCTCTTGCTTGTATCGAGTAGATTATCTTTCAAGAGAAAAAAGAAGCACATGGGCGGTAGGCATTCCATACAGAGTTACAATGAAGAGAGACAAGTCCGTGCCTTACAAAGTAAGAAGAAGTCTACACGGGTAAAAGGAAGTAACATGGAATAAAGAAAAAAGGCACACGATTATATGCCTCTAGCCGAAACCATTCAACACAATTCTTTAAGGCTCTAAACCATGTGACATTAAATAACAAACCGTGTAACTTTCTTAAGCAACCTATGTGGCCATGTGAGGTCGACACATATATGATGTAACCTTACCTTTTAGTGATAAATAGTGATGTTAGGATTTTATTTCGGGATTCCAAATTCCAATGACCATCATAGATAGAAAACTCTCCTTTGTAACCCATTATGAACAACTAAACATCCATGTTGATTGAATCAAGTTGATGTTTTTGGTTAAATCATTGTGAGATTATGGGTTTTCATTCTAAACTTATATTATTTGAGTATTTTATATTTTTCCGTATGATTGGTTTATGGTTATATCACATTAGTTGTTTAATCATCTTAATCTATTGCTAACTAAGTATTCAAGTTCATGTAATTGCTTGTCTAAACTTGCCTATGATAGTAACAGGGGTTGCTGATTATTTTTTCCGTTTTTGTTCAATCCTTTAGAAAACATAAAACTAGCTTACATTTTTCTAACGTCTAGGAGGGTGGTTTAGCTTCACCTTTCTTTCTCTAATTATTGTTATTATTGGATTAAATCTATCTAGTGTCTTGTAGGATATTTAGTAGCTAGGGAATTAATCGGACATCGTATATTTAGTTAACGACTCGGTAAGGAAATACTAGGGACAACATACATGTTGTTGTCATATGGTGAATATTCATGCTTATGATAAGTTAATATTTGAATTGATGATCAACGATCAAATAAAAAATGAATACTAAAATTCAATCAAGGTTCCTTTAATATTGTTATTTCTAGTTAATTTAATTACTCACTAACCCTTTAAATACAAACCCCTTTTTTACCATTTTTTCACTATGAGAACAATCGATTGAGAGAAACCGCTATTTAAACTTAGTTCCTGTTTGTTCAACCCTTACTTTTCCTATCTATGCTTGTAGTGTTTTAGTTCTATAAGGATAAAATAGATAACTAATTTTCTTGTATTACAACCCATCATAAAATTTTAACGCTATTGTCAAGGAGAATATTTTAAATTACACACACACATACACACACATAAAAGAAAAAACATTGAAATTGTAAAAAAAAACACAAAAGTGGCTCAAAACTCTAGTAAATGGTGAAATTGGGCTCTAATAGGGTGGTGCTAGTGAATCCTAACGGATGACTACTTTTTTGAAAAATGTTGTTTCTTTAAAACTTTGGGTAAGGGTACGTCACCTAATTCAACTACAAAATTCACTTTGAATTATAACAACAAAAAATTGCTTAAAAATTATAAATTATGCAAAAGGCATTAAAGAACCAGAATATGTTGAAGAATTAATAATCAAATTAACAACTTAACTAGATAAAAGCAACTAGAAAAAAATTTGATTAGATATAATTCCTTAGTAGCGATGTCAAAATTTAGTAACATGCCGAACACTTAGAATTAATTAAGTAATTTCTTACAAACCTAATTACTAAACTATAACAAAGGCAAAAAAAGGTCGATCCTATAGATAATGACTTGATTTGAGTTCAATTTTATCGAAGAGAGGGATAAAGGTAAATCAATTTTAGCAACATCATACCCGTCGACAAGAGAAGGCAAGGAATTTAGGGCCAACAACAGTTCTTCTATCTCATCATTAAAAATAAACTTAGAAGTATGCAAGATATTTCATTCCAAACTCATGCTGATTGGCACTCTTAACTTATCCTCATTCTCTAGATAAAATATGTCTTATGACAAACAATCAAGAATATCAATGAAAAGTATAGAATTGACATCATTATGAACCTCAATGCCTAAAAAATGTTAAAGCGAATTGTTTCAACATCAAACTCCATTGTTAAAGTCCTTTCATATACATCTATTTTTGTCCTTGTTATTTTCAAGAAAGGTTTACTAAACGGTAAGGGTGTGAAAATTGGTGAATTTTCACCCTCCATTCTTAGAACATAGAAGCTCGCTAGAAATACTAGCTTGTTAACTTGTATAAAAACATCCTCAACTACTCTTTCGAGGTAGATAATAGATCTATACACTAGTTAAATTATTAAATCAACTTTTTTTAATGGCCCTAATTTTAGAATCACATAAGTGGAATATGACATAATATTAATTGAAGCTCCTAAGTCTAATATGGCCTTTTCAAATCTAGTATTACTTATTATATAAGGAATGGTAAATGTACCTGGATCTTTACACTTCGGGGGAGTTTTCTTTAAATAATTTCTCATATATTTTCTCCAATACTCACCTTTTCATTTCCCATCGACTTTCTTTTAAAGTATATAATTCATTCAAAAATTTTTCACATCTAGGAACTTGCTTGATTGCATCAATTAGAGGTATGTTCACCTCAACCTTTATGAAAATCTCTAATATTTTCTTATCTTTATCTTCTTTCTTTATTTTGCCAAACTCGTTTGGAAAAGGAGCTAAATAGTTAACTAAATCTTTATTCGTAATAGTTGAAAGGTTACCTTAGGATCGATTAGAGGCACATTACGTTCTTTTTCTACCTCTTCTTGATTTTCTATTAGAGGAGTCTTATGTTTTACCTCTATCTCTTTCCCACTTCGTAATGTTATTACACTTGTATTTTCTCTTTGGTTCACAAATATTGAAGGCTACGGTGTACCTAAATTTTAGATTCCTAATCCACCTATAATAGTAGCAATTTGACTCATTTGGGTCTCTAAATTATGAATACCGATTATTGCTTGATGTTGAAATTGTATGGTGTTATTCGAAGTTGTGTAGTATTCTGGATCATTACCTTCACCATGTCTTCCAAGGATGAGTTAGAACCCAAAATGAGAGTTTATTACTCATGAAGTGGTGGTTGATAAGGTTTTTGTGATGCACAATATTGATTATTTAGGTGAGGACTATCTTTCCATCCAAGATGGAAATCATATCTTTTTTGTTATTACCATTCTAAGAAATCAATGATAGCATTAACTTGTTTAGTAAAACCATCCTCTAAGGTGGGACACATATCGGTGGTGTGCCCTATCACTCGAATAAATCTCACATGTCTTCACTTACTATACACTATTTATGCCATTTGTTTCATCAAAGATGTCGATCCAATAATTTATTGCTCAAGTGTGGAGATACCGATTTCATCCATTTTCTATTGAGGTGGGTGACCTTTTTGAACACTAAACCGTTGGGAGTTAACGACCATGTTGGCAATGAAGATTCTTCTTCTAGTGTTTTATCTATAAGAGCATCTCCAATATCTACTTCTATCAAAATCTTATCATGTGGGAGGAGTCCCTCATAAAAGTACTAGATTAAGAGTTGCTCATTGATTTGATGGTGAGGGTAACTAGCATATAATTTCCTAAATCCCTCCGAATACCCATATAATCCGTCCTCTATGTATTGTCTAATTTCATATCTCTCTTTATGGATGTTTACAACTCGAGATAAAAGAAAATATTTCTCCAAAAATAATCTCTTCATTTCATTCTATGTTTTGATTGATCCGGATGCTAAATAGTAGAGCCAATCCTCATCCAAGTCGATTAATAAAAAAGTAAAACCCCTTAGCTTAATTTGATCCTTGGATACGCCTTCCGGTTTGATACTAGAGCAAACTACATGAAATCCCTTTAAATGCTTATGCATATCTTCTCTTGATAATCAATGAAAGCTAGGTAAGAGATGGATTATACTAGATTTTAGTTCGAAAGCTACCTCAATATTAGGATAATCAAAACATAGAGGTTAGAAATTTAGATCTACGAGTGGCCAATTCTTTAAAAGTGCGATTGATGTTTGGATTGGCCATGATTCCTCTTCACCATCATTAGAGGAAACAAACAATTAGAATACAAAGAAATAGTTAACTAAACTATCCTTCGTAACTATGCCAAAATTTAATGGCTTATTGTATCGAAACAAATTAGTAATTTTTAATGTCCTCATAGAATCTTAACCATAATAGTGTAATTAGGGCAAGTAAGGGTCGAACCCATAGGGAAGAGGCTTAATTGATGTTTTCTTTCGATTGATTATTCTTGTAGTTTTGTGTTTATGAGTAATTAAAGTAATAAAAAATAAAAATATTAAGAGAACCTTGGTTGAACTTCGGTATCCTCTTTTAGTTTGATCACCGATCATTGATTTAATCATTAACTTATTCTAAACATGAATATTCATCGTAAGACAATAACATGTATATTATTTTCAATCTTTCTTTACTTAGTCATTAACTGAATATACGATATTTGATTAATTCCCTAGCTATTGAACAACCTCCTAATCACTAGATAGATTTAATCCAATAACAACATTAATCGAGAGAATGATAGGTATTCATTGAAAAGTTTAGACGAGGAATTACACGTATTTGAATACTTAATTAGTAATAAGTTAATACGATCAAATAATTAACATGCATTCTAATCAATCTAATCATATAACTATGAACCAATCAGACAAAAAAAATATAAAATACCTAAACAAGATAAATTTAGAAATAAAACTCATACTCTCACAGTAGTTTAACCAAAAGCTTCAACTTGATTCAACTAAAAATAATATTTGCTTATTTATAATAGGTTACAAAAAGAGAGTTTTTCATCTATGGTGGTTGCTGACAATTGATATCTCGAAATATTACCCTAACAATATTATTTATAGCTAAAACTAGGGTTACATCATATAGGTGTCAACCCTATATGGCCACACGGGTTATTGAGCAAAATTACATGTTTTGTTGCTTAATGTTACATGGATTAGAACCTTGAAGAATTGGTATCATAGAGTTTACTAAATAGAGGCATATGATCGTATACCTTTGTTCTTCATTTCATGTTACTTCTTTACTACCTATGTAGACTTTTTCCTTCAAGTGTGCTAAGTCTTTCTCGCTTTTCTAGCTTATTATACTTTGTGAGACATGGATATGTGACTCTTCATTACAAACCATGTGCACTATCTATTACTCGTGTGGTCTTCTTTTCTTTTAGATTATATTAGGTCGTAACACATACACGATCGTATGGGATTTCTACCTCTAGTCATGTGGAATGCTACTACCCATATGACTTTTGTTCGTTGAGCAATCCACATAGCTTCTTCCTTAATGTTATATAATCGGTAGCCATTTTCTTTGTAATTTGACAAGGTCTGTGTGACTCTTCTAAACTTCATTGGTGACTTCTCTCTTCATTGATTTGGTTTTGGGTTTCCTAGCTTCGGCTCATTGTGTTTCCTATAAAACCTTAAACCATCATCTTATTCTTAATTAACCTAATATAATACGATAAACGAGTAAAAAGTTCAATATAATAGAGTATAAAAATTATGCTAATTATGTATTCATCATAGATATTAAACAATACAACCACTAATCCATTCATGCCTTTAAGTCATCCCAACCACCATGATCTTGAAATAATGACAACATTAAAGCATAATATTTCATTCCATCCAATAATCCAAGCATCAAAATTAACATATCATTAACATAGATGCATCATTAATTCATTATAATTCAATCACCATAAGGCAATTCTCAAGATAACATTCATTAAAACTCAATAAAGTAAACCTATCGGACACTCAAAACATTAATTTTTATGGTGTAAGTGAGAAATTACACTTACCTCACTTAAGGTTTGCTTATTTTTCCTTCTTTCTTCCTAGGGTCATTTCTTCTCCTCTTCTCTAAAATTTCAACCAAGTTGAGAACTTCTTCCTTCTTATTGCTTGATCTTCTAAGTTGGTTTGGAGGTTGATTTTAAATTTTTCTATACTTATTAGGATGGTTGAGATTGGGGGTTATTGGTTTATTCTCCTCAAATGCTACTTAAAAGCTCAATTATGTAACCCTTCCATCTTTTTCTTCCTCCATATTTATAGCCAAGGTTTTTCTTGGGATCAAGCCAAGTGTATCCCACATGGATTAATCTCAACGATGGTCATTAAATGAATCTTGATTTTTTTCTTCTTCTTCTTCATCTCTTTTTCATCCTTTTGACCTTGATATTTTCTTTTTCTCTCTTCCTGCTTAATCGACTTACTCTCCCTCTCATTCTTTGAATTTTTCCAGATTTATCTATTTAAAATTTTCCCTTAATTTCAATTAATAGGTCTCTCACAAGATTAATATTTTACACTTTAGTCTCTAAACTTCCAGATCCTTGTAATTTGACCTTACAATTTTAGTCCATAACTTCATAATTTTCATCAATTTTGTCCTCATCCTAGGCCTATCCCAAAGATAATTCAAGTCTTTAGAGTTTTAATCATTCTATTGAAGGACCTAAACTCTTAATCCTTGCAATTAAGCCCCTATGACAAAGAAAAACCATAATAATTAGTGTTACGTTTCTCTAATTCAATCTTTCCTCATTCTATTGATTCTTCCTTTCAATGATAATTATGTTCCTTTCATTCTTAATTAAGACTTAAACTTCATTCACACATTCAATAAATATACTTTTTATTAATTAAATAAAATATCTATATATTGCATTTACAATTTAATGAGGGTTTTAGGTCACGGATATTATATTAACTACTTAAATTTAATATATTTTTGGGAGAAAGTTTATATACATTGAAAAGAATCTAAGATTAACTATATGATTAGTTATTCAATAATATATTGGTTAAAATGATTTGATTAATTAATTAAAGATTGGATTATATTCTTATTAAGTGAATGTATAAAGTACATTTACAATGCAATAAGGGTTTTAGGTCACGAGATATTACATTAACTTATTGAGTTTTATATATTTTAGGAGAAAATTCTATATATTGAAAAGAATCTAAGATTAATTATATGATTATTTATTCAATAATATATTGGTTAAAATGATATGATTACTTAATTAAAGACTAGATTATATTCTTATTAAGTGAATTTAATTGAATTAACTTATATTCATATCAAAGGGATTTAATTACATCAAATTAAATTCATAATAAATAAATTTAATTTAATGAAATTAATATTCGAATTTTTATGTTTAGGTTGAGAATGGATTAATTAATAGTTATAATGATTATATCTTTCTTATATTAATTATATTTGAATAAATTATGTAATTAATTGGTATTTTTTAAAAAGGTGATTTAGTGTTTTAGTGTGTTTTCCGTAAAACTATTTAATTATGTCTATTGACTATATTGATTTAATTGAGGTATATTTTATGTTTTAATAAATGACTAGATACTTTAATAAATAAGTTGATTTCAAAAAGTGAAAAAAATGTTTAAGTTATAATTGTTAGTTTTATTAAATAAATTAATCTTGGAAAAATTTAAGGACATGCGTTTTATAATAAGGATGGACTTAAGTAATAAATTAAATGAACTTTCACAACATATAGTATTTATTTAGAGGATAAAAGATACGAGGCTCGGTATCTCATATTCATTGCACTTCAATTGTAAGGTATTGCTAGTAATATTCTCAACCTACCTTAGATCCTAGGCGAGGGTGTTAGACAATCAATGACCTAACCTTTCTCTTAAAACCAACATAGTTTTCAATGTTGTGACTAAGCTGTGCCATTATGATGCTCACATACTTCATCGGGCTTATACCATCGTGAGTATATAGTTTTCCATAGAGTACGGGGTATTAGAGTCACTTGACTGATGGTCGAGAGGTGTTTAAAAAGTTCTTTAAATGAAAGAGGAAGAGGTAGTAGGATATCTCTAACTTCTCCTTGTTCAAGGCTTCTTTGATTATTATAAATCAATGGCATTCACTAACTATTAAACTATCCGAATGGCAAAGGATTCTTAGGAGCAACTTACAACTGGTGTTACATAAAGGCTATCATTTGTGTTGTCAAACTAACAACATTTGTAGGCATGATATTCATTGGAGTCATGAACTGGGAAGTAAACTTAGCCATATTACCTTGTGGAAAGGATTGGTTGTTTGTATTCTAAGTAGCTTCTTATCGACTTTTTGGATGAATTATAGGTGATTCAATTTGATGCATACCCATGTCTTTTTTCTACTGAAGTTACTCTTTTGGAGCTTGAGTTAGATGGATCAACCGCTCTACCAATCTTGATTTCTTTTTTTTGAGATGGTTTGCTATAGATACAATCTCTATAAAGTTATTAGTTCTAATTTTTAGTAAAAAATCATAATATGGTGCCTTGAAGGTATTTATGAAGAGTATGACCACATCCTTCTCTAGTAGTAGGGGTCAAATTCTAGAAGCAGTTTCTAACCACCTTTAGGCATGCTCTCTTACCGACTCATTCACACCTTGTTCTATGGATTACAAGCTAGATTGGTCATAACTCACTTCCCGATTGAACTCATATGCTTTACGCAAGCTTCCACTAAATCTCTCTACCTCTTAATCTTCGTTTGGTTAAGATTTCATGTATTTCTTATACTTCCATAATCTTTATATGTAATGCCTATAACCTAATGAAGAGTTGAGAGTGCTACTCGTACTATCTCACACCCGAAAGTGCGGGGCAATGCATTGTGTCCCGTATCATATTACATAGTAGAATTTCCTTACTTGGTTTAAAGTTTAAGGATTCCTAAATTTGACATTTAGTGCTTAATGAATTTTTTGCCACTTGATGCATACTATAAACTCTTCCATTTCTATTCATAATTAAAACAAAACTATAAATCTTTAAATATATAAATTCATCAACACATCCAAAATAAACTTAAAAATGGCTAAGTCTAAGCAACTACCAAAAGTTTATCCTTTGCAACTCAAAATGTTTGAGTCTAAGCAACTACCAAAAGTGGCTAAAACCTAGCAATGGTTTAACTGTCAAACATTAAACCTAAACTCGTATTACATGATTTGGCAAACTTTATAGCTTGCAGCTTGTATCCTCAACACCTGTACATGTCCTTGAGTATTACTTTATTTACCTATACCATAAGACAAAACAAAATGAGCTAAAGCTCAATAAGTGTAACTATGCATGAATGCAATGAAAATCATCATTTTTCATGCTTGAAATTCTTTTATGTCTTTTGGGTGCATCCTACTAAATAGATATAATTTCAGTCCTCATTTTTCCATAAAGGCTCTAGGTATGTTTGATTCATTTAAATGAATCGCACGAGGGTTGATCATTTCCCTTGCGTCTTTTGAACATGCCTAGCTATGTCATGTCTTCATAAAAAACCATTCCTTATTAAAACCATGTCCCGATAAAAGCATATCACGCCCGATAAAACCATGTACAAGTACCTTTTTAAATGCTTGAAATTATGACACAAAACATTTCGTTATATTAATGCTATTAGAATACAATATCAAGCATAAACATGAACATGAGTCATATGGGATTAAGCCATTCCCGAATACATTTCACTTAACATGATAAGGTCAAATATCATCAAGCCCACTAGCCTTGTTATAATTTATATGATTAATAATTCATGAACATAACTTAAAATAACACATGGTCAAATCTCTCATATAGCACCCTAAGTATACAACCCTTCAACATCAAGACGAAACTAATAATGAATATAATTCAATCTAACTCAATTATTTTTCTTACCTTGAACCCATAAGCCATAACAATGTCAAACAATTTCTTAGCCATTAGCTAAATTTATCACAAGATACGATTAGGGATTCTCTATTAAGCCTACCTAGGCCGAACAATCCTCCATCAAACTTTTCCTCCATATCATTCAACTAAAGACTCCGTATTTAGTAAAACCATATATTCATATTCTGGTCTAGAAACCTATTTTAAATTTCATTCAAAGTTTAGATCGATTATGGCATTTAATTCATATTTGGAGCTTTAAAACTCCAATTGGTGTAATTCTAAGCCTATGAAATACTTAAGAGGCATATCTATAATTCTTATGAAGGTCTTACGTCAAAACGAGGTTGTTCTAATATAGTAATTCAATTATTAAGTTGAAATCCTAAAGCTAGGTGGACAAACTAAGCAATTGGCCATATTTATCCATTAACGGGAGTTGTGAATCTCTAAATGATTCTAAACTTAATCTTTCAAAACCCTACGAGATAGGGCTACAACTTTGATAGAGGGTAAAAACTCTAAATCGACATGTATTGAGTCCATTTAAGTTGATTAATCAAAGAAAACCATTCTAGGCAGACTTCTAGCCTTGTGGTTTGACACACACGACCTTGTTTTTTGCTTCGGTCGTGTGTCACAACACATATAGCCATGGGTGTATTTTTCCTTTCTCGTTATGCACTCTTTTACCTCCAAGATAGGTTTGAAAGGATTTTAAAGTATATGATCACAATTTTCATCAATGAAAACACACAACAATGACTCAATCAATTATTTTCATGCCATTTCATTTCCATTCATCCTCAACCATACCTATTCATTACAATTCAACATATGAAGCTTTAGGTAATAATCCAAAGGTTCCTCTCTTGGCCTAATATTTCATCCATTCAACTAAGAGAAATTTTCCTCAAACATATATATTCATCATAATCTATCACAAATAAAAGCATTAAGCACATAATTCAAATATTCCTCTCTTAGCTAAGTGTTTCATCCATTAAAATAAGACAAACTTTCCTTAATCATTCATTCTCTACAAGTCATCTTATCATGTTTAAACCTAATCTTCCATGAAATTCATTTAACTTAGTCTTTAAGTCAATTACGATTAATAGCCTAATCTACTTCCCAAGCTAAGCTATCCTAAATCTCTATTTTAATGTATTTAACTCCAACTAACCAAGGTTAAAATCTCTAGATTCCATGGTCTAACCATCCAATTCAACAAACCCTTACTTTTGGGACTTAGCTAAATGGCTCTATAGAAAAAAAATCAAGTGATTTCCTCCTTATACCATAAGACATCATTACTTAACCTTACTTGATCATCATTTAATTCATAATGCATACACATACACATTTCACTCTACTTTCTTAGCCAAATCTATCGGGCTTAAATATCTTTTCAATTTCATCACTTTCCTCTTTAGTTTCAAGACAAAATATGGTTTACATATTTCATCAAATACCTTAGTTACATTAATTTCCTCAACACAATTCTTCTCTTACTCATTCTAATCTTAGCCGAATGGTTCATCCCAATGAACCCATTCTTTTAGCTTCTCTTTATCTAATTCAGTCACTCAACACTACCAACCAATCACCAATCATATAATTTCACATAAAACTCTAAACTCTTAATTCATAACAAAATAACAATTAATCATTCAAAGCATTAAAATACTTATAATATGGGTGAGATCAAACTTACCCATCATCATCACAATGTTCAATTAATCATGAATTAAATAAACCAAATATCAATTGAACACAAATCATTCAATTGCATAATTTGAAATCCTAGGGTTCTAAGTACACAATTGCATTAATTCAAAACATAATCATCTTAAGTCTTGTGGAGAATTGAAGTTACACTTACATAAGTATCCTAGATGCTTAGTTTCACTTGATTCTTGCAAAATATTCCCTTCTCCTTTTTTCTCTTGGTTTTGGCCAACCATTCTTTCCTTCCCTCTCCTTGGACTTGTATCCTTAGGTCTTCTAATAAGGTTTTATGGGTGGGTTAGTGTTGATTTTGGATGGAATTTGGGTAGGGCTAGCTTAATTTCTTCTATCTCTCTCTTCCTTCCTTAGCATTTCTTCCTATCTTCCTCTTGTTTTTTTTTTTTTTTTGATTAATCCAGCCATGAATTTAAGTTTCTAAACTAAAATTTCTGAATAAGTTCTAGCTGAATGGCTTATTCAAATGCTCCTTCATTTTTCCAACAATTGTCACTTTGGTCGTCGACTTTATAATTTAATTTAATCACATCCCTATAATTCAGCTTACTCACTTTTAAATACAATAATCCAGCCCTTATTTCTAGTGATTTTCAAATTAATATTGATCTTTTAGCTTCCATAATTATTTCAATTAAATAGCAAAATCTTTAATCTTTATAATTTTCTCCTTAAAAATAATTCAATTAAATCCCAAAAATTTATTATCTCAATAATTAATCATTCATGCTTACCAAATAGATTCTAAATTATTTTATCCTTCTATGCATACATTTATAATTATTATAGAGGTTTTTGGTTAAGGGTATTACATCCTCCCCTCATAAAAATTTCATTCTCGAAATTAACTTATTCAAACAACTTCATATACTTGAATCTCATTTTAGCCTCTCACTCTCCTATAGCCTCCTCTTTAATGTGATTCTTCCAAAACTTTTAACCAATCTAGCATCTTATAACTGTCTCTCCTTAATTCTTTGCCTCAAATCTTGTTCTAAAATCATTATACATAATAAACTATTATTATCCCCTATCAACATAACCTCTAATTACAACCTATCTATGTCCATAACAATTTTGTTTTGCATTGTAGGCCATGTTTTTCAACTTAAAGCATCTATCATAATATTTTCTTCACATAGGTGGTAATAGAAAGCGAGTGAAGGATCACACATCCTACGGAGGTGCAGTAATAAACAAAAAAATTTTCTCCAACTAAGGCCCTAAGATCAAACTGTTGAATCTATTACCTATACATACATGAACTTAAGGCAATGAATAAAGAATTACCTCTTATAGTGTAGATCCAAATTCTTTTATTAAAAAATCCATCTAATTGTCTAGCCTCTATTGATGATCCATGCAATCCAAGTATCTACAAAAAAGTACTCAAAATTGATAGGGTGCTAGCTTTACCTTTTTCTAATTTGTGTAGTGTTTTCTATAAAATTAATCCTGGATAATTTTACGACAACCTTAAAAGAGAAGAAAAAGTATATTTGTGCTAGGGTTTTTGGAGAAAACTATTTTTCCCTTTTCTTCACTTTACCATGTGCCCAAGTTAGTTTTTAGGGTCGGCCGAATTTTTTCTTTTTCTCTCCTTTTTTTTTTTTTTTTGCTTAGTTGCCACACCTCTCTTTATCCCCCTTATATTTATAAGAGAGTTTTCTTGTCCTCTAAGGATAAGGAGGGGCAGCATTAAGACCTTTTTTGGACTCTAGGTTGTTGCTTTCTTATCATCCAAGGATGAGAAGTTATTTCTACATGTGGACTTTTGATCGTTATCTTCAAAACATTCATCCTTATCCAATAAGGTTGATGTTTATCCTCCCACAAAAATATATTAAGCCTTTAAATTAAAGCCAATGGGCGAAACTATTTTAGCCCAATTAATTTATTAGACTATCCAAATAAATAATCTTAGATATTTTAGATGGGTCTACATTAGGAAATAATTTCCTAAAATACCCTTTAACCTAAATTAGGAAACTCATTTCCATTTTAGGTTATTTACTTTCAAATTTGGAACTAACTTCCAAATTAGAAAACTTTCCATTTTAAAAAACTTCCTAATTAAGAAAGCTTTCCATTTTAAGAAACTTCCTATTTAAGGAAACTTTCCATTTTGAAAACTTTTTTCAAAATAGAAAACTTTCATAATTGGAAACTTTTTCAATATTTTTGCTTCTTATTTATAATGTGAATACTTAAACTTAGACATGTGACTCAATAGGCTCTTAGATATATTATTAATGTATCAAAAATAAAATACTCTTATTTTATCTCTTGATACATAAATCAAGATTAGCCTCGACAAAGCATCATGACTACCCAAATTTTTAGAAAGATTGATTAATTCATTATTATCTTTCATGAGCATGGTTATCGTACAATTCGGTCCTCCTGTCAACTTATCACAATGTGATCTCGAACTTGGTCATAAGTCTTGTTCGATTATGACCACATAAGTTTTCTTTCATTCCTAAATGTTTGAGCTCTTAGAATAAATCAATTATGATCTATAGGTATACTCCGACCGTGGCTATATATTTTTTGAGCGTACATTTATCGAAGTGCAATGTTATAACTCCTTTAGTATACAAAGAATGACATATTCTATCTTAGTCATACATTTACCTCTATTAGATTCCTAGTGCACCCAATGAATCGCTCACGTGAAACCCTTTAATGGGTTCACCGAAATGAGTGTCAAAGTGCATAAGTCCTTTAATGAGACAACCGTGATGACTTCAAGTCTAAGAACCATTTACACCTATCTCGTATGAGATTCCGAGAGAGTAAAACCAAATGAGTTCTCATAGTGAGTCGGGTTTAGTGATATGTTCTTTAATATGAATCACCTAAGTACTTACTTTTGGCATCACCATGCCAATAGGTATGAGATCTCTTACTATTATCATATAGCATAAGCATAACACTCACAAGCCTATCTACATATAGTCAATGTCCATTCTTGATAATACTATGACTTAAGACATTTAATGATATCATTTATATGCATTAATGTTTGTCTCATATCTTTCGATCAATCACTTTTGCAAATACATATTATAAGGATTTTTATTTAATTCTACTGAATTTATGAATATAAAACATAAGAATTAATAAAATTTATGAACATAAAACAGAAGAATTAATAAAATAACTTTTTTATTATTATTAAAATAAATAATGTAATGCTACATTAACTCAAGCTCATCCAAACATGGTTAAATCTTGGGCACCTACGAGTAACAATCTCCCACTTGCACTAGAGCCAACTAGCTATGTCCTTTAATCCCGATGATCGAGTAAGGGTCTCATATTTCAACCGTAATAAAGGCTTAGTCTAGGGGTTAGCTATATTATCATCGGTGTGGACCTTTTCTATCCTTGTTTATCTTTATAACTAAGTGGTAGCAATACGAGTTTACCATAACTTGTTTATCTTTATAACTAAGTGGTAGCAATACGAGTATATGTTTGGACCATTGATGAGACCTTGATTCCTTAGCTTGTTCTATGGATCTTTTATTATCGACCATCAAGCTATATGACATGGAAATAAAACTTTTTTATTTTTCCATACTAAACCCTTTTAGTATCATGTCATTGTACCTTCGGAGACTTCTCACAATCCAAGTGATCTATCTTTATAGATCTATACTCTTAGATCGTAGGTTTCTCTTATATCATTCTTGGAAAATTTCTTCTATTTTCCTTAATCTTTTATTTGCAACATGATAATATTATAGTCGAGGTGCAATTTTGTGTCAAATAACCATGACTAGTAGGCTTTCATTAACTTCTTATATACACAAGGTTCGTCTTTATTTTGATGAATAATCAAACGCTTTGATCGTTTCATAAAACGTCGAATTTTATTCCTAGAGGCATGTTTAAGTCTATTAATGGACTTAGCATTTTGCAAATCTTATTTGTATGTTCTTAGGAACCACCAAGATGCGTCATTAACACATCCCTTTTTCATTTGTCTTATCTAGGAATCAATGTCTAACATTGTCATTTTAAAAATATTAGCTTTGTCATCCTTTTAGGGCTCACATCACCATGTGTCAAGATGAGAATATCATATCTTTTTTATCTTGTTGATAAATTTCTTTTGAACTTTAAGAAGTTCTTATGTTTTTTTTTTATGAGAGAGTTACAACACTTTATAATCCTTCTACTTTAGGATTCCTTTAAATTGTTAATTTGTGAGTCTACTCAAATCTTGTTGAGTTTAAATTTTCTCCCATTGTTTCTAACATTCATAAATTCCTTCCCAAGGAATATAGTATGCCTAGTAATGAACAACACTTTGTTCTAGTGGCAAGATATTGACATCTATAGTTTACTTTGGATATCTCATAATTTAGTACTTTATTGATTTTAAGTTTTAGTTTCTCTTTGTCAAACCCTTTGACATATACTTTATAGCCTCAAATCTTAAAGAAAGATTAATTCATTTTCTTTCCTTTCCCATATCTCATATGTGGTCTATTTAAATAAATTTAATTGGAATCCTATTCTTTGTAAAGGTTACGAGTAAAGAGTATTTGTCCAAAAGTAAGGATATTAATTTGACTCATTATGGATCGATCATATTTAACATGAGATATCTATAGAGAATCTCATTCTCCTTTTTGTGATCTAAAATTTTAGTATTCAAGTATTATTTCCTTGATCCAATCGAGATATCTTAATACTTTTGCTAGTTCATCACACAACTTTTCATGTCTAAACTTTTAAACATTTCTAATGCTTTGGACTTGTGCCTTATAATCAAAACACATGATCCATTATCATTAAAGGTTATGTGATAAGTATGTTCTCCTCTTGCTTTAGTGAAAATTGGCTTATATAAATCTCTATGTATAAGGTTTTAATTAATTAGTAACTCTTTCTTCTTTTCAACTAAAAAGGGAATTCATGTCTCTTTGTCAAGCAAATAAGATTCCTTAGGCATCATCAAATGATTCTAAATATCCTTTGTATAGATAGGTTGGATATAGGATTCATGCTTATATGACTAAGTTTGCCATTGTTACTAATTAGTGTTATTTAGATCATTTGAGTCCTTTTTTTTGTATTTATATTATGTACTTAGGAGTTATATTCAAAACTATTATTATCAAGATATTTTAATAAAAAAAATAATCTTTAAAAATAACTATTATTTTTAAATGCTTATTCAAAACAAGAAATGAAAATAAGACCTTTGTTCTCTACTAAAATAATAATAATTGAGTCTTAACACATTCCTACATGGTAGTTCTAGCTCATTAATTCCTACATCTAATGGTCCAACTCTTGATCCATTGTAGTCATGTTGGTAATCTTCCTTGTTGCTATCTTCTTTCCCTTTTCTAAGCTCCTATACATTTCAAAAATATAAGCACAACATCTAGTATCATATACTCATGAGGTAGAATTTAGAAATAAAAGATTAGCATTAATAACATAAATACCTAAGGCGGTGGTAGAACTCTTCTTTTGCACTTCTTCTGATACTCCTTATAGTTATACTTCCAATGCCCTTTCTTGTTGTAATGAAAGCAAACCGCATTCTTTGGTCTATTCTAAGCCTCGACCTTTTCCACTCCTCCAGTAGGCGTAGTTGAAGACTTCTTCTTCTTCTTAGGCTTTTTCTTATCCTTTATCGTGCCACTTTCCCTTATTAACTAGAAGTACATAGCTTTTGTTCTTCTTGTTAATTTTGAGCTAAGCTTCCCTTAGCATGGATAATAACTCTCTAGAGTCTTTTGTATGTGCATCATGTTAAAGTTTATGATGAACTCGTCCAAAACTATTGAGCAACGATTGCAATACTAGGTCAATGGATAATAGCTTATCATTCCAACTTCAAGTTCAACTAGCCTATTGATATAACTATCATTTCGGTGACATGCTTTTTAATGTTGGATCCCTCATGCATTCCGGCTCTAAAGAGCTTCTTGCTATCTCATAGCGCTCATGCCTAGTATTCTCCTCACGTAAGCTTTTGAGCTATACTATGATGTCAAAAACTTTTGAGCTTCTATGTTACTAACTATGCTCTAATGTCATAGCAGTAAGCATGATGCTCCGAGTAGTGATCACGTCATCTCTATGTTTGATCCATGCTTTATGAGCTTCAACTTGAACTAGAAGAGGCTCAATTAAGAGAGCTTTCTCTATCGTATAGAGAATTTTCTCATATTGGAGGACTATCCTCAAATTCATTTCATAGTCGCGGAAGTTTATGCCATTAAAGACATTACTTCTATTAATGTTGCCTATCATATTGTGTAATCTAATTGGATAGAAAAGTGTATGGTTTGGTTAATTACATTGCATAAAATAAAACAAGCATCAATTAAAGAAGTAAAATCTAAGTTTGCTCCTATTATTTTCTTCAAGTTCCGTAACCTTCAATATAGGACTCAAGAAAACTTTTCGATTTATTTTTTTAATGGGTCGGGATCCTATCTTTCATCATGCATTAGCCTTGATTTATCTCAACAAGCTATACATAAAGGATTAGGTAGGTAACTCCTTATCAATTACATCTAATGTGATTCCTAATTTCATTGGTATGACAACTCCTTATCTTATCACATCTTATATGAATACTAATCCTAGCTTATAAGTTTATCTTAATAAACCTAACAACTCATT
Source organism: Dovyalis caffra (assembly GCA_963924115.1). Lineage (NCBI taxonomy): Eukaryota > Viridiplantae > Streptophyta > Magnoliopsida > Malpighiales > Salicaceae > Dovyalis > Dovyalis caffra. The sequence continues at coordinate 1,700,611 of CAWUPB010000071.1, forward strand.
TAAGTTAAACCCAACGTTCGAGGAGATCGCATGGACCATGATTTGTTTCCCTCGAGGAAGAAGTAACCTTGAGTTATCTCAACAAGCCAACAACGATGAAAAGAGTTCCCACCTCATAACATTGAAAAGCAATTAACTTAATAATTTATTTGATGGATTTAATATGGGTTGTCTCATCCTAGCATGCATACTAAACAATAATCATGTTATTCCTAACATGCATACTAACATTGATCTCATAACATACATACATTTTATGCATGACTCAAAATCGATGAATGATAATGGATTTTTAGTACTAGCCTCCTCGAGCCATAAGGAGATTTGTGGGTTAATTCTCAATTGAAAAATTATTACAAATTCTTCATGAATGTCTTCATTCTTTGGTGTCTTCTCCTTGTATCTATTCTAATTCCTATCTTTTACTTTTATAATTATTTGAAATAAAAAAACTTGAGTTTCATTAGATGAAAAGAGAAATACGATAGAATAATAGAGAAGATAGGACACGTAGGTTCTATTTATCCAAAAAAATTATAAGCATTCACTCATAAAACTAGGTCGACTAATCCATATCATTCACCTATGCTTCAATCACATTAATACATGACATACTAATGAAACATATTTCATTCATTAAATAATTATAAATCTATGGTTTTGGTTATTTTATAAATTTATCAAAAATTTTATAAATTTCAATTTGAAAATTTTTTTAGGCCTTCGGGACTCGAGGATTCATAGGCTTCAAAGCCCAAACCCTCGGATTTGCATGCTCATACCGCTAGCTCACGACCACTAGCTTGGCGTGAAAGCGCCTAGCCGATGGCTCGTTGCATGCCTAATGCATGGGCTGGTAAGCTAACTAGCCTAACACACGAGTGCTTAGCCTCGCTCGCCTAGCGTGGGGGGCGATAGGGTTGTTGCGCATGTGAGCATCGACATCTAACATCGACCTCGTGTGCCCCTACTCATTTTTTTTATATCCAATACCAAAAATACAATATTTATAATCAAACATAGATAATTCATGCTATTAATCATAATTAACAAATCATATAATCAAAGATTCAATGGAGACACTTGGATGTCTTTATTGCTAAAGAATTTAGATCTATGTTACAAGAGATAATTCTTTATTCATTACTTTAATTCTTGCATATATAGTTAATTGATTCAATGGCATGATCTTAGGCCCTTTAGATTGAGGAATATTTTTTTTATTCCGTACCTCCATAGAATGCATGATCCTTCAATTGGAATCGTAGACTCTATTGAATCTTTAATTGTATGTTATGTTAATTATGATTAACTACATGAATTAAATATGCTTGATTATAAATCCGAGTGTTTTTGATATTTTATAGTAATTTAAAACTGAAATTTGCATTAAAATCGAGTGGGGCATGCGAGGATAACATTGGATGTTGGCATTCATGCACTAAAAAAAAGGAACCCATTAAGCTGGTTGCACGCTAGGCATGTAGCAAGCTAGGTGTGAGTTAGTGCATGCCAAGCACTTGAACGCAAGGCGTGCCGAGCCCACGAGCCGGACGAGCATGTGCAAGGGGCACCGGCTAGGCACTCGCGCGCAAGGTATGTTAAGCACATAAGCCGTGCATGCGAACGTGCCAGGCTTGTAGGTTAGGCACAAGCGTGCCGTGCCATAGGCTAGAGGTGTGAGTGCCGAGCTACAAACCAAGCGTGTGAGGCCACTAGCTAGGCACTCATGCACTAGGCCATTGGTCATGGGTAGGCGCGTACGAGCACGCCAAGTTAAGGACTTAAGCATCGAAGCCCGTAGGCTCTCAAGGTCCAAAACCCATAGGCCTAAAGTGGGCCCAAGGTCCGAAAAGTTTTAAAATTAAAATTTAGAGAAATTTTGATAAATTTATAAAATGACAAAAAATATAGATTTAGAATTATTTTATAAATGAAATATGTTTTATTAGTGTTCCATGTATCAATGTGATTGAAGCATAGGTGAATGGTATAAACGAGTCGACCTTGTTTTATGGAATGAATGTTTGTAATTTTTGGATAACTAGGATTAGCGTATCTTGCCTTCTCTTATTCTCAATTGTATTTCTCTTCTCATATTACTCCCTTGAATGTAACTCAAGGTTTTTTAGTCAAATATATGTAAAAATAAAAGATAGAAATTAGATTAAAAGTAAGGAGAAGATGCCAAAAAATGAAGACATTCTTGAAGAATTTGTAATAATTTTTCACTTAGAAATTTAACCCACTAGTCTCCTTGTGGCTTGAAGGGGTTAATATTAGAGATCCATTACCATTCATCTGGTCCTTTGACTCATACATGAGATGTATGTATGCTTTATGATTAATATTAATACACATAGAAAGAATATGATTATTGATTAGTATGCATACTAGGATGAGACCAACCAAATTAAATCCTTTTAAGTAAACTTATTAAGTTAATTACCTTCTAACTTTATAAGGATGAAAATCTCTTGGTCGTTGTTGGCTTGTTGAGATAACTTAAGGTCACTACTACCTCGAGGGAAACAAATATTAGGTTATGCGATGTCTTCGAATGTTAGATCTAACTTAAATGAGTTGTTGGGTTTGTTGAGATAACTCAAGATCCAATAAACTTGTAAGCAAGGATTGGTATTCATATAAGATATGATATGACAAGGAGTTGTCATAACAACAAGATTAGAAATTACATTAGTCGTAAAAGGTAAGGAGTTACCTACCTAATCCTTCATGTATGACTTGTTGAGATAACTCAAGGTTAATGCATGTTAGAGGATGAGATTCTAACCCACTATAAAAATGAATAAATTTTTTTCTTAATTACTATATTCCAGAGTTATAGAACTTGAAGAAAATAGTGGGTGTGAACATAGATTTTACTTCTTTCATTTATGCTTTGTTTTTATTTTATATAATTTAATCAGCCACTTTGAATGTTTTTCTATTATGTCAAAATGCATAGTATGATTGACAACACATTGATATGATAGATTATTGATGAAAGTAATGCCTTCAATGTCACAAACTTTCTTAATCGGGAAATGAATTTGAGGATAGTCCTCCAATATGAGAAAATTTCCTATACGATGAGAAAGCTCTCCTAACCGAGCCTCCTCGGGATTAAGTCGAAGCTCATATAGCATGGATCAAACATAGAAATGATACAATCGTTACTCAAAGCATCATATTTACTACTATGACATTAGAGGATAGGCACCAAACACGAAGCTCACAAGCTTTAGAGGTTATAACAAAACTTAAAAACTTATTTGAGGAGAATACTAGGCATGAACGCTATGAGGTAGTAAGAAAGCTATTTAGAGCTATAATGGATAAGGGATTCAATATCAAAAAACATGTAACTAAAACGATAGGCTATATCAACAAGTCGGCGTAACTTAAAGTTAGAATGGATGCCGAGTTATCTATTAACTTAGTATTGCAATCATTGCCTAATAGCTTTGGATAGTTTATCATAAACTTTAATATGATGTATATAAAAAAAGACTCTTAGAAAGTTGTTGTCCATGCTTAGGGAAGCTTAGCTCAAAATTAATAAGAAGAACAAGTGTTTTGTACTTCGATTAATAAGGGAAAGGGTGTAGTAAAGGGCAAGAAAAATCTCAAGAACAAGAAGTCTTCAATCGCACCTTCCGGAGGAGTGAAAAGTCCGAGGCTTAGAATAGCCTAAAGGATGTAGTTTGTTTTCATTATAATATGAAAGGGCATTAAAAACACAACTATAAAGAGTACCTATAAGGGGTGGAAAAAAGAGTTCTACCACCGCCTCGGTATTTATGTTATTAAAGCTAATTTTTTTATTTCTAAAATCCACCCCATAGGTATATGATACTATATGTGGTGCTCACATTTTTTAAATGTACAAGAGCTTAGAAAGAAAGGAAAATAGCTTCAAGGGAGATGACTTACACAACTACAATGGATCCATAGTTGGACCATTGGATGTAGGTATTTATGAGTTAGCACTATCATCTAGGAATGTGCTACGACTCAATTATTGTTATTAGTAGAGAATAAAGATGTTATTTTCATTTATTGTTTTGAACGAATATTTCATTTTAAAGAATAATAATAATTTTTAAAGATGAGTTTTATGAAAATATCTTGATAATATATATATGTTTTGAACATAACTCTCATATATGTAATATAAATACTAAAAGACTAAAAATGATCTAAAACAACATAAATTTATAGCAATATCAACTTAGCCATATAAACGAGAATCTCATATCTAATCTACTTACAAATGGATATCTAGAATAATTTGATGATGCCTAGGGAATCTTGTTTACTTGGAAAAGAGACTTGAATCCCTTTTAGTTGAAAAGGAGAAAAAGCTATAATTAACAAAAGCCCTACACATAAAGATGCATATGGGCCCATCTTCACCCAAGCAAGAGGAGAATATGATTGTCACATAACCTTTAATGATAGTAAATCATATTTTGGTTATAAGACATAAGTCCAAAATGTTTGAAAGGTTCAAAAGTTTAGACTTAAAGGTCAAGTGATGAACTAACAAAAGTGTTAAGGCATTTCGATTAGATCGATGTGATAAATACTTGAATGCTAAAATTTTAGATTACCTAAAAGAGAATGAGATTCTTTATAGACATCACATGTAAGATATGGTTGGTCCATAATGAGTCGAATCAATATCTCCATTTTGTTTTAGGATAAATACTTCTTACTATAACATTTATATTGAATTGAGTTCCAATTAAATCTATTTAAATAGATCTCATATGAGATATGGAAAGAAAAGAAAATGAATTCATCTTGCCTTAAGATTTAAGGCTATAAAGTATATGTCGGAAAGTTTGACAAAGAAAAACTAAAGCCTAAAATCAATAAAGTGCTAATTTTTGAGATATCCAAAGCAAACAAAAGGATGTCAATATCTTAACACTAGAATAAAGTTTTATTCATGACTAGGCATGCTATATTCCTTGTAAATGAATTTATGGATGATAGAAACAAGTTGAAGTAAATTTGAACTCCATAAGATTCGAATAGACTCATAAATTGACATTTTACCCAAGGAATCTTAAGTAGAATGGTTACAAAATGTTATAACTATCCCATAAAAAAAAAGAACTTCATAAGTTTAAAACAAAATTGCTAAAAGATAAAAAGATATGATCCATTTATCTCTACACATGGTGATGTAAGCCATAAAATGGATAACGAAGCTAAAACTTATGAAATAATAATGTCGGACATTGATTCTTAGAAAAAAACAAATGAAAATGATGCTTAGATGACACACCCCGATGGTTCTCAAGAACATGCAAATAAGATTTGCAAAATACAAAGGTCTATTTATGGACTTGAGCATGTCGTTAAGAATAAGAGTCGACATTTTAATGAGACAATCAAAGAGTTTGATTATTCACCAAAAACAAAGACGAACCTTATTTATATAAGAAGTTAGTGGGAACCTACTAGTCATGGTTATTCAATATGAAAAATTATAAAAACTATTTCTTGACTATAATATTATCATGTTGTACATTATAAAAGATTAAATATAACTAAAAGCAATTTCCCAAGTATAACGTAGGAGAGAAACCTAAAATCTAAGCATGTAAATCTATAGAGATGGATCATTTGAAATGTAAGGAGTCTCCCAAGGTAGATAGAATGATATAATACTAAAAGATTTAGTATGGAAAGATTTCATATAGCTTGATGGCTGGTAATATAGGATCCATAGAGCAAGCTAAGAAACCAAGGTCTCATCAATGATCTAAGCATGTAATACAAAGCTACCACTTGATTATAGAGATAAACATTCATGGCAATGTGAGGATAGAAAAGGTCCATATTGATGGCAACATAGCTCACCCTTGGCCTAAAGCATTTATCACAACCGAAACATGAGACCACTTACTCGATCATCGAAATTGAGGGACATGACTGATTAGCTCTAATGTAATTGAGAGATTGTTAATATAGGTGCCTAAGATTCAACCATGTTTGGATAGGCTTGAGTATTATATTATTACATCATTTATTTTAATAATAATAGAAGAAGTCTTTCAATTAATTCTTATATTTTTATATTTATTAATTTAGTAGAATTAGATAGAATTCCTTATGATATGCATTTGCAATAGTGATTGATAAAAGGATATGAGGCAAACACTAATGCATATAAATGATATTATTAAACATTCCAAGTCGTAGCATTGTTAAGAATAGACGTTGACTATATGCAGATAGACTTGTGAGTGCTATGCTCATACTATATGATAGCGAGTAGGACATGTCATTCCTTGTATGCTAAAGAAGTTATCACATTGCACATCGATGAATGTCTACTAAGGAAATCTATGGCCATAGTAGGAGTACACCAATAGAGCATAGTTGGTTTACTCTAAGAACTAAGAGATTTAGGAATCAAAGAAAACTTGTGTGATTATAATTGAATAAGACTTGTAACCAAGTTTGAGATCACACTCGTGATAAGTTGACATGAGGACTGAATTGTATGGTAACCATGCTTGTGAAAGATAATAATGAGTTAATTAATTATCCTAGAGAATTGGGTAGTCATGATGCCTTGCTAGAAGCCAATCTAGATTTATATATCAAGAGATAAAAGAGGAGTCTTTTGTTCTTAATACATTACCAATATATCTAGGAGTCTATTGAGTTACACGTATAAGTTTAAGTATTCACATGATTAAAGAGAAGAAAAGACATTGGAAAAAGTTTCCAATTTTGAAAGTTTTCTATTTTGAAAAAGGTTTTCAAAAATGAAAATTTTTCTTAAATGGAAAGTTTCCTAAAATGGAATGTTTTTTAAAATGAAAAGTTTCCTTAAATGGAAGTTTTCTAAAATGAAAAGTTTCTCATTTTAGAAATTAGTTTCCTAATTTAGAAGTTGGTTCCAAATTTGGAAGTAAATAACCTAAAATGAAAATGAGTTTCCTAATTTAGGTTAAAGGGTATTTTAAAAAATTATTTCCGATGTGGGTCGCCTAAAATTATCTAAAATTATTTATTTGGATCGTTCAAGTAAATTAATTGGACCAGAATGGTTTTGGCTAAATAGATTAATTAAAAGCTTTAAGATATTTTGGTGAGAGGATAAACATCAACCTTATTGGATAAAGATGAATGTTTTAAGGATAAACATCGACCTTATTGGATAAGGATGAATCTTTTAAAGATAAAGATCAAAAGCTCACATGTAAAATAACTTCTAATCCTTAGAAAAAAAAAAGCCATAAGTGCAATTAAGACTTATTTGTCGCCCCTCTTCTTGTCCTTAGAGGAAAAGAAAACTCTTCCCCTATAAATAGGAGGAGAGGTGCGATATAAAAAAAGAAAAAGAGAGAAATTCAACACACTTAGAAAATAAAAAGGGACATACGACTTAAATAAAAGAAGGAGAAAATTATTTTCTCTCTAACCCTAGTATGTCACCTCCTCTCTCTTCTTTTTGGATTGTCACAAACTTGTTTGGATTATATTTCTATAAGAAACATTAGACAAATCAAAAAAGGTGGAGCTAACACTTTACTAATTTTGAGTGCTTATTTATGGGTGCTTGAACTACGTGGATCATCAATAGAGGCCACACACTTGGACGACTTTATCGATAAAGAATTTAGATTTACATTACAAATGGTAATTCTCTATTCATTGCTTTAATTCATGTATATATAATTAGTTGATTCAATGACATGATGTTGGACGCTTTAGATGAAGAAAAGTTTTTGTTTATTTCACAACTCCATAGGATGCATGAACCTTCAAACTCTCCATGTCAATACATTTAACTCTAACAAACCAAGGTTAAAGTCTATAGATGCTATGGTCTAACCATCTATTTCAATAGTCCTTTAATTAATTATACTAAAAAAAAGTGATTTCTTCTCCTTAAATCATAAAACGTCATTACGTAACCTTACTTAATTATTATTTAATTCATAATGCATACATAGATATATTTCACTCTACTTTCTTAGTTGGCTAAATCAATCAAGCCTAACTAGTCTTTTTTTTTTTTTTTTTTGGGAATAGGGGTGGTTCTTTAAAATTAGATAAATAAAGCATGAAAAAAATACAAGAAGGGACAATCCAACCTAACTTAATATGTTGAGAGGGTAAAGAAACCTAAACCCTTGAAATAGGATGAGTAAGGAATGAATCCTATAATGAACAAATAAGCACACTATTTATAATAATTAAAAAGATCAAATCTATCTTCCGAAATAACCGTTTTATATATAGAAAGCATATCATTTATTGAAAATAGTGTCTTATGACAATTATCCCGAAAGGCCTAGTCCGTAAGCCTATTTGCAGATTTGTTACCTTTTCAAAAGCAATGCTAAATATGAACTCCTAAATGAATAATAGCCAAGCATTTCCTAAAAATATATATAAGATGCCAAGGACTCGAAACGAGTTTGGGAGATAGTACCCATAGTCAAAGATGAATCAACCTCCACAATGTCATATAAAATGTTATAATCTTTGTATAACTTTAAACCCTCCAAGTAAAGCTAAAGCCTCCCCATAGAGTTAGTTCCTGGACAAAAAAAGAAAAAGAAAAAGAAAAAAAGAAAAGGTCATGGTAAGATTTCCTCTATCATCACTAATCAAGCCTCCACTATTACATTGGTTGTTTCTTAAAGCCTTATTAGTGTTAAGCTTTAGCTTACCCATCGGAGGTAGCATCCATTTGATCCAATACCCTTTGATGGGATAAGAAGACATAAGAGAAAAACCTAAGGCACCTAGACATTCATTGTCATGCAAGGAAGAAATGTTTTGGGCGTAATATATTTGATAGTTAACTTTGTGCTTGATTTTTTGCCAACATATTTTTTATCCATAAATACTGATTTGTTCATGGCTAACTACAATTCCCATCAATATACGAGTTACAAATAATCATCCTTGTAAAAGATTTTTGTGAAGAAACTTTACCTTTGTAAAACTAGACCGAGGCTAGGTGATTAATGTTCTTGACCTCCTTTTAGACATCCATTATACTCATAAAAAAATGCCACGAGTACCTAGCTATCTCTCTATATAGGAAAAGGTGGTTTATGGATTCTATATTTTGTGAATAGTAGTAATGACATTTTAAAATCAAAGGAATTCCACACTTTTTATTATTCTCATCCACAACCATCGTATTACATAATAGCTTTCAAACAAAGAAACCTATTTTTCATGGAATCCATTGATTCCAAAGACTCCTCCACCATGTAAAGTAAGTAGCAACTACCCTTATTGCATTATGATAATCTTTAGTACCGAAAGTTTCAGTTTTAGAACCTATAAAGCATAACTTATCCTCTATATTCTTGTATAGAAACAAAAGATCTAGCTCTTGTTGGACAAGAGCGGGGAGTGCATTATACACCGATGAATTTTTAATGGCTTACTTAATAGTTATTTTTAGGTCTCTAGTGGGAGATGGGAGATCGGTAGCTATCCATTTGTCTTTTCAAAGCTTTACATTACTAGACCCAATAACCCGGATAGAGTGTTCCCGAAGGTAGACAATATGAGGGAGTAGTGCCTTCCAAACCAATGATCCTTTATTTCTCGCTTAAATATGCTAAGAGCCCTAATTCACCATATGTTGCTCTCATATATGAACTCCATAATGATGAGCTAGTCGAAATTATCATACAAGCTTCCCTTTTATTGAGAGCATAACTTCATGTAAATTTTTTATGCTAAGACCCCTCTTGAACAAGGAGTGCTACGATTTTCTAATTGACCTAGTGATGCTTTTTTTTTCTCCTCCATTATTCCATAAAAGTTAAGAATATAGCTTTGCATTCTACTCAGTGATGCCTTTGGAATGGGAAGAACCCTCATTGAATATATGAGGATAAACGTTAGCATCGATTATATTAAGGTTACTTTGCCATATGTAGATAGTGATTTGCCTTTCTACCTAGCCATCTTATCTTTGATTTTGTTCTCTAACACTACAAAGAACTCCATTCAAGTCCCACCTTTAAATAAAAGGATACCTAAATATGTTATTACTTGAGAAGAAGGAGGAAACCAATCCATGTTGCTAGTAATGATTTCCTTCCTAGAGGCAACTACTCGCTATAAAGGAAAGAGCTTTTTCTCCGATTCACCAACTATCAACTTATTGTCAAATACTCTTGTAAAAGATTTTGCATTTTCTCTAGGTCTTTCTTACTACCATTACAAAATAATAACATGTCATCTACAAATAATAGATGAGAAATTAAAGATATTAAACTACTAACATAATAAGGAGAAATCATTCACTATTCTATCCTTGCATTTAACTTTCTATTGAAGGCTTCCTATGTAAGGTGAATAATGCTAAAGAGAGTGGATCCCCCTACCTCACCTCATGTGATGATTTGAAGAAGCCAAAACGCTTGGAGTTCAAGTTGATTATATACCAATAATTGCTTGGACATTTATATATTAGATCACACCTACTTCTAAAGAATCCAAAAAATTTTAAAACTAGTAAGAGAAAGTCCAATTCTAATCTATCATAAGCTTTGGCCATGTCCACTTTCAAAATTATATTTCCCTCGTGAACTTCCTATCAATGTCGATAAGCATCTCTTACGTCGGACCCATATTCTCATATATCAACCTCCCATTTACAAATCTTGATTGCTCATTAGAGATAAAAAAAAAAAAGGTTGAATCTCACCTAATTTATCATTTATGATATAGGAAAAGATTTTGTAAGTAAAATTACATAGGTTAATGGGTCTCATATCAAGCAAAGTTAGTAGGCTTTGAGCATTTTGATATAAGAACCATGAAGGTAGCAAGTGGTTCCTTTTGGTATCTCTCCCTCCTTAAAGACCTCTTAAATGACATCAATCACATTATCGGTAATGATTTCCCAATAAAATTTAAAAAATATACCCGTAAAACCATATGGACCTGAGTACACTTAGGTCATCTAAGTATAAAAACTACTCGTCTTGATCTCTTCTATTCGGGGGATGCTCATGAGATATGAATTTTTTTATTAGAAACCAGTTCAATAATCTCATTAAGGAAGGATAATGACATGTGATGCGGTTCACTCTTAAGGATGGCTTGTAAGTACTCCACTATTGCGGCCCTAGGCTTATTATCCTCTATACAATCACAACCATTCTCAAGTGTAAGTGAAAATTTTAATTTAAGTGATCTAATTAACCTTCTCGAGTACCTCTTTTTTGTCAATGGACCCTAAACCCTAAATATTCCATATTAAGCTATTTATTAGGGAAGAGAAAAGAAAGGCTACCTATTATGAGTTCCATTAGATCTAGTAGTTATTCCTCCATTGATCTACATAAGACTCTTAAGTATCTTATTCTTTTGTTTTTTAGAAACCCCTCTTTCTTGTTGTTCTACTTGCTAAATCTTTTTTTGAAAGATTTTTGTTACCCCATGGTGAGTGGCTATAAACTTAAAGCTTCATTCTAAAGTTACATACGGTTATAATGACTACAACCTTATCCAAGTATCCCAACACCATCCATGCTACCTTGATTTATCACAGACTAGGGTATTAAAAGAATTATGTTTTGATACTTCTCTAAATAGATTTAAAGTGATGAGAGTTATCTTGTCTTGGATATTAGCTATATGTTCTCGTAGATGCCAAATAAGAGTATGATCTCGCGTAGGCCTTCTTAATGTGTGGGGCTAGTGTAGTTGGCTCATGGGTTGGAGAATGTAAACTTATCGAAACTAGGACTAGTGCAAAGAATCGAACCTCGCCTCATTTCTACATGTAACCCTTTTGAATAAGTTAAGTAAACCTTATTTTTTGTAGCCACCGTAGAATCCCCTCAATTATTTTTATGGCTAGTGTGCTAAGAGTTAAACTTTGCCTATGCTTTCAATCTCTCGCTACATGACATTGTATTCCCTATAAGTCTTAGAACTCGGTTCAGCTACCAACCGTAAGTGAGCCTTTGAGTAAGTCCCTTCTTCAATCTATGAAATGTTATCGGTATGTTCATGGGAAGTATACTCTACATCTCTACATGGTACCGTATAACCTAATCGAAGGTAAAGCTAGAATAGCAATAAATCTAGTAACTAAGTAATTCGAGTTTTCGCATGCGTATTCTCCAAATTGGATGTGTATGTCATAGTTTTTGTGTTCATTATAGTGGTCCACCCTTTAGTTTTATATGAAGTTTACTCAAAAATTGCATCTCCATGGGCTTGTAAATTATGCTCGTATGGAACTATACTCTATGATATAGTTAGACACCCGCTTCCGATGTCAAAAACTCTTGGGTCCTAAAATTAGGGACCTAAAGTAATATGGGATAGATAATAATTTTAGTGGGAATAGTAGTAGAGCTATTTGGTATAGGACAACTCTTGATGACACCATTTCATAACTCTATGACATTAGGAATGTGTGTAACACGTCCGGATACATTTTGTGCATATGGATCCAACTCTCTTTGTATGGAACTATAACCCCTAGTTGAAACAATTCCAATATCACCTCTTGAAATAATTTGTGCCTTGAATGTCATATCTTTTTAGTTCGGCTAACAACTATTGTGAAGGGTTGTTCGAATGTACTTGGTAACATTGAGTATTTCCCTTGTTTAGTGTCATATCCCTTTAGAATCGAAGCCAAATCTTATATAAGGGAACAAGGTTCCATAATTCCTTTACCCTTAGAAATGACTGGAAGGAGGTTTTCTTTATCCGAATTATAAGGAAGCTTTGTACTCCCATAAGGTTATTGCCTTATGTCCTTTTCTTTTCCAGAAGCTATACTTTCTCTACCTTAGGCCGATGTGACTTCACTACCTAAGTAACTCGGTGGAGCTCGTCGCATCAATGATTGCTTATTTTAGGGAAGTTTATGATAACTACTTGTTGAATAACCTTGTAATCCATAACAAAAAATGATGTTGGACTCCACAATAACGAAGCTACTAGATGGTATGGTTTTATCATTACCAACCGATATCCATACTCTTGGAGGAATATAGGCTATTAGATCAATTTCAACATACACCCTAAGCATGCACTAGATGGGAACCCATTCTCGTTCGTCATTTGGACATAAGAGATATCATAAAGGTTATATGAACTTTTGTAAAAAGGTAGCAAGAAAGAATGAGATGGATAGGCTTGGGAGTGTAATCCAATCTATTACCATTGAAGACTCAGCTTTTGTGTTGAAAGATGAATCGATTTGAACAATCAAAAGAGGTAGTTTCCTATAAGATGAGCATCGTGAATCTAGGCCTTGATTAAATCTTCTTTGTGAAATAGTCCAATAAAAACATGGTGAGGATTAATAAGACTAACCATAGGTGATTTGTTTAACCCCTAGTGTTGCTAAATATATTGTTGAATTTTATTGATCGGGGGACATCTTTTAGAGAATTTTACCACCCAAGAGAACTAAAATATTTTACTAGATGTTGAAGATTTGTATTTGAGAAAATCCTAACTAGCTCTCCTTCAATATATATATATATATAAGGGCTCAAGAGTAATGACAAGGGGAAACAATGCTAAGATTTAGCTTGGTGCATGGCAACGATAGCATAAGACCCTTTAGGGTTTGAAGGATGTTGAACTAGAGTATCCGGAGCGAGAGGGAGGTTTGACATGATTTGTGAGGGCTAGGGTCGTGTGTTTAGTGATGACAATCTCTACATATGTTAAAATAGGGTTGATGAAAAGAGGCTATGTGATAAGTTTTAAGGTATTTCCCGAGTGAGGGATCCGCATTAGTAATATGTGTGAGAGAGACAAAAGAGCTTATAGGCATAAAGGAGGATGAGAGGGGAAGGGAAGGAGATGTCTCCCCCATAAGGGATCCTAGGGATGAAGCTATCAATGGTAGTAGGGTTCAATTTCCTCTTTAGTTTCCAGTCAAAACATGATTTACCTATTTCATCAAACACCTTAATTGATTTATTTTCCTATAACATAATTTTTCCTTTACTTTATCTAATCTTAGCCGAATGGTTCATCCCAATGAACCGATTCCTTAATCTTATCCTTCTCCCATTCAATCTCTCAACATTACCAACCAATCATTAATCATATCATTCCACATAAACCTCTAAATGTCCAATTCATAACAAAATAACAATTAATCATTTGAATCATTAAACTATTTGTAATATAGGTGAGATCCCACTTACCAATCATTATCACAATGTTCAATCGATCATCAATTAAATAAACCAAACACCCATTAAACATAAATCATTCAATTGCACAATTTGAAACCTAGTGTTCTAAGCAAAGAATTACACCAATTCAATGCATAATCATCCAAAGTCTTATGGTGAGTTGAAGTTACATTTACCCGAGTATCATTGATGCTTAGTTTCACTTAATCCTTATAAAATCTTCCCTCCTTCTTCTTCCTCTTACTTTTGGCCAAGGTTCCTTTCTTTCCCTCTCTTTATACTTGTTTTCTTAGATCTTCTAATAAGATTTTATGGGTGGGTTAGTGTTGATTTTAGGTGGAATTTGGGTGGGGTTAGCTTAATTTCTTCTATCTCTCTCTTCCCTCAACTTTTCCTCCTCTCTTCCCCTTATTCTTTTTTCTCGATTGCTCCAGCCCAAGAATTTTTGTTCCTAAATTAAAATTTTTGAAAAAGTTCTACCCGAATGGCTGGTTCTAATGCTCCTCGATTTCACTAGCAATTGTCACTTTGATCCCCGACTTTATAATCCATTTAATCACAACCCTATAATTTGGCTTCTTCACTTTTAATTACAATAATCTAGCCCTCATTTAAGGTGATTTCCAAATTAATACTAATTTCTTGACTCCTATAATTATTTAAATTAAATAGCTAAACCTTTAACCTTTACAATTTCCTCCCTAAAAATAATTCAATTAAATCCCAAAAGTTTAGTACCTTAAAAATTAATCATCCATGCTTGCTAAATTAATTCTAAATTATTTCCTACTTTTATACATACATATATAATTATTCGGGAGGTTTTTTTTTATGTCAAGGGTAATATATATATATATATATATATATATATATAATCTCTTAAAACTTTCTTTCGATATTGAAAGTCATATAATTTTAAATTATAAAAACATCGGGAATTACATGCGTGCATATTTTTTTGTTACTAAGCCAAGTGCACAAGTAATTTTAATAACGCATTTATTTTTTAGCTTAATTTATAATTTACTTAGTACCTCTATCATTATTGTCATCGTTACAAAAAAATACTACACTTTAAATGCTCAAATCAAAAAGCTTGATCACTAAACTTATTTATATCAATTCTATCCCATCTCGACTTACTATAAGAAGTTCAGCAAGTTTTGATTACAGCATGTTTATGGCACCCATGATATGTTGGTCAATTTTCTTCCTAGACATAGGAAACAATTTTTATTTTTTGTAACTTTCTCCATTGACCACCATTTATTCCGCAAATGGTAATCATAATTAGATCTTATATGCCTCTTATTGTTTTTAAATTTAATCTTAATTGGACTTTATATATATATATATATATATATATATATATATATATATATATATATATATATATTTGGATTAAATGACATAATTTTAAATTTGTCTAGACATGTATGTAAAATGGTTTAGAATTTTTTAAATGTAAATTTTAACCAATATAGAGTACTTAAAATTGCCATCGATAAGTAAAAAAAAAAAAAAAAAGAAGCCCATGATCATGATATGGCAAATATTTATTAGAAATTATTGGACAAAATTTTCAATCTCAAGACAATAAATTTCTTTAAAAAAAAAAAGCTACATTTTTGGTACCTATTTTTTAATTTTTTTCTATTTCAATGCCTATTTTTTTTCTATTTCAATAATTTTTTTTTAGCAAATCGTGAGAAGTTTGTTGGGCAAAAAAAAATAATAATAATAATCAAAGATCGGACACCAAAAAAGCATTTCTCTCATTAAAAAATATGTTAAATGACAATTACTTAAATAGTTACGTACTATTTTGAACTAATTATTTTTATATTTTTTAAATTTAAAACATTAACCATAGGCAATATATCATTAATTAGAAAAATTATGAATAATATAATAGATTCATTATTAATAAGGAAAAATTGGAGACTTGATCCATGATAGAATGACATATTGAAAACCTAGCATGTTAAACTGATAGGAGCATTTTTGTAAAAAAATAAAATAAAATCATGATATTTTCAAACAATTTAGTATAAAAAATTGATCGAAAGATAAATTAAAAACTGACTTAAATAACAAGGATATAATTAACTTATTTTAAAATATAAAAATATATTGGAAAACTCAGCTATCATATAAGGACAAATCAGCTTATTAACCCTTCATTATATCCTTTTTTTTTATTTCTAGTTTGAAAATGTTTTAAGATATATAGATAACGATAGTTGTTGGATTTAACCAATGACACTAACATCGTACATCGACTCTATCAAGGCATAACTCCTTGATAAATGAACTTTTTGTTTGTTAAGATATGCCATAAATTAAAGCATTTTAATAAAATAAGTAATATATATATATATATATATATTGATTATTGTTTTTTAAAAAAGGATTGTTGGAGTATTATATATATATATATATATATATATATATATATATATATATAACTTTGAATTATATTGATTATTTTCTTTTTTTTAAAAAAAAAACTATTTCAAATTAGTGTAAGTTATTGTTTTGAAACAATATTATATACTATTTCAAGATAGTTGAAAAGCTATTTTCTAAAGTCATTGTTATGAATTGTATAAGAAAATAACTAAAATTGTTTCTTTATAGTTTGATCATCGAAAGGGTTTTTTTTTTTTTTAATACTTACAATTATTAGATCAAATGACTCTTTTATTTAATCTATATATGCTTTTGTTTTGATCAAATGAAAAGACATCATATACATTTTTAGATAAGAAAAATAACTATTGGTTTTGTCTTCTTTAGTCTCCCACTCAAAAACCTTTTTTTTTTCATGCATTAGAAATTTGCTTACTTGGTGGTACTATATTTTTTAGTTTAACTCTTACAAATAGTGCAAACTTCTTAGATACAATATGAAGGCTGACTTTGTTGTATTTTTGAGATGATGTACGAGTATACATTTGATTCGTTGCATAAAAAATTTTTACGAATAACACATATCATTTTTAAAAAGCAATTTGATTTGAGCCTTAAGATAATCATCTATAAATTTTGAAAAAAATTATTTTGGTATTTTCAACATTCATGACTTTAGATAATATCATTCTTTTTTTCCAACACTATGACATCGGTTTTGTGATGATTTGATGCAAGCTAAAACTTCAAATCAAATTTATGATGTGTGACCAAAATTTTCCACCAAAATAATCGAGCAATTCGAAGCTAAACAAGCTCGAATAACTTTTGTTTTAATTAATTTTGGCAAGGTTTGAAACTTTACTACAATATAGGTTAATATTGATTGATACCACCACCTTGATTGATTAAGTTAAGGATATAGAAAACATATTCCTAAGCCAAGAATAAGGACAAGTAAAATTTTGGTGAAAAAGTCTCACAAAAATTTTATTCAATAATTCATACAAAAAAAAACATTTCTTCATTTTAGATAATAATGTGTGATTACTCACTCATAGAATTGACCAATTAGGATAATAAAAGGTGTGACAAAAAACTTTCCAAAATGGGCAAGGTAAATTTCAATCATACCTTAAATAAAACAAGATAAATCTCTAGGCCATAAGTGAAGGAGTGGGAGAAGGGCGTAGCAGAAAAAAAAAGATCGGTGTGATCTCATCACACCTCAAATTGATGTCCCATAACCCATAATTCAAAAATCAGCTAAAGAATATCTAGAACACACATAAACCTAATATCACATGATAGAAAACTACATCTTGTAGCATAGTAAAAATGCATCAATTTTGGTCTTTAGTTCCACAATTGTGAAGCCTCTAACCTACCCACATGAACTCTACACGATTGAGCCTTTAGTTTAGGGCTTGGTTTGCTAGTTTGATCACCTCTTAGAATTGTATAAAACCGATCTTTAGCTCCCAGTAAGTGATCTAGCTTGAAGTGATAATGGTTAAGATGTCCTCGAGCTTAAGTCATGTGTCTTAATTCTTGTAACAAACCATTTTCTTGAGTCTTACACTTATAGAGATAGAGATGAGAGAATGCAAGGCACGTTCTCTAATTCTCTACTTTCACTCATTTAACATGGATGGAGAAGCTTATATATATATATATATATATATATATATATATATATATATATATATATATATATGTATATATGTATGTATGTATGTATGTATGTATGTATGTATGTATGTATGTATGTATGTATGTTGATAAGTGTTTCTTACACTTGTAATCATACATGTATTAATCAAGACACATAATCTTCCACTAAGATTATGTTTCTTACTTTATTAATCAAGACACATAGTCTTTTACACTTGTCATCAATCATGCATGTATTAATCAAGACACATAATCTTCGACTAAGATTATGTTTCTTGCTTTATTAGTTAGTTGAGTTTGGTTTGCTATGAAAATACGACTAATAAATCTTAGCATAACGGGCTTAACACCAAGCCCAATCTTATGGACTAATCTTCTTACCTAGCCCACCTATTATTTAAGCCCATCCCATGTGCTGAATTTCTCCATTGAGCCCATATTTATAGTTAGGTAAACTAAGCCCAATGACTCTTAATTTATATCTTATATAAATCAAGTCTTGATATACTTATCCTAACATGGATTAAACTTTAGAACATGCTAGGGACCTTGTAAATTCAATTACACATTTAATCTTATTATTTCTAATTAATTAATTAAAGACCTTAATTGATAATCAAGACAATAATTACTTATTTGATAAAAGCGCTATTATGTGTGACTTTCTAGGTTCATGTCTAATTAGTAATTTGAGTATGATATTAACTCTTTGACATCATGAGAAAACTCCTTTCTCTCGTTAAAGGATACTCCCAATGTATTTATAGTCCTATAAGTCATGAGTGACACCTAGCATAGCATATCATGACTACCTAATTAGAGATAAATGTATTAAATTGGTTAGATACATTGAATGAAACCAATGATAATAATTATAGCACACTCGGAATCCTTTCATTAAAAGATCCTAATCTTAGCTAGGTTTAGGTAAATGTTGAACCCTAATTACTTAGATATTATAGCCTCATCTCGGTTCTAATTCTTGATATTATAAAACTCTTACTAGATGCTCTTTTCTAGTGAATCTATATGTCTTGGCCGTAAACTTTATTTATCAACGAGTAGCCAAATAGTATAGGATCTTATCCTTGTCTACTCAAGGTAATGAATTCCATTTTGACTAAACATTTACCTCTTACACACAACTAACTAGGGCCACCACATGTCATATAGCCATACTTGACTAGCATAGATATGTAAGCAATAACAAACCCTAATCATCTACGTGTGAGATAATCATGTCACCTTAGGTCAAAGAATTATATGCACTATTATAATCTAGATGATGAATCATTGATAAATAGTAAGAACTTCATGCTATCACCATCTAATATCATTATTCAATCTACTCAATAAGAGTATCCATATGTTTGTTTTAATATCACATATCAAATAGTATGAAAGTCATTATTAGAAACAAACAAAGGTGAAAGTCTTTCAAAAAAATGATGCCCAATCAAGTATCCTATGACCATGAACTTTTTAAAGTATTTGTTTCGAAATATCTATCACTCATATTCTAAACATCTTTAAGAATAGATATTCTAACAATTTACTTAAGGATTATATTCAAAATAATAACAACTTTCATATAATGAATATATCTTTTGTTGCTATAAAGGGATAATTATTTACGGATCACACAAGTACATATGGCTCTTAGTACATATGGCTCTTGGGCATACATATCTAACAATCTCCTACTTACACTAGAGCCATTCACTTAGGTATGTAAGAACCATCCTATCATGATTATTTTCCAATGACTAATGTGTTATGGCCTTCGTTAGTAGATCGGTAAGATTCTCAACTAGCACTACCATCTACAAGGCTACATCAGCTCTTCTAACAATCTCTCTAATATTATGATAATGCCTTTCTATGTGTTTGTAATTCTGGTGGTATCAAGGTTCCTTTGTTAGAGCTATGACATTATTTTTATCATAGTAGAGACAAATTCGTGACTTTATAAAAAGAGCCATACCAAGTTTTTTCACAAACTTTCTAATCCAAACAACTTCTTTTACATCATCTAATACAACAATATACTTAGCTCTATAATAGAGTCTATAATAGTACTCCATTTAAAATTCTTCCAACATATTGCACCTCCATTATAGATGAGGATAAACCATGAGATAGACTTTCTATCATCAATATCCGAATGAAAATTAGAATCTATAAAACCATCCAATCTCAAGTCACCTCTTCCATATATCAAAATAAGATCCTCTCGTTTTTCTTAAGTACTTTAGGATTGCTTTGACTATATTTCAGGTGTTTTGAACCTTGATTGGATTGAAATCTACTAGTCATACTAATAAAATATGATATATCCGATCTAGTACATAATATAGCATATATAAGGCTTCTAATAGCTAAAGTATAAGGAATCTTTGCCATTCTTCTTTATATTTGGGTGTTTTAAGAGACACCCTTTTAGATAGATGGATATGATGCCTTACTAGCAACAATCATTTATCAAAATCAAGCAAGTTAAACCTCTTCAATACTTTTTCCATGTACAAACTTTGAGTCTTATTATTCTCTTCGATCTATTGCTATGGATATGAATACCAAGACTATAAGTTACATCTCCTAAATTTTTCATGGAGAAAGTATTAGATAACTAGACTTTTATAGTGGTAAGCATATCTATGTCATTGCTTATTAACAAAATCTCATCCCCATACAAGATAAGAAAAGTGAGTGCACTCCTACTAATTTTCTTATAAATGCATGGCTCATCTTTATTTTTGATAAACCCAAAAGATTTAATGGCTTCAATGATGGTTATAGCTCTTTAAAGCTTGTTTAAGACTATAGATGGATCTCTTAAGTTTACACACCTTGGTACTATTCTTAGATTCAAAACCCTTAGGTTATACAATGAAAATGTTTTTCTTAATGAACCTATGAAGGAAAATGGTTTTGACATTTATTTACAAAATCTCATAATTATATCCTAATAGATTTAAGCATGGTTCTTGGTGAGAAGGTCTCCTCATAGTCAACCATTTGTATAAGGCTAAACACTTTAGTTATAAGCCTTACTTTAAAGGTCTTTACATTTATGTAGGAGCCAAAGATACAACCTTGTTTGGATGATTTAACTTATTATAATATTGCATTTTTTATTTAATTAATAAAAAAAGTCATTCTATTAATTTTTATCATTTATATTTTTATAGAATTAAATAGAAGTCCGTATGATATGCATTACGGTAATGATTAATCAAAAGATGTGAGATAAATATTAAAGCACTTAAATGATATCATTAAATATCTCAAGTTATAGCATAGTTAAGAATGAATATTAACTATATATGTTAAGACTTGTGAGTGTTATGCTTATGCTATAAGATAATAGTAGGAGATCTCACACCTATTGGCATGGTAACACCAAAGTAAGCATTTAAGTGGTTAATGTCGGAAAACAAATCACCGGACATGACTCATCATGAAAGAACCTATTTGATTTGGTCTATGGGAATCTCATATGAGATGGGCACAACTAGTCCTTTGACTTGAAGTTATCACATTATCTCATTAATAGATTTATGTACTTTGACACTCATTCCATCGGGCTTAATCAAGAGTTGCAAGTTGGTGATTCGTTGGGTGCACAAGGAATATAATGAAGATAGATGGATGATTAAGATTGGACATGGCATCCCTTTCATGCTAAAAGAGTTATCATATTGCACTTTGATGAATATCTTCTCAAGAAATCTATAGCCATAGTGGGAGTATACCAATAGAGCGTAGTTGGTTTACTCTAAAGCTAAGACATTTGAAAATTAAAGAAAACTTATGTGATCATAATCAAGCATACTATAATCTAAGTTTAAGATCATACTATGATAAATTGATATGAGGATTGAATTGTATCATAACCATGCTCATGATAAGTAATTAAAGATTAATTAATCCTCCTAGAGAATTTGGTATTCATGATGTCTTACTAGAGGCCAATCTTGATTTATGTTTCAAGAGATGAAAGAGGTGTCTTTTACTCTTGATACATTGCCAATATATCTAGGAGCCTATTGAGTCACATGCATAAGTTTAAATATTCACATAATAAAAGAGAAGGAAAGATTTTGAAAAAAGTTTTCAATTTTGAAAGTTTCTTATTTGGAAAAGGTTTTTGAAATTAGAAAGTTTCATACTTTAGAAAAAAGTTTGTTAAAATGGAAAGATTCCTATTTTATACATCAGTTTCCTAATTTGAAAGCCGATTACCTAAAAAGAAAATTAGTTTCCTAATTTATGTTTAAGGGTAATTTGAAAAATCATTTTCTAATGTGGGTTCTATTAAAATATTCGATCTAAGTTATTTGGATAGCTCAAATTATCAATAATCAATTAGGTCAAAAGTG
The DNA here is from genome assembly GCA_963924115.1 of Dovyalis caffra. NCBI lineage: Eukaryota > Viridiplantae > Streptophyta > Magnoliopsida > Malpighiales > Salicaceae > Dovyalis > Dovyalis caffra. The sequence continues at coordinate 1,723,268 of CAWUPB010000071.1, forward strand.
TTTAGGTCAATAAGGTTAATTTAAATGCCCGTAAGATATTATGATGGGAGGGTAAACTTGAGCCCTATTGAATAAGACTCGTGGTTTAAAAGAAAAAGATCAAACAAGCTCACACATGTTGTAACTCCTTATTCTCGGAGGACAATGATGTCGTACCTTATATAAATAAAGAGAGAGAGGTGGCAAATGAGGGATAAAAAAAATAAAAAAAATGGTAAAAGAAAAGAAATGAAAGAGAAAATGTTTTTCTCTCCAAAAGCTTGTATTGTTGTATCCCTCCTTAAAAGCTTGAGTTGCCATAAAAAACCCTAACCGATTTCTTTAGAAAGAAAATCAACTATATAAAAGGACTAAAGCTAGCACTATATGATTTTTGTGGCTTACTTTATGGGTGTTTAAGTTATATAGATTATTAATAGAGGTCGGACACTTGGACTATTTCCTTTCCACTTCATTATTTTTCTACACTACTAGAGGTCTTCTTTCACCCATATTTATATTGATGTTAATATATGATTAGTTGATTCAATGACATGATCTTGGAAAACTTAGATGGAAATTTTTTTTATTATTTTATTTCACACATCTATAGGATTTATGATCCTTCGATTGGTATTAGTGTATCCATTGAATCTTTCATTGCATATTGTATTAGTTATGATTAACTACATGAATTTATGTTTCTAATTATAAATCTTAGGTTTTGGTATTTTAGAATTATTTCATTATTTTTTAAGCTAAAAAAAGGTTAATGTGAGAGCCGTCAACATTGGACATTAATGCTTGTGTGCATGACAACACCGAGCTTAGGTGCGCTCGAGCATACTAGGCCTATAATTGGACATGCTAGGCTTATGGTAAAGCCAAGCATATGCCCAAGCTCGGGGTAATGCCAAGCATGCACTAGGCATGCACAAGGGCTAGGCGTGCCTTGTGCATGCCGTGCACATACGATAGCAATAAGCACCAAGCTAGGCATGCATAAATACGTCAATCATAACGACGGACACACACAAGTGTAGTACAAGCTAGATAACGCATCCGCGAGAGTGCTTAGCCTATTGGCACCAGGCCATTTAGGCACTACCTTGTGGGTAGCCAAGCTAGTTTTAGGCACTAGCTAGCTACCCTATGAAGGCTAGTGCTAGGCACTAGTTGGTGGCCGCACTAGGCTAAACGTGAGTAAGCATGCCATGATGGTGGTAGCTACTAGCCATTACTAGGCACTAGCTAGCTAGGGTGTAGTACCTCACTGAGCCTCTTAGGCCCAAAAGATCATGGGTCCAAAGTGGGCCTAAGACTCTAAAAGTCCGAAAAATTAAAATTTTAAAAAAATTTTAATATTATCTACAAAATGCTCAAAACCATATTTTTATAATTATGATCAAAATAAAATTTTCTTTATTTATATGCCATGTACCAATATGATAGAAGCATAGGTGAATTGTATGGATGAGTCGACCTAATTTTTAAAAATGTATGTTTGTAAATTTTTGATTAAATAGGGCCTACATGTCTTGCTTTCTTGATTAGTCTAATATATTTCTCTTCTCATTTTATTCTCTTCAAATGTAACTTGAGCTTTCTTATTCAAGGAAATATAAAAGTAGAAGATAGGATATTATAATAGATGTAAAGAGAATAAGCTAAAAAGAGAAGGCAATCCTAAAGAATTTGTAATAATTTTTCACCTAGATTCTTGATTTACTAGTCTTCTTATAGCTCAAGGGGATTAGTAGTAAAGTCCATTACCATTCACCGATCCTAGAGTCATGTATGAGATATATATATTTATTGTACAATTGATAGTATCCATGATAGAATTAATGTGATTGATAACTAGTATGTATGCTAGAATGAGACCTACCATATTAAATTCTTTAAAATTAATATCAAGTTAATTATGATTCAACTTTATGAGGAGAGAATTCTCTTGATCATCGTTAGCTTATTGAAATAGCTTAAGGCCCATCGAATTTGTTGGCAAATTTTGTATTTATGTAAGATATGAGATGATAATGAGTTATCATGCTAATGAGATCGGGAATTGCACCGAATGCAATTGGTAAGGACTTACTTACCTAATCCTTCTTGTATGACTTATTGAGATAACTAATGGTTAATGCATATTGGAGGATGAGATCCTAACCCACTAAGGGAAACAAATCAAAAATTTTTCTAAAGTCTTATATTAAAGGTTATAGAACTTGAAGAAAATAGTACGAGTGAACATAGATTTTACTCGCTTAATTTATGCTTTATTTTATTTATGTAATTCAATTAACAAAATCGTATACTTTTCTATCTTATCAAGGTTTTTGCATAGTATAACTAGCTATACATCAATGTGATTGATGATTAATGAAAGATAATTATGGATTAATTAATCCTCCTAGAGACTTAGGTGGGCATGATGCTTTACTAGAGGTCAATCTTGATTTATGTACCAAGAAATAAAAGATGTGTCTTTTATCTTTGATACATTACTAATATATCTAGTAGCCTATTGAGTCACACGCATAAGCTTAAAAATTCACATAATAAAAAAGAAGCAAATATTTTTGAAAAATTTTCTAGTTTTTAAAGTTTCCTATTTTGAAGAATGTTCTTAAAATTGGAAAGTTTTTTGTTTTAGAAAAAGTTTTCTAAAATAGAAAGTTTTATTTTTTAGAAATCAGTTTCCTAATTTGAAAGTTAGTTCAAAATTTGAAAATTATTTACTTAAAAAGAAAATTAGTTTCCTAATTTAAGTTAAAGGGTAACTAAGGAAATTGCTTCCTAATGTGGGCTCGCTAAAATACTAAATCCAATTTATTTAGATTGTCCAAATTAATTAGTATTCAATTGGGTCAAAAGAGTTTGAGCCAATAGGCTTAATTTAAAAATGTGTAAGATATTTTTGTGGGAAAATAAACTTAAGCCTTGTTGGATAAGACTTAGGGTTTATGAGGATAAGATCAAATAAGCTCACACATATTACAACTCCTTGTCCTTGGAGGATAAGGATGTCACCTCCTTTATATAAACAAAAGGAGAGAGTCAATAAAAGGGGCCTAAGGAAAACATAAGACACGGTAAAAGAAGAAAAAAGAAAGAGATAGTGTTTCTCTCTCCAAAAGCCTAAGTTGTCGTATCCCTCCTTAAAAGCTTGAGTTGCCATAAAAAAACCCTAAATGATTTCTTTAGAAAGCTAATCAACTATATAGAAGGACTAGAATTAGTACTCTATAATTTCTATGGCTTCCTTTATGGGTGTTTAAATTACATGGATTATTAATAAAGATTAGACACTTAGATGATTCTCTTTTCGCTTGATTATTTTTCTACACCACAAGAGATAATCTTTCACCCATATTTATGTTCATGTTAATATACAATTAATTGATTCAATGGTATGATCTTGGGAACTTTAGATGGAGGAAATTTTTTTTTTTATTTGGCACCTCCATAGGATGCATGATCCTTTACTTCTCCATCTACACTAATTTTTCTCTTTAAAACCTATTTGTTTCCTATAGCTATAATACCTTTGGGTTTATCAATAAGTTCCTAGACTTGATTTGCTCATATGGAATCCATTTCAGATTTCATAGCATCTAACCATCTTGAAGAATATATATCTAATATAGCTTTCTCATATGTAATAGGATCATCTCTATGATCAGTCTCTCCAATAACAAACAACTTTTATTTATGAATAAGAAAACCATATCTCTCTAGTGGGTAAGATATTCTACTAGATTTATGAGGTGCTGATGTGGTTACATCATCAATAGTATCAATTACATCTCAAGGTTGATAAATTTGCATTTAATCATCCTATTTGCTTGCTTTAGATAACCTCTCATCCAATTCTATATTTCTTTCTTCGCTACCTTTTTAATAAACTAATTTTTAAGAAAAATGACATCCCTACTAACAACAATTATTTATTCTACTGAAAGGTAGAAATAATACCTTGAACATCTTTTAGGATATCCAATAAACCTACTCTTTAAAAATTTAGCTTCCAACTTATTGGTTTTTAACTTTTTAATAAAAGCTAAACAACCCCAAATCTTAACATGGTTAAGACTTGGTGTCTTCCTACTTCAAATTTCATATAGGGAAGTTGGGACATTTTTAGATGAGATTCTATTAAAGAGATAGTATGGAATCTAAAATGCAAATACCCATAAGGAAATAGGCAAATCAATGTAACTCATCATAGATCTCATAATATCTAATAAGGTGCAATTTCTACTTTCTAACACACCATTCAACTCGTGGTGTTCTAGGAGGGGTGACTTTTTAAAGTATGCCATGTTCCTTAAAAAATTTTAAGGAACTTAATACTTAAGTATTCACCTTCTCGATCTAATCAAAGAGTCTTAATAATTTTTTTTTTTACTTTTTATTCTAATTCTTTGAAATTTTCAAAGGCTCATGCATATGTTTCATTACATAAACATATTCGTACCTTAATAGGTTATCTGTAAAAGTAATGAAAAAGAAAAAACCACCTCTAGCCATTACACTAAATAAACCACATACATCACTATGCATGAGTTCTAAAACTTCTTTAGCTTTTTCCCTTTGTCCGATAAAAGGTGATCTAATCATTTCGTCTTGAATACAAGATTCATATATTGGAGTTGGTATATTACCAAAAAGATTCAAAATCCTTATTTGCTCTAATTAAGTGCTTCTAACTTCTCTAAAATGACCTAATCTTAAGTGCCATTGATTTTTTCGACTAAAATCATTCATAATCATAGCATTTGTTAGTGTTGGAACCCAAGATCCAACCATGTTTGGATGGGCCCAATTAACATATTATTACATCATTTAATAAAGAAGTCATTCGATTAACTCTTATGTTTACATGTTGATAAATTCATTAGTGTTAGATAGAAGTCCTTATGATATGTATTTACGATAGTGATTAATCGAAAGATCCGAAACAAATACTAATGCACATAAATGATATCATTAAATATCTCAAGTCATAGTATTATCGAGAATGGATATTGATAATATACGGATAGAATTGTGAGTGCTATACTTATACTATATGATAGCAGTAGGAGATCTCACACCTATTGGTATGGTGATGCCAAAGCAAGCATTTAGGTGAATTATGTTAGAGAACATATCACTAGACTTGACTCGCCATGAGAACTCATTTAGTTTTAGTATATGCGAATCTCATACGAGATGGGTACAAATGGTCCTTAGACTTGAAGTCATCACAACTATCTCATTGGAGGACTTATGAACTTTGACAGTCATTTCGATGGACCTATTAATGGGTTGCACATGGATGATTCGTTGGGTGCACTAGGAATCCAATGGAGATAGGTGTATGACTAAGATACGACATGTCATTCTTTGTATGCTAAAGGAGTTATCACATTACACTTCAATAAATGTCTACTCAAGAAATCTATGGTCACGGTAGGAGTACACCAATAGAGCATAGTTGGTTTACTCTAAGAGCTAAGACATTTGAGAATCGAAGAAAACTTGTGTGATCATAATTGAACAAGACTAATAACCAAGTATGAGATCACACTATGATAAGTTGACATGAGGACCGAATTGTTTGGTAACCATACTCGTGAAAGGTAATAATGGATTAACTAATCCTCCTAGAGAATCGAGTAGTCATGATGCCTTGCTAAAGGCTAATCTTGATTTATGTATCAAGAGATAAAAGAGGAGTCTTTTATTCTTGATACATTGTCAACATATCTAGGAGCCTATTGAGTCACACGCATAAGTTTAAGTATTCACATTACAAATGAGAAGCAAAGATATTGGAAAAGGTTTCTAATTATAAAAGTTTTCTATTTTGGAAAGAGTTTTCGAAATGGAAAGTTTTCGAAATGGAAAGTTTTTTATTTTAGAAATCAGCTTTTTAATTTGGAAGTTAGTTTCAAATTTGAAAATAAAAAACCTAAAAGGAAAATAGTTTCCTAATTTAGGTTAAAGGGTATTTTAGGAAATTATTTCCTAATGTGGATCCCATCAAAATAATCTAAGAATATTTATTTGGATATTTCAAATAAATTAATTAGGCTAAAATAGTTTTGGCCTATTAGATTTATTTAAAAAGCTTAAAGATAATTTTAGTAAGAGAATAAACATCAACCTTATTGGATAAGGATGAATGTTTTAAAGATAAATATTAACCATATTGGATAAGGTTGAATGTTTTAAAAGATAATAATCAAGTAGTCAAGATATAAAATAACTCCTCATCCTTTGAGGATAAGGAAGCAACAACCTAGAGTCTTTTATGGACTCATAGTCGTCCCTCTCCTTGCCCTTGGAGGATAAGGAAACTCTCCCCTTATAAATAGGAGGAGAGGTGCAGTATAAAGAAGGGTAACGATCAACCATAGAGTATTTAGGCCAAGTTAAAAAGAAAAAGAGAAATTTGGCTAAAAGAAAAAATAGGGTGGGAAATTTTGGCCAGCCCTAAAATCACCTAAGGCACACGACCAAGAGAGAGAAAAAAGAGAAAATAGTTTTCTTCTAAACCCTTACAAGAAATACTCTTTCCTACTCCTTTAAGGTTGTTGCAAAATTATCCGGGATTAATTTTTAAAGGAAATACTTAATCAAAAAGGTGGAGCTAGCACCTCATTAATTTTAAGTGCTTCTTAGTGGATACTTGAGTCGTATGGATTATAAATAGAGGCCGGACACTTGGATGGCTAATCAAAGAAAAAGAATTTAGATATACACTACAAGAAGTAATCCTTTACTTTTAGCTTATTATTCATGTATGTATGATTAGTAGATTCAACGAGCATGATCTTAAGCCCTTAGTTAGAGGAAAATTTTTTATTTATTTCGTAACTCCATAGGATGCATGATCCTTCAGCTTTAACTTCACATACACTTCGAGTTATTTTGTTATTGTTATTAGCCAAATAATAAAGACATTTAAGTATATGACCTTTTCCAATGATATTGTCATTATAATATATTAAACAAATATCTCTTTTAAAGGGGAATTCATAACCCCTCTTATTCATACTAGGTACAAAGATAATGTTCTTATAAGAATTAGGTAAATACAAATGTTTTTTAATAACAAAAAGTGATCAATAAGATCAATAGAGGTTGATCCGATAGCCTTGGCAGTAACACTTGCACTATCTCTAAGCTTTAAGGTCACCTCATCCTTTTCCAATCTCTTACTACTTTCTAGTTCCCGTATAGAGGCACAACTATAAGAACTTACACCTGTATGAAGAATCCAAGCATTTGATGAATCATATAAACTCATGAAACTGAAGTAACATGATAAAGACATACCTTCGAAGGGTTGTCCTTTATTTTTCCCTTTAAAGACTCCAAGTACCTTAGGCGGTTATGTTTCTAATGTCCACCTTATTGATAATGGAATCACTTTCCTTTACCCTCATCCATCTTTTTCCTAGCCTTACCCTTGGATACCCCACCTTTGGGTTTGAGGTTAGAAGCTTTTTATTTGCCTTTCTTCTTCTTGGTCTTACTAGAAGAAGTAACATCAACAACTTATTTCCTTTTTATCATAGACTTTTATGCTCGTGACTAACATGTTCAACAACCGAGCAAGCATGCATTCCAACTTGTTCATATGAAAAATTCATTATGAACTAAGTGGAGGACTCCAGAAAGAATTGAAGGATCAAATTTGTTTGGAGGTTGAAGTCCATAATTAAGTTTATACCCTCTAGTTTCTCAATGACACTTATCATTTTATGGACATAAGCTCCAACATTAGTACCCTCATTTTTCTTTGTATGGAATAGCTACTTCGATATCTTATATCTAGTAATCCCGATGCGCTCACCATACAACTCTTATAAGTGAAGAAGAGTAGATTAGGAATCAGTTATCTTTTCACATTGTCTTTGTAACTCATTGGTCATAGAAACAAGTTTATAGCATTTTGCTTACAAATCATCAAGCTTCCATTTCTAAAGTGTAGCCCATTCCTCATTAGAGGCTCCTTTAGGTAAATGGTCAATGGTGTGTTCAAAACATAGGATATGTGCTCCAAAACAAGGACTATTTTAAGGTTTCTCAACCTGTCTAAGAAGTTAGGCCTTATAAGTTTGTTAGCATCAAGTATGCACGTAAATGGTTAGGTGGGTTTCATTTTTTCAGAGATAATATATAAAAAGTAACAAGATTAATTACTTTATTGATAATTAATCACCATAATGATTTGTTCTTTAATCAAATATGGTCTTCTCACTAATTTGGCAAATTCTACACTTCTAAGAAGAAAACAAAAGTTCCGTTGGAGAACTTCTACTAGGTGATTAAATTTGCATAAAACTATTAACATCTCTCAAGTTCATAATGATATTCTTGGAACATTAATATTTTGATAAGTGAACAACTCTTGTTCATCACATCTCATATGAGGTTTAATCAATTCGGTTTCTAATGTTATCGACCTTAGGTTCACAATGTTGTTCTTAGCATTTCACACTCGGTTAACCACTTAATCAATAAACATAGGGATTTAAACCTTAAAAACTTAGGTTCACAATGCCATTCTTAGTAAATAATGTATCCATATGCCAATAACATCTCATGCCTAACAATAATAACTAAAAGATCTCTTAAACAATTTGTTTAAAACTTCTAAAATTATTTCTTCAATGGAGAACCTAGACTTAATTCTTTATTAGAAGATTTTCTAGACTTAATTTTAGGTCTCACTTTGCACATTATCCATTTTATCATAAGCATCTCAAACACATCACATACATATCATATATGCATAAAAAAAGATAGTTTAAAAGGCATGATCATGGACAATATATGTACCCAATTCCTAGCCATAGCATGTAACTTTATCAGCATTCATACTATATCCCTTAATAACTTTATGAACTCGTAACCATTGCATGGCCATTTCTCTTATAACTTAGATCTTCACAAATTCTGGCCATTGTATTCGTATATGCTCATCTTAAAGCCAATATATCCACCAAATTTGCGTTAGTTCTAGAATTGAGGACAATGCTAGCTATTGAGGAAATTTCATCAAAAATTCTCTCTACTTAATTTTTATCAAAACAACAAAACTTGTTACTTATTGAAAAAAAAAAAACCCCGTTATACTTGGGGTAAATTTTGGCTAGGCCTAATAGAAAATTAAGCCTACAACCATTGACCCATATGAAATAATAAAAAGAAAAACAACTAACCCCTAAACTACTATGGACCTAAAACTTGGGCTCAATCCATACTTAACAATGACTAATTAATGCTAGTCCAAATTAATTACATAAACATCAAATATTCACGGCTTCTAAACATAACCTAAGTAAAAATAAACAATCCATATCTATTAAGGAATTATGTCATTCAAAATAAGAAATAAATAGAAATAAATAAAATAACATATCCGACCTAATGCCCATCATGCATTCGACTCATTTTTCTTCTTTGACTTTGGTCCTTTGGCCTTATAGATGAGTGTAGACACTCATGTGTCAAACTTCTTGGATTGAAAAAGACTCTTCGTCAATGGTATAGTCTTGTCCTCATCCTCTTCGAAATAAAGTGGATGGTTTTCCTTATTAAAGGTCGCTAACACTAGATAGTTTTCTAAAAACTCCATTTTGATAGAATTCTCTCTAACCCTCTCTAGCATAAAAAAACAATCCATCTACTTCCTTTAACTTATCACACCAGCACTTGGAAAAACCACTTTTTTTTGCATGTGAACCAAAACCAATTCTCTTTTTTGAATTTTTGTATGCTCGGAGAACTAACAAACTTGCTTATAGTGTTTACCATAACCTTCTCAAAACAATGTTTGGAAGTTGAACTCTATCTATAAACAACACTTAAACTCTTAGCCATTTCTTTCACTTGAGAAGTAGGAATCCTAACTAATTTTGTCTCATCTCCCGAACTCTTGACATTTTCCAAAATATAGCCACAACTCTTGACTTTTGTCCTTTCACTAACAACTATAATTTTCATCACAACATCACTATACTTTTGTCCTTTACCATCCATACTAATGTCAACAATATAAGGATTATCACTTCCACCACCATCCACCGCAAAAAAAAAAATAATAATAATAAAAAAAAACATAAATAGTGATGAAAATCAATTTCTAGATATTTTGGATTAATAGTGATAAAGTATTGATGAAGGTATGTTGAAAATTAAATTATAAAACACTACCATCATTGAATTACGAGGTGAAGTTTTAAAGATTAATTTAGTAATGGACTACCAACTAATTTCCAATGGTATTGAACAAAGGATGGTATTGGTCTTTGCTAATATTTATGGGATTTTGCTCGCTAATTTTCTATAAATTTGAAATGATTTAACAATAACTTCTCTACATTAGCTACTATTATTCCATTATAATAACAATAAATTATGGTTGGTCACTATTATTTACTAAATACAATAACGGAACATTTTGTTGCCAATAAGAGGGAAAATGGTGCAATATGATAAACTTAAACAATGATGAACACTTATAAATAGCAACGGAATTGTTTCCATTGCTAGAAACAAAAGAAGAAGCATAATCTAGCAGCACCCTTTTTCTTCCTCCATTTTCTTCTCCTCCCTCACTCAAAAACCTTACTAACTATATAATTTTCCTTTGACAACGTCGTATGGCTAACAATAATGCCTACTTCTCATTGCCTTCTATTTTCCGATACCTCTTCTCTTAGTACTTATATATATATATATATATATATATATATATATATATAGAATTTTAATTAAACCTACTAGCTCAAACTTTTTTGGCCCAACTAATTAGTTTGAACTATCCAAATAAATCGAGTTAGATAATTTTAGGAGGCCCACTTTAGGAAATAATTTCTCAAAATACCCTTAAACTTAAATTAGGAAATTAATTTTCTTTAAGGTTATTTATTTTCAAATTTGAAATTGACTTCCAAATTAGGAAACTAATTTTTAAAATAGAAAATTTTCCATTTTAGAAAACTACCATTTTACTAAAATTTTCATTTTCAAAATTTTTTTTTTCAAAATAGGAAACTTTTTCCAAAATATTAGCTTCTCTTTTATTATATGAATACTTAAACTTATATGTGTGACTTAATAGGCTCCTAGATTTGATAGCAATGTATCAATAACAAAAGACACCTCTTTTATCCCTTGATACATAAACTAAGATTGGCCTCTAGCAAGGCATCATGACTATCTAATTCTCTAAAAGGATTAATTAATTTGTAATTACCATTTATGAGCATAGTTAGCATATAATTCAGTCTTCATGTTAATTTATCACGAGTATGATCTCGAACTTAGTTATTAGTCCGTTTGATTAAGATCATAAAAGTTTTCTTTGATTCTCAAATATCTTAGCTTTTAGAATAAACCAACTATACTCTATTGGTGTACTCCTATTATGACTATAGATTCCTTGAGCGGATATTTATCGAAGTACAATGTGATAAGTCCTTTAGCATATAAGAAATGACATTTCCTACCCTAGTTATCCACCTATCTCCATTAGATTCCTAGTATACCTAATAAATCATCTATGTGCAACCTTTTACCGAGTTCATGAAAATGAGTGTCGAGTATATAAATCTTCTAATGAGATAACCATGATGACTTTAAGTCAAAGGATCAATTATACCTATCTCGTATGAGATTTTAATATACTAAACCAAATGGTTTCTCATGGTGGTTAAGTCCATTGTATTGTTTGAAGGATCATTCATCCTATGAAGGTGCGGAATAAGATAAAAATTTCCTCCATCTAAAGGGCTTAAGATCATGTCTTTGAATCAACTAACCATATATTCATGAATTAAAGTGATGAATAGATAATTACCTTTTATAATACGGATCTAAATTCTTGAGCGAGAGAAAGAAGTGATCCAAGTGTATAGCCTCTATTGATTATCCACGTAGTCTAAGCAAGCACAAAGAAGCCCTAAAAATTGGTAGAGTGCTAGCTTCACCTTTTCCGATTTATTTGATATTTCGTATAAAAATCTAATCCGAATAATTTTGTGACAACCTAAAGAGGGAGGGAGAGAAGCTAATATGCTAGGGTTAATGAGAAAAAAATTTTCTTTTTCTTTTTATTTTGGGCCGAATGCCCTAATTTTCTTTCTTGCTATTGCCAAATTTTCTCTCACATAAAAGTCTCCTCTTTTGCTGCGTCTTTTCTCTTATTTATAGGGGGAGAGTTTCCTTGTTCTCCAAGGACAAGGAGATGGGGTGGCAACTAGTCCTTATTAAACTCTTGGTTATATCTTCTCAATCCTCTAAGGATTAAGAGTTATTTAACATATGAGCTTTTGATCTTTATCTATAAAAACATTCATTTGTATCTAATAAGGTTCATGTTTATCCTCCCATCAAAATATCTTTAGACTTTTAGTTAAACTTATTGGCTCAATTAATTAATTTGGGCTATCCAAGTAAATAAATTTAGATAATTTTAGTGGCCCACATTAGAAAATAATTTCCTAAAATAACCTTTAACCTAAATTAGAAAAGTAATTTTCATTTTAATTTATTTACTTTTAAACATGGAACAAACTTCTAAATTAGAAAATTGATTTCTAAAATAGGAAACTTTCCATTTTAGGAAACTTTCCGTTTTTGAAAACCCTTTCCAAAACAGAAACTTTCATAATTTGAAACTTTTTTCTAATATCTTTCTTTCTCTTTAATCATGCGAATGCTTAAACATACGTGTGACTCAATAGCCTCTTAGATATGTTGGCAATGTATCAAGAACAAAAGACACCTTTTTTATTTCTTGATACCATAGTTAAGATTGGTCTTTAGCAAGACATCATGATTACCCAATTCCCTAGAAGGATTAATTAATCTGTTATTATATTTCATGATCATGGTTACCATATAATTCAGTCCTTATGTCAAATTATCATAATGTGATCTTAAACTTGGTTATTAGTCTTGTTCAATTACGATCACACAAGTTTTCTTCAATTCCCAATGCCTTAGCTCTTAGAGTAAACCAACTATACTCTATTGATGTATTTCTACTATGACCATAGATTTCTTAAGTAGACATTCATCAAATTACAATATGATAACTCCTTTAGTGTAAAAGGAATGACGTGTCCTATCTTAGTCATTCACCTACCTTTATTAGATTTCTAGTATACCCAACAAATTGCTAACGTACCACCCTTTACTAGGTCCATTAAAATGAGTGTTAAAGTACATAAATCATCTAATGAGATAACCATGATGGGCTCAAGTCTAAAGACTTATTATACCTATCTCATATAAGATTCTCATAGACTAAATCCAATGGGTTCTCATAGCAAGTCAAGTATAGTGATATGTTCTCTACCATAAATCACCTAATGTTTGCTTTGGCATCATCATGCCAATATGTGTCGAATCTCCTACTCCTATCATATAGCATGACTATAACACCTATAAGTCTTACCGTATTTAGTCAATATCCATTCTTGACCAAGCTACGACTTGGGACATTTAACGATATTATTTATTTGCATTGGTGTTTGTCTCACATCTTTTGATCAATCGCTAATGCAAATGCATATCGCATGGATTTCTATCTAATTATATACAAAGAATAAATGCAAATGATAAGAATTAATAGAAAGACCTCTTTTATTATAATCAAGATAAATAATACAATAATATAATAAGTCAAATCCACTAAAAAAGGTTAGGTGTTTAGCACTTACACCGATAATCTTTCACTTGTACTAAAGTTAATCGACCATGTCCCTTAAACTCGACGTTCGGATAAAGGTCTCATTTTGTAGTTGTAATAAAGGCTTATCCAAAGGATCAACTATGTTATTGTTGGTAAGGATCTCTTTTATCCTTATATCACCACGACTGTTTATCTCTATAATCAAGTGGTGGTGGTGGTGTAGTACATGCTTAAACTGTTGATGAGACCTTGATTCCTTAGCTTGCGCTATGGATCCTTTATTGTCGGCCATCAAGCCATATGGCATTGGAATAAATCTTTCTTTGATTCTTCCATACTAAACCTTTTAGTATGATGTCATTGTATCTATCTTGGGAGACTCCTCACATTCCAAGCGATATATTTCTATAGATCTACATTGTTAGGTTGGTGACCCATCTCATAATTGGGAAATCACTTTTAGATATCTTAATCTTTTATAGTTTGCAACAAGATAAGACTATAGTCGATGAGTAGTTTTTTTAACTTTTCTCTTAAATAACTATGATTAATAGGCTCCCACTAACCTTTTATATACACAAGGTTCATCTTCATTTTTAGGTGAATAATCAAACTCTTTGATTAAAACGTTGAATCTAATTTCTAGTGGCTTGCTTAAGTTTATAAATAGAGCTTTGCATTTTATAAATCTTATTTGAATGTCTTGAGCATCATCGTGGTGTGTCACCTACACAACCTTTTCGTTTGCCTTTTCTAGAGTCAATGTCTAACATTATCATTTCATAATTGTTAGCTTCGTCATCCCTTTTTTAGGCTCACATCACCATATTTTGAGACAATAAGATCATATCCTTTTGTCCGTTGATGAATTTTCTTTAAACGTATGACGTTCTTGTGTTTATGTTTATGGGATAGTTACAACACTTTGTACCCTTCTACTTGGGGTTTCATTAATAAAGTGTCAATTTGTGAGTCTACTTGAATTTTATTGAGTTCAAATTTCCTCCCACTCGTTTCTAGCATCCATAAATTCCTTCCCAAGGAACATAACATACCTACGCACGAATAACATTTTATTCTAGTGGTAGGACAATGACATCTTTTTTTTTTTTTTGATATCTCGAAATTAGCACTTCTTTGATTTGGGTTTTAGTTTTTCTTTGTCAAACCTTATGACATATAATTTACGAGTCTCAAATCTTAAGAAAAGCTAAACTCATTTTCTTTCCTTTCCATATCTCATATGAGGTCTATTTAAATAGATTTAATTGTAACCCTATTCACTATAAAGATTGTAGTAAGGAGAGTCTATCCTAAAATAAAATAGAGATATTAATTCAACTTATCATGGATTAGAGAATGTCTTACATATGATGTCTATAGAGAATCTTATTCTCTTTTAGGTGATCTAAAATTTTTAGCATTTAAGTATTCATTGCCTCGATCAAATCAAAATACCTTAATACTTTTACTAGTTTCTTACATGACTTTTAAGTCTAAACTTTTGAACCTTTCAAATGCTTTGGACTTGTGTCTTATAACCAAAACATGATCTATTATCATTAAAGGTTATATCATAAACATGTTCTCTTCTTTCTTGGGTAAACATAGGCTTATATACATCTCTATGTTTAAGGTCTTATTAGTAGCTTTTTCTTCCTTTCCACTAAAAGGGGATTATAGTCTCTTTATCAAGTAAATAAGATTTCTTAGACATCATTAAATGATTCTAGATATTCATTTATAAGTAGATTGGATATGGGTTTCTCGTTTATATGACTAAGTCGTTATTGCTACAAATTTATGTTATTTAGATTGTTTAAGTATTTTAGTATTTATGTTATATATATGAGAGTTATGCTTAAAACATATAATTATTATCGAGATATTTTCCTAAAAACTCATATTAAAAATAACCATTTCTTGTAAATGAAATACTTGTTCAAAACAAGGAATAAAAATAACATCTTTAGTCCTTACTAGCAATAATAATTTAGTCTTAGCATATTCCTTTGTGGTAGTGCTAGCTTATAAATACCTACGTCTAATGGTCCAACTCTTCATCCATTGTAGTGATGTAGGTCATCTCCCTTAAAGCTATTTTCCTTCCTTTTTTTGAGCGCCCGTATATTTCAAAAATATAAGCACCACATCTAGTATCATATACTCATGAGGTGGAATTAGAAATAAAAGGATTAGCTTTAATAATATAAATATCTAATGTGATGGTAGAACTCTTCTTTTGCACCTCTTCTAGGTACTTCTTACAGCTTGTGTTTCTAATGCCCTTTCTTGTTACAATGAATGTAGATTACATCTTTTGGGTTATTTTAAGCCTCGAGCTTTTTCACTCCTTTAGTAGGCGCAATTGAAGACTTCTTCTTCTTTGGTTTTTTCTTGCCCTTTGTTGCACCATTTCACTTGTTAATGAGAAGTACAAAACTCTTATTCTTCTTATTCATTTCGGGCTAAACTTCCCTTTGCATGGATAATAAGTCTCCAAGAGTCTTTTTCATATGCATCATGTTGAAGTTCATAATAAACTCGTCCAAAGCTATTAGGCAACTATTGCAATATTAGGTCAATTGATAATTCAGACATCCATTCCAACTTCAAACTCGACCGGTCTATCAATATAGTCTATCATTTTAGTGACATGCTTTTCGATGTTGGATCCCTTATACATTTTGGCTTTAAAAAGCTTTCTCACTATCTCATAGCGCTTATGTTTAGGATTCCCCTCAAACAAGATTTTAAGATTCACTATAATATCAAAGGCCCGTGTGCCTTTATGTTAGTGCTTATGCTCCCACGTCATAGTAGCAAGCATGATGCTCGAGCGGTGATCATATCATCTCTATGTTTGATCCATACCGTATGAGCTTCGACTTAATCCTAAGGAGGCTCAACTAGGAGATCTTTCTCTATCATATAGAGAATTTTCTCATGTTGTAGGACTACCCTCAAATTCATTTCTTAATCAAGGAAGTTCATGCTATTGAAGGCATTACTTCCGTCAATGATCGATTATATCGATGTGTTGCTAGTCATGCTATGCAATCTAATAGGATAGAAAAACATACGATTTGATTAATTAAATTACATAAAGTAAAACAAAGCATAAATTAAAGAAGTAAAATCTATGTTCACTCTCACTATGTTCTTCGAGTACTATAACCTTCATATATAGGACTCAGAAGAATTTTTTGTTCATCTTCGTTAGTGGGTTAGGATCCCATCTTCTAATATGCATTAACCTTGAGTTATCTCAACAAGTCATACATGAAGGATTAGATAGGTAACTCCTTACCAATTGCATCCAATGCAATTCTTAATCTCATTGGTATGACGACTCCTTGTCATATTGCATTTTATGCAAAAACCAATCTTTAGCTATAAGTTTATTAGACCATGAGTTATCTCTACAAAGCCAATAACTCATTTTAAGCTAGACCCTATGTTCGAGGATATCGCATGACCCATGATTTGTTTCCCTCGAGGAAGAAGTGACCTTGATTTATCTCAACAAGCCAACAACGACTAAGATAGTTCCCTCATCATAAGGTTGGAAGGCATTTAACTTAATATTTATTTTGAAGGATTTTATGATAGGTCTCATCCAAG
The DNA here is from genome assembly GCA_963924115.1 of Dovyalis caffra. Taxonomy (NCBI): domain Eukaryota; kingdom Viridiplantae; phylum Streptophyta; class Magnoliopsida; order Malpighiales; family Salicaceae; genus Dovyalis; species Dovyalis caffra. The sequence continues at coordinate 1,740,573 of CAWUPB010000071.1, forward strand.
CATGAATATTAATCAATTACATTACTCTTAATATGTATACTAAAATTAATCATATAATATTGAATATATACATCTCATGCATGACACAAAGATCCATAAATGGTAATGGATCTCTAATACTAGCCCTCTCGAGCCACAAGGAGACTAATGGGTCAAATACCTAGGTTTAAAATTATTATAAATTCTTTGAGACTTGTCTTCACTTCTTGGCTTTTTCTCCTTTCATTTATTTTAATTCCTATCTTCTACTTTTATATTTATTTGAATAAGAAACCTAGAGTTACATTTGAGGAGAGTAAGATGAGAAAAGAAATACATTAGAGTAATAGAGAAGGTAAGATGCACATGTCCTATTTATTCAAAAAATTAAAAACATTCATTTTCATAAAGTCAACTCATCCATATCATTCATCAATACTTCAATCAAATTGAAACATGACATACTAAAGAAAAAAATTTCATTTACATTATAATTATAAATCTATGTTTTAGTCAATTTATAAATTTATTAAAATTTTTTATAAATTTAAATTTTAAAACTTTTTGGGCTTTAGGCCTATAGGATTTTTAGGCCTCGAGGGCCCACGGGCTTTGATGCCTAAGCCATCAGCTTGGCGTGTTTGTATATGCCTGCCCATGGCCACTAGCCTAGCATGTGAGCACCTGGCCCATGGCCTCGTGCTCATGCTTTGCTTGCACACGTAGCGCATGAGTGCCTAGCCAACATGCTTTGTGTACGGGCTTGGCCTATAGCGCCTCGTGCGCCCTCACCGATTTTAACCTAAATTTTTGTTTTAAATTCATATAAATATCAAAAATATAAGATTTATAATTAGGCATAGCTAATTCATATAGTTAATCATAATTAACAAAACATACAATCAAAGATTTAACAAAGGCTCGATACTAAATGAAGGATCATGTATCGTATAGAAGTGCGGAGTAAAACAAGAGTTTCCTTCATCTAAAAGGCCTAAGATCATCCTGTTAAATCAACTAATCATATATTTATAAAGAAAATGATGAATAAAGAATTACATCTTGTAACACAAATCTAAACCTTCATAAAAAAGAGTCGTCCCGAGTGTTCGACCTCTATCGATAATCCACGCAATCCATGCACCCATAAAAGAAATACTTAAAATTGGTAGAGTGCTAGCTCTATATTTTGTGACTTATCTAATGTTTCCTATATAAATCCAATTAGGGTAATATTTACGACAACCCAAAGAGAGAGCAAAGAAAGGTGGCATGCTAGGGTTAGGGAGAAAACAATTTTCTCCTCGCTTTTGTTTTGAGCCGTATGACCCTATTATTTTTATTATGTGTGTTGGATTTTCTCTTCTTTTTTCCTCATTATTATTGTCACACCTCTCTTCCTATTTATAGGGGAGAGTTTCTTTTTCCTCGAAGCACAAGGAGAGGGAGTGGCAACTAGTCTTTATTAGACTCTTAGTTGTTGCTTCCTAATCATCCAGGGATTAGGATTTAACATATGGGCTTTTGATTTTTATCTATAAAACATTCATCTTTATCCAATATGGTTCATGCTTATCCTTCCATGAAAATATCTTTTAGGCTTTTAATTAAAATTATTTCCCAAGACCATTTTTGCCCAATCAATTAATTTAGACTATCCAAATAAATTAATTTAGATAATTTTAGATGGTCCACATTAGGAAATAATTTTCCAAAATACCCTTAAACATAAATTAGAAAACTAATTTCCATTTTAGGTCATTCATTCCAAATTTGGAACTAACTTCCAAATTAGGAAATTGATTTCTAAAATAAGAAATTTTTCATTTTAGGAAACTTCTATTTTAGGATATTTTTTTTTCATTTTAGGAAACTTTTCATTTTTGAAAACCTTTTCCAAAATAGGAAAGTTTTTCCAATATCTTTGCTTCTTTTTAATCATGTTAATGCTTAAACTTATACATGTGACTCAATAGGCTCCTAGATATGTTGACAATGGATCAAGAATAAAAGACACCTCTTTTATCTCTTCATACATAAGTCAAGATTGACCTCTAGCAAGACATCATGACTATCAAATTCTCTAGGAGAATTAATTAATCCATAATTACCTTTCATGAGCAAGGTTACCATAAAATTCAGTCCTCATGTCAATTTATCATAATGTGATTTTGAACTTGGTTATTAGTCTTGTTCGATTATAATAACACAAGTTTTCTTCGATTTCTAAATGTCTTAGCTCTTAGAATAAACTAATTATGCTCTATTGGTGTACTCCTACCATGGCCATGGATTTTTTGAATAGACATTTATCGAAATGTAATGTGATAAATCTTTTAGTATAAAAAGAATGACATGTTCTATCTTAGTCATTCACCTATCTCTATTAGATTCCTAGTGTACCTAACAAATCGCTTACGTGCAACTCTTTACTCGGTTCCATAAAAAAAATGTCAAAGTACATAAATCCTCCAATGAAATAATTGTGATGACCTCAAGTCTAAAGACCAGTTATACCTATCTCATATGAGATTCTCATAGATTAAACCAAATGGGTTCTCATGGCGAGTCATGTCCAAGTGACATGTTCTCTAACATAAATCACCTAAGTGCTTGCTTTAGCATTATCATGCTAATAGGTGTGAGATCTTCTACTACTATCATAAGCATGAGCATAATAGTCATAAGTCTCACCGCATATAGTCAATGTCCAATCATGACTATGTTATGACTTGGGACATTTAACAATAGCATTTATGTGCATTAGTGTTTATTTCACATCTTTTGATCAATTGCCGATGCAAATGCATATCGTATGGACTTGTATCTATTTCTAATCAATGAATAAATGTAAATGATAAGAATTAATAGAAAGACTTCTTTTATTATAAAGAATATAAATTATACAATAATATAATAAGTCAAATCCATCCAAACAAGATTGGATCTTGAGCACCTACACTAACATTAACATGATTATCATTAAACACATGTAAATTATACCAATCCATCAAAATTTTAGATTTGGTATACTAATCTACTAAGATCCAGATTTGACCAACATATATGAACAACCAATGCTTCATCAATTCTAAAATTTAAAGATTTCTAAATCTTTTATAAGCATAATTCCATCCTTAATCCATTAATTCAACACATGACCCATCATAAGACAATTTTGCAACCATAAACATAAAACTTACTTTTCCTACACAAGCACCTTAAACACCATTTGAAGAACTCATAGTATTTTAGACATAATTCAACTTCTAGACACATAAATTCAACACATATCCAAAAATAAAATTTAATCTTCAAATACATAATTTATTCTTATTTTTCAAAAGTTATTCTATTTCCGGTAAGCTTGTTTCAACGCATCCTCTAAACAAGTAAAAATAGCTTCATTTTTGGATATAATTAGAATCTATCTTTGTACTAATAGTAATTAGACATATTACTCCAAACCATATCCAAAAATTAGATAAAAATACCAAACACACAATTACTATTATAATTTTAAATTTTAAAAACTAATATATCTATTAGTAGGTCATTTAAAATAATCGTACTTAAACGACTATAACTCTTCATATACAAAAAAAATGACAAAAATATTTTACAGAGACTTAAAAAAGACATAGAATATCATTCTTGCAAATTTTCCTAGAAATCACTCTAAGACCTATGAATAAGTAGGCAAAAATTCAAGCAGAACCTAATCCATTGTCCTAAAAATTCACAACATAGCCAAAACTTTCATCATCAAACACCCAATTTTAATTCATCAACCCAAGTTTAATTAGACCATCCAATATATATCATTCAACCATCACAAAAATGAACTCAACCATAATTCATCAATATCATTTAATTACAACAAAACCCAAACAATTTAATAATCAACCATAATTTCTAAAACCTTTAAAACATAAGCTATCAAGCATCCGTTTATTGTAATCTTATGGTATAGTGAGGACTACACTTATGAAGGATCATGCATCTTATGGAGGTGCTGAATAAATAAAAAAATTTCCTCAACATAGGGTTCCCAAGATTATGCTATTGAATTAACTAATCATACATACACATGAATTGGATTAAGGTGAGTGATTATCTCTTATAGTAAAGAAACAATTTAAGCAAAAAGAAATTATTCAAGTGTTTATCCTCTATTGTTTATCCATATAGCTCAAACACCTACACTAAAAGCAACAGAAATCATCCTATACTAGCTCCAATTATTCTATGTACAAATTTTATCTCAAGAAATCTAAGTAAGGTTTCTGCGCCAATTTTCCCTTTCTAAGGAAGAGTGTAACAACTATTGTCTTTTGGGATAGACTTTTCTTTTAGGTTATTTTTTCTTCTTATGTCATCTCTTTTTTTTTTATTATTATCTTAGTTATGTCTCTGTCTTCCCTTTGTTATTTATATAAGTGGCGGCATCCTTATCCTATAAGAACAAGGAGTTACGACATCCTTGTCCTCCAAAGGCAAGGAGTTAGGCTTGTTTGATCTTATCCTTGTAGATCCTAAGCCTCATCCAATATTACTCAAGTTTATCCTTCCACTAAAATATTTTGTAGGCTTTTAAATTACACCTATTGGCTCAAACTCTTTTAACTTAATTAATTATTAATTAATTTGAACCATCCAAATAAATTAGGCCAAGTATTTTAATGAAGCCTACGCTAGAAAGCAATTTTCCAAATTACCCTTAAGCTTAAATTAGGAAACTAATTTTCTTTTTAGGTAACTCGTTTTCAAAATTTGGAACCGACTTCTAAATTAGAAAAATAATTTCTAAAATTGGAAATCGACTTTCCATTTTAGAAAACTAACTTTCTAAAATAGTAAACTTTTCAAAACAGGTAACTTTTTCGATAATCTTTGTTTTTCTTTTATCATGTGAATGTTTAAACTTATACATATGACTCAATAGGCTCCTAGATCTATTGGTAATGTATCAAGAAGATAAAAGACACCTCTTTTATCTCTTGATACATAAATTCATATTAGTCTATAGCAAGGCGTCATGACTACCTAATTCTCTAGGAGGATGAATTAATCTACAATTACCTTTCATAAGAATGGTTTCCATACAATTTAGTCCTCATGTCAATTTATCATAGTGTGATCTTGAACTTGATTTTTAGTTTGTTCAATTATGATCACATAAGTTTTTTTTTATCTCCAAATGTCTTCGCTCGCAAGTAAACCAATCATGCTTTATTGGTATACTTTCACTATGATCACATATTATTTGAGAAAATATTCATCGAAGTATAATGTGATAACTCCTTTAACATATAAGGAATGATATGTCCTCTCTCATTCATCCATATATCTTCATTAGATCCTTAATACACCTAATGAATTCCCACATGTAGCTCTTTACCGAGCGCATCGAAATGAATGTCAAAATACATCAATCCTCTAATGAGATAACCATGATGACTTCAAGTTAAAGAACTAGTTATGCCCATCTCGTACGAGATTCTCATAGACTAAACCAAATGGGTTCTCATAGTGAGTTACATCTTGTGATATATGTTCTATAACATTATTCACCTAAATGCTTACTTTGGTATCACAATGCTAATATGTGTGAGATCTCATATTGCTATCTAATAATAAGAGCATAGCACTCACAAGTTTTATAGCATGTTGTTAATATCCAATCATGATAATACTATGATGTAGTATATTTAATGATATCATTTAAATGCATTAATGTTTATCTCACATCAATTGATCAATCATTAATGCAATACATATTATATGAACTTTTATCTAATTCTTTCAAATTGTAAATAACAAGAATTAATATAAAGACTTCTTTTATTAATATAAAAAAATAATGATACAATAAATCAAACCATCTAAATAGGTTGGATCTTGGGCACCTACATTAACAACTTACATCACTAGATGCTTGACAAAATCTCCTTCATGATAGCTTTAAGTTCCTACTTCTTTTTCTTTATCAAGTTTCGACTCAATCCTCTCTTTTGCCTCCCTCTATATATGATTCTTCCAAGCTTTCCTAATTTGATTTTTAAGGTATGTTTATGGGTAATTTAGTTGCTTGGGGTGGCAAGTTAGCTTAATTCTTCTTGAAATTGCTTGAATTTACTTTGTTCATCCTTGAATTTTTGGTTACTCCTCTCCCTTCTTCTTTTTCTTCTTCTTGGCTGAATATATAGAGAAGATTTTTCTTGTGATTTTGCCAAGTGTGAGACACTTGGTTCCATCACAAATCTCTTCATTAAAAACTCTCTAGATTTCTCTCTATTTCTTTTTAATATTTTCCCTCCTTTCTTCTTCATTTTGCCAACTTAAACTCCTTCGGTCTCTTTCTCCTTCTCCATTTTTCCGAGTTTAACTCCTTCTCTCTTTCTATTATTTTAGCTTATATCTAGTTAAAAAAAAAAAAAAAGAGAGACCAATTCTAACAAAATTAAATGGTCCCTCAATTTTCTAAAATTACACATTTTGGTCCCCAAACCTCCAATTTTCCACATTTCAGCCCTTATTTAGGCTTTTTCCTAATATATAGTGGTTATTTGAATCTTCTAATTATTTTAATTAAGCACCTAAATCTTTTAATTGTATAATTAAACCCCTAAAATTAAGCATTAAATAATTTATTTATCTCTCATAACATTTATGCACGTGTTAATTTTTTTTATATGAAGAAATAAAATATTAATTCATATCTTAAATAAATATTTATATATTTAAATAATTATATATATATATATATATATATATATATATATATATATATATATATATATATGTATGTAGTGTGTGTGTGTGTGTGTGTGTGTGTGTGTGTGTGTGTTTAAAATTTGAGAGTGTTACACTCAAAACTTCATTCCGGATAACCAAGCAACACTTGAGGGTAAATTTGGCTAGGCCCAAGAGAAAATTAGCCTCTAAACATTAACCCATGTTGAAACAATAAAAAGAAAAAAAACAACTAACTCCTAAACTATTATGGACCCAAGACATGGGTCCAATGCATACTTAACAAGGATTAATTAATGTTAGTCTAAATCTATAAAGATTCAAATATTCATGGACTCTAAAACTAATCCAAATAAAAATAAACAATTCACATTTACCAAAGATGAATTGTAACATTTAAAACAAAAAATAAATAGAAACAAATAAAATGGCATTTTTGGCCTAATGCACATCATGCATTTGGCTCTTTTTTTCTTTGACTTTGGTCCTTCAGTCGGATAGATGGGTGTAAACACTCCTGTGGCATTCGGCCTTTTTGATCCATGAACATAATCTCATGTCACGCTATATGGTATATACCATTAGGGTCGATCTAAAGTTCTATCCTTCTTATCACATAAGGTTTACAAGAGCTGGTAATTGCTAAATTAATGAAACCCTCGTTCCATAATTTCGTGTGAATACTTTTTAAAAGTAATGATCCTTGCATTTTCGTACTTCATAACATTTTTTATGTTTACCTAACTGACGTAGTTGATTGATTTTCCACATACATGTGCAAACAAAAGGAATGAGATTGGTTGCATAAAACTCATCGGACAATGCAACCAATCTCAAGTGAAACAAATGCATCATGGACGCGTTTAGGAATATGTTATATGTGCGCGCGCGTGTGAATAGTATTATAGGTTCAACTTTCTCTGGATGAGCCGAAGCGCGGACCTTTAGTATTGTATTATCGACACAGCACAGCACGCATTTATCTTTGCTCTGACCAAAGCTATTTCCAGGGTTCGGCACGCGGTGTCGCTTTCAATACATTATAGAGTAATAACTGCTTGAGCACAGAAAGGAACGTAAAGAAAAGGTGAGAATGTGTGTATATCTGTGTGTAAGAAAAAAAAAAAAAAAAAAAACCTGTAAGTAATATATTGAATAAATTTAAAATTAATATGTTAAAATAAAAATTATTATAAAATTAGTTTTAATAAATTTTAATTATATAAAGAATTAGGAAATAAAACACTTGAATTTATTTTTTTCTTAATTTTTTTTTTCGTTTACGGGTCATGCATGGTCGATCCTTGTGCACAAACGTCACATGTAAATCATTGATTCAAAATTATAAGAATTCATCATATAAATTATATTATTTATTTTTTGAAAATAAAAAAAATAATTATGTTCTAAAATTTTATTCCAAAATTCATACGTAGATAAAAAAATATATATTTTTTTTGTAAACAAAATTTTAAGAAAAATAAAATATTAATTGAATGAGAATTTTCATTAAAAAAATGACAAATTGAATTAATAAATTTTATATAAAAAAATAACATACTTTGAAATATATGCTTATTTTAAAAATATAAAAGTATATCATACATACTTCTTCCTTTTCGAGTTGTTTGAGAAACCTCAAAATTAACAAATCAACCATTCATAATTTTCTCCCAATGATCCAGAATAATAAAAAATTACAATAAATTAATGAAAACAAAAAGTGCAAAAGTGCAAATAATAATAATAATAATAATAATAATAAATTAATAACTTGGAGGTAAGACTTTAGGAAAAAAATAATTTCGGATAATGAATAGTAATTCTTGGTATTAAAAAAATAGACCTACAACAAATTCATCTTTATTTAACCAAAAAATAACCCAAAATGACATTTTTCTTCCTCTCTCTATCTTTTTTATCTTTCTTTTCTTCATCAATCTTAATAAAAAAAAAAATTGTAAAATTTTAAAAGAAAAGAATGAAAGCTCGAATCAATCTAATTTGTTTACTAAAAGAGTGAAAGGAAAACTAGAGGGTATTAAAAATATTAATGATTTTTCTACTCTAATTCTATGCACTTGTCCGTTAAAGAGCTTAGTCTAGTGGTTTAACGAGTTAAAAATACTCTCAAACTATTGAGTTATGGTAATTTAATGTTCAAATATATATGACTAAATTACTTGGACAAGGTTTTAATCACATCTCACTTAACTAGTGTATTTACTTGGGAGTGACAATCCTAGTCATTATATGTGAGCGGGGTAGGATCTATTTAGGCTTCAAACCAAGTCTCTTTCAGCTCAAGAAAACTATGGCTAACAAAGTGTGAAGGTGGTGATTGGGGAAACTATCGAGTTACTTATCACAATAGTGACTACTTTCTAAAAAAGTTGAGGTTTTATGAGTGTTACGAGAGAAAAAACCATCGGAACACTAGTAATGTGTGTAATATGCTTGTGAAAGGAAATTAATCCATATCTAGTGCAAAGATATATATATATATATATATATAGTATATATATATATATATATATATATATATAAGAACATGTGGTATAAAAAAATACACAAAATCATGTAAGTCACATAAACAAAGCATATAAAATGAATATGCTCATAAGAAAATAGAGGAAACAATCACCCCAAAAAAAAAAGCATATAATTTCATCTTATAATCAAAGATCATGTTCACAAAAATGCATACAAAGCTTAACCTTTGAATCCCTAATGGAGTCATCATTATATTAGAAAATTTGTTTGTAACGTTAAGGGAAATGACGAGCTAAGAATATTCAAGGAAATGGGTCAAAAAAAGAGTCATCACTAAGTATCAAGGGTTAATAGGAACCTAAAATGATTGGTCCGTATAGATAGGTAGGCAAGTTGCAATGCATAAAAGTTTGAACATAATTTTTTGTTTTCATTATGATAAAAGTCTACACCTATCTTATATGTTTGCCATTAAATCCGGACAAGTCCATCGAGTGATTTGAGATTTGACCAATCAAAAGGTTGTTTCTCACTTTAAAGAGACATCATAAAAACTCAAAAGAAAATGAATATTCGATAAACCTAATTGAATGAAAAACCCATAATTTTACTATATATATGAAATGAAAATTCATGGTTTTTATTTATCAAGAATCATGACATGAAAATTCCCATATGAATGTATGAAATGAAAACTAACAAATTTGAATGACTTTTACTCATGATGCGTGAAACAAACACCCATGACTTCAAAAAATGAATAAAAAAAAGTCACATTTTCACTAATTATGTGTGAAATGAAAACTCACAACTCCTTTCACGAGTGCATGAAATGAAAACTCACACTTAATTTATAATGTGTAAAATGAAAAATCATGACTTAACCTATAATCTGTGAATTGAAAACTCACGACTTAACTCATAACGCATAAAATGAAAACTACTAACTTAACCCATAATGCATGAAATAAAAACTCATGACTTAACCTATAATGTGTGAAATAAAAACTCTTGGCTTCATTCATAATGCATGAAACAACAACTCATGAATTTTCTTAAATCAATCATCGATGAAACAAGTCATTAATAACACAAAAACATATAGTCATGGCAATCATCGATAAAATAAGTCACCGATGATGTAACACATGTTTATGGCAATCGTTGATGAAACGGAGTTGCGACAACACGAGCACACATATGAAAATCGCTAATGAAGCAAGTCATTGATTATGCAATACAAATATTCAAATCGAGTCACATTAAGTGCATAATTCACATCCATACTTAAATACTTACGCAATCAAGCTCACACTAGGTCTAGTACTTATCCTAAATAAAGCTTAAATTTAAATTCCAATCCATTAATCTTAGGTCTATTGCAAAAAATTGAACCTCATCTTAGGATTCTCGGAGGTTTAAATCCCTCGAGTTGGATACACAATGGCATATCTTCACAAAATTTAATAATTAATTACGGTTATATTATTTCTCGGACCATCATAATTATTTTAAAAATATAAAAGGGAGGTTTTAAAATTTTACCCAAAAATTAACAAGACAATGAACGAGTCATTAGAGAGGACGTTACTATCTTAATTATGTGAAATTACCAAATTATCCCTCGAAGCTAGTTTTCTTTCTTTAATCTCGATGAAGTCTATAATAGTCTTAGTCAATCGAAAATGAGAAAGCTACTATCAATCGATGTAAAAACAAATCCTCCATCCTTTTTCCTTTTGTTTAGGAGTTACATGAACTTAAAATCTAGCATAAAAGAGCCTTAGACCACGGATTAACCAACCGTCAAACTAAGCGATCGGAGTTAAGGAGCCATTTTTGCTCAATTCAGCATTCATTCCCTATTTTTTATTACTAGAAGTTATAGGTTATGGGAATGGTTAAAAAGTTAGTGTTTGGAAATCGGTTTTGAGAGTGGTTCTAGGTAGTGGTGTTTGTTAGTATAAAAGGCTGTTTTGTAGCTAAAAAAAGGTTTGAATGACATTATGGATGGTTGAGAGAAGGTTTAAGAGTGCTTGGGGCAATGTTTATAGGGTCGGCATTTGGTTTTGATGGCAAGAGCATTTTTGGTTCAAGAAAATGGTTAGTAATGGTGTTTAGAGTTTGGGTTTTGACATGGGTGAATGTAGCTTTGTGAAAATGAGTGGCTAAAGGGAAGAGATGGGTTTGTAACGAGTGAGTGGATGAGGGTTAGCAAAGATGATTTTGGTTTATGCAAGGTCGAGGGTTGATGATGACCCAAATAAACAAAATGATTGGTGACTACAAGGTGAGAGATATGGTGTTGGTTTAGGAAGGTTGGTTGATCGACAAGGCTGATGGGTTTTGTTTAGTGGTGGTGGTCGGCAAGGGGATTTTGGTGATTAGAAGGTGAGAGAGTTGGTGTTTGGCTTCCTTCTTTTTTCTCTCTCTCTAAAAGATATCTTTAATTGGCGGGTATCAAGGGTTTTTAGCCAAACTTTCTTTTGGTCCTTCACTTTCTCATGTTATTTTTATTTTAATATTTCATTTATTTATTTATTTGTTTTCAATCACATCCTCAATTAAAATTTTATGAGTCTTTTTTTTCTAAGTTTTCAATTTAATTTACCTCAATACATCCTTGAATTATTATTTCTTTTGATTATGCCCTCAATTGAACCTCTTTTGGTCCCTATTCTTGTATTTGTTTTCCCAATTTACTCTCGAATTCCGGCATTTTACATTTAATCCTCTTTTTCTTTCCTCTTATTTCTTTCTCTCTTTTTTTCTTTTCTTAATGATTATTCTCTTTACTCTTTTTTCATGCTTTGATGATTCTTAGAAACCCATGAAAATAATCAAAATTCTTGAAAACAAGTAAAAATAGCTTAAATTTTGAAATAAAATATAAATCAAATAAAATGTTTAGTTTTTGACATTTTGGGATTATTTTTTTTTTGAAAAATTTATAAAAGTAAGGGGTCAATACCGAATGACAACACAATGAACCTAACATCAAGCATACACTTCTACCATAAGTTTTAGACATCCATCAATATGCTAAGAAAAAACTAGTCATCCTCACAAACAACTTAATTGCTCACTATCAAAAGAAGTCTATTCTTGGTTTCATGCTCCAATGCATCATTTACTTTCTCCAATACTAATCTACAGTAGCCATAATCTCTCTTGAGTTTATCTTGAACTCATTCTCATCTAATCCATTAATAAGCATTTTTATAAGAACACATGAACAATTTATATAGGTGCGAGGCATAGTAAGTTTCCCAAAATTAGAATTAAACTCTAGTAATTTGGTATCAATTTTTTATACCCAAATTTGATTTAGGCCCGGTAACCCAATAAATTAGTGAGGACATAATTAGGCTTTAGCTATAAAGCTCACATTAATAAGCCCTTCAAAGTCATTAGTGCACCTAAAGTTAAATTCATAACATAAAGCCCAAACAAGCCCACCTAAGAAAAAGGCCTAAAAGAGTTTTATACTTAAAAAGACTTGGCAAAATTCTAAACTGAATTACATTGTGGGCTAAAGATATGGAAAGCTAAGTTCTATTTGCTTGGAAAGGCTACCAAAAGTAACAAAATTAAAATCAAGAACATGGTCGGTAAGAAAAAATATAGAAGTATGGAAGGATAGTAATTATCAATTATAGTAACAAAGGAAAAACACATAACAAAAAAGGGGACCTACTAAGTAATACAATGGATTCTCTAGAAGGATAATAGTTTAGAGGTGGACATTCATTCTCTTTGCTCACAATCAATCATAGGGAATATAAGGTACCTATTAACCGATACAATCCTTTCCTTCTCATTTGCTTATGCCAATTATGATTTTACCCCATGGATAATCAAATGTGATTTTAATGGTATCGTAGACACCTTTGAAAATGAGAAGATTCACAATCTCAACTAAGGTTGGGATTGATTTTTTATTTCAATAGTGGTATTAATTTGCTTATGGTTTAAAATATTGGCTATTCAAGAAGCAAGTTGGTGTAATAACCAAGAGGGAGTTTCTCATATTTGAAAGAGACTAGGTAGGGTCTTAGTAAATGTTATAACAATTATAACTCTCCTAAGAATAACCTACTCTCACTTAGCTCGGATATACTAGGATCATTACCCTTTATTACTATCATTTGCAATAGATAACCTAAAATCAACAAGATTTTTCTTTAAAAAAAATATGGACTTCGATGACAATTTTTAGTTCTTTGTTAGTAGTCGGTAGAACTTCATCCATAACTTGTTCCTTAATCCGCCTTTGAAACTCAAGGCTCTATGAGGAGAATTAAAAGCATGGAACTGGAGAGTTTTTAGAGACATAAAACAGAAGCTAAATGATGTTATAGATGAAGTTATTCAAATAGAAGTAGCGTTACGAGTTCTATAGAGTCGGGATACTTACGGTAAATCTTTAGCACCAAAAGATAAACTAGCTTGAATAGTGAAGCAAGAGGAACAATTGCTATAAGAAAAATTGAGAGTTAAATTGCTTCAAATAGGTGATCACAATTCTATTTTCTTTCATACATGTGTTCTTAATTGAAGGATTAAATTCAAGATTACTCTTACATTAGAGGATGGTTCGAGTTTGCGATGATGATATACAAATTCATGATGTAGTAGTTAACTATTTCCAAAATATATTCAAGAGTGAATTGAAGATTATGAAGGAATTTTTCCTTAATATTCTACCTCCTTTAGTTACCGATGCGCAACTAAAGTCCTAATGGCAATTCCCCAATTAGAAGAGATTAAAGTTGTGGTGTTTGAACTTGATGAGTTTAGTGCCTTTGGTCAAGATGGATTCATGGGTACATTCTTTAAATCTTACTGGAATATTATCTCAAATGATGTAGTACTTGTTGTACAAGATGCTTTTAGAGGGTGGAGATTTCCGAAGGGATCATTGCCATTTCTATGGTCTCGATACCTAAATGTCCAAGACCTTCCAACTTTGTAGATATATGTATGATCACCCTTTGTATCTTTACTAATAAGATCCTTTCTCTCCTTATCATTAATTGATTAAGCTCTGTGCCTCCCTCTATAATCTTTAAAGAACAATTAGACTTTGTAAAAGGTAGGCTAATCTATGAGAATGTGGCTTTAGCTCAAGATTATTTAACGACAACGATAGAAATATTCATGCGGGTAATGTCATTTTCAAGGTGGACATGTCAAAGGCCTATGATAGATTGGAGTGGCAATTTCTCCTCCAAGTCTTGAAAAAAATTGTTTTTTTCACAAATGATACAAGCTGATTTTTAAATGTATGTCAAATTATTGGTACATTATTTTTCATCATTCTAATTCTTTTAGATTCTTCAAATCATTTATTAGAGTGAGACAAGGAGATCATTTGTCTCCAGCCTTTTTCATTCGAGCTCGAGATGCTTTATCTAGAAATTTGAATAGTATGGTTCCTAAAGATTTCATCATTCTTTACTACTCTTGACACTCTAACATGGTTATATCTTATCTATTATTTGCATATGATATATTATTATTTAGTAACAAGGGAAAAAAGAATATTGATAAGCTATTATTCCTCCTATAAAGATACTCTTCAGCTAGTGGATAGATTATTAACTTTAGGAAAAGCTCTTTCCTTTGTAGAAACAAGATGACTCCTAATAGGAAAGATCTAATCTCTATATAGATTGGCTTTTCTATCTCCAATTCTATGATGACTTATCTCAATATGTCGCTATTTAAAGGTAAAGCACAAATGGAGTAGTTTGCTAATCTAGAATCCAAGATCAAGGATAAAGTAGCGAGGTTGGAAAGGTTGTTTACTTTCTGTTGGAAGGAAGCTAACTTTGATTCAAAATGTATTAATCTTTTTGTCTATCTATACTATCGGAGTCTTCCCTATACCAAAAGCTATCCTTGTTAGAATTTAAGGCCATATATCTATTTTTTTTTAAGAATAGTGATGGTGATAGCATGCATCACTAGATAAATTAGAGATCCATTTTGGTTTTTATCTAGGAGGGTGGTCTAAGAATAAAAAATCTAAATGAGGTGATGGCTACTATGAAATGGAAATTGGCATAGTCTTTCTTGATGAATTATTCTCTATGGAGTTTATTTATGCAAGCTAAGTATAAAGAGCCTTCTACTTCTCATCAATACAATAATCGAAATGAATCTCTAATATGGAAAACTCCACTTCCCTACTTTGGTTATCTTTTGGATCACTATATTTGGAAGGTGGTTGCAAGCGAGAATAAAACTTTAGAATGACATATGAACATTGGTGAATCTTCCTTACCTAGTGGGTAACCTAAATATGATCATAGCTTAGGCTAAATATGATCGTTCCTTATATCCGTCCTTACCTCAACTTATTCAATCGAACTGGAGCTTCGTCACTAGAGGAGACTATGAAGGATAGGTTGGTTTATACAAAGTCAAAAATAGGATCATTCGCCTATAAAACTTATCATCGAGTCCATTTGAGTCATTGCTTTTAAAGGTGAGTGGTAGAGGAGTTTTTAGAATAACTAGATTCCTAGAAAGATTGATGTTTTAGTCTTGATAGCTTTATATAATGTAGTAGCTATCGAGAGCAATATCAAATCTTATGGTATCCTTTTGGTCACCAAATGCTAGTGTTGCAGCACTTCAAATGAAGAATATGTAACTCACCTTTTCATATATGGAGAGATAGCAAATGAACTTTAGAATTATTTTGGAAAAGTCTTTGACATAGTTTTTAGAACAACTGGTTACTTGTTGGTTGACAAAAGGTAAACTACTATCTCAAAAATAATTTTCTTAGGATAAAATGGAAAAAAAAAATCATCCGGATCATTAAAAGCATCCCTAATTGTTAAACAATTATCAATCATTAGTAAGGGTTTCAATTTTCTACCACACTAGTTAGTACCCTAAAAAGGGATTGTGACCCTACTAATGATCCATCGACTCGTAAGAATGAAGAGTAGGATGATGGTGCACAATTACTTTCTAAATATGAGAGGAAAAATTAGAAACTCTACCTGAATATCTATATTTTTCATTAAAAAACTTAGCCCAAAGACTCAATCCCTAAATGTAAGACTAGGCCAACTTGGCTTGAAAGGCCTTCGGGATCTATCCTAACCCTCGAATACCCAAGCCACCTTCTTTCAATGATTTACAAATCTAAGCCTAATAAATCCAATGATGTCGATTTGTTTTAGAAGAACTCCAAAGGAAATTTGATACAATATTCGACACAATCCTTTTAGTTCTCTTAATAATGACGAGTAGGCATAGAAATTTTTGCCATCACATCAATTAGAATACTACTAAGTACTGCCTTTAAAAGAGTAATAAGAGCCCAAAAAGAATTAATCTTTCAACCTTCTAATCCATTGTTAATTTTCATTTCAAGAGGATATAAATAGAGTGTACAAATTCGGCCAATAAATAAAGGAAATCTCAAATACTGCATAGGGAACTGGAAATGCCCACAACCTATCCATTACTTGATGGTAGCTATTTATTGAGCGGACATATGTTTTGGAAAGTAGAAGCTGCACTTAGACACATTCAAAAGTTATCTTGAATACACTTTATACATCCAGATTAAACCTCGTAGATGCAATAAAGATCTCTTCGAGCCATTTATAAATAAAAGCATATCATGTGCATAAATTGATTAAATGGTTAATTAGCATTCAAGGAGCTTAACTAATCAAATGGTTTTATAAGAATTTAATTAATTATTTGGCTTTCAATGAGCTCAATTTGTAACTTTAACCATTGTAATTAAATGAGTTTTAATACCTATGGATTCTTAATTAATTGGAAGTTAACTAATTGAAATGGAAAGAATCTATGATTAAGTATATGCTTAGTTAATAAATAATATCTTGGTTAAAATGATCTTTGGAATTAAATTATATTCATATTAAATGGATTTAGTTAAATTAAATTATACTCTTATTAAGTGAATTTAATTGACTATTTATGTTTAATCCAAATTGTTTTTACAAAAACATTTAGAGAAAATAAAATAGGTAATTTATCATGTTTTAATCCATAATTTTAGTTAAAAATAATTATTTGGTATTTTACATAAATGAATTTTCAATAAATATATTCACATGATTTAAAGAATTAATTTACGTTAAGTAAATTAAAATGAATTTTAAGATATAATGACTAATTTTATTAAATGAATTAATGTTTAAAAATTTCACAAGCTTAATTTTTATATTAAAGATGCACCTAAATATTAAATTAGATGAACTTTCGTAGCGAATATTAATTATTTAGAAAATTCAAGACACGAAACTTATTATCTTGCATTTATTGCACTTTGAAAATTAGATATTATCGATAATATTCTCGACCTATTTTAGGTCCTAGGTTGGGGGTATTACAAAATGGTATTAGAGTAGATTTGACCTAGTGGTTTGTTTTAAAAGACCTAATAAGTACATGCAAGTCGGGCTTCAACAACAAGTAAGTTTGATTGAATGTGAATTTCATTTATTACTCAATAAGTGTGACTAATATGTATGTATGATGCGTTTATTGATGTGTGAATGTTATGATCGATGGATTGAATTTTCATAAATGCAAATGGTTATGGACAAAACATATATATGTGTTATAATGATAATGTATGACATGGTATTTGCTTGGATGTATGAATAAGAATAGGATGCCATCAAAGAAGAACAATAATAATAAAGCGAGTCCGAGTAGGAGGGCTTCAAACGAAGAGGAGAAATTAATTACATTTTGTAGACAATAGTAATAAATGACGTAATAGTAGCAACAACGACATGAGGAATAGATGAAAAGATTGCTAAATATGCAATAGTAGAATTTGGTAATGGCAAGGCAGCCACAACATACTAATACTTGTGGAATGATTTCGAAATTTAATACAAAAGAATTTTTGGGCAAACCAAACGTCATGACTACTAAAGAGTGGCTAAAATTCATGGAAATGATCTTTGATCATATGGCCAATAAAAATTTAGATAAAGTGGCTTGTGCCATTTTTATGTTAATTGGTGACGCTCGAATTTGGTTGGAGTCAACCCAAATTTCCTTGGATGTGCTTCACCGTATAATTCAAGGAAGTATTTAATGAGAAATATTTCTCATATACTTGTAAGGACAATATCCAGGAATTCCTAAAATTGGAGTAAGTTGACATGATTGTAGTTGAGTACATTCTAAAATTTAAGCATGGATGTCGGTTTATGACCTTTATTTTAGGTGATGCGACATAGAAGAGGGAGCATTTTCTTAGAGGTTTGAAGGTTAAGATTCGTTGTTTGGTTCATGTGTCGAAAAATGACTATGCTAAAATGGTTAGCAAATGTTTTTGAAATTGAAGCTGACCAAAGGAAATGGACATGGTTTTTTCCAAAAGAAAGGTAGAATATTCCAAATAAATTTGGTTTTCCATCTAGAAAACATAAACCATTCATGAAGACATGGCCAACCAATGCTAAGAAAGCCAAGGCTCCTAAAGGACAATAGAGGTTGGAGAAGAAGGGCAACCCAAACTATCTTAAATATGGTTGATCGAACACTCGTAATTGCTTGATTGGTACTAATGTATGCTACTTCTATAGAAAGGCTAGACATATGGAAAAATATTTCCTTTAGAGGAAAGCTCAATATAGGGTTTAAGGATGGGTTTCTATAGTAACCAAAGAGTAGGCGAGAGAAAGAGCATGCCATAGTTATATCCGATAATATTATGATCCTTAACCTCACTACATATATTTTAGTAGATTTAGGTGCCACACATTCTTTTACTTCATGGTCATTGCTAAGAAAATTAGGTGTGATACTTGAGATGTTTGATATAGTATATGAAGTGGCTCTTTCATCGGTATAGTCAATAGAATCTAGAAGTATGGTTAGAGATTGTGAAATCTTTATTAATCGTAGCATGCTAAAAGTTGATTTAGTAGCAATATGGATTTAGGATTTGATGTCATAGTGGGCATAGACTGCTTTTCAAATAATAGAGCATCAGCTGACTATTTAGCCAAAAAAAGTAGTATTTCATCAATTGGAAGAACAACCACTTGAGTTGCTAGTCAAAACTAAAGTGAAGCCGAAGCATAGTTTTGTCAATGACGACTTGGAAGATGATTAAAGTTGGATGTATGGGATACTTAGTTAATTTGGTGAATACTTTTAAGGAGGGGAGTGTTAAATTAGAGGACATTAAGGTACCGAGGGATTTTTAGATGTTTTTCGAGAGCTTGTTTGGACTACCACCAAAAGAGAAATTGAGTTTGAGATCAAACTTGAAGCTGGGAACGACGTCGATATCAAAGGCACTATATAAAATGAATCTAACAAAGTTAAAAAAATTGAAGAATCAATTATAAGAATTGTTGAATGAAGGCTATATTTGGCCTAAATATTGACTATGGGGAGAATCGATTCTGTTTGTAAAGAAAAAGGATAGATCATTATGATTATACATCTATCGAGATTTAAATCGAGGGACCATCAAGAATAAATACTTCTTTCTTGTATTGATGATTTGTTTGACCAATTGAAGAGGAGCTCGGTGTTCTCAAAGATTTATTTATAGTTAGGGTACCATCAATCGAGGATTAAGGATGAGTATATAAAGAAGACGACCTTCAAGACTCAATATGTACATTACGAGTTTTTAGTGATGCCATTCGGGTTAACTAATGCTCCAATTATATTCATGAACTTGATGAATTAGAAAATTCATGAGGACTTGTATAGCTTTATCATAGTATTCATTGATGATATCCTAATCTACTCAAAGAGTTGAGAGGAGCATGTAGAGCACCTAACAAAGATGTTGTAGACTTTATGTGAGCGTAAATTGTATGCTAAATTTAAGAAGAGTGCATTTTGGCTCAAGTAGGTGGCATTCCTAGGATATGTAGTTTCTAAGAATGAGATTATGGTGGACCATAAGAAGGTGTAGGCGAGAATAGAAATGGAAGTAGTCAAGAATGTATCCAAGGTCAAAAGTTTTCTCATAATGGCAGTACTACTATAGGAAATTTATAGAGGGCTTTTTTAAGATGGTTGTGCCACTCACTAAGTTTATACTAAAGAATGTTAAATTTGAGTAGAATTATGACTATGGGAGAAGTTTCTAATAGCTAAAATTCAAACCAACCATAACATCGATTTTAGCTCTTCCAAAAGATAAGAAAGATTTCATAGTCTATATTGATACATCATGAATCGGATCGAGAATGGTCTTGATGTAGCTAAAAATGTAATTGCCTATTCTTCTTGGTAATTAAAAGATTAGGAAAAGAACTATCCCATTCATGATTTGGTGTTAGCTTTCTTGATCTTTTTTTTTAAATATGGGTGCACAACTTGTATAATTTTAGATGTGATATCTATGACGATCATATAAACCTCCAATACATTTTTACTCAAAAGGAGCTTAATATGACATAGAGAATGTGGCTTAAAGTACTAAATGACCTTGACATTGCTTTTCATTACCACTCTAATAAAGAAAACATCATTGTAGATTTTTTAGCTGTAAATCAATGATAGCTTTATAGGTAGAAATTATTAAAGACATGGAGAAACTTTAACTAGAAGTTAAGCCAAGATGAAATAGTAATGGTTTACCGAATGAACCGATGCTAAAATCCAATTTAAGACAAAGAATCGGGGAAGAATAGTTATAAGATGTTGAATGAACTTTGCTATAGATACCGATGGTACTTAGCATTACCATTACAAGTTATGTGCTCTAGTAGTAAAAGAATTATAGAAGGATATTCTAAAGGAAGCACATACCACACCTAATTCCATTCATCCTAGAAGCACCAAATTATATTAATATCTAAAGAGAATCTATTGGTGAAGAAGGATTAAATGAGACATTGCTAATTATATGGCATTGCTTGACTTGTCGACAAGTCAAGACTAAGCACCAAAGACTATAAAAAAATTTTAGGCCATTAGGTGTTCTCGAATGAAAATGGAAACACTTTACTTTGGACTTCATATTTAGATTACCAATATCCGACAGAGGAGCTAACTATATATGGGTCATTGTGGATAAATTAACCAAGTCAACTCACTTCTTAGTAATAAAGTCCACCTATTCGAATGAGAGATTATAAGGTTGCATTGAATTTTAGTTTTGATTGTATCTAATCAAGACCACTTTGCTTAGCTCATAATTTTAGAGGAGTATACATCAAGTGATGGGAACTAACTTAAATTTTAGCACACCTTCCATCCATAGAGCGATGGATAAATAGATAGGTTGAATCAAATTTTAAAGAATATCCCGAAAGTTTGTATTTTAGAATAGTATACTAGATAAGAAAAATATCTATCTTTGGTAGAATTCATCAACAATAATAGTTACTTGGCAAGTATCTATATGGTACCATATGAAGCCTTATATAGGTGAAAAAGCAAGTCACCAATACACTAGAACGATGTCAATGACCAGAAATTACTAGTATATGAATTAGTCTAGCGAGATATCTAAGGTTGTCGAGCAAATCAAAATGAGAATAAAGATAGCTCAAAGTAGACTAAAAATTTATGTCGTCGACATAAGAAAGAAGGATTTAGAATTCAAAGTCAATTATGATGTATTTTTTAAGGTGGCTTTAATGAAAGCATAATACGATTGGGAAAAAATAAAATTAAGTTTGAGGTACATTAAACCATTTAAAATATTAGAGAGAATTAAAGATCAAGCTTACAAGTTAGCCTTGCCTCCATCTCTCTCAATAGTACATATATATTTCACGTGTCCATGCTACCTAAACCATATTTTAAGTACTAAGTCCATAGACCTCTAAATAAATCTAAGTTATGAAGAAGGACCAATTTAGATACTAGATCTAGAGGTAAAGCAATTAAAGAATAAGCAGATTCCTCTCATTATGGTTTTATGAATAAACCATAATGTCGAAGAGGCAATGGGGGAGGGAAGAGCGAGAAGAAGTCAAGGTATCTAAAATTATTTAAATAATGGAATTCGAAGATAAAATTTTCGTAAGGAATGGTGGATGTAATATCCTTGACCTAAAAATCCATAAATAAATATATATATATATATATATATATATATATATATATTCTTGGTGTGTGAATATTTATTCAAGTATGTGAATTAATATTATATTTTCATGAAAAATTAAATATGGTGCAAATATTAATATTGTGCTTGTGTTTGGATAAATGAATGATAATTGTGTAAGCTCAAATTATTAAATGTTATAAAGGCATAAACAACCTAAGGACTAAATTACAATGACCTATGGACTTAATTGAAATAATTAAAAGTTTAGATACTTGATTGAATTCATTGGTAAAGTTGAGTGACCAATATAAAATTTAGGAAAGCCTAGATTAAGGGCTTAATTGCAGTTATTAAAAGTTTAAGAACTAAAATGTAAGGACCTAATTAAATAATTAATAAAGTTTAGTGACCAATATTAGTATATGTGCCCAAAATCCAATATTATTTGGATGGTTTGATGTATTGTAATATTGCATTTCTATATTAATAAAATAAGTCTTTCTATTAACTCTTGTTATTTATAATTTGATAGATTAGATAAAATTTCATATGATATGCATTGTATTAATAATTGATCAAAAGAGGAGAGACAAACATTAATGCACTTAAATGATATTATTAAATATCTCAAGTTATAGCATTGTCAATAATGGATATTGATTATATGCAATAAGACTTATGAGTGCTATGCTCTTACTATAACATAGTAGTAGGAGATCTCACACCTATTGGCATGGTAATTCCAAAGCAAGCACTTAGGTGATCAATGTTAGAGAACGTATTACTAGGCGTGACTCACTATGAGAACCTATTTAGTTTAGTGTATAAGAATCTCATACGAAATGGGTACAACTATTCCTTTGACTTGAATTCATCATAATTATCTCATTAGAGGATTTATGTACTTTAACACTTATTTCGATGGGCTCGATTAAGAGTAGTATATGGGTGATTTGTTGGGTGCACTAGGATTCTAATAAAGATAGGTGGATGATTGAGATAGGAGATGTCATTCCTTATATGCTAAAGGAGTTATCATATTGCACTTCGATAAATGTGTACTCAAGAAATCTATAGCCACAATGGGAGTATACCAATATAACATATTTGGTTTACTTTAGAGCTAAGACATTTAGGAATAAAAAAAATTATGTGATCATAATCAAATAAACAATGAACCAATTTTGAAATCACACTTATGATAAATTGACATGATGATTAAATTGTATGACAACTATGTTCGTAAAAGGTAATTGTGCATTAATTAATCCTTTTTAAGAATTTGGTAGTCATGATGCCTTACTAGAGGCCAATCTTGATTTATATATCGAGAGATAAAAGAAGTGTCTTTTACTCTTGATACATTGCCAATATATATATATATATATATATATATATATATATATATATATATATATATATATATATGAGCCTATTGAGTTACACTCATAAGTACATTCACATGATAAAAGAGAAGCAAAGATTTTCGAAAATGTTTCATGTTTTGAAAAGTTTTGTATTTTGAAAAAGTTTTCTAAAATGTAAATTTTTCTATTTTAGAAATCAATTTCCTAATTTGGAAGTTAGTTTTAAATTTGGAAGATAGTTACCTAAAAACGAAATTAGTTTCCTAATTTTTGTTTAAGGGTAATTTGGAAAATTGTTTACTAATGTGGGCCTTCTAAAAATATTTGACTCAAATTCTTTGGATGGTCTAAATTAATTGATAATTACTTACACCAAAAGAGTTTATGTCAATAGGCTTTATTTAAAAACTCGTGAGATATTTGGATTGAAGGATAAACTTGAGCATTATTAGGTAAGGCTTAGAGTTTATAAGGATAAGATTAGATAAAGCCCATGTAGGCAACATCTCCTTGACCTATGAGGAGAAGTTGTCACCCCTTATATATAAGAAGGATGAAAGAGGTGGCAATTTGAGAGAAAGAGAAAGAAAAGTCATGGTAATAGAAAAGAAAATGAGGAAAAACGTTTTTTTTTTCTCCCAAAAAATGATTGTTTTTTTTTTTTAAGTTGGAACGATAACCCGGTAATTTATTGATAAAACATGGAATAAAACAAGGGTGGACAAACTAGCCTAGGCTAACATCCGGGAGGACAAGGAAGCCTAAACCCTTGAAAAAACTTATAAGAGAGTTTCTTGAAAAATACAATAGAATCCCTTAAACGTAACCTATAAAAAGAACCCCGGATGCATGTAAAGGTACGTAAAATATTAAGACAAGAAAACCTAAAGCCTATGAAACTAAAGAATACAAATAAGTTTATTTTTGGTATCTAGCTAAGCCTAAGCTATCTTATCGAAATGCTATATGAACTATTGAAGGAATTGCAATAGCTTCCTTATAAAGAACTTGTCCTCTATGCTCATATGCATAAGTTACCGGATGGTCCACTAACTATTTTCTTGCTCTATAAACATGCATCAACTTATAGCTACCAAGCATAATTTTGCATTTACGAAGAGGATACACTAGCTACCATAGAATTGTTTGTGCACCACTTATAGAATCCACTACTATCTTTGAGTTAAACTCTACATAATTCATCGATATGTTATTGTCCCTATAGAGCTTTAAACCATCCAATAGAGCAAACATTTCTCCCTTCTTATTAGTACCAAGACCATCAAAAGATGAGAAGCCAAAAACAAAATTGTCAAGCAATTCTCTTACCACACCACCTCCCATGCACAAACCACCTATAGTTGATCCATCAATGTTTAGTTTAAATTCATTTGTAGGTAGAGAGGACCAAGAGATCCATTTTCCTCTAGATATGGAAGGGGCAATCGGAGGAATGCTTAACTCTTAATTACAAGCTTGGTCATGAAAGTTGAGTCGTACTTTTGGAGTGAAGAGTGGTTGAAGTTCATATAACCATTTATGTATTCTGAAAATGATAACAAATGTGTCCATCATAACTCCATCAACGAATAATTTATTTTTGGCATTCCAAATTTCCCTAGTAGAGCAATGAAAGACCACCATCTTTAGAAAAGTTTTCTAATTTTGAGCCACTAGGTCTCCCAATTAAGCATTCATAAGATCCTCATAGTGTTCCTAATAGAACTAGTTTTAAGCAATGGGCCAAAATGATCCCAAATTGTGTTTGCAGTTTCACCATTCAAGAAAAGATGATTAACCGACTTTATAGAAAAAATGTTACAACAATGGTAGTGAGAAGGCATCACCGGACCATACCTCTTAACATTACTATCAATTACCATGCCACCATTAATAACCTTTCATGATAATACTACTAATTTAACCAATATCCATTTATTCCATAAATGCTTCCACCACTCAAAATTAGAACCAGTGTGTCTTAGCTATTTTTGAAAGATAACGAGTACCAAACTCTCTAGTCGTTGATAGTGTGAAGATTAATTTGTCTAGTTCACTAGGTTGAATACAAATAGCACGGATGGAATGTTACACATTGGTAGGAAGTGAAGACAACATATTAGAGTTTATCATTATATCTCTCATAGGTATGTCTTTCTAGTGTCCTAAGTTCATATCACACCACCTATCCAACCAAATAGACCCATCTCTCACTAGCCAATTCAAGTTGTTAGAAGGAATGAAATGTGTGGCAATAGGCTTCTCCAAACCAACAAACCTTTTTTCTCTCCTAACACTAAAGAACTCGGTATGCCATATTTTGAGGTGATAAAGCGAGCCCATAAGGAGGAGCCTTGGAGGTAAGTCCATGATAATATACCCTTCATATCTAATAATATGTCTTGTAAATTATTTATCCCAAGCCCTCCTTCAGCATATGGTTTGGTAATCTTTTCCTAGCTAATCCAATGATGTCTCCTTTCATCTCCATTGTTCTTGAAAAAACTAACAATACAACTCTAGATATGTATAATAATTTTCTTTGGGATTAGCATGACTACTATTGTATATATAAAAATAGAAGAAAGAACTTATTGAATTAATATCAACTTACCTCCCGAAAAAAGATGTTTTCCTTTCTAGTTGGCTAATTTGCTATTAATCTTTTCTTCGAGCAAATGAAAATAAGAAAGTTTAGTTCTTCCCTTAAAGAACGAAATACCCAAGTAAAGTATGGTAGGCTTTGAGTGCCTAAAACCTATCCATCTCTGTCAAAGTCTTTATATTTTTATGTAATGGTTGATTATGTGTATGCAATTTTTTATTTAGTACATATCCATGTCTAAATGTTCATGAAAATTATTGAGATAAGGCATTTCATTGCATGCATATTCATGCCACAATCACAAAAAATGATTTTTCTTCATGATGTTTTAATGAAAGGAAAAGGAAATGGCTAGAAACCTTCAATTACAAGAGGGATAATCACCCTCTTATAAGGAAAAAGAAAAAGATAAGAAAAAAAGGAAAGGTGCCTAGCATTTTTGTGATTTTTACAATTGCATGTTTTAAAATAGCATCAAATAGATACACAGCGAAGTATACGCTCGAAGAAGAAAATGAATTTCAAAAGACATGAAAGGAAAGGATTTTCTATGCGTCTTATGCATATCATGCTTGGACATACACTTACCGAGCATAACTCACCTTTTCTTCTTGTGGTGTAAGTAATAAAAAGGACAAATGATGGCATGTTTCGAGTTAGAGGTCATTGTCGAACAAAGCTTGGTTTGCAAATGACTATGCTTAAAATATAGGTGTGAGTTAGAAGACCTAAAATTTTATATTTATTTTATGTTTTTGGACATAACTAAGTGTTCTAGGACTAGTTTTTATGGTATGTAAATTAATAATATTAGTGATGCAATTTTAATAAATAAAGACACGAAAGGAAAGGATTTTATATGTGTCAAGTGCATATCATGCATGGACATATACTTTACCGAGCATAACTCACCTTTTCTTCTTGTGGTGTAGGAAATAAAAAGGACAAATGATGGCATGTTTCGAGTTAGAGGTCATTGCCGAACAAAGCCTAGTTTGTAAACGAGTGTACTTAAAATACAAGTGTGAGCTAGAAGACCTAAACTTTTCTTTTTATTTTAGTTTTTGGACACAACTAAGTGTTGTAGAACTAGTTTTTATGGTATGTAAATTAATAGTATTAGTGACACAATTTTAATAAATAAATAGGTATGTGTGTTTGGCTAATTCGATTTAAAGGTTTAAATTAAGGAATGATTGATTAAATTGATTAAATGGTTAATTAGCTTTCAAGGAGCTTAATTAATCAAATAATTTTCTAACTTAATTAAATACTTTGCGTCCAATGAGCTCAATTAGTAACTTTAACCATTGTAATTACATGAGTTTAATCACCTATGGATTCCTATTAAATTGGAAGTTAACAAATTGAATTGGAAGTTATCCGAAATTAATTATATGATTAGTTAATGAATAATATCTTGGTTGAAACGATTTTAGGAATTAATTTATATTCATATTAAATGGATTTAGTTAAATTATATTATATTCTTATTAAGTGAAGTTAATTGATTATTTATGTTTAATTTTGAATTTTTTAATAAAAATATTTAAAGAAAATAAAAGAGGCAATTTATAATGTTTTAATCTATACTTTTAGTTAAAAAAAAATAATTATTTGGTATTTTACATAAATGAATTTTTAGTAAATATATTCACATTATTTAATGAATTAATTTCTATTAAATAAATTAAAGTGAATTTTAAGATATAAAGATTATTTTTATTAAATGAATTAATGTTTGAAAAATTTATAAGCTTAATTTTTATATTAAAGATGGGTTTAAATATTAAATGAGATGAACTTCGGTAGAGAATATTAATTATTTAGAGAGTTAAGGACACAAGGCTTAGTGTCTCACATTTAATGCACTTCGAATATGAGGCATTATCGATAATATTCTCAACTTATTTTAGGTCCTAGGTCATGAATATTACGGCTTAACTCAAATAGGATATTGAAAGTGTTATTGTTGTATTTTCTTCATATAACTAACCCTTTACTTTTGATCTTTGTATAAACATGTTAGAGAATATATCTCATATCGAATAGTTAAATCAAAAGATGAGTAATATATAAAGTTGTGAAGATGCAACCCACCATATGACTTAAGTTTTTTGGATGGAGCTCAATCTTAATTATCTAACTTTATATGGTATACGTTAGAGAGTAATATAAAATTATTTATGAAACCTTATCTAACGAGTTTATGTTTTTAGGTTGAGATGGCTCTTTGTTATGGTATCAAATCTTTGATGACCAAAAATTCACAAGCTCAAATCTCACCATCTCTACTTTCTCTTCTAATTAAGCATAAGGTAATGATTGATCGTTGCAAGTTTCAAGCTCAAAAAGCTTTCACTTGAAGTGTGTTAGAGCATAAAATAAAAATCATTCCCGGAGCCTCACTTAACAATTTAAAGTTTTGGATTGAGATGGTTCTTTGACGGTATTAAAGCCTTAAAAAAGCCTAATCCCTTAGTAAAGATCCTAGAGCTCAAGCCATTTGATGTAGGATCATGTTTCTCTCAATCGAAGGCTCCCAAAATCAAACCGTTGAATCAACTAATCATACATACATGAATTAAAGCATGAGCAAATGATTACCTATTATAGTGTAGAATTTAACTTTTATAGAAAAAGAGTCATCCAAATGTCCGACCTCTAACGATAATCCACGCAGTCCAAGCACTCACACAAGAAGCATTCGAAGTAGCAGAGTGCAAGTTCCATATTTTTTTTGACTTGTTGAGTGTTTTTCCTTTAAAATCTATTCGGGGATATTTTATGACAAACCTAAGAGAGAGGGAAAGGTATGGCATGTTTTTAGGAGGCATAAAACTATTTTCTCCTTATTTTTCTCTTTAGTCGTATATCCCCTAGCTCTTTTACTTCTTTTGCCACACCTCCCCTTATATTTATAGGGGAT
Organism: Dovyalis caffra; assembly: GCA_963924115.1. Taxonomy (NCBI): domain Eukaryota; kingdom Viridiplantae; phylum Streptophyta; class Magnoliopsida; order Malpighiales; family Salicaceae; genus Dovyalis; species Dovyalis caffra. Next base: position 1,769,747 of record CAWUPB010000071.1, read on the forward strand.
TATCTTCCTAGCCCTCCAAGGACAAGGAAGTGGCGGTAATGTGTACTAAAAAGGACTCTTGCTTGTTGCTTCCTAATCCTCCAAAAATTTGACGTTATTATGCATGTGGGCATTTTGATCCTTCCCTTTTAAACCTTCATTCTTATCAAATTAGGTTTATATGTATCCTCCCACTAAAATATCTTATAGGCTTTAAATTAAACCTATTGGTCTAAAACTTTTTGGCGTAATTAATTACTAATTAATTTGGACTATCCAAATAAATTATATTAGATATTTTTAGAAGGCCCACATTAGAAATAATTTTTCAAATTATCCTTAAACCTAAATTAAGAAACTAATTTTATTTTTAGGTAACTTACTTTCAAATTTCAAACTCGACTTCCAAATTATGAAACCGATTTCTAAAATAAAAAACTTTCCATTTTAGGAAACCTTTTTCCAAAATAAGAAACTTTCCAAATTGAAAACACTTTCCAAAATCATTGCTTATCTTTTATTATGTGAATGTTTAAATTTATGCGCGTGACTTAATAATCTCCTAAATATGTTGACAATGTATCAAGAATAAAAGATACCTCTTTTATTTCTTGATACATAAATCAAGATTGGCATCTAGTAAGGCATCATGACTACTCAATTTTCTAGGAAGATTAATTGATTTGCACTTATCTTTCACAAGCATTGTTACCATATAATTCAGTTCTCATGTCAATTGATCATATAGTGATCTCAAACTTGGTTATTAGTCTATTCGATTATGATCACATAAATTTTTTTCGATTCCTAAATATCTTAGCTCTTAGAGTAAATCAATTATGCTTTTTTAGTATGTTCTTACTCGTGACTATAGATTTCTTGAGCGAGACATTCATCAAAGTACAATATGATAACTCCTTTAGCATAAAAGAAATGACATGTCTTATCTTAGTCATTCACTTACCTCCATTAGATTCCTAATACATCCAACAAATCGTCCACATGCAATCCTTTATTAGATTTATCAAAACGAGTGCCAAAGTACATAAATCATCTAATGAAATAACCGTGATGACTTCAAGTCAAATGACTAGTTGTAACAATCTCGTATAAGATTCTCATAGACTAAACCAAATGGGTTCTCATGGCGAGTCAAGTCTAGTGATATATTCTTTAACATAAATCACCTAAGTGTTTGCTTGGGCATCATCATACCAATAAGTGTGAAATATCCTATTGTTATCTTATAATATGAGCATAACACTCACAAGTATAACCGCATATAGTCAATGTTCATTCTTAATAATGCTACGACTTGGGCTATTTAATGATATCATTTAAGTGCATTAATGTTTGTCTCACATCTTTCAATCAATCATTAATGCAAATGCATATCATATGGACTTCTATCTAATTATTTTTAATAAATAAATATAAATAATAAGAATTAATAGAAAGATTTCGTTTATTATTGATAAAATAAATAATGCAATAATACCATAACTCAAACCATCCAATTAAGGTTAAATCTTGAACACTTACACTAATACTTGAAGATCCCAAAAGATGGACCATTAGTAAGAGGAAGTGTTAAAGAATATATTTCATATTGAATAATTAAACAAAAAATGATTAATATATAAAATTGAAAAGGAACCATTCACCATAAGAGTTAAGTTTTTTGAATGAAACTCAATCACAATTATTGACTTCATAAGACCAGTCATTTAGAATTTCTGATTACATTAATACTTGATGAAAACACATTTTTTCTATCTTTGTTCTATCCAAGTTCACCGTCCAATGCCCCCTCCTAGAGCATGGATGTTGCTTTTCATGACTGTCAAGGCCATGGCGTTTCTTTCAAGGATTGGTTCTGGCATAAATGTTGTCCCTACATTCGTGACAGTTTAGAGCGGTTTGTTTTGTCGTTGTGGTATGTTTGACATCGAAGCAGAGTTTTGACGAGGTGGTTGACAGTTTGCATCTCCTCAGAAACAAAGCCGGCCAGCACTTAGAAGAAATCTGGGCAGCACAGACATCAAATGTGACTAACCTGAGCAGCAGCCTGCTTGTTGCAGGCAGCGATAGATGGACTAAACCACCTCTGGGCAAGTTGAGGAGCAATGTGGATGGAGCAGTTGATAGTGGTCAGAAAAATATCAGTGTTGGGGTAGTGATCAGAGATGAAAATGGTGACTTTATTGCTGCTACGACAAGAAAGAAAGCTGGATTTTATGATGTTCTTACTACAGAAGCTGATGCTGCTTTGTGGATTGTCAGATTGGCTTCTACGATAGGTCTACATAATTGCATCATTGAAAGTGATAGTTTATAAGTGGTCAGAGGTATGATTATGGCGGAGATGGAAATAGCTCTGTGTGGAAATATCTTTGCTGAGATGAAAATGGCTCTTCCAACATTAGGTGCAAATGGCAATCAACCTGCTCATGCTTTATCAAAACTAGCTCTTACCTATCCTAATTATGAACTGTAGCTCGATGAACCGCCTTCTTGTATCTTGCCTCTTTTATTAGCGGACAGTTGTCCTCAATAATATAATTGAGTTTTCCTATATATATGCAGACAATCATATATATTATATTAATCATTTCCTACTACACAGACAAATTCACCAAAATATATACTAATTTTCCAACTTCATATCCTAGCAAATACACATATATTACTTAATTACTTAAAACAATTGTGTTATTATTAATAAAAATAAAAATATACTAATTAACTTAATATAAGAAATTGGGGCATTGAAATAAATAAATAAAAATATCTTACTTTCAAGTGTTTTGCGTCTCAAATTCTGAGTTCACCTTGTTAATTTTCAAGATTATTAATATCTTAACATTTGATATTTCTAAAATTTAAGTTTATTATTATTATTTGCAAAATTCTTTCTCTCAAATTTTTTTTCTCAGATAATCTTGATTATCTCCCTATCTAACGCCATCAAGGCTTTTTAATTCCCAATAGTTTTATTATATTGTTTTGTAAAGCTTGAAGAATAATTTTATATTATTCTCTTATATATTTTTCGGAGTTTAAAATTTATATAAGCCTACAACTATCTTATATTTAATTATTTAATTATGTAATTTTTAATTATTTGTATATGTCCATCATTTTTTTGTGCCTAATTATGTAATTTTTAATTAAAAAAAAATAAGAATTGTGAGAATCGAATTCATGACCATTTGATGATTAAGACTCATGTCAAAAAATCATTTCAATTCAAAAATTTAGCCTATTAAGTTAAGTTCAATTAATAGTTTTATATTACTCTCTAATAATTTTTCATAAGATTTTTAAATTTAAGGGTAAATTAACTATAAAAATACTACCCGCAATCTATTACTAGTTCACAATATTGCCATTTATAAATTTGAAAGATCAATTTTTATCCTTGTCATTATTTAATGTTTTCAATGTCACCCTTCCATTTGATCTATGATCTAAACAATTATCAAGACCATTAAATATCTTATATGACATGATAGTGTTTTATTGAACAAATATGTAAAATCATCTCAATCTAAAAATTTAAACTGTTAAGTGATGTTTTAAAATATGATTTATATTATTTTTTAATATTATATACTAGTGAGAAAGTATCGGAGGGACAACAAAAGTTGTGGTTAATTTTTTCTTATTGTTTTTTTTTTTCTTAATGGTATTCTTGTATTGTCGAATGATTGGAACATAGTATTGATGAAAAAAAAATCATCTAAGAAAAATATCTTTTAAATATATATATTTTTTTTTAATTTTAATTTGTTCATTCTTACTTTTTGGGATTCTATTGAAATATTCCATTACCTTCGGGGGATGGTAAGTATTTTCAAGAGAGTTTGATGAAAGGGTGGCATTGAAATTGTTAGCTAATATTAATGGAAAAGCTGATTGCTCGAGTTAACAAAAGGCAATACTGGGAAAGGGGTAAAAGGTTAGGAGCAATTTTGTAGTTAACCCTAAATTTAACAATTCTATAAAATTCTATGAAATCATGTTATCTTAACAGTCAAAATATTTGGTGAATGTTTCATTCACCTCTCACACAGAAAAATCTGAAAGGTTTATTGCTTCATGGACAAATTAACAACAGTGGGTGTCTTTTTATCCAGCAGGGGACCATTTATTTTGCAGTCTAGGATGGGAATCAGAACAATGAAATCGTTTCTCGTGATGCCCACATAATTTTCTGCTTGTTCTCAGAGAGTAAGATATATCGATCTCTCTCTTTCTTCCTACATGTAATTCAAAGACATCAATGACAATCAGTCACCACAACCTTATTCCTGTTTCTTTAAGTAAGGAAATATGCTTTTGCTGTACTTTTAACTGCAATTGGGTTCATATCCATGCAACATTTTTAAGTTAATATATATTTCATTCTCAAATACCCAAAAGATAAATGACGAGTTTGGTGTAATTTGTTTGAGATCAGAAATGGGGTAGCCTCTTTGCCTTATATATTAATTTCGTACTGACTATTGAATTGTTCTTGAAAGCTAAAGAAGGCAGGTTTAATTTTAGAGATATATATGTAGGGTTCAGCCCGTTAGGGTTTCTTGTTTCGATACAACAAGGATATAAAGTAAAGCTCAGCTTTTGACTGGTGCAGCAGCAGTACTTGTCTATTAGAGCTCAATAATTTTGCTGAAGGTGACCTTTTATAGCTTGTTAAGGTACGTAACTGATCCTAATGAATAAAAGTTGCAACTCTCTGATCTCTCTGTGTTCTCTTCATCACACAATCAGACAAACACACAAAGATTAGACAAATGTTAATTTTTTTTTTTTATTTATATATCCATTTTCAGGTTAATGAGTTTGAGTTTTCAGAGTTAAGGCACAAGAGAGCAATTAATGGAGGCTGAAAGATAAATGCTCTCTCTTTAATTTTTATATTTCTGTAGTGATAGATTGTTTCTTTTCAACTTTTCTTGGGTAGCAATCTATAAAATAATTAGGTTTTTTTTCTGTAATTTTAATATGGTATTCCTTAAAGTGTCAGTCTAAACCCTCCAAGTGAAAGCCTTTAATTTGAGGCTGTCCAAAAAAAAAAAAAGTTCAGTATTGGTTGCACAAATAAATTGAGCATGCCCTTTTAGCTGGTTTCTCATCATTTTGCAGGATCCATCAGTATTACAAGATCAGAGATCAGAAGCGCTGAGTAATATCAGATAGGATATAAGTGCATTATGGCATATATATATATATTGTGTATGTGTCAAAAGATCATCTTATTCGAAAACTTAAACCGTTAGACAAGATTTAAGATATAATTTATATTATTCCGTAATATACAAAATCTTATGGTTTTGAAATTTACACAGACACAAAATTCGAACTCTTGACTATTAGATTAGTAAGGTTATAATACTATATCAAAAGATCATTTTATTTAAAAATTTAATTAACATATTAAGTGAGACTCTAAAATATGATTTATATTATTTTTTAATAATAGAGAGAGAGAGAGAGAGAGGCGTCAAGGAAAGAAAAGAATCCATTCTTTACGTACGTGAATAACAGGCGACATAACGGATTAATTAATTTGATCAAGAAGCACCCTAATTTTGACGTTAAGCTAATAAGAATTCGATCTTCTTTGAATGTTAATTGCTGTTTAACTTCAAGTTCGATCTGCAGTGCAAATCTCTGTGCCGTCAGTCTGTGTGGACGTGGTCCTTCATTCTACTGAGCGTAGATGCTTTAAAGAACCTACATTGGTCCCTCCTCTACAAGGCAGCTAGCCATGAATCACCTAATCCAGCTGATGAAACTTCAGTAGCATACACCACAACTTTTTAAGCCCCGTGACTGTGACTTATATAATTCATGAATTTCCTCTCATCATAATTAACCTAATAAAACGATTGGATTTAAATTTAAATATCATAATTAACTATTGATCTAATCTTCCTAATTGCGAAAAGGTTACACCTGAACCAATTAATGTTATTGAATTTAGAGGAGAGTCCATGAGATTGCAATTTCAGTCTCCAATGTTAAATTAAGTAGAGTTCTGTCTGCAAATATAATTTCTTTTTTAACAATTATAATTAATATTTAAGTACTCATCATCACTTAATTATATATTATATGATTAATTATTATATAAGACATTCTTATATATATAACCCAAAGTTGGAAATAGTACTGATTGGCAAATTAAATATAATAAGGCTAAATGGCAAACCTCTCTTAAACTTTAGTTTATATATATATATATATATATATATATATATATATAACAATTTCTGAATTTCTAATTTCGAATCTAATTTTTCAGAACTTTAGTTTATTTTATTTTAGATTTGGTCCATCTCCAACTATCACTACATTTAAAAGTTTCAATTTTTAGTATTTTGAATTGAAGTTCTGCACACTCAATGAAAATCAACTAATATATTTTTTAAGAAAAATCTCTTAATTTTTCAAAATCGAAAAGTATTTGTATTATTTTCTTAGCATTAAAAATAAAAAAATAAAATGGAATGATTCTAAATTTTTTAAATAGTCTCAAATAAATATTAGTGGATGATTTTCATCATATATAGAACTATTTGTGTGATATTTATTTTTACAAAAAGCTAAAATGTGGACTAAATCTAAAATTAAATGCAGAAAAAATCAAACTCCAAATTGAAGATTAAAAAACTAATTTTTAAATAGATTAAAATTTTAGATGTTTGACTTAGTCTAATAATTAATAAAGTAAATATCGAAAAATAATGGTTCAATTAATACATACTTGCTTTTTATTCAGCTAGGCATGCATTAAAAAGCTAGCTAGCTATTTGTAGTTGTCGATATTCGATAAAGTATTGTGTTGGATGGTCCCCATGAAAATTAACCATCTACCATCGAAAACTTGAATTGTAAAGCACAAGGATGACCAACCAGGCTTAATTATAAATAATTATCAAGCCAGTTATTTTTCATTTTTGTGCTATAAAAATTATATTTTATTTTAATTGTTAAAAGCATACGTATATGACTCTAATGAAATTGCTGTATTAATCAGCTCTCTAATAGTTGACATGTCAAACCTCCATGGACATCACATGGCCACAAATGTGCCATATACACCTCTCTCTTTTTTTATCTCAAAATTATGATTTTATGCAAATAAGGTTTAATAGAACCTCCACACAAAACAAGCTTGTTAAATTGAAGTCGGCCATAAGAAGGCATGCAGGAAATCAAGGACTCTCTAATGGTGCTGGGTTGTCTTCTCTGACTGCCCCTCCTCTTCAATTCGGCCTTAGCCGAGCTGAACAGATATAGGAAGCCTACAACTTGTTGTCTGAAGTAAGTAAAAACTCATAGATATATGGTCCTAATTATTCCTAAGACAGGATGGTAAACATTGCCAAATATATATATAGATATGTACATGTTTGTTATCTCCAATTACTTCCTCTAATTCTCTTTGGCTTGATTTCATCTCCATCTATTGTATATAATTTAGATTTCCATTGGCTCCGGATTCAGCTAACCCTAGATTCAATACGTAGTACTTTTTAGAGAACTCTTATATATGTGGGTAGTTCTCAAGTTTTAATTTAGTTGATTTTCAATAAAATAAAAAAGAAAATCAAAAGCTAAATTATTTCCTGCAATTTCATATATATTATGTACTTCTTCTTTTTGGATTGTGAACCTGTATAACTAATTTTTGAGAATAATCTAGTTGGAGATAAGATAACTGATTATGTATATGTACTACTGATTGTTCAGAGGTTGATGCCGCCTTGCATATAAGTAGTGTATACTCAATAATGAGATCCAGAATCCAAGTAAGATGATTTCAAATTCAGGAGATAAAGATTTGCAAGCAAAACAAGAAGGTGGCAGCAGTGAGGCCGGCAAGATCTCCAAGGCACCATCATCCTCTTCATCAAGACAATGGTCAGCATTTAGAAATCCGAGAATTGTTCGAGTCTCCCGTTCTTTTGGAGGAAAAGATAGGCATAGCAAGGTTTGCACCATAAGGGGACTGAGGGACCGTCGAATTAGGCTTTCTGTACCCACAGCCATTCAGCTGTATGATCTTCAAGATAGGCTTGTCCTTAGTCAGCCTAGCAAGGTAATAGATTGGTTGCTTGATGCCACTAAAAATGATATCGATAAGTTGCCTCCACTTCAGATGCAACCAGGGTTTGGTCAATTCCACCAGCCCATGCTATTTTCTCATCAATCAAATGCATCTCCCAGCTTCTTTGATCCCAATTCTACGTTTATCAATGACGTAGGATTTCATTCCTTAGGGAGCAAGATCAACACTAGTACTACTGGTCTTGATGGGGAGGAGCAAAACAGTAGTACTGTGCCAAAATCAAGGTACAGCTGGGATGTAGAACCTTCAAAAAGAGAAAAAAGCAAGCAAGTTGAAAGTATTACTGAGAAAGGCAAGTGGATCAAGACAAATGAAGAAGAAATAAATAATCAAGATGGGGTTGGAAGTTACAGTACTACTGGACAGGTCTCAGCTCAAAATTTCTTTCCTTTAGCCACTCATTCTTCCTTGCCAAGCTTCCTAAACAATCTCAATATGCCCTTCAACCCCTACTATCAGTGGGATGCTTCAAATTTGTCTTTATCTACTCAATTTGGAAGTCATGGATACCTATCCCAAACAGAAAATAGTTCCTTGAACGCCCAATCAACACTGCCTCTCTCTTCTGCCTCTCAATTATTTTTCTGCCCACCTCCAACAATGCCACCACTTTTTCCATCCTATCCTCCTTATCTTACAACTCCCTTAGAGAGTGAGTCAAGAGAGATGAACCATTTCCAATTCTTGAGCTCAAGTTCATCACAACATATCTTGCCGATTTCTCGCACAACGAGCTCAACAACAAAACCTTTTTCCTTGAATCTAAATCCTGGGCTTCTTCATTTGCAAAGTCACGATGAAAGCAATCCAGATGAAGATAATACCGATTCATAAATATGGTACCCTTCATGCATGGTGTTGGCTGTTCTTTTTTTCCAACCCTCCACCCCCCCCCCCCCCCCCCCCCCCCGGCGATTTGGTTCAATAATGAAGTTGAAAGCAGAGTGTATATATATATATATATACACACACCTCCGCATGGCAAGTGATCAGAAACAGTCTGAGACTTTAAAATTCATTGAGCTATCACAGTATTAAATTCTCTACAGTGTTACGTACCCTTTAAACCATGATGAAGACAGATCGATGCAATGAAACTGTGCAAGACGCTACATAGCAACATGAGTTATTTCCTGTCTGTGCGCGGATTCAGGCTATATATGACGATACAAGTAAGACACTCGACACTTCTATTTTCTATAGTTTTATATACAACCTAAGTATTTAATTGGCAGACAGTACTGTTGTGCATAATTATAAACTAGCTAGTTTATATATTTAATATGCAAGTGATGATATACAGTAGTGTTGCTTCTTTGGGTTTTTATTATAAGTTTCTATTCCATTGGAAACCAAGGTTGATGTGCTTAATTTGAGTGACAACATTTGGATTTTATCAATTTGAAAATATATGTACCATCCATTTGCAGAAACATTAATTATGCTATTGTATTTTACGTTATTCTCTTTGATTGATGGGGTGATCAAATATATCTACTCTAAGGCCTCTTTCCTTCAGCTAGACCCAAATTTGCATTCATTTATCGTGTGCCTAGCAAGCTACCAATTTGAAGTGCATGGTGGAGTGTTTGTACTGATAATGAATGGAATCTTGTTTTGGCTAAATAATTGGGACCCCTGCATTCACACTACAAAGGGCATGGTCCAATGGTTGATTAAGGACTTAATCTGAGACCCTGGAGTTGGAGTGCTCAGGTTCAAATCACCCCACCTCCAAGTATCATAAAAAAGGAGTCCATGCCTTCTAATCTCGTAGGCAATGCTGTCAATGGTATTGTTGTTTCTTTTCTTTTCTTTTCTTTTTTCTCAATAATCACCCGAGATAATTAGATTAAGAAAAAGATATTACCATTACAAGGCAGACAAGCATAGGCATCAGAAAAGTGAAGGCAAACTGCAGCAAAAATGTAGTATTTGGCATACATGCAATGCAATCAATAGACCTTGTAGTGATTTTGGTGTTCAATTAGGAGATGGTGGTGATTTTGGTGGAAGCTGATGAGAAATCCACGCTTTGTTAAGTGCATTGAATTTGATATGCATTCTGCGTGTTTGTTTGCATACTTGAGTGAGCTTTGCTCATTTTCCTTTTATTTTGATACGCTCACATTTTAATTTCGGTTTTTTTGTTGTAATTGTGGGCATAATGTTGGTGGATGTCAAATTCACTAAAATTAAATTATAACACTGTTCATACAAAGTTTTGCAATAAAGACAAGTACAGATCGAACCCTAGAGACTAATCGATCAAGTTTGCTCAACTAAAACCAAAAAAGGGTTTTGTTTGTCCGGCCTAATTATAAATAAGCAAGATTAAAATAAGAAAAAATTCAATTAGAGAAACTTAAGTTCTAAGAGAAAATTCAAATATTTAATTCTCGTAAATTGATCATAAATACTTAAATCACTATCATTTCATCGAATACTCGACCTAAATTTACCTAGACCATAGAATAAATCTGAATCTTTTCTATATTTATTAATTCAAAGTCTAACATCCGAAGTAAATTCTTATTATCAATTAATTTTAGTATTAAGCAATCCTAGTCAAGTTACTAATGGCATTACAAATTAGAAAGAAGTTAAGATCAAACAGCAATTTTAGGATGCCTAAATTAGTTAATTAATTCTTTGTTTCCTTAAAGTAGTCACAAACACTAGTATTATAATCATGAAAACCTAATTTGCTAATTGTACTAACTTTTCATAACAATTATGAATTAAGAAAGTCATCTAGCTATCAATTACAATAGACAACCAACTAATGAGCTCTTTAGACAATCATCTATACAATTATAATTAATTAAATTCATAAATTAATTAATTAGGTTTAGAAAAACAACAAATTCTCAAATCATCAAGAATAGTTTAAAGATCAAATATGTGTCTTACAATCTTTTGTGAATTGAAGACAAAATTTCTTGAACTGAATTATAAACGTAAACAAATAAATACGACATCACAAATCCTATCTCTTAGGCTTATTCCCACTATTCTCAACTTATCAAGAATAGTTTAAAGATCAAATCTATGTCTTACGATCTTTTTTGAATTGAAGACAAAATTTCTTGAACTGAATTATAAATGTAAACAAATAAATACGACATCACAAATCCTATCTCTTAGGCTTATTCCCACTATTAATTAGGACTTGTTGCTAAATGAGATTTTTGTTTCTATGTTGGAACTTTCGAATTGATTTAAGATTAGAAGGTGGTTGGTTTTGGTCTTGGACTCTTCATAAAATTTGTGGCCTAGATGTTTTTTTTCTGCAAGATTTTGAATCATTTCAATCTAATGTGTAGAACTCTAAATATGGTCCAAACTCTAATCAGTATTTCAAACTATGACGAGATCCAAATTTTTTACTTGATTTTGCAACCGATTTAGAAGCCTAAATCATATTCGATTTGTGCATTTAAACTCAACATAAAAATCTTAATATGTGTACTTCAAACTTCAAGAGATCTATTTTGAGTTATGGAGCTCTAAGGATATAAAATTCTCATATCTTCCTCCAAATGTCAATATGCATGCCAGCATTGAAATTTCACCCAAGTTAACTCATTTTTGCTCCTTTGCCTTCGATCTTTTTTAAACTCACAAAATAAATTTAATTCAATGCATTTAACCTTAAAAAAAAAAAAAATCGAAAGACCAAATATAAGGTAATAGATATAATCAATAATGCTCACTATTAATTGTCTTATTTTTACTTTCAATAAAACTTCAGCTTATAAAATAATAAGAAAAATCATGTCAGTGCTCCTTGTGTGGCAAATTAATCTGAAATTAAAATTTAGGACATACTAACTTAATTGTTTGCACAAACATAAATTGTTTATGAAAAATAAATTTTATGAAAAACTCTTTGCTAAGAAATTTAATGAAGTAATTTTTCTCATGTTTGGTTTACTGAAAAGAGAAAACATTTTAATTTCTGTTATGCAGAAAAATAACGCTTGCTTTTTTTGATAAAATTAATTGTTCTAGCACGTACGATTTTTTGGTAATATATTCACATAAATTGTACTTAGAATAAAAGATATATATATATATATATGCTTTTAAATTATTCCGGAAAAAATGTTTTCCTTTCTAGGGAAATAAAATTTTCATGATAACAAAATAATAGTTTCTCAGTTGTAATTTTTGGTAAAATGCTTTCTTTTCTTATTAAAATAATTTAATTTTTAATCAACTTTCCTAAATCGTATAAAAAATAAGAAATTCATAAAACCCTTCGGATTCCTACAAATATTATTAATTAACAAAAATAATAAAGAAAATGTTGTATAATTTTTAATATTACACAAACTTGTAATCGATTCCTATATGGCTAGACATGCATCTCTCTTGCAAAATTAGTTACGTTAAAATGATTAATCAAAATTCAGAGAAGACCAAATGTATAGCAGGCCTATATATGTATTTAAAGCACTAATTAATTAATGAAGTGTGTATATATATATATGGCTTCATATGCCGATACGGAGAATATATATTGTTTGAGAATAATATAAAATTATTTTTCAATCTGCATTTAATAATTTAAATTTTTAAATTGAAATAATTGTAAAAGTATATTAGAAAATAATATGAAATTATTTTTAAGATTTTATTTAACTCGTCTAAATTTTTAAATTAAAATAATTTTTTGATATATATATATGATCGAAGAAAGGGAAATGCAAAATCAAACCTCAAGCAATAATCTTCCCAAATGTGACCACTCCCTAGATGATTTAGTACTCCTCTCATAGTGTGAGCCCGCATGTGTACTCGAATCACCCAGTTATTAAGAAAAAAAAATGCCTTTATTATAAAAGAAATAGTAACAACAATAAAATAAGAGAAAAAATGATAAAAAAATGAATTCATTATAAAATAAAATAAATACAAGAGATAACAACTCCAAACAATTATCTCAATCTCTACAAAAATACTTATACCAAAACTAATGAATAATCAAATATATTTATAAGCTTCAAGATTAGGATGAGAATTGGAAGGAACTCGTGAATCATTTAAAGGACATAAATTATTGAATCAATTGCATTATCCTTTTAATTTTTCATATTTAATGGTGAATTGAATTACATTAAGAGTTATGACTAGTGAGAATATAAAAAGAATATGAACATTCATTATTTCATAACACTCCTCCTTAAATATCCATTGTACAAGAAACATGCCTTGTTAATACCTTACTAAGAAAAATCCAATGGGAAAAAATCCTCGTAAAGAAAATAGAGTACAATACTCCTTGAGCACATTAAACTCAAAGTCGAGCTCCCTCTATTGAAAACATCATTTAAAATCTTTAAAACGATGCATTTCAATCTAATGAACCATTTTTCTTAAAAATTGTAATATGTAATACCTTAATGAACAAGTCCGTCGCATTGTTACTTTGATGTATTTATCCTTTAATTGAATTATGCAAGCAGCATTATCTTCATACAATATTATTAAAAACTTCTTTACTCGATAGATAAACTGCATGTCTCTTAGATATGATGAATCGTTGATCTTAGCAAAATACATTCTCGACTTGCCTTATAAATTGGTACTTCGCATAATTTGAATGTTAACGACTATAGTTTGCGTCATAAAACGTCATAATATAGCTATATCATCAAGTGTAAATACATGACCTATTTATGATTGAGCTTTATATGGATTAGATAAATAACATGCATCCGTATAACCGAGTTAAACTTCACTTTGATTTATTTAAGTAAAATAATTATCATATCAATTTTTTTCCTCAAAGATAGCATAGGAAATGTTTAATTCTATTCCAATGACTCCATATTAGAGAAAAATTATGGCTTGTTAATAAATTTATAGAAAATGTTATATTAGGTAGAGTATTACAAGTAAGATATATCAATGCACCAATAACATCAAGATATGGTACTTCGGGATCAAGTAGCTCTTTGTTATTTTCTCGAGATCGAAAATGATCTTTTTGGATATCAAGTGAACGAACTATCATTAGACTTATCAATAGATGATCTTTATATATAATTATTATAGAACGTTTTCTATATAAATTGACTAATGAATAAAAATTTCATTCTCTAAGTGCTCAAACTATAGGTCAAGATAAAATTTTATTTTCTCAAAGTGTTTCGTATCAAATTCTCTTAGATAACTTTTGACACTTGGAATCGCTTCAGGAGTTCTAATAATATTTAAATCATCAATATATATAGTAATTATTATAAATTCCTTTTCGAATTTCTTTACAAAAATACATGAACAAATATGATTATTTTTATAATCTTTTTTCAATAAATATTTATTAAAGCAATTATACCATATGCGCACAAGTTAGTGATAAAGAATAGATATTGAAAAATAACAAAATAAATATAAAAAGTATAACATAAATTGAATTTCTAAAAATTAAAATAATAAAACAAATACTAAAATAATCATGATAGAAATCTCTATAATTTAATTAAATTCATTTCTCAAGAATATGTATTGCTTGTTTCGAGCATCTTAAGTCCTTCTAGGACTTTCATATAGATATCACTTTAAGTGAACAAATAAGTTGTGATCACATCCATTAATTGCATGCATATGAATTTTTTCATCGAGATAAAAAAATATAATTGCATCCATTATAGAAGAATATGTCTTTTCATAGTTAATGTTAGGCCGTTATGAAAACTCTTGTGTTAAAAGTCTTACTTTATATCTTACAATCTCATCTTTTTTTATTTCATTTTTGCATAAATACTCATTTGAATCCCACTAGCTTAACATCTTAGATGTTTTGATTATAGATTCAAAAACGACTCATTTGTAAAAGAACACAATTCTACCTAGATTGCTATTTTCAATTACGCCAATCATCTCTATGTTGATATTCTTTAATAAATTTAGGCTTAGAATCCTTATTTTCATTTAAAAAATCAATTGTAATGTTATATGCAAAAATCTTATCAAAAAATGTTTCTTTTCGAGTCATATTTTCTCCCTATATTGACATAATTTATCAAAATCTCTTGATTTTTTTTCAAACATTTGGACTTCTTCTAGAAGCCTATTATCACAAATATCTTAGACCTTTTTTGAATATTTACATCCTTTATATTTTCATCTTGATTATTTACCCTTTTCTTTTTAAGGATTTTTGTTCTTACAATCAATCAATCTTTTACGCTGCAAGAGTGTTTTAGATTCATTTGCTATAACATTAACAGATTGTCCTTTTAGGACATCAATTCTAATATGAGCATTCTCAGTGAGGTTATGCATTTTAGTTACTCTTTTAGGATCCGAGAATGCATCTAGCAATTGGTTTACAATACCTTGTAAATGAATTAACTTCTAAACTTCTAGTTCACATTGTTTTATACAATGATCAAGATGATATAAAGATAGAGTACTTCATGTAATCTTTTTTTGAATATTTTCAAATACTTATTTTGCTTATTCTCTCCCCTTAATGTTGGAAAAATTGTTTCATTATAATGATAGTCAGTAAATCAAGTTGTAAAAATATCTCATATTCATGGTTCAAAATATTTAATTATCGAAAAGGATTCAAATCCAACATATATTCTCAATCTCTTTTAAGTGTCCATTTTAGTTTGTTATAGAGGAGCACTACGAATATATACTACATAGCTAAAAATTCTTAAATGAGAAATATTTGGCTCGTGACCATAAACTAATTGGAGGGAGAATTTCTAATAACTTTGTTGCTACATGTAAGATTACATAACCCCAAACGTAAATTGAGAGTTATGTTCTTAAATAATGGTTTAACTATCAATTGAAGCCTTTTGATAAATGATTTTACTAAACCTTTTTTAGTATGAACATGAACAACATATTGTTCAACCTTTATTTCAATAGTCAATCAATAATCATTTAATGCTTAGAAGATATATTCATCGAGCATTATCAAGACGAATTGTTTTAATGGAATAATCTAAAAATTGTGTTTGTAATTGAATTATTTGAGTTAGCAACCTCAAAGATGCCAAGTTTCAAATAGATAATAAGCATACACATGATTATCTTGTTGATGCATCTATTAAAATCATAAAATATCACTTTGAGTATATCCTAAAAATATTAGAGATTCAATCTCAATTTTACTTGGTGATAGCTTAATAATCAATTTTCTTTAAAAACAAGCAAAATATGAAAAGTTTTTAAATTGAAAAATCTCCTAGCTCTTTAATAGATGTTTATATCAATTTTTAATAATTTTTTATATCATGAAAGACCCAAGATAGGCTAACTAGTTATATTACATGATAAAAGTATTTAAATTAATAAACTTCTAATTTACTTTACCATTTTTTTTAATCATTCAAATATTCGTAATAAAGACCAAAAGAGAAAGCATGTAAATTTTTCAGTATATATTTTTTATCCGATATAATAATTATAATATATAAGTATTCAATACTTTTTACATTTGTCGTCTTGATATGATATCAATTTAGATGAATATATTTGAACTTAATAAATCTCTATGAGACTTTAGAAAGAATAATATATCATTTATAATTAAATTTATCCTTTTAGATAATAACATATTTTCCTTTCTAAAGCTTTTAAATTATGTCACTTCAAATAATAATATATTCGCTCTTCTAGAGCCTTTAAAAATTGTATCTTCACATAATAATATATTTACTCTTCTAGAACTTAAAAAATTTATCTCTTTAAATAATAATATATTCACTCTTCTAGAGTTTTCTATTAGATTGATACAATCAAATATAATATTAACACAAAATAAATAATTAAATAAAAATAAAAATAAATGAATAAATATATTCCTTCATCAATAAATAAATAGCAAAAAAAATTTGTAACCATCGGTATACGATAAAAATTATAAGAAATATAAAAATTTTTATTTATAAATAGAAAAACTAACAAGTAATTTATTTCAATTACTATTATTTTGATATATAAAAGTAGCCTTCATATTTTACTCTTTTCTTTTTAATAAGGCTCAATGAGGTCTTTTAGCATACGCGATCAATGTTTATCATACAACATCTATAACACCGATTTTTTAAATACTAAATTGATCCATTTTTATTCTTTTCTTGTTTTTATTTTTTATTTTTTATATTTTATCCACTTCTAGTGGTGAGGTGTATTATTATGGTCATCACAATTATATCAATAATTATTCTAACCACGTTCATGGCTATGACCAAATTTTTGTCCATACCTAAAATTATTATAAGTTGTCACATTCACTTTAAGAAAATGGAGTAGATCTAATTACATGAGATTTATTATTTTTCATCAATATCTCATTATTTTATTAAGCCACGAATAAGTATGAAATTGATTCAAAATATTTCTTAAAATCGATATTGCTACTATAGGAGCATATTCGAAATGTGAAAAGTAGAGAATACTTACTCCGTATCAAGCACCCATGATCAATAATTCTTGCCCGAAATGTAAACGACCAAAAATCAAATTTTGTGAAGTTTGATATGATAGAAATTTTATAATACAAAGTGTAATGATAATATTAGAAAATAAGAACGAAATATAATAATAAAATTTAAGTAAAAACAAATATAATAATAAAATTTAAACTTTTCAAACAATATATATTAAATCATTAAATTTCATATATTAAATTATTTAAGTTTTTCAAATATATATTCTATGTATCATTAGATTTAAAGTATATGATAAATTTGATACGCACCTCTTAATGATTTAGATAATTTAGATCTTTTGGTAGAGTACTCGTGTAGAGAAATCATCCAATGATTGAAATAAATAATTGAATCTTTAGGTCGATACATGCCTTATGGTCTATTATCTCGATTAGTTAGAACTTTGTGGTAATAACGTTTTATAAAAAAAAAATGATAACAATAGTAGAATTAGAGAGAAAAATGATAGAAAAAGGAATTCACTATAAAATAAAATGAATACAAGAAATAACAACTCCAAACAATTATCTCAATCTCTTCAAAAATATTTATACATAAACTAATAAACAATCGAACATATTTATAAGCTTCAAGATTAGGATGAGAAATGAAAACGACTATGAACTATTAAAAGTACAAAAATTATTGAATTAATTTTATCATCCTTTCAATTTTTCATATTGAATAATAAATTAAATCAAATTAAGAATTATGAATTATGAATAATGAAAATGTGAAAAAATATATATGAACATTCATTTGAACATTCATTATTTCATAATAGTATTATATTTTATTAATTAATTTTCTTTGTTATATTAACATGGTGACAAAAGGCAGCTGCCCATAATACTTTCCTTAAGATTACCATGCCACAATTTACAACACACGCATGCATGGAAGCATCGATACCAAGTAAAAGAGTAAATATAGAACGCCGAATGCAATTCTCATATGAAAAGGAAACCACCAATATTATTCTATTTAAAAAATATATATATTTTACTTTTATATAGTTTTAAAAAATTATTACTTGTTATGTTATATTAATATTTTTATATGTTTTTTAAGAAATATTAATTATTAAATTTAATTATGCATTACGTAGAGTCAACATTAAATTAAAGAAAAAATCTATTCAAAATTAAAGTGATAAATAAAATGAAATTTATTAATTTAATTAAACATAAATTTAAAATAATTATAAAAAATAACATATTAATAAAAATATTTTATTCTCAATATTTAAAAAAACCTATAAAAATAAATATAGAAAAAAATTAATTTTCTTTATTAATTAAAAATGACATTATTTAAAATTTTAACTAAATAAATATTTTAAAATAAATAAAAATAAAAATGAATACTCACTGGTATATAAGTAATATTATAAACACAGCAACATGGAGTCTAAAAGATGGTTGATAATAAACATGTCGGTAGATCCAAGAAAACATTAAAGGACATTCAATTATTAAAGTTGGATTTTTAAAGGAGCCCTTTAAGAAAAGGAGTATATATATATATATAAACAGTGGTCCACTGTCATATGCTTGTGCTAAGATAATATAGCACAATAATTAGTCTGATGCTTGAGCGCGTAGGGAGACTACATGCCTGTCAATACTGTAGCATGCGTCAGGGTCTCCCTCAACTTGCAGGCGTGCTTTGCAGTTGTAAATTGGTAACGGTGAGGTGAGACCTATGGAGTAGAATTTTTCTATTCTGTCTTCTCCAATGGAAAAATTCTACGATGCCTGCATTATAAATGTAATGTCCCCGTCTCTGTGCATGACGCAAAGCAAAAATGATTTTCAATGGTACGGATGTTTTATATTATCATGTGCGCTATAACACACGTATTTTTTAATTGGTCTTCAAAGCTAATTACTTTATTACCCTTAATTCAAAAAAAAAAAAAAAAAAGGAGCAAAAACATAGACCAGCAACCGTTTTTATGGGTGACCATTGAGGAAATCTAGTCATTACATCCATTAAAAATACAATTTTTTTTTTTTTATCTCGTATCTATCTTATACATACACGAAATATGATATATATTTTTTATTTTATTATTTCTACTATGTTATTACTAGAAATTATTTAATTAAAATAAATAATAATTTATTGTATAACTTTTATTAATTGACAGAAATTAAAAACCTAATTAAAAATTTCAAATAAAAAGCCATATTTTCATATCTTTAACCTCATATTTTAATATAGAAAATTATATATTTTTATGTCTTATGAGCTTGTGTTAGGATACATCGAGTTGGAATGGTTGAGGTTAAAAATTACAAGCCCTCCCCACTTAGACTTGAATGAAGATACAAAATATATGGTTTTTTTAGTATAATATAACACCATATATGATCCTTGAAGAAACTACTTTTTGTGTTGAAAAACTGTAAAATATACAAGAGAAACCACATCAGAAGTACCTGTTTTTCGTCATACATTGTCATTTAAAAAAAAAAATTCTCTTTTGAATTTAACATATATATGTATATCTGCACAAAATTCGTTATATATCTCATTTTATCATTTTCATCTAATTAATATTAACAAATGCTTTAAGTAAAATAATTAATAATTGAACTTATATAGTTTCATATAGGGATCTATGGTATGCACTCATATGATCTGATACATCCATAAACGTCATTTACATCCGATTAGATAGGATGATGGGTCTATTCCACTTGCTAGATGCCCATCAAGTACCCAATTATAATTTTTTTTTTATCTCTTTTAATTTCTTGAAGCAACTCATCAAATTACATCCTAATAAATTAATGCAGAAAATTTCACATATCCGACCATAATTTAATTAATTTAATTTTTTTTCAAGTCAAATATCATTAAAAAAAAATGGTATTACATGTGATTTAAAAACATAAATTATGTCATTAAAAATACAAATGATCGATATTAAGTAGTAAATTGTAGTGATTTTGCAATTATAATATGAATCATTCAAGATCTTTTATATTTAGAAATTATACACTCGCAAGAAAGCTAGAGATTTGTGAGGGCATTTAGCGGTGATTTAAAAACTGTCTCTAATTAACAAAATTTGTGAGGGACTCGAAGAAATTTTTCGAGAGATCGTAAAAAATCAATTTAGCGACCATTTTTAGCAATGATTTACGTAAACCGTCACTAATTGAAAAAAATATGTCGGTAACTTTGCGATAGTTTTTTAGCAAAAACCATTGCAAACGTTTATCAATTAGCTATAGACTTCAGTCCATCGCTAAACCGTCCCGAAAATCCACCCATTGGGGGGAAAACGACTATTTTAGCCTTTAGCAACAAATTGTAGTCCATCGCTAAAATTGAATTCCTTAAAAAACCAACTTGCCGGTATTTTTTTCCAAAATTTTCTCTTCTTCCTCTCTTCTTCTCCTTTGTTTTCTAGCGCCGATTTACCTAAAATTTCCATCAAATCTTCCCTCTCTCCTTCATTTTGCTTCCAATCTCCTCCTCTCTCTCCTTCTTCCCTTTCTCCCCTTTCTTACCCCTTTTTTCTTCTTTTTTCTCTCTTTCTTCCCCTTCTTCAAGCTTCGGGATTCGGCCAAACCACCTCCAGTGAAGCTCCTCCACCAATGCAACCCCCTCTCCTTCTTGTGTGAGTGAAAGGTCCTCCATCATCTAACCCTTCAATTAATTTTTTTAATTTTTGCATTTTTTTCATAATTAGATATTAATTTATTTTGTTAATTTAATTGTTAATGTTAATGATAATTGTTAGTATTAATTGTGTTATTGGTTAGTGTTAATTGTTAATTTAATTCATTTATTTTTAATTTAGTTAATTTAGTGTTAATTGTTAATTGTATAAGTGTTAATTGTGTTTTAGTTAGTTTTAATTGTTAATTTAGTTAATTTAGTGTTAATTGTTAATTGTGTTATTGTTATTGGTAATTGTTAATTTAGTTAATTTATTTGTAATTGTTAATTTAGTTAGTTTAATTGTTAAATAAATGTAATTGTTATTAATTTGTGTTAATAGTGTTAGTTTACTTGTTTAAAAAATTTTGATTGTTATTATTATTTTTTGTTAATTTAATTGTTATTGTTATTAGTTTAATTGTTAATTTATACGCTTAATTGATAATTTTTAATTGTTAATTAAGAAATTTTATTGTTAAATATTGTTAACTATTAATTTAGTTAGTTTAATTGATGGTTTTTTGGAATATTAATTAATTTAAAAAATTGATAATAATTTTTTAGAAAATTTTAGCAATTACAAAATTATTAATTTTTGAAATTATATTTAGTAATTGAAAAATTAATTAGTAATTAAGTTTGTTTAATTAGTTGTTGATTAAATGAAGGAGTTAAGTAATTACAAAATTAAGAAGTGATTTAAAATTTTAATTATTTGTAAAATATATTTAGTTATAAAAAAATTAATTAGTTATTAAGTTTATTTAGTTGTTGATTAGATTAAAAAAAGGAGTTAAGTAGTTACAAAATTAATTAGTGATTAAAAAATTAAATTTTATCGAAATCTAATTTAGTATTTAAAAAATTAATTAGTAATTAAGTTTATTTAGTTAACTTAGTTAATAATTAAGTAAATGACTTGGTAATTAATTTAGTTAATAAGTCAATAATATATTTCGATAAATTAGTTGTTGATTAATAATTGATTGATTAATACTAAGTTAATTTAGTAATTAAGTTATTAGAAATGTTTATAATTTTTAGTAACTACACAATTAATCGGTAATTACAAAATTAATTTGGTTTAAAATGAATTCAGATCGTTCATGGATTGACTTTAGATTAACTAGTAGACTATTAAATGAGCGTTTTGTAGATGGGATTAATGAATTTATTAATTTTGCCCGTTAGTTATCCAGAGTGTATGGATGGAAATAAGATATGTTATCCTTGTAAACTTACAAAATGTCAAAATCGTAATTATGTTCAACTCCGATATCGTTAAGTATCATTTGATGTGATATGGTTTTATGTCCGGGTATTATGTGTAGAGACGTCATGGAGAGAGTGATTCGATCATTTATGATGACAATTCAATTAATTATGTTCGACAAGAACAAATATTTGATGATCCTCAAGTCAATCGATACCACACAATGATGATGGATACAACTAGTCCATCATTTAATCTGTCTAACATAGACGAAGACCCAAACCCCGATGCTCAAACGTTTTATAATTTGTTAGATGCATCGACTAGAGAAATATGACTCGGTTCGGAAAACCATTCACGAGTTATCGACAACGTCTCGTTTGTTATATCTCAAGTATGAGCATCATTTCTCGGAAAGGTGTTAGGACGATTTATGTCAACTTATGAAAGAGTTTATGCCTATTGATAATCGCATGCCGAAGATTTTTACGGTACAAAATAATGATGGAAATAATGGGTTTACCCATTGAAAAGATCCATAATTGCATAAACGGTTGCATGATTTATTAAGGTGAAGATAGCAAAAGAATCATTTGTAAAATATGTGACCATCCTCGATATCGAAACCCTAAGTGAGGATCACTTAGAGAAACATTTGTCCCATACAAAAAAATGTATTATTTTTTCCTAACACCACGATTATAGAGGATTTATGCATCGACCGCCACTATTGACGACATGACGTGACATACGTAACATTTAGTTGAGCTAGACGTCATGCATCATTGTTTAGACTCCTATGCATGATGGTATTTTGACCAAAAACATCCTTCATTTGCATCGAAATTAGAAATGTCGGATTAGGTGTTTGCACTAATGGGTTTCATCCTTTTGGTCAAACTGGACAACAAAATACTTTGTGGCCGATGATTGTAACGCCTTATAATTCGCCATCGTAAAAATGTATGAAAGAAGAATATATGTTTTTAACTATAATTTTCCTAGGTCCCAAAAATCTTGAAATCAATCTAGACGTATACTTACAACCCTTAATTAAGGAGTTGATTGAATTATGAGAAGTATGTACTCTTATCGATGATGTGTCCCGCAAGGAGCATTTTCATATGAGAGCTATAGTCATATGGACAATTAGCGATTTCCCCACATACTTAATGTTGTCGAGTTTGAGTACTGTGGGTAAGACAAGCATGCCCATATTGTATAAAAAACTCGATGCCTTCGACCTCCGTAACGGGCAAAAAGACATCATGGTTTGATTGTCATAAAAAATTTCTACCACAAAGTCATCATTTTAAGCGTAACATGAATGCATTCAAGTGAAATTCAGTTGTTATAGACATTGCTCCTTCGATCAAGTCCGAAACATAAATTTTGCAAGAATTACACCATTAGGGGTTGTTGAAAGTAACAAAAGAGGGCTTCGAAGAGTGTAAAAAAATATATCTAGATATTGTGATTGAAAAAAATTTAGTATATTATGGGATCTACCTTATTGGAGTTCTAATTTAATTCATCATAATTTGAATGTGATGCACATTGAAAAAAATATCTTCGAGAATATGTTTAGTACAATTATGAGTGTGTTGGGAAAAACAAAAGACAATACAAACTAGAGAATACTTAAAGCTATATTATCGATGACCCGAATTAGAGATAGATGAAAAGTCTAGGAAATACCCAAAAGCTTTTTACACTCTAGATAAATAACAAAAAATAAAATTGCTTGAATGGATCAAACAACTCAAATTTCAAAACGGATATGTTTCGAACTTGGCAAGATGTGTCGATATAAATAACCTCATATTACATGGCATGAAAAGTCATGATTGTCATGTATTTATACAAATGTTAATACTTATCGTATTTCATGACATGTTACCAACAAATGTATGGTAATCACTAACCGAGTTAAGCTTATTCTTTAAGGAATTGAAATCTATTGTCATTAAGGTTGAAGATATGATCTATCTTGAGAATGACATACCTATAATCCTATGCAAATTAGAGTGTATATTACCACCTAGTTTTTTTGAGTCCATGAAGCATCTTCTCGTACACTTGGCATGTGAGGCAAAAATAGTAGGACCGAGTACAATATCGATGGATATATCTATTTAAAAGGTAAATATTATTATTATTTTGTACATCCGTTATTAATTAACTCTTGAAAATATTTATTAAGTATAATGCATTTATAATATTGTAGGTACCTTCGAAAATTAAAAAATAATGTTAAGAACGAAGCCGTAGTCAAAGGGTCAATATGCAACGCATATTTAGTTGAAGAAGCCTCAACATTCCGTTCATATTACTTCGATCCTCATGTACATACTAGGTATCAAAAAGTACCTCGAAACTTTAACCGTCCTCGAGAACCAAATGACGAAATTGAAGGAATGCTTGCGGTATTCAAACCCAAAGATAGACCATTAGGTCGAGGAAGATCACTTGTCTTGATAAATCAAGAAAAAAATGCATGTCATACCTAAATTTTGTTGAACCGTGATGAGGTGACACCTTACACGGAGTAAGTGATATAACCGCAAAATAATACAATAATAAACTTCATTAATTAAGTATCAATCATTTTAATAACACATAATAAGAATTTTTTTGTTCCTTAGATATTTTATCACCCAACCTTATGAAAGTGATCCCGACATATCGAAAAAAGAGGTAGATGTTCGACTTGAAATTGATTTTGCATCATGGTTTCGTCGATATACAAGTAGTAGAAATTAATGATCTTATTATTATGAAAATAATTTTTTGAATTTTCATACTAACGATAAGTAATGGATCCAAAATTTATAAGCAAGTAATGTACAACCCAATACGATAATTGATCATTACATTAAAGATCTTACAAAAAGACCATTACGAACGAGCTAAGTCATATCTAGGATACATTGTGATTGGATATAAGTTCTACACCGATGTTCATGATTCGGAGAGATCAACAATGCGTAGTGGCGTATGTGTAAAAGGAGTTAGCTACGGTGTGGTGAAAAATGACTACTACGGTAGGTTGACCGATATACCGAAACTTGAGTATCCCGTCTTACCAATTAAGAAAATCATATTGTTCAACCGTGATTGGTATGATACAACACTTAGCTTTGGTACAAGAGTTCATGATCATTATGGACTAGTGGAGGTCAATAATCGTAGGACGTTAAATAGATTTGATCCCTTCATACTAGTAACACAAGCGCATCAAGTGTATTATGTAATATATCCAACATCGAAGCACATCGGACATAATTAATTAGCGGTATGTAAAGTAAAACCAAGGCCGATGATGGATGTGTTTGAATTGCATGTTACCATCGATCAAACAATTATCGAACCCTTCCAAGAAAATAGAATTAAAGGCCAACATAGTGTCATCCAAGTTGATGATGACAAAGATCACTCATTGAATGATCTAAATGGAGCGTTACTAGATTTAGAAGATGGTCAAATTAATGTAGAGAATGAAGTTGAGTTTTAAATAGATGTTGAGGAATACTTAGATGAAAAATGTGACAATGATGACCATGACACCGATTAGTGATATGGTAGATCTTAGCTATTACATTATGTAATCTTGACTTTTATATTCAATGCCCATATTGTTGATTATAATTTTATATAATTCCAAGTAGTTTTTAGGAAACCTTATCCCTCAAGGTTGTTAGGTTAGGCTAGTTTTGTCCCCCATGTAATTTTTCACCTTATTTCAATATATCTCCAGGGTACCGTCCCTATTCCGAAGAAAAAATTTAAACATATTTAAAATTATTCATATTAATATGAATGTTATATGGTAGTATTATGTAATTAATATTTTATTTTAATACTAATAAAGGAAATAGTGTGTAGGTTAAAATGCCTCAAGGTAGGGGACGTTCTCGACCTCACCGCCCATGTCATACGGTAAAGGTCACGATTTAGATACTAATTCAGGTAGTGATCATGGACATGGACGTTATTCTCCTTCCTTTCCGGGTCGGATGGACCCCCCATGCAAATACCTCCGTACCACCCTTCTAGTTCCGCCACGATATACCCTTTATTCCATTCGTGGCCCGAGCTTCGAGTCGTTTTCTTCTTGACCTCAACGTCCCCAAACATCTTTCCCTTCATCATCGTTAGTGCCCTCATCATCGCAACAAGACAACCGTTCTAATCCTGAATAAGTAAGGTCATAGAAAGTGATTCGTCCATCGGCTTCGGAACCTATCGGACCCACGAACGATCCGTAAGTTTTGATCTTTCTCATTGGTCGCAATGAGTACGTTTGTATGCATAATTTTATGAAAATATTTTTTTTCATTACCATAATTATATATTCATTTATTTGTTAAGTTAATGACTACTTTCATAGGTTGTATCTTTCGGATGTTTACGCTCGGTATGTCTCTAAGACATTCCGTAAGTATGTTCACATTTTCGGATGACGTGAAAGAAAATGAGTCTAAAAACAAAAGACTTCTACTAGAAAGAGTTTAAGGTATTATTTTATTTAGTTAATTTATTATGTTACTTCATATTAGAAAAAAATATCCAATTAAATATACTAATGAATATTATTTTTTTCCTTACATAAGACATTTTACGTGGGAGAATAACAATTTCACTATTAAGACACCATGGGAATGTCCGGCATGAAAGTAGTATTTTGATTTTCTTTTTCATCTCAAGAAAGGCTCGAAGCTAGCATATATCTCACAGGACATATGCGATACATGGCGTGCACAATGGGTAAAACTTGGGGCCATTGTCCGATCCGAGATGGCGACACGAAACCGCAGGAGCAAGACCGATGGCGTCGAGCCGGTCCTTCAAGGTATACGGGGGTCAATTAGCCATAGAGAGCACGCAATATGCATGGTAAATATATTTATAGATAGTAATTGTTTTAGTGATTTCAATTTAATTAATTAAAAGTTTGAGTATATTTTATACATTTACGTATACTTATTTTAGTGTGAGTTATTGGGTCGTGAACTTGATCAGCAAGAAGTTTTCAAAAGGACCCATCAAAAAAGGTTGATGATCAATACATATTCATCGATCAACAATCAAGAGTTATCAAAGTAAGCTTTTAGTTTATAACGTCATATCATACATATTAATTTTTAACGTTATTTAACATAGTTGTTTAATATTTTATATTTCAAAATTATGCGAAGACTCGTAAAAAGAATGATTAAGGAAGAGGTTTCTACTGGTAGACCAAGGGGAGTTCATCATCCGACATCAACATTAATGATATATTTAGGACCACCATTGGTGCAGGAGATAGTAAGACGAATAAGATATACGGACTCGGGTCACATGCATAGCACTATTACTCCAATGTCGGTATAGCCTCCGGTTCGGTAACTTCGCATCGCAATGTTGGTGATGAGGCACAATGGAAGGAGGGCGAGGATCGATATAGCCAACTATAGTCTACTATCACATCGTTGGTGGCTATAACTAAAAGATTGGAGGAGTACAATCGATAAGATAAGCGATGATGACACATATGTAGCAAATGTTTATGCGAGCAAATGCATCCGGGTAGTTCATTAGTGGTGCCTAACACTAACGATGATTTCACCCAACCTTCGGACAATTCCACCCAACCTCCGAGTGACGATCTTGCTCGGTCAATCCTAGCTTATTATGTTTTATTTCTTGTTATAACAACAAACCTTCGAATGTTTATGAGAATTTATTAATTCAATAATATGTTTTACATTTTAAATAAACTTATTCAATTTTAAAATTTTATCTTCCGGGTATTTTTTTTTGAATTTTAAATTGAGATTAAGAAAAACGAAAATAGGTAATTAGCGACGAAATAAATCATCTCTAATGTCGTTTACTTAGCGACGGTCCAATTTTCCATCGTAAAATTGTGATTGGTTTGCGACGAGTCTAGTCCATCACGTAAATTAGAAACGGTCTAAAACCATCACAAAATCGTAGTAAAATTTTCCGACCGGCATTTTTTTTGAGATTTTTTGGACGAGTCGCAAAACTCGTCTTTAAATAAAATTAGCGACGGTTTTCTTGTGATTAGAGATGGTCTAGACCGTCACTAATCCTTTTTTTTTTTTGTAGTGATATATATATATATATATATATATATATATGAATTATGTGTTTATTATTTGTTAAATGACCTTATATCATGTGATTCAAAAAATATATACATCATTTACCACTTGATACTTGATAAATAAATATTATATATAACACTAAGAAACACTAATATACGAATTTTGCATGTTCTTAATTAATCATTATTTTATGTTAATAATTTAAATTAAACTTCAATAATAATAAAGTAAAGGTAGAAATTTAGATTCAATAGTACAATTAGATTTGCACTATAATATTTTAATAATGATTATATATATTAAAAAATTAAGAAATTTTTTTTTTTTGTTTTTTATAAAGTAAAATTTAGTTAATAAGTAAAGGTTAGATAATTATATATATTAACAAATAAATAAATAAAAATATAGTAGAAAATATCACATTGGATGAACCTTTTACCCACATCCACATCTGACGCTGATGAAACCGAATTGGATTTTCAATCAAACTGTTTTGATCCAAGTCAGATTGGGTAAAAACCAACCAAATTATGTTAGGTGACGTTGCAAATCCTATAACTCAGGTGAAATTAATTTCATAAAATTTATCTCCATGAAGATATATACTAAAAGACTGAAATTTTGAAAATTATTTCAACAAATAGAAATTTTGTAGTTGTTAAAAATGATTTTTGAGGTTAAATTTCAGTTTAATAGCTTTTAAGGGGTATGTAGATTTTTTTTTTAAGCTAGCAAAATTTCGCTACAATCCGGCATAACTTCCAGATCCTGGCAAAATGTAGAAGAAAATCAGTGAACAACGCGTCATTAATTTCCTTGTCACGTCGCCCACCTAGATGACGTGAAGCCCATTAGGATGACGTATGGTCGGCCCCATTGTCTTTCTTTAAAAAAATAATAATAATAATAATAAATAAATAAATTTTAAGAGTCCATGTCAACTTGGTTGGATCTAAAAAAAATTATGAGTCCATGTCAACTTGGATGGATCTAATGCGAATAGATTCATTCAGTTTTTTATTTTTTTACTTTTCCTTAAAACAATTATTTTACTATTTACCATTAATTTTTCTTAATTTTTTTTCAAATCTTAAATTTTTTTTATATCAATTTCAATTATTTCTTTTTTCTGAATTTTTTTCAATATTATAATCTTTTTTATAGTTGGAAAATTATAATTTTAGTATTCTAGTAAATATTTGTGATTGTTTAATGGTTATTATTTTTAAAATTAATGTCTTTTATTTCCTTTCTTCCTAAATTACTCGTACTCTTTTTGTAACACCTCCGACTTAAGATCTAATAGGTTAAGGATATTACTATCATGCTTCACAGTGAATGTAAGACACAAGGTCGTATGACCTTTATGTCGTATTATTAATTTTGATTTTTATTGCGTAAGCCCATTAAATTGTTAATAGATCCAATTTTCCTTACAAATTTCAGCCCAAAATACACTATTAAATTTTTTTGTTTTAACATTTTATTTTAATAACTTAAGCCAAAATAGCTTGAACTCGTGTCTTTTCGTTTTGTCAAATTCTTGTTCTATAAGCTATAATAAATTTATCTAATCGATATCCGTTAATTGGTAGTCTAACTTTTTTTTTATTCCTTAATTTTCATCTTTTATAAAGATTATTTGACTACCCATGTCATTATTATCAAACTGCAAGTAGGCATTAAGCTAACATAAACTACAACCGCACACTACTATTTTATTATATAGTTAATGTGTCCAAAATTAGTTGACATACAACCTAATTTTTTTTTTTTTTTTTTTACATAGTAACTAACTTAGTACCACACTATTTAACAAAAGTGGCCGTATTTATTTACAAGTCTACTTTTTCTTTTACTAGCTAACTATCTACTTATTCATTACCTTTACTATCATGTAAAATGAAGTAATCATAACCAACACATATACCGGAATATCGAGGATTAACAAGACAATCACTTGTAATAGGTCTAGCTTGTAGCCACACATAAGATACACTCAACGGAAAGACGGGGACTTCCTTTAGTAACAAGCTCCGGTGAGACCATAGATATCACTTTTTATTTTTCAACCCTACATCACAAGAACTAGATGAGCTATTATTTAGTAAGTTAGTCATGCATGTTATGCACATATGCAAATGTATGCACTTTTGCAAGTAAATGCACTTTAAAATCCTTTTCATATCCTTTTTGAAATCCTTTAAAATCCTTTTTTGAAATCCTTTTCATGAATTGGATATGTTCTACCAAACGTATGTTATGTATACATTTGTACATGTTCAGCCTTTTTATCATTTCTTTAGTTGAGGCCTTTATAAATTTCTCCAACTATCAAGGCCTTTACCAATTTCTCTAACTATCGAGGCTTTTACCAATTCCCCCGATGAAGAAATGCCTTTACCATTTTTTTCAATTAAGGCCTTTACCAATTCCCTCAACTCGTTGAAGCCTTCACCAATTCCCTTAACGAAGAAAATATTAGGGATAATTAAATCCAAAAACTTTTTTCCTTTTCCTTTAAAAAATCATGAAAAAAAAACCTTGTCATATGCATTTAGATGTAAATGCATAACCTCATGAATCATTAGGGTGCATGTCATGAATTATATGCATTGATGCAATAAAATTGCATACCTCAATAATATAAAAAAATAAACCTAATAATTTATTTCCTTTCGGTGTTCAATTCATGACATTCCATTCAAGGTACACATTCCAATCAATAAAATATTTAATACAATACACCACACCACATCACATTTGACATCATCAATCAATTGGTAAGGCATTACACCAAACAATTCATTCCTTTCACACTTTTCATATACATGGACAATCATGAAATAAATACATAATTGCATACCTTAAACACATGTAATACATAATATTAATCATAAAGTTATCAATTTAAACAATTATTGTCTAACTAAATTTTTCTTCCAAAATTCTCATATAAGGCCAAAATGTTCCCTCACCTAAGCTAGGAGAATTTTTCTTTCTAATCGCTAAACTCATATACTAATCCATTTAATTACTCCAATTTCATCATTTAAACCATCCAATAACCATAACACATGAATCAAACTTCTAATCCTAAATTTTTCTATTTGAGTCGAATATGCACCTAGCTCAAGCTAGGTGAATTTTTCAATTTAAATGCCATTTCACATGTTAAATCATTTAATTACACTTCAATAATAAGCATTCTATCAATTAAAAAATAATAAATCAAAAGCACCATAAACCCTAAAATTCACTATTTTGGTCGAATGTTTCTCCATGGAATAGGCTAGGGAGTTTTTCATTTTATCAATTATTTTCATGCTCAATTAGCATATTCCATCATCAATTTCAACATCTAAACCATTTCTCCCACATCACATGTCTAAGAACCCTAACCCTAATTCATTCAATTACCTCAATTAAACTTGAATTAATTGTGCGAAACAAATAATTCACACCAAACAACAAGTTCTTATGATATAGGTTAGACTAGCTTACCTTAAATGCTTCAAATTAATCCTTTTTAGGTTGGATTTTCTTCCTTCAAGTTTCGGCCACTTTTCAAATTTTTTCTCCTAGGTGTTCTTGATCTTCCAATTATAATTTTAGGCTTATTGGAGTATTTTAAGGATTTTTTAGTATTTAGGTTGAATTAGCTTGAAATTTCTTTGGAATTTTTAGCAAGAGTTTGGCCTAATTTTTCTATTTTTGCATCATTTTTCTTCCTCCTTCCAAGCCGAATTTATAGGTAAGATTGGGTGGACTTTTCTTTGTTTTGACTTCATCTTGGCCCTTCATTTAGTTTAATCTCCACTCTTAATTCTTCTTTTAATCCTAACCTTTTATTTGGTTCAATCTCCACCATCCATTTTTCTTTCAATCCTAACCCTTTATCACTTTAATCCTAGCCTTCCATTTTTTTAATTAATTATTACATTCATTTAGTATGGAGGGTGAGGTGGCGGGTTAAGGTGGAAAACTTAGCCAAAATATTTATTTTAGTCTCTTGATTTATCACACTATTTAATTTTCATCCCCAACTTTTAGTCCCTCAAATTTTCAATTGACTACTTTTGGTCTTTTTACAATGCTTTTCTAATATCTTTATGCCTTCTAAAATTTATTTCTAAATTTATTTGAGAGCCAAAATTTTTAATTTTACGCAATTGGGTCCTTAATTTTATGCGATTAAGTCCTTAATCTCATGCAATTAAATCTCTATGGACATAATTAATTCGACACACTTTAGAAAAATAATTTCTTTTCACAATAAATTCATACACTTTCTATAATAATTTATTCATCAATCATTTAAATTTTAAGCACTTATTTAGGCACTCAAAATAATTATTTTGCTTAAAAGTGCACTATTCACACATTGAAAAGCCAATAAAATATTCACCAAGCACGAAAAATTAACTTAACCGCATTGAATATTCTAGCACCCTTTTAGGAATTTTTCTATGCACACAAGATAATTTTTATACACATTTAAGATATATTAATTCATTTATTTGTAAATTTAGGGTATTACACCTTTGCACTTCAAAATTACATTAAAAAATGTAAATTTGGAATTTTTTTCTTTATATTATTTTTTAAAATTTTTTTATCAAAGAAATTCTTAAAACTTTTACTTCTTTTTTTATTGCATTGTATTTGCTTTTCCCTTGTCATGTTATTACTCAATGATAAAAATATATATACACACAATATGCACTAAAATTATGAGAAAATAATCAATAGATACAAAATTATCAAATATGGAATTTATTATTAATAGTTCATTTGAATAAAATAAATATTAATAACTATTATGAATATTAAAAAAAAATGAAACATGGTCATTACTTATACGATTAATTCTCACCAAATAACAAAATAAAAGGTTTTAATAAATATGAAATTAACATAAATTCAAAATGCAAAAAGAGTTAATATAGTTTTAAATTATTTTTTAGGGACACTGTATATCTTAGACAGTTGAGTTTATTTCTTTTCTTTTCTTTTCTTTATAATTGGTTTTATGATATTATCCACACGCACAAAAAAAATTGCTCAAAAAATTTTAATACTAAATTTATTTTCTACATTTCATTTTTTTCATATTTTTGCATCTTATTTTTTTCAATTAAAGGAATCAATAAAATTAAGAATTTTAAGTGGAGAATTAATTTCTTTTATGTAGCTTAACCAAACAAAATTATATATTACAAGAAAAAACTTATTTAAACTTATAAAATAAATATAATGAATAAAAATTAATCTTATATTAGTAAATTTCTTTGTTCGAAATATTGGTAATTAAGGATGCAAAAAGGGTCATTTAACTGTAAAATGATAAGTAAAAAACTATAGTACGTATAAGAATAGCAAAAAGGTTCTTAGATTTTGAGATTTTGTTTAGTACGTGGTGAGTTGGAATGGTTTGAGATAAAAATTATAAAGATACTAAATATATGTTTCTATGTTTCTTTAGTATAATCCAATGTTCGGATGCATGACGAAATTGCTTTTTATGTTGAAAATCCATTTTGTTGAAAGAAAAAACTTCAATAACATTGTTTTTTGATTTTGTCAACCCTGACATTAAAGGAGTAGCTGTCAAGCAAACTATGGAGGACTAGCTCGAGGTCACAAGAAAAATTTAAGGTAGAAGTACCTTGGTGTTCAAACATCAGTTGCAAACAGCTTGCACGCAGCAGAGCACGTAGGGATTGATGAAGTAGCTACAGAACCAAAACGTGCGTTTGAAGTAGTTGAAATAATGGTTGTTGCATTATCAGTTTGTACACCGTCTAGTTAGGTTATATCACTATGTCGACGTCCACCTATTGCTAATGAGATGAAATGAGCGATGGAAATTTTCGTAGCGATAGAAATTTTCGTCATTATTAGACATCAAGTAAGTTTCTATGGTTAATCCGTCTCTCGCTATTTGATCGTTAATTTATCGTTAATGTAAAAAATATAAATTTTATTTTTTAAAAAATTGTTATTAGTTGTTTAATATTTAATTATAGCAATAAACAACTAAAAATATAATTATAATACAAAATGTTATTGTATTAAAAAAATAAAAAATATACAAATATGTTTTAGTGTACGAAAATAATAAAAAAATTATAAAACAACTAGTCTATACAATCATCGTCATTATATTGTGGCTATTGGGTAATGAGATGTAAGGAAAAGGGACGGAAAGGTCAATGCAGATTTGCATCTCCCGTAACAACTATTGCATCATCTCGCATCTACATAAAGTCGATCCATGCACGAAATGATCTTATTTTTCTTTTACATATCCGAGCCAAAACACAATTGCTTAATTACCATATTTTTTAATTATGCAGAGGACATAATTTAAGGTTTTATATTTTTTTTCCTAAAAATCTAATAAAATTTCAATGATCTCCCATATAAATTAGACATTTTCCAATTATTGAAGACCCTACCCGCACAAAATAATAATAATAATACATCCAAAATACATAACACATGCACCAAAGTCCAACTAAAAGGATCCTCGACTAGTAATATCAACAAATATAAAGTATTTTAAATTACTATTTTATCGAGTACACCAAACAATTCATAAACAACCTATGCAAACAATCAATTATATTGCACCGTAACCAGCATTTGTTCCGGATGAAAAATTAAAAAAAGATAGCACTATTCACATCTTTCCAACTCCATCGTGGAGCATTGACACCGACCTTATATCTTCTCAACAAATTTCCCGCATAATATCCATAGAGTGTCATCTTAATTGGTGACCAAACACTTCAAAATTTTTCAAATATAACATTTAACTATAACTATACTTAAATCACATAAAATACAATTAACATATTAACTATAATTCAAATTAAAAAATGGATAAAAAAAAATCTGGATTGATAAAAGTACTCGTTCGAAAAGAAGATTGTGGTGCCTAAAGTTTTACCGTCGGATCCAATTATGAATGCTAACAACACTAAGGCATTTGATTACATAGTGAAGCAAAAGGAAAAAGGTTAGTTACCCAATCGAGGGAGGTATGAATCAAAACTTGAGAACAAGTTTTCGTCAACTCGGGATGTTTGAAATGAGATTGTGGCCCATTCCAATTTGGTCATGCTCAATGGGTCAAATTTTCAAGTTAATTTAAGTAGGGTAGATTTTTCTTATGTACTTTAGGTTACCTTATGTGATTTACGTCACCTACTTTTTATATATATATATAATTCGAGTTACCTACTTTTTTTATGTGATTTACATTACCTACTTTAGGACTTGTATTTTCATAAGAATATTGTTTTAGAAATCAATATTTAATATGGAAAAGATTAATTAGTTCTTATTAAATTTAGGGGGTTGAAGCTAGGGAATCTTCGCTCTTCCTCTCTTATAAGTTCAAAGGACAATATTAAGGACAATTTTGGAGTAGGAACTAGTCGATGGTAGGGGAGATACTAAAGTTTTTATGGAAGAAGAAAATCAATGACTTGTAGTTAGATTTTGAAAAAATTGAGAGGGAATGATCTCGCATTGAGTTTTTAATGGGTTTTGGCCAAAACAAAGCCGATCGAAGTTAGGAAGTCGGCAACCAACCATGTAGAGATTTGATTACTTGTGGTTGGTTGCTTGAGCGCCAAAATTTGATGGGTTTTGCTTGAAACAAATCTAGTTAAAGCTAGAGAGATAGTGACGGATCTTATAGAGGTTTGATTATGCTTCGTTGGTAGCTTAAGTGTTGAAATTCAACATGTTAAATAGAGAAATTAGATGAGTTTTGGCAAAAAAAAAAAAACTTATTTGGCGCTGGAGAGATGGTGACCAACAATGTAAAGGTTTGATTGCACATAGTTGGTTGCCTAAGAGAGATAAAAGGGGGAGAAAGATGGAGAGATAGAGGGAAATAAAGAAGGAGAGAGAGGCAGAGAGAGAGAGAGAGAGAGAGAGAGAGGAAAATGGAAAGATATAGGGAAATAAAGAGACAAAAAGAAAGAAAAATGAGAAGAGAGAAAGAGAGATAGAGGAAAATAAAGTGAGAAAGATATAGAGAGAGTAAGAGAGAGAGGGATAGAGAAAAAAAGAAATAGAGAGAGGAAAAGGGAGATAGAGAGAGAAAGAGGGAAAGAAAGGGAGAAAGGGGAAGAGAGGGAGAGGGAGAGAGGAAGAGAGAAAGGATAAAAGAGAGAATAAGAGGAAGATAGTGAGAGATAAAAAGGGAAAATGAGAAGGAGAGAGAGAGAAAGAAAAGAAGAGAGAGAGAGAGAAATAGAGAGAGAGAGAAAGGAGAGACAGAAAGAGGAAGAGAAAAAAAGAGAACGTAAATAGAGAATGAAAGAAATGGTGAAAGAGAGAGAGATAACTCTCTTATTTGAGCCCTAAATCCCCGAACATTTGCCTTACATAAAAGTAGAAAGATGGGGAGAATGAAAGAGAAACGAGAGAATAAATGTAAGAGAGAGAGAGAGAGAGAGAGAGAGAGAGAGAGAAGGAGGAAGAAAAGGGGATAGAAAGAAAAATGGAGAGAGAAAGAGAGAATTAAAGAGAGATTGAGAGGAATAAAGGGAGGAAGAGAGAGGAAGGGAGAGAGAGAGAGAGGGAAAAAGAAAGAAAGGAATATAGAGGTAGGGATATAGCAATAGAGAATGAGATTCTTATTAAAACTAAATTAAAATTTAGGTATAAATTTTTCAAAAAATATTCTAATACCATTTAATAATCTTACTACAATGTATAAATATTAAATTTCAAATTTAGGTCAAACACTCATATTTTTAGAATTCAATTTAATTATTCTAATAAATTACCTTAATTAAAACTAAATTAAACCAGATCTTTTATTTTTCTCAAATTCCTTATAAAAATTTGGATTTTATTTAAAATAATTCTATTCAATATAAAACTAATCAAATTAATTCAATGGAAATAAAATTCTTATTATTTCTACTCAGAACCAATTTGATTAAAATAAAATTCATTTAATTAGAAAACATTTTTAATATATAAGGAACCATTAAAACTTGCTTCATTACTTTAATAAAAATTTCTTGACTTAGAAATCCATTTCAATCAATAAATTCTTTTTATTTTTTCATAAAATTCGAAATAATAGGAAAATAGTAAACAATTTGAACATCTTGTCAAAAATTCAGACTTTAGGAAAATAATCAACTTCGTAAATAAAAAATTTTTAAGTAAAAATCATTAACAAATCTTTTGATTGGGAATTTGATCAAACTATTTGAATTAGCCTCCAATTAATTCAATTGATCCATTTAAACTATTTAATTGTGGAATAAAAATCATTTTTTGGTTTATGGAACATTGGTTCCGAATAATTTTGGAACATTGGTTCTCAACTAATATAGAAAACTTGTCAACTATATTGATTATGTCTAGTTAGTACTTTCCAAATTATCTCCTTTAATGTAGTTCCTTTCTTTTGAGCATTTAATTGATTATTTCCTTAACTTTTAATTCCTAATTATTCTTGCCAATCATCTATTAACCATTTAACCAATTTTGTGGCCAAGTTATTAATTCTAAATGTTAACAATTATTCTATTGATCAATCAATTTAATTAAACCACATATATCAATTCTTACTACTAACTATGCACATCCATATTTCTTTATTGGTTAGAGTAGTTTAGTGCATAAGTAGTTTACACACCATAAGCATGAAACCTAGCACACATAGTAGATTTTCAAAACACGAAAAAAAATTAGAAGTTAAAACTCTCCAACTTGTAACAAAAGTTAAAGTACACTATTTGGCAAGTTGGCTCCTCCTCAGCAACGATCGTCACACCAAAGTGTGCCATCATTTTCTGTCTTTTTCACCTACACCACAAGAGAAAAATGAGTCTGTCTAATAAGTGTAATCTATGCATGATATGCATGTGAGTAATTAAAAATCCTTTTGTGCTTTTGAAATTTATTTTCTACCTTTGGACACACCCGATCAATTGTATATATAATCGACCCTCCTTTTAAAAGTCATACAATTATAAAAATATGCAAAAGCATTAAGTAGCTCTCATTTTCCTTTTCCTTTTTCCATTTTTTTTTCCTTTTCCTTTTCCATACAAAAGGGTGATCATTCCTCTTGTATTCATTTTATAGATACTTGGTTATTTTCTTTAAAACCATGCATTTTTTTTTCCTTTTTCTTTGAAAAATCATGAGAGAAAACTTTCATGAATATGCCATAAAATGCACGTAACAAAGCATGCCTTACCTTAACCTTTTTCATGTCATTTATTCTTGATCATCATGGTACATACTAATAGTCAAACAAACAATCATTAACATGTACAAAACAATTCATAAAGTGTATGAATTAATCATAAAATTTCACACAAAAATTAACCCTCGAAAGTCCATACTTGACAAAATATGGCTAAATCATTTCAGATTACATGCACAATCATTTTTCAAAAACTTCCACTTGCATATACTCATAATCATTCATATCAATCATAATTAGGTAATCAATCACAAAAATCAACTCATGGCTTAATGCTTCATCCATTCAACTAAGAGAATTTTTCCTCATTCATCCATTCCATATATTTTAATTCATCATATCCAAGCGAAATCTTTCATGAAACCAAATCAATTTTGTCTTTAAATTGTTTAGGGTTAATGGCCGAATATACTACTCTAGTTAATCCATCCTAATTCTTCATGTCAATGCATTTAATTTCAATTAACCAATATTATATTCACTAATTCTCATGGTTTTATTAATCAATTCAAATCACCTTTAAATTTTGGGTTTGGCCAAATGGCCCTCTACCAAGCAATCAAGATGATTCCTTCACATTGCATTGAAAATAATCATCATTCAATCTCACTTAAACATAATTAAACACTTAGTATATAAACTTAAACATTCCATCTTAAATTGCTAGTTAGTCAAATTCAACAACCTTGGCTAACAATCCAATTTCATCTAATTCTTCCATAGTTACAACCCAAACATGCTAAATATATTTAATTAGACACCTTTCTTGCATTAATTTCCTAAGACACAATTTTTTCCCAATCTTTAAATCATGGCCGAATGTTTCATTACCATGAACCCATTCCTTAAACATCATTTTGTCTTCCAATTAACCATCTAAATGTGGTTATCCAACCACCAATCACCCAATCACATAAATAATTCCACAAAACTCAAGCTTTCAAATAAATTAAAGCATGAACCCTAACTTTTCAATTTTCATGAAAACAACAATTAAGCACCTAAAACATCAAACCACCCGTAATGTAGGCAAGATTACACTTACCTAAAGAAAGAGCTCTCGGTTAAGAAAGAGCTCTCGGTAGTGTGCGACCCGGGAGAGAGAAAGAAGAGAGAGATGCTCTCCTCCAATGGAGATTTTTCCCTCCAACTCCGGTTGGTGCCCTCACCGACTCTTTTACCCCGAAACCTTCAACTTCCTTTCTAACCACCTTTCTCTAATTCTTCATCATCATTTCGTCCCTCTCTTTTCCTCTTCTTCATCTCTCCTCTAGTTTTTCCCCCATCTCTCGTTGATTTTCTCTCTCCCCGATTCACCCCTTTCTCCTTCTCATATCACCTCTTATGGCTAAGAAAAAGAAGAAACTCGACTCCCACAAGAAGGAAAGAAGACCCTCGGATGCTCCAGGTGATAGCTCGCATGCGTCCTTGGACACTTTTCCTTCGGTTCGTTTCTATTGAAGCTACTATGCACCATTCCGCATTTGTCAAATCCGGAGATGTTGGGTTAAAATCCGTTGATCCTCCTCTTTCACTCGATAATGTAGAGGTTGAATCATGTTCTTGTGAAGAGGAATCGGAATTGGAAGCAACGAAACCGGGAGGATTCAAATATGAGAAAAATTTTAAATTCTCGCTCGAAAAATTCAAAATTTCAATCTCCCGTCCAAATGGTTGCTAAGGCCAGCAATTCTTCCGCTCATGCCCGGACCACTTTCTCGGTATAATGGAGGCTCCTTTCCGGACGAAACCCGAGCAATGGGATGGAAACGGAAGCCCCTTTATTGCCATAATCGACTACCCTCTCCACTAGGGACCAACCCCGTTCCAAGCGACCCTCATCGAACTAAGTACTTCTCAAAACTCTACCGCCAAATGGAGAGATTTGTTTGCCATAATCATAATCTAAATTTGTGCCTTAAGCTCACACACTTTACTCGCTATAATTGAAAGTAAAATATGTGTATTGCTTGATGATGATCCACGATGTGAATTGTGGAAATATTGCTTGATTGGGTATATTGCGGGAAAGTCTTTGGGTTTTCGGGCACTTAATGGAATTATTGCTAGTACTTAGAAATGTCAAGCCACCCTTTCTATTCATGATTCGGGTTGGCTTGTATATAAATTTACCTCGGAGGAAGATAGATCTTCGATGTTGAATGGGGGCCCATACTTGATATTCGGTCGGCCTTTGTTGTTGCGGCCCATGCCCGAGTTCTTCGATTTTTTGACTAAGGAAATGTCGATGGTTCCAGTTTGGGTGAAGTTTTTGAACCTTCCTCTCAAGTGCCTGGTCTTCATTGTGTCTTTCGAAAGTGACCAACCTACTTAGTAAGCTAATTCGGTGTGATAGGCTCATTGCCTCAATGGAACGGATCTCGTATGTCCGAGTTTTGATTGAGCTCAACATAATGGAGGAGTTACCGTGGATAATACAAATTAGGCTACCGAATGGCTCCATCCTTCTTCAACCCGTTGTCTATGAAACCCTTTCTACCGATTATAAAAAGTGTCGAGTTTTGGGTCATTCCACTATCTCTTGTGAGAAACATCCAGGTGGTCGACGGTTTGGCCAACGACGAGGCTATGAATGGGGCCGCGCCGATAAGCCATGCCGGGCCTAGTGTGCAAGAGGTCGTGTCCGTAAGCCGGACCGGGCCTAATGTTGTCGACCACATGGGATCTATTGTTGTTGAAGTCCAAGCTTATAATCCATCGGGGAGTCCCTAGCTAGACCTCATGGTTTCGGAGGCCGCGATTGCTTCGGATGAATGATAGATAGTTTCTCGCAAAGCCGGAGCTAATACCGGGTTGGCTTTCTAGCCTCTAGAGTCCGATCGGTCCGTGCCGTAAGCTCGAGCGCAGCCTCGACGGGAGGATCAAGTGGTCACGAGCATCATAATTGGCTATTCGGAATCTCAAAGGTAAGGCTATAGAGACGAGCCCTATTAGTGAACATATGGAACTTAACGATGCAACCCGGACGAGTCGGGTTGTCCGAGATGAGACGAGGTGCCGAGGCAGATGAGGCTCGAGTGTTGTCGGGGTTAGCGTGTTATAAGGCATGACAGGTGAGGTCCCGGGTGACGAGACGAGGATCGGAGAGGTTATGGAAAACCCCGTTATACCGGTAACCCCACCTGGTTGATTGCCTTAATGTGTACTTACATGAGTTATCCGATAAGAGGAGAAGCCGTAGTCGAAAGGGAACACATCGTGTTCGGGGGTCCTCACGTCCTCGGCTGCCATATGATCATTCTTAGCTTGGAATGTGAGGGGCCTCAATAGTCCCTCGAAGCGGAATGAGGTCGCCGGCCTCATGAGATAAAAAATGATCGATGTTTGCGCTTTGGTTGAGACCAAGCTCGATTTTGTCAAGCTTTCTTAAACGCATTAATTTTGGTTTAAGAAGTGGAGGTTTGTCTCCAATGCTTGCAGTCGACACTAAAGCTCGAATTGTCCTATTTGAGAATCCCGACACGGCTTGGATTGATCTACTAGATGCTTCTTCTCAAGGTCTCAATGTTAGCATTCGCAGCCTCATCCAACAGCGGAAGTTTCATGCTACTTTTGTGTATGGTTACAACACGATTATTCAACGTCGAGCGTTATGGATCGACCTTCGATCATGGAATCCCTATTATCCGTGGCTTGTGCTCGGAGATTTTCACTCCATTCACTTGTCAACCGATAAGCACAATGGAGCCGTGGGCACTCGCTTATGAGACAATGGACTTTCGTTCCTACCTGCTTGGATCCGGGTCTCCAAGATCTCACATATTCGGATAGCCACTTTACTTAGAAAAGTGGTAATATATGGACCAAGATTGACGAGTGTCCTCGCAAATTCGCTTTGGTCCATGTCCCGTCTCTTAGCCTCTATCCGGTTCGGTCCTCCTAGTGGCTTCTCCGATCATGCTCAAGCATGGGTTCACCTCGATAGTCGGTTTATCTCCGATCGATGGCCCTTCAAGTTTCTTAACATGTGGGCACACCATGCTAGTTTTCTCTAACTAGTGGCTCAACGACCGACACTCGCGACGCTCTTGGCAGTCCAATATTTGTGCTCGTGTCGAAAGCTCAAAGCTCTAAAAGGCCCATTAAAGATGCTCAATAAGCTCCATTTCGGTTATATTTGGGAAAGAGTTGCCCGAGCCGCAGTTGCCTTTGAGTGTCGCCAACGAGCCCTACAAAATGATAGGGATAACAACGACCTTCTTGAGTAGGAACGCAGCCTAAGGTTGGATTTGGTTAATCTTAAGTCGATCGAGAAAATGTTCTTCGGTTAAAAGCTTAAGTGCAAATACTTAGAAGAGAGTGACAAGGGTAGCAGATTTTTTCACATTCTCATGAGCCAACACCACAAGAGGAATTTCATAGCAATCGTTGAGGGCACTAATGGGCAGCTTACCAATTCACTTGCTATTATGGGGGCCTATTTATTGACTATTACAAAACTCTATTTGGCTCGACTAAGGCTTTCATTCCTCTTAAGGCAGAGGTAATCTCGCAAGGGCCTTGCCTCGGTACCGGCGCTCGGACCTTGCTTCTAGCTTCGATTTTCGATAAGACTATCGTGGTCACTTTGTTTGGGATTGATAACGATAAAGCTCCGAGTCCGGATGGCTACTCTTCTTTATTTTTTAAGCGAGGCTTGGGGTGTAGTGGGGAAAGACTTCGTGTTGCGATGAAGAATTTCTTTATCTCGGGTCGGCTCCTTAAGTAAGTCAACCATTCGGTGATTGCTCCGATCCCCAAATCAGCTAATGCCTCATCTCCTATGGATTATCGATCAATATTTTGTTGTAATGTGGTGTACAAAGTCATTTCAAAGATCCTTTCCTCCGGGTTAGCCAGTGCTTTGGTTGATATCATTAGCTCTATGTAAAATACTTTCTTAGGTGGGAGGAAGATGTCGGACAATATTCATCTTTTATAGGAGCCGTTTAGGCAAGTACGGTAGGAAGCGTGCCTCCTCGCAATGCTTTCTCAAGGTGGACTTTAAGAAAGCCTTTGATTCGGTGCGGTGGCCATTTCTACGAGATCTCCTTTTACACTTTGGCTTCCCTAATGCTTTTGTTCATTTGGTCATGACACTGTGTGGAGACTCCCTCTTATTCTGTTTCGGTAAATGGTAGTCTTTTTGGCTTCTTCCAAGGCCAAAGTGAGATTCGACAATGAGACTCTCTCTTCCTATCTCTTCATAGTATGTATGGAATACTTCTTCGTATGCTTCGGTTTTCTACCACAACGGTTGATTTTCATTTCCATCCATAGTGTGGACCTCTTCGAATCGGTCACCTTGTGTTTACGAATGATATCATGCTTCTTTATCGCGGAGATAGAGCCTCCGTGTAGTGCTTATCTTTACGAGTTGCGTAAGTTTGGTCGAACTTCCGGCTTCACCATCAATGAGTCCAAATCATCACTTTATTTTATGGGTATCGATGATGACCTTAAGTAGACTCTCCTCTTAGATATAGGGTTTGTCGAAGCTTCCTTTCCCTTCGGATATATAGGAGTCCCGTTAAGTCTCATTGTCTTATTGTCGGCCCGCTCTCTCCACTCGTTACGGAGCTTGGAGTCGATTGTGCGAGCCTCGGTTGGGTAAGCATCTTTCGTATGCGGATCGTCTTGAGCTTCGCGTTCGGTCCTCGCAAGCATTATTCGGTTCCGGTTAGCCATCCTTCCTCTTTCATCAATAGTCATCTCCTAAATCACTAGCATCCGTCGAAATTTTTTTTGGATAGGGGATATTCGAAAATGTCATTCAAGACTTGGTTTCTTGAAAGGTGTTGAGTTATCCAAA
Organism: Dovyalis caffra; assembly: GCA_963924115.1. Taxonomy (NCBI): domain Eukaryota; kingdom Viridiplantae; phylum Streptophyta; class Magnoliopsida; order Malpighiales; family Salicaceae; genus Dovyalis; species Dovyalis caffra. The sequence goes on from CAWUPB010000071.1 coordinate 1,814,407, forward strand.
GGCGAGAAGAGGGCTTGGCGCTCCGGGACTTGAAAATGCTCAATTAGTGCTTCCTAGCCGAGCAACTTTAGGACATCCATCGCAAAGCGGACTCGATTTAGATCTAATGGGTGCATCATTTTTACTTGAAGGATTCTTCTGTTTGGGACATCCAAGTGAATCGAATGGCATCCCCCTTGTGGAATGGCATTCTTTCTATCGGAGACCAACTTACAGGCGGAAGTTGAGGACATTGCTCGGTTGGTAGGGAGATTGGAAGCTTGGGGGAGTGAAAAAATTTTTGGTAACGCCTACAATGGTCCGGGCCCCACGGACGCCTTCGTTAATTGGACCCGGGTAGTTTGGGAGCAATGGACGTTATCGCGACACGCCTTTGTACTTTGGTTAGTGATTAATGGAAAGCTCAAAACAACTAATCGTCTTCGTTTTGTCCCGGACGATACCCTTTGCTCGCTTTGTGGGCAAGCTCCTAAATGTCATCGTCATCTATTATTTGAGTGCCCTTGGACAACCTATTTGTGAGGTCCGATTCGGCATTGGCTCAAAATTAATAGAAGAATGTCTACCCTCACTAGTGCCATTCGAGGTCTTTCAATAAGGTGAAACAATCCGAAAGCCCATATAAGAAGAGTTTCGTTGGCCATCACAAGTATATCCGATTTGGGAAGAGAGTAATAAGAGGCTTTTCGACGGCTCTCCTCAACAATTGATGGTCTCTTCGGGAAGTTTCGGGTTCTCTTCTTCATGATCTTTCACTTCCATGAGAAGGACCACACTATCCTTAATGTCGGTTAGTAGTTTTCTAGACATCGACTGTCTTCTCGTATCGGTCTTAGGTCGCGCTTATAGTCGCTTTGTAAATTGTTCACTTTCGGTCTTCTCGGTAAGATTTTTGTATGCTTCGTTGAGCCGTTATAAATGGTTCCAGGTTAGCTAGCATAGGTTTATCGATGGGTTTTTCTTGAAATCTATAATGTTAGATTCCTTGAACAACCTTCTAGTTCGGCTCTTTTGCTTAGTTTTCTTTGGGAGCCTATTCTCATCCTCTTGTATATTCCGTATATGTGGTCGTAGTTGGTTCTCTAGCTCGTTATCTTTTGATTTATATACTTACTTTTAAATCAAAAAAGATTACACTTACCTAATTATAGCTTGATGTCTAATTTTGCTTGAACCTAGCAAACTTCTTCTCCTTCTCCTTCCTCTTGGTTTCGGCTAAGACTCCTTTCCCCCTTTCCCGGTACTTGTTTCCTTAAGCCTTTTAATGGGGTTTTATGGGTGGCTAGGTGTTGATTTTAGATGGAATTTAGGTAAGGATAACTTAATTTCTTCTAATTATCTCTATTTATTGCCTTGGTTTTTTCTAAGTTTCTTTTGTTCATCCTTCTCTTCTCCTCTCTAGTTGGCTAGAGAAAAGAATTCCGACCAAGCCAAGTGAGTGCCACTTGGATTAATCAAGTCACTTCCTTAGCCAAGATATAATTTCTAGATTTCCGGGAATTTTCCCTAATTTTTCCTTAAGCATTTCTTCCTTTCTTTATGTTGTTACTTAGCCGAACGTTTCAACCCAAAAATTCAATTTCTATATTGAATTTTTGGAGCAAATTCCAATTGAATGTGATGATTTAAATGGCCCTTTATTTTGCTAAAAAAATTTCACTTTGGTCCTTGACTTATATAATTCAATTCAATCCCACCTCTACAATTCAACTTCCTCACTTTTAATTACAACAATCCAGCCCTTATTTACGCTGATTTTCAAATTAATATTGATCTCTTGACTCCTACAATTATTTAAATTAATAAGCTACACCTTTAACTTTTAAAATTACCTTCCAAAAATAATCTAATTAAACCCTAGAATTTATTCTCCTAATAATTAATTATCCATAGTTACCCAATTAATTTTAAATTTATTTCCTCCTTGCTTTCTAATATTTATGTACACACATAATATTAGTCCACACATTTAATTTAACTACTTACTTCTTAATTAAATATTCATGCATTAATATAATTATTCCTTCTTTCATACACATAATTATTTAAGGGCTTTTGGTCAATGATATTAAGAGAGGAAGGGAGAAAGATTGAGAGAGAGAGAGAGAGAGAGAGAGAGAGAGAGAGAGAGAGAGAGAGAGAGAGAGAGAGAAAAGAGAAAGGAAGAGAAGAGAGAGAGAGAGAGAGAGAGAGCATTTTGTGAGGCTTTTTAGTAAAAATATGTGATTCATCGTTATCTTTTATAGGATGTATATGTAGATATACTTTTAAAATAAATTCAAACAAGTCTAGAATGAATATTTGCATTTGGTAAGTTATTAGAATCACCGAACAAGATTAGATTATTATGAAAAGTTTGAATAAAGAACAAAAATATGAGAATAAGATATTTCACCTATAGATTATATTTATTTGTTCTTTTTTTTTATGCTTTCATTTATTTTTACTCTTGATTTTTATGCTCTTATTTTTCTTTTCTCAATTTTTTTATACTTTGATTTTTTCAATACTCGGCTTTTATTATACTTCTATTTTCTTGATCTTAACTTTTTATTATGCTTTATACTTTTCCTTTCCGAATTTCATGGAAGAAGAATGAAATAAAGTTAAATAGATTGATGATTAAAAATAAGATTAGAAAAAGAGAAATCATATAAATTGATGTTTTTTTTTTTAACAACAAGAAGGGGGTTGAGAGAGTGCGGTTTGTGAGGATTTTTAGTAGAAGAATATGGTTCATCGTTATCTCTTATAGGATGCGTAAAAGAGAGAGGGAAATAGAGAGGAGGGGGGGGGAGAGAGTGCTTTGTGGGGCTTTTTAGTAAAAGATTATGGTTCATCGTTATCTTTTACGGGATGTTTAAAAGAGAGAGAGTTTTGTGGGTTTTTTTAGTAAAAAAACGTGGTTCATCGTTATCTTTTATAGGATGTGTATGTATACATACTTTCAAAATAAATCCATGTCATTCTAGAAGGAATATTTGTTTTTGGTAAGTTATTTGATTGATCGCTAAAGAAGATTACACTATTATTAAAAGTTTGAATAAAGAATAATAAAATGAGAATATGATATTTCACCTACGCAATATATTTATTTGTTCTTTTTTTTCTTTCATTTATTTTTACTCTAGATTTTTATGTTCTTATTTTTCTTTTCTCAATTTTTTTTATACGCTGATTTTTTCAACACGTAGTGTTATTATGCTTTGATTTTCTCACTCTTAACTTTTTATTATGCTTTATACTTTTCCTTTCTGAATTTCATGGAAGAAGAATGAAATAAAGTTAAATATATTAACGATTTTTTTTAAAAAAAAGATTAGAGAAAGAGAAATCAATTAAATTGATTTTTTTTATTTCTTTAATTTTTTACAAAACTGAGGGGTTATAAATGAGTTATAACACCAAGAATAACCTAAGTAAATGTGATCAAAGTTTTTTACCGTTTTGATTATAACACCAAATATATAACCTCAATGAGATTTCCGATCCTAGTTGTTTTTTTTTTTTTTTTTCAATCTATTAGTCTTGAACAATTTATTTCGGCCCTGTCTGTACACTTGGGCTTGCATATCAGTAACCGAATATCCTCTTGACAGGTGGGCCAAGCCCAAATTAAAAAGATTTCCTCCAGAAAAGAGGCCCAAGCACAAAAGAATTTAATTAAAATCAAGCCCCCGGCGAGGATCGAACTCGCGACCTTTCGCTTACGAAGCGAACGCACTACCACTATGCTACGGAGGCTTGTTGACCGTGATTAGATAAAATATTTATTTAATGCAAGTCTACAAAATGCGATGTTTGCTTTAGATCCTAAAATCTGAATAAACTAATTCTCGATTGTTCCACACAAATATAAAAACAAAATACATAATCGATGTTGGCAAAAGTTTTAATTTCATGTCTCAAAAAGTCAAAATTTATTCATAGGTAGTTTTTAAGTAGTCGAGACGCTATTTGGCCTATTAAATTCGTATCAAACCTCAATGCAATGAACAAAGAATTAATAACTTTATTTATTCTCTAGTTTCTTTTTCTCTTTTTTTTTTTTTTCCAACTAACCATAAATATATAAATACTTTATTTAGTTTTTTTTTAATTAGCTTATTTTATTAATAGAAAATTCATCAATTAAAAATGTTGAAATATTTTGTTTTGGATAACAATAATTATATAAATGACAAATTTACATTGATATATCTTCTTTCTTCTTTTGTATCTTTAAATTTTATAATTATTTTTAGATAAATTATGCATATATGAATTGAAAAATTAATTGTAATAGGAAATAACTCCCGCTTGTACAAAAATTGTTTAGCAATTGCTAATTTTTACCCAAAGACTATACTAAATATTAGACAGTAACATATAAAATTATTTTAAAAAATAATTTTGATTTGATGGTACATGCTATATGAATATGATAAAATATATCAAATCAAAGGTTAAAAAAAATTTATTGTATATTTTTTAATTATGTGTTTAACTAATTATTTATTATGTTTATTATTATTATTATTATTATTTGTTAAAAAGAACACGATTTATTCTTCTATATTTGGATTCTTAACTAAAAACATTTCTTATAATTTTTTTAAAAAACAAATCTGATACAAATTATCTAAAAATACTTTTAATCTTTAGATTATATATATAACCAAGCTACTATTATTTAAAAATTCAAAGAATTCGTCATATAAATTATATCATTTAAAAAAAACAAAAAACAATATTCCGAATGTAACACCCCAACGTAGAACCTAATAGATTGAGAATATTATCGTCGTTAACCTACATTCAAAATGCAATGAATATATACTAATAAGGCACCGTGACTTATTCATAATACTCCTAGGTATAAATCACGCCGCGAAAGTCTAATAATGACGATTAGGTCCTATATTTTGGTTCAAAATGCACTATTAAATTTTCAATTTTTTTTTTAATTTTATTTACATTCTTTGAATTGACATAAGTGAATCTATGACAGTCGATTTCCTTAAATTCTTTTTCTATTAGCTTATATAAAATATTTAGTAATAACATATTAGTCAGTAAATAATTATTTTTCTTTTTCATTAATGACTATTTATTTTACTTATTATTTGATTAGTTTTATTTTCTTATGATACTAGTGATGCTAGCATAAAAATAAATAACTTAAGGAAAACTACATTAGTTATGGCTATACTTCTATTTTACTACCGATATGTTATTTACATATAAACTATCATCAATATACAAAATCAATTTAATGCCAAATATAACAAAAAAGGCTTATTGACTATCTACATTCATTTCTTTTTAGTCAATCATTTACTTTTTCTTTACTTTAACTATCATATAGAAAAACACGGACATAGCTAAAAAGTAAATTAGGATACCAAGTACTATACTCACTATGATGTGTATGAGATTCATCCTCTAACCACATCCACCGTACACGAATCAAAGGTGTTCGGTAGTCGACTCAAATGTGAAAAACACCATCTTTACCTATATTAGCTACACCACAAGCAAATAGGTGAGTGACAACTCAAAAAAACTAACTAATGCACGCTATGCATGTGAATGAAAATGTGTTTATAAATCATTGGTATGCTCATATAAAATCCTTTTTTCGTGCCATAAATACTTTTCATGATTAGTCCGAAAATTATTTTCCGTCTCTAAACATTTCCCATCACGACACTTTAAGGTTTCCATTGTATATCCGAGGAACTAGACACTGTCCGCGGACACACCCCAATGAGCTTCTAAAAGTACATGCCCGCACTTGTCCGCCCCCGAACCATTTACTATAAACGTATGGAAAACCCATGAAGCCCACTTCATAAAAATCCTCAAAGTCTTGAAAATCACATTCTTTAAAAATATTTTCAATCACTATTAGAAAAAATGATATAAAACATATTTTCATGACATTAAAACATCTTTCATGAAATTAGGCATGCATATGCATTTTAGTGAAAATGCATAACCATTAGTGCTTCATAAAATGCATAACCATTATTGCTTCATGAATGCATGTCATAAGTGATATGCATTTATGCCATGATATTTTATAATTTAACAATATAAATGCACGATAAACATTATTTTAAGAAAAATATTGCAAACTATTAAAACATCAACACCATCACACAATATAAAGCAAAACAAATTCCATAACCATCAACATTATGAATTTCATACAACATACACATATTAAACGCATCAAATAGCATCCAAGCAATTCGATTACACAAACCAAATCATAAACCCTAAAATTCCTAACCTTGGTTGAATAGAACCCTAATTTAATCCAAACATTATCTTCCAATTTCAATACCAATTTCTCATCCAATTTCATTTAATTAAACCTTAGCATTAAAAACTAACTCAATTAGGTACTAATTGATCAAATTCATATATAAACTTCAAATTGGGCCTTATTGGGCCAATACCCTATTTTAGGTAATTTAGGTTAATTTTCCAATTTTGGTATTATTTCTCATTCCAACCCATCTCCTTAAATTATTCTAAGCCTAATTTAGTTAATTGAAGTATTAGAAACCAATTGAACCTAAACCCTAATGTTTTCCAATTTCGGCCGAATCTCACCTTGGCCTTAACTTTAGTATCATTTCATCACCAACTTCTAATACTAAATCATTAAATTACACATTAGCATTAAGGATCCATTTATTTGATATTTATAGGTTAAATACATGCATAAAACCTAATTGGGCCTTAATGGGTCGAAATTGGGCTTAAGCTAATTTAGGCAAATTTCTTCAACTTTCTTAGAATTTTGCACTTCCACTCATCAAATCATACCTATTCAACTACTATTTAAGATTTTGCACTCCCACTCATCAAATCATACCTATTCAACTACTATTTAACTAATAATTCTTGAATCAAGTGAAAGAATCGAAACCCTAAAATTTAGGGATTTAAGTCGAATACTTCCTTAAGTAATTTAATGGATTTTTCTTCAATTTCAATGCAAGTTTTCATTCTTAAATATCAATTCATACATAATTAAGACATAATCAAGTGATAAATAATCAAAACAAGTAAAGCATCAAAAACCCAAAAATTACAAATTTAGGCCAAATCCATTACTCTTCTTAATCCCGAAAATTTTTTATTTCTAATCATTAAATTTGAGTCTACTTAGCCCAATTTAACTTCAATTTCATGAAATTTTAGGTTAGGACCATTTTTCTCAATTTTTCCTAACTAAAAACGCTAATCCTAATTTTTACAATTAATGCAATTAAACTTAAATTGAAGCATCAAACGTAAATTTAACTTGAAATTAAAATTTCTTGTGGTGTTGGTTAAGTTAAATTACTTAAATAAGCTCCAATTTATCCTTGAAAAGTTGGGTTGTTTGAAAATTCTTTTCTTCCGCTTTTTCCCCTTAAATTTGGATGAGCTCCACTAAATTCCTCCTTGGAAATTTTTAGCTTCCAACTTGAAATTAGGGTTTAATTTATTGATTTGGAGTGTCTAAAATTAGTTGGAAGTATTTTGGATTAATTTTGAGTAGAAATTTTATAAGAGCTTAGTTTGTATTTCTCTAATTTCCTTCCATTTTTCATTTTTCTAGCTAATTCTATTTATAGGAAAATTTTGTGGAATTATTGATCTAATCCTCATCCTTAATTTCGATAAATCTTGGTCCTTAATTCAAATTTTAATCCTCTCTTTTCATTTGGCTAAATTTTTAGCCTTTTATCCTTCTTTTAATTTAGACCTTCCACCTAGCTTAGTTAAAGCCACTAATTTAACTAAAAGTCAAGCTCAATTAATTATCGAAGTTGGAAAAATATGGAATAAAAATAATTAATTTTAGTCTTCCAAATTGCCTAAGCTTTCCATAGACTAATCTTTCATAAGTCTTCCTCTTATTCAATTAATCACTTTAAACCCTTCTTTTCAAGTTTTAATAAAAAAAATTTGACCATTAAAATTTATATCTAATTTAATTTAAAATTTTAAACTTTTGATTTTATGCAATTGAGTCCTTAATTTTGTGCAATTATGTCCCTAGTCTAAAATTGCACCCCATACCTTTCCAAAAAATCAAATTAGTTTTTTTTTAAAAATGAAATACTTTCTAAAAGAATTTAATCATAATTCATTTAATTTTTATACACTTATTTACTACTTCAAAATAATTATTTAGTGTAAAAATTACAATATTTCCTATATAAAATATTCCTTATATATAGAAAAATTAATATAAATTTATTAAATATCCCTACCCATCCAAAATAATTTTTCCATTGCTTGGAATAATTTTATTATATCTTTAAATTGGGTAAATTAATTAATTTAACTCAAAATTACTATTTATGCACAATAAAATGCAAATAAAAGATTCATAGAAATCGGAAAATTCTTCAACCAATATCAAATAATCCAACACCCCTCTAACTAATATTCTATATAAACAAAATATTTTTCATGCACATACAACATGCCTAAAATAATCATTTCACATAAAAGTCACTATTCATCCATCGTAAAATCAACAAAATATTCATTGAGTATAGGAAAAATATTTTAATTACTTTGAATATTTTTTTAACCTTTTATGGATTATTCCATGCCCTCAAAATATTTTACATATGTCTTTAATACTTTTAATTTTATTAAATTTTAGTTTTAGTGGGTATTACATCCTCTTCGTTTATAAAGGATTTCGTCATCGAAATTCCTAGTTAAACAACTCGAGATGCCCAACTCACATTTCCACTTTTCTTTTCTAAGTTGCTTTCTCGACTCCACGGTTTCCTTCGTAGTACTTGTACTTAAAAAACCTCATTATTTCACAATTTCTTAACTTTTTGATCCAATTTACCTTGGACTTAACATTTCTTTTCTTCCAAACCTCTCGCTTCATTTCTTTCATCGACTTTGAGCTATCTTTATTCTTAAGTAGACAATCTATGCCTAATATAACATCAAAGTCTTGGACAATCAAGACCACGAGATCAACATGTAAAATACGATATTTCAATAATTTTTTTCCGATTCACATCTTAATTATGACATTTGACTCTAGTGACTCTCCAAATGGGAGTGTCACTTTGTAAATAATGTCTAATACTATAGGTGTTATGCCTCGCTTATCTCGCTAATAATCATATAATATGTAATTACCTAAATCTGCTAATGTGCATGCAATAAGGTTAAAGATTAAAACCTTACCGATTATATCCTCATTATCTTTCTTATCTCCCTTTTCCCATGTTAACAAAAATACTAATTTGGGATCCCATCATCCCTCGCCGATTTCCTCTTCGGATAATTGTTAGCCAAATGTCTCGATTCCCGATAAAAATAGCATAATCTTGTGCCAATCAAATAGTCTTGTGCAAACAACTACATTTAGGATAATTTTGTATACCTTTTTCTCTCGTCCTCTATGGCCTTGTTAGCTCTTTTTCTTTCTTATTACCAATATATCCATTCCGAGTAAAAGATCTTTTCTTACCGGATTGGCCTTCAAGTCTACCAAGTAAAGTTCCCACTTTTGCGTTCATTAGGAGGCAACAATCAAGTATACTCTTTTTGATTTATCTTAACTCCGAGTGGTTTTCTCACCATGTCCTTATAAGTATTGATAGCCATGTTTGAATTTACGATCATACTACGTCACCATCATATCTCTTTGTACCAATTAGAGGAACTCTTGAATCTTTTGAGAACTCATGGTGTCTAAAAAATATTTCTCATTAAATGACTCCTTAAATCGATTCCATATAAGTCCTATCACATCAAGAGATGCTTTTATTGTCTCACATCAATTTCGTGCGTCATCAACCAACATAAAGGTGGCATACGCTACATGATCCGCGTCACTTAAATCCGGATATTCAAAAATGACTTCTATGGACTCAATTCACTCTTTATCAAAATTAGGATTTGAACCACCTCTAAATTCCTTTGGATTAAACCTTTAAAATCGCTCTACTATCTCAATCCTCTACAGCTTGTCATGTCTTAGCCAAACCACGTAGAGTTGTTTCCAATATCCACCGTAGTTATTCATCATACCTTTCTTATTGTAACTCCATCATATCTTACCGCCTTCTAAGTAGCTTCATTAACTCTCCTTCTCGATCCCCCTACATACGACTCGATCCCACGTTATAACTAGTGTTATTATTAATAGCTCGTTTTAGCGGCATAGTCTTTTCCCTCTTTTGATTTACAAGAATCCACAAGCATAAACTAAGTTATTCATATTGTATTAACTTATAACATTTCATACACATGACATTCAATCACAACACAATAACATGCCCTTCACATTCACAATATACATACCAAGCAATCATAACAATTGTTTAACAAACATACTTATTTATCGCTGAAGGTCTCCATCCGTGTATCTTAGATGTGATTGGTAAAACCTATTCGATACTACATCCGTAACACCCCAACCTAGGACTTAATACGTTGAGAATATTACCATCATTAACTACATTCTAAGTGCAATGAATGCAAGTTAACAAATTAATATGACTTATTCATAATACTCTTAGGTATAAATCATGTTACAAAAATCTAATAATGATGATTAGGTCCTACTTTTTAGTTCAAAATGCGCTATTAATTTTTCATGTTTTATTATTTTATTTACATTATTTGAACCGAAATAAGTGAATTTGTGATTGTCGATTTCCTCAAATTCTTTTTCTATTAACTTATATAAAATATTTAGTCATAATCTATTATTCGATAAATAATTATTTTTCTTTTTCATTAATGATCATTTATTTTACTTATTATCTAGCTAGTTTTATTTTCTTATGATACCGGTAATGCTAGCATGAAAATAAATAACTTAAAGAAAACTATACTAGCTATGACTATACTACTATTTTACTACCGATATTTTGCTTACATACAAACTACCATCAACATATAAAATCAGCTTAATGCCAAATGCTACAAAAATAGCTTATTAACTATATACATTCATTTCATTTTTTCTACAATATACAAAATAACATACAACTCTTTTTCGTATATTGAAAGTTGTTAGTTTTGTTTAGAGAGGGGTTTACCGACAAAAGCCAAAGGTGATTTTGTTGCATGAGAACTCGCTTCGATTCCCTTCTTATAAATATTTTTCTCAACCATAAAATCATTGCTGAAATTAGGGAGAACCAATATATTGGCATAATTCATAGATTCTTTTAAGATATATTGATATCAAAAGCTTATGAAGTAGCTTCGTTCGGCCATTAGAACCCTTCCTTTTTCAATAGCTCGGTTAGTGATTGATTGATTTGACAATAATGTTTAATATTTCTCCTATAGTAATTGGTCAAACCAATAAATGTCTTAGTTTAGTTGATTCTCTAACTTGGGAAGTGTCAACTCATTCACAACTTGCACCTTTTTGGATAAGTAGTAACCCCCTCCTTGTTGATGATGAAATGCCCTAAATATTAAATTTTATCTAACAAAAAATAGCCCTTTCTTTGCTTAGTAGAAAGAATATTTTCTTTTTAATAAATGTAAGTACTTAAGATAATCGAGTAAGGAGAAACTCTAGACTAAAATGTCATAACAAAACACTTGAATAAACTTCCCGAAGTAGGGTTTAAAGATGGTGTTCATCAAACTTTGGAAAGTATAGGAGCATTAGTAAGCCCGGGTGATATTACAAGGCACTCATAATAGCCCTAATAGGTTCTTGTAAGTCATGTGGGTGCATGCATATTTGATGACAACTAGATCTAAGGTCGATTTTAGAATAAATAACGGAGCCTTATAGTTCATCATCTAATAACTCTTTAATAAGAAGAATGGGGTGCGTATGTCCTTCATTGTGTGTTTACTTAGCTCTCTACAAGCCTACAAACATCCTTCAAGTGTTGTCTTTCTTTTTTTATTAACACTACCTGGAGATAAAAATGGACTATTACTCGGATTGGAGTACTATTCCAACATTCAACATTTCAATCACCATTTCTTTTACTATATCCTTATGCATATCGAATGTTTATGAGATGTATCTTCCTTTAAGGTGATCTTGCGATCATGTAATCTGTAAGGACTAAGGAGGATATACCTTAAGGTATAGCAAAAACATCTTGATAACTCGCTTAATAATTATTGTAACTTCCCATCCCAAGCTATACCCCTCGGTGTATATTCTTTACATGCTTGTGTGAAGGTTTCTCGTGTTTTCTCTCCCACTCCATAGTATGCATATTCAATTTATAGATTATATACCCAACTCTCTTCAATCTGCTCTTTTAATAATAATTTCTACCATTACACTCCTTTAATTAGTTACAAATCACAGCTCCTAATGCCCCGTTAATAAAATTTCTCTAACTCCCACCTTGAATTTCATCCTTGATTTTTGGAAATTCCATAAAATATCACTCTAGGTGGCTGGCTACCGGGTCTTAAAAACCACATCATAGGTACCCAAATTAAGAACTAGCATGTTTGTGATAAGGGAATATGGCCCTTGCTTAACTAGACCGAATATCAAGTTTAGTTTAGGTTGAATTATTCAGCCTTGTTAATTTTATTTATGTTTTTTTAGATTTTTTAACCTATTATCATAAAGATTCCTATTTATATTTAGAATTTATTTTGTTTTAAATTTAGGTTAGATTAATTAGTCATTCTTGAATTCGGATTGAACTAGTTATTATGACCGATAGAATAGGGTTTTGCTTAGTTGTTGAGGAGAGAATAATTCAAATTGGACTAGTTGTTAAGGAAAGGCCTAAAGAAATCAAGAAGTTACTTGAACAAGTTAGATAGAGAATCATTAAGCGAAATGAGAAGTTATAATATCCATGACCTAAAATCCTCCTTCAATGTAAATATATTGTAAGAATTTTTATTTAATTAATAAAGAAATATTTATTAAATATGAGGAAGAAAAGTTTAAATTTTAATTAAGAATAAAATAAATACAAGTACAATTAAAAGGAAAGGTCAATAGAATAAGTAAGGGTTGAATTAGAGATTGGTACCATTACTTGTTACGATTATGTTTTAACCTAAGGAAGCAATTGCAAAAGCTAGGGGCATAATCATAAAAATTAAAAGTATAGGTACTTGATTGAAATGATCAAGTAACTTTAAAGACTTAAATTACCCTTGGAAAAGGTCTAGGATAGGGGCCAAATTGAGAAAAATTATAAAGTTATGATATTAGAGGGACCGATGGCAAACATTACAAGTTTAGAGACTAAAGTGTAAAGTGTTAATATTTTGGGAGACTTAATAACTTATTATGAGAGATTTATTCCAGAAATAATATTCTAAAAAATTTGAGAGAAAAAGAGAAGAGAGGTTGCAAAGATGGAAGAAACAAGAGAAAATATCTAAGGTAAAAAAGGAAGAAAAGATAATGAAGAAGAAGAAAAATCTAAAAGCCATTAATTATCAAGTTTAAGATTAAACAAATTATGACACATTTGGCTTAATCTTAAGGAAGAACCATGGCTATAAAAGGGGAGGAAGAAAATGGAAGAGGGGTTAGAAGCCATAAGTTTCCAAGTAATCTTAAAGGAAGAACTACACCAACCAAGAAAAAAACCATCCAACCACCACTTCAAACCACCTTAGTTAGCCTAGAAACACCCTAAAAAAATCTCAAAATTAGATTAGAAGATCAAAAAAAGAGGGAGAAAATTTTACTATTTGGGCCAAAATTATTGGAAGTAGGAGGAGGATGAAAACCAAGTAGGAAGAGAGGAGAATTGACCAAGATTTAAGTGAGGCAAGTGTAACACTCACTCGCACCATAAGAAAATAATGATTTTTATGTATAATTGATGATAATTTCAAGTTTTAATGTTTGATTTTTGGCAGTTAAATGATTAGAGAAACTATGTTGTTGTTGGAATTGGATGGTTGTATTGATGTATATGTGTTCTTGATGTTAGAACCTTAATGTTTGGATGATTAATTGGTGAAAATTTAGGAGTTTTAATGTTATCCTTTTTCTTAGAACAAGGTGTTTGGATATCCTTAGACTTGAATAAATTAGTGGGTTTTAGACCTAATATTTGCAAGATGTTTGATAATATACTTCAAAGATGTTTATGGTGTTAAATTGGAAAATCGAAACTTGGTCACTTTCTTTGAGAATTTTGACCAAGTAGGAAGTTTAGATTGCTTGATCAAATTAACCTACTTGAATTTAAAATTATGAAAAACATGATAGGTTAAGATATTAGAGGTGAAAACTTGAGGTAAGATGATGAAAATGAGGATTATCTTTCATTGACTTAGTTTTGGTCAAGAACTGGAAACAAGGAAATGAGAGGTTAATTTGAGGTTAAAGTTAATTTTAAGGTTGAGAGATATAAAATGTCATGAAAAATGATTGTATTCATGTGAAAAAAAATGAATTGGCTATGTTGTTTTAATAATTCATCCATGATGTGTTTAAGGCATGATTTATGTTCATTGTTCATTTATGTTTGCATGTATACTTAATTTATGTGAAACATGTATTTGATGTATTATTAATGTTACATGTTCTTAAGGTTTGGAAGTATGCATCTTGAGGTTTATGTGAATGCATTACATTTATATTTAAATGCATTTGCACATCATGATCATGAAAGAGGTTTTACATTCATGATTTTGATGAAAGGAAAAGGAAAAGAAAAGGTATCAAAGAGGAATGGCTAGGTACTTTCTTGAGGGTATGGGAGAAGAATGATCACCCTCTCTCGAGGAAAGGAAAAGGAAATGAAAAATGTTATAGGAAAGTACCTAGTGCTTTTTGTGATTTTTCACAACTTGTATGTTTTAAAAAAAGATCGATTATATACCCAATCGACATAGTGCGTCCGAAGAGGAAAATGAATTTCAAATGCATGAAAAGATGTTTCTAGAGGTTGTATCATGTGCATTACATGGATTACGGTTACTAGGCATGAAAAGATGTTTCTTAGGTTGTATCATGTGCATTACATGGATTACACTTACTAGGAATTACATGGATTACACTTACTAGAAGAATGATGTTTTTCTCGATAGTTTATCAAGGCTACCCTTTAGAAGAGAGATTGATTTTGAAATTGAGTTAAAACCAGAAACAACATTGATATCTAGGGCACCATATAGAATGTCTCAAGCAAAATTAAGGAATTAAAGATTCAATTACAGGAGATCCTGGACAAAGGATGTATTTGGCCTAGCTATTCACCATATGAAGCATTGATATTATTTGTTAAGAAGAAGGATGGGTTACTACAATTATGTATAGATTATCGAAACCTAAATTGAGTGACCATTAAGAATAAATATCTACTTCCTCGAATTGATGATTTATTTCACTAATTAACAAAAATTTTGGTGTTCTCTAAGATTAATTTACAGATCGGGAGATCATTAGTTCAGAATTAAGGAAGATGATATTAAGAAAACAACATTTAGAACTCCATATAGTCATTATGAATTTTTGATAACGCCATTCGGATTAACTAATGCACCAGCTTGTATTTATGGATTTATGAATCAAGTATTCTATTAACGAGTTAGATGAGTTCTTCATAGTATTTATTGATAATATCCTCATATATTCTAAATACTATGATGAACATGTGGAGTACCCAACTAATGCATTGCAAACCTTGCAAGAACACAAATTGTATACTAAACTTAAAACTTATACATTTTGGATTAAGCAAGTAACATTCCTTAGACATGTCATTTCTAAGGATTGGGTTATGGTAAATCCTAATAAAGTACAAGCAATGTAAAAAAGGAAACAAAACAAGAATGTATCAAAGGTGAGGAGCTTTCTTGGTATGGTAGGATACTATAAGAAGTTTGTAGAAGGATTTTCTAAAATAGCTACTCCACTAACTAAATTGACATGGAAGAATGCTAAGTTTGAGTGGGATAAGGATCTGTGAAAGGAGTTTTAAAGAGCTAAAATTTAGGTTAACTATAGCACTCGTTTTAGCTCTACCTAAGGATAATGAAGATTTTATAGTCTATACAAATGCATTAAGGATTGGTGCAATCTTGATGCAACTTGGTAGAGTTATTGTTTATGCATTTAGACAATTGAAAGACTATGAAAAGAATTATTCCACTTATGATTTTGAATCAATTGCTATGACTTTTTCCTTAAATATTTGAAGGCATTGCTTATATGGTTTCAAGTGTAATATCTATACCAACCATAAGAGCCTCTAACACATTTTCACCTAGAAAGAATTAAATATGAGGTAATTGAGGTGGCTTAAAGTGTTAAACGATCACGAAATTACTTTTTATTACCATTTCGGTAAAGCAAATGTCATGGCAGATGCTTTAAGCCAAAAGGCATTGACATCTATATAGATACAAATTATAAAGGATGTGGAAAAAATACAACTAAAGGTTATACTAAAAAGGAGTAGTGAAATAATGTTGGGTGCAATATTGCTATAACCTAACATGAGGTAGAAAATTAAGGATAGTCAGCTACAAGATTTAGATCTACTTAAAGTTCAAAAAGATGTAGCTGAAAGAAAGTTACAAAGTATGCCATAGATAGTAATGGCATTTTGCAATATCTCGGAGAGGATATGTGTTCTCACAAATAAGGAACATTAAGAGGATATTTTGAGATAAACTTAGGCTACATCATATTCAATCCACCCCAAAGGTACTAAAATGTATCGAGACTTAAAAGAAATTATTGGTGGAAAGGGATGAAGCAAGACATTGTTGACTTTATGACAAGGTGTTTAACATATCAGCAAGTTAAGATTGAACACCGGAGACCATCAAGATTATAAGACCACTTGATATTCTCGAATGAAAATAGAAACACATCATTATGGATTTTATTACTCATATTATCCCGATCTAAGAGAGGAGCTGATAGTATATGGGTCATCATTGATAGATTGACCAAAACAACTCACTTTTTAGCACCGAAGTCCACATACTCCATGCGGTAGTATGCGTAACTATACTTAAGAGATTATGAGACAACATGACATTTTGGTCTTGATTGTTTTAGATCGTAAACCACGATTCACATCATGATTCTAAAAAAATCTTACACCAAATAATGAGAACTAATTTAAATTTTAGTATAGCATTTCACCTTCGGATAAATGGACGGACGTAAAGGGTGAACCGATTTTGAAAGATATGCTATGAGTCCGGGTCTTAAACTAGTTTGTAAGATGGGAAAGTTAGTTACCACTAGCAGAGTTTGCTTACAATAATAACTACTAGACTAGTATGGAATGACACCATATGAAGCTTTATACGAGACAAAGATATCGATCACCTTTACATTGAGATGATGTCGGTGAGCGGAAGCTTGCTAGGACCGGAAATGGTTCAATAAATAGCCGAGGTCATTGAGCAAAATAGATTAAGAATGAAAATGGCTCAAAGTAGATAGAAACGTTATGCTGATATCGAAGAAAAGACTTAGACTTTTAAGATCGATGATCGGGTGTTCTTACGAGTAGTATCGATGAAAGGAATAATAAGGTTCGAAAAGAAAAAAAGTTAAGTCCAAGATACATTGGACCATTTAAGGTATTGAAGAGGATTTGAGACCGTGCTTACAAGTTAGTTTTACCTCTATCTCTCTCTTTAGTATATAATATATTTCACATATCTATATTACAAAAATACGTGAAGGACTTGAGCTATATTTTAAAAGATGAATGAATAGATCTCTAACCCGATCTAAGTTATCAAGAAGGACCGAGTCCAAATCCTAGATCCGAAGATAAAACAACTAAGAAATAAGCAAATACCTCTTGTGAAAATGTTATGGAGAAACCATAATATAGAGGAAGCAACATGGGAGCGAGAGGAAGAAACGAGAGTTAAATATCTAGAATTGTTTAGTTAAGGAATTTCAAGGATAGAATTTTTATAATTAGGGGAGGATGTAATATCCGTGGCCTAAAATCCTCCTTCAATGTAAATATATTGTAAGTATATTTTATTTAATTAATAAAGAAATATTTATTAAATGTGAATAATAAAAGTTTAAACTCTAAGTAAGAATAAAATAAATACAAGTATAATTAAAAGGGAAGGTTAATTGAATAATTAAGGGTTGAATTAGAGATTGGTACTATTAATTATTATGGTTATGTTTTAACCTAGGGAGGCAATTGCAAAACCTAAGAATATAATCATAAAAATTAAAAGTTTGAGTACTTGATTGAAAAGATTAAGAGACTTTAGGACTTAAATTACCATTGGAAAAGGCTTATGATAAGGGCCAAACCGAGAGAGATTGTGAAGTTATAGACTAAAATTTGAGGGCTTGATTGCAAAGATTAAAAGTTTACGGACTAAAGTATAAAATTCTAATATTTTATAAGACTTAATAGCGTATTATGAGAGACTAATTCCGGAAAGAATATTGTAGAAAATTTGAGAGAAAAGGAGAAGAAGAGAGGCAACAAAGAAGGAAGAAACAAGAGAAAATATCTAAGGCAAAAGAGGAAGAAAAGATAAGAAAGAAGAAGAAAAATATAGAAGTCATTAATTATCAAGCTTAAGATTAAACCAAGTGTAAAACACTTAGCTTAATCTAAAGGAAGAACCATGGCTATAAAAGGGGAGGAAGAAGATGGAAGAGGCATTGCAAGCCATAAGTGTCTAAGTAACCCTAAAGGAAAAACTACACCAACCAAGAAAAAAACCATCCAACCACCTTAATTAGCTAAGAAACACCCTAAAACAACCTCAAAATTAGATTAGAAGATCAAACAAAGAATGAGAAAAATTATTGGAAGGAAGAGGAGGAAGAAAGCTATGGAGAAAAAGAAAAGAATTGACTAAGCTTCAAGTGAGGTAAGTATAATCCTTACCACACCATAAGAAAATAATGATTTTGATGTATAATTGATGATAATTTGAAGTTTTAATGTTTGAGGTTTAGTAGATAAATGATTAGTGAAACTATGTTGTTGTTGGAATTGAATGGTTGTATTGATGTGTATGTGTTCTTAATGTTAGAACCTTAATGTTTAGATGATTAATTGGTGAAAATTCATGAGTTTTGATGTTTTTCTAGTTCTTAGAACAAGGTGGTTAGATACCCTTAAACTTGAATAAATTGGTGGTTTTCAAACCTAATGTTTGCAAGATATTTGATGATATGCTTCAAAGATGTTTATGGTGTTGAATAGGAAAATCAAATACTTGGTCACTATTTTTGAGAATTTCAGCCAAGTAAGAAGTTTAGATTCTGGATCAACTTAACCTACTTGAATTTAAAATGATGAAAACATGAAAGGTTAAAATATTAAAGGTGAAAACTTGAGGTAAAATGATAAAAATGAGGATTATCTTTCATTGACCTAGTTTCGACCAATAACTTAAAACAAAGAAATGAAAGGTTAATTTGAGGTTAAAATTAATTTTGAGGTTGAGAGGTATAAAATGGAATGAAAAATGATTGCATTCATGTGAAAAAAATGACTTGGCTATGTTGCTTTAACAATTCAGCAACGATGTGTTTAAGGCATGCATACTTAATTTATGTGAAACATGCATTTGATGTATTATTTATGTTACATGTTCTTGAGGTTTGGAAGTATGCATGTTGAGGTTTATGTCAATACATTGTATTTATATTTGAATGCATTTGCACATCATAATCATGAAAGAGGTTTTATATTCATTATTTTGATGAAAGGAAAAGGAAAAGGAAAGGTTTTCAAAGAGGAACGACTAGGTAATTTCTTTAGGTTATGGGAGAAGAATGATCACCCTCTTTTAAGGAAAAGAAAAAGGAAATGGAAATGAAAATGAAAATTATTATGCGAAAGTACCTAGTGTTTGTTCTTTCTTTTTTTTTTTCACAAATTGCATGTTCTAAAAGAGAAATGATTATATACATAATCAACAAGGTTCGCTCAAAGAGAAAAATGAATTTCAAAGGCATGAAAATATTTTTCTAAAGGTTGCATCATGTGCATTACATGCATTGTATGGATTACACTTATTAGGCATTGCTCACCTTTGTTTCTTATGGTGTAAGAGAAAAGAAAGATGATTAAGGACTATCATTGAGAAAAGCAAAAGACTTGCCTTTCGTGTGCTTAGTGTGTTAAAGTGTGAGGAACTTTACTTTTGCTTAACTTAGTTTTTGGTTATGCGTATTGGTATTGAGTTATGCAAATTTTAGTGTGTATTAATTGATGGTATGGTTAGAATGTTGAGTTGATATTATGTTATGGATTGTTTAGTTACATAACTTGGTAAATTAATTTGTCACTTGACTAATTAATACAATGAAAAAAAAGTTAATTTGTTAGGTCAAGGAACTAATTAAAAGTATAGTGAAGGTAATAACTAAGTGGTTACTTAATTTAGTAACTAATGAACTAATGATAGAAAGTATAGAATTAAAATAGTATGACTAAAAAGGTTAGTAAGGTTAAGGCATAAAATGAAATTAATAGTCAATGAATAAATGCATTTAATGGATTAGTTTTAAGTAAATTTGGAACCAAAGTTTCTTAAGTCTGAAAAATGTTTCAAATGGCTAAAACTTAGTTATTAGCCTAAATGAATTTATTAAATGCTTTAGTGAATTTTTGGAATGAACTCCTAGCCTCGTGGAATTTGTATAAAAACAATGGCATTAAACCTTGATTTAATGGTTACCGTTCATTGATTATTTTCTATTTAGATGCAATGCATGATAATTAAATTATTTTTATATGAAATTAATGTCAAATAATCCTACTTTATGATATGTGGAATATATGGAAATGAAATAATCCTAAATTAAATTTTATATGAATTTCTAAAAGAAATTTGAGAAAAATAATAGACATGGTTCAATTTAATTTAATGTAAGGTATTTTATTTAAATGATTAATTTAGATTTTAAGAATATGGATCTTTGACCAAATTATAGTATTTAATATTTCTATACATAGCGTAGGAATATTAATTAATGTTAGTTGAATTTTTAAAAAGTTTATAACTAAGTTTTACTTAATGTGGACCTATTATTTCTTATTTATTAGGAATCCCATACGAGAAATGCCCATTTTACTAATAAACTGAAAATGTTAAGGGAGGAGGCTTGTTGTTTTGCATTCATTATACCACGATTGTAGGTCCATGTCGATAATACTCTCAACCTATCTAGGTCCTAAGTTAAGAGTGTTACGAAGTAGAAAAAAATAAGTCAATAAATTTAAGAGGCCTAAAAGATAATTCGCCTCATACAGGGAACTGTGTGGACTACGGATATAATGTTGGGATCAACATTGTGATCTTTAGTAATGGATTGCTCTTTATCAAGATCTATAAGGCCATCATCAACATCCATCCCAACTTTAGGTGTGGCATCTTTAGGCAACTCTTGATAAATGGTTTATTAAATACGGTTATTAAAGGGTGTAGGAGGTAACTAAATCCTTGTCGAGAGAGCTTGGGTTAGCACTTTAAGTTGTTGTTTTGCTCTAGAGCTTCAAAAATTTTGCTATGGGAATCTTGCATCTTTTGTTGGATTTCTTGTAATGTAGTAAGGACATATACTAGATAATGAACACTTGGTTAGTTAGTTTGAGGAAAAACTTCAAAAGTGTCGTTATGGGCTTGTGAGTCATAAGAATCTCCCATGTTTTCATTGTCAAGACTAGGTTATTGGGTAGCGAAAGTCTCAAGTTAGTTGGTTTTCTTACCGACTTTAAATGGCGACATTTCTTTACACATTAACACTTTCCAAGCAAAGTCATCAAAATATAAAGAGGATTTGTGTTTCGTAGAATTTATTTGGTTATAAGATGGGTAGTGATAATGTTATATCTAATAATAATCGAGGTACCGAGTTTTGAGAATGAGACTATTTCCACCGCACCTTTGAGTTTGGAGACGGATGGTACGATGGCAACCTTTGAACACCGATGCAGACAGCTCATCAATTAATGAGAGACAAAGTAGCAAGAAACATAGGAGGAAACGACATTAGAGGAAGAACATGCAACTTTAGCAAGTGAGAGCATAATGGCAGAGGTATTTTTACACCGATTGTGATGAGACATAGGAAATATTTTTCAATGATTGAAGAACAATGATGGGAGAGGCTAATCAAAGGAGAGTTTCCTAGGAATGTGCCTTGAGTGCACTATTCCAAGCAAGAGTCTATACTAGAGAGAGAGTGTGTGGGTTTTAGTGAGAGAATGTAAGTGAAATGGACATTGAGAATCTCCAAAAATGAAATAAGGAATGGTATTTACAAGTACAAATAAATGAGACTTAACTATTAGGATGTTGCCAAGTATCCTAGTGATTGACGGCTAGATTGATGCTATGTGTTTAGAGTAGAGATGGCAATGGATGGATACTCAGATCCATTAGTTTAATTTTTTACCCTATATATATATAGGGTAAAAAATTATCCATTATCCATTAAAAAATCACCATATAAATTTTTATCTAACCTATATCCAATCCATATTAGTTTACTCGCCCATTTAGTACTCATTTAATACCGACTAAAAATAATTTGTAAAAAATATTCATTCTAGTCTCTATAATTTTCAATAAAAGTTTGTATGGTCCTTAAATTTTATTTTTATTTTTTAATTTTGTTGATTTCTTTATAAGTTTTTTTGGTCCTCAAAGTTTTTTTTAAAAAATATTTTTGTTCTTAATTTTAAATTTTATGCACTTAGATCTCTATATGTTAGTAAAAATAAATAAATAAATAAAATAATGGATATTAATAGGATAAAAATTAGGTATACATATCTTACAACTATATTAATAGATATATATTTTTTATCTTTATGCAATTTAATATCCATTGAATATTTTTAATTGATATTTATTAAATCGGATAAAACAACCACTCAATTTATGCTTATTCATTGAGGGACACATAGTTATGGTCTCCAAAGGATTAAAGGGTCGCCCTTCACAGATGCTATTCTGAACCCAGTATGCAAAACCTCTGTAATCATCCCAAAGATCCAAAGCTTAGTCATGGATCCTGCCACCAACCCATGACTAGCTTGGTTTTCCTTTTCTTTGTAACATGAGCCCAAATATCTTATTTAACCCATCAATGTTGTTGCTCCATTTAGATAAGAATACAAGCCGATGCAAAAAAAAAAAAAAAAAAGGAGAAATGTGTTGATTGATATTCTAAAATTGACTAAGAGGAATAAAAATAAACATAAAGTGCCAAAATCAGCATCTAGAATCTGGATTATGCTGCTGTTTGTGCCCACAGTTTTCTGGTCATATTCCAAGGATGTCGTTTTCCTATCCTTCTTGATTTCTGGATTAGCTGCTCTGCTGCTTGACTGTTATTAATGTTGGGATCAGTTTTCCGCTCTGATGTTGTGCCTGTTTCTGTTTCCAGGCTTTGTATGTTTGTTTGGGATGGTACTTTGGAAGTCATCTCCTTATTGGCCTTTTAGTGCTTACCCGCATCCTTTTTAATAATACAACTGATTCTATTCATCAAAATAAAAAATAAAAAATAAAAAAGATAAAAAGAGCATTCGGGGTGAAACCTGTGATGTTATATAAGGAAATTCTGATTAAGAAAATTAATGAGATGTTTTGGACCAGTACAAAGAATCAGCCTGATGTGTATTCAAGAATACGTGTGTTCTTCTTGAGTATGGCTTCTACTGAAGTACGGATTGCTTGGCTTCGATCGATGTTCACAGAAGAGACAGAAAATCTTAGGTCAGCATTACATTTTACTGGCCAAGTTTGTGGGTGCGTGTTTGTAATGTAGTGTGCCAGAATTGGCTCTAAATCTTCTCTAGCCTTTAAGCGTTCGGGTTTCCTAGTAAATTCTACTCTTTAAGAAGAACTTTTGTGCAGTCACTTACCTTCTAGGATGGAGAGGAGCTTCACAAGGATTTGATTCGTCTCTGTCGTGATGATACAAGCTAATGTCTGCTGCTGCCTACAAATTTTAAAATCGAAGTTTGAAACATTGTTGCCGATTACATTCACTGTTGGAAGGCTAATTTACCGTACAAGGAAGCTTGTCTTTCTGAAATGGCATACAAAGAAGAAGCAGAAGCAGAGGCTTTTCAAGCAAATCGTAAGCCGATGGGGCTCAAAACTCGTGAAATCTCCAGTCTAGTGATAGGAAAATAATGTTAATGTTCCTCCATTTGAGACCTCAAATAGCCCTTGGATTTTTATTTTCTTATCCTGTTTATGATTCAGAAATTGCCCCTCTAGGCTCACTGCAATTCAGAAATTTGCAGCTCTAAGAAGTTGACAACACAATTCAAAAAGAACAAACCTAAAAGTTTCATATATTCCTTCTAATCAATATGTTGTGTCATGTTCTGAAAAGTTAATTCTTTACAATCCAGCATATAATTGCAGTGCTTAGACACAAATTATTTGCTTTAAACGAGGAAAAAAATATATATAACTCGCTATGAGAAAAGAAAGACAAGAGATTACAGGTAAAAAATAAAATTAGAAGATGTTATTTGCAGAGTAGCTAGCTACTTCCCAAACAGCTGCCGACGCCTGCCTGGTTTGATGCGTAAACCAGCTGCCTCACCAATCACAATCTCATCAACTAAATCCTTGAAGACCAAACGCTCAACATCTAACACTATGCCAGAAATCTCACTCTCAAAATCTATCCAACTCTCTGAGCGACGCATCACATCATCCCACAAAATGCTTTTCAAACCATCTTCCTCATCCTCTAAGCTGCATTCTGATTTCCTGACTTGAAGTTGCTCCATCTCTGAACATAATTCTTTCAGAAGCTTTTGAGCACTGAGGGTCTTCTTTGCCAGCTTATCAGACTTCAACCATGGATCAGGAGAGGGCTCCACTAAAGCCAACTTTTTGACAAGAATTTCATTAACAGCATCAAATATGAGCTTCCGGTGAAATTTCTCCAGGTTTGGCTTTGAATGGAAGGACTTTCCAGGGCTGCATTCTTCTTTTGAAACCAAATTGTTGGCCTTGGTTTGCTCCAATACAAAGAATAACTCGGGGTTAATGGGGTGACCAGATGGGTGGAGTTGAAATGTTGTCAGACCAGAGCCAAGGTCTCTGAGTAGAAGTCCTGAAGCTAACAAAATCTCAGAAATGTATCTGTGATCTGGATTTGTGTTCTCACAAAGAGACGCTATGTAATCTGTGCTGGCTTCATTGTGAGTAGAGTTTAATCGTCTAAGCTTTTGTACCAAATTCTCAATGTTTTGTAATTTCTTGCGATTGATCTCTGAGGACAGACCAGAGGCCACACTGCTGGACAAGAAGCTATCTACAGGGTTCCACTGATCTTCACTCTGTTGATCATGGGAATCTTTAGCGCCATCTCCTGCAGTATGAAATAATATCCCTTGAGATGAGAGAAGCCATCAAAATAGAAAATAAGGTAGTGGTGACAAAATGAATTTTACTGCAACTTAAAATTGGCCTTGGGCCAGGTAATGAAACCCAGAATTATACTAGATTGATGACTTATGGATCAAACAAAGGTTTCCAGCTAAAATTATTTTATCCAACCTATTCTGATCAAACACGAGCATCCAAAGTAACAATGGCAAGACATTCTTGTTGGACAAGAACTTCTCTCTGGTAGTTGGGGTCAAGCAGGATGAATTACAATGACAAGCAGAACTTGAATATGATGATGATGATGATGACGAGGAGGAGGAGGAGGAGGAGGAGGAGGATACTTCTTTTTCTGTTTGCAGCTTTCTATTTCATTTATTAACAGGTCCAATAAGTACTTTTTAATATAGTAGGACCATAATAGATGACACTGTTCAACTGCCTTGCAATCTTAAAAACCTAAATTATTGACTGCATAATATGAGCAGAAACTCCCTCAATGCATGATAAATTTCCTGAATGTGTTGCTAAAAATATAGACGAAGATGCTACATAGGCTTTTTAGAAGCTAATAGCAAAACCAAAAACTTCAGAGGCCAGATAAGTACATGTAGCGTGCCAACAATGCATCCCCACAAATACATGGGTTCACCGTTTAGACCAGACAAATTTTTAATTCCTATGTAAAGGTTGTTATAGATTAACTTATCTAATCAAAGCAAAACATAATATTGAGTCGTTGCAACATCCAATGACCGATTAATTATATTTAGTCAGTTTACATTATGCCAAAATCCAACTAAAGTATTTTTATGCAAAGCAGAATTTTACCTTTGAGCATATTTGGTATCTGCTTTACAGGAGACAATGTGTCATCTCTATATACTGATGCATCAAGTACAGAGACAGGACTAGGATGCTCTGGGGCAACAACAGCAAATTCTGCTGATGTCCCATCTTCTTCAAACCTTGGGGTCAATTTCTGAGAAAAACCAAAAACAAAGTGTCAACTATATGATTGGGATAGTTGAGTGACTAGAGTAGTTTAAAAGCACTTACTTTGTGTAATGAGCCAGAAACTAAGCTACTGGCAGCATTCAGTGTTGGACTCTGGCCACCATAGTTCTCGGTAGATCGTTCAGTACTGGTGACTTCCATATCCGTCTTCAAGTCATAAAAAGTAGCATCTGAATGCAAAGATGTGTCATCTCCTTGGTGACTCGAAGTTCTTGATTCGTTACTTATCTGACTTAATTGGTCATCACTCTGTGGCATTTTGGAATATTTTGACCTGTGTTTTCCACCAGGGGAACCTATTTCTGCTGGCTGCCTGTTGGGTTGCCTTCTTGGTTTGCTTGTATCAGATGGAGGGGTAGGTGGACGAGATCGCTTCTCCAGTTCAAGTTTCTTCTGTTGAAATCTTGGGCTCACAGATCCCGAACTTCTTACTGAACTAGTGTTGCTTTCTTTTGGCACTTGTTGGGATCGTGTTGAGGATTGAGTTGATTTTGTATTCTTGACAACAGTTCCCTTAATGCTGGAGCTGGCAGAAGGATCTCTCTGGATGTTTCTTGGAGATTGATCTTTAGCTATTCGGCTATTATTGGATCCCTTTTTACCATCTGCATATCCACCAGCAGGAATTTTATGAAGGCCAGAATGGCCATCTATAGGAATTACCGAGGAAGCAGGAATACCAGATTTCTCAACTAGTTTGGCTGGTTTCATGATCACAATTGGGGATTCATAAGTCCTCAAAGAATCAGAACTCCTAGTTGTGGGAACACCAGCATGATTGTCCTGTTGGTTTCGTTGGCTTAGCAACCTTGGCTTTTGACTTGGACTGCTACATTTTGGTTCATGATCTCTTTGGGGTACAAAATTCAAAGCTTGTTCTTCTTTTCTAGTCTCCAAGAGCCCCTTAGCCTCCATTGCTTCCAGAATCTGTTTAAGAGCTCTGAGATCCTTTCCACATTGTTTGAACTCAATATCCTTAAAACTCTTCTCAATCTCACTGTAAACTGAAGGGAATGAATTTGGTGTATTCCCAGCAACTTTTGCAGGCTTGAAAGGTTGTTTCTGAGATCTTTGACTCCTATCCAGCTGCTTCCATGGTGCTGGTTCAATTGGCAGCCTCGAAATGGGTTTCATGACCAAATCAGGATTTTTCCACCGTGGTGATGTTGGATCTTTCCCTAGGTTTTTAGGAGAATTCGGAATCCGGGTTGGTCTGTTTAGATCATTTGTTTTTAATGATCTTGAGAAGGAATCTTCATGTTCCACTGAGTTCCTGATCAAACCCAGCTGACTATAACTGGAAGATGCAGAATCTGGCAATTCATCCAAGCCCATCAGCTTGGCTACCACACTAGGAGGCCGTTTCTGCGTTTCAAATGATTGCTGTAGACTAAAAATCTTTTCATTTGAGTTGCTGCTACTTTTTAGATCTTTTGAAAGGTAATTTGATCTTGAATCAGTGTTGGATCCACGCATTGAAATTACTCTACTATCCAGTGAAAGTCTTGGAAGCTCTTTTAGCTTTGGGGTGGCCTTGATGGTATCTCGAGATTCAAAAGACAAACGATTGATCTCCCGCCCATCATAAGAAAACCGAGGAGCATCTTTTGGAATCGTATGCCAAGACCCATCTTTTGCTTCATATGACGATCTTGGAGGCTCTTTAGTTTCATTGTAATACCAAGGTGCTTCACGAAGTTTAGCAAGAACTCTAAGAGACTCCTTGAAATCAACAGGAGGAGCATTTTGCTTTCCTTTGTGCCCAACTCCATAACGTCCATCTGCAGATTTGGAGGCCTGTAGTGGCCTCGGTGAATCTTTATGCTTCACCATATGGCTCATTGCTTCTTCTTTTGCTGTAGTTTGGACCGATAGCCCTCTAGCCTCTCTATACATAGAATCCTTGACAACATCTCGTAGATCAAGAGATTGCCGCCCTAAATGTGCAGAGGTACTTGGCTGAGTTATAACCGGGTCCCTTGAGGGAGTTTCAGGAAAAATAATTCTGTCAAAGGAAGATGCTTCTGGTTGAGCTGTTCTATTGCAGTCCAGAGAAGACAAAGAAGATGAGCAAGAGGATGAGAAAGATGGTCTTGATGATTCTGTAGAAATTCTTTGCTTCTCATTCAAACTCTTGTTTAAATTAATGTCCTGCAATCAATAGTTCATATTAACTCACAAACACAGCTAGTATAGAGCACAGAAACAAGTGTAGGTTAAAAAAAAAAAGCAATAATGTAATGACAAAATCAAATTGGAAATGATTTTTGTGGGGGGAGGGGCGCTTGGGAGTAACACATACTAATTGTTGTTTGACAATCAATCAGATATAAATTCTACACTGTTTTAGGCATATAGCTGGACTGAGCCTTTTTCAATTACTTCGGACAGTTAATGAAATTTTCCAGGAACTGAGGATGCTTACAACTGCTCTGTTCGGATTGTATGCATTAAACAATTCCCTTTCTGAGCTGCCATTTTTGATGTGGGAATTACCTACATTGTAACGGGCACATTAGTGATAGATCGACTGTTTACGCTTACAACCAAACCAAAATAATACAAATAATAATAAATAAACTGGAAAAACTACTGAAGGATCCGCAAACAGCAGATGTTCAGTTAAATATTCTTTGCAAACATAGAAAGATGATTTATCAAGAAGTTAGAATATATACAACTTTGTTAAGTTTATAGACATAAGTTAGCTCTTTCAGATGAAGTGATGATTGCTACAGGAATTTCCCGGCAACAATAAATGCCCACGACGACAAAACAGTTGGAAATAACACCATTTCGGTGAGGCGTTGCTGATACTTTCAAGGAACCATAGACATATGTCTATCTATTCACATTCACCCCAAATACAAGTAGGCATGGAAATAATTTGAGAACAAAGATTAGAATTAAAGATCTCAAAGAAATTAACATCCAAAAGACAACTTGTATTATCAGAAGCATAAACTATTCAGATACACGCATCATTTTCTTTTCTTCTAATTTTCTCAATAGAAAAAAAAAATCAATATTAACACCTTTACTGAGTGGAATTAAGAGCAATTTTTTTTTTACCAAGCAATAAAGAAATTAGTTTTTTTTTTCCCCCTCATCACATGCCACTGAAGATGATGAAGGATTCAGGATGAGTCAAGAAATAGATTTTAACCAAGTAAATGAAGAGACTTGATTCATGAAATGAATAGTTTAAAGCTAAGCTACACCTGATTATGAAATTACCTGGAGGAAGCCTCTTCTGGTTGAGACGCCTACCGGTGAGGACCTGGTGACGATCAAATATTTGAAAAATCCCAGTCATGCACCCGATTTGCTTTTGCAAATCTGGATTATCATCTGCTAAAGAATGTAAAAGCTTTGCAGCCATATCCTCTTCTTCTCCTCAACTAACTCTTTTCAATTCTTCCACTTTGTAAAATCTGTCTCCCTTAATCGAAACCACAAGATTACAAGATTGGAAGCCCCTATCTCCACCAAACTCTGAATCTATGGATTAGAACCAATGCTTGAAAAGCATAAAGTATGAGATATCTGAGCAAATTCTACGGTAAACCAATCAAGAAATTGTGATATCTATATAGTCTCCTTGTATACTTTTTGTTTTCTTCCTCTGAATAATGTGCAAAATCTAAAGCACAAACTGCGCTTTTATTAACACTAGAAACCAAACGAGAATGAAGCACTTTCCATATAAATGTAAATCGAATCCGAATGACTGATTTCCAAAAACAGAAGGTAAGCAACAAATCAGATCAAATCCGTCTGCTTATCTGCTAGCTACTAGACCCCTAAAAATCTCTTTTACAAACTCAGTGATTTCCAGCTAGTCACAGCTCAAGAAACATAAGAGTTGGCATTTATGGATACCCTACCCACAAAATAAAAATCTGTCCTTCTAGCACCAAAATCACAACCCCACAAATTTTCCTCTTACAACACCATTGTACATTTTGGATTTTCCGTGGAAATCCTCCAAAGCGTGAAGCTTTTGCAGCAAGAAAGGAAAACTAGATAGAAAAAGAATAATCCCAGAAAACCAAAATCAAATATTGCTTGAAACTGAAAGATACCTTTTACATAGAGAGTGGTCTGACTCTCACAGGACAAACCAGACTGCGTTGCAAATTGTAGTAATAGAACCAAAAGAAAAGGGTAAGGGTAAAAGACCCAACACTCATTACAACATGTAGTACTACTAACTAGTACATACTACAACCGCAGAAGAATGTACCAAGTACAGTTATCATCAGCAACATCACTTCCACTTCCAGTTGCCTAAATATAAGAAACTAATTCCAACGCAAAAGGAAAAAAGAATCGATATCTCTACAAGCTAATGGACATGTAAGAAAGCAAATTCATTCCTTTCCTTTCAGTTCACAGAACAAATGGAAAGACAGCCAGAAAGCGATAAGAACGTTTGTCAACTGGTATGAGGCAACGAATGTGGCCAGGACTGGTGAAAATAATACAGATGGCATAAATAAATAAATAAATATTTCCTTTTTTGTTTTAAGAAAGAGAAAGAGAAAGAGAAATGTGGGCCAGATGTCCTCTAGGCTCTATATCACACATCCATGTGGGATGAGTATGTTAGTGGGTCTAAAGCTGTCTTCAAGACATGTGATTTTGTCAGGACTGAGACAGAAATGAAGAAAGAAAGAAGCACTCCTCCTCCTCCTCCTCCTCCTCGTCCTCCACCTCTTCTTACCTCTGCCAACTCCAAGTGTCCTTTTCTAGTATACTTGTCTGCTTCTTATTTCCCAAATCACCCTCACTTTTCTTTTATTCTCATTTCTACCCCTCTCGAAACTAATCCTGTAATCCCATGCCATGTCTTCTTTTTTTCCCCTTTGCTCACACACTTCTGGACAAATTTATGCCAGCTCGAATCAAGATTGTTTGACAATGCAATTGGCTACAATTTTATTCAAGAAAAATAAATCCATTTTCCTGCTCATCGCTGAAATGAGTTAGTTGTTAGTTGCTAAGATTTACGTTCTATCAAATGGTAAGTTGCACAAGTGGGAAACTCTTATTCTCCAACTCCCCCTATAAATAAAGCCTTGGATTATTATTATTTGCTTTTCTAATCATCTGCTGCATGCTTTTTTAGCACAAAATACCCCTTGAAAAAAAAACGCGGAAAGACTTCTGTATTTAAGTATCGTAAAAAGTTTACTAATTAGCTCAAAGCTAGTGAGAGAGTGGGAAGTTAGAGATTGAAAATTAAGAAAGTATTTACTAATGTGGAATTGGATATAGAGTCAAAACAGTCGGCCAAAAAAAGATAGATCTGCTTTTCTCTTGTAACTAATCGATTATCTCATCATTATAGTTTATTACATATCCTTAAATAAATAATTATATACTTTAATTGAGTTGCTGATGGTAAAGATGTAGGAAAGACTACCAAACATGGAGGCCACTAAGGCAGCCTATATTTAACTCTTAAATGTCGACCATTTCCCAAAGTTTTTTTTCTTTTTTTCTTTTTCTTAAATAATTCTGATGTTGATATTCAGTTGTAATAAGAGACCATGAAAATATTACTATAATACATTTTTGCTTAAGTTTATTTTACTATATTAAGAAGTTTGCAACATTAGATTTTGTTTTCTTTTTTCATTTTAATTTTTTTTATATTAAATATGTTTTAAGATCATGTTGTACATTAATTGAAATTAAATCTCTTTTTTAAACTATTTTAAAAATACATTTTTTGTTAGGAAAAATATAAAATGGCAGGCAAAGGATAGTAATGATTAGAGTTGTGTAATCACTATCCTTAAAAATATTATTTCGTATCCCTCAAGATGAAATCAATCCTTCCGGAATTAAAACTAGAAGCAAAAACAATAGAAATGATAATAACCCAACAAAGAAGTATGAAGCGAGAGAGGGAGGGAGGATTTTTTATGTGTGTTCAATATTGACGATAAAGGTGGTATTTATAAGCTAATTTAAGCTAGTTTAGTGAGAGAAAGGTGGGGATAATGACTGGAGCAAAATCAAAGAGCACTACCAAAAATCTAGACCGATAAATGGTCATAATGAACCTTTCATGGTAGCAAAAATAAGAGTTATCTTGAAAAAGTCCAGGTTTAGGCCGTAAAACTTAAATGGGTGAGTTGAAAAAAGAGCTTGGATTAGGCCTTGTTATTACATGCGGAGGGCAAACGAGCCGTTTTACCTTAGTTTGGCCTAACTCGTTTGTGCGCAAGCTCAATCCATCTTACTTGCCTTTTACAAGCCCATAATACATTTATCTTAATAAAGTGTTATCTCATGCCTCTTTTTTAGCAACGTGGGATGAAAGGTTTTGACAACCTTTTGAAATATTCACAACAATCCCGCACATATTTCAAAAGGTTTTCATAGGTACAAGATTTTGTTGGGTTTATACCGAGTATAATCCATTAAGCATAGTGCTTTTTAGGCTATGAGCTAAACTTTGAATAAATAAGACTTAATTTACTAGATGACTAATGAAATTCAAAATTTATATGAACCAATAATCCTTATAACAAATTATTGATCTCACCATTCACATTACACCCCCACAACTCTACCGTTTAACGTGGTTTTATGCTAATAAGCCATGCGCATGCTTGGTCATTTTTTAGTGATCTAGAGATTTTGCCAAAGAATCTTATAGGAGTGGCTCCACTCTACACTCATATATGTGATTCTAGCAAGTGTATACCGAAACTCATATACTATTCATAAGAAATATGGAATTCATTAAAAGTTTAACTCATCCTCACTTTAATTTCGGTATAACACCACACATCATAAAAGGGATTAGAAAAATTAGTGCTATCATAAGATCAACAAGTGACTTCTTATTACCCATATGAACCTAATTCATGGGATCACCAATCACATAGGTTGGGTTACCATCACTATTAATGTCTCAAGTTGCTTGTAGTCCCATTCCCTTCAATGTTTATATTAGTCTAGGTGTCCAAGATTCAACCTTGATTGGATGGTTTAAGTTATTGTATCATTGAATGATTTATTTTATCAATAATAAGAGAAATCTTTATATTAATTCTTATTTTTTTATATTTATTTATTAAATAGAATTAGATAGAAGCTCATATGATATACATTTTCATTAATGATTGATCGAAAGATTGTGAGACAAACATTAATTCACTTAAATGATATCATTAAACGTCATAAGTCGTAGTATTGTCAAGAATAGACATCGACTATATGCAGTTAGACTTGTGAGTGATATATTATGCTATAAGATAGCGAGTAAGAGATCTCACACCTATTGGCATGATGATACGAAAGCAAGCACTTAGGTGATTTATGTTAGAGAACATATCACTAAACTTGACTCGTCATAAAAATCCATTTGGTTTAGTCTATGAGAATCTCATATGAGATGAGTACAACTAGTCTTTTGACTTAAAGTCATTATGGTTATCTTATTAGAGGATTTATATACTTTGACACTCGTTTCGATGGACCTAATAAAAGGTTGCACATGAGCGATTTAGTAGGTGCACTAGGAATCTAATGGAGATAGATGGATGATTAAGATAGGACATGTCATTCTTTATATGCTAAAAGAGTTATCACATTATACTTCGATGAATGTTTACTCAAGAAATTCGTGGCCACAGTAGGATTACATCAATAGAGCATAATTGGTTTAATTTATAAGCTAAGACATTTGAAAATTGAACAAAACTTATGTGATCATAATCGAACAAACTAATAATCAAGTTCGAGATCACACTCGTAATAAATTGATATGAGGACCGAATTATATGGTAACCATGTTCGTAAAAGGTAACCGTAGATTAATTAATTCTCCTGAGAACTCGGATAGTCATGACATCTTGCTAGAGGCTAATCTTGATTTATATATTAAGAGATAAAAAATATATCTTTTATTCTTGATACATTGCCAATATATCTAGGAGCCTATTGAGTTACACACATAAGTTTAAGCATTCATATAATAAAAAAGAAGCAAAGATGTTGGAAAAAGTTTTCAATTTTGAAAGATTTCCTATTTTGGAAAAGGTTGTCGAAAATGAAAAGTTTCCTAAAATGAAAATTTTTTTTAAAATGAAAATTTTTCTGTTTTAGAAATCAATTTTCTAATTTGAAAGTCGGTTCCAAATTTGAAAATAAGTTATCTAAAAAGGAAATTAGTTTCCTAATTTAGGTTATTGGAAAATTATTTATTATGTAGGCCTCCTAAAAAATATCTAACCTAATTTATTTGGATAGTCCAAATTAATTAATAATTAATTAGGCCAAAATAGTTTGGGCCAATAAGTTTAATTTAAAAGCCTAAAAGATATTTTGGTGGGAGAATAAACATGAGCCTTATTGGGTAAGGATCAAGGTTTAAAAGGATAAGATTAAAAAGGCCCACATGCATAATAACTCTTAATCCTCGAAGGATTAGGAAGTAATAACCTAAAGTCCACATGGGATAAGTTGCCGTACTTCTTTATCCTTAGAGGATAAGGAAGCCTCCCCCTATAAATACAAGGCGAGATGCGGTAAAAGGAAGATAAGAATTAGGGTTACACAGTTAGAGAGAAAAATAGTTTTCTCCTTTTTTCACATACACCACTCATCTTCCTTTAAATTAGGATTGTCGTAAAATATCCCTAAATAGAGTTCTAAAGGAAAAATACTAAACAAGTCAGAAAAGGTGGAGCTAACACTTTACTAATTTTGACTCGCTTCTTATGTGGGTGCTCGAACCGTCCGGATTATCAATAGAGACCAAACGCTTAGACAACTCCTTTTTTACAAAGGTTTAATTCTATGCTACATGAGATAATCCTTTATTTATGCTTTAATTCATGTATATATGATTAGTGGATTCAATGGCATGATCTTGAAAACTTTAGATGAAGAAAAAATTTTATTTTATTCTACACCTCCATAGGATGCATGATCCTTCGCTTCATATATTAATTTTCTTCCTAATGGTTTAGTTAAAGGATCAGCCAAATTCACTTCGACTTTATATAATAAATGAAAATAACTCCATCTCCGACTAGTTGTTTTACCGCTTCATATCTCAATCATATATGTCTATTTTTACCATTAAAGGATTTTTTTTTTACAATGTCTATTGCAGCCTAGCAATCATAATACATAGACATTAAAGGTGTTGTTTCGTACCCAATGAAATATTGGTTAAGAAATTCCTTAACCTCTTAGCTTCATCACTAGCTAGTTCCAAGGTAACAAACTCGAACTCCATGGTAAATTTAGCAATAATAGTTTGTTTGACTAATTTTCATGCTATAGCACCCCCACTAGGGGTGAACACATATCCATTAGTGGATTTTATCTCGTGTGAATCAAAGATCCAGCTTGCATCACTATATCCTTCTAATACAAAAAAAAAAAAAAAAAACCTACTATATAGAATATCATAGTTCATGGTACCTCTTAAATATTTCATTATACGAACTAATGTAGTCTAATGATCACTATTAGGATTTTGAGTACATCTACTCAACCTACATACTCGCATAAGCTATGTCGGGTTTTAAGAAGTTCATTAAATGCATCGGACTCCTAATAATCCGAGCATGTGCTTGGTCGAGCAACACTATCTCTTTATTTGTTTTTAATTAGGTGTTTGCATCATAAGGAATACTCATAGAGGTCACATCAAAATGTCCAAACTTCTTAGAAGTTTCTCAACATAATGCTATTGTGTCAACATTATCCTATTATCATTCCTTATGATTTTAAAACCCAACATGACATTAGCTTCACCCATATCTTTCATATCAAATTTAAAAGCTAGGAACTCGTTTAATACTAAGTACTATATTGAGACTAGTACCAAAAATTAGCATATCATCCACATACAAACAAATAATTACATATTCATTATCCATAAATTTTGTATAAACACATTTA
This sequence comes from Dovyalis caffra, assembly GCA_963924115.1. Classification (NCBI taxonomy): domain Eukaryota; kingdom Viridiplantae; phylum Streptophyta; class Magnoliopsida; order Malpighiales; family Salicaceae; genus Dovyalis; species Dovyalis caffra. The sequence goes on from CAWUPB010000071.1 coordinate 1,850,692, forward strand.
TACACTCTAATAACGAGTAAAACCATCACTCAATATTGCTTGATCAAATTTCTCATGTCACTGTTTAGGTGCTTGCTTTAAGCCATATAATGATTTAAGTAACTTATAAACTTTATTTTCTTGACCATGACCCATATACCCCTTAGGGTGTATCATGTAAATCTCTTTTTTTCTAAATTGCTATTCAAAAGGCAGCTTTTAATATCCATTTGATATATAAAAATTTTATGGATGGAATCCAAAGCTATTAAAACTCATATAGAAGAGATTCTAGTGATAGGCGCAAAAGTGTCAAAATAGTCAATATTTTATTTTTGTATAAAACCTTTAGTAACAAATCTAGCTTTATATTTTTCCATAGTATCATTGGGGTTAAATTTTCTTTTGAAAATCGATTTCAACCAATAGGTTTTGCCCTCGGAGGTAAATCAACTAAAACCCACATTTTATTTTGTAAAATAAAATTAATTTCATTTTTAATAACTTTTTTCAAAAAAATGTGAATTAAAAGAAGAGATGGCTTCGCAGTAAGTCAAAGGGGTCATTATCAATAAGATAAATGTAGAAATCATTACCATAGAAAAACTCTTTTCTTGGCTTGTTACTCTTTCTTATGATATCATCAAAAGTCTCATTTTCACTTCTAATAAGCAGGTACATGAGAAATTTTATCAAATAGTGGAAAAATGTGTTCAAAAAACTCAACATTCTTTATTTCAATAATGATGTTACAATAAAAAAACATCATTTTTCAAAACTAGAAATCTATATGCAACATTATTTTGAGCATAACCAATGAACATATAATCGAAGTTTTTAACCCAATTTTCCTTTTCTAAGGATCGGGAAGCATAACCTTAGCAAGACAACCCCAAACTTTCAAATATTTTAAATTAGGAGAATGCCCTTTCTATAGGTCATATAAAGTCTTACTAGTGTTCTTATAAGGAATTCTATTTTGTAAATGACATACAAATAGAATTGCTTCACCCCATAAATTATCATGTGCAAAAGAACTAGCAAGCATAGCATTCATCATCTCTTTCAAAGTTCTATTTTTCTTTCAGCTACACCATTAGACTAAAGAGAAGAAGGAGTCTGTAACTTCATGGTTTTTCCTTTCTTTTCACTAAAATCATCAAACATCATATATTCACCACTTCTATCTAATCTTAATCTTTTAATCTATCTACTAAGTTGATTTTCTACCTCGAGTTTATACAACAAAAACATGTTAAAAGCCTCATCTTTATTTCTTAACAAATATACTTTTGCATATCTAGAACAATCATCTATAAAGATGATATAATATCTCTTACCCCTCTAGTCATAGTTTGTTTTAGATCTCCTAAATTAGAGTGAATTAAACTAAGTCGTTTAGATTCTCTATATAAAGGTGCATAAGTTTCTTAGTGGATATTGTTTCAACACAAATACCACATTTATCCATATAAGAGTTAACACCGGATATCAAACCAATGGATTGCATTTTTTGGATATAAGAAACACTAACACGTCCTAGTCTAGAATGCCACAAATCAACAGAGTCAATCAAGCAAACATAAGAATATGCATTATTCTCATTCACAACAAAATCAACATTAAGTACAAAAAGGCCTTGACTAAGATAGCCTTTTTTCAATAAAAATATTATTTTTTGTCATAACAATTTTGCTAGATTCAAATGAAACTTTAATCCCATTATTTCCTAACAAAGCCACGAAACAATATTTGCTTTAATCATTGGAACATGTAGAACCTAATTCAAGGCTAAAGTTTTACTCGAAGTGAGCTTCAATTGGATTTTTCCTTTTTCTAGAACCTTTGCAATGTGAGAATCTCTAAGGTAGACCACTTCTTCTTCTTCCCCATAGAAGTGTAGAAGGAGAACACATTTTTGTTTGCACAAATGTGTCTAAAAGCCCTAAAGTCTACTATCTAGTCTCTCATACTTGCCATAAAATTGGCTTGAGAAATTACAACATCAAGTATGTCATCTCCCTCGACAAGATTTATCATGGGAAGATTCTCATTTCTCACTCTTCTCTTGTATTAAGTCTGTATGATGGCCAAGATTCCTATAAACAAAACCATTTTCTTTCTTTTTAAAGATGGGGTTAGCAACCTTAGGCTTATACTAAGGATTTTTGTGAGCATACCTCTTGTTTAGAGACTTAGCTTGTAGTAGGTTTGCCTTTGAAGCCAATTCCTTAGCCTTAAAATTATGGACCTCTTTTCGATTGGTATCTTCAATTATTATATGAGTGATTAAGTCAATAAGAGATAATTGTTTTTACTTATGCTCTAGCTAGCTCTTGTAGTCACTCCATGAATCCGGCAACTTCTCAATCAACGACCTGACCATAAGGTCTTCTAGTAAAGTGATGTTTTCTACCTTCAAGTCTTCGAGCGATTTATGATATTCATTAATTTGAGCCTTGATGTCTTTGTCATTTTTCATCTCCCTTTTATAAAAGTTTCTAGTTATAAATTTTTGTTTGCTAGCATTTTCAACAATGTACTTGGTAATCATTGACTTCTAAATTGTTTTTACCTCCTTGTAAGAGTAGTAAACATCGAACATGTCATTAGATAATGTATCGATTACGGTGTGCCTACATACCTTATTGGCATGAATCCATGCTTCGCATTTGCATTAGTTTTGAGGTCGAATAACACCTAAGCCACGAGCATGCATATAGAGGATGGATGCGTTATTGCCATCTCTTGAAGTTCGATCACCAAAAACTTCTATTCGGGAGATGTCGGGAAATGGTTTGGCAAACGGCATCACTAGAATTAAAGGCATAACAACCGCAAAGACTCTACCATAGGTTGTAATAAGTATTGTTCCAGGTTCGGTCAAAGAAGGACTCCCACCATTAGCAGCGAAGCAGTGTTAGCGACGATAGCAACATCTATGGCATCAAGTGATATAATTAATATTGTTAGAAAAAATAATAAAATGGTAGGTAAAGGATAGTAATGGTTGGAGTCGTGTAATCACTATCCTTAGGGATATTATTTCGTATCCTTCAAGATAAAACCAACCCTTTTGGAATTAAAACTAAGAGCAAAAACAACAAAAATAATAAAAACCCAATAAAGAAGTATGAAGTAGAAAGGGAGAGATGATTTTTTATGTGTGTTCAATACTCGGTGTTAGATGTGGTATTTATAGGCTAATATAGGGTGGTTTGTTGGGAGAAAGGTAGGGATAATGGTAAAGCAAAATCGAGAGAACACCACAAAAAATATGGACTAATAAATGACCATAATGGACTTGTTCTATGAAAAAAAAATAATTATTATCTTGAACAAATCCATGTTTAGGCCGGAAAACTTAAATGGATGAGCTAAAAAAAAAAGCTTGGATTGGGCCTTTATATTGCACGTAGGGGGAAAATGGGTCGTTTTGCCTTAGCTTGGCCTCGACTCATTTCTCGCACAAGCCCAATCCATCTTGCTTGTCTTTTACAAATCCATAACACACTTCTCTTAATAAAGTTTATCTCATGCCTCTTCTTTAGGAATGTGGGATGAAAGATTTTGACAACCTTTTGAAATATTCATAACACTTTCCATGTTAGTCTTATACATTTAGAGAATTTAATAAATTATTTTTATATTAGTTTCAAAATTTAAATCCAATAAATAACAAACATTATTAACTAGTTCATTTCTCATTACATGCATGGTTGATATCCTCCTTCATAGTAGCATTTTAGCTTAGTTTGTACTAGTTTTTTTGCCCGCATTATATTACTAGGTTAGATAAAATATATGAAATCATTTAAAAACATTATTTCAGTTCAATAATTTGTGTTATGGTGTGAATCTATAAAAATATATGAAATCAAATATAAAAAAAATTATTTATAATTTTTTAATCAAAATTTTGTATTTAACTATTTCTTATTTGTGTTTTTCATAATTTTTATGTTAGAAAAAGGATTTATTCTTTTTAATCCATGGATTATTAACTAAAAAAAATTAAATAATTTTTTTTAAAAAAACTATAGTATTTCATAAGATTGGGTCAAAAAACTAAAGTAACAATTAATAAAAACTTATATAAAATTGAAAAGATAAAAAAATTGTTTTTTTATTTTTATTTAATGTTGATGAGAAAATCGATTTTTGAAAGAATGTGAATTTAATTTTTATATATTTATTCACAAAAGAATGAATAATATTAAAATAAAAACTATATTAATTTGAATCATTGGATGGTTAAGCCAAAACATAATTTTAATTATTTAATTTTAAAATATTAATAAATAAATAAATAAATAGTAAATGTTTAGTGTAGTAGTAGTTGTATAGTTAATTTGTAAAAAAATAATGATTTAATATTTTTTATATATTCTAACTATACTAAGTGAGTTTAAAGTTTTCAGCATAAAGCATAAAACACTATAAAAAAAATAAAAAATAAATAAGAGTTAATTTACAAGCAATATATGGACTAAATTTGAAGTTAACGAGACTAAAATAAAAATTATTACAAAATTAATTTCGATAAATTTTGATTATATAAAGAAGAAACAAATAAAACACGTGATTTTCTTTTTCTTTTTCTTTTTCTCCTTCTTACATAAGTTTTTATTTCCATGCTATACATGGCTAGTTCTTGAATACAGTGCCTCACGCATAGAAGCAACCATCTCCTTTTTGTTTTTTACATTTGATTTTCAATTATTAATTAACTAATTTGAGTTTTTTCCAAAAAAATCAAAAAATAATATTTGAAATATACTTTTAATCTAAAAATGTATTTCAGACAAATTATATATATTAATCATACTACAATAATTTAAAAATTATATAAATCTATTTTTTAAAAAAAAATCATGTTCTAAAAATTTATTCTAAAATCCATTCATATAGAAAAATAAATCAAAATTGTCTATAAATATAAATTTAAATTAATTATATGAGAATTAAAAAAAGTGATAAATTAAAATATTAAATTTTAAATAGTGAAAGTAATTAAAAAAATACTAAAATAAAATGAGATCAAATCACAAAACAATTAAAGTTTGAAATAAAAAAAATATATAGAAAAATTAACGACCAAAGTATTACAACAATGCTATGAATAGTGAAAAAAATTATAAGTATATAAATAGTAATTTACAAGTATGTAAAAAATATTATGAACAAGTAATAATTTATTTTATTTTAGTGTTTTTTATAATAATAATTTTAGTGTTAGCCAAAAATAATGTTGCAGTATAGGAAGGTTTGTAACTAGGTAGCGAAATGGCATGTTAGATTCCTTCTTAGGCACATGGAACCACTCATCCGTCGAGTCTTAATTCTCTTTAACAATTAATGCTAGCTTCTTTATGCCACAAGATGATGGTGATGTATATAGGGATGACAATGGGGCGGGGCGAGGATCGCCATCCCCATCCCCGTCCCGTCCCTATATAAAAAAACTCATGCTCGCCTCATGCCTCGTTTGGGGTGAAAATTCGCTCCCTATCCCCGCCCCAAACGGGGTAGGGTAGAGTCGAAGCGAGTTGGATTGCCATCCCTAGATGTATCATTAGCAATCAAACGATCATCTGGATATCATCTATTATACATTAATTTATCATTTATAAAATATATTGTTTTTATCGACAAATGATTAAATTAAGGATACTATCAAATTCACTAATCAAATTATTATTCTCATTATTTTTTAAAAAAATTATCAATATATCCTTCACTAATTATTAATAATTATTATATGAAAAATATTAATAAAAGATGTATTAGTAATTTTCTGAAAAAAAAATGATGAAAATAATAATTTGGTTGGTGAATTTATCAATACTCTTAAATTAACCTTCTTTAATCTTTATGTTTTTTTTTCTTTTATAAACATGTTTTCTCTTAGAATGAATTTAACAATAACTGAAAAAAAATCTAAACTTAACAAAAAATAAAGTTAAAAAATGTAGATAAAATTGAATCTCGTTGATTAAGTTTGAATTCTTTTACAATTAAATGAACATTTAATTACATAATGGGTTATTAAATTTTTTCATTTTATTATTAATAATTTTTAATAGAAATAATATTTTATATTGATATTACAATGTAAAACCTAATGTTTATCAGTAAAATATTTATTTAATATATTTAAAAAATTATTTTATTGAAAATTATTGTTTAAAAAAACTTTAATAAATATTTATGTTGTTTATAATATCATCAAATTTAAATATAAAGAAAACCCTCAAAGAGAGTTATGTCACTCTACGAAATTGTGTCACCCTAGGTTCATTAGGTTTCCTTTTGAAATATATCCGTTGTGTCAATTTATTCTCAAAAGTTTTTCTTCTATCAATTACTTTCTAAAGTTTCACTTAGTTATCAATCGTACTTCCATCCATCTTTATTGACAAAACTAGCATAAAATGAACTTCTATTTACCCCAAGAAGTATATATATATATAAAATAATGTGATTCATCTGAGAATATATATATATAGTAATTGTGAAATTCATAAAAACGAAAAATATAAAATTAAATTCAGTTGAACAAAAAAAAATATATATTTAATTGTATTCTAGGGAAAAAACAAAACAAAAAATCAACTTGCTAGAATCCTATTTTTTATGGATTAAAAAATAAGATTAATTTAATATGAAAATCGATCAATTTATATATGCATGCTTTCCTTGATCTATATATCTTTCCACGTTCTCGATTTCTCTTTCTCAATGCTACAATTACTGCATAAGTATCGACACATTCAATCTCACAAGCTAATCAAAATCAATAGTAGCAATTCACTTCCACAGTCCACAATAATACTTAAGTTCATCTCTATATTAACTACCTACTTGACTTTTGTTTCTTATTGAGTGCAACCAAATCAAATGAAATTAACGAGTTGGCTAGCTGTTTTTTTTCCTTTTTTCTTTTTTATTAATAATTATTGATCCAATTTTAAATAAATTTAGTTTTGTATTTAATTAGTGCTTTTATTGATCATACTTTTTTAAGAATCTCATATATATAATTTTTTATTGATCAAAATTCAAAATAATTTTATTTTTCCAGTTAATTTTCCTTCCAACTCAATTTTGTATCTATATCTTTAAAATGAACTGTGTGAAAAATATGGTCAAGTAGCTCATTGATAAACCATTTATACTTTTTGAGAGAAATTAAAGTTATTTAAATACCTGATTCTATTTTATATATTAATCGCATGCCTTGCGATGTGAGGCCCGATTTTGATAGCTTGATCGATTATCTTTAAACAACTAAACTTTTAGTAATTTTACCATATCAATACTTAAACTAAATTTTTTTAGGGGATTTTGAGGGATAAGAAAGAGAAAAGTGGAGTTAAACTTTGAGATAATTTATGTTTATTTTTATTATTCTTATTGTACTATCCAAGTAATAATAGTATTAATTGTATCTCATGATTGTAAAAAAATGCTTAACCTGAATTTTATTTCAGTAAGACCTAAACAAAATGTCTGCAAAACTATTTTGAAATAAATTATTTTTTATTATTTAAATTTATTTTATATTACACCTAGCCATCCAAACAAACACATTCAACCCAATTAACCCTTTCTAGAGCTATTTATCCATTCGAATTGAGTTTAAAAGGAAAAAAAAAAAAAAAAAAAAAACCTATCAATATATCCTTATATATTACACCATTCATTAATCATACCTTTTATAGGAAAAAAAAATTAATTGTAACCTTTAATTCCTCTATCAACTATTTCTTTAAATTAATGGTCAAGTGCGTAAGAAGTGATAGTTTTAATATGAATCCACAAAAATATTCCTTTAAGTCAATAGAAATACCCTCTAAGTAAAATAATAATAATAATAGTTAACGATGTTGATATGCTATATATGATAGTTTCAATGTATAACCCAACTTACTCCAGTTCAATTTTTTACACCAATGTGTATGTTGATTGAAATGAGTATTTTTATCAATTTATATTTAAATTACTCATGTGTTGTGCACATGATCGTCAATTTAAACGAAATTAATTTGACAGATGGGTATATAAATTAGGGAATAAGAACAAACTAAGGGTTACAATTGATTTTTTTTTGAAAGATAAGATTGATAAATGATGCAATATATGATAGTATTGATAGGTTTCCCTTAAGAAAGTTCAAGTCTCCAATAAAATGAAAAAAAAACAACAAAAAATTATATTATGCGTGCCTGATGGATGTACAATCATAATTCTTAATTACTCTTGATTTTTAAAATAAATACTATGAATCACATTGCATCACTTAATATCAAAATTTTATTAAATAATGGCTTGATTAAAACTAACAAGGGTACCAATAAAATATATTTTTTAAAAAATAATTTTAGAATATGTATATTCAATTGTTATCGATTAAACTTTCATTCATTTGATGAGCTAGATTCAATATTTTAAAACCCTAGTAAGTCAAGAGATTCAAATCAAGCAAGTTGATTAAGGTTTTAATATAGAAAAACCTAATAAACTATAAAGGTTTTTTTAGCAAAGAAAACTAAGATCTACACTAAGAAAAATGGTATACAAAAAGCTATAAACTTACGAAATTAAACTATAAGAAAGATAAAACTTAAAGTTATTAATAAAAATAAATTACAAAGCATAAAGGTAAAGAGCTTTAAGGATAGATTTATAGAGAAAAATCTGCATTGGAACAGGCTAACAAAATTATAATGATAGTACTTTTCTATTGAGATAATCACAAATTTAGTGTACCAATTTATTATTTTTTTCTAATTAAATGTGTATTCTTTAATCTTTGTTAATTGAGTACCCAAGTTTCAAAAGTTTTCTAATCAAGTGTCTCCGGTTACTTTCTATCCATATTTCACGTTTTTGCTTATGTGAACGTTACGGTTACACGTCATAATAATGTGGTAGCCATGCATGAGAGATGTGGTTGCCATATGTAAAACATGTGGAAAATGAAAAAGAAGAAGAAGAAGAAGAAGAAATAGGAGATCATTAAGGGGGAAATTCCCGCCCAAAAACATGTGTATAAGGAAAAAAAGAAAAATGTAACACCCTCGACCTAGGGCCTCATAGGTTGACAATATTACTGTCGTTAACCTCCATTCAAAGTGTAGTAAATGCAAGCCAACAAGGCATTGTATCCTTCCTATAGCATTACTAGGTATGGACTACTCTGCGTAAACCTATAAATGACGAATGGATCCTAAGATTCGGACCAAAATGCACTATAAATTTTTTATGTTTTATCATTTTATTTAAGTTATTTGGACTGAATAGACTGGATCTCGTGACACTCGATTTTCCTAAATTTATTTTTTATTAGTCGGTAGCAATTTATTTATTGATTATCCGTTATTTGCTAACTAATTTTTTTTATCTTTATTAATTGTCATTTATTAGTATTATTTACTTATTTAGTTTGACGATCTTATTTTATTATTGATGTTAACATATAAGGAGTCGATCAACGAAACTAATGCTAACCATAACTACGTCATTTCACTAGTAGTGATTTGTTCTAAGTTTCGGTTACATACGTACTACGCCTATTTATATACAAAACAACTTAATGCCATATACTACAAAAATGGCTTATTTATCTATTTACATCACATTGTCAACTATCTACTTACTTGTTCATAGCTTTAATCGTTGCATAAAATAAACCAATCATACCCGAGTGCATAAGCTATAATACCGAGCACTAGAAAGAAAATTACGTGCTAGAGGTCCATTTGAAATCCAAAGCCCCATCCAAGATATATGCGAGCACATGGATCCCTTGGTGACCAGTTTAGTAGTGAACATTGCCATTTTTACCTGTATTGCCTACGCCACAAGAAATTAAGTGAGCGATAGCTCGGTAAGTTAACCTATACATGATATGCACATAGATGAAATGCATGTGAAAACCATTTGCATGCTCATCATAAAATCCTTGTTCATATCATAAAATTCTCATCATGAACAATCTAAAAAATCTTTTCTCGTTTTTGGACATGTCCCATTATAGGAACTTAAAGGTTTTCATAATATGTCCGGAGAACCAAACCCCTTTGTGGATGCACCTTGTCAAGTATTTGAAAGTACATGTCTGTTCTCACACGGTCATGAACCATGAAACATAAATGTATGAAAAACCCGTGTAGTCCTCCTTATAAAAACTACATAAGTCATGAAAATCATGTAATCATGAAATATTTCAAATTGCTATTGGAAAATGTCTTGAAATAAAATCCTTTTTTTCGTGACTTTCAATCATTTTCATAAACGTTTTTCTTTGACTTGGCATATATATGTATTTTAATGTCAATGCATAATCATTATAATTTCATGTAATGCATGTCATAAATGTTTGCATTTATGTCATGACAATGCATGATTCAACATTATAAATGTACCATAATTTTCATACCCTTGCATTGCCATTCAAATCCAAACCAAATCATGAAATAATTAAATTAACCATTACATAAGCGTACACTAATAACATTGCTCATCACAAAGCATGAATTATCAATCATCCAATTCATACATAACCAAATTGCAACTAAGTGTATAAAACCAACCGAAAACCCTAACTTTTCTAATATAGGCCAAATGTGCCTTAAACTTGAGGTAAATGATTTTCTTCCAATTCCAATGCTAATTTCTCATATTAATTCATTCAAGTACATTATCATGTTAAGAACTTAATTAATCAAGCATTCATAAGCAAAATACATGTATAAACCCTAAATTAGGCCTAATGGGCCGAAACATTACTTAGGGTATTCTAGGTTAATTTTTCAATTTCAATGCAATTTCTCCTTCTAATTCATCTTTTTACATAATTCTAACTTCAAATTAAACCATTACTAACCAAATGTAATCAAACCCTAATTTCCTCCTAACTTGGCCCGAATATGGGCTAAGGAAAATTAGATAAAATTTTCAACTTTTTATGCAATTTCTCACATTCAATCATCAATTTATGCTTAAATAACACATAACCAATCAATAAATCATCAAAAAAACAAAGCATGAAAAATCCTCGGTTTACCTCATTTGGATGAATGTTTTCTCTCTCCTAACCCTAAGAGTTTTTTATTTTTCTTCATCAATTTTAAGCCCAATAAACATGTTATAACTTCAATTACATGAATTTTTCACTCAAAATCATTTTCTCCAAAATTTTCTAACTAAGAACCCTAACCTAATTTTCAAAATTAAAGCAATTAAACATAAAATTAGGGTTTTAAAATCATAATTAATATACAATCATGCTTTCTTGTGATGTAGATGAAGTTAACTTACCTAGATAAGCTCCAATTTATCTTTGAAAAGTTGAATTGTTTGAGAAATTCCTCTTCCCCCTTTTTCCCTAACGTTTCGTGCCAAACCTTCAAATTTCCTCCTTGTGATTTTTGATCTTCTAGATTGATTTCTATGCTCAATTAGATGATTTAAAGTGTTTGGAAGTGTGTAGGAGAGAATTTGGGTGGAGGTTTATGAAAAAATTTACTAGAATTTTCCCTTAATTTTCTAAGATTTTTCTATTTTTCCTACCACCCATATTTATAAGCAAATTTGGTTGGACTTTTTTCTTTGGTTGACTCCATCTAAACCCTTCATTTGGTTTGATCTTAGCCCTTAATTCTCCTTTTAATCCTAGCCTTTCAATTGGTTTCATCCTAGCCATCCATCATTTCTTTAATTTTCATCCTTCCATCTAACCACTCTCTTTAAATCCTCTCTCTCCATTTGTGCATGCGTTAATTACGACCAAATAATTGGGGTGAAAGTGGTGATAAAAGGTGTAAAAATGTCTCCCAAAAATTGCTTAATTTTAGTCCTTAAATTCATCGATCTTTTCTTTAATTATTCTTCCAAAAGTCCTTTAATTATTCAATTGATTACTTTATATCCTTCCTATAAAGTTTTTTAACAATTTTTTAATTCCTAATTTAATTTGAAAGTTCAAACTTTGAATTTTATGCAATTAGGTCTTCACTTACATATATTCAATTGATTACTTTAGCTCCTTCCTTTAAAGGTTTTATAACAACTTTTTATTTCCTAAATTTCATTCCTAATTTAATTTGAAATTTCAAACTTTTAATTTTATGCAATTAGGTCCCCACTTACATATATTCAATTGATTACTTTATATCCTTCATATAAAGGTTTTCTAACAACTTTTTAATTCCTAAAGTTCATTTCTAATTTAATTTGAAAGTTTAAACTTTTAATTTTATGTAATTAGGTCTCTAATTCTATGCAATTAGGTGCCCACTTACATATATTTTATTCTACACCTATTCAAAAAATAATTTATTTTCATAATAAATTCAAACACATACTATAAGACTTTATTCACCATTCACATAATTTTTATACACTTATTTAAGCCCTCTAATTAATTATTTTGTATAGGAATACACTTATTTCTATAGAAAATATTCCCTATGCATAGAAAAATTCGACTAAGGTCATGGAATATTCATACACATCCTAGATGATTTTGCTATGTCCATTGGATAATTTTATTACATCTTTAAAGCACTTAAATTAAATAATTTACTTAGAAAACACTATTCATGTACTGAAAAATTCAAATAAAATAATTACAAAACATCAAAAAATTCATCCAATGGCATCGAATAATCTAACACCCCTCTAGCAAATATTCTATATGAACAAAACATTTTTCATGGAAAAACTATCTTAATATTCTAACAACCCCTTAGGGATTATTCCATACCTACAAAACATTTTTCGGATGCCTTTATCATCCTTAAACTTACTAAATAACGAGTTTTAATGAGTACTTGGTGTTACAAAAAACATATATTGTCTTCCTTTGTTCTTCATCAACAAACATACATAAAGAGAGGGAAAGATAAAGATATAGAGATGGGCGAGGGAGAGATAAAGACGAGAGATAGAGTTTTGCGAGACGGATAGAGAGAGACGAAGACATAGATTTGTGTCCTTTATCATCCTTAACAATAAATATAGATTTTTGAAGAAAATTTAATCAAGATGAATTGTCATTGTCATCATCCAATCATAATGAAGACTTCATCGACAAAAAACAATATAAGCGAGAATGTAACATCCATGACCTAGGACCTAAATAGGTTAAAAATATTATCGTTTTGCTTTACGGTGAATACAAGACACAAGGCATTGTGTCCTTTCTATAGCGTTATTAGTTATGGTTTTTACTATGGAAGTCTATTTAATGTTAAATAGGTCCCGTTATGTATGTAAATTTACGCCAAAAATGCATTACTAAATTTCTCTATTTCAATATTTTAGTTAAATAGTTTGAACTTAAATAACTAGATTTGTGTCTCTCGATTTAATCAAATTCCTTTTCTATTAATCGAATAAAATTATTTAGTTGGTGCCCATTATTCGATCGTTTGATCTTTTCCTTTATTAATTATCGTTTCTCATTAAATTATTTATTCATTTATTACTATCATTTTCTTTTCTTTTTTTCGTGGCCATTTAGTCTGTTCATTTTATCATCCACACTAACATGCGGGTAGTTAACCAAAGAAAATTACAATCACACACTACCACACTATCATATTAATATTGACATATCAAAATTTTGGTTCATGTACAACCTATCTATATTTTACATAATAGCCGAGTTTAGCACCACATTACTACAAAAATGGTTTATTTATTTATAAGCTATATTTTCATTACTAACTAACCTCCTACTTATTCATTACTTTCACTATCATATAAAATAGAGAAGCTATATCTAGTACATATGCCAAAATACTAAGCACTAAGATCACGATAACGTGGAGTAGGTCTAGCTTACATCCACATGTAAGATATACTCGACAAACTAATGAGAGTGATCCTTTAGTAATCGACTCGAAAGAACATAGCCATCGGTCTTTACCTTTAGTCCCTACATCACGAGAACTTGATAAGTGATTGCTCGGTAAGTTAATCAAGCATGATATGGATGCATGCAAGTGAAATGCATATGAAAATCATTTTCTTGTCTTTTTTAAAATCTTTTCCAAGTCATGAAATCTTTCCGAAAAATCTTTTTTATGCTTAGATGCATTCTCGCAAGTGTCTAAATGTACACATCTATACATATTCGATCTTCTATCGAGCATCTAAATGTACACATCCGTATATGTTTGATGTTGAACATCCGAATGTACACATCTACACACCATGGTCTTGTCGAGTGTCAAAATGTGCACGTCTACACATACTTGACCCATGAAAACAATGAAAGCAATGAACCATGAAACCATAAAATTCTTTCCTTTGCCTTTAAAAAAAAATCATGAAAAAAATCTTTTCATGATTTTAAACTTTTCCATGATCTTGGCATGCGTATGCATTGTAATGTAAATGCATAACTTCGATAAATCAATATAGTGTATGCCATCAATGAACATGCACTTATACAATGAAATTTCATACCCAACATAAATAAAATGCACATCATTACCTTTCCATCTATCACATGCTAATTATGGTACACAATTCAATAAAGGTAAATATTTCACGTGGAATGCTACGTAACATCACATTTCACATAACCATACAAGCCATGAAACACAATTGGCAATACTCTTTAAGCAACATGGCATTACACCGTTCATCCATCCATGCCACAATTCACATAACTGCATAATTTTAACACTTTCCTTGTAATCAATCCATTATGAAACCACTAATAATACCCAAATACACAAATCAACTTCTAACCCTAATTTTCTTAGTTTAGGTCAAATATGCCTCAAACCAAAGCTAGGTGTTTCCTTCAATTTTTATGTTAATTCACATGCTCAATTATCTAATTACATCTAATATACATAAATTCTATCCATCAAACAATCATTCACCAAAAGCATTACAAATCCTAATTTCACCCAATCTTGGTTGAGTGTGTGATTAGTGTAATTAGGTGAATTTTTTTTTACTTAAATGCTAATTCTTAAGCTAAATCATCTATTCACAATTAGATAACACATAATTAAACAACCAAACATCTAAAAAACAAAACACCATGAATCTTAAAATTTCACTACTTGGGCTAAAAGTTTCACCATGAAATAGGCTTAGGAAGTTTTGTTTCTAATAGTTGTTTTCGGGCTCAATTAACATCTTCTAACTTCAATTTAACCAATTTTCGTATCTAAACCATTTTTCTCATTTTTTCATAACCAAGAATCCTAACCCTAGCTTAAAAAATCCATGCAACTAAACTTAAATTAATGAGTCAAAATCAACAATTTACACCAATTAACTAGTCCTTATGATATAGGTGAGAGTAACTTACCTTAAAAGCTCGAAATTACCCTCGATAGGTTAGATTTCCTTAGAAATGTTTCTTCCCCTTTTCCTTCTTAAGTTTCGGCCAAGTTCCAATTTTTTCCTCCTTGAAAATTTTGATCTTCCAACTAAAATTAAGAGTTTGCCTTGATTTTAAGATGGTTTTAGGTGTTTAGGTGGAATCTTTTGAAATTTTCTTAAAAAATTTTGCAAGATTTTGCCTTGATTTTTGTTATTTTTTCAATATTTTCTTCCTTCCTTTTTAGTCAAATTTATAGGTAAACTTGAGTAGATTTTTTACTTGTTTGAGTTGATCTCCACCCTTCATTTAGTTTAATGTCCACCTTTGATTCATCTTTTAATCCTAGCCCTTCATTTGGTTTAATCTTAGCTATCCATCACATAAATCTCTAGAAGGTTGCATCATTTAATATGAGTGTAAGGTGGCTAGTTTACGTGGAAAGATTTGGCCCAAAAATGTCAACTGTAGTCCGTCAATTTATCATAATTTTTCAATTACACCTCTACTTTTAGTCTTTTCAATTTTAATCGGCTATTTTTTATTTTTTTCATAAGGTCTTTTCTAACATCTTTATGCCTTCTTAAATTTATTTCAAAACTTATTTGAGAACTAAAGCTTTTAATTTTATGTAATTGAATCCCTAATTATATACAATTAGGTCCTTAATCTTGTGCAATTAAATACTTATGCATATAATTAATTCCATTCATTTCTAAAAATTAATTTCTTTTCATAATAAACTCAACCACTTCCTATACTAATTTATTCATCGATGAAATAATTTTCATACATACATTTAATAACTCAAAATAATTATTTTGTATAAAAATGCACTTATTCATACGAGAAAATATTCACTAAGCATAGAAAAATTCACTTAAGTGCATAGAATATTTTTACACTCCTCTAGTAACTTTTCTATACTCATAAAACAATTTTCACACACCTTTAAAATACTCAAAGCAATTATTTTGCATAAAAAGTACCATTCATGCAAAAAAAAAAAAAAAAAAAAAAGCCTATAAAATATTCATCGAGCATAGAAAATTTATCCTAAGTGCACCAAATTTTCTAACACCGTTCTAGCAACTATTCTAAGCACATAAGATAACTTTCATGTGCGTTTAATATATATTAATTCATTTATTAGTAGGTTCGGGATATTACACCTTGCTTTAATAAAAATTTCATCCTTAAAATTTTTAACTAAACAACTCGGGATATCTAGTTTGCATTTCTACCTCTCTTTCCCATGTTGCTTCTTCAATATTATGGTTTCTCCATAATATTTTCAATAGGGAAACCTCTTTATTTCGTAATCGCTTCACCTCTCATTTCAATAATTGTTTCGATCCCTCTTCATAACTCATGTCGGGCTAAAGGTCCGGTGGCTCACTACTTAGTATATGAGTTAGGTCCTCAACATATTTTTACATCATGGACATGTAAAACACATCATGAATTAAGGAGAAAGAAAGTGGTAAAACTAGTCTATATGCTCTGTCATTGATTCTTTTTAGTATTTCATATGATCTAATATACCTCAAACTTAGTTTTTCTTTTCTTCCAAATCTCATCACACCTTTCATTGGAGCCACCTTTAAAAATACTTTATTGCTGACTTCAAATTTTAACTCCTTTCTCTTTATATTCACATAACTTTTCTATCAACTTTGAGTTATCTTCATTCTTTCTCTAACTCGTTACACCATGTTAGTCGTTTGCTAGATTAACTCTAGTTTCAATAACTTTCTTTTGCCCACATCATCCTAATGTATTGGTGATTGACACTTTCTTCGTATAAAGCTTCATACGGTGTCATGCCAATATTTAATTGATAACTGTTTTTATAGGTGAATTTGACCACGGTAAGTATCTTTCCTAACTCACGGACTAGTATAGCACATAAGTTCGTAACATGTCTTCTAATATTTGGTTAACCCTTTTGGTATGTCCATCACTTTACGGGTGAAAGGTAGTGCTAAAGCTTAATTTGATTCCCATCACTTCATGTAAATTTTCCAAAATCATGATGTGAATAGTAAATCTCAATCTAATACAATAATCATTGGAATCCCTTGTCATCTTAGAATTTCCTTTAAATATAATTCTATGTACTATTACATAGAGTATGTTGACTTGATTGCCGGAAAATGAGCTGATTTGGTTAACCAATCCACAATGAACCATATACCATTAGCTCCACACTCGATAGTGGTAATATGAATATAAAGTCCATAGTTATGTGTTCTCATTTTCACTTAGGAATGTCCAAGGGTCTTAACAATCCTAAGGGTCTATAGTCTTTGACTTTAACTTCTTGATATGTTAAACACCTTGTTACAAAGTTTGTGATATCATGTTTCATTTCCTTCCACCAATATATCTTTTTGAGATCCTCATATATTTTAGTGTCATTAGGGTGTATGGTGTAGGGCGTGGCATAAGATTCCTTCAAAGTTTCTTCTCAAAGCTTCTTGATATTGGAAACATGTAATCTATCATGAAAGCATCAAACACCTTCGTTATCGATGGTAAAATCCATTGCTTGTGCTTCATTCATCTTCTTCTAAATCTTAAACGACCATGCATCATATAATTGTCCTTTCTTAATTTTTTGTTTGGCATCTAGTTGCAATGTCATCATATGCAGTAGATTCACTTAACTTCTTCCAGTTGAAGTTTCTTCATATCTCATGTAATTTACACTTGTAAAGTCGCCATTGACTTCCTACTTAAAGCATCGGTCATGACGTTTGCTTCACCAAAATGGTAGCGAAAACGATGTTATGATCATTTAGTACTTCGACAGTTCTAAGTCATGAGTGGGGTAATTGTTTTCATATTCTTTTAACTATCGAGATGCATATGCAATCATCTTTCCATCTTGTATCAAGATCGCTCCCAATCCAATTCGAGAGGCCTTAGTATAGACCATAAAATCTTCATGAATTAGTTTGAACTTTAGCTCTTAGAAATTCCTTTTACATTTATCATCCTACTCGAACTTAGTATTTTTCCTTGTTAGTTGGGTGAGAGGTGCAAATATCCTAAAAAATCCTTCTACAACTTTTTAGTAAAGCTCGCCATCCCAAGAAAACTTCTTACTTCCGGCATATTCTTTGGCTATTTCGATTCTTGCACTACTTGCACTTTACTAAGATCTACCATAATCTCATCTTTGGATACCACGTGTCTAAGGAATACCACTTACTTGAGTCAAAATGCACACGTTTTAAGTTTAGCAAATAGTTTATACTCTTGCAAGGTTTGCAATACTTTCCTCAAGTGCTCTACATGCTCTTCGTGACTTCTTAAGTATATTAGGATATCAATGATAAACACAATTATAAACTTATTAAATTATTCATAAAACACCCTATTCATCAAATCCATAAATATTGTTGGTGCATTAGTTAACCCAAAAGGAATTACTTAAAATTTATAATGCCCATATCAATTCTTAAAAGCCATCTTTTTCAAATCCTCACCTTTAATCCTTAACCGGTGATACCCCGACTAGAGGTTGATCTTAGAGAACATTGAACTTTCTCATAGCCGATCAAACATATCATCAATCCGCGAGAGTGGATACTTATTCTTAATGGTCACTTGATTCGGATCTCTATAATCTATACACAATCATAGTTACGAATCCTTCTTTTTTTATAAATAATACTAATGCTCCATTTGGTGAACATCTTGGCTAAATGTAATCTTTATCCAAGTAATTATTGTATCTATGTTTTAAGCTCCTTTAATTCAACTAGGGCCATTCGAGTATGATGCCTTAAACATAGGTGCTATTTTTTATTCTAGCTCGATCTTAAAATCAATCTCCCTCCTCAAAGGTAATCCCGATAAACTCTTAGGAAAAACATCCGAAAAATCCTTAATCACTTCAATGTCTTTTAATTTTAGGCTCTTCTCCTTTTTAGTGTCAATCATATGTACTAGGTAGCCCATACATCCACCTTCAATCATTTTCTAGGCGATCATGGCTGAAACTATAGTCATGAGTCTTATCCTATTTCCAGCATGTAACTCAAAGGGTTGCTTACCCAACGAGTGAAATGTAACTTTTTTAGCTAAACAATCGATTGACACTTCGTTTTTAGATAGGCAATCCATGCCTAAAATGACGTCAAAGTCTTAAATGCCCAAGACTATGAGATCAACATATAAAATATGATCTTTAATTTTTATTTCACATTCCTTAATTATAGCATTTGATTCTAATGACTCTCCGGATGGTAGCGTCACTTTATAAATAATATTTAACACTTCTATTTTTAAGACTAATCATCTTAACAATGATCATGCGGTAAACCAATGTATATACAATAAAAATGGAGATTAGTACATTATCGCTTATGACATTAATGTGTTCCTTGTCTACCTCCTCCTATGCCATCATTTACATTTCTTTAAGAACTCATCTTCCTTCAATTGGTTTCTTCTTTAGAAAGTCGATAGCCAAATATCCTACTTCCCGGTAGAAGTAGCACACGTTCATGCCAAATAAGTAATCTCCTATATGTGGCGGCCATGTTTAGTGCAATTTAGTATGCCCTATACTCTTTTCCTCTCGTGGTCTTACTTGTTTTTTCCTTTTCTTGGTACCAGTATGCCAATTCGGTTGAAAGCATCTTTTCCTATTGGATTGGCCTAAAAACTTAGTTGACGTACTTTCTTCTTTACCTATACTAGGAGGTACTCGTGTCTATTCCATCTACTTTATCTCAATTCCAAGTGTCTTCTTCACTATATCCTTATAAGTATCCGTATACATTCAGAAAAAACTTCTAATTTTCATCTTAGTCTATGAAGAAAATGCTTTTTTTGTCGTTCCTCATTCTCGACAATAAAAGTAGTATAACAACACCTATGTTTGAATTTATGAACATATTCTATTACCGACATGTCCCATTGGACTAATTGTAAGAAATCCTAAATTTTTCGATACCTCACTATATCCAAAAAATACTTCTCATTGAATATCTCCTTAAATCGATCCCACATGAGTCGTGGCACATCGAGGGAAATTTTTACCGACTCCCACCAATTTCAAGCATCTTCGACCGAGCATAAAGATCGCACATGCTATACGATCCGTGTCACTCATGGCTAAATACTCAAAAATAACTTTCATATATTCAATCCACTCTTTAGCAATGATGGGGTTTAGGTCACCCCTAATTTCCTTTGGGTTAAACCTTTGGAAGTGCTCTGCCACTTCGACCAGCTTATGGTGGTCGTGCTTTAATCGACCCATGCCAATTCACTTTCATATCCTTTGCATGTGTTGCTCATGCCTTTCTTATTGATGTTCCATAATTCTCTATTGCCTTCTCAATAGCTCTATTGATTTGCTTTCTCGATCCGTTCTCGACTAGCTCGGATCTACACGATTACTAATAGCATTATTACTAATCCTTTTTGGCGGCATCCTTTCTCTCTCTTAATTCACATGTATAGATAACATAAATTATGTTATTCAATTAATTCCTTAAACATTCATAATGATCATATCATTCATATTGCATTCACTTACAACATTTATTTGCATGACAATCAGTCATTCATACACATGGCATTCAAGCATAACAATTTACCAAAATAAATCATCATGCCATTCACATTCATCATTCACATGCACTAAACAATTCATCATTTCACTTGCACTCGAACAATCATAATATTTCAATCAACAAACATACTCGGTTATCGAAGGTCATTCTCATATATCTTACTTGGGCCTTCCTTTCCTTCCTAAATAAACCATGCCACGATAGCACGTCTATAACATTTTTGACCTAGGACCCAAATAGATTGAGGATATTACCATGGTGCCTTATAGTGAATGCAAGACATAAGGCACTCGTGCCCTTCCTCTAGTGTTATTAAGTATGGTTTTTACCATGGAAGCCTATTAAATGTTAAATAGGTCCTATTATGCATGCAAATTTCAGCTCAAAATACACTACTACATTTCTTTGTTTTAATATTTTAGTTAAATAGTTTGAATTGAAATAATTATATATGTGTCTCTCGATTTTATCAAATTCTTTTTCTATTAATCAGAATAAAATTATTTAGTTGGTATCCATTATTCGATTGTCCGATCTTTTCCTTTATTAATCATGTTTCTCATTAAATTATTTATTCATTTATTACTACCTTTTCCTTATTTTTTTCATGGCCATTTACCTATCCATTTTATTGTCCACATTGACATGTGGGTAGTCAACTAAAGAAAATTATAATCATACACTACTATACTATTATATTACTATTGATAGATCTAAAATTTAATTGACGTATAACCTATCTATATTTTACATAATAGCCGATTCAGTACCACATTAGTTCAAAAATGGTTTATTTATTTATAAGCTATCTTTCCATTACTAACTAATCACCTACTTATTCATTACTTTCACTATCATGTAAAATAGAGAAGCCATATCCAGTCATATGCCAAAATTCCAAGCACTAAGGTGTTGTTTGGTAATCGGGAATAGAGTGATGGAAATGAAAATTCGGGAATCAAAATGAAAATTAAGGAATCGAAATGGTATTTATATTTTCATACCGTGTTTAGAATACTAATGAGGAATCAAAATTAAATCTAAATTTTTTAATATCTGATTTTTTATACAAATGAAAATAATGATTAAAAAATAATTTTATTAAACTATAATGGTTGTAAAAATAATAAAGGTGATGATAGTGATTGTGGTTATGACAGTGGTGGTTCTAGTAGTGGTGGTGGCGATAATGATTACGGTGATAGTGGTGATGATGATGGTGGTGGTGGTAGTCATTATGATGGGGGTGATGATGATGATGGTGATGGTAGTGGTGGTGGTTGTGATAGTTATGGTGGTGGTAGAAGTGGTCGTGATGGGTGGTGGTAGTGGTGTTTGCGGTGGCGGTAGGTGGTGGTGATGGTGGTGGTTGCGATTATGATTACGGTTACGTTTGTGATGGTGGTGGGTGGTGGTTGTAATGGTAGTGGTAGTGGTGGTCAAAGTAGTTAATAGATAATAAATAAATAAAATATATTATTATTTTGAAAAAAAAATTCATTCCCATTCCTTGTTTTTTATTCCCACATCTTATATTGGAATGAATTTGTGTGTAAATTTTCATTCTCATTCCCACTTCATTCCTTGTAACCAAACAACTATAATGTGGGAATAAAACTTTCATTCTTATTCTCACCACTCTATTCCTTATTACCAAACATCACCTAAGATCATAATAAAATGAAGTAGGTCTAACTTACATCTACAAGTAAGATATACTCGACGAACCAATGGGAGTGATCTTTCGGTAATCAACTCGAAAGAGAACATAGCCATTAGTCTTTACCTTTAGTCCTTACATCACAAGAACTTGATGAGCGATTTCTTAGTAAACTAATCATGCATGATATGGATGTATGCAAGTAAAAAGCACATGAAAATCATTTTCATGTCTTTTTCTGAAAATTTTTCCATGCCATGAAATTTTTTATATGATCTTTCTAAAAAATCTTTTATGTGCTTAGATGTGTTTTATCAAGTGTCTAAAATCTATACGTTTGTACATACCCAGTCTTATATCGAGCATCTAAATATACAAATCCGCACATGTTCAATGTCGAGCATCCGAATGTACATTTCTACACACAATCGATCTTATTGAGCATATAAATATGCACATTTGCACATACTCGATCCATGAAAGCCATGAACCATGAAATCATGAGATTCTTTCCTTTGCTTTAAAAAAAATCATGAACAAAAATTTTTCATGATTTTAAACCTTTCTATGATCTTGGTTTGTATATGCATCATAATGTAAATGCATAACTCGATAAATCGATGTAGTGCATGCTATGAATGAATGTGCACTTACATAATAAAATTGCACACCCCAACATAATAAAATACACATCATTACCTTTCCATGTATCACACACTAATCATGATGCATAACTCAATCAAGGCAAATATTTTACACGTAATACCACGTAACATCACATTTCATGTAACCATACAAACCATGAAACACAATTGGCAATACTCTTTCAGCAACATAGCTTACACCATTCATCCATCCATGCCACAATTCACATGATTACACACTTTTAACACATGCCTTGTAATCAATACATCATGAAACCACTAATAATACCCAAATACACAAATCAACTTCTAACCCTAATTTTCTTAGTTTTCGCTAATATGCCTCAAACCAAAGCTAGGTGTTTTCTTCAATTTTTATGCTAATTCATATGCCCAACTATCTAATTACACCTAAAATATATGTATTCTATCCATCAAACAACCATTCACCAAAAGCATTAAAAACCCTAATTTCACCCAATCTTAGTCGAATGTGTGCTTAGTATAACTAGATGAATTTTTTAAATTTAATGCTAATTCTCATACTAGATCATCTATTCATGATTAGATAACACATAATCAAACAACCAACATCAAATAAACAAAACACCATGAACCCTAAAATTTAACTATTTGGGCCGAAAGTTTCACCATGAAATAGGCTAGGGAATTTTTATTTTTAACACTTATTTTCATGCTCAATTAGCATATTCTAACTTCTGCTTCATCAATGTCCATGTCTAAATTAGCATATTCTAACTTCTGGTTCATCAATGTCCATGCCTAAACCATTTTTTCCAATTTCTCATAACCAAGAACCATAACCATAACTTAATAAATCCATGCAATTGAACTTAAATTAATGGGGCAAAATCAACAATTCACTCAATTAACTAGTCCTTGTGATGTAGGTGAGATTAACTTATCTTAAAAGCTCCAAATTAGTCCTTGGTAGGTTAGATTTTCTTGTAAATTTTTCTTCCCCTTTTCCTCCTTAAGTTTCAACCTAGTTATAATTTTTTCCTCCTTGGAAATTTTGGGCTTAATTAAGTGTTTTAAGGTGGTTTTAGGTGTTTAGGTGGAATCTCTTAAAAATTTCTTATAAAATTTTACAAGAGTTTGTCTTAATTTTTGCTATTTGTCCAATATTTTCTTCCTTCCTTTTTAGCCGAATTTATAGGTAAACTTGGGTAGACTTTTTACTTGTTTGACTTAATCTCCACCCTTGATTCATCTTTTAATCCTAGCATTTCATTTGGTTTAATCTTAGCCATCCATTATTCTTTAAATCTTAGCCCTCCATCACATAAATCTCTACATCATTTAATACGAGTGTTAGGTGGCTGGTTTAGATGGAAATATTTGGCCCAAAAGTATCAATTTTAGTCTTTTAATTTATCATCTTTTTTCAATTACATCCTTATTTTTAGTCCTTTCAATTTTAATCAACTATTTTTGGTCCTTCCATAAGGTCTTTTCTAATATCTTTATGCCTCCTTAAATTTATTTCAAAAATTATTTAAGAACTAAAACTTTTAATTTTATGCAATTGAATCCCTAATTTTATGCAATTAGATTCGTAACCTTGGGTAATTAAATCCTTATGCATATAATTAATTCCATGCCTTTTCGAAAAATAATTTCTTTTCATGATAAATTCAAGAACATCCTATAGTAATTTATTCATCAATTACATAATTTTTATACATATATTTAAACACCCAAAATAATTATTTTGCCTAAAAATATAGTGATTCATACAAAAAATATTCACCAAGCACATAAAAATTGACTTAAGTGCATAGAATATTTCTACACCCCTCTAGTAACTTTTCTATGCTCACAGAATAATTTTCACACACCTTTAAAATACTCAAAGCAATTATTTTACTTAAAAAGTACTATTCATGTATAGAAAAGCCTATAAAATATTCATTAAGTATAGAAAAATTATCCTAAGTGCACTAGATATTCTAGCACCCCACTAGTAACTATTCTAGGCATACAAGATAATTTTCCCATATGTTTACTATATATTAATTCATTTATTAGTAAGTTTAGGATATTACAAATAAGGTTCCTAACATGCTAAAAGCGTAACATATGTCTTGAGTTTATTTGGTTGTTGTTGATGTTTTTTCTAACATTCACTCATCAATTAATGTATTATGGGTCATGGGTTTGTGAGTAAATGTAGAATTATGGAGGTAGAGCTTGTGAATTTTTTGAATGAATAGATCCACCACTATGTGATCGAGCAAAGCAAATAATACTTGACTTATTGAGAAAGATTAAAAAAAAATGAAGTGGAGATTCGGAAGAAGTAGAGAACTTTGAAGCTAATGGTGTCGTAGTATTTATTATTGCTAATCTTGTGGATTTTTTTTATGCATGGAATATGTTAAAAAAGCTATGAAGGTGCTCGCTATTTTTTATCCAAAGTAGTCGATATCATGGTTAGAAGTCGTCAAGTTTGGTGATGGTTGGTGACTTGTCTTGTTTTACCGGAAAAAAAAAGTAAGGTCAAAATGAATTGTTATTGTTTCGGTTGGTGGTGTTGCTAGTTGTTAGTGCACGGAATTACTTGTTTTGCTATAGCAAAATTTTAAAAAGAATATAGTTTGTTATTTTTTAGCCTTGTTTTGAATTATAAACCTTGAGAAAATGTCGGCAAGTTTCTATTGGGTTATGTTTCCTTGATCGAAGGAGGAATATGCGTTTTTAATGATGAAAAAGAGATCATCGGCAAGAAATCTTTAAAGGACATATTGGTATATTCAAAATCCAACTTAACCTTTTTTCTTTCTTAAGTCAATGGATTAAAGATTAATGGAACCTATAATAGTGTTAGTAAATTGGTATTTTGACAAAAAAAAAAAAAAACTACTAGCTAGTTGTTTTAGAAGAGCATCTAGTTTTAATGTAATATAATATATTTGATTGATTAAAAAAATAATGCATATATATATATATATAATTAAATGGAAATACTTCGAATATAATTTACCCCTTAAAAATAGATTGTCTAACCAGAACTTTCAATTCCAAGATACTTCGGTTAAACAAGAACTTCTAGAACTTTCAATTCTTACATATCTAATCAAAATTTCAAGTTAGTGCCAAGGCACTAAAGGATTATGCATCCTATAGAGATGCGAAATAAAACAAATTTTTTTCCTTCATATAGGGTTTCCAAGATCATGCCATTGAATCAACTAATCATACATAAGCATGAATCAAATTAAGTTGAGTGATTACCTCTTGTAGTGTTGAAACAATTTAAGCAAAAAGGGAACTGCCAAGTTTTTGACCTCTATTGATTATCCACGCAGCTCAAACATCCACATAAGAAACTAGAAAAATCATAAAGTGTCGACTTCAATCCTTCTATGTAGTTAATTTTTCTTTAAAAATACCTTAGAATAATTTACACCAACCCTAGAAGGAGAGAGAGGTGGCGAGTTTAAGGGAAACAAAACTCTTTTCTCTCTTTTTTTCCTGTATTTTTCTTCTATTGTTGCTTGTTTTCGCTTCTCTCTTGCTTCTCTATATACGTGGGCGGTCCTTATCCTCTAAGGATAAGAAATTGCCGTATGCTTGTTTGATCTTATCCTTGTAAACCCTAAGTCTTATCCAATAGTGTTTAATTTTATCCCTCCATAAAAATATCTTGCAAGCATTTTATATTAAACCTATTAGTCCAAACTCTTTTCACCCAACTAACTATCAATTAATTTAGATCATTCAAATAAATTGGGTCAAGTATTTTAGTGAGGCCCATATTAGAAAATAATTTCTCAAATTACCCTTAAACCTAAATTAAAAAACTAATTTTCTTTTTTAGGTAGCTATCTTCCAATTTGGAACTAACTTCCAGCATTAGGAAACCGATTTCTAAAATAGAAAACTAAATTTCCATTTTAGGAAACTAGCTTTCCAAAATAAGAAACTTTTCAAACTAGGAAACTTTTTCCAATAACCTTTGCTTCTATTTTATCATGTGAATATTTAAATTGTATATGTGTGACTCAATAGGGTTTTAGATATGTTGATAATGTATCAAGAATATAAAAGACACCTCTTTTATCTTGTGATACACAAATCAAAATTAGCCTCTAGTAAGACATCATGACTACCAATTCCGTAAGAGGATTAATTAATCCGAAATTACATTTCATGAGAATGGTTTTCATATAATTCAATGCTCATTTTAATTTATCATAGTATGATCTTGAACTTGGTTTATAATCTGCTTAATTATGATCACATAAGTTTCCTTCAATCTCTAAATATCTTAGCTCACAAGTAAACCAGGTTATGCTATATTGGTATACTTTCACTATGGCCATAGATTCCTTGAGCAAACATTCATCGAAGTGCAATGTGATAACTCCTACGGCTATAGTCTATAAGAAATGACATGTCCTATCTGAATCATACATCTATCTCCATTAGATTCCTAATACACCCAACGAATCTCTTACATTCAACTCTTTACCGAGCCCATCAAAATGAATGTTAAAATACATCAATCTTTTAATGAGATAATCACGCCGACTTCAAGTCAAAAGACCAATTATACCCATCTCGTATGAAATTCCCATAAACTAAACCAAATGGGCTCTCATGGCAATTCATGTCTAGTGATATGTTCTCTAGCATTATTCACTCGAGTGCTTACTTTGGCATCACCATATCAATAGGTTTGAGATTTTCTACTTGCTATCTTATAGTAAAAGTATAACACTCACAAGTCTTATCGTGTCAATCTTGACAATGTTATAACTTAGGACATTCGAGTGATATCATTTAAATATATCAATATTTATCTCACATCAATTGATCAATCATTAGCACAATGTATATCATATGAATTTCTATCTAATTCTATCAAATTATAAATAACAAAAATTAATAGAAAGACTTTTTTATTAATATAAAAAATTTAATGTTACAACATATCAAACCATCTAAACAAGTTGGATCTTGGACACCTAGACTAACAATCTTCCACTTGCACTAGAGTCAACTAGCCATGTCTCTTATGTTCGATAATCGACAAAGAGTTTTATGTTTCTGCTGCGAAAAAGGCTTAGTTAAGGGATTTGCTATGTTGTCGTTAATGTGAACTTTTCCTATCCTTATATTATCATGACTAATAATCTTTTTAATCGAGTGATAACGTCACGAGTACATGCTTGGACCGTTAATGAGACCTTGGTTCTTTAGCTTATACTATGGATCCTTTGTAGTCAACCATCAAGCCATGTGACATTGGAAGAAGTCCGTTCTTTAATTCTTCTATACTAAACCTTTTAGTATCATATTAATGTACATGTCTTGCGAGAGCCCTAACATTCTATGTGATCTATCTATATAGATCTTAATTCCTAAAATATATGCTACCCTCCCATGTTGAGAAGTAGTTTGTTGTCTCCATATAGAACAACAAAGACTATAAGCTCTCACTAACCCTTTATATACACAAGGCTCATTTTTGTTTTGTGAAAAGTCAAATCTTTTGATCATTTCATCGGAATGTTGATTCAACTCCTATATGCATGCTTAACTCCATAAATGGACCTTTATAATTTTACAAATCTTATATGTATATCCTTTGGTGACAAAACTATCAGGCTATGTCATGTACTCCATTCATTTTTGGTGTTCTAGGTGGATTCCATTAAGAGAGAATCTCATTCTTTTTTAAATGATCTAAAAATTTAGTACTTAGTATTCACCACCTTAATTAAATGAAGTACCTTAATACTTTTTCTAGTTTATTTTTTGACTTCAAATCTAAATTCTTTGAATTTTCAAATGCTAGATTTGTGTTTCATTAAATACATATAACCAAAATGTGATCTATTATCCTAAAGGTTATGAAATAATCATATCCTCCTCTTGCTTGGGTGGACATAGGCCCACATACATCATTATACATAAGGCTTAACAACTCGGTAGTCTTTTCTCTTTTTCCACTAAAAGAGGATTTTGCCATCTTACCAACTAGAAAGATTCATAGATATCATAAGATTCATAATCAAATTATTCTAGATATCTATTTTTATATAGTTTGGATATACTTGTTTTTGTTTATATGACTAAGTCAACAATGCCACGAGATATATTTTGTTTAGGTCATTTGTTCGAGTCTTTTGGTGTTTCTATTATAAATGGATGTGTCTATGTTCAAAACATATAAACCATTATTAATTTTAGCATTTTCATATAAAATATCATCTTTATAAAAAGAACAACCTACCTTTGTTCTTAAATAAAAATGAAAAACCATCTTGGTTGAAACAAGAAATGAAAATGATATTTCTAGTTATACTAAAAATGTAATTGCAGTTTCTAAGTATAAGCACAAGCCCTAACAGACATTGCTAACTCATAGGTGTCTACCGCTAATGGTATAACTCTTGAACCATTACCAATGCGTAAGTCAACCTCCCCTAAAGCAATCTTTCTTCACTCTTTTAGTCCTTGCATATTTGTATAAATATGTAAACCACATCTAGTATTAAATACTCATGATGTGAGGCTAAAAGTAGAAAAGTTTACTTTAATAACATAAACATTAGAGGTACTTATAGAACTCTTATTTTACACCTCTTCTTGATACTCCTTTCTCTCTATCGTATAAAGCATTTTTCCATATTGGAAGACATTCCTTAGATTCATTTTTCTAGTCAAGAAAGTTTGTCATTCAAAGAATTATATCTATTAATCATCGATCGCATCAATGTATTACTAATCATACTATACAATAGCTTTGACGTGAATGGAAAAACACATGGTTTAGTTAGTTGAATTGCATTAATAAAACAAAGCATAAATCAAGAAGTAAAATCTATGTTCGCTCCTATTATTTTCTTCAAGTTCTATAACCTTCAGGTATAGGACTTGAGAAAACTTTTGATTTGTTTTCCTTAGTGGGTTAGGATCTCATCCTCTAATATGCATTAACCTTGAGTTATCTCAATAAGTCATACATGAATAATTAAGTAGGTAACTCTTTACCAATTGCATCTAATATAATTCTTAATCTCATTAGCATGACAACTCTTTATCATCTTACATCTTATATGAATGCCAATCTTTGCTTACAAATTCGTTAAACCTTGAGTTATCTCAACAAACCCAATAATTTATTTTAAGTTGGACCTAAATGTTTGGAGACATCACATAACCCATGATCCGATTCTCTCAAAGAAGAAGTGGCCTCGAGCTATCTCGACAAGTCAACAATGACCAAGAGAGTTCTCTCCTCATAACGTTGGAAGACATTTAACTTGATATTAATTTGAAGGATTTAATATGGTATGTCTCATCATTTTAATCCTATCATGCATACTAAATATTAGTCGCATCACTACCATGTATATAAGAGTTCAATCATATCAATTTCATACATGACTCAATGATCGATGAATAATAATAGCTTTCTACTCGCTAGTCCCCTCGAGCCACGAGAAGATTAATAGGTCAAATACTTAGGTAAAAAATTATTACAAATTCTTTAAAATTGTCTCCTCTTCTTAGCTTCTTCTTCGTATCTATTCTAATAATTTATCTTTTACTTTTACAATTCTTTGAATAAGAAACCGTGAGTTACATTCGAGGAAGTAAGATGAGAAGAGAAATATATCGAATAATAAAAAAAGGTAGGACACGTAGACCTTATTTAATCAAAAATTTATAAGCATAAATTTTCAAAAACTAAGTCGACTCATTCATGTCATTCACTCATGCTTTAATCACATTAATTTATGACATATAAACAAATAAATCACATTTCATTTGAATCATACTTATAAATCGATGGTTTTGATTATTTTATAAAATATTAAAAAAATTTTTAATTTTAATTTTTTTAAAACTTTTAGACCTTGAGCCCATTTGGGCCCATTGGTTTTTGGGCTTAAGACACCCATGGCTCGTCCCATCCTAGTTGACCGAGTGCCTAACACTAACTAGTAGTCGCCACTAGACCGATATGCTCGCACGCACTTGGCCTAGCATTAGCCTTGGCAAGTGCCTAGCACTAGCCTTGGCTAGTGCCAGCACTAGCTGGGGCCCAGCCTTGCGTGCATGAGGCGAGGCCTAGCCTTGGTGCGCATGACTTTACTAAAAATTACTCTCATAAAAAATTAAATCATTTAATATAAATAAAATATAATTGTTAAAATATTTTTAATATATTATAATTTTTTTTGGTCATTTTATATTTTAAAAGTAAAAAAATATTGTTTAACAAAATATTATTTAACAACGTTAAATATTTATGAACACATTAAATTAACTGGTTATCAAATACTATTTTCATTCCATAGCACAACACTCAACCACACAACACAGCACAATAATACCAAACCAACCCATTGTTGGACCAAATTAATTTTTTATAGATACTAATTTATTGAAATGATAATAAAATTAATACGTTGCGTAAAATGTACGTATGTATAGAAACAATATGAAATCCATGCTCTAATTTAATACACAATCTCTTATATATATAAAGGAATATTAGGTTTGATGATTATGGTATGTGTTAGTGTATCCAAGTCATTGTTAGGATATTACCACACCAGAAAATCTCCTTCAATCTACAAGAATTTAAAAGGTGATAATCATGTATTGTCTCCATTCCATTGCTATTGGCGGTCCTGCAATTTTTAATTCTATCATTTTATTTGGTTATTTTGAAAGTCAAAATTTTGTAAATAATAAATAAGGGGAAGAGGGAGTATAGGTTGAGTAATAGAGCATCACCTCGTCCGTATGCATGAAGCAAAAAGCCTAGAGGACAGGGTCTTCTTGAGCCTCATCAAGCAATACCAACCAACTTGTCTCATTCATCCAAACCCATGTTTCAAGAAACATCACTTATTCTTCCTCTGATTGGCACATTATGCCTAAATCAGAAACTTATCCCCACCAAAATCATATCATTTCAAGTGTGCATAATAAATGGACGCATCAATAACAGTAAGGAGAATTGTAACCAACTGGGTGGGATCAACCAAACACTTCATCCACTCAATAATATAAAAGCCATGATGAGAGAGGAGGTTAATACTTCCATACGTTCATGCTTTTTTTTTTTTTTTGTCTTTACATCAATATTGTACATTGCATTTATGTTTTTTTTTTAATTAAAAAGTCCCTCTATTATTTTTTTATCTGAATATTAATATTATATATTTCATTTTAATTATCCTTACGTCCGTCAGTGATGCCTAGCACCTTTAAATTTACCTATTAATTTCAAAAAGTCAAAAAATAAATTTTATTTCAAAACAACGGCTCAATCCCTGATTTCTTGATTTTGATAACGAACCCTAAACTTTTTCATTACTTAACAATTTTTCTTCAATTGGGTTGATGGGTCATGGACGTGATTATTTTCATTACTTAAAATTTTTATTTTCTATAATATCATACATTTATTATGGATATTTATTTTGTTTCCTTCTTTATTTTTTTGGTGATTTTTTTATTACAATCAGAACAAAAAGAAAAAAAATCATAATAAATACATGATATTATAGGAAAATCTTTTTATTTTTAATGGGTGTGCCTATATAAACCCACTCACCCATTTAAATTGCCTAACTAATGTTGACTAAGTTTAAAATTTGACTAATAGAAAAAAATTTTGATTTAGAAAATAAATTATATTTATTGTAATATAAGAGGAGAAATTTTTTTATTTGTAATAAACTATACTACAGGGACTAAAGTAAACAAATTAAGTGAACATCAAGAAAAAAATTCACGTTGTCCCTATATAAATGAGAGTCTTGAATACCTATGAAGAGCGGTAGTTAAAGGGGGAGAAAAAATGAACGAGCAAAGCCAAACTGCCAAAGTCCTTCAATTGAATTGCCAGGTCATATGGAATCAAACCACATCTATTGCACATGCAAAATGGATGATAATTAGAGTGACCAACCATCTGATTAGTTGAGAGGAGGACCTTAAATTAAGTTTAAGCATTTCATAAAACACACCAGTTCCTCCACCTATCTCACTGGGTCCAAATCCAACCATGTTTAAAAGTTTATTGGCTGTGGACCAGCTTTAAGTGTTGGTGGGTCCATGAGATGTGTTTTCAACGCTGAGGTGATCATAACTGCCCTCTTTGAATAGGTCATCCACATGGGACATTTATTACTATTTTTTTAATTTGGTGTCTCTTAACTCCTGCCTGCTTCTAGGTGTAGGTGTAGGTGTGATGTGAGATCACCAGGCACAAGAGATCTTGATCTTTGACCTCAAAAAGCAAACCATCCTGCCGAGCGTATCACATTGTGGCTGGTTCTCAGCCATCATCATATCATCACCTGCATTATGGTGATAGATACAGTCACTAGGATATTTTTTTATCTAGACCAGCTCATCTCCTACTTACTATACATGAAGAACTTCTTCACGCTAAATTGCTTTCAAATTAAATAACAGAGAGAAGCATTAATCAATCTGATTTTAGAGTTTAGAGACCAAGGAACGCCTTTTACACGATCATTACCCAAAGCAAATATGCTACGCATCGATCCCACAACCCTAAGAATCTAAAAGTCAGCTCGATGCAAAATGTAAATTAGTAAACAAAAAATTATAGTAGCAATTATATTATATCTTTTTACACACTTTGTTCAGCATCACATCGTGTCTTGAGACCCAACAACTAATTGCTGATGAATGTGAAAAATTATCTGTCCTAGAAAGTACATTGAAGTCCCTATTCATCACAAGGCTGAAGCCAACCTTAGGCTTCGTCTGCATGGTTATCGAACTAATAGGTAGGATGCAAAACATATTATGGGTTATACAGCAATTCACCAACAAAAAAAAAAAAAAAAGGAACACCCCCTGGAATTTCTACAATATCAGTCGACCTTGAGAGGCATTTCTACACGAAGTTGCTCAAAACTCAAGCGTCCGGGTTTTCCATGCAATCAACCAGTAAAAAGAAAATACCGGTCAGAGCAGACTTGAGAAGCAGTTCAGGTACCAGCAAGATTTTGGATTAAAAAAAAAAAAAAAAATCAAAATGGGAAGTATCTTGTTGGTCATTCTTCAGTCACGGCTGGCAAGTGACAGAAGTGACGGCAACATTCTTGGAGTGGCATGAGTCAGCATTTGCAATCTTACTATAGAAACCCCACGATGGGTCTGATTCTGTAATTGCTCGTTGACCAAATGGATGTCGTGCAACATATTCTTGGACGTTTTGAGCCTCAGCTAATCGCTCCAGATATACCCGAAGATTACCTTCTGGTCCTGTTCAGAGCCACATGTGTATAAACAAACATTAGAAAACAACAGGGAAAGAACATTACTGCATTTGTTTCATATTTTCTCTAAATAAAATAGCCCATGAAAGGACTACTAGGGTTGAACCGGGCATCTACCATTATATCCACAGTGATTGGCCATACCATTGCTATCCATAATGGGAAGGAACATTTACCCATTTATATAACAGATAGTATGGTGGGCCATAAATTGAGATTAAACAGCAGAATGATAGTTACGACAACAAAAGCACAGGATGACTGTAGCTGCATCCAGGATAGGAACTAAACACAAACATAACCAATGTTCAAAAACCAAAAGCACAACATATACATAGAGGTGGTGCAAACTCAAGCCATGAACCTAAAAGTGATTAGTTAATATTGTTTTCATTTGAATGACGCCAAAGATTCACATATCTCCCAAACAAAAAATGTAGATGTGCTTGGTTAGAGAGGAGAAAACAGGGGATTTGAAACCCCTGAAGTTAAATATGGGTAACACAAACTAGCTTGGTATATTGATTGCTGAGTGTTCATTCATAGGCTCAAACTTTGACCTACCATATCCAGGCAAGATCAAGCAATTGTTTCAAGCCGCTTTCAATGAATATGTTATAACAAAGTGGCTTACTGTATGCCTTAAATTTGCCAAAAGAGAGAAGCCTCCATCTACCTTGCAAGCGTCTTACCTAATGAAGAATCTGCTATGTCCTTGTACCCATATGAACGGGGAAATATAGCAGTGTGCATCTAAACAACAAAACAGTGGCATAGAATTAGATAAAGAATGGTGTCAAAGTATCCTCCCAATTAAACCAGTTACGCACCCAAAATGAGAGAGAGAGAGATTAAAGAGAACTATAAAACATACAGGATTGCATATAGCCTTGTATGGTGAATCATCCAACAATAATGTATTCGATTCATCATATTCTCCTTTATTAATAGAATCAAGATATTCCCATATTTTTTTTAGTTCCTTCAAAAACAGAGGTTTGCTCCTATTCTCGACTGTGGTGAATCCTGTATTTGTGCAGTGAGATTGATCCTGCATGAAAACAATCCTCATAAAGCTTAAACAATGTTACGCCAAAAAAAAAATGGAAAGAAAAGCTACGGCAGCAATAACACAAGCCAACAGACATTATCTTTAATTGTTTGCACCCTTCAACAAAGATTTCAACAGCACCACACAAATGAAATACTGCCTGAATTGAATTTTTGCCAACATCTTAAGAGATCTTGAAGCACCTAACTGCAGTGCTTCAGAGGTTCATTAAACTTCCAACCAAAATACAGATAATACAAGTTCAGGTACCAAGTCCCTGTAGATAGTTTTGACACCTAACCTATTAGAGGTTTGACTGTAAATTTCTTTAGACATTCAGAGGAAAGTATCCGCCCAATAAAAATAAAAATGGTATTACTAAGAAAAAAAGTTCTATAGTAGTCAAATTGAGTTGTGATCCTGCCAAAAACACCCAGATGTAATCCCAAAGAAGAACTGGCAGCTAAAAATGATCAAACCAGCAACCAATGCTCATATCAGGCATTGTTGCCAGTGCCAAGATTACTTTTCAATGCAAAGCCATGCTTGTAAAACTTTTTTTCTATGTTTATTGATGTTACAAGCCGAAAAAAATTATATAATCCAACAAGGAACAAGAATAACTAAAAGGACAATGAGCCAACTCTACGGCTACCTAGTCCCCCCAATATGTCGGGTTAGGCCGGTTTGTCCCCCCTTGTACCATTCCACATTTATTTATAATATTCCAGAGTACCGCCCCTGTTCGCAAAAAAAAAAAAAAGCCAACTCTATGGCACTACTTACGCTAGGAAAAACTCCCCATGTGAACCAGTAAAATGGATTCCTAATCCAATTGCCTGCTCAAAAGGATGGAAAATTTTCCATCAAACACCCTTTTGTTTTGTTCCATGCATACAATTAAAATACAGCCAATCAAATGTAACCTAAAGCTCCCTTAGTTATTGGCATGCACAAAAGAAGAGAAAATTTAATTTGCAAGGCACACTTACCCAACAAAAAAGCAACTTATGCCTAGAATCACCAAAGAGAGAATCAATCAGTTCGTTAACATTTCTCCTGCAATTATTGAGAATACAGTTGAGGTACAATGATGACCACAAAGAAAATGCTAATTTGCAGACTGATATATAGAGCAATGATTGTTAAAGCTAAATGATATGAATAACACCTAAAAAAAAACAAAAAAGAAAAAAAAAAAGAAAGGAGTATGAGACAATGATAGGTATGAACTAAGAACAATACCTGGTTCTGGATGACCAAACACCAACATTAAATTTCTCAAAGCAAAACCTCAGAAAATCATCACAGAAGGGCCTTTTGAAAACTGAAAAGAGACAAGTAGAATGAAGTTTCAACTATTAAATGAGAAATGAGAACATTTGAAAATTCTAACTATATAAATAAGTTTTATACAGCAATGTTCACCTGATTTCCCAGAAACTATTACGTTAGCCTGATATCCAACAGAAACATAAGAAACAATATCAGCTAGGAGTCCATTAACATCAAGGATGAGGAGCTTTTTACTGACACATTCATTGCGAGGTCGTTCCAGTATGAAGACTTCTGGAATCTTCACCCCCTTGACAGAAACTTCCACATCAACACCACCCTTTATCTCATCAAACTTACTTTCCTCACGTGCAAAGTCACCCAGTGAGTGATTAGAGGTCATCTCAATCAAAACATTTTCTGCAACCTCCACTGATGCAGCATCCTCCATGACTTGCACTCTTTCTACCTTATTTTCCAAGACATCGAAGGAGTGAACTTCATTTGACTGGTCCAATGAAGTTTGGCCAGCCACCAAGAGGGGTTCCACAGAATATTGCAAGGAATCATGTGAATTTCCTCTTTTCTTCTCATATACAAAGGATGGACTTTTCTCAAACCTGTCTCTATTATTTCTAGAATATTTCAATACATCAAATTTGCCCTGTGCGAGAACTGAATGAGAAGTGATATTATTTATGATTGAATTCTCTGACCATGTATCTTTAAGTGAGGACAAACTTTTCTTCCCCCCTTTCTCTTCTTTCTTGAATATTTCGATACTAAATCACATTTGCCCTCTGTGAGAGCTGAATGAGAAGTAATATTCTTAATCGGGCACTCAAGAGTCTCTTCCTCGGAGAAAACTGCATCACAAGCATTGTTATTGATTGGATGCTCAAAGCATTTATCTCTCTCTACATTCATCAAATAAGCTCCTTGTGCAGAATCATGATCAAGAGCCATACTTGAATTATCTGGTTTCATCTCTTCCTACCACAAAGTTACTTGTGCATTACAAGATGCCATCTCTAAACGGAAAGAAATCAAACGATGTACGAGTAGTTCAGCACATGCATGATAAATTTCATACTTTTTGTGTTAATTTTTTCACCTTTAACCAGCAATGAGCCTTAAGAGAGCTATAAATAATAGCAAACATAAGATGATGAAAATAAGCAATAAACATTGAATGTGATTAGCTAAAACGTAAAAGCAAGTTTTCTCACTCTAAATCTCACACCAACTAGAAAAATGGGTGCATGTATTAGTATTCTTATTATTATTATTATTATGGTAAACAATTATTTTGGAAACTATGAATCAATAACATTTCCATCTAAATACCTCTCTTGAGCAATCAAACAATCTATCAGAAATAATATTTACAATGAAATAAATAAATAAATAATGTGATACAATAACATTGACCAAGAAAAAATGAATCCTGCGAAGACACAAGCAGAAACAATAATAAAAAAATCCTAGCCACAAACTCAATTCTTTATGTACAACACATACATTGTAAATAAATAAATCTGACTGAGTGGGTTTTTTATTCTTTTTTTCCAAAAATGCAAAATAGAAACATTAATTAATTTTTTAAAGAAGCTGTCAATAATCTGAGTTAATAGCAGTATTAATAGGTAATTTGCAAGTTGTGAACAAGCTTATTGTTAAGACTTAGCTAAACCAATTTTTAAACTGAATCTAGAAGAACAAAACCTAATTTTAACTCTTTTCTTATCTCTCAGAACAAAGAATAATAGCACATGAACACAAGGTTTATCAAAGCAGAAGCAAGATCAAATAAAACACATACAGTTAATTTACTGAAAAAAAAAATCAAATCAAATCAAAAGAAGAGAAGTGGAGAGAACCTGAGAGAAATTGCCTCGATTTGAAAGTAGAGTGTAAATTGGTGAAAAATTGAGCAAGAAAACAAAATTTAGTTTAGGAAGGAGGGAAGAGGAAGAGGAGGAGAAAAGATACAAGTAAACTCCGAGACAAGAAATGAAAAGGAAACCGAAAAGACAGAGAGACGTTGAAGAAGGAGACTCTCTTACTTTCCTGCAACAAAACGATTGAATATAGCAGTGCCTGCGGACTCCGCTCTACTGATCCAAACGTTACAAATCAGTCCTTTACTTTTATTTGTTTTATAAATCAGTCCTCGTACTATAGTATTTTTTCATGAAAGCCTCAAATCCCACATTAGCTGTAATTGGGACCGGTTATGTAGATCCTTTTGCAACATTTCGAGAGATTTAAAAATTCTTAGACAACCCTTTCCATCCACATTAACTTAGGTTTTTTTTTTTTTGATATTTTTCCAAACTTGTGATTTTTGTTGGATGTAATCGAATCATCTTAAACTTTTTTTTTTTTCGTATTGGAAAAAAATTCCAAACTTATGAATATCAGAGACTGATTAGTTAGATAATATATAGGTTAAAGAATATACTATAGTTATTCGCAAGGGTAATGAATAAATTATAAATTAGACCGTTTAATTTTTAAAATGAATTAACAGTTCCTTTAATTTCAAAATTAATTAATTATTTTTTTAATCCATTTCATAATTTTTTTCATTTATTTTTTAATAGATAGAAAAATAAAAAATAAAAATGAATAATATGAAAAAATTAATTAAAAAATATTTTTTAAAATAAAATAATAATAAATTAAGGATATCAATAAATTAATTAATTAGTTTTGAAAACTAAAAGAGCTATTTAATTTATTTTACAAAATTAAAGGGACTAACTTATATTTTACTCCAGGAGTTAGTAACTTTTTTCTTGTCTTTCAATGTTCCGGTCATCAATAGTTTTCGGTTTCGGTGCATGTATGTCCATGCGCATCTTCATCGAATTCATGAGTAAATTACGCATAGTCCTTCTTGGTTAGAGAAACGAATTCATTAGTTATATATATATATATATATATATATATTATTTAGTTTTTTATATTTTAATTCATTTAGTTTTTTCATCAATTTTTTAGATCAATGATTTTTATTTTTAAATTATTTTTTAATTTTGATTCAAGAAAAAGAAATAAAGGGAATGAAAGAAATAAATACGGTATCAAAGGGAGAAAAAAATCACTAAAAAAAAACACGATGAAATAATTAAGTTATTGGTAGAATTAAAATATAAAAAATAATTTTTTAAAAAAATAAGTTTTTTTTAAAAAAATTATCTTTGTACCATTTAAGCATCCACCATTCTTAATGGAAGGTTAATTGTTAAAGAGGTTATTAAGTAATCGAGTAAATTATAAATTATTTTCTCTATTTTTAAAAAATGAAAAATTAGTTTTTTCTATTTTAAAAATTAGTTTTAGGGTTTGGATAATGTTTGATTTAATATTATTTTATTTAAAAAAAAATGTCATCATTTCTTTTTAATCCTTCCATATTTTTTACATATTATTTTTTTCTTAAAAAAATTAAAAAATAACAAAAAGAATTAATTTTAAGAAAATTTAAAAATATAAAGACTATATAATTAGTTGAAACAAAAGAAATCAATTAATTGTTTTCTCGAAATTAGAAAGAATAATTTTTAGTTTACTCTTTAAGCACCTCAAATTGATGTTTTTTTAGGGAAAATTTTACCCTTCAAGCAATATTTTTTGTTTTTCTACTTTCTTTATATTTTTTATCTCCAAAACATTGACCAAATAATTTTTTATTCTTCTCTCTCACCAATCATTATTAATAATTTAACTTTTTTTATCTCACTTTACACTAATATTTAACTCTTCAATAAATATCCTTAAAAAACAAGTTTTACATACAAATTAAGGTTTTCCCCACATTTAGATTCTATACTTTTCGATTTTTATTTATTTATTCTATACTTTTCGATTTTTATTTATTTATTGAGACATTCAACTATATTTTGATTTGATTGAAACCCTCTACTCTTTAAAGTTTATTGTTTCGGACTCTCTATTATAACGCTATCAATTATTAGTCAACACATGGCATTGTAAAGTAAGAAATCTCGATCACGTGTCGATTAATAATTTGTACCGTTATAATGGAGAGTCTAAAGTATTAGGACAACAACTTTTAGTTACACACAATAACTTTGATTGCCCATAACATCCGGAGGAATTCATGCCAACATCAAAACAAACACACTAGCAATAATCTCTATTGTCAAAACCTATTTTTTTACCCACGTATTTATTTTAAATCTTTTCATAAATTCTTTTTTATTTATATAGTTTAGGTTTCCAGTAAATTTTAATTTTTATCATTAATAGATTTTATTTTATTTAGTTTTAATCTTGGCTTATTTTCCTTTCATCATTTTACCATACACACAACAAAAAAGAAAAAAAGATAGGGTTAATTTTGGATTAATTGATTAAGAGTTTTAATTGTGATTAAATTAAGAAGTATTGTGGGCCAATTCACAAATGTTGGGATTTTTGAGAGAACAATTAAAAAAAATAAGGGATAATTGGTGGAAATTAATACAAGAAGGACCAAAATAACATGTCCGAGGGACTTGATTGAATGAAAATTGAAGCACAATGGGATAAATTTGGAAGAGACAAGCAGACGACAGGATGAACTTAAATGTTTGGCCATAAATGACTAGTAGTTTGTTGTCTCCATTTCAGCCCCTTACGTACCATTCATCGTCTTCGTTAAATTCCAAAGAAAACAATAGTAAAGACTTGAGAGGGGGAAGGCTTAACTGGCATTCTTATCGTGGCCAGCTAAGATGTACTGATTGCTACCATAAGATAAAAGAATACAACAAACAATGACCAACTATGGTCTTTGCCCTTTGTCATATCCCAATTTTTACTCATTTTAAACTTTTTATTTTTATTTTTTTCTGTTACTTTTGTTCTTTAGTTCTTTTTCTATTTTTATTAAAAAAATTAAGAAAAAAAT
Organism: Dovyalis caffra; assembly: GCA_963924115.1. NCBI lineage: Eukaryota > Viridiplantae > Streptophyta > Magnoliopsida > Malpighiales > Salicaceae > Dovyalis > Dovyalis caffra. The sequence continues at coordinate 1,892,480 of CAWUPB010000071.1, forward strand.
TACAAAAATCAACAACTTTTTTATTATTTATTAGCTTGGGAACTCAGTACAAAATTACAAAAAAAAAAAAATTACAAAACAAATAAAAATCCAAAAAAAAAAGAAGAAAAAAATGAAAATGTAAGGACAGTTCCCCTTCATCTTTGTATAATTTTCCTTAAGCAGCCACAAATCCAATTAACAACTCCAAACCATCAACTAGACAATTCCAATAATCCTTATCCTTGCAGCCACACTGAAATACCATTTGGATAATTCCAGCCTCCCTCACCATGTGGCAACTTGTAGCCCACAACCCTTCCCTCTCAAGTCAATAATTCCAACTGCAACTTATAGCCATTGACTTATCCTTGGATAAATCACCTGCCCACCATTCCAGCAACCTTATAGCCCATCCCACAACGACTTACAACCTTTGTTCTGCTACAAGTCACCTTGCACAACCTCCCTCAAGTCAGCCTTTGCCTCCTTTTATTGCCATAGCCGTCAATCCTGCTGCCATTTTTTGCTGCCAGTGTGATAACCCAACCTAAAAATATATTTAAGTTAAAAGAAATAAGCTGGGTATAAAAGGGATGGAGCAACAGCTGCTGCCTTTTATTTTTCTTCTTTCTTCTTTCCTTTTTCTTCTAATGTCATTCTCCTAATTTTTCCCCATTTTTGCTTTCAAATCCTAAGCTAAAACCTTGTAAAATTCGCTTAAAAAACCCATAAACTAGTTGATTAAATATAGCTTAGCTAAATTGAAGTTTGAAAAGCTTAGAGAGTTGAAATAGAAATTAGGATTGAAAAACAAAGTGTCAAAGGTAAGATTTTTTATCTCTTGATCTTTCAATTGAAATGTTTACATGTAGTTAATGATCATACTAAAGTTGAATTGTATTGGGTTGTTGTTTGAATGACGAATTGATTAGATTAAAGTTAGAGTTTTTTTAGACCTATTTAGGGAAAAGGTTGATTAAGTGATTCTAAATGATTAAATGATATTTAATTACTTTGGGTAAGTGGTTTATAAAATTAATTTGAAGTCGACTTGGAGTGAATTTGAGTAATTAAGAGATTGAAGATGATGAATAGTGAAAAATTCAAAAATTGGGTTTTGAGTTGAAAAGAATTTGAGAAAAATAAAAAATTAAGTTATATAAATACAATTAAAGATAAATGGAATGAGTATTGGGTGAATTAGGATGGAATTAATGATTTAATTAAAAATTGATTGTTTAAAGGTTTGAATTGAATTTAAGAAAGGATGATATGTGTGAAGGTTGATTGAAATGAGGATTGATAATGGTGTAGAGCTAGGTAATGGTTTAGAATTATTAGAGAGATTATAAAGTTTAGTTAAAGTCATCATCTTGAGTTGAATTTTAAGCTATAGTCCATAGTTTGTTTCCTCATTTAGATGTGTTATATAGTATCTATTCACTGATCAACTGATGGTTTGCTCACTCTCACTATTTCAATTTTGCAAGGTTTGTGAAGGTGGTTTTTTAGCTTCCACTCAACTTGTCTTGAAGTCAACACATTGACCGTGCAACTTATTTTCTTGTAATCTCTTATAACTTTGTTTAATTTATTATATTCTTAGAGGCTCTACGAGTTATAACTTGTGGGTGTTGTATTAAAAATCAATTATAGATATTGAATTGAGAAATGCAAGAAAAACATTGAATTGTAATTTATGTTGAAAATATAATGGGATGAATTTTAGCTAAGAATATTATAAAAGAAAAGGATATTTAAGGATTGTAGTATAAGTATTCAAGGTTTGCTTGAGTCGAGGTGGGCCTTACAATTCTCTCGATTCTCGCATCGATCATGTGTAGCGCCCCGCCCAGTCATATTTTCATTACCCAAGTAGAGTACTTAGACAAAGCGCGTTACGCTGACATACCCTAAACTCTAAGTAGTTCTCTTATAATATTCTTAAAACCTTAACGACGACATTACGTATATAACTCCTTAAGATAAAATTTACATAACATAATTAAATACATTAATATCACGAGCAATATTCAATTTCTCACGAACTCCATACCTCAAATTTACAGAAAAAATAAAAACTAATATATGGTGACTCACATGAGCCGGTTAGGAAGAGTCAGCCGTATCCGTACCAACTTGTCCTTTTCCGTCACGACATAAAAAAAAACAACGAGTGAGTCGAAGCTCGGTAAGTAGAGTGATACACATGATATGCGATGTTGTTTTGACTTCCCACCATACTCATAAATTTTAATCTTGGGTACCACAGGTAGTAGTCGGTTTACTCTATTTATCATCTAGGTGGTCCGCGAGATCACCTTCGCTACAACGAAATTACCCCCGTTGTAACTACGTTAGTGGGAATCCATCGTCTAACAGTGCGAAGCACACGACTTGATTTCATCCGGATGATCCTCGGATCATCTTCTGCTACAACGGAATTATCCCTCGTTGTAACTCGCTATTAGCGAAAATCCATAATCTAATAGTGCGAGCACACGGCCTAGAATCTTGGACTACTAATACCCATTTATTCTAGTTAGGTTATCAAACCTAGATGTATAAATCATTTCTCAATCAATTGACTTGTCTTAAATCACCCACTATGCACATGATGCACGTGATGACATATTTAATCACATTCAACCCAATTCGGGTACCAACCCTTCATTCTCATGCCATACTCACAGATCCAACCCACACTCAAAATTTACCCATTGCTCACATACCAATCATGATACCCATAGCGGAAACACAACCTCTCGCTCATTAATATTGTTCATTAGTTTCATTAATATTTAAAAGAAGGTCCAAGTCCATTTACTTTAATCCAAGCCCATTAACTTTATCCTAGGTCCATTGACTTTATTTAATTTCATTTTATTTAGTCCAGGCTCATTTAGTTTATTCCAAACCTATTAATTTTGTCCAAGTCTAATTTTTTTTTGTTTTAGAGTTTATTACCGAGCAACTCCTAATCGAGTAAATAATTTTCTAATTTTAGAACATAATTAAATCTTACCCATTTTATTTTACATACCAGAAATATTTATTTATAACATATCCAAAAATTAGGTCTAAATACCAAGTACACAATTAATTACAAATTTTTGAAACTTCGGGAGTAATCTGCCTAGTAGTAGTTTGTCTAGAGCTATCCATACTAAATCGGATATAACTCTTCGTACACGAATCCAATGACCAAGAAATTTTACAGGGAGTTATTTGAAATATAGATGAACAATGTTTATTCTTTAAGTTTCACCCAGAAATTGACCTAAAATCCTTGAACATGCACCCCAAAATTTGGACAGAATTTACTCCTTATCAACACTAATTTATTAGTTCATTCCAAGCCAACTTTAAACATGTTTTAGTTCACTTAAATTTAGTCCAAGTCCAATCCAACCCATCACCACATACTTGGACATTTTTCAAAATATCATAACATCATAAATCATCACAAAAAGGCATCCATGCATAGATTTATCCCAAGCATCAAGCATATAACTATTGAAAATTATTACAACCCATGAAATAAACACTAACAAAATAACTTTAAAAAAATAATTTAAGACATTAATCAGCCAAAAAATGAAACCTACTTACCTCTTTTAGGTTTGATTAGAATTTCCTTAGCTCTTTTTCTTTCCTTTTTCCCTTTCTTTTTCTCTTTTCTTTCTTTCTCTCTTTTTGTTGTTTTTCTCTCTTCAATTTGGGTTCTCTTTTAATTCCGGATGGGCTACGGTTTTTGGCCTAAAAATGGCAGCCATTTAACCCTCTCTTTCCCTTATATACCCACCTTTTATCCTCTCATTTATTTATATCACAAGTGTTAAAATTTAACTAGGCCAAATGTAAAGTGGAGGAAACTTGGAAGGCAAAGTCGGCATGTTTTGGAAGTCAAAGGTGATGATTTGGCTTCCAAGCATTTAATTCAAGTGCTTAGGTGGCTAAAGAAAACCTAGGCTAAATAAACACATTAATAAGCTGGGTTCGTGTGATTAGACATAATTTCTTTCATAAAAAATTCTGAAATTTCTATTTTTAAAATTCAGAATTTCTTTTTTCCTAAAATTTCAGCGAGTGTTACCTCCTAACCCATCTATACTAAAATGTGCATAACTCTTTCTATATGTATCCAAAAATTATGAAATTTTATAGAGAGCTAGTAAACATATAGAAAAAAAAACTTTTATTCTTTAAGTTTTTCTCAAAAATCAATCTAACGAGCATCAAATAAATCTCACAAGATTCGGGCGATTCTTCTCCCAAAATTCCAGCAAAATGCATTTCGAAACAACCCTCACCATAAAGGATATAACTCTTAATGTATAGATCCAAACATTATACAATTTTATATAGGTATATGAAACACATGGATGAAAAACTTTCATTCTTTAAGGTTTACCCAAAAATCACCCTAAAGTGCTCAAATAATTCACACAAAACTCGGGCAGAATATAGTCCTTAAAACATTGATTTTGCATATTTGATTTCTTTAATAATTAAGCCATTAATCTTAAGCACAATAAATTTAATTTAACATAAACCACATATTTCAAGCATTAATTTTTCATGATGAAATGAGAATTATACTTACTCTTAATATACATATATATAGAATTATTCTAATACACGTCGCGTTACGGATAAAGATTTTTATGGGGGTTACATCATGGCCTACTTGTTGGGGTCATGATAAAATTGGTATTAGAGCATAGGTTTTAAAGTCTAGGGTAACTACGGATCATAGGTTCTATTCTAATCCATGTTTTTACCTTGAATTACATGGATCAATCAACTAGTGTATAACCTAGCTTCTATGTTTATAGTTTTAAATTACATAGGAAAAGTAAGGTTTTTTCATGCATAGTCATTTATATGGTCCGCTTGATTGGCACACACGATCGTGTCAATTTTTCTCTTTATTTCATATATTTGAGCTTCTACCCATGCAACTTTTCTTTCATATTTAAATGACTCTCTAGTGACACATGATAGTGTCACTTTTGCCCTTCATCCGGTGCCTCTCGGTTATTACTCGTGTGGCTTTTCTTTTTTCTTTAGATGACAACCTTATTGGTGAGACGAAGCATGTCAAAATTATTGTGCAAATCATGCTTATTCTTTATGCTCGTGCCTCTTTTTATGCCAAACACACACATGAACGTGGTAAATGTGTTGTGTAGCTCATGTTTATTCTTTACGCATGTATGCCTCTCTTTGTACTAAAAAATGCATGGACATGTCACTTTCTTGCACAAGTCATGCTTACCCCTACTGATCATGTGACTTCTCATGCTAAAAACATGCACGATGTGTCAAATTACTCTTCAAGCCATGTTTACCCCTTATGTCCATGTGTCTCCTTTCTTAACTCAATTTTTCCTGTTGTTTTCATTTGTTCTTTCATGTGTTTAGACTTATAGTGTCTTGGCTTGGGTTTGCTTATTTGATTTGCTATTTTCTTCTTATAAATTCAAAATTATTGCATTATTCATAAGTACACACAAGCCTAATAAAATAAGGAACAAAAAAATCATATAAGTTACGCATTGATCATTTTCCTTCTTGAAATTATTTCTTTTAAAATGTGTTAACCTTGGATTATGTTTCATATAAGTTGCTTATGGTGAGGACTAGGTAAGGTGATCATAGAGGAGGAGGTGCCGAGGCTAAGGTATCATCTAGACCTTCACGATCTCGCGATAGATCTAAAGTTAGGATAGAAGAAGATCCTGATATAAAGTCACCAACTAACTTCATGGTTGATTTTTACACTATGTAACATATAGTAGAGAAAATAATTGAGGGTATTCATTAAAATTTTTAGGCTATGGTAGTGCCAATCGGGAATTGAGTGAAGTAGATACTTCGCAATTGTACCCAATCGAGGTTAGTGGGGTTTGACCCCTATGTAGTGGAGTTTTTAAGATTAAAGCCATCAACCTATTCTAATGATAGAGATGATGAAGATCCAATGTATTTTATCAATGAGATAGAGAAGAAGTTAGTAATGCTTCAATGTTTTGAGGAGAGGAATGTTAAACTGTCGGTATTTATGCTTGAAGGGAGTGCTTAGTGGTGTTTAAATAGGACATGAGACTTGATTGTAAATACTTGAGAGTATCATGGAAGAAAGAGCCAAGTAATTTGAAAAACTAGTACAAACTTCGACATGATAGTGATGGAGTATGGGAGAAGGTTTACCAAGTTAAGTCGATATATCCTAGAAATAATATCGATTGAAGTTAAAATGGTGAAAAGATTTATGAATGGGCTAGTAGATTCACTCTTTACAATCTGTATTTCTCTAAAAGTTTTAGAGTTATTCTAAAACGAGTGGATTATGCTTATAAGCTTGAAATGAGGAGGATAGAGAGTAAGGAAATTAAAAAGCAAAAGGACAAGGCTAAGAGTGATACCTCGTCATCTAGTGGGTATAAAGGATGTAGTAGCAAATCTAGTTAAGATATGAGTATGCGGAATTATTCTAGCCCTCGGAGGAGGATTTTTTGGATAGAATAGTCATAATGGATCACGTAAGAGCATGATTTAGGATCATCTTATTCGATCCATCGGGATTTTGAAAGGAGGTACTCTGTTTGTCAAGTATGTGGCAAGACCCATCTAGGCATATGCTCTTGAAGGACGGAGTATGTTTCTTTTACCATCGACAAAGACATTTGATATGAGATTATCTTAGATATAAGATAACATAAGGTACTTGCTTCGGGGAGAGTACAAGCTCCTCCTATAGCCAATCCACCTTGAGTCAATATGATGGTAGATTAGATGGCTAAGTCGGCTAGGGGTTTGGCGATAAATTGTAGCAACGTTGAGGACAAGTTGGTAGGGGTCATGGAGGCTCGAAGTCGGGCGGATGAGTATTAGTGGTAGCCATGCTCAAAATTTTACCATCACCCAACAGGATGCTCAAGAATCTAAGACTATTATATTAGGTATCCTTCAAGTCTTTTCTTATGATGTACATATACTATTTGATTCGGAGGCAACCCACTCATTTGTGTTATCATATTTTGCTAAAATATTTGGTGTGAGTCCATGTATGTTAGAGCAATTTTTGATAGTGTCAACACCTATAAGAGAATGTATGATAACGGATTTGGTTTTTAAAAACTATGACGTATGAGTGATTGGTAGAAATTTATTTACAAATTTAGTACTCGTTGGATATGAATGATTTTGATGATCTTAATCTTTCCCCCTTGTAATCGATTTCTTATCCGGATATTTATGTATATCAATTTTTTTAGGGTTTTTTGGTTCCTTTGATTGCTAGGTGGTGACTCCTCCCATTCCTAGGCTTTCGGTCGATAAATGTGTATAAAAAAGCTTTTTCCTTTACTAGGATTTTTTTCTACTTGACTTTAAGATTTTAATGAGACATATTTTTTATACAATAGACATTCAATGAAAAGTTTTATGCAATAATGAATATTCATATGAATGTTTATATTCATTTCATATTCTTATTACTTATAATCTTTAATACGATTCAATTAACCATTTAATAGAAAAAATTAAAAGGATGATGCATTTGATTCAATAATTTATATATTTTTTTAATTATTCATAGTTCTTTGAATTCACTTTCTAATCTTGAAGTGTATAAAAAAATTGATTGTTTAGTAGTTGGTGGTGTAGAATTTTTATAAAAAATGAGAGGGTTGTTTTAAATTTGCTATCACTTTATATTCATTTTCTTTCATATTAGACTCATTTTTTCTATACTTTTTTCTTCAACTCTTTTGCTATTATTATATTTAGTAAAATTTACCCCTTTAAAATTTTAAACATGAAGATATATAAATACAAAGACAAGAAATTAACGTTTTTGTATTCTTTAATGTGTTCTTGTCTAGCATCGATCTAACATAACACGATAACGAGACCAACACTAATTTGTCTCCTTCCCTCTAAAATTATTCTGTCTCATTTATTTAAACTCATTCCTTAGGCTTGCAGATCCTTCATTAGCTAGAAGCACTTGGGCTTCGGATCGGATTTGAACCCGAGAACCCAATTAAGAAGAACAAATTTCACCAACGGTAAGTCCTCTCTTTGTACCATTACCATTTTCTTATATCCGTTTGTTTCTCGAGAAAATGCAAGAAAAGAAGAACAAACAAGCTGTTTTTATTTTAGGTTTTACGGGCAAATAAACAAAATGAGATCAAGATAATCTTTTCCAAAAAGACTTGATTTATGTTTTTCTATCCGTTAACAAACATCTCAACTCTTGGGCTTCTCATATAACAATTGAACTATGGGACATGGAGTGTGCAATGACGAAGGACGGAGTTCTTTAGGCCACCTTTTTCGGGGTGGAGGTGGAGAGGCTCCAACTCCTCTAAAACCCACAAATAGCAATAACAATGTTGAACCTCCGCGAGTAGGCCTCCTTGAACAGGTTACTCCTACAACTAGTGAGCCCGTAGAGGTTAGCACGCGAGTTCCAGCAAAACCCAACACCACTAACAATTATTTTCGTGTCGATGGCCGAATTGTGGCAACTTTCTTATGGTATGCTCTTATTAACTAGTGATTTTTTTCTTTTTTTTTTTTGCTACAAATGTACTTGTGTTATTGGAGAAACATCTCTTCATCCATATGTGGTTGGATACATTTTATCTTCCCAATTAATATTCAGAATATAAATGCTCTTTTAGACTGTAGACTATAATTGTATTTCTAGATACCCTCCATGTTTGTATCACCATCCACTTGAATTACAAGTTTAACTTTTTATCCGATAAACTATTCAAACTGGATCTTACCTTGAGTTGATAATTTGCAATATTTAGTAATAAATCTCAAACCCCAACATAACATTTTAGCTAGCATTTTGGATGAGAACGAGCACCTAAGGAATAGAAACCTTAGGTATTATCAAGAGATTTTTTAAAAAAACTTTACTCGGTTCTTCGGTTTATCCTACATGTGAAGGTTGAACTCTTAGATAGGTTACCACATTCATTGTGAAAAACTCTCATCCTCGTTATAAAGGATAACACTAGTGGTTTTCTTTAATGCGAGTAAAGCACATAACTTAATAGATATCCATTGCCCATCTATCATTATTAATTGTATGCTTATGGTCAGTGGATAAGCGGCATATAAGTTGATTAAATCGATGCTTATGTGGCACCTGGTAGTGCATGACAACATGAGTGCTAAATACCGAGATATATGGTCTTGGAATTGCCTACTTCGGTATCAAATTCGTTGCGGTTATTTGTCTCACATATCATATTACCATTCGAGCTTCACTATCTCTACTTGATGTCGATTCTTATAATGTATGTATAATTATTACTCTCATATGAAGGCATCATGGAATGATTGATGTGTTCTTGATGAATGGATCAATCGATAATTCAATAAACAATGTTTACTCCCAAAACATTGATGTTATCTAATGGAGAGGGCTCGAAACACACATGGAATGAATGGATTTATCTTTGTTAAGCTTTATAATTTTGCTACTTGGTTGGTAGTAGATGAATGCATTTGTCATGTTAAATTATTGCTCCTCCTTTTCAAAAACTCCATGGGATACGATATCATGGTTGATACTCTATAGAGATCTTAGTGCCTCATTTTCAAGCCTTTAATATTGCTTATTGATCCTACGCATCACATTCACCCTACATTTTATTCTTATGGAGTCTGTGTTATTAAGTGGCGAAATTAAGCTTAAATCATAAGACTTAAGAATAACCGTTATGTGCTTGGACCTTATTCTTACCATTATGCATGACATGGACATTATTATATTATCCGATGAATCAACGATGAGAGGTATTAGTAAACCGAAATAGGCTTGTAGCCGAGCCATAGGCGTAATAATGCCCCACCAATCTTGTCAAAAGACGCATGGATTGAAATTGGGAGGTAACATCTACTAGCCTTATGACGAGCATATAACATTGCCATCGATGCTTGTAAGCCGTCCGGCTTCATGTTCTATATGGCATTAGATAATATTAACCTAAATATCTTTCCATTTCCCTTAAGAAAAGGTATATTTTCAATCATGTTTCAAAATTTTGAACTTTTTCTTGAAGTTTCATCTTCTCATTGTAACATGTGAAAGCTTGTTGCTAATTTATAATTGATGTGGTTACACCGGTATATGGGTTTAGGCGAGTGATGTTTATTTTGTGATTCATATGACTTGGGCTTGCATGTGATTGAAAAGTAAAGTTTGTTGATATATTATCATTCCTAGTCTAGAATGTTTGGCATTTGTATATTATGTTTGGTGGTAAGTGTATATGTGTGTGTGCTAATATTCAAAGGTAATTAGTCATAAAAATAAAATTGTAAAAATTCATACAGCTACCTCTTTTTTGTGAATCATTGCAAAGATAATATTCTTTGTAATGTGTTTTTCCGGAAATTCTTTTCTCGGGACCACCCAATAACAAAGGTTCATATTGCTCCTAGTGGTGGATCTTCACTGGACTTCTCGTTTAGTGGGGGTGGTGGGAAATGAGGTATCATGATGTTGATGTTAAAACCATTAATCAAATATTATTCTAGAGCCTTTTGAATTTCGGGGAAAATGTTATATCTATGTGTTATGTGTGGAGTCAAAATTTTTACTAATTTCACATCACAATTCAATTTGTATGTATGGTGCTTTTCTAGGTAAACTTATGTGTTTGTTCAAAATTGAAGTTGATGAATTTGAATTTATAGCGAGTGATCCTCATAATTCAATGGCACCAAACAATCCCGTGTCTTTTCATGTCATGCGGGTTGTCTTACCATTTTCTAATGTTACCTATGCCTACTCTCCATGGTTCCATGTTAGGATGGAAACGCAGTTGCTAGTACCAAGTTACGACATGTGCAATGTCATTCTCGGTGTCTTTGCAAAGTCCTTCCCGGGGAAAAAGAAATATAATTTTGAAGCTCATTACTATTACTAAACAAAACTAGAAGAACAAGGATCGTGACTATTCAAGTACGACTAACTTAGACTCGGATGTACTATGCTTATGAATACCGTTTTTTTAACCTATGAATAGTGTTTTTTTTTTTTTGCGTCTTTCTTTCTTTGAATCTTTACTAAATTACCTGTATAAAATCAATTGTTTTGTACATTTTTTGTTTCAACCATCCGATCTAAATTAATTGCTCGTGATCGTCCGATCGAACATTGCTTTCTTTCAATCCCAACCATCCATCTAAAAAAACCTAACAATCTCAACTCGTTAAATCATATCTATATAAATTCATTTTTTCCCCATCTTTAAAAGCCTTCATCTTCTACCATTCTCTTTCCACCATGGACGAATTAGCCTTTCTCTCTCTTCCTATCCCTTGCTTTTTTTTTCCTTCCCTTTTTCTTTTTTTCCTCTTTGTCGAATGCTCTCTCTCTCTCTCTCTCTCTCTCTCTCTCTCTCTCTCTCTCTCTCTCTCTCTCTCTTCTTTCTTTGTCACTTCTCCCGAACCTACCATGTACGAACCGGATCCGGTTCGTCCATCCTCTCCCTCTTCTTTCCTTTTTTTCTCTTCCCTTCCTTCTTTTCCTTCTCCAATCGAAAACCCATTCTTGATAAAGGGAAGAGAAATTATCTGTAAAATCTACTTACGTTTATTAATACTATAGAGACAAACCTATTGAATTTAAGCAATGAGGTTTGCTTAAATTGAGAGTTTTGCTCGTCTCTTGCAATTTAAGCAATTTTAGGCTGAGATATTGAGAGTTTTGCTAGTTTTTTTAAATGGGGTTTTTGGATTTTGAAAGAGGAAGGTGGTTGTTAGGAGCTATACTTTGCAAAGCAACCACTTTTGGTACCGAGTTAAGGTTGGGAGGATTTGAGTTGAGTTGACCGAATTATCAACTAACATATGTTTAATTTTGCCTATGTCTCTTGCAAATTTGGCTACAAAAGTAGTGGATTATTTGTCTTGGTTTTTTTTTTTTCTTGTCTTATAATCATATATATCCGAACAACCATGTGATCTCTAGACGTGGAGAAGGAAGGAAGAGGAAGCGAGAAAAGAAATAAAAATGCAATTTTGAAGTGTGGTGAGAAAAAAGAGATAAAGATGTTTTTAGAATAAGATTGGGAAATAAATAAGGGTGAGGTCTTGGTCTTTTTATTTTATTTTATTATTTAAATAGCCTTTTAATTTTTTTTTGTTTTTACGCACATATTTATTGTGTCCTGTAATCCACAAACCAACATGTCAATCACTTATAAGTGAAAAACACCTGGTGGCAACAAAGGAATCAAATGAATTTAGATCAAAACCTATGCATAAAGGTCAAAATTCCAAGTGAAGAACGAACGTGATTATGCACAAAATTCAGGATTTAGAAAGAGACTTTCTTGTAACACTAAAAAATATGATAAAAGGAACAGGTGATTTACTTGTTCATTTGAATAGTAAATCACTCTTCCACTGCATGACTTATTTTTTTTAAAAAAAAAAAATTTAAGTTATTTCATTTTGATCCTTAAAAATTTTAAATAAAAATTTTAATCCCGATGCACTAGATATGTTTTTTTTTCTTTTGGTTTTTTTCTTTACTTTTTTTTCATTAATTTATGTTCTTTCTTTATTTGATTAGGTGTTAAAATTTTGAAAAATTAATTTTTTTTTTGTTTTTTTCATCAATTTATGTTCTTTTGTTTTTTTTTTCAATTGGGTGTTAAAATTTTGAAAATTCAATCATAAATTTTTTTCATACAAATTGATGATTATATAATATATATTTTTATATTTTAAAATTAACATATACTTCAGACTTATATTACTCTTATTATTTAAATTTTATTTTTTGAATTTATCTTTTTTTTATAAAAATTCTCATCCAATTAATATTTTTTTATAAGAAATTTTATTTATTAATATTATATAATTTATTTTTCTCTATATTTGAATTTTAGAATAAAATTTTAAAACATGATTTTAAAAAAAATTGATATAATATATATCATGAATTTTTAGAATTTTTATATAATAGTTGTATATATATATATATATTCTAAGAGGTTAAAAATGTATTTTAAATAATTTATCTCAATTTACTAGATATGGTCAAAACGTATAAAAAATTATTAAATCATTGATTTTATTAAAAATTAACTATACATCTTCCAATATAATACAAATTATTTACCATAAATATTTTTTTTAATATTATGGACCCAATTTATTTAGAATAAAATAATTTTTTAAAGGAACTAACTAATTATTCAAATATTGTTTTTATGCTAATTTTATTGATTATTAAATTTAAAAATTAACTCTACATCTTCCAACATAATATAAATTATTTACTATAAATATTTTTTTAACCTTATAGAACCAGTTTATTTAGAATAAAATAATTAAAATAATTTTTTAAAGGAACCAACCAATTATTCAAATACCGTTTTTTATGCTAATTTTATTGATTACTAAATATATATAGATCAATCCATAAAGAGAATAATTTATGTTTTTTTAAGCAAAGAATTTATAAAAACGTTACAAAAATTAATTAATTATTATATTATAATTAAAAAATTTTAAAATAATGTTGTTTTACCGGACCTAGGGCGTAACAAGGATAATTGGCTAGTTATTTACTAAAAAATAAAACAAATCTAAAGAAAAAAATTAGAAAATGACATTCAGTAGTTTTTTGTTTTTTTCTCGAACACTATCAACCATTAGTTTGCTTAATTTTGAAGCTCATTATTTACTAGAAAATTGATTAATTAGTTTGTTTCTATACTACAATCAACCACTCTATCAATTATTTTCGTTAAAATTGATAGTCATGTGCACAATACGAGACGAATTTCAATATGATTGAGAAATTGTGTTATAATATGTTTACCCAAATTACCCATCAAATTTAACCTGCTTACCCGAGTTTGAATTTCTATACCAAAGCATATTTGCTTTGTAAAACATTGACTTAAGAAAATATCGTCATCAATTCATATCAAAATTATTTATTTACGTGACACACACATGACCATCAATTTTAATGATATATATATTATATCAATTTATTTAAAAATAAAAAAAATAATATTTTAAAATTTAAATATAGAGAAAAATAAATTATATTTATCATTAAATAAAATTTATATAAAAAATATTAATTCGAAGAGAAATTTCATAAAAAATGATAAATTTAAAGAGTAAATTTAAATAATAAAAATAATATAATTTAATATATTTGTTAATTCTAAAATATAAAAGGATACTATATATATTTTATCCTCATTATAATACATAAAAAATATAAATAATAATATTCAATGTTTTGAAATTTTTACTTAATAAATTCTTAAATATATATATATATTTTTTTTAAAAAAAAAACAAGGACCAAGCCAACATTTCTTGGCTTCGGAGACCAAGCCCAATTGCACTAGGTCACGCTCTTCGGCCTGGGCAAGGAAAAAAAAAAAAAAAGAGAGAGACTATTTTGAATATTCTAGCAACCTCTACAATTTTATGAACTCAATTTCATCAAAAGTCGCCAAAAAGTTGGATTTCTCAATCTAAAACCAAATTCAACTTCATTTTTGCTTAAAAATAACGTAAACAGATTAATTTAACATCTCAAAACTCATAAACTCATTTTAATACATACAAAACACACAAAAATCAAATCAAAATAAAAAGCTCAAAACATATTTTTAGATCTCAATCTACAGCTTTGGACTATTTCAAGACGACTAAAGTGGTGGTAAGCTCAATCATTAGAATGGCCGAATAATCTTTGCTGACCTCCTCTCTCTCCTTCCTTCTCTCTCCCTTATTTTTCTCTCCTCTTCAACATGCAGGGATAAAAAAAAAAAAAAAAAAAAAGAACTTGCACATTGGAAAACTATGCTTATAAAAGGACCAACATGCACATTTTTGAGAAAATAGCGTCAATACACAATGAATAATAGTGATTTTAGTTACAATGCACAGTAAATTAATAATAAAATGAGTGCACGCAATGATTTCCCAACTCTTGTAGTATACCTAGTAATAATAATAATAACTAGTATGATTCCACTGTCTTCTTTTTTCATTATTATTTCTTTTTAAGATTTAATCTCTCAATTTACACCATCAGGAGGAAAATTCGCACAACCCCAAAAAATGAGGTGCCGCATTCTTCTTTCATTAGAAAGAATTCCATGAAACCAAACAAAACAAGATATGATGAAACCTTTCAGTGGCTGAAGATAACATTCTTTAAGCCTTCAAATAGCAGGCAGCATCTTCATACAAAAATCCAGGAGCAGAGTGCCATTGGGAACATGCATAATCAAAAGAAATGAAGAGGCATTAAACATCTCACAAAAGTGAAATAAGCTGAGATGCTATTTGCGAGTTCTGCCGCAAATAAGGAAAAGATGCACATTAGTCACCAACTTGATGACAAGCAACCTCTTTTCCAATCATTGTGAGAAAATGGATATGGAGTAACTTGTCAAGATATTACCGAAATTAAACAAACTACTGGTAACTAGAGTCGGTTAGGATAGATAATACTCCGTAAATGAAGGAAAAGGTAAAGAACTGGTAGGTGGTAGATTACACCAGTTAGAGAGCAGATTCTGTATATCACCAGTCAATTGCATCTATGAACACCTTCCGTCATAATGTACACAGGCAGGTGGTTTGTATCAAGTCATTCCAAAAGGTTAACCATCCATCAATCAAATTGATTTCCCTGGATCATTTATACTTCAGCAGTTGGTGTCCGGCCATCTGTCAACAGGAAATAGTTCACGTGAAAACCTTGGCAAAGCACATGACAAAAGAGCTCTACAAGGGAGATTCATTAAGTTATGAATAAATCTTATCCACATTTAGCCTAAAACTGAAGTTTTCCCCAAATTTGAGAAATGTGATCTATAGCATTTTCTTCAAACAAGAAAATTTTCAGAGATACACAAAATAATGCTTCATTGTATTTTCTTTTCGGAACCAATGATTGGATACAGAACAGATGGTATCCCTCTAAACTTTCATTCTGTATGACTATTGGATCCTGTCCTTGGTCATGATCCCAACAGATTTTTACAAGCTTGACTCACCATCCCATACAGCATTTAAAATATGAACCTGATTTGCTAGACAGGCAGGCAGCTTACGTATTAATTTGTAAGTCTTGAATAACGTAAATCTTAGAAAATAATGTAAGTCTTGAATAACATGAACTAATTATTCTATTAATTTGTTTCTTAAATAATGTAAGTCTTAAATTAATAAGGTTTACATAACTTGAAAATAGTCCTTCCTTGCACTGCATCATCACTACAAACACGATCAGGCAGCTTACGTATATGAGGTATTGATCATATCAGAATCATACAAAGATTGAATTTGGAAGCAACTGTCAAATAATATAGCACAGGCATTTCATCAAGTGGGTGATTTGAAATGCAATTCACCAAAAAATAAAGAATAAAAAATTTATTCATGTGTGCAGACATAAAGTAGCAATACTGGGATGAGGATAGAGGTAGTGATTTTTCAACAAGGTCTGAATCAACTATCTCATTTATCTTGATGGTCCACAAATAGAAACCCTTACCCAACACTGAAACCAATATGGTTTGCAACACAATATTTTTGTAGACTCCTAATGCAACAACAGACAAGCTGAAAATAGCTGAATTGCAAGAGATTGCAAGTTCTTTCTCTCCCCCCCCCCCTTTCCTCATAAAAGAAAATTGTAACAGTCTAAGTAAATCAGAACTCATATTTACACAAACCATAGCTTGCCATTTTATATCAAATTTTTTTATAATGGTTCAAAAAGCACTAGTAATGGCTTATATTAAGTGAGATTCTAAACCCACTCCATCTTCTCTCTATCAGATTTGAGTACCAGATAAGAAATTCATTTTGGTTTCTTTTGTAGCATAAGTTGTCACACATGATAAAATATTTCAAACATTGAATGAGGTTTCATCTTTATCAAATATATGCATGCACAGTCCAAGTGAGAAAAAATGATAACCTGATGGTTCCAACCGTAAAAGCCAAATCACTGACAAATGGTTTCCAATTTTCTAATTGTAACCCAACCTAAAAATCTTAAGTGATAAACTAGGTATGGGTTCAGCTTTGCCAATGGCTATAAAAATAAATGCTTCCTAGATTCATACCTTGGTTTGGCAACCAAGTGGTAGAGTCTTCTGCTGTGGTAGACTTCTCTTTTGAAAAATCTGTATCAGTGTTTGGTGCATCAGAGGTCATATCATCATTTAAATTCAGAGTATGAGCCACTGGTGGTTCTGCATTTGGAGGAACCTGCAGAAAATCCAGAGAAAAAAAAATGACGGTCAATTCACATTAGACAAATGAACATGAAGAATTTGGTTATGCATTAAACATTTGAATGCATGACATGATAATGTATGTCTTGACAATCTCATGACAAAAATTGGTATATGAGCCAAAGCTCTCAGAAGCCCCAAGAGCACAAGGAGATTCCTGATTAAACCAGACATCCCATGATGTTTAGTAAAAAGAGCTGGCAATTCCAATGTATATGTAAAGGCCGTTATTTAATGGAATCGGAGGACCTGGTTACCATTATTCAGAATTGCGGTGCCGTTAACAGCATTCACAACACTGATGGCTATAATGCCGTTATATAGTATTATTGGCTGTTATTGAGAAAATAACAGGTCTATATGGCCTACTTATTAATATCATTGTGTAATAGTTTTTGTATTCCAAGTTCACGTTTTCGCACTTGACTCTTTTGATAGTCATAGTGAAAAATAGCCACGTCATTTTCTAACACCCATGAGTTTGTGGTCTGCCACCACGATTTATAAGTATGCATATGAGAGAGATAGAAAGGCTTGAGGATGTCTCATTTTCTGCCATCACCTTTCTTCCTACACACACACACAGTTGCATGCCTTTGTTTGCCTTACTAATTTCCAATTCTAGTATCCATGCCAAATTAAACATTTTAAAGCATGCATAGGACATCTTTTGTATGAGCGACATCTCAAGTTCCCCAAAAAAGATGGTGTATATAGATGCGTGTGTGTGTGTGTATTTCCATTAAGCAAATAATCAAGAAAAAACTTCATTAATGTAAGTAGTCCAACTTGGTTAACAAGTCAAATTTAGTTAGAAAAATAAACTACGAATATGATTCCTTATTTCATTCACAATTGCTCCAACAATCTTGTGCAGGTTTTATCACAGATAAGGAAAAATAAATAAATAAATAAAATAAATAACTCTCTCAGTGTATTCAATACAGTGCACCATTTTTGAACCTATGCTATTCTGAGCATAGCATTTGAAGCAGGCATCTAGCCTAAAAAGAAAAAAATTCAGAGCGCTCAATAAAGCATGCAGGAGATACTGAACGAAGAAAAAAGGCAAATAGGTCTCAACCTCATGGGAAAGATGGACATTAGAAGAAGCCAGAGTTTTCAAATCAGAGACAGCAGCAGCTTCCGTCTTGGGTTCCTGTGCTGCGAACTCCTTCCCATGAGCATTGTCTGGCTGCATGTTTTCTACTGCATTATCCTTGAGGATTTTAGAAGTTTTTGGCTTGCTGTTGTAGTCACCATTCAATACAACACCAATTTCTGGACTTGCCCTTTTCCTGATATGGGCATGCAGCGAAAATAAGCAGAAGTTTCGCAAGAAATGCAGTAATAGCAATAGCTGCCAATTAGCCAAATACGAAAAACCATACTCTCACCTGCTGTTATTGTGGTTAGTTATCTCGGGAGAAATTGGCTTGTTGGAAAATAATATTCCACGTAGAGGCTTTCCATCTACAATGGTCTCGATGGTATATCCATGTGGAAGGCTTTCAGTAACTTTTGCTTGAAATGTCTTCTTCCCTTGATGAAGCTGGGTTTGATTCAATGGGAAATTTTCTCTGCCTGCAAATAAAAGCACAAATTTTGTTAAGTATTCTACTTGCATGCCCATTTAAAGTACAGTTCATACCACTACCATCGACATCATCATGACACCTTGACCAGACTACCCCAAGTACTAGTATTACCAGGTTACCGTCAAGGTAAGACATAACTGGCTTCTCTTAGTTTTCAGCTGATAAAACATCATTATTAAACAACATAAAGTCACACTAATATAAACGAATTCGTAACCAGGAATAGGTCCATGACTAATTGACTTGCATGCTTAAAGATGTTAAATCACAAACAGTATGCCTCAAAAGGCAATGGAAAGGGGGTAAAAAAGAAATATTGCGAATTTTTCCATCATTGACCATCAGAAAAGTAAATAGCAAAAAGCAATAAAGGGAAACATGCAGAAATAGAAAGGTTGGAACATGGAAGCATTTCTAAATTTCAGTGCACAAATTCTTTTTTGCCACTGTTGGAATATTAAGGTGGTCAAGCCGGAAACCACTATCTAGAACTTTTCGAAATCCAGGAAAGATGCCCATGCTTTTGCCATAATTTAATCATCCAGTAATGAACAGATTATTCTTGAAAGTTTGGTAACTCTGGCAAATTACTGAACATAAATTTCTTACCTTTACCCTAACCTTTAATGCAAATTAAAATTCATCTGAGTTCAACATCTCGTTTGTAAAAGCTCCCTTATTCTTAAGAAGCATTTAGGTGTACAAATCCCAAACAAATTTCAACTGAGAATTTAAATTTCCTGTCACTTTAGTCTGAACAATTTTGTTGATACCAAAAGACTGCAATCTCAGAAAGGAGCTTTCAACTCAAGTCATGTAAGCTTGATGGTTTTGTTGATGCCAAAAGACTATTTGATCCCAGAAAAAATGATGGCATTTCGAACTCAGGGACCGAATATGCCTGTGGCCATCCAAAAATTCCACTAATTTATTCTGAATAATCCCTGCCATCAAATGCCTTTGACTTGTAGCACAGTTAGACCGCAATATATTACATGCCCTAAACCTTTATTTACTGTACAAAGACAAAGTCACCAGAATTCCTGGATTAACCAGCCAACCAACAGTAGACATTCCGTATCTGCACAATGCCAAACCTTCAAACAAGAGGTGGATGTCGAATATATCTCAACTACCTTCCAAATCAAGACAAAACTCTCATTTTGACCACAAGAGGTGAGTGCTGTCAGTTAGAAATTGTCCGAGTCTCCTAGGGCAATGGAATTAAAACTGATTTTACTATCATCAAACTCTTCCCTGCCATTACGTGACTCTTGAAGCATTATAGGCCCCTATGAAGTGCTTAAACTTTAGCCAACCATATATATACTACTTATAAAGTCAACATAGTCCAATACATAATGATAAGGAAAAAGGTCTCATGACTTCTTACAGAACAGCAGTCTCTGGGTAGCTGGACATGCTTAAATATTGGCTACAGATACAAATAGTTATGATGAATGGAAGAGAAAGACAAAAGGATGTAAACCAAAAAATTACTTAAATCCCATTGTGTGCATCTTAATCACACAAGGCAGCCAGGAGGGGCAAAAAACTAAAAAAAGTTCGACCATGTTCTTTCCCACTGTTTAAGAATTATAAAAGTTGCATTTTACATTGGAACTAAAAAATCATTAGGAAACCTTCCTCCTGCTGCATCCCCAAATTGATAAGAGCATATTTCATAACTCACATTTCATTCAGGAAGACAATTTTCAACTTATCCCTGCTCACTTTCACATAAAAAGAAACAGAATCTTGTCATCCCCACTCCGTTTCACAAGAAAAGAAAAGCAATCATATCATCCATTTGCATGGTGAATAAATCCTCAATTGTGCTTTTGGACATTATGCAAGTAAATACAGGAGAAAAAAAAATTGCACACTCTGTCCCAATAAAGAACAGCCACTGAACTAACAGGGCATTAAGACATAGGATTGCAAGGTGTTACGCAGAAGATTTTTCAAGTACACAGACAGATGCCTTGATGCAGACAATAAAGGAAGCAAAATTTGTGTCTTTTTGAGGACAAGGGTATTTCCATAATTTATGAAAAATCTTGAAATTTGTCGAAGTCTAGGTTTTATTTTCTATTTAGTATTCTATTAGTCCTAAGGAGTAATTAGCTTTATTAGGTTTTTCCTATTCTACAGAACTATATAAATAAGTATGTAGCCTCTGGAGAAGAAAAGTTTATGAATAAAATTCCTGCAATTTACCTTTGATTATGTGACTCAATCTCCCTTAGGTGTGACCCCCAGAATTCTACCCGCATATTTCCTCATATTGCAGCAGAAACCTGCTTCAATACAACCCTAAACACCATCCAAAAAACAGATCCGGAACAGCCCCTAAGCTGTCCAGCATCAGTTCATATCAAAGCTTCAAGATCCTAAAAGCTTTTTGTTGCATTCTACTTCAACCATGATTACCGTCACTGAATTGAATTCAAAATTTGAAACCTTCAAGCAAGATTTAGAAACAAGACTGCATTCTATGGAAGTTAGGTTGAATTCAATGGAAACATCTATTACTGCCACGTTCGATAAGGTGCAAGCAGCATTAGATAGGCTGACAAAGGCTATACTGAGCAAGTATCCTGTTGAAACAGCCATTAAACCTCTCATAGCACAACATATTTTTGTTGATTAGAAAAATATGGAATTGCTTCCCAAAAGGACATTGAACAAGAAACAAAGGAATTTCAGATTGACAATAATGTGGAGACTGAAAGAGAAGAAAAGGAATTTTTTAATCAGGTTATTACAAAGCCTAAATAGCTTATGGGTTGCAGCTGAGCCAAAGAAGAAACATGTCGAGCACAAAGTTAATGGAAGTAAGGACTGCAAGGAGAAAGTGGTATTGACAACACAAGTGGACTTCATTATTCCTGATTTCGATGGTGACATTGGTAATGAAAATCTCACATCATCATTACTGTCACCAACAAAGAAGAATTTTTGGTTCCTATTTCAAAGGTGTCGCATCGAGGCAAGGATGTCATCGCAACTTCTGTGGTTTTCGTTACTTCGCCACTACAAAACTCGAGGTCAAGTTTTCTCCAAGCAAAGGAGAATGATGCGGACAACAAAAGAAGAAAAATTTGTGTCTTTTTGTAGACAAGCGTATTTCCGTAATTACTGGAAAATCTGGAAATTTGTTAAAGTATAGATTGTATTTTCTATTTAGTATTCTATTAGTCCTAAGGAGTAATTAGCTTTATTAGGTTTTTCCTATTCTAGGTAAACTTAGCTTTATTGGGTTTTTCCTATTCTACAGAACTATATAAATATGTAGCCTTTCAATACTATGGAGAAGAAAAGTTTATGAATAGAATTCCAGCAATTTGCTCTTGATTGTGTGACTCAATCTCCCTTAGGTGTGACTCCTAAGAACCCTAGGTGTGAAGCTTAGGTTTGTCTATCCTCTAGGTGTGACTCCTAGAATTCTACCTGCATATTTCCTCATATTGCAGCAGAAACCTACTTCAATACAACCCTAAACACCCTCCAAAAATCAGATCCAGAACAGCCCTAAGCTGTCCTGCATCATGCCTACAGTACCACCAATTCAAGATAGAGAATTTACCATTTTCCCGAAGAAAGAAATGCTACTGAAAGATGTGTTGGATGAGAATCCAAACCAAAAGCTAGATGCATCAAGCCACATTAAGCTCGATATTTTGGACAACATAAATAACTCATACAAAAACTCATTGTAGACTGATAAAAACAAATCCATGAGTAATGATACATAATTATTGAATGAGCAACACTACCAAGGCACTCTTGAGTCAACATTTAGTGATATTGCATGAGTCAACCTCAGATTCTCCCCAGTTCAGATATGAAAAAATACCGGATTTTCATGGAAGGAAACCGTGATGAATAATACAAAAGAGTAAAGAATCAACTTCTTACCTGGTTGGGCATAACTTGGTAAGGTGTGGTGAAAGTCAGCATTTGTGTCAATTCGGACTAAAACTTTATCACGCACAGAAGAATTAAGATTTTGTTCTTGGCACTTTAGCTTCAATTGCTTCTTCAGAGATAACTTTTCTAGACGCTGTTCATCTCGCACTCTTGTAAGTCCTACAATGGAAAAAATGGACGAGATTTACCAAAATAAACAGTGATCTAGACTAATATAAGGGTTTACAGAATAACAAAATAGCATCTCAAAAGCATGCAAGAAACTTTAGTTCACGAAAAACTTAAGAGACTTTACCAAACCTGTGTATAAGTAATACATATCTTCCAGTGCCTCAAGACTCTTATTGCAGCCACCAATGAACACAAGCACACCACCCTTCAGTGGATCCAAGCAGTCCCCAGCCACAGAAAATCTCGCAGACGGTCCATCTCCAGTTGTCATCACCTTGGTCCAAACGCCAGTTTCTGCCCCAATAACAAATGTGGATGTTCAGAACTACAAATAATGATAACTATAACAAGTTGATGGATAGGACACTGGTATTTTCAAAGCCACAGGACAGGCAAGTAAATTATTGAAAATTTGTTGGACTTGCAGGGAAAGGGGAGTGCCTTTTTCAATGCCACTAAAATTTTATCAACAATAGCATGATACATACCAACATCAAGCATATATAAGTCATCGTATAGATTTTGGGCATCTGTAAATCCACCAAAAACAAATAAATTCTTGCCAAAAGCAACAGTAGAATGACCAGCTCGAGGTGGCAACTTCTGACCCAACGTGTTCAGCTCCTTCCAAACAAGAGTTTCTAACAACATACAAGAAAGCTAAAGATTAGGTAATACATTCTCGAATGAATTTAAGATTCAAACTATTATTTAAATTAATTGTGTGCACATGTTTGAGAGCAAATACATAACATATATGTTAGCACGCAAACACAAAGGCACATGTTGCGCGAGTGCATGCGAATGTATATTTATATGCATCATAAGTGCAAAACCTGTATCTAGGATGTGGACATCTGACAAATAGTAATCATGCCCATCTTCACCACCGATCACAATAATTTTGTCCCTCCAAGATGAGCAAGTATGGCTATCACGGGCAGAAGGTCGAGTGCCTGTTGTTGTTGCTTGTTTCCATACAAAGGTCTCTACAAAAGTAGAAGGAACATGAATGACATAATGTCTTTAACCTACTAAAATGAACAACAAATTGCAAGAAAACAATAACTGACAGAAATAATGGAAATATTGTCCACTTTCAAAGGCCATCAAAAAGAGTCCATGAAAAGTTAATAAATTTTGGTTCAATTCAGACCCCACATTCCCCGGCCCCACCCACCAAACAAATCCCCAAAACCCCACCACGCACACACAAAAGAAATCCTTTAGCCCGGTAGTCCTGTATGGCATAGGAACTTGATGTATGCATAAATTGTAAACTAAACTAGAGTATGAGAAAAACCAACCCTTGCTGAATAATCACGTATGGAGAAAGTTACCTGTATTCAAGATGTAAAGATCATTGTAATAGACTTCATGATTATTATCTGAAGATTTTCCACAGCCACCAAATATGAAAAGTCGTTTGCCAACAAGCGCAGCACTGTGACCCTCCCGTGCCTCTGGTCCATCACCTCTCACATTTGGAGTTATCCAAGTATGAGATGCTACAATATGATAACCAATGAAGGTAGTGTAAGCCATATGATTCAATACAAATCCTCATAAGAGTTGCCAGGACCATAAGTATGACAAACAATTATGTTAAATATCATTTCTTAGATAATCTTTCATGACAAGTCTATTTTAGCATTAAAAAAGTATTGCTTTATGACACTTAAGATATGTAAATCGATGGCAACGCAAAAGACAAGGGAATGACATACAGGGAAAATGAAATGGAAAAGAGATTAAGGACAGGATCACTCACAAGTATCTAAGATATGCAGATCTTTGAGAGGGTTCATCCCATCAGTACCCCCGAACACATACAGATTGTCACCAACAGTTGTACAAGTGTGGCTATCTCTCGGAACTGGCAGTGTGCCATTTAACACTGGTTGGCTCCAAGTCTGGTTAACTGCAATTCAGCAACCCAATATAAGAGCATAAAAAAAAAACAATTAGGCGAAAAGAAACTACAGACGAATTCAATAACTCAAAAGGCGAATCTCAAGTGAAGAAAACATGGAAAAATTTATCCTAAAAGAAACCACTAACACCCCAGCAAGAGAAGATAAAACCTCACAAGTAGCAAAAGCGACAAGCAGTATAGATTACCGATATGATCAATCCTATTAGGTGGGATAGAAACTTTCATAGCCTCGTATAGTACATTGACTCCAGAATAGGAAATTTATCACACAGCCATATCACTTTGCAAGCAGAGTAAAAAAGAAAGAAGGAAAAGTACTAGTCCCCGAAAACCACAGACAGGACAACCTACACTTGAAACACAATTTCAACAATAAACCATAAATGCCACAAAAATTAATGCTCACAACAAACCCCATGCAATTTCCAATATCAAACAAGTCTGACGACACTCCAATAAACGCAAATTACAAAGGAAAAAAAATGCAAAATAACTCCAATAATCACACTTCTTCTGAGCACCAAACATAATATACATAAAATTAGAGGCAAGAAACTCAAAATCCCCAAGAAACAATTTTAATGACTTCCCATCATATAAGCACCAAATAAAACCAGTCATGCAAACCCCCAAAATTGAAAAAGACTAAAAAAGAAAGAGAACCCAACAATTAAAGTGAAAAAAAAAAAAAAAAAAAGAAAGTGAAGACCCACCAGTGTCAAAGACATGAACTTGGTTGGTCTGGCAGTTATCTTTGCCATAGCCACCAAAAACATAAAGAAATCTTCCTCCTTTAATTGAATTACAAGTGTGTCCCCACCTCTTCCCTGGCCCATTTAACTCTTCTATCTGAACTCCTTGTTGTAGCGAATGCTGCACCCTTTCCCATCTCATTTTTATCTTTATTTTTTTCTCGGAAAATTTTTTCTTCTTGAGAAAGTGTCGGAAAATTAAAATTTGAAGGTGCGGTTTTTATGTCTCACAAGAGACTACAGAGAACGATAATCAAAATCAATATATCTATTTTTTTAAAAAAAAAAAAAAAGAGGTGGGATTAGTATTACTGTCGATTAGATTAGACTAGAATAGAGTGTGGATTTTCTTAATTTTGAGTTTGTTTGTCGTTGTTTAGATTTCATGCAGAAACAGAACCGAAGAAAAGGGCTTAAGCAAGTGTGTTAAATAATCAGAGAGATAGAGAGAGAGAGAAGGAAGAGATTCCGGTAAACTTTACTTTTACCCCTATAGTTGTATCGATGTTCCACTTTATTCCTATATATCAAGATCACTATTCTTTATTAAATTTCTTTGAACGTAGCAGATTGACGTAGAAAGTGCATCTTTGTAATCATTTCGAAAAGGATAAGTCTTGATTAATGTATAAATTAGTTTGAAAATAGCTTTAAGATTCGAAAATAATAATTTTTTAAAAAAAATTAGTTCTTGAAGGTCTTTTAGGTTTATAAATATTTTCCTAAGATGGTAATCTATGAGGATTTGAGAGGAACAATAAAATAGAAATTCTTCTTTTTTTAAAAAAAAAAAAAAAAAAGAGTGAAATTGAAACTATGAAAAAACTATAGGGTTAGCATTATAAATTTTAAAACTATATGGCTAGAAATGGTGGAAGCTGAATCTTTGAGGGTAAAAAAGAAGTATAAGCCAAGGGATTCCTAACAGGGAGAGTTTTGTATGTATTCTGGTAGCCGTATGTAGCGGGTTGGATGCACACGTGGCATATAGGGACGTCGTTCTGCCATTAGATCCCTGAGAGATGAGGGTGATGTGATGTGACGTGAGGATTAGCGACCATAACGGGATTGATGACTTGGCTTTCTACTGTATCTGTACCTTGAATTAAAATCAACAATCTATATCTTATTTATTTTCCAAAAAAATGATTTATATGTTTATATAAATCATCAATCCGTTCCATTTAGTATTATCTTTTCTTTTTTTAACTCAATTAATAAAATTATTTTTTTCATTCATTCATTTTAAAACAGTTTGGATTAAACTATATGGGAGGACTCTGATTTTTTCATTCGTTCATTCATTCATTCTTGGCATGGCCCATCCCAATCCGAGGCCTATCCATCCTAAGTTGGTACTTTTTTTGTTCATTTTAAAACAGTGAATTATAAATTAGTCCTTTTAGTTTTGAAATATGAATTAATTAGTATACTTTGTTTCAAAACTAGCTATTTAATTCCTATATTTTTAGATTTTCTTGAACTTAATCATTTTCATCTTTTTTTCAATTTATTTTGATGTTTTGTCTCAAGAAATTAAAAAAAAAAAAAAAGAAGCAAAAATATGGAAGGATTAAAAAAAAAAATTTGAAATAAATTAATATTAAATTAAATATGATTGATTGAGAAACTAAATAATTAATTTTTAAAATAAAAAATTAATTCATTCGTTTTTCAAAAACCAATGTCACTAATTTATAATTTACTCGAATGCATCAAGTGGGCCCCTGTTACTGTACTCTCAGCTTCGGGTCCCAGGGTTGATTTTGGCGTTGAGCACAAAAAATGAAAAATAAAAAAGAGGAAAGTGATATTGATTTATTTATTTATTTATTTATCTTGGGCAGAGAAGTATGTCCGAAGCAGAATAAATGCGATGTTGGGCAGAGAAGTATGTCCGAAGCAGAGTAAAAATGTAAATGTGATTCAGAGATGACAATCAAGAAGACAGCTCCTTCCAAAAGATACATGTCGTACTGCTACCAATAAAGCCACTTTTCTTTAGACCCTATAGATTGGAAAAAAGTTGAACAGTGGATGAGACAAGGCGAAAAAATAAAAAAGGATCATGCTTTTAGCTGACTCCATCAGTTCACTTTCCTGTGCATTTGCTGACAAAATTTAAAGGAACGGGAGGTTTCTTTTCATTACGTTCCAGTCCAGTCACATCTCTGGCGAGGTTTCACAAGTATTTTGGGATTCGCTCTTTAGATTGTATCGATCCAAGCTAAATTTAAAGGATCATTACTATGTACTACTACAGCTTCGGAAACACATCAGCGACCAAATGCTGTTTGTGTTGTCCAATTTTATCTCTTTTGGCTTTTATCCATATCATCCCCACTTATCATATTCAAATAAATCTTCGCCTGATGTCCTCCTACCTGTGTATGCTCTGGCAACTTCTACCAAGATGATGAGTTGTAGATAAAAAAGAGGGACTTCAAACTCTTAACCAATATTAAAAAGCATTCACAGTTCCAGAAAATGAGGTACATTTATGGCAACTAACAATCAATCTGAAGTGCAACCTAAGACACAAGGAATTGGGGAGAACTTTTGCCGACATCTATGATGATGGCTAATTCAACCCAAGAAGAAAGATTTGTCCACTGAATGGAATGCCTGTTGGTTGAAAATTAAATCAGAAATTAGTAAATTTATCCAGAATTCAGAAGTGCCCACGCTTAATTCTAGCCCAAACCAAAGCTGCAACTGCAGCACCCCCAAGTGAGCCGATCCTGAGATGTTACTGTTTCCCTGCAAAAACAAATGCACATCTAACAGTTTAGATTGCTTCAGGTTGAAATCTTCCAAAAAAAAAAAAAATTGTAAACGGAAGGGAAAAAAATTATAGGAGTAATATCAATGTACCTCTAGTATCCTCAACATATCTTTTCCAATTAAAAAGATACCCTAGAATGACAGTCAACAAAAATAATATGGTAAGCATCTGAAATTGGACTAGAATAGACTTATTTCTTGGTTCAAAAAAAAAAAAAAAACCACTAACTTTAATGAAAGGAGCTTACCAATAAGATTGCTGGAACTGGTATGATAAAATTGAAGTATAGAGTAGCTCTTGGATTCAAGAATATATCGAGCAACATGATAGCATTGACAGCCCCACTAGCCCCCTAAATGACAAAACCATACTCATTAGTCAACCTTTATTAATGAAAAACTGGTCTAAGTTTTGTTGCTCTTCTTCTCTCTCAAGGGCAAACAAAGAAATCTGGCCGGACTGTCATCCTTGCCAATGAACCAAGTAAATAGATGTGTCTGTTATAAAGATAAATGAGGGAGGTGCATAGAAACAAAGGGGAAAGCTGTTTATTATATTCTGAGTCAAGAAACTAATTTCAGAAATTCTGCAATATATAACAGAAACTGTAAATAAAATGTTGCCACTTGCCACCAAAAAAATTTCACATCGATTTATTCTTGGCATTAGTCAAATTTCATGACAAATTTCCCTTGATTTCAATAAGTAAGCTGTCAGTTCACAGGTTCAAGGTATCAAGGGAACATTTCTAACAAACAGCATTGTCATACTAATGATGACAGTTAAGGACAAGGATTCAAGCATCATTTGACTTGAATAACTGAAGAAAATGTAAATAGAAAGAATAAGAAATCTGAAACAAATAGAGCTGCAAAAGCATACCAATCCTGGAGTCCTTGAAGGATCCCTCACCCACATTCCCTGTCCCTGCAGATAGCAAAATATGGGGAACAGAGTCAAGGATTTCTGGTTAGCCATAAGGTCAACGAATCATTTCATCCATATAACAGAATTCCAACAAGATCATTCAAATAGTGCACAAATTACATGTACTTTATTTAACACATGGAATTGAATTTTTATGTCGTCATCAGTACAACCATATATTATTCTGTTAATTAAATTCATAAAAAAAAAAAAAGGTCAAACGTTAACCTGCAGTTGGGAAATCATGTCAAACTTTGCGTTTCTGTGAAATACATCATCATAAAACGTAACCACCAATTCTATATGCAAAGTAATCATTCCCCACAATTTGCTTCCATAACAAAGCATAATGGAAATGTTGCATCGGATTATTGTACCTTCAATGATAAAGCCATGAAGCCATGGTGCAGCAAGTAGAACACTGAGCCACCAATTGCCCCAGCAAGGTACAACTTCAATAAGAATTCAGGTCCAAAAATCCTTGCAATCTAGGCAAATAAAAAATAAGGAGAATAATTCATCAAACAGAAAAGGGGCAGAAACACAACATTGGCTGCACAAAATATATTGGACATACTGTTGTTGGATGTCATATGAAAATGCTACCATGATTACTGGAGAAGAATGTAAAATCCAAATAATTTGCTAGAATATTTTCAAATATCCCATCTTAAATTGGTTTTGGGTTGATACAGTCTCAATATAAACAAAATATTGCCTCTCTTTTTGAAATTTTTACCTGCTCAATCTCAATTATGGAGTTCCAGAAATATATTTGAACAATTAGCATGAACAAAAAGGGTTTATCATATGCAAAAAGCATTGAATTTCATAAGTCAGTACAAAGTTTATAATAAATAAAGGTAATAATTTATACAACGTATCTCCTATAATGAGCCATCAACTACATAATTGGTGAAAAATTAAACTATAAGAAGGCAAAAAAAATCTACGGGACAATGATAAAACACAAGAATGTGGAAATCTAGACATTTAACTGTTTGCTTTTGAGTTATCATTCTATATTACATATACAAAGTGAAATTTTAAATGAAAGCCATAACAAATTCTTTCTCATACAAAGTATCAGTGTCTGGTTTGCAATCTCCAAAGTGTATCAGCTTTCAAATCATAAAAAGGAACCAAGTCAACGGGAAGTGGTGAAAGGAACAAAAGATTGTAACTAAGGAAAAATTCCAAGGAATGTGAACATACATTAGTGCCGAAGAAGTAAAGTCCGATCATGTTAGATACGATGTGCTCAATATCTATATGACTGAATGCAGAAGTAATAATTGTGTGAACGCGTCCACTTCTGAAATTATCCAATGAAATCTGCTCAGGGAACATCAAATGTGTCAGTAGGCGATGGAGATTGAATCAGATCACTGTGAGTTTAAAACACTTACTCATTTTTGAACTTTCATTCTTCAAAGTATACCTCTTGGATTCTCTATTCTACAGTCAGAGGGCAATTTACAGCTAGAAAAAAATTAGGTAGCATACTCTGTGTGAAAATAAACATTCTCCACCGAAGTATTCGTTTGTCAATAATGCAAAAATCTATGCTTAATAGTGTAGCTAAATGTCACGCTTCTATTAAGAATTATCAAAGGTTAGCCCGTGCACCCACCACTTTAACAAGAGTTCAGCACATAATAAGTTTAGCAAACAAAACCTGTGTGGTATCAGTTACTCCTAGTACTTAGTACCATCTAATCAAGAAACTAAGGACCCACCATAAAATTTTTCATCATAAACTTTTGATCTGCAATCTGCCATAACATAAAAACGGCAACATTGGCTATGATCAAACCCATTACCACGTTATCAGCTGGTAGCTGATTGAACCATGAACTCCTGCAAACAGCAGACAATAAATTATTCACATACATAAAATTCTAGCTTGTCCAAGAACAAGATATGCCTTCCAGTAAGGGAATACCCTAATTAAACTCACATGTTCCTTGAACATTAATTATGAAATGGAAAACCAAAAATCAGAAGTTCTTAAAATAGACCAAACCAAATACTATTCCACCTAGTCCAACCACAATTTATAGCAGAAAGTAAGAGGCAATTTTTTCTACCTGCAATTATGGAGATTCTTATCCTTGAGTTGAAGGACTACGAAGGCACAGAATCTGTCAATACATGACATGTTTTTCTCTCTTGCAAGGTTTAAATTCATCATTAAATAAAAGTACTTTCCCCTTTCATTAAGGAAATTCCTAGCAAAGGGGTTTGCTTAAAGTGACAAGCTTAATACAAAATTACACCTAGTATCACTATCATTAAAAATTATATTCTAAAAGTTCAGCGAAAAAAAAAAAGTTAAATTCAGAAGGCCAGGTGGAGAGAGAGAGAGAGGAAATTTTAGTGAGCAGTAAAAACAGCTATGGCCTATAGAAGCAACTATTGTACTGTTGTCTAATCAATAGTTGACACGCATTCTACTTCAGAGCCAGAGTTATTGCTACTGCTATTGCTTTTTCTCTCTCACGAGTTACATCAACCAAGAATCTGTTCCGATCACAACTCACAAGATAAGTAATCTAAAACACACTAAACTCGACTAAGTGACGACAAGTTTTCACATTCATATGATCAAATGTTAAAAAAAACTCAAGCTTTTTCTTGACTTTCGAACGTTTTCTCAAAAACCAAACAGAATCAATGTCAAACAATTAACAAATTACCAGCAACGGCGATAGAAACCAAGTTTTGGGTCGGACCAAGAATACCCTCTAGCAAACCGATGTATAAAGATGGCAGCTTTGCAATCTGTGAGACTTTTGGTTGAAACCCTGAAATGGGTGTTTGATAAAATGGACAAAAACTGCTTTGACAGAAACCTAGGAGGAATTTTGGGTGAAAGATTGTGGCATGATTGACATGAATGGATTATAAGAGGGGAGCTTAAAATGTGGTTTTGGTATTGGTTGGTTGGTTTTGTGAAGATTTTACAAGGGTGAGAGAGGAGAAGTGAAGAATTGTTTGTGAGTTTTTTGGAGAGGTTCGATGAGGCATGTCTAAGAGAAAGGAGTCTCCGCATTTCTTTCTTTCGATCTTCTCTGCTGAGTTGTGTTTAAAATAATCGAGGACAATTCTTTGTTTTGCTTATAGTTATTTACTAGCATGTATACCGCGCATTGTCGTGGAGAAAACTATACAACATTGTATTGATTCAGAATATAAAATTTAAAAATAATTATTTACAACGATGGTATAAAAAAAATTAAAAAAATCAAAACATATATTTTGTATTTTACTTTAAAGTTAATTAAACAAAAGACTCTGTAAAATTAAGTAATATAACATAATGCTCGTCAATCAAGACACCTTATCCGAATGGTCACGATCGAACGGATCGATACTAAAACTCATATCTTTTTTATTTTCTTAACATTAAGTTCTTAATTGATCTTATTTATCTTTAAATATGTCAATTTAAAATATGTCATTAATAATATATAACCATAAAATTTTTTCATTAACATAACGAAAGTGTTATTCTAAAATTTCATCATTTATAAAACGTATCTCATCATAATTAACATTCTTAAATAATATTGTCCCAATATTCATACTCAAATTTTAAATAAAAATTTTCAACATTTATGAGTTTAACATCATTACTCTCATTATTTTGAATATAAATATTCATTTAAAGGATAACCTAATCGTTAGAAACATATAAAGACAAGTATATGAGTCACTAGTCATTGAAAGCAACATCAACATCCTCAACATTTGCATCATTATCTACATCATAAAACGGACGTGAGATACGAATATCTCAATAAGTGTAATATGCATGCTTTTACATTAAAACTTTTTGTACATGAATGTCTTTAAAATTCTTTTCCTCATTCGGACTCGCTAGAAGATTACTAACACCGGTTAGCGAGGGTCTAGTCTTAATAAAAATATGCACAAAAACATTAACCTCATCATTTATCGGTTAAACTTTAACCTTTAAACCTCAACGATTATGTCTCGATAGGCAATCTCAACCTTTAAACCTCAATATGCATTAAAAAAACAATCTTATTCGTTTACTTAAAACATTTTCTTTCAATCAACATGTAAAATATATGCATGCATATGAATGTACCTCAAGATCATCATATCACATCACATCACTCATCACTCAATCACATAAAAACACATAGCATTTACGTACATGGTGTAGGTGAGTTACACTTATTTGATTTACTTAAGACCATTGTTTATCGTAACCTTTCTCTAAAAATCGATACCTCGACTTGATTCAAACCTTGAACATACACACCATATAACATAAGAAATTAAATATTATTATTTTATCTTTAATCATTTAATTTTTATTAATTCCTATTCTTTTCTTGTAATTTCTTTTAAATTAAAAATCCTAATTAAATCATCAATTCTACTCTAATTTATTCAATTTTCTTCTAATTATATTCATATAATCTAATGTTATTAAATTTTAACTTCACCTTTTCCATTCTTATTTAAATACACTTAATCATCAAATATTTTAATAAAAATTTAAGATTTTAATACTAAAATATAATTTTTACATAATCAATCCTAAATCTTGAAATTTCAAACCCAATTCTATCTAAAATCATATAAAAAAATAATTAAATTAAATATTTTTCTTACTATAAATATTGAATCACTAAGACTTGAATCTTCTTCTAAATATCTTTGACTTCACTTGTAACTCCATTATATTCTCTCTCTCTCTCTCTCTCTCTCAAAATATAAGCTTATGAAATGAATTTCTTAAACGAGGAGAATGTCACCCTATATATAGGCATAGGAAGTTGAAACATTTAGGAATTTTAAGTGCATGAATTAGAAATAATAAAAGACTAATAACTTTCTTCTTTTATGGTCACTAAGTGGTTTTCTTTCATAACCATTAACCTTCTTCTTTTATGGCTACTTTTTTTTCTTTCATGGCCATTCATGTCTCCAATTTAATTTTAATATATGTTTCAAAACTTTTACTCTTCTTTCATAGCCACTAACATTCCCTTTAAAAGCTAGTAAAACTTATTATTATTTCATTATTATTTTATTAATTATTACTACTATTTTAATCATTTAATTCCTAATAGCTTAGGCCAAGATTATAGGATTAATTCCTATCTATAAAAATACCATCTATAACACCCAAATATATATATATATATATTGTATCCTAAAACTCTATACCTAATCATTACATTATCTAAACACATAAAAATATTAAATTACATACACAAATAAACCACATTTGCATACATATACACACAATATATTATCATGCAAAATTTTTAGAAATTACATATAATCTTGCTAATTATATATTATTTGATATAAACATGTATTTTAATAAAAATATTTAGAATAATAATAATTAAAATAATGATATGGTATTTTTTAGAATTTTAGATGATTAATTTTTACCATATATTCTTCATCCGTAATTTGTTAATGAGATAGAGAGAACACTCAAAATAAAAAGACAGAAAAGCTTTATCAAATCGAGAATTTAGCAAAAACATAGAGATAAAATTATGCACGATAAAAATTAAATAATAAAAAAAATCATAAAAGAATTATTAAAATAAATAAATAATTTTCACTAAAAGCCAAAAAAAAAACTTATAAACAATAAGACTAAAAAAAATTCATTATGCATAAGGCATGAACAAAAGTAAAATATGATAGAATTTTAATGACTAAAAAAAAAATTCATAAAATAAGAACCAAAACAAACTAAAGGCCAAAAAAACTTAGAATAGTGAAACTATATTCAATTTTAGTGTAGAAAGAACAATAATAAAAATAAAAGAAAGATCATAAAATAAAAACCAAAACATAACAAAAAGTAAAAAATAGTTTTTTGTAGGGAAAAAATCAAATATGATAAATTTTAATGATCAAAATAAGAAAATTACAAAACGAGGACTAAAAAAATAAAATTTTACTAAATTTAATGGCCAAAACAAAGAAACAAGTGGCCGACTCAACAACCAAAGTTGAATATATTACAACTATAGAAATAACTAAAAAAGTCAGTCTGGATTTGCAAATTTACGTCCGGACTACAAGTAGTTCCTAGCGTTATTGATCCAATAATAATATACTATGACGACAACAGAGCTATGGCATAAATTGAGGAACGAAGGTCTTATCAATGGCCTAAGCATGTATTGCGATGCTACTATCCGATTAGAGAAATTATCGATTATGGTGATATAAGGGTAAAAAAGGTCCACACTAATGACAACATAGGTAAGCTCTTGACTAAGCCTTTGCCAAAACTAAAATATGAGACCCTTACTCTATCGTCGGGATTAAGGAACATGGCTGGTTGACTCTAGTGTAAATGAGAGATTGTTAGTGTAGGTGCCCAAGATCTAACCATGTTTGGATATGTTTGAATTATTATAATATTACATCATTTATTTTATTAATAATAAAAAAGTTCTTCTATTAATTCTTATGTGTTATATTTATTAATTCGGTAGAATTGTATAGAAATCCTTATGATATGCATTTGCAATAGTGATTAATCAAAAGATATGAGACAAACACCAATGCATATAAATGATATCATTAAATGTCCCAAGTCGTAGCATTATCAAGAATGGACATTGACTAGATGCGATTAGACTTGTGAGTATTATGCTCATGCTATATGATAGTAGTAGGAGATCCCACACTTATTAACATGGCGATGCCAAAGCAAGCACTTAAATGATTTATGTTAGAGAACATATCATTGGACTTGACTCCTCATGAGAACTCATTTGGTTTAGTCTATGGGAATCTCATACAAGATGGGTATAATTAGTCCTTAGACTTAAAGTCATCATGATTATCTTATTAAAGGATTTATGTACTTTGACACTCGCTTCAATGGACCCGAGTAAAGGGTTGCACGTGGGCGATTTGTTAGGCGCACTAGGAATCTAATGGATGTAAGTGGATGACCAAGATAGGACATGTCATTCTTTGTATACTAAAGAAGTTATCACATTGCACTTCGATAAATGTTTCCTTAAGAAATCTATTGTCATAGCGAGGAGTAAACCAATAAAGTATAGTTGGTTTACTCTAAAAGCTAAGACATTTGAGAATCGAATCAAACTTATGTGATCATAATCGAACAAGACTAATAACCAAGTTCGAGATCACATTGTAATAAGTTGACATGAGGATTCAATTATATGGTAACCATACTCATGAAAGGTAATTACAGATTAATTAATCCTCCTATAGAATTGGGTAGTTATGATGCCTTGTTAGAGGTCAATCTTGATTTATGTATTAAGAGATAAAATAGGTGTCTTTTATTCTTGATACATTGCCAACATATCAAGAAGGCTATTGAGTCACACGTATAAGTTAAACATTCACATGATTAAAGAGAAGCAAAGATGGTAAAAAAATATTTCTAGTTTTGAAAGTTTTCTATTTTAGAAAAGGTTTTCGAAAATGAAAGGTTTCCTAAAATGGAAAGTTTTCTATTTTAGAAATTAGTTTTCTAATTTGGAAGTTAGTTCCAAATTTGGAAGAAAATAACCTAAAATGAAAATGAGTTTCCTAATTTAAGTTTAAAAGTATTTTGAAAAATTATTTCATAATGTGGTCTACCTAAAATTATCTAACATAATTTATTTAGATAGTCCAAATTAATTAATCGAGAAAACAATGGTTTTGAGCTAATAGGTTTAATTAAAAGCCTAAAAGATATTTTGGTGGGAGGATAAACATGAGCCTCATTGATAAGGATAAATATTTTATAGATAAAGATGAAAAGCCCACATGTTAAATAACTCCTAATCCTTGGAGGATTTGAAAGTAACAACTAAGAGTTTAATAAGGACTAGTTGCTGCCTACTCTCATTATTCTTGAAGAACATGGAAACTCTCCCTCTATAAATAGGAGGAGAGGTATGGCAATAACCCTTAGAAGAAAGGAAGAGAGAAAAAATCAATATAAAGATTTTTGGAGAGAAAAAATTCAAAAAAGAGAAAAATTAGCTAAGGGCACACAACTCAAAATAAAAGCTAGAAGAAAATTGTTTTCTCCCTAACCTTAGCATGCCACCTTTCTTCTCTCTCTCTTTGGGTTGTCGCAAAATTACCCCGATTAAATTTTTATAAGAAACACTAAACAAGTCCGAAAAGGTGGAGCTAGCACTCTATCAATTTTAAGTGCTTCTTTTGTGATCGCTTGGATCGCATGGATTATCAATAGAGGTCGGACACTTGGACGACTCTTTTCTATAAAGGTTTATATCTCGCGCTACAAGAAGTAAATTCTATATTCATCTCTTTAATTCATGAATATATGGTTAGTTGATTCAATGACATAATCTTAGGCCCTTTAGATGGAGGTAATTTTTTATTTTATTTCGCATCTCTATAGGATGCATAATCCCTCAAAGAGAAGTCAAAATAAGGGCATGATACCCCAAACTATTTACTTAGAAATTTCGAGGATGAAAGTTTTGTAAAGAGGGGATGGTATAATGCTCAATAACTATTAAAAGCATTATTTAGTAAAATTAAGGATATTAAAGGCATGTGAAAAATGTTTTGAGGGCATGGAATAACCCATAAAGGGTTTAAAGAATATTTAGACCAATTAAGATAGTTTTTCCATGCTTAATAGTTTTTCCATGCTTGATGAATATTTTGTTGATTTTACGATGCATGAATAGTCACCTTTTTTACGAAATAATTATTTTAGGCATGTTGTATGTGCATGAAAAATATTTTGTTTGCATACAATATTTTCTAGAGGAGTGTTGAATTATTGGATGAATTTTTTGATATTTTGTTAATATTTTATTTGAATTTTATTATGCATGAATAGTGTTTTTTAACTTAGATTAATTAATTTAAGTGCCTTAAAGGTATAAGAAAATTATCCAAAGGACATAGTAAAATTATTTAAAGTGAGTAGGAAATTTAATAAATTTAGATGAATTTTTCAATATGTAAGGAATATTTTCTATTGGAAATAGTGTAATTTTTACACTAAATAATTAATTTGAAGGCCTAAATAAGTGTAAAAAAATTATGTGAATGGTGATTAAATTATTTTAGGAAGTTTTTGAATTTATTATAAAAATAATTTGAAGTTCGGAAAGGTATGAAATGGAATTTTAGGACCAAGGACTCAATTGTATAAAATTAGGGACTTAATTGCATAAAATTAAAAATTTAAACTTTCATATTAAATTGTGTATGGACTTTAGGAGTCAAAATGTTTTTAGAAAAACTTGAAAGGAAGGGTTTAAAGTGATTAATGGTAAAAAGGGAGGACTTATGAAAGATTAGGCGAGTGGAAAACTTTAGAAATTGGAGGACCAAAATTCATTATTTTTCTTCCATCTTTGGCTTGGAACATTAATTAAGCTTGAATTTAAGTTAAATT
Organism: Dovyalis caffra; assembly: GCA_963924115.1. NCBI lineage: Eukaryota > Viridiplantae > Streptophyta > Magnoliopsida > Malpighiales > Salicaceae > Dovyalis > Dovyalis caffra. Next base: position 1,931,330 of record CAWUPB010000071.1, read on the forward strand.
AGTGGTTCTAATTAAGCTAGATGGAGGTTTTAAATTAAAAGAATGATAAAAGGATAAAAATTAGGCCAAATGAAAGGAAGGGATTAAAAGTTGAATTAAGGGTCAAGATTTATCCAAGTTATGGGTGGAGATTAAGTCAACCAGACCCATCAAAATTGCCTATAAATAGGTGTGCTAGAAAAATGAAAAATAAAACAAAATTAGAGAAATACAAGGCAAACTCTTGCCAAATTTCCACTCAAATTTCACCTAAAACAGTTCTAACCAATTTTAACATCCAAATCGGTTAATTAGAACCCAATTTTAAGTTGGAAGCTTAAAATTCATAAGGAGAAATTTAAAATAGCTTCACCGAATTTAGGGCGAAAAAGAAAAAGGAAAGAATTTTCAAACAATCCAATTTTTCAATGACTAATTGGAGCTTATTTGTATAATTTAATCTCACCTACATCACAAAAAAGTTTAATTTCATGTCAATTTTGTGTTTGATGATTCAATTTAAGTTTAATTGCATAAATTATGAAAATTAAGGTTAGAGTTCTTAGTTAGGGTAAATTGAGGAAAATAATTTTAACTTAAAATTTCATGCAAATGAAGTTAAATCATGATAATTAGGCTCAAATTTGATGATTAAAAATTAAAGATTTCTAGGGTTAGGAAGTACTAAACATTCTACCCAAAATAGGAAATTAGGGATTTTTTATCCTTTGGTTTAATTGATTTTTTATGACTTGATTATGTGTCAATTAGATGTGAATTGATGTTTGAAAATGAAAACTTACATGAATTTTGAAGAAATTTCATGGAAAAGCTTAGGGAAGCATTCGGCCTAAATCCCTAATTTTTAGGGTTTTGATTTCTTCACTTAATTCTTATTGGTTAGTTAGGAATTGAATAAGTATGATGTGATGAGTGAAAGTGGAAAAATTCATAAAAATTGAAGGATTTTCCTTAATTTAGTTTAGGCCCAAATTCAACCCATTAAGGACCAATTAGGTTTTATGCGTTATTTAACCTATGAATGTAAAATGAATTAATTGATGCTAATATGTAATTGAATAACTTAGTTTTAGAAATTAGTGATCACTTGAGAAAAAAATAATGAAGTTAATGCTAGGTTCTATTCTCGTCCAAATTAGAATAAATTAAAGTTTAGATGATTTCTAATACTTCAAATAATCAATTTAGACTTAGAATAATATAATGAGATGAGTTAGAATGAGAAATGACATTAAAATTGAAAAATTAGCTTAAATTATCTAAACTAGGGTTTAGGCCTAATTTGAAGTTTATGCATGTAATTGATCAATTAATACCTAATTGAATTGGTTCTTGATGTTACGGTTTAATTGAATGAAATTATAAGAGAAATTGGTGTTAAAATTAGAAGAGAATGTTTGATTTAGATTAGGGTTACTTGTTCGGCCTAAATTAGAAATTTTAGGATTTGTGTTTGATTTGTGAGATTCAATTGTAATGTGATTGTTTGATACTCATTAAATTAGAAATTTTAGGATGTGGTTATGATGTATAGAAGTTGTGATGTTAATGAATATGCAACTATGTTGCCTTGTATTGTGTAATGGTGCTTGTTATTGGTAATGGTTTGGAATCATTTTATTAAAGTAATGTTTATCATGCATTTTATATTATTAAATTAAATATTTTCATGATATAAATGCTTCTCATTTATGGCATGCATTTTATGGAACAACAATAGTTATGCATTTTCCATAAAATGTATATGCATGCCTAATTTTATGAAAATGGTTTGAAGTCATGAAAAATATGTTTTTATGTCATGATATTCTAATTGCAATTAGAAAATGTTTTATGGAATGATATTTTCATGACTTTAAGGATTTTTACGAGGAGGTCTTCAAGGGTTTTCTATACTTTTATTGTAAATGGTTCGGGACCGAGTAAGTACGGATGTGCACTTTTAGTGGCTTAGTAGAGTGCCTCCGCAGACGGTCCGGTTCGCTAGATAAATTATAGAAATCCCGATGTGCCTAATATGGGACATGTCCAAAGACAGAATAGAATTTTCGGACCGACCATGAAAAAGACTTATGACATGAAAAGGATTTGATGTAAGCATGCAAATGATTTTCTTATGCATTTCATTACATGTATAGCATGCATAGATTAACTTATTGAGCTATCACTCACTTAGTATTTCTTATGATGTAGATATTATAGGTAACCATAGCATACTACCTGTTGAGGTGATTACCGAGGGATGCATATAACGAGTATAAATTGGATGGGGTTTTGGTTTTCGAGTTGACTTGTTATATGTCGTGTTCTTTATGGTACTTGTTATCATAGTGTATGTGCTAGGATTAACTCGTTTGTTTTATGTTATCCTTAAAGCCATGAACAAGTGAATGAGAAGTTAGTAATGTGATAGAGATAAAGAAATAAGCCACTTTTGTAGTATGTGGCATTGAACTAGTTTTGTATGCTAAGGATAGTTTATATATAAACAAAATATCAATAGTAAAATAATAGCATAATCATAGCTAGCTTAATTTTTTAAAGTTATTTCTATACATGCTAGCATTAATAATCAAATAAGAAAACAAACAAAATGAGGAATCAATCATAAGAAATAATAATTACGAGTAAATGAAAGAAATTAAATATCGAATAATGAATACTAGTCAAATGAATTTATATCGCCTAATAGAAAAGGAATTTGAGAAAATCAAATGACATGGATTTATTCATTTCAATCCAAGTAATTTAAATAAAATAATAAGATGTAAAAAATTAATAGTGTATTTTGGATCGTAATGTAGGACCTAATAGTCAAATATAAATCTTTCGCAACGTATTCCACACTTAGGAATAACAAGTATAAGTCATAGTGTCTTGTTAGCTTGCATTTATTGCAATTCGAATGTAGGTTAATGACGAGTAATATTCTCGAGCTTCTACATCCTAGATCGGGGGTGTTACATCGATACACAAGAACTTCGCGAGGTCTAAGAAAAGTTCGTTAAGAGTTAAAAAGATATGATCTTCTTATATTAACACATAATGATATGTATCCTATTTAGGATGAAGAAGCTAATACATATGAAAAGACAATGTTAGACATTGACTCTTAGATATGAAAAGTGGATGACAAAACCATTGGCCTTTATGGAAAATTGAATAAGGATCCGTACTTGACATACTCGATGGTTCTATCAATAAAGAACTTGCAACTAAGATTTGTGAAGGATCATGCATCCTCTAGAGGTTTAGAATAAACAAAAAATTTTCTCCATTTAAAGAGCCCAATATAATGTCCTTGAATTAACTAATTATATATACATGAATTAAAACAATAAATAGAGAATTACCTCTTATAGTATAGATATAAATTCTTTAGTAGAAAAATCAACCAAGTGTTCAGTCTTTATCGATGATCCACACAATCCAAGCACCCCTAAAGAAGTACTCAAAATCGGTAGAGTGCTAGCTCCACTTTTTCAAATTTATGTAGTGTTTCCTATAAAAATCTAATCCGGACAAGTTTGTGATAACTTTAAAGGAAGAGCAAAAGTGACGTGTATTAGGGTTTTTAGGAGAAAACTATTTTTTCCTTTTATTTTGCTTTTTGTTGTGTACCATAGAGAGATTTTCTCTCTTTGTCAAATTTCTTCCCCTCTTTTCTTACTTGTGCTGCACCTCTCTCTCCCATATATTTATAGGAGAGACTTCTTTTTCCTCCAAGGATAAGAAGTGACGGTAATGAGTCCATTAAGGACTCTAGGTTGTTACTTCCTAATCCTCTAAAGATTAAGAGTTATTTTACATATGGGCATTTTATCTTTATCTTTAAAACATTTATCCTTATCCAATAAGGTTGATGTTTATACTTTCATCAAAATATCTTTAGGCTTTAATTAAACCTATTGGGCCAAAACCATTATGGCTTAATTAATCTATTTAAACTATCCAAATAAATAATATTAGATAATTTTAGACGGCTCACATTAGGAATTTTTTTTTCCAAAATACCCTTTAACCTAAATTATCAAACTCATTTTTATTTTAGGTTATTTACTTCCAAATTTGGAACCAACTTCCAAATTAGGAAACTAATTTCTAAAATAAGAAACATTCTATTTTAGATAACTTTTCATTTTTGAAAACCATTTCCAAAATAGGTAACTTTCAAAATTGAAAACTTTTTCAATGTCTTTGCTTCTCTTTAATCATATGAATACTTAAACTTATACGTGTGACTCAATAGGCTCCTAGATATGTTAGCAATGTATCAATAACAAAAGACTCTTCTTTTTAACCAAAGAGCTTGTAGCCTAATGGTAGTAATCTCTTGCAACAACGAGTCACAAGTTCAAATCCTAGTAGACTAGTTCTATTAGGAGCCTTGGGTGTGTGAGTAGAAAACAAATACTCCTCTTTTATCTCTTGATACATAAATCAAGATTGATCTCTAGCAAGATATCATGACTATCTAATTCTTTAGGAGGATTAATTAATCCATTATTACCTTTCACGAGTATGGTTGTCACACAATTCGGTCCTCATGTCAACTTATCACGAGTGTGATCTTAAACTTAGTTATAAGTCTTATTCGATTTTATGATCACACAAGTTTTTTTGATTCCCAATTATTTTAGCTCTTAGATTAAACCACCTATGCTCTATTGGTGTATTCCTACTATAGTCATAGATTTCTTGAGCGAGACATTCATTGAAGTGAAATGTGATAACTCCTTTAGTATACAAGGAATGACATGTCTTATCTTAGTCACAACCTACCTTCATTAGATTCCTAGTGCACACAACGGATTGTCCACGTGTAACCCTTTATTAGGTCAATCAAAACGAGTGTCAAAGTGCATAAATTATCTAATAAGATAACCGTGATAACTTTAAATCTAAGAACCACTTATATCCATCTCATATGAGACTCCCACAAACTAAGCCAAATGAGTTCTCATGACGAGTCAAGTCCGGTGATATATTCTCTAACATAAATCACCTAAATGCTTGCTTTGGCATCATCATACCAATAGGTGTGCTATCTCCTACTGCTATCATATAACATGAGCATAGCAATCATAAGTCCAACCGCATATAGTCAATGTCCATTCTTGAAAATGCTACGACTTAGGACATTTAATGATATCATTTATGTGCATTAGTATTTGTCTCACATCTTTCGATCAATCACTAATGCAAATGCATATCATATGGACTTCTATCTAATCTTATTCAATCAATAAATGTAAATGACAATAATTAATAGAAAGACTTCTTTATTATTAATCATACAATGATACAATAACTCAAACCTATCCAAACATAGTTAGATTTTGAGCACCTACACTAACAATTTATAAATTGCAAAGTTCTATTTATGAACTTGAGCATGCCTTTAGAAATTAGAATCGATGTTACGATGAAATAATCAAAGAGTTTGATTTTTTACAAAAACAAATATGAATCTTGCTTATACAAAAGGTTAATGAGAGCTTAGTAGTCTTTTTTATTCTATATAAAGACAAAAAACTATTTTTCGATTACAATATTATCATGTTGCAATCTATAAACGATTGGATATTTAAGAATTTTTTCATGTATGACATGGAATAGCGAGTCTACATTATAGGAGTGAAGATCTATATAGATTTATCACATAGAATGTGAGGGCTCTTCTAAGGTAGATACATTGATATGATACTAAAAGATTTAGTATGAAAGAATCAAAGAAAAGATTTCTTTTAATGTCACATGGCTTTATGGCCAACTACATAGGATCCATAGTGCAAGCTAAGGAACCAAGGTCTCATCAACTCGTCTAAGGATGTACTATAATTCTATCACCCGATTAGAAAGATTATCAATCGTGGTGATATAAGGATAGAAAATGTCCACATTGACGATAGCATAATTGACCCCTTGATTAAGCCTTTATCACAATCGAAACATGAGACCCTTGTTCGATCGTTGGGCATAAGGGACATGACTGATTGGCTTTAGTTTAAGTGAGAGATTGTTAATGTAGGTGCCTAAATTATAACCCTGTTTGGATAGTTTGACTTATTGTAATATTGCATTCTATATTTAATTAATAAAAGAAGTCTTTCTATTATTTTTATCGTTTATATTTTGATAAAATTAGATAGAAGTCCATATAACATGTATTTCGTTAATGATTAATCAAAAGATGTGAGATAAACATTAATGCACTTAAATGATATCATTAAATGTCTCAAGTCATAGCGGTGTCAAGAATGGACATTGACTATATGCGATGAGACCTATGAGTCTTATGCTCATACTATAAAATAATTATAGGAAATCTCACACCTATTGGCATAATGATGCTAAAACAAGCACTTAGGTGATTAATATTAGAGAACATATCACTAGACTTGACTTGCCATGAGTATCCATTTGGTTTAGTCTATAGAAATCTCATACGAGATGGGTACAACTAGTCCTTTAACTCGAAGTCATCACGGTTATCTCATTAAAGGATTTATGTACTTTGACACTCGTTTCAAAAGGCTCGATCTTATCATTCCTTATATGCTAAAACAGTTATCACATTGCACTTTGATAAATGTCCGTTCAAAAAATCTATGGCCATAGTGAGAATATACTAATAGAGTCGTTATAATCCAAATTTGACCTTTGTTACTTTACTATAATTTTTATTTTGTTGTAAAATACCAAAAAAATGAAAATGAAAATGAAAACAAAAATGAAAAGAAAAAAATCAATTGGTATAATTAGTTTAGGTTAAAAAAAAGAAAAAAAGGTAAGGGGTTAATTAAAGAAATGGAAAGTTTGGAGGTAATAAAAAGAGACAATTGAGGGTCCAATAAAAAAAATCAAAGCTTCAATTCCTTTTTCTTAAGTTAAAGAAAGACACAATTAGAATAAATTAAAAAAATGTCCTAATTAATTTAAATTTAAGGAGCCTATTGAAGCAAAAAACCAATATTGAACTCAAATTGGTGCATGGAAGGAAGTTAAGGACCAAAATGACGTTGCCCAAAAACTCAACACATAAAACCACCCTATGTATTTTTTCTTAAAAAAAAAAAGCTACTATTCATCTCTCTCATTTTGAAGAATTTTTTTTTAGCCACCTCTCTCTCCATCCACGGCAACTTAAAGCTCCCACTTCACAAAACAACACTAGGCCATCTCCTCCCTAGCCCGAAATAGTCACCGCCCCAAACTCTTCTCGCCCAACACAACAAGTAACTCTAGCTGCTAGACTCATATCTTTCAGCCTCTCTCTCTCCCCCACACATGTCCATAGTACACAACACACGCCTACAACCCTTGACACTAGGCTTGTTCCCACGCTAAGGCTCCCTTACTTGTAACACAACGAAGCTAGCATATAAGCGACCCGCTCGTACGCCCACACCATTCTCGAACCATACTACCAGCTCCGTTCTACACCAAGGTAACATCTTCGCCTACTCCAGCTCTCTCTCATAGCCTAACCCATACACAGCTCGTCCAAAGCTCCAGCCCCTCTCCTTGCCCTTCTAACCTACTACCCAAACACAAATACATACAATTTGTAACTACAAGCCCCGCAACCCCTTCCTTTCGACCTCACATCCGCAAAGCCCTTTTACAAGCAACCCAACTCTAACCCCTAAACTTAACAACTAACCTCCATTCTAGCCTATTGCAAAACCCTAAAGTACCCCAAAAAATAAAACCCAAAGCCGACTTGAAAACCACACCAAAAACCCCTTTAAAGCTAGTCCTAAAACATGCATATCAGCCCTCATTCTAGCTTTGAAACATGCCCAACAACTCCCCGCTCCTAACCCGAAACATAGCCACCGAAACCCCCACTTTAACCTCCTTCACATGCCACAAAAACCAGTCAAACCACCCCAAAACATAGCCGCCAAACCCTCCTAAAAAATAGCCCTTTAGACAACACCAAGACGCACCAAGACCAGATCTAAAAACCCACCAAAACCCTTTAAAATTAGCCCTAGAATAGTCACTAATAGCCCTAAAAAACACCTCCAAAAATCCTCCTTTAGACAACCCCCTTAAGACATCAAAATAATCACTAAAATACCCACGTAGGATGGGATGGTGATGATGTTATATCTTCCTCATACATAACCGACTCCTTACTCAAATATCCACATAAACCAAGTATGTTTTGAGTTTTATAGTTCTCCTTGATTTGTTAGGTGGTGACTTCTTGTTTTGACCTCCCCTTATGATGGTCGATGTTGATAGAATTGGTGACTTCACTATGGATAACACTATGCTAGGGTTGAGCTTTGAATGTTTGGGTTTTAAATCTCTAGTTGTTTGTTATGCCTCTATGCCTATTTATTTAAATGAGTAATAGCTTCCCCCTCAAGAAATTGATAACCGAAGCCAAAGCAAGAATGGACAATGAAGAAAGAGGCTCAACTTGAACAGAGCCATTAGAAAGAGTTAAGTGCTTTGAACGTAGAAGTGTCTTGGTTAGTTGCTTTAATTAAGTAAAAGTCTAGAATCTCACTCATCTACCGAAATGACTCCTTATTAGAAAATGGGTCACTCATCTACTATCCATGAAATGTTCACCGTCATATCACTACTTACTACTTGAGTGGCAATTTCTGTGCCACCTTTCTCTACTCTCTACCAAGAGACTATCAAGCATTTTGAATCTATACCAGCCACACTACATTTGGAGGCATGTTTGAGTAAGCCCATCTTGAAGTTTTTGGCATAATTCCATAATAGTCATATACTCGCAAACTTAAGCAACTCTTATAGTTAATTTGGCTACTAACAAAAAACTGAAACAAAAATGAGCTTAGAGACTAAAATTGAAAAGCTCGGTGCCATCGAAGAATGTCTCATTGCCATTGAGGGCATCGATATGTACGACCCTTTATTAATAGTAGACGGATGCTTGGTTTCGGATATCATGATGCATAAAATGTCAAGTGCTAGAATTCTCTATCGAAGATTGTCTAGACTTTAAGAAGCATGTTTGCTCGGTGATTGGACTAAGACTTGATGATGCTTCGTGAACTCCAAATATGAATACTAATCATCTTTTTAACCATGCTATTGTCAATGGAGTGAATACATTGTCATAGGATGACATTGGGTGGTAACAAAATGATAGTTCTAAAATTTTCATGTTCATTTAATTTGTCATGTTATCTATTGTCAGCATTAACAAGAAACTATCCAAGTTTCAAGCTCTTATTCATGTCGAATCCTTCTGCAGGTTTCATAAAAAGAATAGACATGACGTAAATGATTGTCATGAATTTTATCAAGAGGTATAAGTCGTGCCAATTCGGGCACCTTAAGGGTAGAGAAAAAGGAAAAGAAATAAGTGAAGTCTTCAAATATTGTTGATTTGTTCAGTAAAGACTTGAGTTTGAGCCAACCACCGCATGCTATGGTAGTGAACATTTTGGGGACAGAGAAAGCCGATGCTAAAAACAAAGTCATGCAATCCGGGTCAATGTTTGATAGTCCAAAAATGATGGTGCTTTCTCGCCAACATATTTAAGAATGTTCTTAATGTCGATCATCTTATCTATGAGACAACTTGGGGAAGGAATTAAATTACTAGTTTGATGAAAGAGTGCCTTTTGTTTTCAAAGGCCAAGTAATTTCTTTATTGCATTTATCTATCATGCTTTCATATGATGTCAATTTACGGGATCGTGTAAATTTTCTTCTCAAACTACCACCTTTGCCTTCTTTTTTCTATTGGGTTTTATTCTCATTTTTACCTTACTTTTGGGACATTCAATATGATCATATCTCTAAAACAAAATACCAAATAATTGTGCTTAGAAAAAAAGAATGGCCATTATGACTCGATTATAATGTGCATGAGAATGAATGCGAGGAGGACAACCAAAGCTTGTTAGATAAGCATAAGTTTCTTGATTTTGTGAATGAAATCTTACCTACTTTTGAATTTCATTTACAAAATTGTTATGATTTTCATGGATTGGGTCCTTTCTTTAAAAATGAAATTCCTATTATCTTGGCATGGTTTGATTATTGATTTGAAATCAAGAGATGTTTATTTGAAAATATCATTATCATTTTATGTCATCCAAATCAAAACGAATAAAATAGAAAACTCATTCAAAATCTTTTAACATTAATCAACTTTCAAAACATGTCATGCAAAAACTAGGGGCAATCCCAATCTTTTCGAAACCAAAAACATTCCTTTCATATTCCCGACAAATCTTTCCAAGACAAGTCTTAACTAGGATGATATATCGATGTCCGGACAAACAAAAAAAAAACCAAAAAACTTAAAAAAAAAAACCAAAATAAAAAGACAATGATTAAAAAAAAAATCAAAAAGTGATTTGATGTCTTAAATGATGATGAGTGGTATGCATACGGGTCTTGATCTCACCTTATCGATCACTTCTTCTCTATAAGTCAATCATAAGTGTCAAACAAAGCTAAAGCTTATCGACATGAACAAGATCATATTTAAGATTAAAAAAGGCCATTTTTGATATACTCTTCAAAAAACAAAAACTTATCCTTTGCTTTTCAACATTGAGCCCAAAATGATTTCTTTTGATAATGACCTAGACTAGGACGACCCCTCACACTCGGGGGTAATTTTGAAGTTTGTTAGTAATTAAGGATGTTCTCCTAAAAAACAGGATGGGAAATGATGATGATTGTTCACAAAACAAAAACTTGTGAAGAAAATCCTAGAATGACTTTGAAAAATAAAAAAACAAAAAGGGAGAAAATGAAAAACAAAAGTCAAAGCACTAAGATAAAAAGAAAGTGTTATTTAGAGCGATCCCTCTCATAAACTTGAAGTTAGAAATGCCGAGTCGAAATTGTAAAACCAAAGAAAATGAATGATATGAGTGAAGATGAAATGAGAGCCAAGGTTAGAAGATGAGATTCATTGGTGAGGTGACAAAGTCAAGGCAGCATGCCTAAAGTGGTCTCGATGAACAAATAAGTAATCCTAGGTCTTTACACCCTCAAATACCTTTTGAGCCTTTCATATCCTTTCATTCATAAGCCAAAGCCATACCCCGAATTACATACCTATGAAAGTCCTTTTTGATTAAAAATGGTTTGTTTGGGTTGATGATTTCTAACTTTAAATGAGAAGGAGAAAAATATTTTTGAATAAAACTTGACCTATATGTGCATTGTAAACCATCATTTATGACATCCAATCATAAATTTTCAACAATTAGCTAGGGGCAAGAAAGAAATAAATTGAGTTTTTTTCTAGGCAAGAAACCTATTTGAACCAAACTTTTTTCAAAAGCTCTTTTAATTCCTAAAATTCATCCGGGCATGCCACGCTTTAGGACTAAAATTTTGCCAATCACCTATTAGAAGAGACCAATCCTTTTCAAAACCTCGTATGATCTAAACATATTTTGCTTAACTTAGCCTTAAAATAGATCACCATGAGAATTGCATCTCAACATTAAAGATGCATTTTGGCTTTTGATCAAATAAAAATATTTTTCGGGATGAGATTACTTTCTTTTAAACATCTTAATAATTTTTGTTGAATAATTCAACTTGCCTTTGATGAAAAATTTTCAAATAGACAGTCCCAATCCATGAAAGTCACAACAAATGAAAATGATTTCCTAAATATTCAAAAAAATCTTAAAGACAAGTTGACATAATCAAGATCAAATATTAAAAGAAAATGAATAACATGACCAACAACAATGAAAGGTAGACAATAAATGAATGATCACAACCAATGCTTCAAAAACATGTTGTGGCCAAACCGGTCATAAATTTGTGTTGGCACTGAAGACTAGCATTTCAACTTCTCTCCCATACAGAGCAACTAAGAGATAATCCGAGTCATGGCCAAATATGCATTAGCGTGATCATTTAACTTTGCTTCTTTTGTTCTTGATTCCAACATAATGTGATTCGTGATTTTTCATCCCTTAAAAAACTCTTATTTTCACAAGTATGGTCAATCCTTAAAAAAAAAACTCTTCTTTGATCTTTTGCACGATCCCGTAATTGATGTCACTCATGAAATATGATAATGTATTGAATTATCATATGATAATTTGATAAAGATCTTATTTGGACTTCGTCTGCTAGAGGCTAGCCTCCATAAAATCTATTACAAGCTTTCTCATGACAAATTATAGACAGTTGAGACAAAAAATCATCTTACCCATTTTGGGCCAAACTCTTGATATGTGTTTGTGAAAGCTTGAACATTTAGGGACAGTACCAGGGGGTACATGAAAATAATGATCATCTGTTTAGTCGAGGAGTAGACACAACTCAAATGACACAAATGACAATCCAAGCAAGTAATCTTCAATGAATACAAGAACTCGGGGGCATAATTAGAAATACAAATAACGAGCTTAATTAAAGCAACTAACCTAGAATTTTGAACTTATTCAAGCCAAGCGACATAAAAATGAACGTAAAAAGGGGATATCTATATCTTGACAAGCAATGAATAATGTTTCTCCGAAAACTTCACATCAATTTGTGTCAAATGGTTAGTCATATCTTGTCGGAAAAGCATAGTCTCGTCATGTTATTTTAAATAGATGTGATCTATCCCGTTAGTCTAAGTCAAAATAGTCAATCATATCTTATCAAAAAACAAGGTCTCGTCATGTCTTTCTAAAATCAATGTGGTCCATCACATAAGTTTAGGATAGAATGGTTAGTCATATTTTATCCAAAAGTGTCACGTTAGTTAAAACTAACGTGGTCGATCATGTTTCGTTGTTGACATGGCCAGTCATGTCTCACAAAGTTAATGTGGTCAGTCGTGAATCTTTCAAATCAATATGGCCAATCATTTTCTTTTGACATGGCCAGTCATGTTTTACAAAGTTAGCAAGGTCGGATGCGTCTTTTTAAATCAATGTGCTTAGTCATATTTTCTTATAAATTGACATGGTTAGTCAAGTCATCACGAGTATCAATATGGTCGATCACATCCCTTCAAATCTACATGGCTTAACATATATATATTTTTTAATTTGACATGGTCCATCATGTCCCTTTAGGTCGGCATGGTCGGTCGCAACCCTTTTAAATCAACGTGGTCGGCCGCAACCCTTTCAAATCAACGTGGTCGACATGGCCTTTTTTTTTCAATTTGACATGTTCAGTCATGTCCTTTTAGGTCGACATGGTCGATCGCATCCCCTTCAAATCTACGTGATCGATCATTTTTTTTAATTTGACATAGTCGATCATGTCCCTTTAGGTTAACGCATTTAGTTGTGCTCCTTTAAATCAATATGGTCGATCATGTTTTTTTAATTTGACATGGATCGTCATGTCTCTTCGAGACGGCATGATCAATCGTGTCCCCTGCAAATCAACGTGGTTAGTCACATTTTTTTTTAATTGACATAGTTAGTCATGTCCCTCTAGGTTAGTGCGATTAATTGTGCTCCTTCAAATCAATGTGGTCTCGTTATATTTTTTTAATTTGACATGGTCGATCATGTCGATATGATCGATCACTCTCCCTTCAAATCAACGTAGTCGATCATGTTTTCTTTTAATTTGACATGGTCAATCATATCCTTTCAAGTCAACATGGTTGGTTGGGTCCTCTTTAAATCAACGTAGTTTGACATGGTCAATCATGTCCACCTAGGTTGACGTAGTCGATCGTCCCCCTTCAAATTTACATGGTCGGTTATTTTTTTAATTTTACATGGTTAGTCATATCCCTCAGGTCAACGCGGTCGGTCGTTCGCTTCAAATCAAAGTGGTCAATCATGCTTTTTTTAATTTAACATGGTTAGTTATGTCCCTTCGAGTTAATATGGTTGATCGCCCCTCTTCAAATCAAAATGGGCGAGTCATGTTTTTTCTTAATTTGATATGGTCGATCATGTCCCTCTAAGTCAACATGGTCAATTGCTCACCCTTCAAATCTACATGATCGGTCATGTTTTCTTTTAATTTGACATGGTCAATCATGTCCTTCTAGGTCGACGTGGTCAATCTTCTCCCTTCAAATCAACGCTGGTCAGTCATGTTTTCTTTTAATTTGATGAGGTTAGTTGTGTCCTATTAGGTCGATGTGGTCGATCATGCACCTTTCAAATCTATGTTATCGAGTCACTTTTTTTTTAATTTGACATGATCGATCATGTCCCTATAGGTCGACGTAGTCGATCATGTTTCTTTAAATCAATGTCGTTAGTCATGTTTTTTCAAATTTGACATGCTTAGTCATGTCCCTTTATGTCGATGTGGTTAGTCATGTCTCTTTCAAATTAACATTGTCGATCATGTGTTCTTTTAATTTTACATGGTCAATCATGTCTTTCTTGATCGACGTGGTCAATCGAGTCCCTTTAAATCAATGTGATTAGTCACATTTTCTTTTAATTAGACATGGTCGATCGTGTCCCTATAGAATCAATGTGGTCGTTCTCTTTCTTTTAAATAAACGTGGTCATTCACATTCCTTTTTGACATGGTCAATCATGTCTTTATAAAATTAAAGTGGTCGATCACGTCTCTTCAAACCAATGTGGTCAATCACATTTCCTTTTAATTAGACATAGTCGGTCGTATCCCTATAGGATCGATGTGGTCGATCAAATTCTTTCAAATAAACGTGGTTAGTCACGTTCTCTTCGATATGGTCAGTCATGTATTACAAAATAAATGTGGTCAATCTCATCTCTTCAAACCAATATGGTTAGTCATATTTCTTTTTAATTGGATATGATCGATCGTGTCCTTGTAGAATCGACGTGGTTAGTCGCATCTTTTCAAATAAACATGATTAGTCACGTTCCCTTCGACATGGTCAATCATGTCTTAAAAAATCGACGTGGTCGGTCGTCTCTTTTTAAATCAATATGGTCAATTCACATTTCATTTTAATTGGATCGTGTCCTTGCAAAATCGATGTGGTCGTCGCATCTTTTCAAATAAATGAGGTTAGTTACGTTTCCTTCGACATGGTCAATCATGTCTTACAAAATCGACGTGGTTAGTCGTGTCCCTTCAAATCAATATGGTCAGTCATATTTCCTTTTAATTGGATAAGGTTAGTCTTAAGAAAAAAATTTTAATGACTTTACGTGGTAGGCATTGTAAAGAGGGGCAACTATTATCACCAAAATCTTACCCTTGTTACTTTATCGTAACTTTTTTTTGTTGTAAAATATCATAAAAAAAGAAAAGAAAAAAATCAATTGGTATAATTAGTTTAGGTTAAAAAAAGAGGAAGGGGTTAATTGAAGAAATGAAAAGTTTGGAGGCGAGTAAAAGGGACAATTGAGGGTCCAATAAAAAAAAAAGCAAAGCTTCAATTCCTTTTTCTTAAGTTAAAGGGGGACACGATTAGAACAAATTAAAAAAAATGTCCCAATTAATTTAAATTTAAGGAGTCCATAGAAGCGAGAAAACCAAGATTGAACTCAAATTGGTGCATGGAAGGAAGTTAAGGACCAAAATGACATTTGCTTAAAAACCCTACACATAAAACCACCTTTAAATTTTTTCTTAAAAAAAATCTACTCGTTCATCTCTCTTATTTTGAAGAAATTTTTTCAGCCGCCACTCTCTATCTACTACAACTCAAAGCTCCCACCTCACAAAATCACACTAGACCATCTCCTCCCTAGCCTAAAATAGCCACTTCCCAAGCTTCTTTTCACCCAACATAACAAGCAACTCCAACTCGTCATACCCACATCTTTCGACCTCTCTCTCTCAGCCTTTCCCTCTCACCCACACACACCCACAACACACTACACATACCTATAACCATTCATACCAAGCCTATTCCCACGCCAAGGCTCCCTTACACGTAACATAGCAAGCTCGTGAACAAGTAGCCCATATATACCTACACCTTCCTCTCACCATACTATCAGTCTTGCCTCGCATCAAACCAAGCATCATCGGCCACTTTAGCTCTCTCTCGCGACCTCACCCATACATAGATAGCCAAAGCTCCGACCCTTTCCTCGCCTTTTTAACTTATTGCCTAAACACATACATATACAATCCATAACTCCTAGCAAAGCCCCTCTCACAAGCAACCTAAACTCCAACCCCTAAACTCAACAACCAATCCCCATTCCAGCCTATTGCAAAGCCCTAAAGTACAAAAAAAACCCAAAACTCGACATGAAAAACATGTTAAAACCCCTTAAAAGCTAGCCCTAAACATGCCTACCAATCCCTACTCTAGCTTTGAAACACACCCCAGCAGACCCCCTACTTCCGACCGAAACATAGCCACCAAAACCCCCATTCTAGCCTCCTTCACACAACATAAAAACCAGCCAAACCAACCCCAAAACATAGCCATCAAACCCCCCCAAATAGCCCTTTAGATAGCACCAAGACACCTCAAGATCGGATATGCAAAACCCACCAAAAACCCTCTAAATCGGCCTTGGAATAGTCACCAATAACCCCTAAAAATACCTCCAAAAAACCTCCTTTGGACAACCCCCTTAAGTCAGTAAAACATCTCAATCCAACTTTAAGATAGCTCGAAACATCCACCAAAATAGCCACAAAACCTCCCTTAAAATAGCCTCATGACACTTTTGGAGTTACTCGAAAAAAGAGAAAACAAAAGAAAGAAAAAGCTAAAAAGAAAAGATAAAAATTTTCTTGTGTTAGATTGTGTTGGCATAAATAACATGATATTCTAGATTGTAACTTTTTTTATTTTTGACAAGAAATACATCAACAAAAGTCACTTTGGGTTTTTAAGAAACTCTATAAAGTTTCGAAACTCTGCAAATTTTGTAACAACCTTGGAGTATTTGTACAAGAAACAAAGGATTTTTTTTATCATTTTAGTGGGACCCATGATACATGTTGCAAACAAAAAGTTACTCTTCTTTTCGACTAAGTTTATAATCGGTTTTCATCGAGATCGAAGAGAGTAAAACTAACTTTATTTCGGATGTTAATATTTTAGAACTTTTGGGTAAAATTCCAAAACTATTGCTTTCTGTTCTTGAAAAATAATGGTTAAAAATGATTGGATTTTTTGATTGTATGAATGAAATTTTTACATGACACTTGAACATTCACGTATTGAATGTCTTCAAAATAAGTGTTCTTGTAATTAACCATTATGAACAAACTGTTTTGTTTACTATGTTACATCTCGTTTGCCTAAATACGAAGTTTGTGCTTGTTCTTATGATTGATTGATCAACCGTACTCGATTATAATGTTGAGATGAAGTCGTCGGTAGTTTTTCACTTATGTGATGAAGCTATCGGTGGTTTCAAAATCATTTTATCTCGTTTATTGTTCTTGATTTTTTTATGTTTGTTTTTCCTTACTTTTGTTCCTTATTTCCCGATTCTTATTTTCTATTGTTTGTTTCTTATTTTATCCAAACGAAGTCATTAGTGGCTTTCTACTTATGTGACAAAGCCGCCGGTAGCTTCAAAATAATTTTTATTTAATGTCTACTTATTTGAAACGAAATCACTAGTAGCTTTTCACTTATGTGACGAGCTCGTTGATGGCTTCTAAATAGTTGTCTACTCCTTGCTCGAGCTAAATAAAATGATCGATAACTTACAAATTATGTGATGAGGTTATCGTTAGCTTCAAACTTATGACTCGAAGTAATCGATGGCTTTCCACTTGTGTGAGCGAAGTCGTCGATGAGTCGTTGCTCATGCCAATAAAAGGCTATTCATCTTTAAAAACTCAGCCTATTGATTGATAATAGGTCATGTTCACTAATGATTAGTCGAAATTCAAAATTCCCCCACCTTTCTCCTTTGGGTGGGGAGTATTGGCCTTGGGTCGGTCTAAACACCCGAACTATCCTGTTTTGTACTCAAACCATCATACTTCATATTTTTACAAAATGAACTCATTTGGATAGGCATATAAGTATAACTTAATAAAAATCATATTTTTTATATATTTATAGGTAAAAAATACGACTTACCTTAGGTAGGACGAGATGGTAGTAATGTCATGTCTTCCCCATATGTAATCGACCTCTTACTCGGATATCCATGTAGACCGGTATGTTTAGGATTTTCTAGTTTTCTCCGATAAGCTAGGTGGCAACTCCTTGTTTTGACCTCCCCTCGCGGTGGCTAACGTTAACAAGAGCATAGTTGTTTTACTCTAAAGCTAAGACATTTGGAAATTGAAGAAAAACTTATGTGATCATATCGAATAGACTATAAACAAGTTCGAGATCACATTGTGATAAATTGACATGAGGACTCGAATTGTATGGTAACTATGCTCGTGAAAGGTAATTGCGGATTAATTAATCCTCCTAGAGAATTGGATAGTCATGATGCCTTGCTAGAATCTTATATATGAAGAGATAAAAAATGTGCTTTTTATTCTTAATACATTGCCAACATATCTAGGAGCCTATTGGGTCACACAAATAATTTAAGCATTCACATAATAAAAGAGAAGTAAAGATTTTGAAAAAGATTTCCGAGTTTTGAAAGTTTTCTATTTTGGAAAAGGTTTTTGAAAATGGAAAGTTTCATATTTTGAAAAAAGTTTTCTATTTTGGAAAAAGTTTCCTAAAATGGAAAGCTTCCTATTTTAGAAATCAGTTTCCTAATTTGAAAGTCGATTATCTAAAAATAAAATTAGTTTCCTAATTTAGGTTTAAGAGTAATTTAGGAAATTATTTTCTAATGTGGACTTCTTAAAAATATTTGACCCAATTTTGGATAGTCCAAATTAATTCGCCCAAAAGAGTTTGGGCTAATAGGCTTAATTTAAAAGTTTGTAAGATATTTTGATAGGAGGATAAAATTGAGCCCTAAAAGTCGAGGGTTTACAAGGATAAGATCAAATAAGTCCACACATAATGCAACTCCTTGTCCTTGGAGGACAAGGATGCCACCCCTATATAAATAATAGTGAAAGAGGTGGCAAAAAGGAATAAGTGAGAGACACACACGACGAAAGAAAAGAAAAGAAAGAAAAAGTGTTTCTCTCTCCAAAAGCCCAAGTTGCCGTATCCCTCCTTAAAAGCTTAAGTTATCATAAAAACCCTAATTGATTTCTTTAGAAAGCAAACCAACTATATAGAAGAGTTGGAGCTAGCACTTTGCGATTTCTTGGCTTCCTTTGTAGGTGTTTAAGTTGTATGAATTATCAATACGGGCGGACACTCGATGGCTTTTTTTTTTTTTACAAAGGCTAAATTTGTGCTATAAGAGGAATAAGTGAGAGACACACACGGCGAAAGAAAAGAAAAGAAAAAAAAGTGTTTCTCTCTCCAAAAACCCGAGTTACCGTATCCCTCCTTAAAAGCTTAAGTTATCATAAAAACCCTAATTGATTTCTTTAGAAAGCAAACCAACTATATAGAAGAGTTGGAGCTAGCACTCGCGATTTCTTGGCTTCCTTTATGGGTGTTTAAGCTATATGAATTATCAATACAAGTCGAACACTCGATGACTCTTTTTTTATAAAGGCTAAATTTGCGCTATAAGAGGTAATCTTTTACTCACACTTTTAGTTCATGTATTTATGATTAGTTGATTCAATGGCTTGATCTTAGGAGCCTTAGATGAAAAAAAGTTTTTATTTTATTCCGCACCTCCATAGGATGCATGATCCTTCGAGCTACCTTTTTTATTTGTGCAATTTTTTTTCAACCTTAAAATCTAAAAAGATCATAAGCGAGTAGTTATAGTTTAGATTTATAAGTTAATTTGATTCATTTATGCATAAGATTGAGATATTTATTATCATGCGAACGTTTTCCAATCATCTTTTGCTATAGGCCATCATAAAAAAAAAAAATAGGTGGAAAAAAATTAATATATTTAGTCCAAAAATTAACGAAATGATGAAATTAAGACAAAAACCAAATGTAAAGTGATGAACTTAAGATGAAAAAAGAGTTGAGAAATACGAGAAAGACGAAAGAACAAAAAAAAAAGACCTCTGCAACTATTAATTTTTATTTTTTTATCATCAAAATAGGTGTAAAATGTTAATTTTATCTTAAAATTATTGAATTTTTGGTGAA
The DNA here is from genome assembly GCA_963924115.1 of Dovyalis caffra. Taxonomy (NCBI): domain Eukaryota; kingdom Viridiplantae; phylum Streptophyta; class Magnoliopsida; order Malpighiales; family Salicaceae; genus Dovyalis; species Dovyalis caffra. The sequence goes on from CAWUPB010000071.1 coordinate 1,951,359, forward strand.
TTTTGAATATTTTAACCGCCACTTCCTAATAGAAACTATCAGCATGGACCAACTTGTGAAGCAAAAGGAATCAGCAAAATTTAGAAATTTGGTGACTGGTTTGTTAGTTTCTTTTTTACAGGTTTTGGGACTAATTTGTAGTTATCCAAAGATTATGTAAGAGATGACGACAACAAATCCAAACACATTCGTGGAATTTTTGAACCAAGCATAAATTTCACTTTATAAGAAGACTCTTTCATTGAGTAGTTGTCCCATGAACCCAACTCCTGCCGAGCTGAGCTGAGCTTCTAAAACCAAGCAAAAAGTTTATTCGCAGAGGAGCCGTTCTATTTTATAACATTGCTGTCTGTGAATAACTATAGATGGACAGGTCTGGAGGGATGCATGGCTTTGGTGGTGGTGAAAGAACTCCTCTTCTCAGTCGAGGAGTAAGCTTCCTTTATTTTGTGTTTTCTTTTTCTTTGCCATCTCTAGCTAGTCCATCGTACCCTTTACGCTCATTTTTTTGGGAAATTTTAGGAGTTTTGGTCGATTTTATCTACTTATATTGTTCAACCGCTGACTTTGCTTTGAACCTTTTTCAGATTTAAACTCATCTTCTTGTTTCCTTCTATATAATCTAACAAAAAACAGCATTTGCGTCAATTTCTTCTACTTAACAAGTGCTTGTTGTTTCCGGTTTTATGTTTCACTTGCCTTCTTTAGCTGCCTTGTTTCCAAGAATTTGTTTCCTAACTATTCTTTCTTTCTTTTTTCCCTGATTTCTTACCCTTTATAAAGGGGGAAGAAAGGGGAATAATGATGCATCTGAAAATAATCAGCTCGCGGACCTTGAGCGTGGAGATGCAGTGGCAGTAAGTGCATTTCATGTTAGCTTCTTTAAATTCTTGTCCTAGCGTTTGATTGTTAACATGTTGACTCTATTTATGAAAATTTCAGGCTGCAAATGTGGGATTTGGTCGAGTACTTTCACTTGTAAGTGCGGACGTGGTGTTTCTCATTGGAAGTATACAAATGTTGATCTTGCTAAGCTTTTCTTGTCATGCAGGCAAAGCCTGATACGGGAAAGCTGATTATTGCTACGGTAGCTCTACTGATTGGATCCACATCAAGTATACTGATTGTGCGTATCTTTTGTGATTCTAGATTCTTTGTAGTCTTTCCTGTGGTTTCTCTTGTTTTCAGGCATCGCTGTTTCTTGGGTTTTGATAACGTTTGGATTGTTAATGCTGCAGCCTAAATTTGGTGGGAAGATTATAGACATTGTGTCGGGAGATTTAGAAACGCCTGAACTGAAAGCTGAAGCTTTACGTGCGGTCAACAACACCATACTAGAAATCTTTCTTATTGTCATAGTTGGGTATGACTGTTGTTTTCCTTGGCCTTTTGATTGGTTTACTTTTTAATAGTAAAAGGTTTACCTCACCCTTAAGCTTCCTAGATATACAACCTGCTTAATTCTGATACATTATCATATTCCTCAACAAAAACTGCCATGTGCATATGTACGATGGACTGATATTATCTTAATGCACTGGCAGTCTGGTTCTAATTGTTTCATCTGTTAATTGATGGGATTCATGAAAAGGAATGAAGTTTTAATCAAATTTACTCACATGATGATTTTTGGGGATTTTCAAGGGGTTTATTAATCTTAATTGACTGTTTCTCCATTCAGTTCGGTTTGCACAGCACTCAGGGCTTGGTTGTTTTCTGCCACTAGTGAAAGGGTTGTTGCTCGGTTGAGAAAGAACTTATTTAGTCACCTTATTAACCAGGTAAAAAATTACTACAATTGGAGTTCCTTGTAGTGTTTTCTCTAACTCATTATCCTCTATTGGCTATGAAAGAGCGGGTATACTCTTTTTGCTTTCTCCTCTGTTTCACATGTATTGTATTTGACAATGGTTCGGTGGATTTTGCAGGAGATAGCCTTCTTTGATGTAACTAGAACTGGAGAGCTACTAAGCAGGTTATCTGAAGATACCCAGATCATAAAAAATGCTGCAACCACAAATCTTTCTGAGGCCCTAAGAAATGTGTCAACTGCACTTATCGGTCTTGGCTTCATGTTCGCAACATCCTGGAAGCTGACTTGTAAGCATTTAATCATTGCATTGTTTGTACATGAACTTCATTTTTTCATTAGTCCACAGTGCTCATCATGCCCTTTTTTTATTCATTTACTCCTAGTGTTGGCTTTGGTTGTTGTACCGGCTATTTCTGTCGCTGTACGTCAATTTGGCCGCTTCCTTCGTGAACTTTCTCACAAGACTCAAGCTGCAGCTGCAGCTGCTGCTTCAATTGCTGAGGTATATTTTTGCCATTAAAATTGTGATTGTCGCTACTGAACATAGAAAATTGATGAGGGATGACATAATCCATTGATCAATATTTCATCAAATGATAGTCTGAAGAATTTTCATAAGAATTGAGAACTGCTATATGACGAGTGAGATGGTATAAACACGGTAATATATAGAAGCTTTTTCACTGCTATAGTGCTTTTTCTTATATTTGTTTCTGCTGGTGAACCTACATAATTAAGTCTATGAATCTGATACTGTGATGCAGATGGAATGCACAGCAAGAGGTCAGTTAAATGTTTTTTACTGCAAATGTTGAACATGTAAATTGATGTAAAATTATGCTAAAAGATGATGCATAATGGGAGTAAATGCTAAGATCTTGAAGGAAAATTAGGTCACGTAACTGATATAGAGGAAAGCTTTTAGTATGATAAATTTTGATTTTGATTTTTTTGGTGTGACAATTTGGTATGATTACAATGTGAAGGGTCTACTTGCATCACCGTACTGAAATGCTAAATCTTGAGCAAGGATGATATCCTCTCAATATGTGGTTTTGATGCTATAATTTACATATTATATCTGCATACAGTTGTAAATCACATTTGAACTATATGACATGACTGATGCTTAGGAATCTTTTGGCGCTATACGGACTGTCAGATCTTTTGCACAAGAAGGTTATGAGATTTCACGCTATTCTGATAAAGTTGATGAGACATTAAAGCTTGGACTTAAGCAAGCTGTAAGTTCCCTTGTGTTGTTTGATCTCCGCTTCAACCTCGCCTGAACATAAACAACACACGCCCCATCCAACCTATAAAAGAAATAAAAGAACTCTCTGTCCTTTTTTATGTGGAGCTTTTGATCTAGCTATTGCCTGGTACAGAAAGTGGTTGGACTCTTCTTTGGAGGTCTAAATGCAGCATCAACCCTCTCAGTGATCATAGTAGTGATATATGGAGCTAATTTGACAATTACAGGGTCTATGACCACTGGTGCTCTTACATCCTTCATTCTCTACAGCCTCACAGGTAAATGGACGCAGGATACCATTTTGCACGTGATGAAATTATTACCTAATTTGGGCAATTTATTTTGACGGTATCAAATTATCAATATCAAAATCTCTGGAGTCCAGTTTGATCGACTTGTTGCAACTAATTTCACTTGCAGTTGGCGGCTCCATATCTGGCTTGTCGGGATTGTACACGGTAGCAATGAAAGCTGCGGGTGCCAGCAGGAGGGTTTTCCAGCTTCTTGATCGTGTTTCATCCATGCCAAAGTCAGGAAATAAGTGTCCTTTGGGGTTAGTCATGAGATTCTTGTTCCTCTGTTGTGCCTGTGAATGATTCCATGAGTTAGCCATGCTTTGTTAGTAATTGAGAATAGGACATAAAATATGCAGGACAATATACAATCATGATAGTGCCGATCAGGTTACCATTACTTATCTGTGGAGTCTGGACAAAGGATCACTATGCCTATCCACCATTATTGCTTTCTGTGAAGCAATTAAATATGAATTTATGAATTTCAGGAGTTACCATGCAGTAATTCATCATCTAATCAAATCTTTTCTCTTAGCTCTCCATTCCAGATCATGACTCTAGTTTCTCAGTCATGACCCCCTCCTCTTCATCCTGCCAACCTCTCACCTCCCTCTCTTTTTAGGGGAGGTTGATGTATGAAAAAACAAATATCACAACAAAAATTATATAATCCACGCATCTTGTAACTTGAAAACCAGAAAAAAATCTCTCAAGTGATGATTTATTTTCCTTCTATTCTAGTGAACAAGTTGGGGATGTGGAATTAGATGATGTCTGGTTTGCCTATCCATCCCGCCCCAACCATATGGTTCTCAAGGTAAATTAGCTTCCCTGAACTCCCTATCAGACGTTATTGTGTGTTGATGTCATCCTGATGATAAAACTCAATACATTCTTTCAATTACAGGGAATAACATTGAAATTGCAGCCTGGCTCAAAAGTTGCTCTTGTTGGCCCTAGTGGTGGAGGAAAAGTAATATTTCTGTTTTTTTTTTCCTTTCTTTTTGAAGAAATACACTAAGTTCCTATGCTGCTTCAGTTCATATGCTTAACATTCCAATTGAAGTATTTATAAACTAAGTTTCAGATTTGAGACATAGGGTGGAGTTTCTTACACTTACTATTTTGCCTGTTACAGACCACAATAGCAAACTTGATTGAAAGGTTTTATGACCCAATTAAGGGAAAGATTCTCTTAAATGGGGTTCCTCTGGTAGAAATTTCGCATGAACATCTACACAGAAAGGTGATTTTCATTTTCCCTTTCCATTTCAGAAAAAAAAAAAAAAAAAAAAAAAAAAAACTTTGTTCCTCTCTAACGTAAGATGCTCTTATAAATTTTTGATATGCTTGATTAATTTTGTGTTTCATAGCTTGGTTCTTTTATGGTCTAGAGATTTTCTATCCAAAATAAACTCAGCCCTTCATTGTATTTGTACAGATCAGTATAGTGAGCCAGGAGCCTGTTCTTTTCAACTGCTCTATAGAGGAGAACATAGCCTATGGGTGTGAGGGTAAAGTCAGTAGCTTGGATATAGAAAATGCAGCGGTAAGTTTCTACTCTTTGAAAGTTGTAACCTGCCACACAATCCCTCTACTTAAACATTCAGCTTTAGCCTAATGTAACGGTGATATTGCAGAAAATGGCCAATGCACATGATTTCATATCAAAATTCCCAGATAAATATCAAACTTTCGTAGGAGAACGTGGGGTGAGACTTTCAGGAGGTCAGAAACAGAGAGTAGCAATTGCCAGAGCCCTGCTGATGGACCCCAGAATTCTCCTCCTTGACGAAGCCACTAGTGCTTTGGATGCTGAAAGTGAATATCTAGTGCAGGTCAGTCTACATGTTAGCTTTAGCAGTGTTTTAGATATTAGAAATGAATATTCTTTTCCTAAAACTTGATATCGCATAGAATTTTTACAAGTTTTCTCGTGATGGAATGTTTTTCAGGATGCCATGGATTCTCTGATGAAGGGAAGGACTGTTCTAGTTATAGCCCACAGGCTATCAACAGTTCAAAGTGCAGACACTGTGGCAGTTGTTTCTGATGGTCAGATAGTGGAGAAGGGCAGTCATGAAGAGCTCCTTTGCAAGGATGGGGTCTACACTGCGTTAGTGAAGAGACAACTACAAGGACCAACAACACAAAGTCTAGTTTAAAACCCTTAAATATTTTGTTGGACGATGAACAAAAACAACTAATACAGTCAAGATGTGGACTGTTCAATGAAAAGTAGAAACGCTTCCACGTTTCCTTACACTGACATGCAGAAAGGAGAGAGAAATAAAGAGAGGGTTCATTCGGCCTGTTTTGACCATGGATTTTCGCTTTAATTTATTTATATTGGAGAAAAAAATTTGTTTAAAGCGGTTTCAAGTCATAAAATAATTGAAAAATGTAGAATAGAATCTCAAAACATTTGGAATTTTTTTATTTTGGTTTATATTTGTGTTTTTACTTGTATTAAAATGAGTTTAAAAGTTTTTAAATGAGTCTTTTAACCTTATATCAGTTATTTTAAGGTGCTTTGGAATTAAAAAAAAAAAAACTACGAAAATAAGTTTACAAGGTTGGAAGCTGGTACTTTCAATTTCTGACGATTTTGCATGCGGACAATGCGTTGTCTACAAGCCTAAAGGCACAGGCCTCCCTTGTTTTTCCTTTTTCTTTAGCCATTTTTTTTAAAAAAATTATAATTGAATTTTGTGTGAAAATTATGGATAAACAAATATTATGTTTTTTTGTCTTTTCATAGCCTGACCATATTTTTCAAATTATATTGCCTTTATTAATTAAAATTCATTTATTTATTTTTGTTATATGAAAATTCTCATATAATTAATTTTTTGTTTTTATTTTTTATAAAATTTTATTTGTTAATAAATATGATTTATTTTTCTTTATGTTTTTTATTCCATAATAAAATTTGTAAATATGATTGATTTTCATACAATTTGTCTTAAGAGTTATACAAAACAAAAATATACATACATATACACACACATATATATATATAGTTTTTAAAACAAATAATTAATAATTAAATGTAAAAAGTGAAAAGTGAAAAGTGAAAAAGAAGAAAAAGAAGAAAATTACTCTTCCTGCGAGGCCTCTACAAAAAGACTAAGCATATATGGCATAGCAACAAAAATATTTTTTAACTAATGAAAAAGTATCTTATTTACTTCTTGATAAAATCAAAATTAATTTGTAGTAATTTTTATTTTAGTTTATTGACTTTGGATCTATTAAATATATTTTTTATAAGTATTTTTTAAATATTTTTTATTTTATATTGCAAAATCTAAACTTACTCGGTATATATATATATATATATATATTATCCATCATTACAAAGAATACAAACCATTTACTATTTATTTATTTGATATTCTGAAATTGATTTCTCTTAAATAAAATAATATTTTAAAAAATCACTAAATTACTCAAATAAAGTTTTTATTATAATATAATTGATTATTCTGATGGCCAGATAGTGGAGAAGGGCAGTCATGAAGAGCTCCTTTGCAAGGATGGGGTCTACACTGCGTTAGTGAACAGGCAACTACAAGGACCAACAACACAAAGTCTAGTTTAAAACCCTTAAATATTTTGTTGAACGAATAACAAAAAAAACAACTAATACAATCAAGATGTGGACTGTTCAATGAACAGTAGGAACGCTCTCACGTTTCGTATATTGGCTAGATTGGTACCCACGTTATATTGCGGTCGGACAACCTTTATATACGTAGTGTTAATGATTCGTATGATATATTATGAGTAAAATTTTTATTTTCGATGATTAATGTAAATCGAATATATATATTGAGCGAAATCGCTTAATCTATAAATATAGTTATCAACAAAATATTTAATAATATTAGTATAAAAATTTGTATTTGAATAATTGGAAAGTTTCTTCAAAACATTATGTAACTTATTTTATTTTAAAAAATAAATTTTAGAGTATAAAAAATAAATAATAAAGAATTGGTATTATGTGTGCAAATCTATAGTTAATTTCTAATAAAAATAATATATATATATATATCATACTTAATGATTCGAAGTATATAGAATAAATATAAAAATATACAAAAAAAACCCACCTAAATTGTATGAAATATATTGAAGTCAATAGAGTAAAAAAACTACAACAAAATTGATTTAAAAAAAACTACAACAAAATTGATTCTGATAAATTTTGAATAAATATATATATATAAAATAAAACATTTGATTTTTTTTAAAAAAATTGAGCCAAACTATCTAAACACATACTTTTATCTCTCTCTCTCTCTCTCTCTCTCTCGTGTGTGTGTATATATATAATTAAAATTTATAAATTATAATAATATATTTTTAAAATATAAAACAAAAAATTTTTAAAATTTTATTCCAAAATTTATATATTAAAAAAAATTATCAACAAATAAAGTTGTATCAAAAAATTAATTTGATGAGAATTTTAATAAGAAACAAATAGTTGAAGAAATAAATTTTAAACAATAAGAGTAATATAATAAAATATATATGTTCAAACTAAAATCTTAAAAAATATCATATATATTCTATCATCTTCAAATTGTACTTAAAACTAAAAAAAAATAAAAATTTATTTTCTATATTTTTTGCATCTAATTTCATGATAATATATATATGAAGGAAAAAAAAAAACCAGGCTCGCTAAATTGTATAAAATATATTGAAGTCAATAAATTAAAATAAAAAGCTACGATAAAATTGATTGTAATAAAATCCGAATAAATATATATAAAATAACAAAGAAAACTTATGACTTTTTTGATCGATTATTAATTTTTTAAAAAATTAAGCTAAACTATTTAAAATAGATTATTATATAAAATCAAAATTTATAAATTATAATAATATATTTTAAAAAATAAAACACTCATTTAAAAAGTTTAAAAATAAATTATTATATAAATCATAATAATATATTTTAAAAAGACACCGACGTTCTAAAATTTTATTCTAAAATTCATATATTATAAAACCAAATTTATTAACAAATAAAACTATATCAAAAAATTTATTTGATTAGAATTTTAATAAGAAACAAATAATTGAAGAAATAAAATTTAAACAATAAGAGTAAAAATTTTAAAAAAAGAAAAAGAAAAAAGTAATAGTGAAAATTAAAAAAAGAAAAAAGAAAAAAAAAAACTAAGATTGAGTAGTATAGTGTAAGGGGAAAGTAAATCATCGATCCGTGTGAAAAAAAAATAACGATCGATTCTTAAAAATTTTAACACTCAATCAAATAAAAAAAGAACATAAATTGATGAGGAAAAAAAACATATAATGCATAAGCTAGGGATTAAAATTTTTATTTTAAAATTTTAGAGATAAAAAAAATAATTTTAAAATTTTGAAAAAACCTAAGGGTGAAAATTAAAAAAAAAAATAAACTAAATAATTTTAAAAAATTAAGAAAATAAGTAAGAGTGAAAATTAAAAAAGAAGGGAAAGAAAAACTAAGGTTGAGTAGTATATTAAGGGTTTGAAAAAAAAAAAAAAAAAAACTATTCAACTCGAACAAGTACTACGTGATGGTTACTTGTTTATACTTGTTCATTTGAACAATAAAACCACCTTACATTTTAGTTTATAAGTAATATGCTAGTATTATTGTGATTTTCATGCATTTAATATGCAGAAAGGAGAGAGAAATAAAGAGAGAGTTCATTAGGCCTCTTTTGACCATGGATTTTAGCTTTACTTTATTTATATTGGAGAAAAAATTGTTTATAATGGTTTCAAGTGATAAAATAATTGAAAAATATAGATTAGGATTTGAAAATATTTTGAATTTTTTTATTTTGATTTGGACTTGTGTTTTTACTTGTATTAAAATGACTATAAAAGTTTTTAAACAGTTTTTTAGCCTTATATCAGTTATTTTAAAGTGTTTTGGAATTAAAAAAAAAAAACTATGAAAATAAGTTTAGGAGGTCGGAAGCTGGTACTTTCAATTTCTGACGATTTTGCATGCGGACAATGCATTGTCTACAAGCCTAAAGGCACAGGCCTCCCTTGTTTTTTCCTTTTTTTTTTTTCTTTTTTTTTCTTTTTTTTTTTTTTAATTATAATCGAATTTTCTTTGAAAATTATGGATAAGCAATTATTATGTTTTTTTTTCCATAGATTGAACATATTTTTCAAATTATATTGCCTTTATTATTTAAAAATTCATTTCTTTATTTTGTTATATGGAAATTCTCATCTAATTAATTTTTTATTTTTATTTTTTATAAAATTTTATTTGTTAATAAATATGATTTATTTTTTTTATGTTTTTTATTCCATAATAAAATTTGTAAATATGATTGATTTTCATATAATTTGTTTAAGAATTTTACCCAAAAAAAAAATAGTTTTTAAAATAAATAAATAATAATTAAATGTATAAAGTGAAAGAAGAAGAAAATAATTACTCTTCCTGCGAGGCCTTTACATAAGGACTAAGCATATATTGCATAGCAACAAAAATATTTTTTAACTAACGAAAAATTATCTTATTTACTTCTTGATCTAATCAAAATTTATCAAAATTAATTTGTAGTAATTTTTATTTTAGTTTGTTAACTTTAGATCTATTAAATATATTTCCTATAAGTATGTTTTTTTTAATTTTTTTATTTTATATTGCAAACTCTAAACCTATTCGGTATATATACATATATATGATTTTATTATAAATTAATCATCGATCTATACAAAGAACACAAACCATTTACTATTTATTTATTTGATATTCTGAAATTGATTTCTCTTAAATAATATATATATGATTTTATTAGAAATTAATTATCCATCTATACAAAGAACACAAACCATTTACTATTTATTTATTTCATATTCTGAAATTGATTTATTTTAAATAAAATAATTAAAATAATATTTTTAAAAAATCACTAAATTACTCAAATAAAGTTTTTATACTAATATAATTAATTATTTTATTAATAAATATATAGAAAGCTTGTGTACATATTTTTAAAAATTAATTTTCTCATCAATATTAAATAAAGATAAAATTTATTTTTTTCATTTTTAAATTTTTATACAAATTTTTACATTAATTGTTATTTTATTTTTTCTATATAATCTTATAAAAAAATATTAGGGCATTTTTTATTTAGGATTAAATTTTATCTTTAAATTATTACAAATTTTATTTAAGTCCATGCATAAACATGCAAAAACAAGAACAAATCATATATTTTTTAAGGAGAAAAATTACAACAACAACAATAATAAAAGAAATAACTAAATACAAAATTTTGGTTAAAAAATTATAAAATTTGACAAAAAAATAATTTTACTTTTGATTTGATATATTTTAATAAAATTACATCATAACATGAGCTATTAAACTATAAAAATCTTTTCAAATGATTTTATCTTTATAGCATGAGCAATAAACTAGTTTCTGGTTACAAAATATATATACTAGTTACCAATTACAATATATATATATATATAATGCAACTAATTCGGATTAAAGTGAGGATAACTTGTCATTAAGTCCTTATCATTTCAGATACTACTGACTAGGGAAAACTGAGAGGAGCCGATTTGCCAATATAATCCATGGATGACATCTCATTTTTGCGTATTCGGGCATTTGGATCACCTTTGGAAACTGTAGGCATATCAAGGAGACGAATAGGTAACCGACTCACAAAAAATTATAGAGAAAATGCCCTCACAATCTTAATAGTTAACACAAGAAGACATCAATAAAATATTGCACCCTCAGTTGAGGAGTTGACCTACTGTCTAGCAGAGCGAGCGTGGCTCTTTCACAAAAAGTAGAGGTTAAAAAATGGGCTAGTTTCTGTGATGGCAAGAGGCTAGGAAATTCGCCATTTCCAAACAGTATCGTAACAAGATAATCCATTTCTTGAAATTTACCTTGCTTGTAGCTGTATTTCACTTATCATGGCAATCGTTGCCTGCCCTGTTCACATGTTAAATTTTAATAATCCAATCCTGAGTGAGAAGCGCCAAACTTCCAGTAAATGCTGGTTGAGAGCTGGCAAGAGAGCACTCGCATGCACGAATCTCCCCTGATCGGTTCAAGAATAACTTGAATTTCCTTGCTTCAAAGCTTATAGCAACAAGTGACTGCTCGACAAAGTCTCTCGCCACATCTCCTGCTGAAATGCTTAACCAAAATTCATAAGCAAAACCACTTAGCCAAATGCCATTGGAATCATGAAACAAACCTCCAGAGCAAATGTTACCTTGGTTCCGTTAGCTAGGCCCCTCAAGACAAAAATTTTGTAGGCACTCCAGTCTTTCTCTGTTACTTATTCCAACCAATGAGCTGGAATTCCTTGTATGGTGTCCAGGAAATCAGAAAATTGGATATCAAAAACCAATCCAATAGATTTCGAGAACCATTTTTCTCTAACACAAGGATTTCCACCATGCATCAATAGAAGTATAAAACTGCCTCTCTGCTGAGATTACAAGAAGAACAACCTCACTCAGCTGCATCTTAGGCTTAGCAAATCATGCTCCTCTGCTAAACAAGACCTTCCATGAAGGCCTTCATGTTCTTCACATCTTCTTTCGAGTCAGGATCCTTTTGTTGGTGTTTAAAAAGCTTCCATAATCCCGCTGGATGTTGGCTTTTTACTTGAAAATCTCCTGAAAACCTTCCAAACATTTTTTCGCATTCTGGATATGGCTTGACATACATATTATAGAATCTAAGCCTACTTAGCTTGATTATACCCTTCAATCCTATCTCATCTCCAAGTCCACCTTTTGCACGCAAAAACTCTATCACCTTGTATCTAGGAACAATCTGCTTCTCAAAATTCACGCCCAAATACTCTGGAACATCAACCAAGCAGCCGACATTAAATCTCATAGTGTTCACAAGAAACTCAATCTTCTTCTCAATGTCATCTATATCATATAAAATGACCCTTGGCTCTTTCCACAAAATCTTCAATGCTTCTCTGCGAATCAACCCATGTTTGCATAAGCAGTCAACTCTTAGTTTCACTTCAAACCCAGCTATAAATGCTCCCTCACTAAAGACAGCCAATTTGATCGGTTCTCGACATTTCAAAGACCTAATCAAGTCCAGACACCTTGAAAGTTCACCTACTTCCATACCAAAAACCCGTGGCTCTCTAATTATCTCATTCCTAACCAACTCTTTACTGAAACCCAAATCCTGAAACTCATTAAGCAATGGAATTAGCCTATTTTCGATTCCAAATCCTAAAACCTCAGGAAATGAATTGAAAACCCAGTCAAGGCCATCTCTAGGAATTCCAATTCCCATCAAAAATTGAATTTTCTTATGTATTTCGCTTTCCTTCAAAGCAATCACTCGAGGAAAACCCTCTAAAACCCTCCTTGTAGTACCCTCACTAAACCCTAAACCCTTCAAAAGCTTCAAAGTCTCATTAAACCTATCTGGCTCAATCTGGAATATCTTAGAATGCTCCAAAACACTTTTGATGAGCAATGGAGAAACGCCCAAATCGGCAAGTTCTGAAAAAGCCATTTCCCATTTCTTCAAGAAATCAAAGTTCAAGACCCCGGGGCAGTCATTGATAAGAGAAACGATAGATTTGGGTGGAATCTTGAAAGATGCTAGGAGAATACTAAGGGATTTCTCGATATCATGTAAATTGGAATTCAAGAGAGAGCGATTTCTGGAAAGGAAAGTGTGGAGCTGAGTGGGAGGGAAACCGTACCTTTGAAGGAGAGTGGAGAGGGAAATCTGCTTCCTGTAGAGGGATTGATTTGTGGAAAACAAAAGGGGTTTTGGTGTAAAGGGTGCAGAGAAGTGATGGAGAGGAGTTGTTCGAAGAAATCTACGAGCCATTGATAGCATAAAGGCTCCTCAAGCTCAGTTCTCAAACTCAACTGTTGAGGAAACGAAACTGGTTTGTTGGGTGCAAGGCTGTCCTTGGCAGCTATTTGGTCTTGGTTAACAGTTGCAGAAGTGTTTTTACTTTTTCCTTTATTTTTATTGTATTTTTTATTTGATTTTTTTTTTAATATTTAGTTTCTGTCTTAATCTCTTTTGTTCATCAACTTTTGCACTAACGGTATTAATATATATGTTTTTTAATCTTAATTTCATCGCTCTATTCTATTTTTCATCTTAATTTCATTTTTAATCAAATTTAGATAACTAAATTTTGAAAAATTTAAAAAAGATCGTAAAAAAAAGTAAAAATATATTTGGTGATTCTCTCTAAAAATTGAAAATAGAAAAAAACTAAGAAAATGTAAAGATAAAAATAATTTTTTATCCAAAATATTTTTTATGGAGTTAAATTTGTTTTTATAATAATAAGCAAAGTTTGAGTATAAAAAAATATTTAGAGTGATTTTTTTTTAATGTGAAGAGAGTTTTAATTAAAAATTAAAAATAAAAAATATAAAAATCAAAATAAGATTTATAGTAAACCCTTTTAAGGTATTATAAAATTATAAATATCATTCAAAAGTTTAAAATTTAACTAAAAATATTTTCACCTTTAAAAAAAAATACTATAAATATTTTATTTTATATTTAAAATTTGCTTACTCATAGACATAAATTTAAACCCACAAAAGATATTTTAGATAAACAAAAATATTTTCAATTTTATTTTTTATTTTTTTATTTTTAATTTTCGAGAGTGACTATATATATCTTCACTTTTTTTCCTTTTTTTATTTTCCAAAAATTATTTATTTAAATTTGATAAATAAATAAATAACAAGATTGAGACAAAAAAAAATAATAATAATAAAGGGATGAGATTATGATTAAGGAAAAAAAACAAGTGACGCTAGTAGTGACGAGATAAAGACAAAAATAAAATGTTGAATGATGAACTTAAGATGAAAACAAAAGTAAAATGATACGATAAAGGCATAAGTAAGAGTAGAAAAAGCTTTGCTACCATTAACCCTATTTGGTTTGAATTTCATTTCTTATAGTTATAGGATCAACTTGTTTGTAGCTACCATTCCGTTTCTTTTCATCTTTTAACCTTGTCAATAGTTGCTACCTTACCGATGCTTCGTGTCGATATCAATTATTGAACTCTAGTTGCTTGTGTTTGGAATTGAACACAAAACCTCGAGATCCAAAGAAGATTGGTAATCTTGCCATTACTTGTTGATTTAGGAACTTTAGGAAAAAATGAAAAAGATAAGAATAATATTATTTTTTAAATAAAATTGTTACATTCAAATTTGGTTAGAGCTTGATAGGCTAACAAATTAACTAAAGTTTAATGAAACTTTGGTCACAAAGCCCATGCTATAGGCTATAGGACGCCCAACATTTATGTCCACAACTTAAGCCCATCCGGAAACGAAGCCTAAAAGAGTTAAAAGACATAGAGACTTAACGGAATTACATCATGGACAAAGGATATGGGAAGTCAAGTCATATTTAAAAAGAAATTCCAACAAGAAAGTAACTAATTCGAACGATTGAAGCATAGGCTAGAAATAAGAGGGACGTGTGAACATTGCAATGAATAAGTGAAAATACTAGAAGACATGGAAGATTGCAACCAAAGGCAAACATAGAGCATTACATATCAAGATGGGAAGCTATGAGATGGTGCAATTCAAAAACGTGACTAGTAAAGAACGATGTAGAAAAATGGAAAGGTTATAAACACCAATTACAACCCCACAAATAAAAAACAATAATACTCTTGCAAATTATTAGTATTACCTTTCAAATTGTTTCAACACTTGAAACATAATTGGCAATAGTTTGTAATCGGTAATTATAGGCTATAATCAAGAAGTAGTAATAGTAGGCTGGTAAATCATCTCTAGTTCGATTTTTACTTTCATTGCAACACATATAGATCTCGCCTCTCTATGTTTGAAGTTTAAATTGGTGTATATTCTTAAGTTTCTGTCTATAAGTTTTTTTATATATATATTTCTAAAGTCATTGTCATATATATATATATATATATAACTTTTGATTTAGTACCTATCAATTTCAAGTTTTTGTTTAACTTTGCAATCTATAATTCACGGTTTCTAGTTATTATATTTGCCATACATTTGTGTTATAATCTTACAACCCCAATATCTTGAGCGACCTAAAGCCCCTTTCAAGGGATTCTTAAGTCATTACATCTTAGTATAGGTAGTAGGTGTTTTTCATTTAAGTGTTTAAGTATCTTTATAATCAATAGTAAGATAAACCATGTTTGATAATTTTAACCATCTAATTCAAAGTTTGGAAGATAGATCGCTTTGCATACTTGTCTTCTATCCATCTTATAATCCTTTTATTTCAAAATCCTCTTAATTAACACCAGTAGCAAAAGAATTGACAACCAAAAGAATAATCTCATACATGTAAATCAAAATAAACAAATTACTTGTTTTAAGTGTCATTACATGATATTTACGGAACTTCTAAATTTTTTGGTCTAATGGAAAAGAATTAGGAGGTTTTTAGAGTTGCCACCTAGTATTGAAGGAAAGTAAAAAACCTAAAAAAAAACACTAGATTTAGAGATTTCAAGTAAGGAATTAGTTATGCATTTAGGAAGATAACAATCACCGGAGGCATAATTTCTAAGATAGGGTACCGGGTTTAGTCTAACTCTAAAAATATCTCTTAAAAGGCTATATTTGCCTAATTATTTCTTAACTCTATTTTCCAAGATTATTTTTCACTTGGGTTAAATTGATTTTTTTTTTAATTTTTTATTGTGAAATAGTATTAAATTGACATCATGTCCCGAAATGGAGAGTCTCGTCAATTTAGCATTAGATTCAATTACGTCCCGATATGATCGGTATGTCGAAAAATGACCTAATTAACTATGGATATTTGAGTGACTTACTAGCTAATCATTTCCATTTTGATTTTTTATATAATTTTTATTAGAGGATCAAGATTAATATTAGTCCTTATTTAAATAAGAGGCTTATTAATTCTATTAAATTTTTCAACCTATCCTAAGATGATTTTTTTTAATTATTAATTAAACTTGATATGGGATCATCGTTAGTCCACTAGGACCAAGGAGACTCAACGATCCTACAACTAGCCCGATATTATTCATTTAAAAATAAAAATATGCATGACATAAAAAAATACAAAAATAAATATCAAACGGAATCTAAATTTAGCAAAAACTTTAAAAGAACTTAAAAACACATATATACACATCCGTAACAATTTTGTGCCAAAATTACATCGGGAACATGCCTAAATAATTTAGTTCCAAAACTTCGCTTTTGCCAATAATTAAATAATAGTAGAATAATGAATAAATTGTAAATAAATATCAAATGATGTTAAAAAATTATGAAATTTAAAAAATAAGCTAAGGACAAGCATATGTACAACATATAAAAATTTCAAAAAAAAATATTAACCATGTCAAACAAAAAGAGTCCCAAAAACAATCTACTATGCTAATAGTGCTTGTTACCTATGAACCTTATGCTCGTTCCTTCTTCCAAACCCCGAGATATAAACAAGTTTTTTTTTCTTCCTTCAAACTTCAACTTTCTATTCCTTCCACTAATAAAGAGTTAATGAAAACCTCACCTCTTTTCCTTCTCTATCCAAATAAAAAAAATGATTTCCCCTCTCAATTCCTACTCTCTCTACTTTTTAAGTCACCCAAAATAAAGAGCTTTCTTCCAAATACTAAAAACTAAGCCCCCTCTCTTTTTTCTTTCTTCGATTATATATTCCTCCTCTTTCTAAACCTCACCCTCCATTCCGCTTGAAAAGATCTAGGCCTCTCTTTTTTTGCCAACCAAACTCCCTCTTCTATTTGTCTCTATATTGGGGATATCCTTTTTTAAGCCAATCCACTAAAGACTCTTCCTTACCTAAAGACTCATTCAAAGTCGCCATCACGAGTCCTCCGTAAATGCTACTCGTCATGCACTCTATTTCTACCAAGTCTCCATCCTTAAGCTGTTGTACATTCTACCTCTGTAAAGTCTTATGGATATAGACAACAACTAGTCTATGTACATCTCTATCTCTTTGTAACCATGCAAGTTTATCTTTATGTATAGTTCTATAAATAAAATTCAATACAAACAATATAAATACGGTAGTATTTTATATCAATTCACATCTCTCCTCACTTAAAGACTCATTCGAATTTTTTTTCTTTTTCTATGTCCGTTGCCATCTCTCATAAATGGCTAGCTCTAGTAATATCTCTTCTCATGCTACTTCTTTACCTAAATCCATATCTCCACCTTTCATTAGCCAATTGACCAATGCTCACCATTTTTTCTCTCCGAAATTAACCACCACTAACTTTTTGCTTTGGCATATTCAAATGAAACCTTTTCTCTATGGACAAGGCCTTTTTGGTTTTGTTGATGGCTCACATATATGCCATCCTAAACACATTACCTTTGAAGATGATAGCCTACCCATATCCAATCCTGCTTATCTAGCTTATGTTCAACAAGATCAATTGCTCATGAGCACCCTATTTGCCTTTCTCTTTACTGATGTTACGCCCATGGTAATAAACTAGCTACATCCTATGATGTATGGACTATGCTAAAAACGACACTTGCTTCTCCCTCTAGCACACGTATTATGACTCTTCATTTTGCTTTACAAAAGTTACGCTTGGAGTTGAATGAATTCGTCCCTCAATTTTTTCAGCATGCTAAATCATACAATGATGAACTTATTACTGCTAGTCACCCTCTCCAGCTAATTAATTTTAATTTATATGTCTTCGAGGGCTTATCTAGAGACTTCAAGAATATAATCACCACATTATCTACTAGATATGAACCGGTTACCTTTGTTTATCTTCACTCCTTAGTCATAAATTTTTACATAAAGAATCTGATTTTGCTTTTGCTATCCCTACTTAGAGCCTCCTTGCCAGTCCACCTTCTACCAACTACTCCCAAAGAATAGGCGATAACTTCCTATCCAGTCAAGGCTAAAATTTTTAAGGCGGGGGATGTGAACAATATAACAATAATAATAGATCATCTAACAATTCTAATTTTAGATAACCATGGATTCCATCATAATTAAAAGTTTAATGCCAACTTTGTTTTTCTTGGAATCATTCGGTAGCTCATTACCCTAAAGATATTTCAATCTTCTAATGCTTCAACTAATGTAATAACTTTTCTCCTACTCCACATACTACTTTACACTTTAATTCTTGATGCCCGTATACTTGGAGCCTCACACCATATAACTCATGATTTGGCTAGCCTCGGCACTTATAAGCCATATTAAGGTTACGAACAACTCTAGGTGGGTAATGATGAGTATCTCCTTATCGCAAATATTTGCATAAGCTATATTCATAAACTATCCAAATCTCTTACCTTATTAGATGTTGTACATGTACTAAAACTTACTTTTCCTTTACTTTCCATTAAATGACTTGCGTTTGAGAATAATTTATTATGAAAATTTTATACCTCTAATTTATGTTTGAAGGAACAAGTGCACGAGAAACCAATTCTTTCGGGGTCGAGTGATATGGGTCTTTATATCCTGTCTACTACTTCTTCTCTTTTCAATCCTCAAGCATTTTCTATTCGAGCATCATAAAAAATTTGGCATTCCAAGTTAGTTCATCCTTATAATCGGGTTCTTAGTCTTATTTTAAAAATTCTATTTTAGCAAAAATTTTTAGGTTGTCTAGTCCTTGCTTGTCTTGCCCATTAAGAAGGGTAAATAGGTTGTCTTTAAAGTCATCTACTCATTCTAGTATTGGCATTTTGGATTTGATTTTTAGTGATATATGGGGTCCTTCCTCTAATGCTAGTATTAATGGTCATAAATATTATGTCATATTTGTTGATTATTTTTCAAAATTCATTTGGTACTACCCTCTTCATAAAAAATTAGATGTCTTTAACATATTTATTCTTTTTAAAAACTTATTGAAAGATAATTCAATTGCAAAATTAAATAAGTACAAACAAATTGGGGTTGCGAATTTCGTTGTCTTAATGTATTTTTTAAAAATATTAGGATAGCTCATCTGAATAATGTGTCCACATACACATGAATAACATGTGACTATTGAACGCCGATATAACATATTGTTGAAACTGGTTTAACACTATTAGGGGAAGGTAATGTCCCTCAAACATACTCGGTATTTTGCTTTTGAAACTACTATCTTTTTAATTAATCAAATGCTCTCATTTGTTTTAAACTTTATATCCCCTTATGAAATTATAATGGTTAGAAATCTATTATTCTTTTTTAAGAGTTTTTTAGTGTTTATGCTTTCCATATTTACAACTAGATAATAAATATAAAATGGATTTCGGATAAAATACATGTGTTTTTCTAGGATATAGTCCTTCTCATTTAGGTTATCAATGCTTAGATCTAAAAAAAATTGTTTTTATATATCCCGTCATATTAGATTTATTGAATCTAATTTTTCTTTTTTGACCAAAAATGCTATAAATGTTTTTCTCCCATGCTTAGCTAACTCCATTCCTTGGGCTAGCCTTCCCGTTTAGCTTCTACATTCTCACTCTCCTAAATTTTGTCTAACTCACTTGGCTCGTTTGCCCCATTTTCTTCCACTTACGAGCCAAACTTCCATTACATTACCACATGCATAACATCCCCACCTAGCATTACTTCGAGTCCTGGCCTCCTCCCATAGATCTTTTGAGCAGTAGCTGACCCACGTATGTCCGAGCTCATACATGCCCACCTAATAATCTTACCACTCCAAAAGACCTAAGCCCATAAATAGCTTAATCTCCACTCGAGCTTGCGAGCCCCTCCTAAAATGTCTTTATCCCATCTTTTTTCATAAGATATAAAAATAATCACACCAGTACCTAATCCCAAATTTCTCTCTTCCCCGCCCCAAACCTCGGCTATATCTCCTACCACAAGTCCAAGCAAATCAAGGTAGAACATTAGCTTAAATCTCATTATTGATTTAAGTCGGTATGAGATATCTACCAAACCCACCCACATCCTATGTAATGACCCACCAAGAACACATCCTATGGTCTTGAGATTTATGTCCAAGAAACTACAACCACATGCCTCCTTTGTTGTGTCACGAGTAGGCGATCCTTAAAGCACTCGTTTGTTACTCTAAAGTAAGAAATTTCCTACCTTGAAGGATAGTTATGTTAGTTGAGATCTCTGCACTTCTCAACACATGTGCATGGTCTTTAATCTTTGTTTCTCCATTTTCCGAATGTCATTGATAGCAAGTGGGTATTTAAGACCAAGAAAAGGACGGATGGTTCAATTAAAAGGCATAAAGCCAAATTGGTTGCGAAGGTTTTCACCAACAAGAGGGGTTGATTATGGTGAAACTTTCATCCAAGTGGTTAAACCAACCACCACCATCCATTATTTTTTTATGCTTACAATGTCTTATGGCTGAACAATTAGACAATTAGATGTTTATAATGCCTTACTAAATGGGATGTTTCATGAACTAGTTTACATGTCATAACCTCTTGGCTTTGTGGATACCAATTATCCAAATCATGTCTATCATTTACACGGATCCTTTTATGGTTTAAAATAATCGCCAAGAGCTTGGTTCTCCTATGTACATGACTTATTGTTGAAATTTAGGTTTCTTGGATCTAAAATAAACACCTCCTTATTTATCTTCAACTTCAAATCTTACACTATATTTATTTTGGTTTATGTAGATGATATTCTTATTATAAGAAATGATAACTCATTTATACGGATTATCATTCGACCTTGAACTCCAAATTTGCTATGAGGGATCATGGAAACATTAGTTACTTTTTGGGTATTGAGGTGCTTCTAGTAAAGCATGGTATAGTCCTATCTCATCAAAAATACATCATTGATTTATCGAAGAAACATGGCATAATCCACTTATCGTCCTGTCTCAACTCCCATGCCCATAACTTCTAAGCTAACTTAGGCTTCTCCTACACCCTTTGAAGATGTTACTCTTTATAGGCAGGTGATAAGGGCTCTCCAATATGCTACTCTAACACGACCGAACATTGCTTATACTCGTTAACAAAGTATGTCAATTCATGCATGCTCCTAAAATTGAACATTGGGTTATTGTTAAGCGAGTCCTGCATTACCTTAAATCCATAGTTACCTAGGACTGCACTTTTAGAAATCTAGTTCTCTTAAGCTTTTAGTTTTTTAGATTCGATCGGGCAAGCTCTTTGGATGACAGAAATTTATAGGAGGGGATGCATTATATTTTTGTCTAAATTTGATATCTTGGAGGTCCTTAAAATAGAAGACCATTGCTCAAAGCTCTACTAAGGCTGAGTATAAAGTAGAAGTTGACTTAGTTGCTGAAAATTATGGTTTAAGAGGTTACTCGCATATAATGTGTTTGATGGAATGCATTAGGTGTGATTTGTGGTGCTAGATTGAAAAATTGAGGTTTGGTCACTAGATGAGAATTTTGGCCAAGAGGGAAGATTTAGGTTGTTTGTTTTAATTGGTTTAATTATTGTATCATTAATGATTGGATGTTTAATTAATGGTATGGGTATGAAAAAATTGAGTTACATTAGACAACTTGGAGGTTAGTTTTCCATTAGGCAATTTTTGACCTAATGTGAAGAAAAGAGGAGAAAGGGATAACCTAAAATTTGATGATGCCTATAAGGTTTAGAAGTATGAATTGGCATGAAAAATGATTGATTACATGTTGGAGTTAAATTGTTATGTGGCTTGAATAATTCGGCCATAGTCTTAAAAATTGATGAATTTTTATGTTTATGTGTTTAGTTAATGATTCATGCATACTTTGATGAATTAGAACATGTTTATAGATGAAAACATGTGTGACATGTTCTTGTGATTTGTAAGTATGCATGGTTAAGGTAAAGGAAGGAATTAAAATGAAAGCAAAACAATGAATGGAAAGATATTTAGATGTTTTGTAATGAATGAATGATGTTTATGTTTGATTTGTATTTGGATAGAAATGTTTAATTGATTATTATGATTTAACCATGTATGTGTTTTTCATGGTTAATGATATTTGATTGATGAATATAAATTTATTCATGCTTTAATTCATTTGTACATGTTTTGTTTAAGAGGTTAATTACATTTACATCTATTTATTAAGCATGTTTAATTGAGGAAAAGGTAAATGAATGCATTTCATTCAAATGCATTTGCATATCATAACCATAAAAATGATTTTACTTCATGGTTTTGAGAAAAAAGAAAAGGAAAAAGACATGTTTTCAAACGAAATGGCTAGACACCTTCAAGAGGAAAAGGAAAAGGAAAAGGAAAAGGAAATGATATTATTATGCGGGATATCAACCTCTCGTGAAGAAAATGGAAAGGAAAAGGAAAAGGAAAAGAATTCTTTTCCAAAGGGAAGAATGAGGAAAATATAAGGTTTCTAGTTCTTTTTGTGAGTCTTTTCATAAATTGTATGTTTTAAAAGAGGGCTCGTTATGTATACAATCGACATATATAATTGGCAGAGTGCATCCGAGGAGGAAAATGAATTTCAAAAGGCATGAAAATGGTTTTCGGATGCATCACATACATGCATAATGAGCACTGCATGCATTACAAGGATTACACTTACTAATCAATCCTCACCTAGTTTCTTGTTATGTAGGTAATAAAAAGTTAGAGGATGACCGTTGCAGATGAGAGAATCGATTTGCCATATCGTATGCTTAATAATAAAAAATAAGTGAGGGAACTTTTACCTTTGCTTAACTTATTTTTAGATTTAGAAATGGACATTATATTAAGCAATTTATGGTATGTAATTTATGAATTTTGTGCTTGAGAATTAAATAGTATGCTTATGTCCTTAATTGCTTAGTTTGGTAGCTTAAGAAATTAATTGATTACTTAATCAATTGAATTGGACTTAAGTAAGTAATGGAAATAATTTGAGGTTAAATGGAAGCATTAATTGAATGGATAATTGGTTTAGAAGCTAAAGTTTTAATGTTAAGAAGTATGGAATTAAAATGGCAAGGTAAATTGGTTACAAATATTAACGCATTAAATAGAATTTAATGGTTAATGAATAAATGCATTTAATGGACTAGTTTAATAGGCTAGTTTAAATAAAATTGGAACCAAATTTCCATAAGTTCAAAAAAAAAAAAAAAAATTGAATGGTTAAAACTCTAATTAAAGGTTAAATGAATTTATTAAATGCTTAATTGAATTAATTAAATGGATTTCTAACGAATGAAATTTTTATAAGAATAATGGCATTAAGTCAAGATTTAATGGTTCAATATATATTGATTATTTTCTAATTAAATTGAATATACTATAATTAAATTATTTTTGGAATGCAAATAATGTAAATAATCCTACCATATTTTATATAATAGTTGGAAATTGAATATTTCTATTGTAAATTAAATATGAATTTTTAGAAGGAATTTGGAAAAATTAACACACATGGTACTATTCATTATAATATAAGGTATTTATTTAAATAGTTAAATTGGAATTCAAGAATATGAGTTTTTAACCAAATTATGACATGTAATATTTCTACACATGATGTAGGAATATTAATTGGCATTAGTGGAATTTTTGAAAAATTTTATACCTAAGTTTTAATTAATTTGAAGATATTATTCTTATTTATAAGGGACCTTGTAAGGATATTTGTTGACCAAATTATCACTTTGAATGTAAATCAATGCCGATAATACTTTGGGCCTATTTAGATCCTACGTTGGGGATGTTACATCGATATAATTAATTTCTTATCCTAAATATCTTAATCCATTGTCTTTCTAGGATTTTTTTAGTTTTTAGTTTTTTTTTTTAAGTACCAAGTGATGATTTTAAATCCTTAATTTTTTTTTCTTAGTCATTTGAAGATCTCATGTATCAAATAGCAGTATCCATATTACTTCACAATTAATCTAGATCCAACCATGAACATATAAATGTAGGTCAAATCCAAAATGTCCAATAGGTACCTTAACGATTTGGTTGATAACTTCAATATACATACGCACACACAACGACTCCCTAGTTCACTAATCCTTTTTCTAGATTAGAGTCATCCAATCGGATGCGGTTAAGCAAAGGGTAGGTATTGACATCGCATGGACGTGCATGCTTGGATTTTTTTGTAGCTGTAAAGAGCATCAATTCTTTCTTTTCACTTCGAGGTAACACAACTCATTTGAGCTTTACCTAATTTTGTTGGAAAAAAAAAAATTGAACACCTACTTCCAATAAATCTTCTTTACCACAAAATTAAATTAAGAGTAATCTGTTGAAGTTATATGTTTAGTAAAATAAAAGAGATTAATGTCGGCAGAAATAAATTTCATCCCATTGTTCATAAAGAAAATTCATTATTCTAAACGAAGAATTAAAAAAATGCCCCAGTATTTGAAAAAGACGCAGGAAGATCAAATGATAGGCTAAAAATAAAATAATGTGGTGGTTAGAGAGAAGATTGAGAGGATCAACAAAATTACAAAATCATCCCTTTTTCCAGCGCATTCAGCAAGTCATTCATCTCTCTCTCGACCGACAGGAAGGAAAATATTGTACACGCACTCATGGCCCCCCTCTCTTGCTGTCGGTGGCTATTTATTTATTTAAAAAAAGAAGTTATAATGCATGAGTAAAGCATAAATTAATCATTCCCATTTTGAGAAACGAATGAATTAATCTTTTTGTTTTTAAAAATTAATTTTTTAATCTTTATTTTTTTTTAAATCTACTCGTAATTTACTCATTTTATTAATTTATTTGATTTTTTATTTTAAGAAATAGAAAAAACAAAAAAAAATTGAAAAGATTAATAGAAAAGAAGACATTTTGTAAAAAAAAAAAAATTCAATTAAACATGGTCAACAATGATTAAATAATTAAGTAGTAATTTTTGAAACAAAAGGACTAATTAATTCAATTTTTGAAACTATAGGGACTAATTTATAATTTACTCTACATGGATTACTTGTTTTGAGCTTTTATTTGTTTTTATTCCTACTGACTTTTATATGAGGGGACGAAAACAAATATCCTGGTTTCGTACCAAATATATCTATCGATTTCTTAAAGCTTAAAAGGTATTATACCAAACTTGAAAAACAAGGAATGCGTTTCTTTTCAAGGTCATCAGTTTTATTTTATTACGAAGGAACAACACTCCGTTAGTTGGCCCTATCATTTTCATTTTAGCAAAAAAGAAAGAGACTTTCTTTTTAATTGTTTGGGTAAAAGGAGAAACACTTGGTAACCACTTTTCATTTTAGTACTTACGTAATACATTTTTTTTCTTTTCACTTAATTAATACGTATGTACATGATTTAATTATTGAAAAGTGAAGGAAGGTAATTAAGTACATGAGAGGAATTCACATTACTTTTTAACTTAATTATTATTATTATTATTATTTTTTTGGTAATTCAAGGTGTTCGAGTCAGCTTACGTGCACCGTGACTAATCCTCGAGCCCATTAAACATCCTGCAAGCCGAGGGGCATATAAGGCACCACATGGGTGATAGGCGTATGCAGAGAGAGTTAAATCCGAGATGATCATCAAGGGATAAGCACTCGTTTCGTTATACTACGACATCAAACGCAACTTAATTAATTATTGAACCAGTAGGTGATGGCGACCCTACCCTTATTTAATAAAACAAAATAATTATTGTATGTATATATTTTTTTCACTCTGGCATAACTAAATGATGATTTACCTACTCTTGAATGTAAGATTGTGACATCGCTCCCCACTCCAATTTTTAAATAATTTTAAATTTTCAAATAATTGCAAATTATAAATGCAGAGAAAGGGAAAGACAAAGAAAAGAAAAGGGCTCTCTTCATTTTCGGCAATTTTCTCTTTTTTGGTAAAATAAGCTTGGATTTCTTTAATAAACAACAGTTAGTTCCCTCCATTTCCTTAACCTTGACAGTCAGACTATTAACTGTATCTATCTCTCTCTCTCTCTCTCGCTTTCCCTCTCGGAAATTTTTTTTTTTTTTTATAAGTCCTAGTTGAACTCTCTCAAGAAGGAGAAGAAAAGGGCTCTCTTCTCTTTCCATGTGAAAAAGAAAGGCCGCACCGACTTCCACAGTTGTCTACTTCTCTCTCTGCTTTCATGCAGATCTTGAGCTGAACCAGAAGCATAACCATCACATTTTCAACACAAGTTTTACATCAAGAAATGGAGTCTTCTTCCTTATTACTCACTGGATCTGTTTCCAAGATTACCACTTTTACCATTTTGATTGTTTTCTTGCTTTCTTCCTCAACTTTCACTTCTACAGGTCAGTCTTCGTCTTTTGCTTAATTTTCTTGCTTCTTGAATTGGTTCTTTCTTCTTCTTCTTCTTTTTTTATTCCCTTCTAATTTGGGTTTTGATTATCTAGCTACTTGAGTATTAGTTGTCTCATTTTCAATGTACTTTACTGTTTATAGTAGATAAATGACTGTTAAAATTTGAAAGCCTGCTACTTTGCTCTAAGAAGCATCAATTTGGGTTTCTTTTTATACATTCAACTTAAGATCTTGGACTTTTCTTATGTACACAGACATTGTTAACATATTATCTATGGATTTAGATTGCTCTCTTGCTATCATTTTTCCCTCTGCCTGTACAATTAAAACTTTGATCTACTTTTTATACAATATAATGCTGAGATAGTTAGAATCTTGACCACTGAAGTTTTCATCTTTGCTGGATGTACTTGCAGAAGCTTATGATGCTCTTGATCCAAATGGGAATATAACTATTAAATGGGACGTAATACAGTGGACTCCAGATGGCTATGTGGTAAGTGCTAGCCAGCGCATGATGCAATGCTACATCTAGTGAATTTTTGGATTACTAAATCAAGCATTCCAAAGACTTGCCATTTCCAACCTTATAAAGTTCATCACCTGAATCTTTTTCTCTGAACTTTCTCTTGTTTGTTGTTCACATTTGCAGGCAGTTGTTACAATGTATAACTTCCAGCAATATCGCCACATTCAGTCACCTGGTTGGACTTTGGGGTGGACGTGGGCGAAAAAGGAAGTAATCTGGAGCATGATGGGATCGCAAACCACCGAACAAGGCGATTGTTCAAAATTCAAAGGAAACATACCTCATTGCTGTAAGAAGGATCCAACTGTTGTGGATTTATTGCCAGGAACCCCTTACAACCAGCAGATTGCCAATTGCTGCAAAGGGGGAGTGATCAGCTCCTGGGCACAGGACCCAGCCAATGCAGTGAGCTCCTTTCAAGTTAGTGTGGGTGCCGCTGGAACCACTAACAAAACTGTCAGGGTGCCAAAGAACTTCACCTTGAGAGCACCTGGGCCTGGATATACTTGTGGGCCAGCAAAGATTGTGAAATCAACTAAATTTATATCGGCTGACCAAAGGAGAATCACTCAAGCTTTAAGTAAGTTGTTTTCTCAAGTCTTTTGGACTAGTTTAGAGGCTCATTGCTTTGAATGCATTTTCTGGATTGTGACAACTGATCTAGTACTATGATAATGCCTGTTTGTAGCCTGTCAGACTAATATAGTGTCCAATGATTATCAGGAACATGCCTACAAATCTATAGTTTTGTGTTTGCCTAGTTTCAAAACATCATGTGATACTAGCAGCTCTTTGCCAAAACTTTTCTTGATTGTAGTTGTTCTCCTGAAAGAACCCTGCGTTGTTATATTGAAAATTGAGCTTGAAATGGGCTAGAAGTTGAAGTATGATATGATTACTATGAATCATAACTCTTCTTCATATAGTTAATGCAATTCTCAGTGTGGCAGTACAACATTCTACGTATATCTAACATCGCATGCGATTGCAGTGACCTGGAATGTTACTTGCACTTACTCACAATTCCTGGCTCAAAAGACACCTACCTGTTGTGTTTCTCTCTCCTCCTTTTATAATGACACAATAGTAAGCTGTCCAACTTGTGCTTGTGGCTGTCAAAATAGCACAAAAGGACCGGGGAGTGGAACCTGTGTGCAGTAAGTTTCCTCATTTGTCAGTTTATCATTTACTTAAATTCATGTTTTCTTTCTCTAACTTCCTAACATAGTTCTGCTTTGCTCTTACTTTTTCCGCTGATCTCTTGCTCTAATGTGTTTTTCAGCCCAGACTCTCCACACTTAGCCTCAGTTGTCTCACCTCCAGGAAAATCTGACAATACACCTTTGGTCCAGTGTACCAGCCATATGTGTCCAATTCGAGTCCACTGGCATGTCAAGCTCAATTACAAGGAGTATTGGCGGGTGAAGGTTACAATCACTAATTTCAATTATCGAATGAACTACTCGCTGTGGAATATGGTTGTGCAACACCCCAACTTTGATAACCTAACCAAGATTTTCAGTTTTAATTACAAGCCACTTACTCCTTACGAAGGGCTAAGTGAGTTACCAAAATTTCTCTCTTTCTCCATCATTTTGCTTGTGGAAACCTGTATGGTCCTCTTTTTGTCTTGTGTCTGAGATGTATTTTGCTATATGAATTATGTTTTGCAGATGATACAGCCATGTTATGGGGTCTCAAGTTCTACAATGATTTTCTTTCACAAGCTGGCCCTCTTGGGAATGTTCAGTCAGAGCTACTTTTCCGAAAGGACAAATCAACTTTCACTTTTGATAAGGGGTGGGCTTTCCCTAGGAGGATTTACTTTAATGGTGATAATTGTGTAATGCCACCACCAGATGCCTACCCATGGTTGCCGAATGACAGTTCTCGCCCTGTCATCTCCTTACTACTTCCAGTCATGACATTCTTTGTGTCTATGGCATTCCTGTTTGCCCATTTGTGATGAAATCATGCCTATGCCAATCTTCTGAAGTTATCTGTGGTTCTAACAATCTAGAAATCCCATCTTGTTTGAGTTACAGTACTGGGATTTAAGGGAATCCAGCCAACGGGCTCGAATGAATAAGGTCAGCAAGTTATATGGCAATACAAGTGAATTCAGAGCACCATAACGCCATGTTACTTCCAATGTATGCTCTGCTTTTAGTATGTTAATTGGCAATTAGAAATTTTCTGTCACATTTTTTTTTTATATTGAGAATTAGTGGGTCTTCTGGATGTTTATTTATGTTATACGCTCATCTTTTTGTTTGTAGAATATCAACAGCACATTATATGTTTGTATCATTGTAATAAGGAACTCCACCAAGAATTTACAGTTGATGTATGGATTTTATTCATAGTTTTTTTATTTCCCTTGGAGTCTTTATGCATATTTATTTTCATTGCTACATGCCAAACACGAATGATGTGCTAAAAGTTGGTGGTAATTAAACTTGCTCTGACAGAAAGGAAGAAATGAAATATTTTGATTTGAACACACCAAAAAGATTTCGTTATAACCCTAGTTTGTTCATCCCAAGCTCATTCACTCGCATAAAGAATAGTACATCTGAATGTTCCCACACCTGATTATAACTTCTAGTCCACGGATGAGTGTTAATGATGATATATGTACCTGTTATAAAAAATTGTCTGCCTTTCAAAATCACCATGCGCATGATCAGCTGCAAGAACATCTGAAGTTCATCATTTTCCTCCGTTGGTCACCACAATGACAGTAATATCAAAAGCAAGGAAGCTGCCATCGCTAAGATTGCAGTTGGATTTGCATAGGCAGAATTTGGCAGATATGGATATGTGTCAGGTGGGGGAAGCATGCATTCTTCACCGTTGAAGTAGACCTTCCTTGGAAATGCCCATCCCTGTTTCAGGCTAAAAGTGTTCTTATCCTTCTGAAGAAGCACCTCAGACTGGACATTTCCAAAAGGGCCAGCTTCCATTAGAAGGTCATTGTAGAACTTCATGCCAAAGAACATACCGGTATCATCTGCACAAAATCAGTTACAGGTGAACATTTACTTCATTCTGGGGTTTCATTATCAGAAAAACTTTATTGGCATTTTTGTGTGTGGGCAAGTTTCTGCAACTGCACATGGATGAAAGTAATTTAGTTTTTACGGACTTACTTATGGATTCATATGGTATGAGAGGTTTGTAATCAAAGCTGAAGACTTTAGTGACATTGTTGAGATTTGGATGCTGAACAACAAGAGTCCACTGTGTGTAGTTCAACCGGTAGTTGAAATTAGTTACCGCAACCTTTGCACGCCAGTAGTCTCTATAATTGACCTTCACATGCCAGTGCACTCGAATAGGGCACATATGGTGTGTGCACTGTAGCAATGGTGAATTGTCCTTCTTTGGTGTGTTTATCCCCTTTCTGTGTGCTTGCTTTGAGTTACTCCTGCATTTTTCGAGATCCAGCAGCGAAATTTACATTTCAAATAATTAACATATACCAGCCTTCAATAAGTAGTTTTATTAGCAAGCAGCTGTACTTGTATTGACACAACTATATTAGTTACTGTCATTGTTTAGTTGGAGATAAGAGTAATGTGAAGAAACAAAATCTGAAGTCTTACTTGACACAGCTGTTCTTGTTCTGGCAACCGCAAGCGCAGGTCGGGCAAGGAGTGATTGTTTCGTTGTAGAAAGACGAGAAAGAAACGCAGCAGGTTGGATTTTTGGAGGCTAGAAACTGCGAGTAGGTACAGGTCACATTCCATGTCACTGCATATGGAAGAATGAGACATTATCTTGAGGAACTTGCAACAAACTAAAACGTAAGATGTTGAGAACAAACTTGGAGGAAATAAACTTACTGAGGGCCTGGGTTTTTCGCCTACGGTCAGGTGTCAGGAAGACCGTAGATGGCACTACCTTTGCAGGTCCACAAGTATACCCTGGTCCTGGGCCAAGCAAAGTGAAGTTCCTGGGCAGTTTCACTGTTTTATTTGATGTTCCGCCCTGTCCAATACTCACCTGAAAGGCTGAGATTGAAGCTGTAGGATCTTGACCCCAAGCTGCCAGTACACCGCCCTTACAACAATTGGAGTATTGCTGGTTGTAAGGGACTCCAGGAAGCAGGTCTACAACTGTGGGGGTCTTTTTACAGCAATGTGGTATGTTTCCCTTGAACTTAGAACAGTCTCCTTGCTCTGTGGTTTGAGCCCCCACCATCGACCATATCACTTCTTTCTTAGCCCATGACCACGATAGAGTCCAGCCAGGGCTCATGATGTGCCGGTACAATTGGAAGTTGCTCATGGTTACTGTAGCCTGTGAAAAAAAAAAAAACATCGACTGCTATGCTTACTGCTAGTTAATTAAATTCAACTCCTGATAGAGTTCTTTTCAATTAGTTTTTGTTACGCTTATTAAATGTCTTATTGGTTACTTGAACTCACATATATATATATATATATATATATATGTATATGTATTTATGTATCTTGATCTAAGAAAGAATGAGCTTGCGTGCATCCGGATCTACGAGAAAGTGAGGAAAGGAAATGTTAACAAATGCTCAGGCAATGCCCTTTCATTTTTCTGTAATCAATGAAATGAAGGTGATAGGGAAAGGAAATGGGATCCTGAAGGTGGTGGATTCTCTTGTTTGATTTCTATAGTTGATGGCGGAATAGTGTAGGAGACAAAATCAAAACTTGAAACCTAATTCAGGCTAGGTTTCAAAACACAAGTAAGGCTTATTATTATTCTTCTGGATTTGTTCTCTTTCCTTGATCGAGCCTTTTTGAGAAATTTGTAATAAAATGAGCAGAAGATTATACAGTTATTGGACAAGGGGATTTGGGAAATATGAGAATTAACGAAATTGAAGTGCAGGGAAATTTAGTGCTACTTGAGTTGTGTATTCTGTCAGAAATATATAGATATGCAAAATGTGGTGTATAAGAAAAAGAAAAGAGATGATACTCACCACATAACCGTCTGGTGTCCAAGACATTACGTCCCATTTGATGGTTATGTTTCCATTTGGATCCAATGGGTCGTATGCAGCTACATTAATCATGATAACAAAGCAAGACAGCAAACGAATATAGATTAGAACTCAATGTCATGAAAAAAAACAGTGAAGAAAATCCAGCTTTCAAGTTTGTTATCCTGAGGAAGAAGTCTATATATGGTCTATACCTGCACGAGAAAGAATCATGAAAGCTAGAGCAATCAAGAATATGAATTTCAAGGAGCATTGCCGCAATTGATAACAATCTTTGGCGTACTTATCGAATTCCATGGCGTCAAGGGGTCACCTGACCAGGAGCTCTGCAGCAACGACTTAGAGGGCACAAGAACAGGATGAACTTATCTAACAGCAATATGTTAAGGAAGACTAGTAAAAATGAGAATGAAAGCCTGATGATGTCGCACTCTCACCTACTGGTTGTTAGGCTATTAAGCAGACATTATTTTTTCATCTCTTGATATGCACACCACCTTATTCGTACTATATTTTTCAGCACCTGGTTTCCTGAATCTTGAAGCAAAGCTTCGGTGAGAAAATGATTGAAAAGCTGGCGCGGGAGAGGTTTGAACACAACAGCTCAACGGTTCTTCCCTTCCAAAGTACTACTACTGTTGCCTGTTTGTTCCTGATCAGTCTGACACATGCCACTATTGGACTGCTTTGAAACCAAGTCTTCTCTTCCAGTGACTTTTTACCGATATGTTCTCTCTACTCTCTACCTCTTCTTGACATCAACTTAAATTCACAAGTCCATACCTCCTTCGCTACTTTGGGTCTCTAGTTTTGTCGATTGAGTAAACTCTACTACAGTTGCTTAAAGTAGGCAAAGTTGGCCCATCCATCCAATTCAATGATATTTAATAGGGCCAAGCTGGTACATTGTTACCATCCATTACCAATACCAATGATCAGAATTTCTAATCAGATCGAACATCCCTTAATTGTTCATTGTAGACAAAATAAAGCAGGTGGTCTTCCTCCATTCCAATCCCCTATATATATACATAAAAAACATAACTGTTTGTGGAAAATATATAGTTTGCAAACATTTTCCTATCTGCCTGGGTTCATTGGCCTAGCTAGTAATATTAGCTTCTTTAATCAAGTCGTTAAAATCCAAATCTTTTCAGCTGTTTTCTAAATGTGTAAAACTTATAAGATACAATCTCACTCATCAATAATCTTTCGTGAAGAGATTGCTTGTTTGCTTGTGGTTTAGATATTGAATCCCAGGCTACTGCAGGTGATCAATAGTTCTGCTACTTTGACCCATCTAAAATATAATTAATTTGTAGCCATCAGAAAGTTTACAGTCATGATTGGAGTAGCTAGCTAGGTCTAGGAGTACAGACTACTTTTGCATGAGATATTCTATATATCTTCTTAACCACCATTGAACCTCTTCACATGGAATTTATTTGCAATTGATTAATTCTGAACATGGATGTGTGTCCAATTTGGAAGGTATAAAGATCGCTTAATTTCAAGAGTAGAGCGGATTCAATTGATCTTAAAACAGTTCCTAAATTCTCTATACAATGAATGCCATGTGCATTTCATAGACAACAATCCTGTTGGGGGAAAACAGCACTTTTCAAAGAAATCACTCACACGATAATAATTCTACTTCCCTGAATTGTTATGGTTCAGTGATCACCAAAAGACTAGCAACTCCAGAAGCAAAAATGCAGCAGAAATAAGAGTTGATAATGCAATCACATTTGCTGGTGCAGAGCTTGGTAAATACGGGTAATTGTCAGGAGGGGGCATCATACATTCATCCCCATTGAAGTAGACTTTTCTGGGGAAAGCCCATCCCTGGTTCAATGTGAATGTGTTCTTATCCTTCTGGAGAATCAACTCTGTCTGGATATTTCCATCTGGCCCGGCTTCCATTAAGATATCATTGAAGAACTTCATACCATAAAACATTCCAGAGTCATCTGCATAATCATTATACGTACAGAAATACTCAGCCTAAATTCAACAAATACCAAGTAATTAAAGATTGCCCATAAGTACAAAGAATTGCTAGCTTTTTCACACTAAAATGATTTGCATTATATGACAAAGCAAATTCCCTGGCTAACAATTTGTAGCTTTGAAAAAGCTTTTCAAAAATTGTTCTTCAAGCGTTATTATGGACTACTTACTTGTGGATGTATATGGCAAGAGTGGCTTGTAGGAAAAGCTAAAAACTTGAGTGATATTGTTGAGATTTGGATGCTGAGCAACAAGCGTCCACTGTGTATAATTCAGGCGATAGTTGAAATTGGTGATGGAAATTTTCACTCGCCAATATTCCTTGTAGTTCAACTTCACATGCCAATGCACGCGGATAGGGCAATTGTGCTGCGTGCACTGCAGTAATGGGGTGTTGTCTTTCGTTGGTGTGTTTAGTCCTACAACGCTCCGAATCTTCGAATCACTCCTGCATTATGCTTATGCTTTTTAAATTTAAGGGAGTGAGACTTATTAATATATGTAAATGTTAATGCTTGTTTTTTTAAATTAACTAGCTAGTGGTTGCAGGCATACAGTTTGTAATTGCTAGGTGTGTAGAGTCAAAACTATGTAGCAGATTCTGAAGCATCCGCATAGAAATATGTACAAACATAGTTTTAAATCGCTGACGATTGAAAAAACGATCGTGGTCACCATCACTGATCGCGGCTTACTATAATACTAAAATATCGGTAACGAAATGCTCCGAAATCGTTACATAACGGCTGTTATATAATGTAACAGCCGCTATTTAAAACTACGTGTACAAAGATACAGTATAATGTGCACTACTATAGTAATTGTCAGATGAAATGTAAATGTGACTCAGCAATGCATGCGGCTTGTTTGTGTATTGACGATTCGAAAGAGGCTTACGCAACACAACTGTTGTTTTTCTGGCATCCACAAGCACAGGTTCGACAAGGAGTGATGGTAGAGTTGTAAAAAGATGACATCGATACGCAACAGGTTGGATTCTTAGACGCCAACATTTGGGAGTATGTGCATGTCACATTCCAAGTCACTGCAAATAACAAACAAAGGATTAAAAAAGATGGTAATTCTGAAAGCTACTATAATTGCTTTGGGGTTTAGGCAATTGCAATCTCTTTTTGATTTCTTCAAGGTATTTTGTTAATAAAATGTAATACTGCAGTAACTAATTGAGATTTGACAGCTTAAATTGATCATCAACCACCATATCATTATTAGCAATTACGATTTTTCTGGTTTCTAGAGAAAATAGTCCCTATCGAGAAGTGGACTTACTCATTGCTTGAGTTTTTCGACGGCCATCAGAAGTGAGAAAAACCGTGGATGGAACAATTTTCGCTTGGCTGCAAGTGTAGCCTAGTCCTGGACCAAGCAAAGTGAAGTTCTTCGGCAATCTCACCGTTTTATTGGTAGCACCTGAACGTCCTACGCTCAACTGAAAGGAAGAAACTGCGGCTGAAGGGTCTTGTCCCCAAGATGATACCACACCGCCTTTGCAGCAATTGGCAATTTGTTGGTTGTAAGGTACTCCAGGAAGCAAGTCAACAACTGTAGGGTTCCTCTTACAACAGTGTGGGATGTTCGTTCTGAACTTGGAACAGTCTCCTTGCTCAGTGGCTTGAGCTCCCACCATCGACCAGATGACTTCTTTCTTAGCCCATGTCCATCCCACGGTCCAGCCAGGATTCATGATGTGACGATACATTTGGAAGTTGGTCATTGTCACCACTGCCTGAAACGTCAAACAAGTAACTTTAAGTCTTCTGAAACATTTATATCCGTGCAACCAATGATCGATGTTCAGAATTGCCTAATCTGCAGCTCTTTTAATGTCCCATTTGAGTAACGTTAATGAAATATAGTAACTTACCACATAACCATCTGGAGTCCATGACATAACGTCCCATTTGAGTGTTATGTTCCCAGTTGGGTCCAAATAGTCATATGCCTCTGAAATTGTAAATCACAGTTCAAAAGAAACAGGAAGTTAGTAGGTAAGTACATGAGAACATGAAAGGAGTTGAAAACCTTGAGCAGAGACTATAGTTTTAGTACCTGCATGGGCGAATATGAGAAAAAAGACAACAGCTGAGAAAAACGAATAAGAAAATCTATCAAAAATATCCATGCTCAAGTTCTCCAGTACACGAGCATGAGGCCTTTAGTTTTCGCAAAAGATACGAATTAAGGGAAAGGAAAGGGAAAGGGAACAGGCATCAAGCTAATGAAGGCTTGAACCAGTTCATTGTCATGAATAATTATTTATAGCAGATTCACAACCAGCCAGCTTCATTTGTCGCAAGTTCATGTCAATTTCTTTCAAAGTTTACTTCTTTGTACATGTGTGTAAAGTGTCCTTTCATGTCTGTTAAAGCAAATCATTGTTTATGGATTGACCAAACCTCTTCTGATCGATGTAACCTTACCTACCAGTGGACATTCCAGACCTGAAATTACATAGATAACACCGGTTCATAGCTCAGACGGTCAAGTGAGGATGGATGCAGGGCAAAGGACATTGTTGTCCATGAATGATCAGGAGAAGCATTCAAAACTACAAGCAAATAAGACGAATTATTTTTTATTTTTTTAAATAAAAAATTAGCCGCCTAAGTCCTTATCTATGATTTCCATTCTTTCTTTATTGAAATTTCTGTTTCTTTAGTTTGGTTTGTAAGAGGGAGGGGAGGGCCTGGAGATTTTGGTAGGAGCTGGAATTAAGTAGTAGTCAACTGATCCCTTTGTGAGAATGACTTGTTAACAGTTCTCTCATCCCACATTACTTCAACAGGTGATGAATATTCTAATCTTGTTTGTTTATTTAGCTTGCAATTCCTTCAACGGAGAAGCTTTCAGAACTACAATAACTAAATAAATATATTTGCACGTGATACGCGGTTTATCACCAGTTGTGCGAAGTAATAATAAGGAAGAAGTCAAGCCGTAGCCTCATATAATTAAATTATTATTAGTCCAGATAATTAGAGCTTTCATCCAATAACGAAGGACTAACTAACTATATTATTTATGTATTTGTGAACGAATGAATTTATTCATGGAAGAGACTTTAATTTTTCTAACTAAATATAATTCTCTGGTAGTTCAATTATATACGGAACATCTGATGATCATACTTCCCATCTAACGCACTTGAAAACAAAAGCTTAATAAAATGTATAACCTAAAAGATGCATGGAGCATGAATAGAATCAACAATGATGATTCTAGTCCAGCTAGCAGGATCACAAAAACAGATCCATAGTTGCAATCATTCTGATACAGCTTGGTAATACTCCCATGTACCACCTAAATAGATTGATAATATTACATGATATTGCTTATATTCAGAGTGCAATGAATGCAAGCGAATAAGCCTCTTTTCTTAACATTTGCAAAATATTAGCAAAATGGGTATTTTATATGGGATCTTTAATAAATAAAAAATAATAGGTCCAAATTAAATAAAACTTACGAATAATTTTTTCTTTTTTAAAAAAATTCAATTAACATCTATTAATATTCCTATATCATGTGTAGAAATATTAAATGTCATAATTTGACCAAAAACTCATATTCTTGGATTCCAATTTATCATTTAAATACATACCTTATATTATTTTGAATAGTACCATGTATATTGTTTTGCTCAAATTCCTTCTAACAATTCATATTTAATTTAAATTAGTAATAATCAATTTTCAAATATTCCATAAAATAAAGTAGGATTTTTCTACATTATTTTCACTTCAAAAATAATTTAATTACAATATATTTAATTTAATTTGAAATTAATCAATGCATACTAAACCATTATTGTTAATTAGAGCTTTAAGCCAATAATGAAGGACTAACTAACTATATAA
The DNA here is from genome assembly GCA_963924115.1 of Dovyalis caffra. Taxonomy (NCBI): domain Eukaryota; kingdom Viridiplantae; phylum Streptophyta; class Magnoliopsida; order Malpighiales; family Salicaceae; genus Dovyalis; species Dovyalis caffra. Next base: position 1,989,441 of record CAWUPB010000071.1, read on the forward strand.
TTTATGTATTTGTGAACGAATGAATTTATTGATGGAAGAGACTTAAACTTTTCTAACTAAATATAATTCTCTGGTAATTCAATTATATATGGAACATCAGATGATCATACTTCCCATCTAACTCACTTGAAACCAAAAGCTTAATAGAATGTATAACTTAAAAGATGCATGGAGCATGAATAGAATCAATAATAATGATCCTAGTCCAGCTAGCAGGATGACAAGAACGGATCTATAGTTGCAATAATTCTGACACAGGTTCATAATACCACGCTTTAAGAGCTAAATAGGCCAATAATATTACCGACGTTGACTTATTTTCAGATAATAATGAATGCAAGCCAATAAGCCTCTTTTCTTAACATTTGCAAAATACTAGTAAAATGGGTATTTTATATGGGATCCTTAATAAATAAGAAATAATAGGTCCAAATTAAATAAAACTTACGAATAATTTTTTCTTTTTTAAAAAAATTCAACTAACATCAATTAATATTCCTATATCATGTGTAGAAATATTAAATGTCATAATTTGACCAAAAACTCATATTCTTGGATTCCAATTTACCATTTAAATACAATACCTTATATTATTTTGAATAGTACCATGTATATTATTTTGCTCAAATTCATTCTAAAAATTCATATTTAATTTAAATTAGTAATAATCAATTTTCAAATATTCTATAAAATAAAGTTGGATTATTCTACATTATTTTCACTTCAAAAATAATTCAATTATAATCTATTTAATTTAATTTGAAAATAATCAATGCATACTAAACCATTAAATCTTGATTTAATGGTATTATTTCTATTAAAATTCCATAGGCTAGAAATTCAATCAATTAATTCAATTAAAAACTTAATAAATTTATTTAAACCTTTAATGAGAGTTTTGATTATTCAAAACATTTTTTAGACTCATGGAACTTTGGTTCTAAATTTATTTAAACTAGCCCATTAAACAAGTCCAATAAATACATTTATTCATTAATAATTTAATTACATTTAATACCTTAACCTTGGTAACCATTTTTACCTTACTATTTTAATTCTATACTTTTTACTATTAATTTTTTAACGATTAATTTACGTAACCACCTAATTAGCACCTCCATTTTTACCCTTAATTAATTCCTTACCTTAACTTATTAACTCATTTAGACCATTCTAATTAGTTAAGTGACCAATTAATTTCTCAAGTTATATAGTTAGCCAATACTTAACATAATAATATTATGGCTCAATGTTTCAGAAAATCACGAACTATATATTTTTTTTAATGATTTTAGCTCATTCTTTAAAAATTATATAAAAAGGTCACAAATTAAGCATCCGATAATAATACTAACACCAATCTTATTTTTTGACTAAAATTTTGATCGGTGCTAACATGGTAGTCCACCTAAGTATGACACATGGACTTTAACAAGTCATGTAGGATCCACGTAAGCAGTGATGAGGAAAATCAATTACATGGATCCTACATGGCATGCTAAAGCATACGTGTCATGCTTACGTGGATCATACATGGCTTGCTAAAGTCCATGTGTCATGCTTCATCACCTTCCATGTCGGCATTGGTCGAATTTTGATCGAAAAATTAGATCGATGCTAGTATTGTTATCGAATACTTAGTTAGTGACCTTTCTATATAATTTTTAAAGAACAAGCTAAAATCATTAAAACGTGTATAGTTCGTGATTTTCTAGAACATTAAGCCTAATATCATTAAACATCCAAACCATATTATTAATTATTCATAGTTACAAACCCAAAATTTTCCTAATCTAACATCAATATACATGTCCAAAAATTAAGTTAAGTAAGGGTAAGTTTCCTTATACATTTTACAAACTAAGCACATAAATGGCAAGTCGATGAAGCTTTTCGACGACGATCCTCATTTATCTTCCTTTTCGCCTATACCATAAGAAACAAAGGTAAGTGATACTTAGTAAGTGTAATCCATGCAATACATGTAATGCATGCGATGCATTTAAAAATATTTTTCATGCCTTTCAAAATTCATTTTCTTTATCGAACGCATCCCGTCGATTATTAATATAATCAACCTCCTTTTAAAACATGCAATTTGTGAAAAATCACAAAAATCACTAGACACCTTCCCTTTTTCTCATTCTTTCCTTCGGAAAGAACAATATAAATGGCATTCCTCATTTTTCCCTTTTAGAAAGAATCCTTTTCCTTTTTCTCACGAGAGGTTGATCACTCCTTCCGCATAATAATTTCATTTCCTTTTCCCCTCGAAGGTGTCTAGCCATTTTCTCTTGAAAACATGTCCTTTTTCTTTTTTACTTTTCATAAAAATTATGAAGTAAAATACTTTTCATGGTCGGGATATGCAAATGAATTTGAATGAAATGCATTCCTTTCCCTTTTTCTCAATCACAATCATGAATATAAATCCTCTCAAGATTATGATATGCAAATGCATTTAATTAAAATTCAATGCATCAATACAAACCTCAAGTACGTGTAATACAAATAATCAAACAAGTACATATTCCACATAAATCAAATATGCATACAAAACATGAAGGAACATCAAATAAGAACAATGTCACATTCAACCTCTTTGCTGAATTGATTAAGCAACATAAATAATCCTTTTTTAACATGAGAGTAACCATTTTTCATTCCATTTCATAACTTTAATTCTCAAAATTATCATTAACTTCAAAGTAACCTTCCTTTCCCTTATTTCATTCATTTGGCCGAACACATGGCCAATGGAATATTAACTTCCATTTCTTCATTTTAACTCAAATTTTCTCATCTATATCATCGATTAAATATTTAATAATAAAATATACTTGAATTAGATCAATCAAAACAATCCATCTAAAGCTTTCCTCTTGGCTAAAATATTCAAACTAATGAGCAAATCTGAATTTTTCTATCCGAACACCATAAACACACCTATATCATTTCATCAAACACTTTGTATATATTAAGCCCTTTAAACATAAATTTCTTCATGTTTTAAGATATCAAATCACATTGTTCTAAGAATAAGGACATCATCAAAGCTCATATGTTCATTCCAATTAACCAATCAAACATATCAATTTCAACATCACTAACACAAATATAACACTTAACACACTCAATTCCAACATTATAACAATAACTTTAATGATTGATCTATTAAACCATAAACAATAAAACTTCAATTTAAGATCTAATACACATAAAAAAAAAACTAGTTTTTTATGATGTTTACCTCACTTAAAGCTTGATCCATTCCTCTCTTTTTTACTTTGAATTTCTTACTCTTTCTTTCTCCCTAAAGTTTCGACCTAAGCGAGAATTTTTCCTCCTTTGATCGATCCCCTAATATGGTTCCGAGGAGATTTTAGAATGTTGCTAGGGTGGCTAAGGTGGTTTGGAGTGTTGGCTTAGTGAATTTCCTCTTGGTTCCACTTGATTCACCTTAGTGTAACCTTGAATTTTACAAGTTTCTAACCTCTTTTCCATATTCTTCTCCCCCATTCATAGACAAGGTTTTCCCTTAATATTAAGCCAAGTGTATGACACTTGGTTTGATCTTAAACTATGACAATTAATGACTTCTCTAGATTTTTCTTCTTCTTTATCTTTTCTTCTCTTCTCTTTGTCCTTGATTTTTATTTAGATATTTTTCTCTTCTTTCTTCCTCTCGTATACCGACCTAACCATCCCACTTTTCTCTCCAATTTTCTAGATTACTCTTACTAGAATTAGCCTCCCAAACACAATTAATTAATCCCCTAAATTACCATAATTTAACACTTTAGTCCCTAAACTTTAATTCTTACAATTGGCCTCTCTAATTTTAGTCCAAAACTTCACATGTTTCTTAATCTAGTCCTCATCCTAGGCCTTTTCCAAGAGTAATTAAAGTTCATAAAGTTTCTTAATTATTTCAATTAAGTACGTAAACTTTTAATTATTATAATTATGTCAATAGGTTTTGCAATCACATCCCCAAAGCATAACCATAACAAATAATAGTGCTAATCTCTAATTCAACCCTTACTCATTCCATTAATCTTCCATTATAATCATACTTGTATTTATTTTATTCTTAATTCAAGTATAAACTTCCATTCCTCACATTTAATAAATATTCTTTGATTAATTAAATAAAATATTATTACAATATATTTACATTTAAAGAGGATTTTAGGTTATGGATATTATATTCTCCCTTATGTAACACCCCTATCCTAGGACCTAGATACGTTAAGAGTATTACCGACGTTGACTTACATTCGAAGTGCATTGAATGCAAGTCAATAAGCCTCTTTTTCTAACACTTAAATTTGTAGCAATTAGTGAGTCTTGATCATTCAATTTTTTTTTTTAATACATATGGAACTTTGGTTCCAAATTTATTTAAAGTAATCCATTAAATTCATTTATTCATTAACCATTAAATTTCATTTAATGCCTTAACCCCCGTAACCATGTTTACCTTACCATTTTAATTCCTCACTTTTTACCATTAAATCCTTAGTTAATAAACCAAATAATCATTTAGTTAATGCCTCTATTTAGCCTTTAATTAATTCTTTTTCTTGGTCTATTAACTCATTTAAACCAATCCAATTCACCAAGTAACCAATTTATTAATCAAGTTACCTAGTTAAATAATACATAACATAATGATAATATTAAACATCTAACCATATTGTTCATTATTACAAGCCAAAATTGCTTAACCTAACATCAATATACATGTCCAAAAATTAAGTTGAGCAAGGGCAAGTTTCCTCATACATTTTACAATCTAAGCACAAAAATGGCAAGTCGATGAAGCTTCCCAATGGTGGTCCTCATTTGTCTTTCTTTTCACTTGTACCATAAGAAACTAGGTGAGCATTGCTTAGTAAGTGTAATTCACGCAATGCATATAATGAAAATAATATATTTTAAAATTATTTTCATGCCTTTCAAAATTCATTTTCCTCCTCGGGCATACTCTATCAATTGTGTATACAATCGACCCTCTTTTAAAATATGAAATTTGTGAAAAATCATGAAAAGCACTTGACATCTTCCTTTCTTTTTGGAAAGAACAATATAAATGATATTCCTCATCCTTCTCTTTCAAAAATAATCCTTTTCCTTTTTATTTTCCTTTTCCTCATGAGATGTTGATCACTCATCCCACATAAAATTGCCATTTCTTTTTTCTTTTCCTCTTGAAAGAGTCTAGCCATTTTCTCTTGAAAACATGTCCTTTTCCTTTTTCATTAAAACTATAAAGTAAAATCCTTTTCATGGTCATGATATGCAAATGCATTTGAATGAAATGCATTTCTTTACTTTTTCCTCAATCAAGCATGCTTAACATACTAAAGTAAATATAAATAAATTTTCATTCATAACATGCACTAATTAAAATAAACCATGCACATTCACAATCAAAGAAAATGTAACATAAACAATGAATCAATTACTTATTCTAAACTAGCAAAATAGGCATAAAAAATTGGATGGACCATAAACATCAACAATTCCTTAAAAGCACATTATGGTCGAATCATTCAAGCAATTCAGCTAAAATATTTTCAACATATAATTAACCATTTTTCATGCCATTTCATCCTTTTAAATCTTAAAAAAATAATCAAACTTCAAGTTAACCTTTTCCCTTTTTTCCTTACATTTGATCGAAACTAGCTTAATGGTAAACTATTACTTATTTATCCATTTTAACTTTATTTTTCATATCTTTTTCATCAATTAAACATTTTTTTTAAACAAGGATAGTATCAGAAATATATTGATAGAAACGTGAAAAATTACAATGGGTCACAAACCAACCTAGCCCAATAGATTGAAAGGACCAAAAAGCCTAAACCCACGAAAGGAAATTACAAGAAAGTTTTTTGAAAGCGAAGTTACTTGGAAAGTTTTCTAAAAATAGGTTATAGGGAAGTTTTACGTACTAAGATTACGGGAATGTTTCCTAAATAATGGAAACATAACTGAAAAGGGATTAACTAAAAGAACATAGCTTTGTAAAGAACAAATACAAGAGATGTGAGATCCGAACCAAGCAACAATTATGCTTATTAATCCGATCAAAATTTATACAGCCCATTTTGATCATTAAATAGAGCTAATCTACCAGCGATGGGTAACCGTTAAGAGAAGAAAATAACCTTACTTGGAACTATGGATGAAAGCCCAATCCATAAGCCTATCTGCCACCATATTTCCCTCCCTATACACGTGATGTAATACTGTGTGTGTTGGAAGGTTTGCCTAGCATTCTCGAATGATGTATGTTAGTTGCCATGGACAAGAGTTAGTACAAGATAATCCTCGCTATCATCAATACGGAATCGGTCTCTATAATATCAATCTGTATCTTATAAGCAATACTGATTTTGATGCCTTCAAAAGAGCCAATGCTTCCTCTTTTGAGTTTATTCCCGGACCAAAGAGAAGAGAGAAGACCATGACTAACCTACCATATTCATCACGAGATGATACCCCAACTATAAATTTTATTCTTATTGATGTAAGTGCCTAAGACCTAACCTTGTTTGGATGGTTTGACTTATTGTAATATTGAATTCTTTATTTTATTAATAAAAGAAGTCTTTCTATTAATTCTTGTCATTTATATTTTGATAGAATTAGATAGAAGTCCATATGATATGTATTGCATTAATGGTTGATTAAAAGATGTGTGACAAACATTAATGCACTTAAATAATATCGTTAAATGTCTCAAGTTGTAACATTATCAAGAATGAAAATTGACTATATGTAATAAGACTTATTAGTGTTATGATCATGCTATAAGATAACGAGTAGGAGATCTCACACCTATTGTCATGGTGATGTCAAAGCAAGTATTTAGGTGATTAATGTTAGAGAACATATCACTAGATGTGACTTGTCATGAGAATATATTTGGTTTAGTCTATGAGAATCTCATACGAGATAGGTATAAATGATCCTTTGACTTGAAATCATCATAGTTATCTCATTAAAGGATTTATGTACTTTAACACTCGTTTCGATGGGCTCCGTCAAGAGTCTGTATATGGGTGATTCGTTGGGCGCATTAGGAATCTAATAGAGATAAATGGATGACTAAGATAGGACATGATATTCTTTGTATAATAAAGTTATCAAATTACACTTTGATAAATGTCTACTCAAGAAATATATGATCATAGTGAGAGTATAACAATAGAGCATAGTTGGTTTACTCTAGAGCTAAGACATTTAGGAATTAAAGAGAACTTATGTGATTATAATTGAACAAACTATAAACTAAGTTTGAGATCACATTATGATAAATTGATATGACGGTTGAATTGTATGGTAATCATACTCGTGAAAGGTAATTATAAGTTAATTAATCTTTCTAAAGAATTGGGTAGTCATGATACCTTGCTAAAGGCTAATCTTGATTTATGTATTAATAGATAAAAGAGACATCCTTTATTATTGATACATTGCCAATATATCTACGAGCTTATCGAGTCACATGTAATGTGTGTGTATGTGTGTTTGCATGTTTTAATTTGATTATAAAATTATTTTTTGATCGTAAAATAAATGCATTTTATCTTTTTTATTGTAATATAGATGTTTTATAGTTGTTGTGTTTTAGTAACTAATTAATATGATAATGTGTAGGTTATACCTCGTTGTAGTGGAGTTTTTACATGCGAGTGGCCTATATCATACGGTGAGGGTCATGGTTTAGACACTAATGATGGTAGTAATCGTGGATATAGGCATAGTCTAGCTTCCATTCCAAGTTGGATGCCCCTCCCTCCATCAACATTTCTCCATACCACCTTCCGTAGTCTTAGTGTCAAATCCATCATCGTTTGACATGTCTAAACCTGAGCCCTATCAATATAGACCTCCATGTCCTAACACTTCGACCCTTCGTCATCATTAGGGCCTTTGTCCCAACAGGACGACCGTCGGCTTCTCACATATGTCTCATCATCATACGTCCCTTTTGGTTTATTTTCTACGCCTACTTATTCTACTTATGATACCCGCACTTTGATTACTCTCATTAATGGAAAGAAGTATGTTATGCCTACTTTTAAAAATATTTTTATGTATTATTATATTTATGCATTCATTTAATCATTAATTATGTTGTTTGATAGCTTATAGCCATCCGATATGTGCTTTTTTTTTTATCTATAAGATATTCCATGAGCATGTTGACCTATTTGAAATGACATGAAAGTTAATTATTGAGCAAACTAAAGAGTCTATTGGGAGTGAGTTTAAGATAATTTGTAGTTTAAGTTATTATGTGATAATATATTTAAATTAAGAAACATTAATATTCATTTAAATATACTAGTAAATATTATTAACATTCTTATAGAAGTCTTTTATGTGGGATCGAGAGCTCGATTGAAGAATTAGGAAAGCATGACAAAGTCTCAAATGGAAGCGATATTTAGACTTCCTTGACCATGTAAAGAGACACCTCAAACTAATATATATCTCATAAGAGATATGAGAAGTATAATAGAAAGAATGAGCAAAATCTAAGTCTCGTGCTCAATTAGAGCGAAGCGATCCGAAATCGCATGAATGAGATGTATGGCATTGGGGCTAGCCCATCTAGACATACGGAGGGTTCGATCACCCACAAGAAGCATGCAATACACATAGTAAATCCTACACACACACATATATACATACATACATACATACATACATACATGTGTGTATGTGTGTACATAAATACATGTATATATGTATCTAGATACATGTGTGTATGTGTGTGTGTGTGTGTGTGTGTGTGTAATCATTTATTTACAATTAATATACATTTAAGTATATTTTTTTTAACATAAGAAGTTGGGTTATGAACCCGATACTCACGACATGTTCTTAAAGACTCACAAGAAAAAGATTGATGATAATACGTATTCATCAATCGACGACCAAAAAATCTCAAGGCAAGTAACTTATAAGGTTATTTCATATGTATGTTAGTTTTATATAAATTCTTGAGATTACTATTTAATATTAAAATTTTTATAATTATGTAAGACACAGATCAATAAAATATTTGAGGAAGAGGTTGCTAGCCGAGAAACGAAGGGTACTTCATCACCCGACATCGACATGAACGAGATATTTAAGAGTCTTTGTTGGAGGAAGAGATAGTAAGAGGAAGAGAATTTATGAACTCAAGTCGTACATATCTTATTATTACTCTAATCTTAGTTCATCCTTTAGTTTAACCACATCACGGGTCCATATCGATGAGCGAACTTCAATAGGAAATGGAGGCTAAGAATACTAGACATGAAGAAGAGATCAAGGACTTCAAGGGTATTGTTACATCCCTCCTAGAAAGTCAAAAGCAATTGGAGCAACATAATTAGAAGTAGTATGCGATAATGTAGTAGATGCTATTGAATATGAAAAAAGGTAATATACCAATCATTCCTTTGATCGACCATCATACATCGAATGAAAATATTGATTTGTCATGACATGTATCTCCTTCATCATAATATATTTTTTTATCACTCTTATGTTTTTATTTGTTAGAATATTAGTACACTTTAATATAATTTAGTGTTTGCATATTTATTTGATTGGATTGGAATTTATATATTATAAAGGCTTCATATTATTTATAAATCAATTTTATATCCTTATTGTAGTTGTTAAATTGGATTGGATTTTATATTCCTTATTAACGACATATGAACGATGAAATAATTAATAAAAATATTGTAAAATTTTTTTAAATAAAATAAAATGATTTAGCAATGGTTTAAAAACATTGCTCCATCTCTACCTTTGTCTATAATTAATGATTGTTGAAAAAAAGTCGCTAAATAGTCAAAAATTTAACAACGGATTATAAAAGCGGCACTAAATTGGTGACCTTTTCAATTATTTAGTGATGGTGTTTTTAGGGATTAGCAACGAATAAACCATCACTAAATTAGTAATGAATTAAAAAAACCCATCACTAATTAATCAACGAGAAGGTTTTTTATGATAGTTTTTAACCGTTACTAATTATAATTAGAGATGATTTTTTTACATTTAGTAGCGACAATGTTTTTACAAGTAGCAACAATTTAACTAATTTCTTTTTGTTGTGATTAGTGATCTTGATGGAAATTATGAGGATGGAATTTTTATAAGGAGGGTAGAATGTAATATCCTCGATCCAAAATCTTCCTTAAATGTGAAAATATTGGAAGAAATATTTAAATGAAGAAAGAAATGGAAATTTATGGTTATATTAAAGATAAATTAAATACAATTATAATTATAATGAAATGATTATGAAAAGAATAAAGGGTGAATTAGAGATTGGTACTAGTTATTGACACGGTTATGTTTTGACCTACGGACATAATTGCAAAACATATGGGTGTAATTGAAACAATTAAAAGTTTGAGTACTTGATTGAAATAATTAAACAACTTTAGGGACTTTAATTACTCTTGAAAAAGGCCTAGGATAAGGGCTATATTGAGGGAAATTGCAAAAATATGGATCTTAATTGGAGGGGTAGATTGCACAAACTAAAAGCTTAGGGACTAAAGTATAAAATGTAAGTGATTTGAGGGATAAACTCATTGGTTTTGGAAGGTTAATTCCAGAAAGAATAATCTAGAAAAAATGGAGAGAAAAGTGGGCTGGTTAGTTCAGCATGAGGAGGAAGAAAGAAGATAAAATATCTATAAAAAAAAATCAAGGAAAAATAGAAGAAAAGAGAAGGAAGAAGAAAAATCTAGAGAAGTCATTAATTGACATGGTTTAATATCAAACAAAGTGTGATACACTTGGCTTAATCTTAAATGAAAACCTCGGCTATAAATATGGGAGAAAAAGATGAAAGAGAGGTTAAAATTTTTGAAAATTCAAGGTTAATCCAAGGTGAGATCAAGTGAAACCAAGAAAGAAATTACCAAACCAACAATCCAAACCACTTTAGACATCCTTAAAATATCCTAAAACCATCCTAGAATCATTTTAGAAGATCAAGAAAAAGATTAGGGAAAAATTCAAATTGGGCCAAAATTTAGAGGAGTATGGAGGAGGAAGAAATCCAAGGAGAAAAAGAGGAGGATTGATCAAACTTCATGTGAGGTAAGTGCAATCCTCACTATATCAAAAGAAACCTATGTTATGATGTCCAATTAATGTTTGATATTTTTTTAAATAGTTATGGTTTGATGGTTTAATTGTTAGAGTTATTATGTGATTATTTGATTTAGATGGATTTGATGATGGAATTGTATTTTTAGTGTTGTGATTGATATGTTTAGAGTTTGGTTTGCTTGATTGAATGAAATTTTGATGGTGTTATATTCATCAAAATTTCCTATCCAAACCTTAATTTTTAGGAAAAATCATAATTTAGTTGATTAATGCATACAAGGTGTTTGATGGATTGATTTAGGTGTGTTCTATGGTTTTAGATTGGAAGTTTAAGATTTGGTAATCAAAGTGATCTATTTGCCCAAATTAGGGTTTTTGATTGATTGTTTGAATTGATCTAATTTTTTTATAAATGAGGATTAAATATTTAAGTGATGGTATAGATATAAAAATTTAAGTTAAAATGAACAAACAAAGTTAGTCTTTCATTGGCCAAGTTTTAGCCTAAGGCAAAGAAAAGAAAAGGAAAAGGAATACTTAGAGGTTTGATGATATTTTTAAGGTTTAGAAAGATGAAATGGTTTGAAAGATGGTTGAGTAGATGTTGAAAATGATTTTTGGTTAAGTTGCTTGAATGATTCGACCATTAGGTTGATTTTTGATGCGTTGATGTTTGATGTCCATTTATGGTTTCATGAATACTTTTTTAATTCAGAACATGTAAATGATTGTTGTTTGTATTATAAGTTCATTGATTGTTACGTATGCATGCTTTAGCTTAATTATTACATTTTATGCTTGAAAATTTATTTTCATGTACTATAATATGTTAAGCATGCTTGATAGAGGAAAAAGCTAAAGGGAAGGTAAATGAATACATTGCATTCAAATGTATTTGCATATCATGACCATGAAAAGGATTTTAATTCGTAGTTTTTATGAAAAGGAAAAAGGAAAAAGGACATGTTTTCACAAGGAAAATGATAGAAACCTTCAAGAGGAAAAGGAAAAGGAGGTGGAATTATTATGTGAAAAGAGTGATCAACCTCTTGTGAGGAAAAGGAGAAGAAAAAGGAAAAGGATTCTTTTTGAAAATGGATGAATGAGAAATTCCATTTGTATTGTTCTTTTCGAAGAAAGAATGAGGAAAAAAGAAAAGTGTTTAGTGCTTTTTGTGATTTTTCACAAATTGCATGTTTAAAAGAGGATCGATTATATATATAATCAACAAACTATGCCCGAGGATGAAAATGAATTTCGAAAGGCACGAAAATGATTTCAAAATGTATCACGTGCATTACATGCATATAATGCATTACATGGATTATCTTTATTGAGCAACACTCGGTTTCTAATGGTGTATGTGATAAAAGGTTAGAAAATGACTATCACCGAGGAGGATGATCAACTTGTCGTATCATGTGCTTAATTATGTAAAATGAGAGAATTTTTACCTTTTCTTAACTTATTTTTTAGATTTAGAAATGGACACTAGGTTAAGCACTTTATGGTACGTAATTGATGAATTTTGTACTTGAGAATTAAATAATATGCTTATGTCCTTGGTTTCTTAGTTCGGTATCTTAAGAAATTAATTGGCTACTTAATTAGTTGAATTGGACTTAATAAATTAATGTAGTAATTAATGGAATTAATTTAAGGTTAAATGGAAGCATTCACTCGAATGGTTAATTGGTTTGTAAGCTAAAGTTTTAATGGTAAGAAGTATGGAATTAAAATGGCAAGGCAAAATTGTTTATAAGGGTTAAGGCATTAAATGAAATTTAATGGTTAATGAAGAAATGCATTTAATGGACTAGTTTAGTATGCTAGTTTAAATATATTTAGAACGAAAGTTCCATAAGTCCAAAAAAATGTTTTGAATAGTTAAAACTTTAATTAAAGGTCTAAATGAATTTATTAAGTGCTTAATTGAATTAATTAAATGGATTTCTAGCCTATGAAATTTTTATAAGAATAATGGAATTAAATCAAGATTTAATGGTTTAAAATATATTGATTATTTTCTAATTAAATTGAATATATTATAATTAAATTATTTTTGGAATGAAAATAATGTAGAATAATCCTATCATATTTTATAGAATATTTGAAAATTGAATATTTCCATTTTAAATTAAATATGAATTTTTAGAAGGAATTTGGAAGGAAAAAAAAACACACATGATACTATTCATTATAATATAAGGTATTTTATTTAAATGGTTAAATTGGAATCCAAGAATACACCAAATTATGACATTTAAAATTTCTAAAGATGATGTAGGAATATTAATTGATGTTAGTAGAATTTTTTTAAAAATTTATATTTATGTTTGATTTAATTTAGACCTATTAATTCGTTAGTTATCAAGGATCCTTGCCAAAAAGTCACCATTTGCTAGAAATTTAGAAATGTTAAGGCTTGTTAACTTGTATTTATTGCACTTCGAATGTAAGTCTATGCTGAAAATAATCTCGGCTTATTTAAGTCTTAAGGCGGAAGTGTTACACAAATGACCTTTAAAATGTTTCCTCCCATGATTAAGTTTTTAGTTAGATTAAATGAGAAATAAATTGATTGAATTTCCAACTCAAGGATTTTATTGAAGTATTAATATATTAAATTATAAGTAAATTTAGTTAATAATGGATTTAAATAATGGGAATTAATAACTTTTACTTAAATAAAATATTTCCAATTAAGTTATTATTTTTCTATAAATTCAATTTTAAAGGAAAATGAAGAAAATTTATTATTTATAATTAATTTAATTACTTTTTTATTATTTTAGTTTTAAGAAAAAAGAAAGAATTTATTATTTTTATTGAATATTTTTATAGCCAAATTTTAAGGACTAATTTAATGAATTTAAAAGACATCAAATGTTTTAATTTAATTTAAAGTATATTATTTAAAGGATTAAAATGAATTTTATACTTATGAGTTTTTTTTATCAAAATTTGGGATTTAATATGCCTACGGAATTTTCATGAATAGTATTACTAATGTTATGAAAGAAATTTATCTTTGAAAATTTTTATATCTAGTTTTAATTAAAGTGGACCTAATAATCATTAATTATCGGGCACCCTCCTCGAAAATTTTTGCTAATTAAATTGTAAGGTTAACGAAGGATACTTATTTTTGTCCATTCATTGAACTAGGAGTGCAAGACAATGTCGGTAATACTCTCGACCTATCTAGGTCCTAGGTCAAAGATGTTATACTTGTTATGTTTAAACTTGATATTTTCACGTAATAGTTTCATCACTATGGCGAGTCACTAAGAAATGCATGTTTTGTTTTTAGATAGGTAAAAGTTGGATGTTTTGAACTACCTTTAAACTTGTACATAGCATGATGAGTCAAAGGTCAAAAAGCCACAATCTCTCTCTCTCTCTACTTGTATAGAGAGTTGGAAGAAGATTTTTATTTTTTTATTTTGGACTCGTCACGTATAGTCTACTTGCACTCTTGTCCATAGTTGGTATATTTGAGAGTGAATTTGCTATTTGTGAAATAGATTATACTTAAATGACTTAGCTTGCATATGTTTATATGAAATACAAGTGTAAATGTATTCTTGTCATATTTCGGACATGATTTCTTCCTATAGGAGTAGAATGTTACATTTCTTGAGGATTTGGAAATTAATAGTAATAACTTGAGGTCTATTGCGATCTATTGTGAAAACAGGAAGCTTACTTATAACAACGATCCCAAGTACTATAGTAGAACTAAATATATTGACACAAATTATAATTACATTAGAGACATCATAAGCAAAAGAGAAGTATCAATATAATATATATCCGTGAATAAAAAAATAGCATATCCTCTCAAAAAATACATATCAAGATGTGTTTTGGTCATGTTAAATCTCTTAGAATGCGTAAATTGTAACTTTGTTATAATAATGAACGAGTTAAGCTTATATATTATACTACTTCTTTTATGAATGCAATTTGACGTTCCCTATATATATATGTACTATGGTAAAGCTCAATTTTGAAAATCACACAAGCTTAGATTAACTCTCTCATATGAGCAATCACCTTCGGCATTATTCGGAGCAAGTAGAGATGAGACAAAACTCCTTTAAGTACTTGTTGAGAGTGAGTAGAGTGGAGATAAGATTAAGAAAGTGTTGTCTTAATGTAAAATTAAGATGAGATTCTAAACCAATGTACATTTTACAATCAATTTGGAAAAGCTCGGTCCAAATAACCTATGAAAGCTAGATTTGAGATCTCGATGATAATACTCGCTAAGAGAAAACACCATGAGAACTCAAGTTAGATACTTTATTTTTTACTAAATTAAGATTCGTACATTTTGTATAAGATTTGACAACTAAGAAAATTGTAGCATATGATTCATGCCATGTGTGCTTATATGTTCGTAAAATATAATAGGAGAATGAATCATTGCTTCTCTAATATGTGAGATCTTCAAAGGAAGAATAATATCGTCTAACTAATACCCTTATCATTTTTTATTATTATTTGAGATTTAGGCTTGGCGTTTGTTATCTTAGCTAGTTATCTATGATCATCAAAAGTAGCCAATCATGTTACTTGAAAGAAACATCGCTTGGGAGTAGCTTGGACGTGATTATGGATATACAATATGAAATCGAACTACATGCCAATTGAGGAATTTGACATAATAAGATACTATATATAAAGAACTATTTGAAGTATTATAAGATTTACGTTATATTATATCTTGTATATCATTTATTAATCTTAGGTGGTAGCTACTATTTTACTTCTAATAGATGTATAATAATAATCTCTCAAAATACAAGAATGCTCGATAGGTTATATAAACCATTTACTAGTATGAAAATGCACCTCTTGTTCTACTAATGATATTACCAAGAGCCTTGAGTCGGGTCTAGCCCGTCATATGCGAATGGGAGAGTTAAAAAAAAAAAAGATTTAGGATAGGTCGCCCATGATAGGTTGAACCGACAACAAAGTTATTTGATATATATATATATATATGAAAGAAAAGGAGATAAGGATAATAGAACAAAAGAACAGAAAAAACAAAAAAAGTAGAGAAAACAAAACCTTTTTTACTCTTTGTAGAAGAGTAAAACAAAAAAAATATTATTTTAACACTTAGAATGTGAAATTTTAGAGAGATATAGTGAAACTACTTTCAAGAAATGTTGATTCTAATTTTTTTTTTTAGGTTTTAGGTTTTATTTATGTATTTTATTATAATTAAAGTTAAACAAATATTTAGGTTTTATTTACATATTTTATTACAATTAAAATTAAACAAAAGCAAGGGTGGCTAAAACAACCAGATTAGGCATGGGAAGGGGTCTTGTCTAACCCTCCCTCAATATCTAAGCTCACTAAATCATTAAAAAAAAAAATCATCCTCTTGATTGTTGGTATCCAAGGGAAGAGAGTGCATGCTTTGATTCATCTTCACTTTGTTGGCTCTCACAACTTTGCACGTATCTTTTTCTAGTGGAATTTTGTACTTAATAATGGATTTCCGTCATTGACCAATATGAGAGGGACAACCACCTCTTTATTATTGGAGAGTCGGGTAAAGATAAATGAGTTCCCAGTTGTTTCCTTCATAGCCACATCCTTTTCCTCCTCTAAATCGAGTCATTGACCATGTTTTCATCGCACTAAACCCGGGAAAAAATTTTACCTTCTTTAATGTGAACTCGTTATGTGCTTCTCTTTCGTTCTAACATTTTGATCATGAGGACTATGGTGGAGGCTCGTTGGGTCAAACAAAGATAAAAACGCATCTTTGTAATCGGTTTTATGGGATGCGAGTCGGGCTGAATTCAAAATTGGGCCTTTCGAATAGGGCCCTTCACAAAAGCGGCTAGCTTGACTTAAAAATTACGAGCCTTCTTAGATAAAAATTTGGCCTAGCTAGGGTAAGCAATATTATCGATTTCTTGGATTATAGTGATTGTAAAATTAGCTTGATTTTCATTGAATAACTCCTCTTTATTAGAGAGAATATCAAAGCGTGATCTCTACCTTCTTGTATTGTTTTGTTTAGGCAATTTTGCATTATTTTCACTTGTTTCACTTCTCACTCCTTCTTATGTTCATAGGAGCGAGCAACCATGGAGCAAAAGCTTCGAAACCTCTTCATTGTGAGTACTTGGATTATCAATAGCCTTCTCATCAACATTAGGTGTCATATCATCACCTACATTAGCTTCCGTACACTAAGTGTTTTGTGTAGGACAAAATAAATTACTACGTCCAATATGACTACATGTATAACATACTTGAGGCGGACCCTCATAACAACCCTTTTGATCAATATATTCCATTTAAATGGATGCTTTTATCGATTTTCAAGATCCATATCTATCACAACTCATGCAAAACTTTTCTCTTTGGCTTGTTTGAGTATTATAATCAATTTTAACTATGACATATCATAGTACTCATAATATGAAAGATTCAAAGATGATACCAATCTATAGCCAAATTAGAAAAATAAACTCATACAATCGCCCTCGTCACCAACCTCGAGAAGTACAAAAGCAACGATCTTAAGTTTGTGTCGTGAGATAGTTCTCAAAAATAATACATGGACCATCCATGAATGCATGAAGATAATTAAAAAAAAAAGGACAAGATAGAACTCATTTTTCATGTCAATAATATGGAAAGGATCTCTACTTATTCCAAATAATTTTGAGTGTATTGTATAAAACCTTGTTGTCGAAGATGCATTTTGAAAGTCTATATAATAACTTAATAGTAGCTCTTTTCTCCATCTCTATGACCATAATAATCCTATCTTGAACTTCAATCTCATTTGTCTTCATTCATAAAAAAACAACGATAGCTTCTTCTTACTAGTCATTTACAACGACACTCTCATAATCAAGTGCTTGCATCTTTTTTGAGCTATTCGTTGGAATTGGTTGGAATTTCTTATGCACGAACCTTTATCTTTTTAGTGATATTCAATTTTTTGGTTCTATTAGGGTTAGGGCTAGAGTTTTTCAATTTTTCCAATGAAGAGAACACTTTAAGAACTTTTTTTTCAATTACATAATTTTTCTTTTCTTTTTTGAATAAAATATTACTTTCATTAATAAGACTGATCTACGACCAAAGCTACTAATAAGAAATTTGGGGGATGAGATCCCCAATACATAAAACTAGACATTGAGCAAAAAGCTCTAGCAAGAAAATGAGCAACTTGATTCACCGATCTTTTAATAAACATTATAGAGACATTGAACAAATCCTTGACTAGGAATTTACAATCCTTAACAATAAGACCTAAGCTAGACGAAGAGATAGACGCACTCACCACAGACCTATATAATCAATTATGCATCCGACTCTATAACCACATTCGAGATCTCGCTTTTCTTTTAGCCAACTCAACACCTCCCTAAGATTTAAGCATTCTATAATACCGGGATTCGAGATACCCCTTAGTATATTAGAGAAAGCATCCACAACCGAGCCCTTAGAGTCTTGCACAACACATCCAAAGCCCATACGAGTGAGAAGAGGAGAACAAAGCGAGTGTCCAAATTTACCTTTAGCCTACCAAGAGGAGGTGGAGTCCATTTGTTGATACTTGGTTAACGAGCGATCGAGGACCAACACTAGATGCCTTATCGGTTTTGGTATGTCTCCATTATGAGATTAAGTCCATTGCTCGCCTTGAGAATCACCTATATCGGTCGATTCTTATTATTCTAGACCATATCATTCCTTCCTCGCCATATACTCTAGCAAATCACAGTAGCTACCTCATACTCCTTAATCGATAGCCTAGCAAAGAGGCATTGAAACCAATCTTTGAAGGAGTTTGCATTGTCTATCTCCATACTACACATGATCCGATCCAAACCATTATAGACTTTAGATAATTAACCAAAGCATGCAAAATAGTTTGTTTCATTGCCATAAACCGGGCACCATATATCAACTTTCACTCTCTTCTTGACCGACTTCAAAAGGGTTGGAAGACAATCCCTATAAGCTTGACATAACAAATTCAAGGTCTTTGGAGGAGCCTTTATGCACCACAACCTAGTCCATACCGATGCCTAAACAAGAGGTAGCGCATTAGACATCCCTCTTTGAATAAAATACCCACTATTAACCGAGTATTCACCACTCTTATCTATGGCTCATGTCCAACAAGTCAACCGATCTTCTAAAACTCAATAGGATTTGTAGAATTAATCCATAATCCCTATCTAATAAATAATTATCAATGAACACAATATCCCACCTTGATTCCCTATCCCGTATAAGTTGAGACACTCTTAAGTCCTCTAGTCCCTCAATCATTGGACTTTGAACAATCGAGCAAGTAATGTTAAACAACTACGGATCAAACCATACATAGATCGAACTCTAATTCTCGATTCTCCATCTACTCCCTTTTTAACTAAGTTTTGTGCCGCCAACAAACTACTCCGGACAAAGTTTGGATTGTGACTCGATGAAGCCTCCATGAAAGAAGACCGAGGAAAATACCTAGCCTTTAGGACTCAAACCATAAGGTAATTTGGAGTAGTCAATAGCCACCAACATTGCTTTCAAAGCATGGCCATATTAAAGTCATGTAGTCGTTTGAACCCTATTTTGCCTTTACTTTTCAGCTTATATAGACATTGCCGGGATTACCAATGAATTCCCCTAGTGTCTTTCCCACTCGAACCCTATTAGAATGAGTTCATCATCTTCTCGGTATCATTACACAACTTTAAAGGCAATAAGAACACACTCATTGCAAAATTAGACATAGCCTGGATAATAGTCTTTAGTAGCACCTCCTTACTTGTATATGAAACATGTGTATACTTTCAATTCTAAAATCTTTTCTAAGTCTTGTTCTTGATGTAGGCAAATACGGCCTTCTTCTTCCTCCTAATCAACGAAGGAAGGCCTAGCTAGATTCCATGTCCATCCGACTTAATTACTTCCAACTAATTAGCAACCACAACTCTATTAAAAGTTGACACATTTTCATTGAACATAATAGAATATTTCTAGAAATTAACTAACTAACCCAAACCTCTCTCATAGGTTCGAAGAACATCCATAATAACGATACGTTTTGCTTGAGTAGCCTTAAAGAAAATGTAGTCGTCATCAACAAAGAATAAATGAGACATTCGTTGAAGCACCTCTAGCCACTCGTACAACCATAAATAAGGCCCACATCCTCTTTTGATGAAGCATCAATGAAAGCCCTTCAACACATAAGATAAATAGGTATGGGGATAGAGGGTTGCCTTGACATAAGCCTCGTTGTGGTGTGGTAGGACCTAAAAGGTCCTTAATCGTATATGAAAAATATATATACTTTCAATTCCGTAATCTTTTGTAAGTCGTGTACTTGATCGAGGCAAATAAAACCTTCTTCTTCCTCCTAATCAACAAAAAAAACCTAGATAGATTCCATATCCATCCGACTTAATTATCTATAATCGATCGGCAACTATAACTCTCCTAAAAGTTATCATATTTTCACTAGACACAATTAGAAGATTTTTAGAAATTAACTAACTAACCCGAACCTCTCTCATAGGTTCGAAGAACATCCATAATAACGGTACTTTCTACCTAAGTAGCCTTAAAGAAAAGCGAGATGTCATCAACAAAGAATAGATGAGACACTACTTAGAGCACCTCTAGCCACTTGTACAACCATGAATAAGAACTACATCCTTTTTTGACGAAGCAACGGTGAAAGCCCTTCAACACATAAGATAAATAGGTATGGGGATAAAGGGTCGCCTTAATGTAAGCCTCGTTATGGTGTGATAAGACCTAGGAGGTCCTTACCTGGATATAAAAAATATCTATATTTTCGGTTTTATAATCTTTTCTAAGTCTTGTCTTGATGTATGCAAATATTGCCTTCTTCTTCCTCTCAAGCAATTAAGGAAAGCCTAGATAGATTCCATGTCCATTTGACTCGATTACCTATAATTGATCAACAACCATAACTCTCCTAAAAGCTAGCACATTTTCACCGAACACAATAAAAGATTTCTAGAAATTAACTAACTAACCCTAACCTCTCTCATAGCTTCGAAGAACATCCATAATAACGAGTACTTTACGTGTGAGTAGCATTAAAGAAAATATAGTCGTCATCGATAAAGAACAAATGAGACACTATGAAGCATCTCTAGCCATTGTACAACCATGAATAAGACCCATATCCTCTTTTGATAAAGTAGCAATTAAAGCTCTTTAACACGTAAGATAAATAGGTATGGGGATAGATGGTCACCTTGACGTAAGCCTTGTTATAGTGTTATAAAACCTAGGAGGTCAAGCTGCGAGGCTATATGATAGCGCACTAACGAAACACACAACATAATAAGCTCCACCTATGGAACCCCAAATTCAGCACCATTCCATGCAAATAGGATCATTCTATCTTATCACATGCTTTACAAATATCAATCTTTAGTGTAGCATATCCATCCTTCCCTTCCTTTTTCTACTTTAGATAGAGCATCACCTTAAAAGCTATAGTAATATTATTAGTTATCAACCAATCTAGAACGAACGCACTCGATGGTCGAAAATAATACCGGGTAACAACAACTTCAATCTATTAGTCAAAACCTTGGCCAAGATTTTATAGATTACATTGCACAAAGAGATCGAATGAAGATTAGACATAGATCGAGGCTACTTCTTTTTAGGATAAGAGTGATAATCATGTCATTTAGAACTTTTGGTATGGTATAAGAATTCTTTTAGTTAATACAAGTCCTTAAAACATCAACCCCTATAATCGACTAATATTTTTGATAAAAAGCTAGATTCATACTATCCGGGTTTGGCACCTTATTAGGATGCATTATGAATACTATATTTTTAGTCTCTTTCAAAGTGAAAGATGCGAGGAAGAAGTAATTTTTGGTCATCGGTAACTCTCGACCAACCCGACTCGAATCCCATCAAAATCACATATAAACGAACAAAACGAGTGTCTCGAAATGTGAAGACATTAGATGCTCCATACCATTACCCTTGTGCCATATGCCCCTCTTATCTATCAGCCTAAGAATAACATTTTCCCTCTTCCTTTAAGAAGCCATAGCATGAAATGTTTCAGGTGCTTGCATCCTCATCTTTTAGCCAAAATAATTTAGAGTGTTGCTTCCAAAAACCTTCTATTGCCTTAAAGTTTCAAAGTAGTCGGCTTCGACCTTTCAAAATTCCTCAATTGAGGAACAATCCCTCCTTCCTCTCGGAGCTTTCATGCACCTCTTAGACATTTGAAGTCGCAAATAAAACACTTATGTAATTGATTTTCCCCATTCATTGAGTTTCTCACCACAAAGCTCAATTTTTATTTGTACCGAGCCATGAAGAGAGCTATTCTAACAATCAACAATCATCCTTTCACATCCACTATCACAACACCGGGCATTCTCAAGCTGAAAACACTAAATAGCTTGTTGATCATTTTCCACCTATTGATTCATAAAAAGAGGGGTATGATCCGATGAGAAGAAGCCTAGATTCCAAAGAGTAGCCCTTGAAAAAGCTTGAAACCAGTTTGGTTGCTCGTGGCCTTGTCAAGTCTCTCCTTAACCTATCGTTCCATACCATTCCCTCTCTCCCAAGTGAAGTCATAGCCCAAGAGATCTAAATCGATAACCCACAGTCCTCAATCACCAATTTAAACCTATTTATCAACCACAAAGACTACCAAACATGACCTCGTTTTTCGAAGCAAACAAAATGTCATTAAAGTCACCAATACAACACCTCGGCAAAGGAGATGCTTGCACTAGCCTTAGAGCGGATCCCATAACTCCCATCACCACGAATGCTCGGGCATGCCATAGAAGCCGATCAACCTCCATTCCCTTTCCCTAGCCCTTTACACAATAACATCCGTAAAATTGGCAAAAGAATTGACAAGGTGAAGCTAACCCCTATTCTTCCAAAAGAGAGCCAATCCACCACTTCGTCCCACACATTCAACAACAAAAACAAAGTTAAAAGCTAACCTAGATCTAACCTTCTCTACCTTGGGCCTTCTACTCAAAGTTTCAATTAAAAATAAAAAATCAAGAAATTGCTCGTGGGTTACCCAACCCACGATAATTCCAAGCCAAAACACTCATTGTTCTCGGCAAGCTCGATCCACTAGGCCCACTACTTTTCTATTTTTTTAATATGTCACAATAACATGGCTTGGGCCCGAGTCCGGCCCAATAGCACTCGAACAACTACTTTCACCTATTTTTCTCCTTTTTTTATCCAAAGATGTAAGGCCCAATTCAATAGACCCACCACCTACCCTAGTATCTAATATCTTCACTCCTTCATTTATCACAATAACATTAGACATACAAGACATTATGCTTATTACCATAGTATGATTACTCCCCTCATTAAAGCCATTACTACCGGGGATAGTAGTAGCCAAACGAACACCTAAAACATCTCTCTTGTCATTAATTCCATTAAAACCAATATTGTTATTCCGATTGACCTCCTCTATATTCGATTTGTAATCGCCCTCGAATTATCACCTCCCATGACCAATGACATTGTTTGGAGCTACCTCTCCCTTAAACGAAGAGATTGCCGATGCTTGGGTTGAGCCCTCGCATCACACTAAACCGCCTCTCTACCATACCATCTTAATCGTCAAATAATTTTGCACAAAATCAATCACCATATTCCAAGATTTCACAAATAAAATAGAAGCTCGGTAGCCGTTCATAATTGAAACTAATCCAAGCCCAATTTCTATCCGATTACTTGATCTTCATCTTGTTTTTCGAGTGGATTACGGACATCTATGCTCGATATGTATCCATATGTAATTTCACTATATATAGGTGACATTATTCGATTGGCCTCCATAAAATGTCCAATGTAATCTTTAATCACCTTCCCAACTTTAAAAGTCATAAGACCCACGGAGTAAGTCAAATGCCCGAACCCAAAACAATACAATGAAGAGTGGAATACGCTAAGGTTAATCATTTTGTTCTAGTTGCTTTATTAAGAGGATTTGATGATCGAAAGTCCAAGGTTCGGTGTCCAAAACACGCTTCATGTCTAAATCATGAAAGAATTGAAAGATGAAGAGGTTAGGATCTAGATCACGAATAAACACGCCTCTGCCTAGTCTCCAAAGTTCTATTATAGTTTCCTTCATAGCTCTGAAAATTAATGACTCTATTAATTAGAAATCGTCCCACTAAAGCAAAGTGCGGATCCACGACTTGATCTTCTATAGGGTTCACCTTAAATACAATCCCCTCATCACCATCATCATCAATAACCAAGTTTACAATTGATATTCCACAAATCATCCAACGCACTTTATTATGACAAAAAGACCAAGAAAAGAACAAGAAGACAAGCCCCACTTGTCACTTAGACAAGACAAAACAAAGGAGCTTGTCACCTAGATAAGACAAAAAAAAAGGCCTTAAGAATTTAGTAACTCAATTAAAAAGGCAAGGAAATTAACTTTGACAAAATCATATTATTAAGAACAAAATCATATTGTTACATAGATTATGTTAATTCGAACAAGTACCGTGGTTCTTTTCTTTGGAAAATGATAATGTAAGTTTTTTTTTCCAATATTTCCTTTAGTACCGACCAAAATACTTTTCCGGTTGAGAACTATTCGAACCAAAATTAATTACAATAGGACTATAGAAATAGAAAAATTATACAAAAAGAACTTATGCAAATAGCATTTAATACAATGATTTTATAAATTATTTAATGTCATTCATTGTTTGCATTTCTCTACCATAATGCTTAGGTCTTTCATTAATTCATACACCGATCAAGTAAGTTTATATCCTTTAGTATGATTTTTATATTACTTTTCTTTTTTTTTTTTGACATTTTACGTGGCATATTTACAAATTGAGTAATTACTTGCTAAATTAACAAGGTTTCTATTTAAAGTAAATTATTAAAATTAAGTTTGAAATTTTTTTGAAAGAAATAGAAATAATATGAGAATTGAAGAGAAAGTTAATAAAAAAATGAATTCACTATAAGATAAAGTGAATACAAGAGATAACAATTTCAAATAATCTCTCAATCTATAAAAAAATACTTGTACATAAATTAATGAACAATGAAGCCTATTTATAGGCTTTAAAATTAAGAAGAGAATTTGAAAGGATTATGAACGATTAAAAGATGCATAAATAAATGAATAAATTGCATCACTCTTTCAATTTCTCATATTGAATAGTGAATTGAATCATATGAATAGTGGAGAATATGAAATGGACATTCATTATTTCATAACACTCCTCCTTGAGTGTCCATCGTACAAGGAACATGTCTCGTTAAAACCTTACTAGGAAAAAATCCAATGAAAAAAATCCTATTGAAAGAAAAAAAGTACAATATTCCTTGAATATATTAATCTCAATGTTGGCTTTTGGCCTCCGCTATTGAAAACATCATTTGAGATCATTAAGATGATGTATTTCAATCTTGTGAATCATCTTTTCAAAAGTTTTGGTAAGTAATGCCTTAGTGAACAAATCTATTGGATTGTCGATTGATCAAATTCTTCATTTACTTGAATTATGCAAGCAGCATTATCTTCATATACTATTGTTAGAACTTCTTTTTATTGGTAGATAAACTACATGTCTCTTGGATATGATGGATCGTTGATCTTAGCCAAAAAAATTCTCGACTTGCCCCATAAATTGGTATTTTTTGCCTGGTTTGAATAATTTACAGCTATAGTTTGCTTCATAAAACTTCATAATATAGTTGTATCACCAAATGTAAATACATAACCTATTTGTGATCGATTTTTATATAGATTAGATAAATAACTTGCATATGCATAATCAATTAAACTCGGCTTTGATTTATTTGAATAAAATAAATACCATATCAAATTTTCCTTGAAGATAACGTAAGAAATGTTTAATTCTATTCCAATTTTCATATTGGAGTAGAAATATAACTTGTTAATAAATTTATAGAAAAGACTATATTAAGTTGAGTATAAGTAACAAGATATATCAATGCACTAGTAGGAGTAAGATATGGTACTTCATTACCAAGTAGTTCTTTGTCGTCTTCTCGAGATCGAAAATGGTCTTTTTGATATCAAGTGAATGAACTATTATTAGGCTAGTCAATGGATGACCTTTATATAGAATAATTATAGAAATGTTTCTATATAAATTGACTGATGAATAAAAATATCATTCTCTAAGTGCTCAAACTGCAGGTCAAGATAAAATTTTGTTGCCTAAGGTATTCATATCAAATTCTCCTTTTAGCTAACTTATAGCATTTGGTATCTCTTCAGGAGTTTGAATAATATTTAAATCATCATTATATATAGCAACTCTCACAAACTCCTTTTTGAATTTTTTTTTATAAAAATTTATGAATATATATGGTTTTTTTTTTTACCTTCTTTCAATAAATATTTATTGAAATAATTATACCACATGCACACGAGTTAGTAATAAAGAATAGATATTGAAAAATAAAAAATAAATATAAAAAGTATAGCATAAATTGAATTTCTAAAAACTAAAATAATAAAACTAATACTAAAATAATTCGATAGAGATCTCTATAATTTAATTCAATTCATTTTTTGAAAATATGTATTACATGCTTTAGACATCTTAATTCCTTCTAGGACTTTCATATAGATTTCATTTCAAATGAACAAATAAACTGTGATCACATTTATTAAATGCATATATATGAATTTTTTTCATATATTTTTTCAAGCTAATGAGATAACAAAATATAATTGCATCAATTATAGGAGAATCTATTTCCTCATAGTAAATGTTAGTTCTTTGCGAAAACTATTGTGTTAAAATTTTTTATTTGTATCTTACAATGTCATCTTTCTTATTTTATTTTCACATAAATACATATTCATATCACACTAGCTTAATGTCTTCAAGTGTTTTAGCTATGGGTTCAAAAAACTATTCTTTTGTAAATGAAAATAATTCTGCATGGATTGCTCTTTTCATTTAGATTAATTATCTTTAAGTCGATATTCTTTAATAAATTTAGGCTCATGATCCTTATTTTCATTCAAGATATCAATTGAAACATTACATGCAAAAATCTTGTCAATAAATGTTTCTTTGTGGTCCTATTTTCTCTCTTGTATTGACATAATTTATCAAAGTCTCTTGATTTTTCTCTTCTTTCGAAGCTATTAACGAAATATCTTGGACCGTTTTATGAATATTTACATCCTTTGTTTTAATTATTTTCTTGTATCTTTTAGGGATTTTTGCTTGTAGAAGCGATCGGTCTTTCGCACTTCAAGTGTGCTTTAGATTCATTAGCTATAACATCAATATATTGTCCTTCTAGGACATCAATTTTAATAGGAACATTCTCAATGGAGACATGCATTTTAGTTACTCATTTAAAATATGAGAATGCATCTAGCAGTTGGATTGCAATACCTTGTAAATAAATTATTTTTTGAACTTCTAGTTCATATTATTTTGTATGAGGATCAAGATGATATATGATAGAGTACTCCATTTAATCTCTTTTTGTAACATTTCCAATTGGTTATTTTGTTTATTTTCTTCCCCTAATATTGAAAAAATTGTTTCATCAAAATGATAGTCGATAAATCGAGCTCGTAAAAATATCTCTTATTCATGGTTCAAGATAATTAATTTATTAAAAAAAGATTCAAATCCAATATATATTTTCAATCTCCTTTAAGTACACATTTTAGTTCATTATGAAAGAGCATTGTGGACATATACTCGCAATGCCAAAAAAAAATCTTAAATAAGAAATATTTTGCTCATTCTATAAGCCAATTAAAGGGGAAAGAATTTCTAATAATTTATGGGTTTGATGTGAATAAGTGTTGCTGCATGAAAATTGCATGTTCTCAAACATAAACAAAGAGATTTATTTTAAATAATAATTTAGTTATCAATTGGAGCATTTTAATAAATGATTTTACTAAACCTTTCGAGTATGAACATGAGCAACTGGATGTTCAACCTTTATTCTAATAGCCAATCAATAATAATTTAATGCTTGAGAAATAAATTTACCATCAAGGTGACTTGTTTTAATGGCATAATTTGAAAATTATGCTCAAAATCATATTATTTGCTAGCTCGAAAACGTCGGGTTTTGAGTAGATAATAAGCATATATGTGACTATCTAGTTGATGTATTTATTAAAATCATAAAATATTTAAATGGTCCACATGTTGGACGAATTGTTCCACATATATCACCCCGAATACATTCTAAAAATACTGGAGATTCAATCTTAACGTTTCTTGGTGATGGCTTAATCATCAATTTGACAATATGCGAGAACATGAAAATTCATTAAATTGAAGAATCTTCTAGCTCTTCAATAGATGTCCATATGAGTTTTTAATAATATTTTTGCATCAAGAAAGACCCGGGATAACATAATCGGTCATACCATATAATAAAAATATTTGAATTAGTAAACTTTTGGTTTATTATAGTATTTGTTTCAATCATTTCAATGTTTGTAATAAAGATCAAAAGAGAAAACGAGTAAGATTTTTCAATACCTATTTTCTACCTAGTATAATGATTATAATATATAAGTATTCACATTTGCTATCTTGATATGATATCAATTTAGATGAATATCTTTGAAATTCAACAAATTTCTATAAGACTTTGAAGACAATAGTACATCATTTATAATAAAATTTAGCTTTCAAATAATAACATATTTGCTCTTCTTGAGCCTTTAAATTAGTCACTTCAAGTAACGAGTATATCCACTCTTCTAGAGTCTTTAAAAGTTGTATCTTCAAGTAATAATATATTCACTCTTTCAAAACTTCAAAATTTTGTCTCTTCGGATCATGATATAATCGTTCTTTTGAAACTTTTTATTAAATTGATAGTATTAAATATAATATTAACACAAATTAATTAAATAAATAAATAATAAATAAATTTTTCATAACCATAAATGAATGAATAAATAAATAGTAAAATAAATTTATTACTATCTCTATGCAATAAAAATTATAAAAAATATAAAACATCTTATTTATAAATAGAAAGCTAACAAGTTATTAATTTCAATTACCTCTATTTTGATATATAAAATTGACCTCTATATTTTACTTTTTCTTTTTCAACGAGGTTTGACAAGGCTTAATGAGGTGTTTTGGTGTACGGTAGGTACACAACCAATGTCTATTCATACCATATCTATAACATTCATTTTCAAAATATTGACTTTATCTATCTTTATTCTTTTCTTTTTCATAATTATCCACTTATGGTGGTGAGATATAATATTATGGTTATCATGATTATAATAATAATTATTTAGACCACGTCCATGGCTATGACCACATCTTCATCCACGCCTAAAATTATTATAAATTGTCACATTCACTTTAGGGAATGGAATAGATCCAATTAGACGAGATTTATTCTTTTTCATCAATAGCTTGTCATTTTATTTAGCCATAAGCAAATATGAAATCGATTCATAATGTTTCTTAAACTCATTTTCTTGATATGCTACTGCAGGAGCATATTCGAGACATGAAAAGTAGAAAATATTTACTCAGCATCAAACACTCATGATCAATCATTCTTACACAAAATGTCAAAGGCCACAAAATAAAGTTTTGTGATGATTGATATCATTAAAATTGTATATTCCAAAGTATAATAATAATATTAAGAAATAAAGATAAAATATAATAATAAAATTTGAACTTTTCAAATAATATATATTAGATTATTAGATTCTATATATTAAATCATTTAAGTTTTTCAAGTGTATATTCTATGTATCATTAGATTTAAAGTACATGATAAATTAGATACATACCTCTTGATGATCTAAATAATTTAGATCTTTTGGTAGAGCACTTGTGTAGAAGAAATTCAATTGTTAAAACAATTGATTAAGTCTTTTGGTAAATACATGTCTCATAGTGTATTTTGTCAATTGGTTAGAGCTTCGTATCGATAATGTATTATAAAAGATATAGAAATAATAGGAGAATTGAAGAGAAAGATGATAGAAAAATGAATTCACTATAAGATAAAGTGAATATAAGAGATAACAATTTCAAATAACCTCTCAATCTCTACAAAATACTTGTACATAAATTAATAAACAATCAAGCTTATTTATAGGCTTTAAGATTAAGAAGAGAATTTAAAAGAATTATGAACTCGTTAAAAGATGCATAAATAATTGAATAAATTGCATTATCTTTTCAATTTCTCGGATTGAATGGTGAATTAAATCATATAAATAGTAGGAATATAAAATAGACATTCATTATTTCATAATAGAAATTGTTTATTTTATGATAGTTTGGTGCTATTATTTATTTAATGTTAACTTTAAACTAATCTCGCCTTTTTTAATTTAATATCAAATACATTTTTGTCCACGTGCATCCACACATAATTTGTTGTATAAGCTTTGATAACTGTTTTTTTTTATATATTTATTAAAATCAAGGTTTAAGTTGTAAGTTAACATAAGTTAGGTGATGTAACTTAATCGACTGAGAACAAGTTAAAAAAACCTAATTGAGAATAATTCCAAACAGCATTACGGTGACTGGCATGGCATGGTTCTGTTATCATATAGCCTCATAAAGCACTTCACGGACATTAAATTAAATTTTATACTTGATTGATTCAATAAAGTTTCATAAAAATCAAAATCTGGAAAGACTTAAATGATAAGTTAATTAGAAATTGGTGCTCAAAGTGCATATTTCCCAACCACAGACGACTGAATTGACCCTTCACATATTTATGCTGAGCATCCATCACATTACTTCCCCATCTTTATTACCAAATAATTGAGGTAGATCGTAAAAGAGGTAGATATCATGTATTACAAAAAAGAAACTGCAAACACATTTCTATTGCTACCAAAACAGTGCAACAGCTGAATGTTCAAATGGAACTTTAAAACTAATACCCCAATAACAATGTATAAAACACAATTCCTTGGTACAATGCGTCAACATGATATCATAAGCATGGATCTCATCCCGTGAGAATTAGAACATCCTACCAATTCCAAGCTATGCTACAAGCCAACAAGGCAAATCTCTCAACCAACCAGGTCCACCCTATGCTGCAAGTCAACAAGCCAAACCTCTCAATCAACATTGTTTTCCTCTTCCATCTCAATCACTACAAAATCTCAATTTACCTACTCAATTTCAAAATGTTGTTTCTTTGACTACAAACCAGCTTCATCAAGAAAATAAACTTGGGTGCCAATAGAATCTGTAGACTTCTGACATGGTCTGTGGCTCGTCTAACAAGAAAATCAGATGGCTGATGAAGTGAGGTTCGGTTCTAAGTTACCTCTCGCAGAGATGATCCCCTTTTCTCTATTGACAAGCTTGCAACTTCTTGCATGGTTCCATTGTCTAGTTTTTCATTGAACTGGTCCCTGAGGAATTCCACAGCCATGAAGGTAAGAGCAGAGGCTGGGATGTACCATGTTATCCTGGGGACGCTTCCTCTAAAGAATCCCTTGAACCCTTCTACCATCCAAATCCTGTGAATTGCATCCAGCCAGCCATTGTACCTAAGAGTCCATAACAGCATTAGCAAACAATACCACTGTGAATATTACATCTGCCTTTCAACACAACCATAGCAAGTGGACCAAGTTAAACTCTTAGCCAACCTTCACCTGACAAAGTTAGCAAAGAAAGCCCCATAAAAAAGGAACAAATTAAGTTCTTTCATTTTTGTGGCCATCTAAATGCGCTTTTGGGGTAACAAACAAAAGTATACATCATAAGCAAGACCATATTGCACTAGAGAGAGAGAGCCTTATATAACATGGATGTGCTGTGCACGTGTTTGTGCTTTGACACATGTGGGGAGTAAGAGTTAGAAAGACAGAGAGGACCAGGATAACATTGAGTTCAACCAAAAGAACTTGTAAGCTATAACATAGATATTGGATATGGAAGACAGATGCTCTGGCAGTTTTCAGCTATTATTGTTGAAAATCACACTCTAAAAGAGTAAGAAAGAAGGATTATCTTGCAAAATGACTACAAAATTATCTTCTGATTATTGTCATGCAAATCTAATTTGATGTAGTAGTACCTTATAGTTGATCCCTGTACTTGCAATCTTGTTTTGATCACATCCAGGGGAGTGGTAAGATATGCACTAAAACCTGCTTGCAATTTAAAGAATCATAAATTTTTGTGTACACAAGATTGAGTGCTGACTGGCATAAGAAAATTTAAACTGCAAACATTTGAAGAGTCTTTGGGAAACAATAAAACCACTACCCCCAAAAATAATGAAGGATAACAAACTTCCTGGTTGATTTTCTGCTGATATTGGATAAAGAACATTTCATTTTTTATTGGGTTAAAGGTCCAATATGTCCCTCTATTGTTTCAAATGTTTTAATCGTATCCCTCTACTAAATTTTTCAACTATCGTGTCCCTCTACTCTTAATTGTGTCTGCATTCGGTCCCTCCAATCACTTTTTCAGACAACAAAGACAACTTCCGGTATTTTTTGTTTTGTTATTTTTGTCTCCGTTGCCTGAAAAAGTTATCGGAGGGATCAAATGCAGATGCAATTAAGAGTGGAGGGACTATAGTTAAAAAATTTAGTAGAGGAGCACGATTAAGACATTTGAAACACTAAAAAGATATCTTGACCTTATAACCCATTTTTGATTTGATATTATTTCAGAGCCAGGCTGAACTAGTTTCTCAGGTTCCCAAGCACCCAATGGCGAAGCCATAGTTTAAGTAGTAGGGTTAAAAATTAAAAAGTTAACACACTGAAATTTGAAATTAAAACATTAACCAGGTTAAAAAATAAAGTTTTTCAATATCTTTGGCTATATTAATGCCAATGAAGTCATTTAGAAGCCAAGCAAGTCTTTCTTTCGTACATCTAAAGTCATAACTATTTAAATATCAGTGGATTATCTATCCTACAAAAACGCTTCTGTTTTTTTTTTTTTTTGGTAGTCATTCTCCTTTAAAATTTTCCATAACTCTTAAAAATAACCTCTTCATTGTTCTTTTGTTTTGTTTTTTTTTTTTTTGGTTCTTCTTTTGACATGTAGTTCTATATATCAATATTCATGCATTTAAAACTAGCAAGTTCAGTTGATGGGGTCTTACATAAATCTGGTAGATCAAACTTTCAAACATCAAATTTTATTGCTTCGATTGTATTTCTTTGTCAAATGCATGGTATTTTTGTTATATTGACGAAATTATGTAGTGAATCATTTACTTGTATAATTATTTTATCAAGATGCTAGGTAAATGACTCAATCTATTCTTATATAATTAGCTAAGTTTTCAATTTGTCTTTCTGTTTCTAATTGTATCTATTATGTGCCTGCACAATATATAATTTTCCAATATGTCCTACCAAGTTTTTCCATCCAAATTAACATAATTATATTTTTTATTTTAAAACTACCATTGAACTATACAATAATACAATTTTGATTTTTTGAAAAAAATAAAATAAAATCTTTATTTTTTAAAATTTTAAAAGTTAAGTAACCTTGAAATTTTTTATTTCCTAAAACATTTTGTGCAATTTTGAGAAACTTTTTTATTATATTCTTATATAACTCAACGGCAATTTGAAATAAAAAGTATAATTTTGTCAATTAGAGTGAAAGAACTTAATTGAAGAATATATTGGAGAATTTGATACTATACAAGGACATAATACACATAGTTAGAAATGTAGGGACATATTGGAGACTTGCCTAATTATATAAGGATAGATTGAGCTATTTACCCGGAATATGTTTAAATGTTTGCTAGTTTTATTTAGTAATAATCATGGATAAGAAAAGAATAGCATATATAAGAAATTTTTACTAAACTAATAATGACCCCACGGAAAAAATTGTTGGTTTCCGCCATGCAAGAAACCCTAAAATAAAGCAGAAGCAAATTACATACCCCCAGCCAATCCTCCTAGGACAAGTCCCTCCACAGAACCATTAATAAGGTGATCTAAACTGGGTATCCATTTTTGTTTCCCATACTCTGTCAAATCTTTTAGGGTTTCATAAAACATAACCTGCATATAAAAACAAAAATCACTCAAATAAGCTCTACAGAAGTTGTCAATTAGCATGGACACAAAAATTTTAAGAATTGGTGGCAAATAAAAGATAAGCTAAGTGTAAGATATAGCAAGTTCTCAGAACAAATTTACATACCATTAAACCAGCAAAGGGCACATCCCTTGCAAGTGTAGACCAGTATCTGCCAAAAAAATCAATACATGAAAACAGAGAGTTATTGAGTGGAATACCTCTTTTGACAAGTTGTACTTGTTGCCTAAAAAACCAAAAATTACAAGTTAAAAGCTGGAATAAGTAATCATAGAAATCTTGCAGCTAAAACTTGTATTTTCCTATCATATAACAGTTTTGAGTGGCAGCATAAAAAAAGAGCTGTGCACCTTGGCTAGACTTCCTTTGAACTTGGTGGTACAATTATCAGTTAAGATGCCTTCAATGTTTTATATTAAACAGCAGTTATTTTCACATGTTTAGATGAATATGGTTTCATGTAGCCAAACAGTAATACCAACACAGGGTTTTGACAAATGTACAGAGGATCATTCAGATTCAACCATGTATGCAATAATAGGTGATAACTTACTACATGAAACTAGTTTAGTTTTCTGAAGAAAACAAACATAATAAATAGTTAAATAATTCATTTTATACATTAAAAGATTGGAAGGAGTGATCCCTTGACAACTAAATTATAGCTCTGTTGCATGAACTCATGTGCCTACAACAGGTTAAATGTTAGTAAACCAGGAGACTTGGGCACATCACTCAGCCATCACAGTTTCCATTTCACTTCAATTTAGACGTACTGGTACATTAGGTAAGACAATATTCAGTGCAGAAGAAAAATAGAGAATCATTTAATACAATGTGTCCATCAACTAAAACAGCAGTCCTTGATGATTTCTTTGTGAGAAATCAAACCTGACCGTGTTTGAAAACATTAAGCCAATGTACTTAAGTTACTTTGTTCGGTATAATCTAGTATGGATATGAGAAACAGAAAGCAATATGTGGTAGTCTGACTACCTCATTTGATGCATGTCACTTAGTTGGAAACAAAAAAACTCTACTTGATTTACTGCTGAAAGCACTTTCTCAAAATTGATATATATATATATATATATATATATATATATATATATATATATAAGGATAAGTTAGTCTATATACCAAAGCAAACAACACAAGTAGGAAAAAAATAAAATAAAACCATGCAAAAGGTAGAGAGGTTTCTGACGTTTACCCAGCATATAGTCCTCTTGGCCCCTGCTCCTTCAATAGTAAACTGCCAGCCTGGAACATCCCAGTGTAATAGCCATAAATTTGCTCACCAGATTTCCTGGAGATGTTGTCTTTCATAATGCTAGAAGTCCAAGATGTTCTTGAGCCCTGCACTTGCATGCGTTGTTTCATTACTTCACATGGAACATAAACAAACGAACCAAGTGTATCTCCTGAAATGCATAGGTGCAAGAAGAAACTCTGAGTTCTCCAAGAAGTACAATGGATGATCCTCTATTATATCAGGAAAAAAAAAAAGACATTATACCTCCAAGGACAACACACAAGAAGAAGCATCCATTGTCAACAATAATCAGAGATCAAATTTTGTGCAATAGATACATGAAGAATAGTAAAACAGAGAGAGAGTCAAGTTCTTCTAAGTCATACTTTGAAATGTAAATGATTTTTGTTTGCACACATAAAGAAGTTGAAATTTCGCAAGAGAATAAGATGTCACAGATGTAAAAGAATGCAATAAACAAGTTAGGAGGCAGCAGAATAACTTACCAACAGCTCCAGCGATGAAATGTGCCCAATGACCCCCAAGGTTAGGATGTGATTCCTGGATCCACTTTTTGACAGACTCAATAAAGCCAAAATATGTCGCTCCAGTTGCAAGGGATCCAGTAACCCCAGGAGTTATACCTCTATAAAAGCCTAAAGGATGATGATCAGTTTCAGTCAAGAGAAAGTTGATAATCTGAAGTTCTTTTGGGTCTGCTAGTATTTAACATTGGCAACTATTATGTACCTCTTGCTCCATCAGTAACTGCAACTGCTCGAACCATCTGAAGCAGGCTCTTTGGGGTCTGCTGGTATTATTCTATATGAAAACATTGGGGAAAAAAATCCCAACACAAATAACATCATCAATGTAATTAAGACAAGTACCTGAGTTCCTCCACTAAGAATAGCTTGACTTTGGATTCTCGTCTTTACGGTATCAACAGGATGCATCATGCCTTCCCCAAAAGCACCAGCAATGCCTCCCCATAAGAACTCTCTCCATACTTCACGCACAATATCAAATTCAAATCAAAATTTAAAAATTAAAAAAAAATACAATTCCTTTTCTCTTATCTTCAACCCCTGAGGCCTAAACAATGTTATTCAACAGCCAAATACAACGCCCTAATTAACGGTTTTAGATGTAATTAGTTAATTGTTAAAAATACAACAGAAATGGAATGAGAGAAAAGCTCACCGAAGAACTCATTGTGCGCTGCGACCGAAACTTGCATTTTATTCGAGGTTTGCCTGTTGCCCGCCATTAAATTTGCATGTTGTGCGCTGCTACAGTTCTTTATTTTAGGGTTTCAGGTTTTGAAGATGGCGGGCTATTATTTGTTTGTTTATATATATATAGTTTATCAGGGAAAAAGGCCAAGAAGAAGAGGAAAGAAAAATATAATCAATTATAAAAATAAAAATACTACCAATCCATAAGGATATTACCAATCCATTTATTTTTAGATTATATTTTTATTTTTATTATATTTTTTCTTATTTTTAGATTAGGAGCAAGAAGAAGAAGAATGAAAAATATAATTAATTATAAAAATAAAAATATGATCAATCCTATTAGGATTGATCATATTTTTATTTTTATTATATTTTTCCTTACTTTTAGATTAGAACCATTTAGATTAGAACCAAGAAGAAAAGGAAAGAAAAATATAATCAATTATAAAAATAAAAATATGACCAATCCCGATCTAGATCAGGATTTGTCATTTTTTTCTTTTTTCTTTTTTTAGATTAAGACCAAGAAGAAGAGGAAGGAAAAATATAATCAATTATAAAAATAAAAATATGACCAATCTTGATCTAGATCGGGATTGGTCATATTTTTATTTTTATCATATTTTTCCTTATATGATCAATCCTAATCTAAAAATAAGGATTAGCTAAGAAGAAGGATCATGTATCCTATGAAAATGCGGAATAAAACAAAAAAAAATTCTTCATTTAAGACTCTCAATATTAAGCCGTTGAATCAATTAATCATGAATACATGATCGAAAGCGTAAGTAAAGTATTACCTCTTATAGCGTAGATTTAGCCTTTGTAAAAAATAACCGTTCAAGTGTCTAACTCTATCAATAATCTACATAGTCTAAGCACCCACACAAGAAACACTCAAAAGTTGTAGAGTGTTAGCTTCACCTTTTTCTAATTTGTATTAATGTTTTCTCTTTAAAAATCTATTCGGGGATATTTTTGCCATAACCCTAATTGAAAGGGAGAGAGGTGGCATGTTTTCGGAGAGAGAAAACTATTTTCTCTCTTTCCCTATAATGTCGTGTATGTTTAGCATAACTTTTTCTCTTTATCGCACTTCTCCTTCTATTTATAAGGGGAGTGACTTCCTTGATGAAAACTATTTTCTCTTTTCCCCTATAATGCTGTGTATGCTTAGCATAACTTTTTCTCTTTATCGCACTTCTCCTTCTATTTATAAGGGGAGTGACTTCCTTGATCTCCAAGGCTAAAAAATGGTAACAATAAGTCTAAAAATGACTCTAAGTAGTTGCTTTCTAGTCCTCTAAAGATTGAGAGTTGCAATGCATGTGGCCTTTTTGATCTTATCCTTATAAACCTTGATCCTTATCCAATAAGGTTTATGTTTATCCTCCTATTAAAATATCTTACGAGCTTTTAAATTAAACATATTGGTCCGAACTCCTTTGATCCAATTAATTTGGACTATTCAAATAAATTAGGTTAGATATTTTTCGGAGGCTTACATTAGAAAACAATTTTCCAAATTACCCTTAAACCTAAATTAGGAAACTAATTTTTTTTTTAGGTAACTTATTTTCAAATTTGGAACCGACTTCCAAATTAGAAAATTGATTTCTAAAACAGAAAATTTTTCATTTTAGGAAACTTTTTCCAAAACGAGACACTTTCTATTTTCAAAAACTTTTTCCAAAATAGAAAACTTTCAAAACTTTGAAACCTTTTTCAAAATCTTTACTTCTCTTTTATTATGTAAATGCTTAAACTTATGTGTGTGACTCAATAGACTCCTAGTTATGTTGGCAATGTATCAAAAATAAAAGATATCTCTTTTATCTCTTGATACATAAATCAAGATTAGCCTCTAGTAAGACATCTTGACTACCCAATTCTCTAGGAGAATTAATTAATCTATAATTATCTTTCACGAGCATGGTTACCATATAATTCATTGAACTTGGTTATTAGTCTATTCGATTATTATCACATAAGTTTTTTTTTATTCCCAAATGTCTTAGCTCTTAGAGTAAATCAACTATACTTTAGTGATCTACTCCTACTATGCCCATAAATTCTTTGAGCAGACTAATTATCGAAGTATAATGTGATAACTCATTTAGCATACAAGGAATAACACACAATGAATGACATAATCTATCTTATTTATCCACCTATCTCCATTAGATTCCTAGTGCACCCAACGAAAACCCACGTGCAACCCTTTATTGAGTTTATTGAAACGAATGTCAAAGCATATAAATCGTCTAATGAGATAACCGTGATAACTTTAAGTTAAAGGACTAGTTGTACCTATCTCGTATGAGATTTTCATAGAGTAAATCAAATGAGTTCTCATGATAACGAGTCAAGTCCAGGTGACATGTTCTTTAACATTAATCACCTAAGTGCTTGTTTGGCATCACCATGTCAATAGGTGTGAGATCTCCTACTCGCTATCTTATAGCATGAGAATAGCACTTACAAGTCTTACCGCATATAATCAATATCCATTTTTGACAATACTATGACTTGGGACATTTAATGATATCATTTAAGTGCATTAATATTTGTCTCACATCTTTTGATCAATCATTAATGCAATGTATATCTTATAGACTTCTATCTATTTCTATTCAATAAATATAAACAATTAGATTATATAGAAAGACTTCTTTTAATAATAAAATAAATAATACAATATTATAATAAGTCAAACTTATCCAAACAATGTTGAATCTAGGGCACCTACACTAATAATCTTTCACTTACACTAGAGCCAACCAGCCATATCCCTTATGCCCGACGATCGA
Organism: Dovyalis caffra; assembly: GCA_963924115.1. Classification (NCBI taxonomy): domain Eukaryota; kingdom Viridiplantae; phylum Streptophyta; class Magnoliopsida; order Malpighiales; family Salicaceae; genus Dovyalis; species Dovyalis caffra. The sequence goes on from CAWUPB010000071.1 coordinate 2,029,063, forward strand.
GTAAGGGTCTCATGTTTCGTTATGATAAAGATTTAGTCAATGGGTCAACTATGTTGTCATTAGTATGGACTTGTTCTATCATTATATCATCACAACTCGATAATCTCTCTAATTAGGTGGTAGCATCGCGAAGACGTGCTAAAATCTTTGATGAGACCTTCGTTCCTTAACTTGTGTTATGGCTCCTTTGTTATTACGAGTATAATACTATTAGATCAATGATGCTAGGAACCTCTATAGTCAGCCATCAAGCCATATGACATTAGAAAAATCCTTTCTTTGATTCTTCCATACTAAACCTTTTAGTATCATGTCAATGTATCTATCTTGGGAGACCCTTCACATTCTAAGTGATCTATCTCTATAGATCTCGACTCATAGAATATAGGTCGCTCTCTCATGTCATATATAGAAAAATTCTTAAATACCTAATGTTTTATAGATTATAACATAATAATATTATAGCCGAGAAATAGTTTGTTTATTTTTCATGTAGAATAACCATGACTAGTAGACTCTCACCAAACTTTTGTATACATAAAGTTTATCTTTATTTTGAAAAATCAAACTCTTTGATCGTTTCACCAAAACATCGACTCTAATTCCTAGAGGCATGCTCAAATCCATAAACGGACCTTTATATATTCTTTAGAACCATAAGGGTAAGGCATCTAACACATCTTTTTTATTTGTCATATCCAAGAGTCAATGTCTAACATTACCATTTCATAAGTGTTAGCTTCGTTATCTTTTTTAAGAGTACACATCATCCTGTGTTGAGACAAGAAGATCATATTTTTTGTCTTTTGATGAACACATTTTTTACTTATAAAGTTCTTGTGTATTTATGTATGGGATAGTTATAATACTTTGTAACCTATTTATTTAAGGTTCTACTAGTGGAGCATCAATTTATGAGTCTACTCGAATCTTATTGAGTTTAAATTTCCTCCCACTATTCCTAGTATCTATAAGTTTCTCACAAGGAACATAACATGTCTAGTCATGAACAATACTTTATTCTAGTGGTAGGAAAAATAATATCTATTTGCTTCTTTTTGTATATCTTATAAATTTGCATTCTTTTGATTTAAGCTTTAGCTTGTCTTCATCCAAACGTTTGGCATATCTTTTATAGCCCCAAATCCTAAGGAAAGATAAATTCATTTTCTTTCCTTTTCATATCTCATATGAAGTCCGATCAACATACTTTATTGGAACCGTATTCAAGGTAAAAGTTACGAGTAATTAGTGTTTATCCCAAAATGAAATGGGGATATTAATTCGACTCATTATAGACCGAACCATGCCTAACATGTGATGTCCATTGATAAAGAATCTCATTCTCTTTAAGCCGATCTAAAATTCATTGCTTAAGTATCCATCACCTTGATCCGATTAAAATGCCTTAATACTATTGTTAGTTCGTTACTTGATCGTAAGTCTAAATTCTTTGAACTTTTCAAATACTTTAGAAGTTCAAATACTTTATACTTGTGTCTTATTTACATAACTAAAACGTGATCTAGTATCGGTAAAGGTTATGAAATAATCATGTCATCCTTTTAGATGGATGAACATTAGTCTAAATACATCTTTATGTGTAAAGCCTAACTAATTAGTATATATATATATATATATAAGTTACATTATGTTCAAAACATATAAATTTTTTTCAATCAAAATATTTTTATATAAAACTTCATCTTTAAAAAGGATAATCATTATTCTTAAATAAAATGAAAAAATTATTCCAAACAAGAAATAGAAATAATATTCTTAGTCTATACTAGGAACAACAATAATAATTATTGAGTCTTAGTACAAACCTACACGGTAGTGCTAGCTCATAAGTTCTTGTAACCGATGGTTCAACTCTTGATCCATTGTAGTCAAGTAGTTAATGCTCCCTTGAAGCTATATTCCTTCCTTTTCTAAGGTCTTGTACATTTCAAAAATATGAGCACCATATATAGTATCACATACCCATGAGAAGGGATTAGAAATAGAAAAACCAGACTTTAATAATAAAAATACCTAAGGTAGTTGTAGAACTTTTCTTCTTCACCTCTTTTAAGTGCTCCTTACAGTTGCACTTCTAATATCTTTTCTTGTTACAATGAAAGCAAACCGCATCCTTTAGGCTATTTTGAGCCTCAAACTTTTTCACCCCTCTATATGACGTAGTAAAAGACTTTTTTTTTTTTTTTGCTTGGGCTTTTTCTTGCCCTTTACCAATCCTTTTCCTTTATGAATAAGAAGTATAGAACTCTTATTCTTCTTATTAATTTTAGGCTAAGCTTCCCTTAGCATGGATAACAACTCTCTAATATTCTTTTCCATATGCATCATGTTAAAGTTTATGATGAACTATCTAAAGCCATTAGACAACGATTACAATACTAGGTTAATAAATAATTAAACATTCATTCTAACTTCAAGCTCGATCAGCTTGTTGATATAGTCTATCATCTTAGTGACATGCTTTTATATGTTGGACATTTATCCATTCTAGCTCTAAAAATCTTTCTTCTTATCTCATAGAGCTTATGCCTAGTATTCTCTTCAAACAAGGTTTTAAGTTTTACTATGATATCAAAGGAGTTTGTGCCTTTATGTTGACACCGATGCTCTAACGTCATAGCAACCAACATGACACTTTGAGAGATGATTGCATCATCTCTATATTTCACCTATGCTGCATATGCTTTAGCTTGATCCCGATGAGGCTCAACTTGGGAGAGGTTTCTCTATTGTATAGAGAATTTTCTCATATCGAAGGACTATCCTCATATTCATTTCCCGAGTTAAAGAAGTTTGTGCCATTGAATGCATTACTTTTATCAATAATCAATCATATAGATGTGTTATCGATCATACTCGTATAATCTGATATGATAGAATAACGTACAATTTAGTTAATTAAATTGCATAAACAAAGCATAAATTAAAAAAGTAAAATCTATGTTTGCTCCTATTATTTTCTTCAAGTTTTATAACCTTTAATATAAGACTCGAGAAAATTTTTCAATTCATTTTCATTAGTGGGTTTAGGATCTCATCCTCTAACATGCATTAATCTTAAGTTATCTCAACAAGTCATACATGAAAGACTAGGTATGTAACTCCTTATCAATTGTATCTAATACAATTCCTAATCTCATTGACATGATAACTCCTTTTCATCTCACATCTTATGTGAATAACAATTTTTGCTTACAAATTAATTAGACCTCGAGTTATCTCTATAATCCTAACAATTCATTTCAAGTTAGACCCAAATCTTTGAGGTTATCACATGGCCTATGATTTGATTCCCTCGAGGAAAAAGTGACCTTGGGTTATCTCAATAGGCCAACAATGACCAAGAGAGTTCTCTCTTCGTAATGTTGAAAAGCAATTAACTTGATATTTAATTTGACGGATTTAATAAGGTAAGTCTCATCCTAGTATGCATACTAGTCATCAATCAAATTATTCCTATCAAGCATACTCGTTATTCACATAATAAAAACATACATCTCATGTATGACAACTACCGAATGATAATAGATATCTCGCTACTAGTCCCCTCGAAGCCACGAAGACCAGATGGGTCAAATACCTAGGTGAAAAATTATTATAAGTTCTTTGAAATTGTCTTCTCTTCTTAGCTTCTTCTTTTTGTATCTAATTTAATATCTTATCATCTATTTTTATATTTATTTGAATAAGAAACCTCAACTTATATTCGAGGAGAGTAAGATGAGAAGAGAAATACATCAAAATGATAGAGAATGCAAGACATACAAGCCCTATTCAATCAAAAATTACAACCATAAATTACTACAAATTAGGTTGACTTATCCATATGATTCACCAATGCTTCAATCACATCGGTACATGGTATACTAATGAAATAAATTTCATTTTAATTACAATTATAAATTTATGTTTTGATCATTTTATAAAATTATTAAAAAAAATTTTGAATTTCAAGTTTAAGACTTTTTGGGATTTGGGCCTATGGACTTTTAGACCTCGAGGGCCTATGGGCTACCATGCCCTACTGGCCAATGCCTAGTGTCGGCCATCACCGCGCTTGGCCTAGCGCGAGCTAGGCTACCCACAATGCACTAGCTTGGTATCAATTGGCTTGGCGTGTTAGTACACCTAGCCTCGCTACCTAACACACGTATGCCCCTAGCATGGGCGGTGTCTCGTTTATATGTGTGCCAATATGTGCTTGACGTACGCAATGTACACATTGGCTTGACTTTAAGTCCGGTGCGAGCCTAGTACACACTTACCATGTCGCGCGCCCATCGCACGACTAACCAACCCAATAGGCTCGGCATACGCAAGGCATATCCGGCATGTCACACACTTTGTGCATGATTGACCTTAGCCGTAAAGCCTAGTATGCACTAAGCATGCCTAACTTATCATTCGCCCAATGCATGATTAGCTCGGCCATCGGCTAGCGTACGACAGGCCTTACCAAGAGGCCTAGCATATGCTAGGCATGCCCGACTCGTCGTGCATTCGAGTGTACGACTAGCCTTGCCTCCTTATTGTATGTGCGAGCACAACCGTCTAATGTTGGCCTCATGTATCACACTCTTCTAAGCCTAAAAAATTAGTATTAAAACATATGTAAAATACCTAAATATCAAATTTATAATCAAAAATTGATAATTCATGTTGTTAATCATAATTAATAAAGCATACAATTAAAGATTCAACGGAGGCTTTGATACCAATCGAAGAATCGTGCATCCTATGAAGATACGATAATAAAAAAAATTTCCTCCATTTAAGGCTCTCAAGATCAAACCATTGAATCAACTAATCATACATATATGAATTAAAGCATGAGTAAGGTACTACCTCTTGTAACACATATTTAACCTTTGTAAAAAATAGCCATCTAAGTATCCGATCTCTATTGATAATCCTCGTAATTCAAGCTCCCATACAATAAGCACTCAAAAATTATAGAGTGCCAAATCCACCTTTTTCTAACTTGTTTTGATGTTTTCTCTTTAAAAATCTATTCGGGGATATTTTTGTAATAACCCTAATTGATAGGGAGAGAGATAGCATGTTTTTAGGAGGGAGAAAACTATTTCTCTCTTTTTCCTATAATGTCATATATGTCTAGCATAACTTTTCCTCTTTGCTGCACCTCTCCTTCTATTTATAAGGAGAGTGACTTCCTTGTCCTCTAGGGATAAAAAGTGGTAGCAATAAGTCCAAAAAGGACTCTAGGTTATTACTTCTTAGTCCTCTACGGATTAGGAGTTGCAATGCATATGGGCTTCTCGATCTTATCCTTATAAACCTTAATCCTTATCCAATAAGGCTTATGTTTATCCTCCTACTAAAATATCTTAGAGCTTTTAAATTAAACCAATTAATTTGGATCTGTTCAAATAAATTAGGTTAGATATTTTTATGAGACCCATATTAGGAAAATAATTTCTCAAATTATCCTTAAACCTAAATTAGGAAAGTAATTTCTTTTTTAGGTAACTTATTTTCAAATTTGGAGCTAACTTTCAAATTAGAAAATTGATTTCTATAATAGAAAACTTTTCATTTTAGAAAATTTTACATTTTGAAAAACTTTCCATTTTAGGAACTTTTTTTGTAACGAGAACGTTTCATTTTCGAAAACTTTTTTCATAATAGGAAACTTTCAAAACTTGAAAACCTTTTTCAAAATCTTTGCTTCTCTTTTATTATGTGAATGCTTAAACTTATTTATGTGACTCAATAGGCTCCTAGATATGTTGACAATGTATCAAGGATAAAAGACACATCTTTTATCTTTTAATACATAAATCAAGATTAATCTCTCACAAGGTATCATGACTACCCAATTCTCTAAGAGGATTAATCAATCTTCAATTACCTTTCATAAGCATGGTTATCATATAATTCATTCATCATGTTAATCTATCTTAATGTGATCTCGAACTTGGTTATTAGTCCGTTTGATTATGATTACATAAGTTTTCTTTGATTTCCAAATGTCTTAGCTCTTAGAGTAAACCAACTATGTTATATTGGTGTACTTCTATTGTGGTCACAGATTTCTTAAGTAAACATTTATCGAAGTGCAATGTAATAACTCTTTTAACATACAAGGAATAATATATCCTATCTTAGTCATCCATCTATCTTCATTAGATTCCTAGTGCACTCAATGAATTTCCTACTTGTAACCTTTTACCGGGTCCATCGAAATGAGTATCAAAACATATAAATCCTTTACCGAGATAACCGTGATGACTTCAAGTCAAAAGACTAGTTGTACCCATCTCGTATGAGATTTCTATAGACTAAACCAAATGAGTTTTCATGGCCGATCAAGTCCATTCATATGTTTTCTAACATTAATCACCTAAGTGCTTGCTTTAGCATCACCATGTCAATAGGTATGAGATCTCTTACTATTATCTTATAGCGTGAACATAGCACTCACATGTCTTATTGCATATAGTCAATGTTCATTCTTAAAAATGCTAGGATTTTGGATATTTAATGATATCATTTAAGTGCATTAATGTTTATCTCACATCTTTCGATCAATCATTAATGCAATACATATCATGTGGACTTTTATTCAATAAATATAAATAATAAGAATTAATAGAAAGACTTATTTTATTAATAAAATAAATAATGTAATATTACAATAAGTCAAACTTATCCAAACCAAGTTGGATCTAGAGCACCTACACTAACAAAGTAATGGATAAAGAGCGAACCCTTAGTTATAGGCACCTATGAGTTAGCACTACCATGAGGGCTTATGCTTAGACCCATAACTATTATTGCATTCTTAGTATAGACTATGAATATTATTTTTATTTCTTATTTGGAACAAGATATTTTTCATTTTATTTAAGAATAATGGTTATTCCTTTTTAAAGATGAATTGTTATATGGAAATGTTTTAATTGATAATAGTTTATACATTTTGAACATAGTGCAACTCCCATTAAATAACATAAATGCTAAAAGACTTAATTCAAAATGATCTAAATAAAACATATTTATAGCATTCTCAACTTGGTGATATAAATAAGAATCGTATATCCAAACTGTTTATAAATAAATACATAGAATCATTTAATGATGTGTATGAATCTTATTTACTTGGTAAAATTATAAGAATTCCCCTTTTAGTAAAAAAAAATGAGAAAAAACCAATGATTTAACTAGGCCTTACACATAGACATGTATCTTGGTCCATGTCTACCCAAACCAGAGAAAGATATGATTATTCCATAACCTTTATTGATGGTAGATCATGCTTTAGTTGTGTAAATAAGACACAAATCTAAAACATTTATGTAATATCTATGACATAAACCCTCCTAGAAATGTAAATGTACTCGTATAAATAATTTGAAAATAAATTTATTAAATGTGTGAAAGAAGTGTGAACTCCAATTAAGAATGAAGAAAACATAAGTAAGATTAATGAAATTGGATAAGGGAAGGAGTAATGCTTGAATTAGAGGTTTATACCCTTAATTGATATGGTTATGCTTTGTCGTAAGGACGCAATTGTAAAACATAAAAGTATAATTACAAGAAATTAAAAGTTTAAGTCCCTAATTAAAATGATTAAGAAATCCAAATGACCACTTTGAAATTTAGGAATGCCTAGATTAAAGGTGTATTTGTAAAATTGAAAGTTTGAAGACATAAATGGAAGGAATTAAAGGACTCGAATGAAGCAATTAAAGGTTTAGGCACTAAAGTGCTAAGTGATAATGTAATGGGGGATTTAATAATTGATTTTGGGAGATTATTTCCAGTAAGAAAAATCTAGAAAATGGGAGACAAAGAGAGAAAGAGACAGTCGGTAAAAGTGAGGAAGAAAAAGGAGAAAAATCTTGATGCATTTAATGAACCACCTTAAGATCAATCTAAGTATGGCACACTTGGCTTAATCTTGGGGGTAAAATCCTAGCTATAAATCGAGAGGAAAAAGAAGATGGAAGGTTAGACACCATCCCTAAAGAGAAAGACATTCCAACCACCTAACCACGACTCCAAATCACTTTAGTTAGTGTATAAACACTCAAAATCAACCTTTAAACCAACGTAGAAGATCATGCAAGGAGAAAGGAAGATTTTTCTACTTGGTTGAATTTTTAAAAGAAAGAAGAAAGAAGGAGCCAAGGAAAAATAGAGAAAAAGTGAGCAAACTCTAAGTGAGGTAAGTGTAATTCCTCACTTACATCATAAGAGATTAGAGTTTTTGTTGTGTTATTGGTGTAAATTATGATGTTAATTGAAAAGCATTGTTGATTGAAGTTTAATGGATGTGTTGCTGAACATTTACTTTATGATGATTGAATTGGGTGGTTTGATGATGTATATATGTTTATTATATGAGGATTGAGATGATAGAAGGATTGAAGTGAATAAAATCATGAGATTTCATGTTGTCTTTTTTCCAAAAACAAGGTAGATGAACAACCTTAAACATATATAAATTAATATTTATATTATTTAATGCCCATAAGATGTTTGATGGAATGCCTTAGAGGTATTCAAGAGGTTAATTGAAGGAAATGGAATGGAGGAATTAAAGGTTATCCTTCTTTAGCCTAAATTCGGCCAAGTATGAAAAACAAAGGACAACGAGGATTATGATGAGGTTTAAGGGTATAATGGCATGAAAATGATTACATTCATGATGGAATAATTGTTCATTTTGCATATCATGTTTGATTATGATATGATGTTATCCACATTTATTGTTTGTTCATGGTTGAATTTGGCCTAAAGGCTATTTTGTGTCCTTGATGTTCATGGACTCGATTTAATATGGTTCTCATGTATTCTTAATGGTTTATGAAAGTATGTAAGGTTTAATGTTTTATGAACAAATGCCATGTGTTTCATGGATAATTTATTTCTACCTACATGCCTAACTAAACTTCAAATATCATGTATCATGTTAAGGATTGCATTCATGTCATGAAATGGTTTTAATCATGTTTTCAAAGACGAAAATTAAGTGGATGGAATTTCAAAAAAAAAAAAAAAGGCTAGGCATGTCCTAATCACGATCACAAGCTTAATCATGGCACACAAAGAAAGTGATCAACTCTTTGTGGATGTCACAATCACGAGTTCAATTATGGTTCACAATGGTTTTAATCATGTTTTCAAAGACGAAAATTAGTGGATGGAATTTCAAAAAAAAAAAAAGGCTAGGCATGTCCTAATCATAGTCACGAGGCTTAATCATGGCACACAAAGAGAGTGATCAACTTTTTGTGGACGTCACAATCACAAGTTCAATTATGGTTCATAATCGTAAACGTCACGAGCTTCATCGAGGGACATGTTTAGTGCTTTTCACGGTTTTCATAGTTATTGTTGCCATGGATAGTTGGATATATATAAATATATTCAATAGGGTGCACCCAATCATAAAAAATAAATTTCAAAGGCACAAAAATGTTTTTAAGAAAGTTACATCTCGTGTATTCATCTATAAAAAAGCATCACATGCATTACATGAATTACACTTACCGAGTATTACATTGCTTACCTTTGTTTCTAATGGTGTTGTAGGAGAAGATAAAGATAAATGAGGAGTTATCACTAAAACATGTGAAAGACTTGCATAAAAGGCATTATATGCCTTTTAGTGTGCTTAGGACTAAAGAGTATGGAAACTTTTCTTAAGCTTAACTTGATTTTGGTCATGTATATAGCAAGCTAAGCAAATTTAGGCATATAAATTTATTAATCAATATTGTTTTATAATAATGAATATATGTGGCTTGAATGTTAAGTTAATGTTATACCAAAGCTTGTTCATTATAGAACTTGGTTGATCATATAACTAATTGAATTATGGGAATGAATGAAATTGAGACATAAGGCAAGTAGCACTTAAATGGTCATTGGATTTAATAGGTAATGAATGAATTAGAAGTTTAAACAGGATTATGTTAAATATTTTAGGAACTAGAGTTCCTTAAGTCCTAAAATGTTTAGCTAATGAAGTTATTTACAAAAGTCTAAGTGAAACTAGTGAAGGCTTTGTTGAAATCAGGAAAACGTTTATACCTAAATTTAGTTAAGATGGACCTAGCATCCCATACTCATTAGGGACCTCATTAAAAGAATTGCCCACTTTGTTAATGAACCAAGGAAGTACGAAAAGAGGCCTTTTAGCTTGCATTTATTGCACTTCGACTCGTAGGTCAATACCAATAATATCCTTGACCTATCTAGGTTCTAGGATAGGGGTGTTATAGTTTGAATAGTTCAAAGAATTTAGATTCAAAGTAAAAAAAAAAAAAAGCCGATAAAAGTATTAAGGCATTTTAATCGGATCAAGGTAATAAATACATAAGTAGTGAATTTTTAGATCACTTAGAAGAAAATGGGATTCTCTATTGATGGACTCCATTTGGAGTACCATAACCGAATGATGTGTTCGAAATGAAGAATAGGATATTATTTGATATGGTCCAATCCATGATAAGTCGAATTAACATCCCCATTTCATTTTGGGATATGCACTCTTTATTGTAACTTTTATTTTGAATAGGGTTCTAATAAATTATGTTGATTTATGAGGTATACAAAAGAAACAAATGGATATTAATTTTACCAACCATAAGAATAAAAAGTGTTCATGTTTAGGCATGTTGCATTCCTTAAGAAGGAATTTATAGATGCTAGAACCAATGAGAGAAAAGTTGAACTCGATGATATTTGAGAAGACTCATAAATTGACACTCCACTAGGAGAACCCCAAGTAGATAAGTTATAAAATGTTGTAATTGTCCCACAAGCCGATTCACAAGAACTTCACGAGTCTAAAAAGATTTGTTAAGAGCTAGAAAGATATGGCATTCTTGTCTCTATACATAGATATATGCATATGATAAAGGATGATGAACCTAATACCTATAAAGAGGTAGTATTAGACATTGACTCTAAAAAATGGCATAAAGCCATACAATTCAAAATAGAATCTTTGTGCACTAACCAAGTATGGACTTTGTTTAATCCACCTAAAGGTGTCAAACCTATATAAGTGGATATGTAAAAGAAAGACTTATATGGATGAAAATGTACATACATACAAAGCCAAACTAATGGCAAAAGGTTGTCGTAAAAAATAAGATGTTGATTATGATAAAAAAATTTCACCGAGTAGCTATGGTTAAATCCATTCGAATTATTCTTGTAATTGCTACATATCATGATTATGAGATATGACAGATGGATGTCAAAATTGCTTTCCTTAATGAAAAATTAAATAAGGATGTGTACATGATACAATCTAATGGTTTTGTCATCAAAAGACATGCAAATAAGATTTGTAAGTTATAAAAATTTATTTATGGACTTGAGCATGCTCTAGAAATAAGAATCAATTTTTTGATGAAATAATCAAAAGGGTTTGACTTTTTCACAAAAGCAAAGATGAATCTTGTGTATACAAAAGGTTAATGGGAGCTTAGTAGTGTTTGTTATTTTATATGAAGACAACGAACTACTTCTTAGCTATAACATTATCATGTTACAAACTATAAATGATTGGCCATTCAAGAATTTTTTTCATGTATGATATGGAAGAGCAACCAACTTTCTAAAAGTGAAGATCTATAAAGATAAATTACATAAAATGTGAGGGCTCTCTCTAGGCGGATATATTGATATGATACTAAAATATTTAGTATGAAAGAATCAAAAAAAGATTTTTTTTCTAATTTCATTTGGCTTAATGGCCGACTACAAAGGATCCATAGGGTAAGCTAAAGAATCGAAGTCTTATCAATGGTCCAAGCATGTCATCGCGATGCTACCACTTGATTAAAGAGATTATCACTCATGGTGATATAAGGATAGAAAAGATTCATACCGATAACAACATAGTTGACCCCTTGACTAAGCTCTTTTCATAGTTGAAATATGAGATCCTTGTTCGATCGTCAAGCATAAAAGACATGGTTGGTTAGCTCTAGTGCAAGTGGGAGAGTGTTAGTATAGGTGCCTAAGGTCCAACGTTGTTTGGATGATTTGATTTATTGTAATATTGTATTTTTATTTATTAATAAAAGAAGTCTTTTTATTAATTCTTATTGTTTATAACTTGATAAAATTAGATAGAAGCCCATATGATATGTATTACATTAAAGATTAATCAATTTATGTGAGATGAATATTGATGCATTTAAATGATATCATTAAATATCCCGAGTTGTAATATTATCAAGAATAGATATTAACTATATGTGATAAGAATTGTGAGTGTTACACTCATGCTATAAGATAGTAGTAAGAGATCTCATATCTATTAGTGTGGTGATGCCAAAGCAAGTAATTAGTTATTAATATTAAAGAATATATCACTAGATGTGACTCACCATAAGAACTCATTAGGTTTAGTCTATGGGAATCTCATACGGGATGGGTATAATTGGTCCTTTGAATTAAAGTTATCACGGTTATCTCATTAAAGGATTTATGTACTTTGATACTTGTTTCGATAGGCTTAGTCAAAAGCTACATGTAAATGATTAATTAGATGCACTAGGAATCTAATGAAGATAGTAGATGACTAAGATTAGATATATCATTCCTTATATGCAAAAGGAGTCAAAACCAATAATGCTTTATTGGTATACTCTGAAAGCTAAGATATTTAGGAATAAAAAAACTTATGTGATCATAATCAAATAGACTTTAAATCAAGTTCGAGATCACACTATAATAAATTGACATGATGAATGAATTCTATGGTAACCATGCTCATAAAAGGTAATTGCACATTAATTATTCCTCTTAAAGAATTGGATAGTCATGATGTCTTACTAAAGGTTAATCTTGATTTATGTATCAAGAGATAAAAGAGGTATCTTTTATTCTTGATACATTGTCAACATATCTAGGAACCTATTAAGTCACATACATGAGTTTAAACATTTACATAACAAAAGAGAAGTAAAGATTTTGGAAAATGTTTTCAGTTTTGAAAGTTTCCTATTTTGAAAAAGGTTTTTGAAAATAAAAAGCTTCCCGTTTTGGAAAAAAGCTTCCAAAAATGGAAATTTTCCTATTTTAAAAATTAGTTTTCTAATTTGGAAGTCGGTTTCAAATTTAAAAGTCGATTACCTAAAAGAGAAATTAGTTTTTCGATTTAGGTTTAAGGATAATTTGTAAATTCCTTCCTAATGTGGGTTCCTTAAAAATATGTAACCTAATTTATTTAGATGATCCAAATTAATTGGTATTAATTAGGCCAATAGGCTTGATTTAAAAGCCTCGTAATATATTTTGACGAAAGGATAAACTTGATTACTATTGGATAAGGTTTAGAGTTTAAGCTTACATATGCATTGGAGGACAAGGATGCTCGCCTCCTTATATAAATAAAGAGAGAGAGAGGTGACAAGAAATGGCTAACACAAACGGACATACAACAATAAGAAAAAGAAAAGAGAAAAACATTTTCTCCTAACGACTCGAGTTACCGCACATACCTCTCTTTCTAAGGTTGTCACAAAAAAAAAAACCTTGATCGATTTCTTGAGAGAACAAATTAACAACAAAAAAGGATCGGAGTTAGCATTCTACGATTTCGTAGCTTATTTTGTAGATGTTTGGGCTACGTGAATTATCAATAAAGATTGGAAATTTAGACCGCATCTTTTCACATGGATAGTTTCTGTGCTATAAGAGGTAAATATTTTCTTTAATTATTTATTCATACATGTATGATTAATTGATTCAACGACTTAATTTTAGGAGCCTTAGATGGAGGAAGATTTTTGTTTTATTCTACACCTTCATAGGATACATAATCCTTCAATAGGAAGCATATAAACCATAAGAGAAAAAATAAGGGAGGAAAATCGAAGTGGCCAAGGAAAAGCAAAGCTTAGCCTCGTTATTATAGGTGCCTAAGATCCAACCTGTTTGGATGGTTTGATTTATTACATCATTGCATTTTTATATTAATAAAAAAATCTTTCTATTAATTCTTATTATTTATAATTTGATAGAATTAAATAGAAATCCATATGATATGTATCGCATTAATAATTGATCAATTAATGTAAGATAAACATTGATGCATTTAAATGATATCATTAAATGTTTTTAAGTCATAGCATTATCAAATTAGACATTGATAACATACGATAAGACTTGTGAGTGTTATGCTCTTCGTTGTTAGATAGTAGTAGAAGATCTCACACCTATTATCATGGTGATACCAAAGCAAGCACTTAGGTTAATAATGTTATAGAACATATTTCACTAGACGTGACTCACCATAAGAATTCATTTGGTTTAGTCTATGAGAATCTCACACGATATAGGTACAACTGGTACTTTGACTTGAAGTCATCATAGTTATCTCATTAGAGGATTGGTGTACTTTGACATTGATTTCAATGGGCTCGATAAATAACTCGCATATAGGTGATTCATTGGGTATATTATGAATCTAATAGAGATATGTGGATGATTGAGATAGGACATATCATTCCTTAAATGCTAAAAGAGTTATCATATTGTACTTCGATGAATGTCTATTCAAGGAATTTGTGACCACAATGAAAGTATATCAATAAAGCATAGTTATTTTATTTTAAAGCTAAGACATTTGAAGATCGAAGAAAACTTATGTGATCATAATCGAATAAACTATAAACTAAGTTCAAGATCACATTGTGATAAATTCACATGAGGAGTAAATTATATGAAAACTATTCTTTTGAAAGTTAATTATTAATTAATTAATCCTCTTAGAGAATTAGATAGTCATGATACTTTACTAAAGGTTAATCTTGATTTATGTATCAAGAAGATAAAAGAATTTATGTATCAAGAGATAAAAGAGGTGTCTTTTATCTTCTTGATATGTTGCCAACATATCTAAGAGTCCATTGAGTCATATGTATAAGTTTAAACATTCATATGATAAAAGAGAAGCAAAAGTTATTAAAAAATGTTTCCTGTTTCAAAAAGTTTCTTATTTTGAAAAGTCGGTTTCCTACTTTAGAAATCAGTTTTCTAATTTGGAAGTCAATTCTAAATATGGAAGATAGTTACCATAAAAGAAAATTAGTTTCTTAATTTAGGTTTAAGGGTATTTTGAGAAATTATTTTCTAATATAGGCTTCTCTAAAATACTTGATGGAAGCCTTCAAGATATTTTGGGCTAAAAGAGTTTGGTCCACTAGATTTGATTTAAAAGCCTTCAAGATATTATGATGGAAGAATAAACTTGAGCACTATTGGATAAGGCTGCGGGTTTACAAGGATAAGGTTTGACGAAGCCTACATAGGTAACATCTCCTTGACCTACAAGGAACGTTACCACCCCTCGCAAATAAAGGAGAGATGGATGGCAAAAGGTAAGGCTAGAACAAGAAAACACATCACAAGATAAGAAAAGAGGAAAGTGTCTTCTCTCCTAATAACCCATCACCTCTCTCTCTCTCTCTCTCTCTCTCTCTCTCTCTCTCTCTCTCTAGAGGTTATTGCATAAGATCCCCGAATTGATTTCTAATACAAGGAAAGTCACCACCTCCCGCAAATAAAGGAGAGATGGATGGCAAAAGGTAAGGCTAGAATAAGAAAACACATCACAAAATAAGAAAAGAGGAAAGTGTCTTCTCTCCTAATAACCCATCAATAACCTCTCTCTCTCTCTCTCTCTCTCTCAGAGGTTATTGCATAAGATCCCCGAATTGATTTCTAAAAAAAAATAATCTAATCAAAAAAGGTGAAGCTAGCATTCAATAGTTTCTTATTATATATATATATATATATATATATATCTCGAATTTAAGGGAGAACTACTTTTTTTTCTTCTAATTTTTGGTTATTAAGAGAACTCAAATAGATAAAATATCAAAAGTTGGTATTAAACAAAAATATAATTAAAATTTAGGAACTCAAATTGTAATTTTTTCTAAAACTTTTTGATTTTTTTTTGTTTTATTTTTTTATGAATGATCCAAGTGAAGCTCACTTTTTATCACATGTAAATTAAAAATTATCATGTAGTACTTTATTCCGGACACAACGATATTTTTTAGTCTTTACGGGTGAGCAAACTTCGATTAATATCGAAAAACTGAACCGCATCGAACCAAAATAATTATTTTGGTTCGATTTTTCATTTAAATTTATTCAAAAAAACCAAATGAAAATTTAATCACTCTTCGATTTCGGTTTTGATTTTTAAAAATTTTAAACTAGTGTCCACCAAAAATCGAATAAGTGCACTAAGCTATATTTTACATAAATTAAAA
Organism: Dovyalis caffra; assembly: GCA_963924115.1. Lineage (NCBI taxonomy): Eukaryota > Viridiplantae > Streptophyta > Magnoliopsida > Malpighiales > Salicaceae > Dovyalis > Dovyalis caffra. The sequence continues at coordinate 2,045,367 of CAWUPB010000071.1, forward strand.
CAAGCTTAAAATTTATTAAAGCCGAAGTCCAACCCATTGTTTTTATTGGACTTCTAGGATTTCAAAGAGCAACCCTACAAAAGTCCATAAATTCTGAAATACGTAGCCCAAACTTCACGTATCATAGCCCACAAAGATAAGAAGGCAAGTTTGGCTTCATTTATAGGTTATCCCCCACCCTTCAAAACTTAAACTAAACGATGTGGGATAAAGGAATGTTCAAAAGTTTAGTTCACTATCCCACATCAAAATGAAGAGATTTTTAAGAGTTAGAAAGGTTATAAATAGCCTATCTCACTAACCAAATTAGCACACTTTGAAGTCGTCCCATATCAGAAAAGAACTTACGTATGAGTTTAAAAACTTTATAAATTTATAGAGTCGTGGAACGGTGAGTTTGTGCTTTTTGTTCCATTTTTTTTTTTTTTTGGTATGTTATTAGATAAGTCTCTAATAGTTTTGATGATTTCGATTAATACTGAAAAATCAAAATTTATTAATCGAATTATAATTTAGTTTGGTTCGTTTTTTATTTTTTTATGTTCGATTAACCGAAAATCGAATCGAAATTGTTAAAAACCGAACCAAAAAATCGTCCGCTCACTCCTATTAGTCGTAAGTGATTATCGATACTAAAAAAAATTTAAAATTTGAGCATTTAAATAGAAAGATTTACTTGTTAGAGTATCTAACAAAAAAAAATATAATCAAAAGTTAGGTTCTCAAGTTATAATTTTCTCTAAACTCTACCAAACAACACAAAGCCACTTATCATTCACTCACTTAATCACTTGTCTAGTTCCCAACTTGATAGTAAATATAAAAAAATCTACGCATATATATAAAATCTCAAGTATTTGTATACATTTTCAATTATTTATTTATTTTTTAGAATTTTAGAGATTTTTCTTAATTATGGTGATGCCACGAAGATCATATGATTTTTTGAATTTAATTGTCTTTATTTGAAATGTTGAAATTAGTTTTGACAATTGGACACAATTTCGCATGATAAAAAGTAGAGGATAATATTTTTTATTTTATTATGCATAAGTTATCTATTTCAATATTAAAACTCAATTTTTTTTATAAGTTAATAAAACTTTAATATTAAGAAAATTCTTTTATAATACAAACTGGTTATTATATGTATTCTTTGCATATTACTTATAGTTTATTTAATACTAAATATACTTTATCTTGTTATAAAAGAAATGATAACAATAGTATAATTGAAGAGAAAGATGATAAAAAAAAAGTCATTATAAAATAAAGTGAATACACTAAATAACAACTTCAAATAATTCTCTTAATCTCTACAAAATACTTTTAAAAAACTAATAAACAATTAAACCTATTTATTGAGTTCAAGATTAGGATATGAGTTGGAAAGGACTATGAACCATTAAAAGTATATATAGTATTGAATCAATTGTATCATCCTTTCAATTTCTCATATTGAATGATTAATTGAATCACATTAAGAATTATGAGTGATGGGAATATAAAAAGCGAGATGAGCATTCATATAGACATTCATTATTTTATAACACTCCTCCTTAAATATCCATTGTATAAAAAACTTGCCTCATTAAAACCTTACTAGGAAAAAACCCAGTGGAAAAAAATTCTAGTGAAGAAAAAAAGTATAATATTTTTTGTACACATTAATCTCAATGTTGCCCCCTCCGCGTTGAAAACATCATTTAAGATCTTTAAGATGATGTATCTCGGTCTCATAAATCATTTTCTCAAAACGTTGTGGTAGGTAATGCCTTAGCGAATAAGTCTATCGATTGTTACTTTGATGTACTCTTCTTTTAATTGAATTATGCAAATAGCGTTATCTCTATATAATATTATTGAATCTTCTTTGTCGATAGATAAACTACATGTCTTTCGGATATGATGGATTATTGATCTTAGCCAAACACATTCTAAACTTGCCTCATGAATTGGTATTTCTACATGGTAATTTAAATATCTAGCAGCCTATAATTTTCTTTATAGAACATCATGATGTAACTGTATCACCAAGTATAAATACATATTTCATTTGTGATTGAGTTATGTATGATTCAAATAAATAGCTCGCATCCGCATAAACTTAACTTTGATTTATTTGAGTAAAACAAATATCATATCAAGTTTTCCTCGGAGATAATGTAAAAAGTGTTTAATTCCATTATAATATCTCCATATTGAAGCAAAACTTATGTCTTGTTAATAAATTTATAGAAAATGATATATCGAGTCGAGTATTATTAACAAGATATATCAATGCTCTAATTGCACTAAAAATGGTACTTTAGGATCAAATAATTTTTTGTTATCTTCTCGAAGTTGAAAAAATGTCTTTTTGGATATCAAGTGAACGAACTACTATTGGACTAATCAATGGATGAGCTTTATATATAATTATTATAGAACTTTTTCTATATAAATTGACTTATGAATAAAAATCTCATTCTCTAAGTGCTTGAACTCCGGGTTGAGATAAAAGTTTATTTTTCCAAGGTATTTCATATTAAATTCACCTTTTAGATAACTTATGGCACTTGAAATCTCTTCAAGAGTTCTAATAATATTTAAATCATCAACATATATAGCAAATATCACAAACCCATTTTTGAATTTCTTTATAAAAATACATTAATAAGTATGTTTATTTTTATAACCATTTTTTCAATAAATTTTTATTGAAGCAATTATACCACATGTACACAAATTACTAATAAATAGTAGATATTAAAAAATATAAAAATATAAAAAGTATAGCATAAATTGAATTTCTAAAAACTAAAGTAATAAAACAAACACTTAAATAATCCTTGTAAAGATCTTTATAATTTAATTAAATTCATTTTTTGAGAATATGTATTATATGTTTCACACATCTTAAGTCCTTCTAAAGCTTTCATATAGATATCATTTCAAGTGAATAAATAAACTATGATTACATTCATTAAATGCATGCATGTAAAGTTTTTCATATATATTTCCCAAGCTAACGAGATAACAAAATGTAATAGCATCCATTCCAAGAGAATATGTCTCTTTATAGTCAATGTCAAGTCTTTGCGATAACTCTTGTATTACAAGTTTTGTTTTCTCATTTTTCTTATTTTGTTTCCGCATAACTATCCATTTGTATCTCACCAACTAAAATACTTCGGGTGTTTTGATTGCGGGTTCAAAAACTACTCATTTGTATGAGAATATAATTCTCTTTAGATTGTGCTTTTCATTTAAGCAATCATCTCTATGTCAATATTCTTTAATAAATTTAGTATCGGGATCCTTATTTTTATTTTAAAGATCAATTTCAATAATTATATGCAAAAATGTTATCAATAAATATTTTTTTCAGTCCTATTTTCTCTCTATTTTGATATAATTTCCAAAAGTCTTTTAATTATTCTCAAGTATTTAGACTTCTTCGAAAGCCTATTATCGAAATATCATAGACCGTTTTATGAATATTTGCATCTTTTATATTTTCATCTTGATTATTTGCCTTTTTCTTTCGAGAATTTTTGTTTTTAGAATCGATCTGTCTTCCACACTTCGGGCATGCTTTAGATTTATTCTCTATAAATTAATAGAGTATTCTTCTAGGACATCAATTCTAATAGGAGCATTCTCGGTGGGGACATGCGTTTAAGTTACTCTTTTAGAATTTGAGAATGCATTTGGTAATTGGTTTGTAATATCTTGTAAATAAATTATCTTTTGAACTTCTAGTTAACATAGTTTTGTACGAGGATCAACATGATATAAAGATAGAGTACTTTATATAATCTCTTTTTTCAATATTTTTAACTACTTATTTTTGCTTATTCTCCCCCTAATATTAGAAAAATCATTTCATCAAAATGACGATAGAATTGAGTTGTAAAAATATCTCTTGTTTATGATTCAAGATATTTAATTATCGAATAAGATTCAAATCCAATATATATTTTCAATCTCCTTTAAGTATCCATTTTAGTTTGTTGTTGAAGAGCACTACGGATATATACTACTTAGCAAAAAATTCTTAGATGAGAAATAATTGGCTTATGACTATAAACAAATTGAAGGGGCGAGAATTTTTGATAACTTATAAGTTTGATGTGAATAAGTATTATTGCATATAAAATTGTATATGCCCAAACATAAACGAGGAGTTTTGCTTTTAAATAATGGTTTAACTATCAATTGGAGCCTTGTGATAAATGATTTTGCTAAACCTTTACGAGTATGAACATGAGCAACATGCTTGTTCAACCTTTATTCTAATAGCCAATCAATAATCATTTAATGCTTAAGCTATAAATTCATCGGCATTATCAAGACGAATTATTTTATTGACATAATCTGGAATTATGCTTGTAATCGAATTATTTGAGCCAACAACTTCAAAAACACTAGGTTTCGAATAGATAATAAGCATACATATGACCATCTTATGGATGCATCTATTCAAACCATAAAATATCTAAATGGTCTACATGGTGGATAAATTGGTCCACATATATCACTTTGAATATATCCTAAAAATATTGGAGATTTAATCTTAGTTTTACTTGATGATGGCTTAATAATGAATTTGCATTGAGAATAAGCGGAATATGAAAATTTATTAAATTGAATAATCTTTTCGTTCTTTAATAGATGTTTATATAAATTTTTAATAACTTTTCGCATCATGAAAGGCCCAAGATAAGCTAACTTGGTTATGTCATATAATAAAAATATTTAAATTAGTAAACTTCGGTTTACTATACCATTTGTTTCAATCATTCAAAAATTTGTAATAAAGACCAAAAGAGAAAGTGATAAATTTTTTCAATATATATTTTCTACTCGATATAATAATATATAGGTATTCAATATTTTCTACATTTGTTGGCTAGATATGATATCAATTTAGATGAATATCTTTGAAACTCAACAAATTTCCATGTGACTTAATAGAGAATAATACATCATTTATAATAAAATTTATCCTTTCGGATAATAACATATTTACCCTTCGAAGCCTTTAGATTATGTCACTTTAAGTAATAATATATTCACTCTTCTAGAGCCCTTAAAAGTTTGTCATAACCCAATTTTTTCCTTTAAAGGAAATAATAATAATAATAATAATAATAAAACAAAAAAAGGAAAAAATATAAAATCTCTACAAAATCATTTAAAAATCTATTGAAATCTTCCACAAATCTTTTTTAATTAGAATCTCCTTATTTTTAGCTAGAAAAATCTCAAAATTAAGATTTGATAATTAAAATTTGAATTTGAATTGATTTTGGGAGAGATTTTAGGAGGTTTCGACCTATAAAAAGCTTTCGGATTTCAATTTGCAAATGGGGGAGAAAGAAAAAAGAAAAAAGAAAAAACGCAACAAAAAAAACACGAAAAAAATATACCGAAAACCTAATTAGAGTTAGCCAAACATGCCCTAACCTAATAACCGGACCCAATTACTTGTTTACCCAACCGACACTTTTGAGCCTCAATTGATCCTTTTTCGATCGGATTTTGACCCCGATCAACACACCCATGTGTAGCCCATCACTACATCGGTCCATCAACACCGGTTGAGAGAGAAACAATCACAGGGGAGAGAGAAATCGAAGATCAAACCACCACGACCCGACCCGAATAAGGACCCGATCGTTTCTCTCAACTCCGATCACCAACACAAGATCTACCACCATAGACCCGATCTCTCATCTCCCCGAGTATTTTCGATTAAAAATCCCAATTCAACGACATCGAAAAACGATTTAATTGGACTCGACCCCGTTTCCAACCCGTTTTGCTTAACCCAATAAAATTAGCCGATCTAGAAGGCGTTGAAGGTTCTAACCACTACATGACCTCTTTTTCTTGACCTCCCGAGTTGATCGGTAGGCTTAGAATTTTGAGAGGAGGTCGGATGCATCGTCGGTGAAGAAGGGAGATCCGACCGGACCTTTAGAGGCTCCGATCTCCCTCCTCCGGCGTCGTCTCTAGATGAGACCACCACCGCTAAACTCGCCGTGACTGGATCTACAAGACGGGGTGGTCCACGAGCCCGAACGATCACCGAAAGGCGAACGGTCACTTGGCGGTGACTCTTGGCATTCCATGGGCATTTTGGTAATTTTATAATATAAGTGAATTTTGGATTGTTTGATTTATTTTATGTGTTTTGTAGCTTTGTTTTTTTATTATTTTACATATGTATGTTAGAAAATTTGAACATATATATTTGTGAAATTTATTTTAACATGAGATTTTTTTTATGATTAAAATATTATATCAACGAGTCTCCTATTTATTAGAGACGGACGATAATTTTGATATACCTAATTTTTTAAAATTTGTTTTAGTTGATTTTAGTATATTAAAATTTTAAAGTTTTCTTTAAAAAAATAAAAAAATTTATCATTTTTTTTCGACGAAGTCTCCTATCTAATAGGGACCGACGTCACCAAAAATCTAAAATTCTCGACGAAGTCTCCTATCCGATTGGGACCGACATCATAAAAAAAAATCATTATTTAAATCAAGATATCCTCCGACACACCGGTTGTATTAAGGCTTAAAGTGGATCCGATGTTTGAATCGATGTGTCGCTCTACGAAGAGGATCGACGATCGTTTCAATACGATGCCACACTCAAAACTAAAAAATTCAATTTGTCTAAAAAAATGAGAGATTAAGAATCAGAAAATAATTTGACGTAAATAAAATATTTTAGGAGATAAATTTAGAGCTAAACCGGACGTGGTACCTTTTTTTAAAATGGCGCTTTTGGGTGATCGATATCTTCCCAAAAGCGTAACTAACTCCTTACCATAGAATCTCCGAACCAATGTACTGTTTTAGGTTCCTAGTTCCTTCAATACTAGGTGATGACTCCAAACTCTGTAAATAAACTTATAAATACCAATCTAATCTTAGATTATTTTCGAGGAGTCCCGTCCGACGTCGGGTAGTGACGTAATGGCGACTCCACTTGGGGACTAGAGTTAGGCCATAGGTTTAGTTTTTAATTTATCTCATATGTTTATTTTTATCATTTTATTTGCTGAATTTCATTTATTTTATTTGTGTATATATTTAAAAATTTTTTTGTCCGCACGTTTATTTTTGAATTAGGTTGTACTCTTTTTCTTTTAACTCGTTGCACACACCACGAAGGAAACATCTAAAAGCTTTGGATCCGAGTTGAACCTTAATAGGAATTAGATAGAGTGATTTGGAGGCAAGTATGATGAAAGTCTATCGATGTTCTTCCGTACTCTCGTTTGGACTAAAACTCACCCTATACATCAAAAATGGTGGAATAACCTTCCCCTACCTCTAGTGTATAAGGTTAGAGGTTGGATTACCCCATTAGTAATTTAGACAGTCGAGAAACTTGAAATATCTTTAAGACTAGTCAAGCTTTACCCAACCATAGAAAAGCTAGATCTTGTCTCTTAAGGTTGACCCGATTAAGACACGAATCATTGTCAAATGATGTCGATACCGACCTTTGGTATTCCAAGGGTATTTTTGTAATTTTCAGTAAAGGTTGTCCTTCGTATTAAATCATGATCGAAGAAGTCGAAATATGGTCGAGGATTTTAGATCGGATTTGAGCGGGCCTAAAATGATGAAGGAGATTGTCTATCCTTGAATTTCATGTCAAGACTACAAAAAAAAAGAAAAAGAAAAAAGAAGAAGTTTTACCCTTCGTGTGCTTATAATAAGAATGGTTTCATCATTTCAAAATCAAGTCATGACTGAAATTAGGGGCATATATATCTCCCTAATCGCCCAAGTATCCGTAGGGTAATTTTGCCCTCGCCGAGTACTAGCTTGGTCTAACCCATCCTCGACGGGATTCTATCATGATTTAACGAGCAACAAAATAAAGAAAGGTATCCAACCCGGTTCAAAATCATACATTTGCATTAAGTATTTATTTGTATATATTTCTTTTGCATATAGTGAAGTAAACATAAGCCGTTCCACTCAATCCCCTCCGCGCGTCTACAACACTTAACTTCGGACTCGCCAAATGGAGAATGAGGAAAGATCGCGATAAGAGCCAATTAACCGAGCAAGAGTTTAACTCGGCTGAAAGAGAGTGTGGCTCGGATGACATCTCTATCAGAGCAAACATTAAGAGGAGAAGGTAGCTTGAATCAAGAACAACTCGAAGTACCGCATGCTTGTTCCATCACCTCATTAGTCGGAGCCTTCCAATCACATAATTGTTCATGTCGAAGGTTCACATCCTACTAGGACATTGGCTTATCCCATGGACCCAAGAGTCCCACAAATGCCTCCAGTTGATCCTGTGAAGAAGAAACTCATGGTTATAAGGCAGTCGAAGGTCTAAGTATGGACGGACTCATGACATTAGAAGAACGCTTAAGGGTAATAGAGGGGCGGATATCTACGATCTTGTCAAAGCTACTCGAAATATGTTTAGTGCTCGATATGGTAATCCCGAGGAAGTTTAAGGTGCCGGATTTTGCTAAATATAGCGGGACCCGGTGTCCTATGACCCACTCGAGGGTATACTACGAGTAAGATGGCAGATGTTGTTCACGATGAAAAACTACTCATACATTTCTTTCATGAGAGCTTAAGCGGGTCGATATTGAGTTGGTATATGAGGTTAGAGGGGTCCAAGATCAAAGGATGGAAAGATCTAGCCGATGCTTTTCTCAAGCAATACAAGTTTAACATGGAAGTGGCTTTGAATCATTCGGATCTCCAAGGTATGGAAAAAGGTCTAAAGAGACCGTTAAGGAGAGCGCGTAAATGTGGCGTGAGGTAGCGACTCAAATCCATCCACCATTACCGAATATGAGTTAATCTCGATATTTTTGAATACTTTCAAAGCACCCTACTTTGAGTATTTGATTGGTAATGTTTCAACCAACTTTAATAATATTGTTATCATAGCTAAGAGGGTGGAGCAAGCAATTAAAGCTCGAAAAGATTTCTAATGATTCCGAAAAGACAAAGGGCGATGGTAACAAGAGAATAGATGAGGAGATACATCGAGTTGGGATTGGATCTTATCCATCAAAAAATCGAGGAGTAACCAAAGAAAGTATAAGAAACCATGATAGCTACAACCAAAGACCTTCATTCACCCACTATACCCCTAGCCCAACAAACACCATGAACCAAACATACCCATCAAATCAATCGAACCCATCCCGCATACCTCACCAAACTTACCAAGTAAGTCAATTCCCTCAAGCTACTACACATTTCCAAAATCCACCAACTCACAACCAAGACTACGAAAAAGAACTCGAGCAACTACCACATTTACCTATCTCATTGGGTGAGATGTTTGAACATCTAGTGAGCATTGGATCGATTATCCCAATTCCTACCAAACCAAAGCTCCCTCCTTATCCCGTATGGTACCAACAAAATGAACATTACGAATATCATTCGATGCTACTCGGACACAATATTGATAATTGTCCCGCTTTCGAAAACAAGCTCTTGGCTTTGATTTAGAAAGGACGAATCAACCTTGATAGTTGTTCAAATACTCGTGATGTAAGCATGGATCAACTCCCAAACCATACAAGTTACCAACGCATGGAATAAAGAGATGGTGTGAGCTTGAAAGATATGGTGATGATGCATGCTCATCGATCTACAAATGTTATCTTTTAATTTTATCGGGTTTTGAAAACCATGTTTTGAATATTTTGGTTATGCGTGAGTTAAGACGTATATTTGAATGAAAGAATGCTTAAGTTTTCTTTTACAATTTGATATTATCTTATTTGAAATCAAGAGATGTTCATTTGAAAGTATTACTTAGCATTATCATCTTTCTCCATTAAGGAAGCATACCGGCAAATTCATTCAAAGAAATGTTTACAAAAAAATGATCAAATTTCAAAACGTGACGGATATATGCTAGAGATAATTTCTTCAAAGATATATCCTCCCGATAGCCTTTCCGAGTAGAAAGTAATTCTCCATTTTGTGAAGAAAAAAGAAATCCTTTATCCTTTCCCAAACTTAACCTTTGAAGGAAAAGTGTTGCCTAAGAAAACATAATGAAGCCCAAGGGAAAGACTCAATGATTAATGTCTCAAATAATGATGAACAATATATCTTCTACTCATGAAAGCATTCATCATTTTTTTCTAAATTAATCATCGTTGTTCAAAAGAGATTAGTGTGTAACAACATAGGTGAATCGGTCTTTGAGATGAGGGAAGGCCATCTTTCATATGTCTCATATAAATTTCATCCTTCGTCGTCCCACTTTGAGCCCGATTATTTTCTTCATAATAACCCGAGCTGGGATCACCCCTCACACCGAGGGCAAAGTGTATAGTCCATGAATGATCGATGAAACTCTCAAAAACTTCTATCAAAAGAATCTCATCAATTATCTTAAGAGGAAAAAGAAAACGAGGGGAGATAAAAAAAAAAAAAAAGCTTCCCAAGCATAAAAATCATAAGTCAAGATAGGAGTCAAAATTCAACAAACGAGACAAAAAGATTTGAGACTAGAAAACAAAGTCAACAACCAAAATGACAAAATCCGAGTGGGAAGTGTAACCCCCGTAAAAACCCTTATCCGTAACGCGACGTGTATTAGAATAATTCTATATATATGTATATTAAGAGTAAGTGTAATTATCATTTCATCATGAGAAATTAATGCTTGAAATATGTGATTTATGTTAAATTAAAGTTATTGTGCTTAAGATTAATGGTTTAATTATTAAAGAAATTAAATATGCAAAATCGGTGTTTTAAGGACTATATTCTCGCTCGAGTTTTATGTGAATTATTTGAGGCCTTTAGAGTAATTTTTGGGTCAACCTTAAAGCATGCAAGTTGTTCATCTATGTGTTTAATAGGCCTGTATAAAATTTTATAATATTTGGACCTATACATTAAGAGTTATACCAATTATAGTGAGGGTTGTTTTGAAATGCATTCTGCTGGAATTTTTGGAGAAGAATCGCCCGAATCTTGTGAGATTTATTTGATGCTGTTAGATTGATTTTTGAGAAAAACGTAAAGAATAAAAGTTGTTTTTGTATGTGTGTACTAGCTCTCTATAAAATGTCATAAATTTTGGATATATATAGAAAGAGTTATGCACATTTTAGTATAGATGGGTTAGGAGGAAACACTACTGGAATTTTGGGAGGAAAAGAAATTCCGAATTTTTAAAAATGGAAATTTCTGAATTTTTATGAAAGAAAGTAGTTTTAGTTACTTGAATTAAGTTAATTAATGATTTTAATTAGTCTAAATTTTATATAGACACCTAAGCAAATGCAATAAATGAATTTAATGCCAACTCACCCATTATGGATTCCAAAGCGACTGACTTTCCTCATGACTCACCTATAACCTTTACACCTTATCCCATTAATTTCTAATACTTGTAGCTGAATGAAAGTAAGTATATATATATATATATATATAGCAAGTGTTAAAATAGGAGAAACACTTTAGTAAACCGTAGGTACCGGAAATTGAGAGAGAAAAGGCAAGAAAGAAAAGAGAGGAAGAAAAACGTGAGGAGAGAAAGCAAAGGAAAGAAAAAGAGGAAGGGAAAAAGGAAAGAAAAAGAGCTAAGAAAACTATAATCAAACCTAAAAGAGGTAAGTAGGTTTCATTTCTTTGGCTGATTAATGTCTTAAATTATTTTTTAAAGTTATTTTGTTAGTGTTTATTTCATGGGTTGTAATAATTTTCAATGGTTATATGCTTGATGCTTGGAATAAATCTATGTATGGATGCCTTGTTGTGATGATTTATGATGTTATGATTTTTTGAAAAATGTCCAAGTATGTGGTGATGGGTTGGATTGAACTTGGACTAAATTTAAGTGAACTAAAACATGTTTAAAATTGGCTTGGAATGAACTAATAAATTAGTGTTAATAAGGAGTAAATTCTGTCCGAATTTTGGGGTGTCTATTCAAGGATTTTAGATCGATTTCTAGGTGAAACTTAAAGCATAAAAGTTGTTCATCTATGTTTCAACTAACTTCCTTTAAAATTTCTTGGTCATTGGATTAGTGTACAAAGAGTTACAACTGATTTAGTATGGATAGCTCTAGATAAATTACTATTAGGCAGATTGCTCCCTAAGTTTCAAAAATTTGTAATTGATTGTGTACTTGGTATTTAGACCTAATTTTTGGATATGTTATAAATAAATATGTCTAGTATCTAAAATAAAATGAGTAAGATTTAATTATGTTCTGAAATTAGAAAATTATTTACTCGATTAGGAGTTGCTCGGTAATAAATCCTAAAATCAAAAAAAAATTAGACTTTGACAAAATTAATAGGTTTGGAATAAACTAAATGTGCTTGAACTAAATAAAATGGAATTAAATAGAGTCAATGGACCTAGGATAAAGTTAATGGGCTTGGATTAAATTAAATGGACTTGGACCTTCTTTTAAATATTAATGAACCTAATGAACAATATTAATGAGCGGAGATTGTGTTCCCGCTGTGGGTATCATGATTGGTATGTGAGCAATGGATAAATTTCGAGTGTGGGTTGGACCATGAGTATGACATGAGAATGAAGGGTTGGTACCCGAAATTGGTTGAATGTGATTAAATATGTCATCACGTGCATCATGTGCATAGTGGGTGGTTTAAGACAAGTCAATTGATTGAGAAATGGTTTATACATCTAGGTTTGATAACCTAATTGGAATAAATGGGTATTAGTAGTCCAGTACTCTGAGGTCGTGTGCATGTACTATTAGACGATGGATTTCCGCTAATAGTAGTTACAACGAGGATAATTCCGTTGTAGCGAGAAGATGATCCGAGGATCATCCGGATGAAATCAAGTTATGTGCCTCGCACTGTTAGACGATGGATTCCCGCTAACAGTAGTTACAATGAGGGATAATTCTGTTGTAGCAGAAGGTGATCCGCGGACCACCCGGATGATAAATAGAGTAGATCGGCTAATACCTGTGGTACCCGAGATTAAAATTTATGAGTATGGTAGGAAGTGAAAACAACATTGCATATCACGTGCATCACCCCGCTTACCGAGCTTCGGCTCACCATGTTGTCATTTTCTTTTATGACTTGACGGAAAAAGGACAAGTTGGTACGGATGAGGCCGGCTCCTCCTAACCGGCTCATGTGAGGTACCATATATTAGTTTTTATTTTGTTTGTAAATTTGGGGTATGGAGTTCGTGAGAAATTGAATATCGCCCGTAATGTTTTATTAATGTATTTAATTATGTTATGTAAATTTTATCTTAAGGAGTTATATACGTAATGTACTCGTTAAAGTCCTAAGAATATCATAAGAAAACTACTTCGAGTTTAGGGTATGTCGATGTAACACGCTTCGTCCAGTACCTACTTGGGTAGTAGAAATACGACTAGGTGGGGGCATTACGACAAGCCTCAAAAAATTTCCTCAAGAACATAGCAAGTTGAACTAACGGCTAAAATGGTAAAGTCCAAGTGACGCAACCTAAAGAGATTTTCATGGACAATAAAGTGATTCTATATCAAAAAAACCTTCAAAAACATTTTGAGCCTTTATATCCTTCTTTCATAAACCCAATGCCATAGCTCGCATTACGTGCTTTTACAAGTCCTTTCTTATCAAAGACATTTTACCTAGGTTGTTGAATTCTAATCTAAAAAAAATGATTGAGAAAAAGAAAATATGATGAATCGATATGCTATCCGTCGTTGAATCATGAGTCTTCATCAACAAACCTTGGGGGAAAAATAAGCGTAACTAAGATATTCTAAGGTAAAATTATCCTTCAAAATCACTTATTTTTCTAAATACTTTCTCGCTCAAAACTTTTTCATTTACCCAAAATAAACTTATCTTGGATTAATTACCTTCAAATCCCTCAAATGTCAACTTTTATACAAACTTTGCATGACCCAAACACTTTTTTGCTCGCTTAACTCAACTTTATTAAAGAAATTACATAATAGCATTTGAATGTCATGATTTGACTTTTGATCAATAAACTTAAATATCTTCATGAATGAAAGTACTTTCATCGAACATCTCTACATTTCGTTCAAATAATCTGAATTGTTTTAAGAGAGTCATTCAAATATACGACTCAATCCATAAGAGCCAACTCGTTTATGATCTTTTTTAAAAGATGATAAAATTTTCAAGATCAATTTACAAATCGTGATGCAAGCATCAAGAAACGACCATTCGAACACAAGAGATGATTATGTCAAGAAAATGATAAGTGCTCGATCTCAACCAACGATTGGGGGCATTTTATAGCCCGACCGAATGGCATTTCATTGAGAATACTTGGGGGCAAGATCAAGAGTCTAGAAACCCTAATTGAGTTCAACAACTTGTCGGACAATGGCATCACTATGCTATGCCAATCGAAGGAACAAAGGTCTAAATAGTATGCTTTTTGTGCTCAAATCAAAGCGATCAAAGCCATCAAGCTAGGGGCAAACAAGCAGTTCTAATGGATGATAATGACTCAGCCAAAGTTTGGCCAATAGTCAAAGTAAACGAGTATGGATTGACAAGGGTGGATCATAACATGTTGTGAGTTATCATCTTTAAAATCTAGCAAGGACCAATTGGTTAAAAAAAAAAGAAAGAAGAGAGAGAAAAGACTCAAGTTCACTATGAATAGTGATCCAAGCCTTAGGGGCAAGGAAATTTTAACGATACAGCGAGATACAATCCAACACATATTTCCAAAATGAGGCAAATGGGGATTGAGTACCGATAAGACAGGACGACCTATGTTTCTCTAAGGTAAGATTGTTGTTAATTTGAAGTAAAAAAAACAAACGTAACATTCAATCAAACTTGAAATTCAAAAAAGGAGGTCACATTTCCCCACACATTCTTTCAAGTAGGATCGCCTAATAATAAATCATTCACTTAGGTAGGTCACCTCATAATAGACCATTCTTTTAGGCGGGATCGCCTAATAATAGATCATTCACTTAGGTAGGGTCACTTTACAATAGACCATTCTTACAGGCAAGATTGCCTAATGATAGATCATTCACTTAGGTAAGGTCGCCTAATAATAGATCATTCATTCGGGTAGGGTTGCCTCTCAATCGACCATTCACTCGTGCAAGATCACTTAATAATATATCATTCACTTAGGTAGGATCACCTCACAATAGACCATTCCGTCGGTAGGATCGCCTAATAATAGATCATTTACTTAGGTAGGGTCACCTAGTAATAGACCATTCTTTTAGGCGGGATCGCGTAATAATAGATCATTCACTTAGGTAGGGTCACCTCACAATAGACCATTCTTTCGGGTAGGATCGCCTAATAATAGATCATTCACTCGGGCAAGGTCGCCTAATAATAGACCATTCATTCGAGTAGGGTCGCCTCTCAATTGATCATTCTTTCGGGCAAGATCGCCTAATAATAGATAACTCACTTAAGTAAGGTCACCTCACAATAGATCATTCTTTCGAGCAGGATCGCCTAATAATAGATCATTCACTTAGGTAGGGTCCCCTCACAATAAACCATTGCATATTCAATTTCGAGGGTAGGTCGCCCTTTACAATAAGGCCATGCATAACACGTTTAATTTTTCGAGGTAGTCGCCCTTTACAATAAGGCCACACATTGCATGTTTAATTTCTAGGGTAGGTCGCCCTTTACAATAA
This sequence comes from Dovyalis caffra, assembly GCA_963924115.1. Classification (NCBI taxonomy): domain Eukaryota; kingdom Viridiplantae; phylum Streptophyta; class Magnoliopsida; order Malpighiales; family Salicaceae; genus Dovyalis; species Dovyalis caffra. The sequence continues at coordinate 2,061,043 of CAWUPB010000071.1, forward strand.
GGCCATGCATGACACATTTAATTTTTTAGGACGAGCTACCCTTTACAATAAGGCCACACATCACACGTTTAAATTTCTAGGGTAGGTCGCCCTTTACAACAAGGCCATGTATTGTATCTTTTTTATTTTTCATGTACTTTGTACTTAATCTTTCATGAACTCGCATATTTATTTTTCCAGTAAAAAAAGAAAGAATATATTTACAAGCTCACTAGACAAATCTATTACGAAGTTCACACCTCGACTAAGATTTGCATCGTAAGCATTGTAAAGAGGGGACAACTATTATAACTCAATTTTTTCCTTTAAAGGAAAAAAAGGAATAATAAAACAAAAAAAACAAAAAAGGAAAAAATATAAAATCTCCATAAAATCATTCAAAAATCTATTAAAATCTTCCATAAATCTTTTTTAATTAGAATCTCCTTATTTTTAGCTAGAAAAATCTCTAAATTAAGATTTGATAATTAAAATTTGAATTTGAATTGATTTTCGGAGAGATTTTAGGAGGTTTCGACCTATAAAAAGCTTTCGGATTTCAATTTGCAAAGGGGGAGAAAGAAAAAACACAACGAAAAAAATAAAAAACAAAAAAAAATACCGAAAACCTAATTGGAGTTAGCCAAACAAGCTCTAACCCAATAACCAAACCCGATTACCCGTTTACCCAATCGAAATTTTTTAGCCTCAATTGATCATTTTTCGATCGGATTTTGACCCCGATCAACACACCCACGTGTAGCCCATCATTGGATCGGTCCATCAACATCGGTAGAGAGAGAAACAATAACGGAGGAGAGAGAAATCAAAGATCAAACCACCACGACCCGACCCGAATAAAGACTCGATCGTTTCTCTCAACTCCGATCACCAACACAAGATCTACCACCACGGACCCGATCTCCCATCTCCCCCGAGTATTTTCGGTTAAAAATCCCGACCTAACGACATCGAAAAATGAGTTAATTGGACTCGATTCGTTTTCGACCCGTTTTGATAAACCCGACAAAATTGGCCGATCTAAAAGGCGTTGAAGGTTCTAACCACCACGGACCTCTTTTCTCGACCTCCCGAGCCGATCGATGGGCTTAGAATTACGAGAGGAGGTCGGATGCATCGTCGATGAAGAAGGGAGATCCGATCGGACCTTTGGAGGCTCCAATCTCCCTCCTCCGGCGTCATCTCCAAATGAGACCACCATCGCTAGACTCGTCGTGATCGGATCTACAATGCGGGCTGGTCCACGTGCTCGAACGATCACCGAAAGGCGATCGATCACTTGGTAGTGACTCTTGGCATTCCGGATGCATTTTGGTAATTTTACAATATAAGTGAATTTTGGATTGTTTGATTTATTTTATGTGTTTTGTAGCTTTGTTTTTTTATTATTTTACATATGTCCGTTATAAAATTTGAACATACATATTTGTGAAATTTATTTTAACATGAGATTTTTTTCTTTTTTTATGATTAAAATATTGTATCAACGAGTCTTCTATTTATTAGGGACGGACGATGATTTCGATATACCTAATTTTTTAAAATTTGTTTCGAGTTGATTTTAGTATATTAAAATTTTAAAGTTTTCTTTAAAAAAATAAAAAAATATCATTTTTTCGACAAAATCTCCTATCTAATAGGGACCGACGTCACCAAAAATCTAAAATTCTCGACGAAGTCTCCTATCTGATTGGGACCGACATCACACAAAAAAAATCATTGTTTAAATCAAGATATCCTCCGACACACCGGTTGTGTTAAGGCTTAAAGTGAATTCGATATTTGAATCGATGTGTCGTCCGACGAAGGGGACCGATGATCGTTTCAATATGATGCCACACTCAAAACTAAAAAATTCAATTTGTCTAAAAAAAATGAGAGATTAAGAATCAAAAAATAATTTGACGTAAATAAAATATTTTATGAGATAAATTTAGAGCTAAACCGGACGTGGTACTGTTTTCGAAAATGGCGCTTTTGGGTGATCGATATCTTCCGAAAAGCGTAACCAACTCCTTACCATAGAATCTCCGAACCGATTGTCCGTTTTAGGTTCCTAGTTCCTTCAATACTAGGTGGCGACTCCAAACTCGTAAATAAATTTATAAATACCAATCTAATCTTAGATTATTTTTGAGAAGTCCCGTCCGACGTCGAGTAGCAACAAAGTTGTCTCTTTAAATAATAATATACTCGCTCTTCTAAAGCCTTAAAATTTTATCTCTTCGGTAATAATATATTTGCTCTTTTAGAGCTTTCTATTAGATTGATACAATCGGATATAATATTAACATAAAATAAATAATTAAATAAACACAAAACGAATAAATATATTCCTTCATAAATAAATAAATTTAGCAAAATAAATTTATAACCATCACTATACGATGGAAATTATAAGAAATATAAAATATTTTATTTATAAATAGAAAAGCTAACAAGTAATTGATTCTAATTATTATTATTTTGATATATAAAAGTGATTGTCATAATTTATTCTTTTTTTTTTATTTTCAAAAAGGCTTGATAAGGCTCAATGAGGTACTTTGGTGTATGAGACCAATGCTTATTCATACCACATCTACAACATTCATTTTTAAAATACTAACTTGATTTATTTTTATTCTTTTTTTCATAGTTTATCCACTTCGGTAGTGAGGTGTATTATTATGGTCATCATGATTATAACGATAATTATTCCAAGCACCTCTATGGTTATGACCAAATCTTCGCTCATGCTCAAAATTATTATAAGTTGTCACATTCACTTTAGGAAATGGAGTAGATCCGATTAGACGAGATTTATTAAGCTTGTTATTTTGTTCGTAAATTTGAAATCAATTCATAATATTTTAAAATCTTTTTCTCGCTATTACTACCGTAGGAGCATATTCGAAGCATAAAAAGTAGATAATATTTTTCAAAATTAAGCACTCATAATCAATAATTCTTGTTTGAAATATCAAGGGTCAAAAAATCAAGTTTATGACGTTTGATATGATAAAAATTTTATAATGCAATACATAACAATAATGTTAGAAAATAATAATAAACATAACAATAAAATTAAAGCTTTTCAAATAACATACATTAGAGCATTAGATTCAATATATTAAATTATTTAAGTTTTTCAAACATATAGTCTACGTATTATTAGATTTAAAGTAAAGAATAAATTAGATACATACTTCTTGATGATTTAGATAATTTAGATCTTTTGGTAGAGTACTTGTATAAAAAAAATGATTAAAATAAATGATTGAGTCTTTTAATAGATACATACCTCATGGTCTATTATCTCGATTAGTTAGAGGTTCGTGTCGATCACATGTTATAAAATAAATGACAATAATAGTAGAATTGAAGAGAAAGATGATAGGAAAATGAATTCATTATAAAATAAAGTGAATACAATAGATAACAACTTCAAATGATTCTCTCAATCTCTAGAAAATACTTGTTTACAAACTAATGAACAATCAAGCTTGTTTATATGTTTCAAGATTAGGATGAGAATTGAAAAAGATTATGAACCATTAAAAATACATAAATTATTAAATCAATTGTATTACCTTTTCGAGTTTCTTATATTGAATGGTGAATTGAATTACATTAAGAATTATAAGAAGTGGGATATAAAAAGTATATAAACATTTATATAGACATTCATTATTTCATAATATTTTTATGTTTTTTATATATTTTTTATTTAATACTTAGTTTAGCATAGCTTATTGTTTTTTAGAATTTACATGTAATTTTTTCAATTACAAATATTGTTTCAAATATATATATATATATACACACACGTGTGTGTTCCTAAAATAAACTTTAAATTCGTATTTACAATAAAATTTTTATTATATATAAATTGATTTTTTTTTAGTGTTATCTAGGAAACGCATCGAGGGATAATCTAGTAAATAAATAAATAAATCCTTGCCATTTCCCTCTCTCGTACAGAAAAACAAGAGCAAAATAAGCGAAAAAAGAAAAAAAGAAAGACACACTTTAGGCGGAGCTCACTCGCAGTCAATATTAAATTCTCTATCTGGTAACAAAAACAACTTCTAGGGTTTGGCTAGAAAGAATCATAGATAGCAATGGCGATGGCAACTGCTTTGAGACGCGGAGGAAGGGGACTTGTCTCCCCTCAACCATTCACCGCCGTCCGATCCTCTCTTATCACCGAGTACGAATCAATCAGATCTATTCTCTTTTCATTTCTCTGTTCGATAGAATATGACCGTATTTTATTGTCTTCTATCTGATGCTTAATGAAATTGAGTTTGATAATTGTGTTTTTTTTTTGTTCATGTTGAAATACTTATATGGAAATGAAGCGGCTTTTGCAGGTTTAATTAATCGGGATTATAATTGATTTTGAAATGTTAATTTAGATTGACTAACAATGGGTTTCTTTATCATATATATTAAAAGATAAAAACACACAAGTTTTTTTTTTAAGAGGCTGTTTTATCATTTCTTGTTAATGGGTTTGTGTTTGTTTGTGCGGTGAGTAATTCATGAATACCCAACGTGGTTCCATTGAAGTTCCTGGGGCACAGTAGCTTTATTTGTAAAAAAGTCTTACTTGATCCTCCGTCTGTATAAATTGTTGTTTAGCTATCCAAATAGTTATGGGGTTGAAAACAGCCTTCTAGATCAGTTGCGGAATTGTCCGTTCACTGTTTAGAACATTTCTGTGACAGCTAAAATGTAAAGATGGTCAAAAAGAAAAAAGAGAAAAAGAAAAAAGGGATTGTCCATTCAATCTTACTTGCTCCTTCGTTTGTATAAATTGTTGTTTAGCTATCCAAATAGTTATGGGGTTGAAAACAGCCTTCTAGTTCAGTTGCTCGTTTGTTTTTATAAATTGTCGTTTAGCTATCCAAATAGTTATGGGGTTAAAAGCAGCCTTCTAGTTCAGTTGCGGAATTGTCCGTTCACTGGTTAGAGCATTTCTGTGACTGCTAAAATTTAAAGATGGTAAAAAAAAAGGGGGGATTGTGGTTCTGAATTCAAATACTTAAAAGAGAAAAAAACATGGGGTCATGGGAATAATGAAACAAGTAACTAAACAGATTATTATTATTATTATTATTATTATTTTACTGTCCTACAAACAAGTCTGTCATCTATAAATTGAGATCGAGTGCTATTTGGGATTTCACAGATCAAGTTCTAGTTCCCTTGAGGGTTACTTACGATTTATCTGTTCGTTGATTGGGTTGCTTGACTCACTACATTTTAGAAATTGTACAAGTATGTATAACTAAAGGATTTTGTAGAAAGTTCGGAAAAAAGAAAAGAAAAAGAAATTGAATTACGGGAGAGAATAAATCGCTGTATGGAATGAACAAACCTGACAATGGCATGTTTGCTTGCTTATATTTCCTTCCATGATTTCCTCTGTCTGATTTCTTGTTTTGGATACTTTTAGAAAATTCTTGTGCTTTTCAATTGGAACAAGCTAAATAATTATCTGGATTCACAGGGAGCATGTCCCTCTTGGAGTGCGTTCCATTTCAACTCAAGTGGGTAAGAATACTGCCATTCGATATTTGCTGCCTTTCTTTTTTTGATGTTAAGACTTTGTTTCTTGCTGCATGTCAATAAAATTAAGTCTCTGAAACCTGAAACTGTGGATGATTCATTGTGATGTACCTTACGCAGTTCGAAATCGGATGAAAAGTGTCAAGAACATTCAGAAAATTACGAAGGCAATGAAGATGGTTGCAGCCTCAAAGTTGCGATTAATTCAAACTAAAGCTGAAAATTCTCGTGGTCTATGGCAGCCGTTTACTGCGCTTCTGGGAGATACTCCTAGTATGTTCACTTAGAAGTTTTTATCTGGCCACTGTTTTCTTAACTTGTCTCTATTTTGCTATTTTATGTGTTCTGCATTTATTAATGCAGTCTATGATTCATGAATGGAACGGAAATTTGTTTTGAACAAATCCTAGTAACTGCTTCAAATAGTAGAGCCTCAGTGGGTATATCTCTTTACCGAAGTTAGAAGCTTATAAATTCATGGCAGCAGCATGTGAGAGCATGTGTTATTGTAGGAGGTAGTATGTGAGAGCATGTGGTATTGCAGGAAAAGATTGGTTCAAACTTTGAACCTGAGGAAATGCAAGCTCCATAGAAACTCTAGATCTATTTCTTTATCTTACCTTGAAAATAGTGCATTAAGAATCTAAGAAATGTGAAAAATTACCTGTGCAACATTTCAAAATCGAGGACCCGTTCTAACCTAATGAATGAAAAAAATGGTGGAGGAATCTGTTTCAAATGCTTGATTAGAATATTGATTCTGAAAACATTAAGTTGTCTAGCCAACATTCAAGTTTATGCACTTATAAAATTTCTCTTGGATTCAGGATATTTTTAATAGTTTCCTTACTAGTTTTGGTTTTATTATTTAATTCAGGGGTCTTTATATTAATTGGAGTTTTTAGCTGTCTTGTGATTAGCATGGGACAAATTATTAGGATTTTACTAGTATAAATAGGCTGCTAGGATTATGTTATATTGTTATTTTATCAGACTATCAGATTCTAGATGTTTTTTATGAATCCTAAACTCTATTATTTCTGCTGTAATTTCTCTATTCTACTGTTTTTGCCTTCCACAGTACATACATTCTTGCTATCGTACTAGATCCCTCTCTACTCTGTTTCTTTCTATCTCTGAATACTTCGTATTTTATGCTTCTTTTTCTTTGTTTGCTAGGTGTTGATGTAAAGAAGAATGTGATTGTCACTGTGTCTTCGGATAAAGGTCTCTGTGGTGGAATTAACTCTACAGCAGTCAAGGTCAGCAGGGCCGTTAGCAAGGTGACTTCTGGTAGGTTTTCTTTTTCTTCTTGCAACTAAACTTTTTTGGATTGTTTGCAGTGGGTTTGTTTGTTTTGAAACCTATATATATTCTTTTTTAACTGCCATAGGTCCTGACAAAGAGACAAAATATGTCATCTTGGGAGAAAAGGCAAAGGCTCAGTTGATACGTGATTCAAAAAAGAATATTGCAATATGCATGACAGAGTTGCAGAAGAATCCTCTGAATTATACGCAGGTTAGCTGGTCATCTTTCCTGGACTCATGGATCTGGAGAAAAAACCTCCTTTGTCTCTTCACATGCACATGAATGGACTTTTTAGTGTTTTAAATCCCGAGTTGGTTTAACGAAGAAGACAGGAGGAAAAAAATCAGTTTTTATGGCCAGGACGCTGCTTGTGCCCAGTTTATTATTGGTTGAGCTCCTGTCTTCTTTATCATCACTCTAATACTCTTTACTGCTAAATGGACCTGGTAGTAAGTCCCTTGTTGCACGGATATCTGTTATGATTCTTCTTTGATGGGTTCTTTTATGCTTTTGTTAAAAGCCATTCAGTTATTTCCTTTGTTTCGAAGGTAAGGGGAATATGAAGGAAATGGACAGTGAGAGAAAAAGTCCCCCCCCCCCCCAAAGCCATTCAGTCATCTCTCCAATTTGAAGAGAAGTGCATGTGTGATTTTGAGAAGGAAGGTGTTTGGGGGATTTGGGCGGTGGGGGGCTAATTTAAATAAAAGAATAATGACTTTATCCTAGATTTAAATTCACAATCTTGTGGCATGAGAAATGTAAAAGACATTAAAGTGATTTTACCAACATTTTCCTTCCTTTTCATTTTATTTTACTCCCAGATAAAGAAAGCACAATTTTTCCTCTATTTTCATTCCTCTTCTAAAAGGACAAAAAGAAAAAGGGAGAGATCTTGTTTTCTTTCATCTATTTTATTTTTCACAACTTTCCTTCCTCTCATTTTCCTTCTCTCCCAAATGAAGTGTAGAAGTCAAATGATAGTTTATATAAGCTAAGAATCTTAGAGATTAAAGTTATAAAAGTTCATCCACAATTCCATTGAATTTTTTATATTTCAGGTCTCTGTTCTGGCAGATGATATCTTAAAGAATGTGGAATATGATGCTTTGAGGATTGTCTTCAACAAGTTCCAGTCAGTGGTCTCATTTCTTCCGACCATGGCAACTATATTATCTCCTGAGGTGATTCAGAGTGGTGCACCTGCTAATATGTATACCTTTTGGATTTTTGGTAAGGATTGTGGATTGTATATGATTGAATGTTGATATAGGTTGCGGAGAGAGAGACTGAATCTGGTGGGAAGCTTGGTGATCTTGATTCCTATGAGATTGAAGGTGGTGAAACAAAGGGTGAAATACTTCAGAATCTTACTGAGTTCCAGTTTTCTTGTGTAAGCGTTGCCAAAATCCTCTATTTTCTGAGCAGTATTCAGGACTGATTCCATTTCTCAAAGTATGTATGAACTGCAAACCTAGACTTGGAACTTAAGAGCAGTAGTGCAACCCTGATTAATGATTATGCCATTCTGGTTCATATGAGAACTGATTCTACTATGCAGGTTTTAGTTTAGTGATACAAGTTTAGTTGATCAGTTGAGCCATTCACCTTCATATTTAACTCCATTTCTTTTCTTTTGTTTGATGCCTGTTTCTTCCACAGAACCTTATGATGTTTATGGGATTTGTCAAGTAAATTTTCATATTTTCTTCAGGTTCTGTTCAATGCGGTAATGGAGAATGCTTGCAGTGAGCAAGGTGCAAGAATGTCTGCTATGGATAGCTCAAGCAGAAATGCTGGAGAAATGCTTGATCGCTTGACACTGACTTATAACAGGTTTCTTTCTTTCTGTCTGTCCCTGCACACACACACACATGCTGGGAATCTTACTTTGAGATGAAAGTATGTTTATTGATGGAGTAGTGAATGGAAAATTTACCCTGCGTAATCGTGATGTTTGGTACAATTTTTGGTTGGGTAGGGGTGGGTGGATCCATATATTTTTTATCTGTACTCAAATAGATTTCTCTCTCTTACCACTAACAGTATTTTAATATTGTCCAATTCATCAATCCATCAAATATGTTTGAGAAACAACTCAAGGCCTTTCACAATTTCTTTAGTAACAATTACTCTCGTGAACCATTCGCCATAACTTATATAGCCTTGTATCAGTACAAGGGTGAAATCTCTCTAATATCTTTGGCAAAACCGAGTTGATTGTTTTAAAATATTGTTCATCCATTAATGTATAATATGCAAAGGAGTTGTTGGGAATTTGTTTCTTTTACGTATGATGGTTTGGAGCCAAGCAAACATGTTTTGTTCTTGCATCTGTCCTTGTTAATTGATTTCTGAAATTTGTTTGATATTTTTGTATCAGAACCCGTCAAGCATCTATCACAACGGAGTTGACTGAGATTATATCTGGAGCTGCAGCACTGGAGGGTTGAAATTGAAGATTTTTTTTTTCTGACATTGACCAATAAGATTATTATTAGCAAAGGCTTGGAATTTCATGGTGCCATCTTTTGAGGTTTTTGTTGAGCGACTGTAATAATCCCCCAGCATTGTTTTCTGTTCTTGGGAATTAAAAATCAAGTTTATCATGGTTTGTTTGTATTCTTGGTTTCATTTATTTTTCAGCTCTTGTTCCTTGAAATTGATTTCCTGTGGTTCTGGCTTGAACACTTGAGAACTGTTGTAAATTTTTCTGTAGTCTTGCCTGACATTGTTTGCTTTCTCTACAATGCACGTGAATAAGATTTTGAAAACTGAACATTTGAAAATTTGGGGCGCTGGACTGGAGGTGGATTTTGGCTTGTTTTTTCGGTTAAACTAGCTGATGGCCTCGTTGCTGCAATTTTTTATTTTAGTTATATATGTATATATTTGTAACCGAAATGTCTATTTTTGTATTTTGGAAAATTTTATAGAGCTCCAAATAAAAGAACAAATTATTGTGCACAAATCAATGATCCTCTTAATCATGCTCATGAAAGTTAATCTAAAAGAAGATGTTCCTCCTTGGGTATGTATTGGGTTGGTTCGTTCAAATCATTATGCTGGGTCTCATAGGCAAGAGAAAAAAAAATTAGGAATCAAATTAAAATAAATTACAAAACAACGGAAGATAAAGTTATTCAAATTATTGAAGGAATCAAATTAAAAGAAATTACTAAATAAAAGATCAAATTATTGAAATATTTAAAATAATTATAACCAAAAGAATACATGTTTTCTCGATTGAATAAATTGGAAATTATCCTTTTAGTTTCGCTAAAAGAATTAAATAGTCTCTTATTTTAAAAATTAATTTATTAGTTTTTTAAATAATGTTGATCACGGTTAATTTAATATAATTTTTTTAATAAATATCATTTTTCATATTATTTTTTTTACACTTATGTTTATATTTTTCTATTTATTAAAACAAAAAAAATTGAAAAAGAACAAAAAAGATTAAGATACAAATAGATGTAAAAATATTGGGATTAATTAATTAGTTATTGAAACTAGAAGGATTGTTTAATTCCTTTTAAAAACTTAAAAGGCCTAATTTATAATTTACTCGTGCAAAAAAACTAAATAAATTCATATACAATAAATTATAAATTAGTCTCTTAATTTTGCAAAATAAATTAAATAATCTCTTTTGTTTCAAAATCTAATTAATTAGTCTTCATATTTTTAAATCAATATGTAACTTAATTTTTTTCGTTCTTTTTTATTTATTTATTTATTTGTTTTAGAAATATAAAAAATAATTAAAAAATATGAAAATAATGATGAGAGCATAAGATATTTTTTTGGAAGAAAGTAATATTAAATTATCGATGATCAACACTCGGTCAAGAGATTAATTAATTAGTTTTTGAAACAAAAGTAATTATTTAATTTGTGTAGCAAAGCTAAAGGGACTAATTTATAATTTACTCAATATATTAATGATAACTTATAAGGGTCATCCATGCATTTTTAATTTATTTATTTGATCGAGTTTGTGTTTTAAAATAATACATACACAATTAATTATCTCTAAATTAAAAAAAAATGATATATACATTCTTAATCAAACAAAATACTAAAATATTGACATATATATTTATTAAAAAAATGTTTGAACACCGGATTAAAAAATAAAAAACTACTCACGTCTTAACACCTTTTTTTTTTTTTTAAAGTGCCCAAAAGCGTTAGTAATAATGTAGTAAAGTTAATCAATAATAATTAAAAAAAAAAAAAACAACATAATATTTGGGTGGAAATTTAAAACTTTTGCATGTAATATATATTGATAGAAACAAGAGAGAATTATAGTCTATAAAAAAAATTAGTGATATATATAAAAGCAAACATGAATATTGAAATATTGACACATGAGGGGAAAAAAAGGGTCAAAAGCATTAGTGCGTAGCTAGTGAAATACCCGTGCTACACTCGCTTCGAACAAAATAGCATGTTAGACGAGATATTCTAGCAATTTAATGCAATGTTTAAAGTATGTCGGTATTTATGAAAGTGTTTAATTATTTTTTTTATTTGTTTGTTTGTAAATTTTGGTCTTTAGTTGTTGTTTTTTGAACGTAAGAAATTTGTTTTTTGAGAACAATATTTTGTTATTATTTTTACATTGTTGCAAGTACATAGAAAAAAACAATGAAAGATCAAAATGGATGGGGTATGTGGAAGCTAGTAGAAACTCGGTTTGGTAGATGTTCAAGATGATGTTCATATGAGCAAAGCTATTACATTTGCTCATCAGCTCGATTGAGTTGTTGTGTAGGATCGCTATAGACATTGAAAACGTGAGTTGTAATGAAATGATGGTCAATTATTTTTCTGAAATAGCGAGTTTCGTCTAACGCAAAATATTTTAAGTCGATCAATTGAATTGAGCAATAGTTGCAGCGTAACGTTTTTTTCAACATATCCATAATCTATAACGCTATTTGCATGTGTATTTGAAGCGTGAGGCAACAACATTCCCGGTGAGAAGCAATCCGGCTTCAACTATGGCATCTTGAATGATGTAAGTGATTCGATATCTATGTAAGATGAAAAAAGGATGAAGCAAGATGTTGCAACATAACCGTTATGAATTTGTGTTGATCATGTAAAAGACTAAGTTGAAAGTCATGACGTTGGCAATAAAGCGAAAAGATTTAATGTGGTTACTGTGGACTAGGATCTTGGTTGAGCTTTCCATGGATTGCTTATGAGTACATATTTGTTGTTTGTTGTGCAAGGCGATTGCATTGTGAACATGTGAAATACCACCCTCCAAAAGTTGTGTCAATATGGATGATCTTGGTTTTTTAATCGTGTAACAAACGATCTCGAAAAAAATTATGATGCGATAAATATAGAATTTACCTTGTTAGGAAGAAAATTCAAGCGAAAGGTGTATGCGTAAAATATTTTTGGAAAGCGATGAAGAGTTATACCAACCTCTACATTGTCAATCGTTGGTTGGAGCAAATGTTCCATTCTTGTCTTATTTTCTATTTGCAAGCTTTTGATATCCATGGATTGAGCTAAAAGCAATGAGTTAGAAATTGATTTTATATATATATATATATATATATATAAAAGAATGGATGAAAAATAAGTTCGGAAAATGAGAAAAAGAATCATACAAATTGTGTCTTTTATTTGCTTAGGATGGAAGAGCACAAGAAGTTTTGGTATTTGAAATATGATATGGTAGGTTCATATTTAAAGGATTTAAATTGGCCCCACATAAAAATTAGGTTGTCACAATCACTTCAAATGTTCAATTTTAAAGAAAATGGTTGTTTGTTCGGTCGTATTTAAAATCATAAAAACATTGAATGACGAGTAATATTCTTTTTTTTTTTCATTTTCTTGTCCGGAGAAAACGACATAGCTAAATAGCATTTTGTTGGAAGATTTGAAAGTGACTTCTTCTCCATTATTTGAGTGTTTAAATCAAAATGGGTGGGCGAGGTTACTTGTTTCTGTTTCCTTCTATCTATGCCAAACTTTTCTATTTTATTCTTATTATAGAATAAAGTATAGAGCGATGCTATGCCCACTCACGGATTCTTTTTTATTTTCTTTAAAACACTCACACGATGTGAGAAAGAATCGGAGAGAGAGGTCCTAGAAAAAGTTACTTTAAAAGTATAACACATTACAATAGTAGCTTCCAGTTCTTCTAGAGAGTAACCATAGTTTTTATATTGGTTACCAACTTATTCACTATTATTTTCCCGATTCTTTTGCTTCCAAATTTTAGAATTCTACCCCTTTTTTTATTATTATGGTTTAGAGTGTTTTTCAAGGTACGTTACCATCTAAATTTTTTTGGCAATGTTCATATTGTAACTCGTAAAAAAAGAAAAAAAATTAAAATTTAGTTTGACACTTGGAGTGTTGTTGAATTCACCGAATGCAAGTGATATGCAACTGTAAAGTCTTTTCAATGTAAGAGTTATATGCCTATGGTAGAAAAAATGATTTCAATTTAGTGATGGGTTGAACAAATTATTTAAGGGTGGTAATAACTAATTCCAAAGCAATATAGGTGCTGGCAAAAAAATTCATGTTATTGTAAACGATCATTATGACCATTGGTATTTATATATACATCAATGTATGAGTGTTTGATAAGTAGGACAATAAAAAAGCTGGATGAAAATAAAAATAGATGAATAGTATAACAAATATCTTTCATAGTACTTGGATAGAATGAAACACATATATATGAATTCAACAAACATAATTGAAGCATCTAGAAGGTCTATTACAAACTAAATAAAGGAAATACAAAGAATTATGTGATAAAAGATCATTTGATAGGTATTGTGTTTCCAAAACAAATGCAATGAAACATTCTTTTTTACAACAATGATTCAACAAAGACAAGTTCTTTTAAGTTATATGCCAAAAACACCAAGGAGCATAGGTGCGTTACATTGATCGAATCCCTGTGCATTCAAAAAAGGTTTGAAGGAATCAAAAGTGGTGTAAACACCCCGCTTTATACCGCCCTACTCCATTTACTACGTACATATGTTGATTCTTTGTTAACCTCTAACACACATTAATTTAGTTTGAATAGAATGATGCGAGACATGATATATATATATATATATATATCTATTTGTTTGACATAGCTCACCTTTTGTTTTTCTCACGGCAAATGGTGGTTTTTTTGCAATGTGCTCCTCGACAATCTGCTTGCCACGATCTAGCATAAGCTTAGGTGTTTCGATGTCGAGTCGGGTTCGGTGTAAAGACAATGATGCTATAGGATGAGAGATTAAGTGCCAAGAAACTAAAACATTAGGAATGGGCTAGTGCAAAGATTAAATATTTGTAAGTTTGTCTTGTTAAGATTATAAAGGTTCGTTTTACCTACTTTTATTGTAATGGTGTTTGTTTAATAGGAAAACATCTTGAGATAAAATCGACGGAATGAGTGTATTTTAAAGCAAAAATTGGGTTGTCCTATCGAGGATCTTTTATTGAGTAATCCAATTTACATTTTGTTTATGAGGAAAATGGTTAGAAGCCGAAGACTTTGCTAGCCGACCCACGATCGTAGGAGAGGATGAATCTATAAGTGTTTGAGCTTCTTTGATGGTTGGAGTGTGTGGTTCGATAGTAGTTGTAGTTGATTAAGTTGAAGCGAATTGGAATAGATTGATTGAAGTGCAAGAGGTTCATTGACAACCCTTTTCACAAGCAATAGTCCATCGGTTTCAGCATCACAATCATCTTCAAATACAACATTCACCAATATATCATAGCTATTGTTCATTTACTTGAAAATGCCAAAATGAATCTAAAAGACTTAGTATTTCATCAATTTTTATAAAATAGTGATATGCTAAAGCCCCAAAAAAATTCCGAGCTCATTTTTCAGTCATCATAAAATTAGTAACATCAACTCCATCAATCACAATGCAATCAATTTTGAACCTAGATGTAGCAGATATCGATTATTAATAATAATTCATAATCCGACTCGAGGTAATAGAGCAACTAATCTGTGAAGGTGTAATAATCCAAACCATTATTAAATGAATTAAAAATAAATTAAATATTTAAGAAAATTAATTCATGAACATGGAAGAATTGTTATAAGATTGTTAGAATATTCGGTGTGCTTAGGATCGTTATATGTGCTAAGTGAATATTTTACTGATTTTTCAATGCATGAATAGTAACTCTTTATGCAAAATAATTATTTTGAGCATTTTAAATGTGCATGGAAAATGTTCCATTTGCATAAAATATTTGCTAGAGGGGTGCTAGATTATTCGATGCCATTGGATGAATTTTCTAAACTTTAGTGATTGTTTTATTTGAACTTTTCGAGTGCATGAATAATTTTTTAAAAGTAAATTAATTATTTTAAGTTCTTTAAAGGTGCAAGAAAATTATCCAATGGATATAGAAAAATCATTTAGGGGTTTTAGGAATATTTCATAAAGTTAGATGAATTTTTCTATGCATAGGGAATATTTTCTATAGAAATAAGTGCATTTTTATACAAAATAATTAATTAGGAAGCTTAAACAAGTGTATAAAAATTATGTGAATGATGAATAAATTATTATAAGAGGTTTTTGAATTTATTATTATAAAGAAATTAATTTTTGAAAAGGTGTGGAATAAATTTTATAGAAGTAGGGACCTAATTGTATAAAATTAAAATTTTGAACCTTTAAATTAAATTAGGAATGAACTTTAGGAATAAAAAAATTGTTAGGAAACCTTTAAAGGAAGGGCCTAAAGTGATCAATTGAAAATTTTGACGTGTGGAAGAGTAATTAATGGAAAAATTAGCAACTTAATGGACTAAAATTAAGCAAACTTTGAGAGAGATTTTATCTCCTTTATCGCCATTCACCTCAATGATTTGGACGTAATTAATGCACAACACAAATGCAAGGAGAGGATTTAAAGAGGACGATTTAGATAGAAAGATAAAATTTAAAGAAAGAATGAATGGCTAAGATTAAAACCAAATAAAGGGATAAGATTAAAAGGATAATTAAGGGCCAAGATTAAACCAAATGAAGGGTTGAGAAGGATTTAATCAAGCGAAAAAGTCTTAACTAATTTTGCCTAGAAACATGGGGGTAGGAAAAATGTTGAAAAATTGAAAAAACTAAGGGAAACTCTTGCAAATTTTCCATAAGCCTTCACCCAAATTCTCTCCTAAACACTTCCAAACACCTTAAATCATCGAATTAATCCTATAATTTTAGCTAGAAACACGAAATTTCAAGGAGGAAAAATCCAATGCTTGGCCGAAACTTAGAGGGCAAAAGGAGAAAGAAGAAATTCTCAAGCAATCCAACTTTTTAAGGTTTAATTGGAGCTATTTAGGTAAGTTAATCTCACCTATACCATAAAGATATGTTTATTGATGCTCATTGTTGTTTTGAAAGCTTTAATTTGTATTTAATTGCTTAAATTTTGAAAATTAGGATTAGTGTTCTTGGTGAGGAAAAATTGAGAGAAATGATTTTAACTTGAAAATTAATGAAATTAAAGTTAGAATATTTCAATTGAATATGAAAATAAGTGTTAGAAACAAGAAATTCTTAGGTCAATTTCTTTAAGACCATTCGAACCCAAAATAACAATTTTATGGTTTTTAATTCTTTGATTTGTTTATGAATCCTTGCTTGATTTTGTGTTATCTAGGTATGAATTGATGATTGAGCATGATAAATTACATAAAATTTGGAATTTTAACCTAGTTTCTTTAGGCCCACATTCGACCCAATTAGGGAGAAACTTAGGGTTTAAATACACTTGGTTATTAATGGTTTAATTGGTTAATTTGAAGTTAGAATAATGTAAAAAGAAGGACTAGAATGATAAATTGTAATGAAATTGAAAAAATTAACCTAGATTACCATAATTAGGGTTTCGGCCCATTAAGCCCAATTTAGGGTTTATACATGCAATTAGCATATAAATGCTTAATTGATTAAACTTTTGATATTAAACACTACCAAGCAGTAGCTCGACCAACTTTGAAATAGCCAATTGTAGCTTTCGCCATACTAACGCCTCATTCCAAAAGTACCACTATTGCTCATTGGGTCACTTTTTATAAATTTTTATTTTACATTCAAATTTAAACAATGCCTACAATGTATAAATCAAATATATTAATTTCCATTTAAATACCTTTTGCAAAATGGTTGTACAAATTTCTAAAATAATTTTTATACTAATTTCAATAATCGTGTGTGTATTATATATAATAGGGTTTTCACATATATTTTAAAATAGGATCTCTCGTTCTTCTAATTATATATAGTTTGTTATAACATAATATGTAAAATCTATTTGAAACATTTGTATAATCATCTAAATCACTATAGATTTTAGCTTCTTTTCTTCATTTTTAGCCTGAGTCTCACTAAAAGCAAGAAAAAAAAACTCTTTCTAGATAATTATCAATATTATTCTATTGCATGTAGGATTAATTATTATAAAATAATAATTGAAGTGGGATCTTTTTTTCAACGAGTTAACATCGAAAAAAATAGATAAATCTATCTTTACGATCCATTAAAAAAATACTATTCACATTGAAATAAAAGATTCATAGAAACTTCATTTTTCAAATATCGAACAAGTTCTCTTCGATAATTTTTCAAACACTTAAGCGACGAAGCCATCTAAATCCCGTAAGGTTATGTTTAGGCCCATTCACTCGTCCCAATCCTTAATAAAATAAATCGTAGCCAAATTGACCAATCTTCATATGGCATGTTTGTCCGAGTCGAAAATGTTAATTGCCTGGAACGACTTAGATAAATATTTTGCTTTTAATGTGTCACCATTTTTTGTTTTTCATCTACATTGCCGTGTCTTTGCGCAAACACAAAATGAACCTATAATAGCTCGTGCTTATAATGTTGTTTGCCTTTATTTGTTTGTTTACATCTCTTTTATACATGTCCATTAAAAAACATGTTTCATCAGCTTTTTTTTCCTTTTTAACAAACCTTTGCTGAAACCATGACAATTCGATTGTCTACTTTAAAGATGTATAGCCATAAAGGGATCATTCAAGCCCGTGCTTGTTAGGTGTGGACAACCACCAATAATGGCACACTAACCAGCTTTAACTATCTTCTCCTCGATGTTAAGGCACCTAAATAATTTAGATATCGTTTATGTTAGGTGCTCCACAACAAGCTCCATTTTACTAGTCATGCTATTCTTCCATTTTGTTATAATCATACTATAGAAAAAATATACTGCAAATAAAAATTTACCAAACCTATCCATCAACAAATGTTTATTCATCTACGTTGTTCGAAGATAGTAATTCATGGTCGCTTGAAATGCCTTCTCTATTTTTTATACAAGTCTTATTTATCCTTTATTGAAGTTTGCTATAGACCATTGACATTATTTTGTTATCATTTTTCCTTAGTTTTTTTCCTACGAGAGTCCAATTCGAGCTTCGACAAGAGCTAAAGATGTCATTCATTTTCAAGCATAGTCGTGTAATGCTTTCTTGCTTTTCATTTGATCTTTTTGTTCTCTTCTTTGCCTTCGAGTCCTTACTAACTCCGAAATAGTGTGATGGTTGAACCATGCTATTGAAAAGATATGGCCTATATGTATGGAAAAAATTGCATCGCGAAGATTCGATTTCCCATTATACCTTAGTTCATGAAAAAGCATAAACCATGGATCATCGCATGAATCCACTTTTCTACTACTCTCCTCCATATGTCTATCATGTACTTTTTATGATTTTTACTAGCTTAAATTGCCTTTTTGTTTGAAATTCCTTTTTTTTTGGAAAGAAACTAAACAAATTGCCATTATACTTTAGCCAAGCCTCCTTTGTTAGCATTTGGTTATAGTTTTTCTTTTCATTTTCATCCTAATTTTTTTAGCTTGCTTTCATTTTCAATAGATATTTATTCTCTTTCTTTAACATTTTTTTAATCAATTATATATGTGGGGTGATTGAGTTTTTCATTTTTTTCCCATAAAGTAAAAAAAAAATTGACTTGTCTATGATGTGGTCGGCAATTAACCATGCCATATCTTTACGTAACATACATAATTAATAGATATTTATTTACACTTGATTATGCAGTTCATGAAAGTTTAAAACCTATTCGGACAAAACTAAAGTTTAAACAATTATTTACTTTCTCAATGTTTTTTTCTTAATGAATATTGTGCTTCTCGGATTTATTGTGAAAAATGGTCAAAATATAAAAAAAAAAACAAAACAAAAAGCGAGAAACTAATAGGACTAGACAAACCTTAAGAAAACGAGACATGATGACTTTTCACTTATCAAAACACAAAATTACGAGCAAGAGATAGAAAAACAAAGATCTTCTCAAATGTTAAACATAAATTTTTGTTTAAACTAATAAGATATATTTATAATTCCTTATTCAAAAATGGCTTTTTATTATTATCTCAATTTTTGATACTTGTTGTATGTATCCGATGTTAGTAATTGTATGTATCCGATGGTAGCAACACATAATACAAACTTTTATAGTCTATGAGAGAAGTTCATAATTAAATTCAATTTTAACATTTCTTTAATCGTACTCTAATTTTTTACAACTTGCTACAAAATGGCTATAAGTTTATAACTTCCAAAAAAATTGCATTACAAGAAGCAATTTTTACATTGGGATGAGAGCTTCTAAATTGTGATGTTGCTTGAGATAAACTCGTTGTAAGTTTGCAATACGAGAGAAAAGCATAATATGATTTTCACCGAGCATGAAAGCAACAACCCATAAAAAAACATAGAAAAATTTTAGAAATGGTCGCCAATAAAAATATTTTTTAAAAAATAAACTAACATAAAGACAACATTTGATATTGTTTGCATGAGCATCCTTTCTTATTATTGTCTAATAAAAGGTCAAACTAAACCATTTTATCTTTCATTTTTATAAATCAAATTTATCTAAAACTTTATAAATAATTTCTTTTAATATTATTGTTAATCATTTTAGTACTACTATTATATAATTGAACACACAACTAGAACCCGGTTTTATGGGTTTAATTTCTCATTCTTTTTAAGCTCTTTTCTTGTAATTTGTACATGTGATATTTTTTAAAATTTGTTTAATTTTGATCAATGCTATGTAGTTTCATGCTTTAACTTTATTTAATAATTGGATAGGTGATGTTTCTTAGTGATGAAAGTATCTTTTTTAGTCATGATTTACATTTTCTAGAGATGAGAAAGTTTAAGCAAAAAATAAAATATGTCACAAAAAATATTGAAAAAGTGAAGTGGCGGGGTGTAAACCACGATATACTAGCAATGTTTGTTTGTTTTATGCTCTTGCACCTCCAACCACTTCCGCCTTAAAACATCAATCGAGTCCCAAACTTTTTGATTGAATCAATTTTGTTCTAAATATATTGGACATATATTAGACAATGTCACTTTTCAATCAACTCAATATTAGTGATAGTTAAATATTTTGTCCAATTTATATGTAGTTGTTAAGTTTTTTCATGAAAAAAACTAACATAAACTCCAACATAAGATTTGTCTTTGTACCATATGAGTGCATTTTAGTGTAGGTTGTGTATTGCAACCTATATGTGTATAGTGTAGACTATGAATTGTGGGAACTTTATTTGGTAACTTGATTTCATGAGTCAATACTAATTAAATTACTATTGATAACGTACACACACACATAAAAAAGAAAAGTAATTCTTATTTGGTCATGCTATATTATAAACGAGAAAAGAGTGTAGATAGTGCTAAAAAATTAAAATTAGCATTAATCTTTGTTTTTTTTTTTTTTTTTTGTATAATTGCGATGATAATTGTTTGAAAATTAAGAAGTAAGGAACTTTTTAGAAAAAAATATAATTGATACTAATCTTTACACTTGCTCAAACAAACCTTAGTAACCGAGTACTACAAATGTAAAAAATTACATTAATTGTAGTTTATAATAGTTCTTTCAATATATACCAACTTTAGAGAATTTCATAACATGCGAGATATTAGATAAGGATCGTACACGTTTATATATATATATATATAGAGAGAGAGAGAGAGAGAAATAACAGATTAAAATGAGGAGGGTACATGGCTTAAAAATAAATCTTGACCCATCGCTCAATTCTCTCTCCACTCTCAAGTGCATCAACCATAAACCATCCAATAACTCTATGTTTAGTTTCAATTTATAGGACATGGAAAGCGAGGCTAACATTTTAAAAAATGTATGTTATTTCAAATAGGTATGGCACTCTATCATTCCTTTAATCCTTTTAATTAAAGCACATAAGGTTGTTATTTCAAGTTTTTGAGCCTTAAATAATGTCATGGACTATGGTTTTGAGGGGAGAGTTAATGGCTTGAATATCTTTTTGGTTTAGGAATCATATTTGTGGGTTAGTAAAGTGAGTTAGGATTGTGACATAGGTTATATAATTTTTTAAAAAAAATAGTAAAACAAAACCTTAAGTTACTGTGTGTTTAACTATAGGCGCACATTCATTGTTATTGTATATAGTTTTAAAAAACTAATCTTCTTGTCAACATTAAATAAAAAAATATTTTTTTGATAGAATCTTACATATATATATATATATATATATATATATGATAGCATATTTTAGAATTTTGGATAAAATTTTTAATTTAAATTATTATAGAGCTTTATTTTAAAATCATTGCATAAAGAAAAATGAATCATGTTTTTTTTAGTTGGAAAAATTATGAAAAACACAAAGATTATGAAAAAAATTAATTATTCACTACATTAAAAGAATTATAATATTGATAATTTTAGAGCATTGCTTTTGATACGCAAAGAGATCTGTAGATAAAAAATATATATATGTTTGTGCAACTCGCATCGCACAACATCGATCGCAATAATAAAATAAGTTGATGTTGATGAATTTATTGATTGATCAATTCATTCATTTAAAATTCATTCGTAAATACCATCTTATTTTATAATGTTATTTATCAACACTATCAACCCAAACTTATCTAATCATATCATGCTCGCAAGCAAAGCACGGGTCACAAACTAGCTAAAAATATAATGCCATTTCATTGTATGTTTCACTGTTCATAAAGATTGTTTTTCCTATACATTCTATTATTCTCTTTTGATATTTCATTCCAGTGCTTTTTTTGTTTTTTTGAACATTTTATTGCAATGTTATTTTGCACCCTCTAGTGTTTGTATTTTTTTGTTGTGCCATTAAGTGGATCCGTGCAATTACGTTGTTGGCCCCTAGTGCTCTCTTCTTATCCTTGATTTCGCGTGTTAATAGTCGAGGTGGGTCCGATTTTTTATGTTTTTTTTTGGTGGGGTAGTCTTTTTTTACCCTTTGGTTTTCTTTTTATTTTTTTTGTGCCCCTTAGCGATGTTGTGCTACTACATCTTTGCCCCTTTTTTTTTTCAATTTGATGTTTGTTGCATAAGTGTTTTTTTCATCATTTTGTGTCCTTTTTCTCGCAATGCATTTAATGGTGCTGCGCAAGAGGTCTTCTTTGGGTTTCTCTCTCTTCATTTTTTTGATCTTTTCCTTTGATATTTTAGCTGGTTTTCTTCTGAATTTACTTTCGTTGTAGGTGAATAGTTTTTTTTTTTTTTTTAGTTTCATTCTTTCCTGGTTGTTGTATCAATTATGAGACGAGCTTGTCGTTACCGATCGTTCTAGGCTAATTTGTGATCACCCATCGGAATTAAAAACAAAAAATATTTTATAATATCTTAATTTTTATAAAATCATTGACATTAATTAACACTTTTGATTTTTAAAAATTCTTGATTTAATTTTTAATTTAGTTTTTACAATTTTTATCCGACAATCAATATATCAACAAAAATCATGTTTCTTTTAAATATAAATTTTATAAAAATAAAATAAAATAAACCATAATCATAGATTTTTCACATAATAAAAATTTGACTTCCAAATTTAGCATTTTTCTTGTAACTTATTGACACATTTCAAAACAAAGTAATCGGTTATGATTTTAAAAACTATTTAGATGCAGATTTACAAACTTTTCTACATTTTTCAAAATAAACCATCCGGAAACACATCTTCCATTTTCTTGTTATTTTAAAAAAAATGACTATTAAATTATTTATTCATATTATTATATTTTTTTATTCTAAAAAATGACAACAAGGAAAAAAAAAACCATATTTCTTTTCGATATACAATTTATAAAAAAAACATAAGCATCAATTATTTACATAATAAAAATTTAGTTTTCGATTTCAAATATTCTTCCAAATCAGTCATAACACATTACTTTGATGACAATGAATTTATAAACAAGTGGACATTAACCGTTATCTTATGATTGTTTCTATAGTTTTTTCCCATTTTCTATTAAAACTCTTATCCTATAATATTGTATTTTACATATTTCAATATTTTTTTATGGCACTAACTTGCTATACATTCTTAATATAACAAGATCTAACCCTTTTATTAAACAAAAAAACAATGAATCAAATTTCTATGACAAAAAAAAAAAAAAATCGAAAAACAACAACAATAATTGATCTTTGAAAAATAACATCAGCTCAAATCATTTTATAAACAAAATTCATATACATCTATATACCAAAAGCGTACGTTATAAATAAAAAACAAAAAATAATATCAATTATATAAAAAAAAAAAAAATTCCTTGACTTAAAAAAAATTGCTTTCAAAGCAACATAAATTTCCAACTGCTTCTATCGTTAAACAACAATCCACCTGCAGTCCATCATCAAATAGCAATCCACTCGTAACGAAGCGTTGCGTTGGTCTCCACCTAGTAACTTCTATGTCCCATTAACTACTACAAGTAGTTTTATTGTCCCAATACTATATTTTGGGTTCGAGGATGCCATGAATGTCCAAAATAATAAAAACAACATCAATAAAAATAATGTAAATTAATATTATAAATGTCTCTAAAAAGAAATAGGAGTTTTTTTATTAAAAAAATTAGGTTTTAAGTCTTGTTGGTTTAATAGATTAAAACGAATAATAATGATGCAAGAATAGAAGTAGGTGTGTGTCTCTAGTAATGTTGAAATAAAAACAAGAAAATCTGTGTCTATTTGTGTAGATAACGTCGCTATGGGTGTTATTCTTCCAAGGAATTTTGCAATCTCCTCCTCAATAACCAGAGAGATTCATTACAGCAACAACACAACAAAAGCATTATCCTCGGCTCTCTTTTTGTGCTTCTCAACAAGTCCCAGACTGTCAAAAAGCCAATCCCTTTTTGCTCACCAAAAGTTATAACTTCCTTCGCGCTTCAGAGGCTGCTTTCAAATGGGTATGGCTTAGATTTTTTGGATATCTTGTCTTTTGATTAAGTGGGTTTTTTGGATTCTGTTGTCGCTTTGATTGATGGGTATGGAAGTAAGTGAGTACATTTTAGATTAATAATCTATAAATGGGTTGTGATGATCAGTTTTTGCTTACATAAATTTGTTATGTAGATTGGGAATAGTGTGGGTGGATTCTGTTCGTTTGTTATTCTTTATAGCAGTTTATTCTTGCTACAGAGGTATTGAGGGTTTTCATTAGTCAGTTGTGCATTTTGTTTGTTGGTTTCAGATCATTGAGCAAGTGTTGGCAATTGTCACAAAGAGAAACAATTCCGTTGTGCTGTTCTGTTTGTGTCTCCCTTCTGTGGAAGCGGCATTCATTTTCAAACTCATTATTAGCTTGAACAAGTCGACACTTTTGAATGCTTGGAATTAGGAAGGCTTTTTTTTTTTTTTTTACTTCGAATTAACAGTAGTCGTTGCCTTCAGGATTTTAATGGTGAAAATTGAAACAAAGAGGAGGCCATGGAATTAGGGTGGTAGTACTCTTTTTTCGCTTTTTATTTTTTCCTTCTGGAAGGTAGAGAACGGATGGACTTATGGGTTGTTGGAGCCGCAGCTGCTGCTGGATATATAGCTAAATATTGGCAAAATCTTTCAAGAGATAGGGCTAGTTCATTGGAGTTGTCTTCTGGGACCTCCACTTGCGAGAAACCTGAAACTGCAAATTGTCCCTTTCATGAATTGACTAGGGGAAAGAAACAAGCTGAAGACTCTTTTACAAATGGAAGACACTTTTCAGATGGAGGATTCTCAGATACGTACCGGTTGGATAGTGCTTCAGACACAGAAGCAGCTTCTACTCGTGGTTATGGTGAAAGGCTTGCAAGATTGGGAACGTATGATGATTGCAATGTGCTCTCTATGTCAAGCTTACTGCCTGGATTCTCGGTAAATGAAAATTTAAAAGAAACTGAGGGTGGAAATGGACCGAGTGATGATATGGGTGATAAGTCTGGTAACCTTTGTACAGGTGAAATGGATTCTTTTCATGTTTCGGGCAAGAAAACAAGCTCTCTTAGAACTAAACGTTCATACAGCCATGTTGTTAAACCTTTAAGCTCCCTAGATAGCTGTCTCATGGCTCAGTTATACAAGGAACATGCTAGAATGGAAGAATATGTGCTTAGTGCTCTCCCATTGCCATCTACTATTCTGAGGCCATTACTGATAACTGATGGAAGGCAAATAATTAGCAGAGCAGATGGGGATTCTATATTTGCACAAATCAGAAATGGCAATAATAGGAGGCACAGGGAGGAAATTGTTCGTGGAGTTCCTCCACTACCAAAAATTGGGACTTCAGATCTCCCAAAGAAGATAAAATCTAAGACAGAAAAGGGGCGCAATGAAAGATCGAGCAGTTCCCATAATACAAGCAATGGAAAGCACCTACAGTCACCAAATGGTATTCTTCTCGTGTTGAACACTTGTTTATCTTGTGAAACAATGCTAGTTTGATGAAAAATGTTTAAGCCATTTATTGTTCTTGCTTATTAATGTTGTCATTTCCAAAATTTGATTTCCAAGAACGACCTTTTTTTTCCATTAAGAAGCAATGTATGAGCCTCTTCTGCTACTCCAAAGTTTGTGCACCATCTTTGTATACTTAAATTTCAGTTTCTTGCTGTGAGATTTCTTGAAGTGATGGAAATCTGTCCGTACCAAGACCTCCTGAAATGTTGCCCGTTTTGATTTACACCCCTAAAGATTTTTATTATTATTATTATTATTATAATGGTTGGAATATTGCTCATTTGAATTTACACCCTTTTTGTTAGGTTCCGTTAATAAAATGTTAAAAAGCATGTGGACGAAAAAAATGAAAAAAGAAAAGTTAATAAAGAAAATAAAACATTAGGCAATATTAAAAGCAAAAGGTATGAAGAAATAATTGGAATAAAAACCGTAAAGAGGAGTAATAGAAGAGGAGAAGTGATTTTGGATTGAAGGTTGATGATTCTTGAACTTTTAAGGTGATTGTTCTCTATTTTTGCAACAAAAAGCTTTTTAATGACTTGCATTTGATTTGATTCCTTCTTTTATTGTTGGGTTGTTGGATTCTATGTGGAGTAGCATTTATAGTTGGAATTGATAATTGTAATGCTGTTAGAGAAATTGTTGGAGGAATGATACATTTTTCTGCAATTTCATGAATTTGAAGCATGTAACCGATAAGAAGAGGAAATTGGAATTACTTACAATTTCAAGAGAGTTGGTTCTTCTCTGCTCTTCTGTACCCCTCTTTGGCGTGTAAGTCAAAACAGAATATATTTTAGGAGGTCTTTGTACGGACTTACTGAAATCTGGGGGGTACTTATTTTTAGAAAGACTACTTGTTGTTTCTTTCCATCACTACGGAAGTTGCACATGCCACATGCTTCATTTAAGTTGCCACCACTAAGCCTAAGAGATCTGTGGTGGAAGAGGAAATAAAAATTAAAATGTTACATTAATCAGTTGAAGCAATGATAGTTGCAAAAATTTCCAAATAATCATTTCCCCCTTTTCCGTCATTAGGCCAAGGTGGCATTTCAAATTTCAGCAGCACCAGTCTTTTCACCTTGGGGTTTTAACACACAGTGCATAACTCATAAACATAGAGAGTTTTTATTTTATGCAAAAATTGCATGTTGACTCATGTGGTGTAGGATTCAGTTACTTTTAGGTGTTTGATTTATGCCAAATTGTTTCAGATGAATCGGTTTCCTTCTTTTATCAGCACCTGTAGCTCGTTAATTCATAAAGGTCTCTTATTATAGATATATATTGCCACTAGTGTTTACTGTTTAGAAATATCTGGCAAGACCCTGTGTGCTAGTTTGTGGACATTCTTTGGTTTAGACAGTTCAGCTGGCATTCTGAAGATCTTGTTTTGATGTAGGACAGACTTGGGATTTGTGTCCTACGAAGGTTTCATGGTGAGCTAGGGTTTATTATTTGCAGATTAGGGTAGAATAGAAGAAATAAGGAGAAATTAGGCTGTGAACATAACTCGTAGCACTGTCACAGAAGAATATGAAAACAAGAAAGAAGAGAAAATAGAAGAACAAGAGAAAGGAGAAGAAACCTTAGGCACCAAGCTTTCAAAATTTCTCAAAACTCAATTTTATTTAATAATTCAACTCTGCAGAAAATAAAACATAGCATATCTATTTATAGAGACTAGGACTTAAAAGACTAGGATTTCTAATCCTTACTTGACTAGGAAAGAAACTAAACAAGAATAAACCATGAAAGACCCAGACACCAAATTCCTAAATAAGAACCTTCAAGTAATTCTGGACATTACTAAAACACCCCTGATTCACAAGAATATGCAAAATTACAATTCCGCTTCCTGCTTACTGAAATTCAAACCCATAAAGTAAGAAGCTTATTATCTATTCTCAGACTAGAAAATCTCTTTGTTGATGAAGAATCGCATAACTTGGTTTTAAATTTCCATAGGAGATAAATCTTCTTTAACCATAACTTAAGTGTTTCTCATGTTTCTAATAACTCTTTACTCATTTCT
This sequence comes from Dovyalis caffra, assembly GCA_963924115.1. Taxonomy (NCBI): domain Eukaryota; kingdom Viridiplantae; phylum Streptophyta; class Magnoliopsida; order Malpighiales; family Salicaceae; genus Dovyalis; species Dovyalis caffra. The sequence continues at coordinate 2,088,814 of CAWUPB010000071.1, forward strand.
TAAAAAATATGTTATTTGCTATTCGCTGCCTAATTCATATCCTGATGCTTTTTATTCACGTCAGGTTTTCATGATGGAATGGTTTTATTCTGTCTGGGGGTTTCTATTGGTATAATCTCATCTCTCATAGCTAATGGAAGAGAAGTAGACCAGCTAAAAGAGGTGTTGAAACAGACTGAGAACTTGGTTCAAGATCTACAAGAGGAACTTGATATGAAGGATTCATTAACAGTGAAGGAGCTGGCAAATGAGAACATTGAATCACAAGATACCTGCGATAACTCCTTTCACTACAGGGCATTGAATCCGCATCTCCTCATGCAGAATGTGAATGATTCAATGAACAACATTGGTATAGAATCGTACAATGAGAACGCAGAGCAGAGTTCAGAGTCTAGGAGTAAAATCGAAGCAGAGCTTGAAGCCGAGCTTGAGAGGTTGGGGCTAAACATGAATCCATCTGCTCCACAGATAAGGTTGTCTGATCTTGTTGAGGTAAGTTATTTAGCATTCTTGAGAGCTTGAAAATTTAGACTCACTCTTAGTGGTTTTTTTCATTGCATGAGATTATGTATTTTTGCTGCATTCATGCTTATTTGGCTCATCGTTTGTTTGTTGATAGTTTTTCCATGTTCAAATATTGTGGAGAGTTTTATGTAATTTACTAAGAAAATAACTGGCAAATGTGTTTTAGAACTTAACGACTATTATTTGATTCTGTATAATTTCTTTAACTAGAAGGTAACGCAGAAGCCAATTTAACATCATTCAATTGGTCTTATATGTATTATTTGGAAATTAATCATATACTTATCTGTTGTCTTCTTATTCTTTTATTAACTCTGCTTTTTCAGAGTGAGAACATATTAGAGTTTCTTAGAATGAAATTTTTTTACCATTTTATCTAGAAAGGCTATTTCAAATGTCCAATTATATATATATATATATATATATATATATATATATTTTTTTTTTTTTTTTTTTTTTTTTTTTTTTCAGTGGATGAGGTTTATTCTAGTGTGTTGGGGTAAAAAGGGGCAAACATTTTCAGAGTCATGTATGTGGACTATATTGACAAGGATCCGCATTATAGCTTTTCCTCTCACCATTCATCATCCCAGTTAATTCTGTTTCTCAGAAAATTAGGCCTAGTTTACCTATGCTGAGGATATTATAATCAAATAAATATTTAGGGTATCTAACTTCTTGTCAGCATTTGTTTGGTTTAGAGATCTCTTGGTTATTGTTCCTTTATTGCAATAATCCATGCATCGTTGCTGTGTTTGACTGAAAATCTTTAGCAGCTTAGAAACAATTATAAAGGAATATTTTTTTACTGCCTCACTCAGGTGTCATGTCTATTTCTGTAGTGCATGATTTTGTTCTTTTGTTTCATCTAATAGAAGCACCCTGCTGTAATTCTGATTTGTTTCCTTTCTGGTAAATTACTCTTTTATTAAATAAATAGATAGATAGATCTACTAGAAATATCTTGAATAGTTCTGGGTTTAAATTTGCACAACAATAAGGTCACATAGACAGAAGTGGGAAAGGAAGCTCAACCGTTGTCTGGTATGTTGAAATATAATGGCCAACATACTTTCTGTCATTAAAGCAGAAAACTGTCGTAGTTATCAATTTCAATTTGACTATCCTATTTGTCATCTACAACTTTTGTATTTCAGTTTGTCACATAATATTCTTTCTGCACGACACCATAAATCTTTTTCAAAATCTTTGGATCTCACTACAAAGCTCAGCAAATGTCATCTTTGTTGGGGAAGTCGTGCTAGCTACCAAGTCTTTGACAATTATGTAAGCAATTTCAGTTTAATTATGGGCAAAAACTCACTATGTGCCCTTATACTTTGAATTCTTAGTCATATCGAACTATCTACTCCATTTTGGGTCATTCCAATCCTTCTACTTAAACTCTTGGGAATTTTTAACCCTTTCATCCACCTCCATCATGGAAATATGTTAGTTCGACTAACACCATCAGTTGACCCATCCTTGACCAATCAGATGCGAGCACATGGACTAGCTAAAAATCATTGATTACCCCTCTACTAAATAAATTTGATCAGATTAACCCCTTCTGCAACAAATTGGACTTAACTATTACTGGGTTAGGTTAACCCTTATACAACAATTTTTATTAGTTAAGCCCAATTTATTGTAGAAGAGTTAATTTGACTAAATTCTTATAATAGAGGGGTATCTAGTGATTTTTAGCCAGGCTACATATTTGCATTTGATTGGTCTAGGGATTGGGGAATGGTCAACTGACGACGCTAGTCGAACTAACAAACTTCCATGATGGAGATAAATGGGAGGTTTAAGTCCAAAAAGTTTTAAGTACAAGGGTTGGCATGACTCAAAATAAAGGAGAGGGTTCAATATGACTAAAAGTTGAAAGTGTAGAGGTATGCGGTGATATATTGCCTTTAATTATGGTTTCTTCTGAAGTGGCAAAGTTAAACCATATTCAAGATTGTGCAGAGCTTTATGATGGGGTGCGTTAGCAGCAGCCTTCAAAAGCCTTTAGAAGGCTATCTAAGAATGATTCCAATGCTCAAGCATAGATTTGACACAAGGCTAATGATGGTAAACTTAAACTTGAGTAGTCCATAAGGGTATTTTAGTAATTTTCATGTGTTGCTGGAAAATCTGGAAATTATAGTGTAGACCTTATTTCTAACATTTTGTTTAATTAGTCCGAAATTTTTTTTTAAACTCTAATAGGAATAGTTATGTTGGAGGTATAGGAATTCATGGCCTTTTAGAATTTGACTACTAAAACTCTATAAATATGCATGTACTCTTTCAATATTTTCAATGCAATAATATGAAATAATTTCTAGCAATTTGCTTTTGATTTTGTTACTCGATTTCCCTTAGGTGTGACTCCTAAGAATCCTAGGTCTGAAGCTTAGGGTTTTCCTTACCCTAGGTGTGACTCCTAGAAATCTTTCTTATGTCCTTTCTTTGTTTTTCGCTTTTGTGTGTGTGTGTGTGTGTTTTTTTTTTTTTTAACTTGCTTTGTTTCGGACCGGTAGTATATGAGCTTTTAATGCAATAGATGTGGCTCATTTTCCTAATTATGGTTACTCTTGTACTTATAGTGTCCAACCACATTTTAGCATAGAAGTTAATGGCTGTGACCATCATGGATATTGGTGATTTAAAACATGTCAACATTTCATAACTGTGGCCATGTTTTAAATTCATGATTGCTTGCAGGGGCAACATTTTTGAAAGCCAAGTCAGCACGATGTAGGAAAGGATGAAAAAAATAAATAAATAAAATCATCTCAATGCCATTGGAAGAACCTGTTCTCTTTTTTGTTTATTGAATAGTTTTTCATGATTATCCCTTGAAGGACATAGCTTCACCGTACTATGTATTTTACCAGTGCTAATAGAGTTCAAAATCATCCAGGTTGACCAAGATTCTACAGCAGATTTTGCTCAAGGAGAATTGAGGCTTGACATGGTCAATGGGCAAGCTGCTGCTCAATCCGAGTCAAATCAAGATGCAAGTGGCACCTCCCCTGCTTTCTCTGGTAATTATATAGTTTCACCACGAGAACTGAGCTTGCGTCTCTATGAGGTTATTCAGTCAACACTCGAAGAGCGTGTGAAGGAGCTTGAGACAGCCCTTCAAAAGAGCCAGAGGGAGGTGGAACTCATGGAATCGGAACATAAGAATGTTCAAAGGTTGTTGTCTACCACTGAGCTAAGATACTCATCTGGGGAAGAAAGTCCAGTTGCTGAAGGAGATTTCAGTTGCATGGATCAGCCTCACGTAATGAATTTATCAGGGGAAGCTCTGGATGCCTACAACGAGGCATATGAAGAGCTAAACAAGATGAATGAATCTGAGGAAGAAGATTCACCATCAGAGGTCTTTGAAAACGATCATCAAGTGGGCTTACATCTGTTAGATCAGAGTATGTTATGGGGTCAAAACGGCAGGGAAAACGGTTCTTTTCCATGTTCTTCCCAAAATAAAGAAAAGACATCAAACGAACTACACAGGAGTCCATTAAAGACGTCGGCAGATTATGGCTCAAGAATCGAGGAATTGCTTTATGTTGGGGTAACAGAAGATGAAAACAGTGATTGTGATGATGATATGGAGAAGCAGTTGATAAAGCAAATTGTGGAGAAGACCAAGAAAGGGTCTCCTGTAGTGCTAAATGCACAAAGGGTGTTTTCAGTGGACGACAATGAACATTAACATATACACAATTAATAGAAAGTTTTGCAGTATATATATCTACAGAATGATTTATATTGGATATCGCAGCATGCTTTTCTCCCATTTGTTCTACTTCAAAAAGCCCTCACCTCGCTCAAGAAACCAACAAATTAAGCACAAACCGCACTGGAACATGTTTGCATATGCGTGTGCTGTATAAATACTATTGAGTGACATGTTAACGAACATAGGCAAGATTTACCAAGTTTCTAGACTCCTTGAAAGTGAAAGGCGTTTCCTTCTCTTGTTATTTGTTTAAGATCACAGTATCGGGCTCCCATGATTTTCACAATTTTTTTGTTCGACTTCTTCCCTTCCAAGTTCCAGCCCTGATTGATAACTATGACAGCCAGACACATTGAAATAGAAGAATCTCAGTAGTTAGTGTCAAAACTATTCAAACATCCGGGTACATTGTAGTATCGTATTGTCAAAGCTAATGACTTCAAAGTTAAGAGCGATAAGCTATTGATTACGTTAGTCCTGCAAATTTTTCAACCTGGGTTTCTCTTCCACCATGGGACAGGAGCGAGGAGGAAGACAGGGAACCATGGGACTTCCTGAACTCGTATCTCCTCAATTGGCACTCACTCTTTCATTGGTTTCATCTATTTCACTATTTGATGGATGTATACAAATAGGGATATTATTTAACAGCTAAAGGTAAATAAAATAAAAATACCAGACACACGATGCTTTGTTTTGTTGCTTCCAAAATTCAAAAACTGGTAATAATAATACATACACTAATTTGTTCAAAATCCATAAAATCAATTAGTTATAACTTTGACACAACTTTTTCTTAAACCACACAACCTACCAAGAGATCTTATTTTCAACAAAAAGTAACAGGATTGTCCATCAAAACAATATAGTCCATGAGGTGAAATAAAGAAAATAGTAATTCAACGAAAAAACCTATAACTAAAGCTTGTGCTGAGTGGTTTAGTCCAAAATATTGGCAATTGGAAGCGTTTATTTGAGTAATATTTTCCGATGTGTCTAATGTTTCTCGCCGAAATAAACGTTTTATATAAAGCAAATTTTAAGTAATAATATAAAAAATATATAATGATCGCGAAATGATGAATGGGTTGCGAGGATGCATGTTAAGGGTTATTGTAGTGGCAGCGGTGGGAGGGAAGATTATGGTTGTGGTGGCGATATCGAAGAGAAGGAGGTGGTGTAGTGCAGTTGGCTGCGGTAGAGTGATGGGATGGCAGGGGCAATGGTGGGGTAGTGGTGATGGTGGCAGCCAAGCTGGTGGTTTTGGACCTGTGGTAGTGCAGTGATGGGGCTGTGATAGCAGCAGCAGTAGTGAAGATGGTGATGCAACAGTGATTGATCTACATTGATGATATCGTGGATTGGTTATTCTTAAAATTTTGCATGACCTACATATATTTTTAACAAATGAACTAAATTTATAGAATACCCGTTGATCGATCAATTTTCCGAAAAAATAATTTTAAAAAAAAAACCACAAACTCACTATAAAATATTTTACGCAAATCAAAAGTCATGCTATTTGTGCATGGATCCTAAAACACGAGAACCTTTTTCAACCAAAACATACGTTAATATTTTTTATCCATTCCTCTGAAAAACCAGTAGCAAGCAGAACCAACTTGAAGTCGGACATAGTTTCACTCACCACTCCCTAATATTGCTTCTGAAGTTATCAAATAATGAACAGCCAGAGAGAGAGAGAGAGAGAGAGGGAGACTGAAATTATTTTCTAATCAACTCTGTTTCTCATAAAGAGAACACTTAAAAAGTGCTGCTCTTCACAGAACCAAATCCAACAGAAGTGACATGACAAAGTTCAAAGGGCAGGGGTGAGAACGCAAACAAAACAATTTACTTTAATAAGCAAGTTCAACAGCTTCCTATAGAAAAAACAGCATTCTGTCATGCTCTTTTGGCAAAATCATCAGTAGCATCATCGTCGTCCTTGTAGTTTGAAGACAAGGCATCATCTTGGTTAAAACCACCACTACTACTCTCATTGGCAACAAACTGATTGCTGCCACCAAAACCCATTCCAGCATTTCCACCATCCACACTGGTGCTAGCATAGTTATCGCTACTGCCGCCACCACCACCAGCAACACCATAATTCCCAGCACCACCATCATAAGTGTTTTGACCAGCATAATTATCATTACCACCATCATTAGCGCCATATCCACCACCAGTACCATACCCACTACCCGTACCATATCCACCACCAGTGCCATATCCACCACCAGTACCATATCCACCACCACCATAGTCTGCCACCACCATAGTTGCCATAATTATTGTTAAAGGTGCGCTGAGGCCTTTCAGTTGCATAATTCACCCTAACGCGCCGACCATGAAGATCCTGTGAGAAGAAAAATTCAAAACAAGTTGGCATAAACACAAAAGACAAGGGATGAAAAAGGGAGGTGATACAAGAGAAGAATGCAATATACTATCAACTAAGTTAAACGACGAGGTGGGAGGCATTGAGAATGTGATGATCAAAGAAAAACGCAATTTGCGCTATTCCCTTTCCTTGTCCCCATTTCTCTCAATTGAATATGAGAGAAATAGGAAATGTTAATATAATTATGCACTTCTCTTGTCTCCCCTTCCAGCCATAGGCAAAAGACAACCATAAAGTAGCAAATTACCTGTCCATCCATGGCCTGGATGGCACTAGAGGCCTCCTCACTAGAGCTGTAAGTAATGAATCCAAATCCTCTGGATCTGCCAGTTTCACGATCCATAATGATTCTTGCTGAAAAAAATATAAGACAAATCAGCATTTAACCCAAATTGAAATTTGAAATGCCAGCACTCATGTGATGTAAGAAACCAAGGGAATAAGCACACTAGTACCAACTTCACACACACATGTATGCATACCCACAGGCAGACACCACATAAATTGCAACAGTCTTTCCTCTAAAACTGGGAAAAGTAATTTGGCTAATGCAACTACATACCTTCAACAACATTGCCATATTTATCAAAGGCCTCTTTCAGACTGTCATCATCTGTACTGTAAGAAATACCTGCAATGATATTTGATAGGTATCAACACCAGCCATAAAATAGCAGGATGCTGTAACAACAAGAAGTGAAAAAAAAAAACAATAATAAAATTAAAGATGCACCTCCAATGAAAAGTTTGGAAGATGACATGCATCTTATAGCTTGATAGATGGATGGCCTAGATGCAGAAATTTCAGAAGTGATCTGCCTGTTGGCTGTCTGCCGCAGCATATTCCCCACTTTAGTAAGAAAAGCCATTGTAGCAACCTAAGTACAACAAGCCTCGGTCAATACCTAAACTAAACTAAACTAACCCTGTAAAATAATGAGAACAGCGGAACAACAACATCTCACTCTTTGAACTTGAAAGAACTCCCCAAAAAGTAGACAAGTAAGAAAAAAACCATCAATCAATCATAACCACCTATAAAATGCTTTCCTCAGAAAAAAGTGACAAAGCAACATCGACAAACAAGCAGAGATTAAAGTAAATAAAAAAGAAAAAGACCATTTCGAACTTCATTCGAACTCCTTCCAAAAAAAAAGATTAGCGATAAAATATTTGCTTTAGAAGTACTTATGTTAGACCATAGAAACCTAGGAGCATGTCCTGTCCCAACAACACTAATATGTAAAACATCTATACATCTAAACATAAGACCCTGTCTAAAACAACCGAACAAATAATTTCAGTCTCAGTCAGTCTCTCTTTTAATCCTGATTAAGACCCATTAAAATATCTCGTTCGGGTCCAATCCATCCAAACATGAATAAGTTAAAATCTTTTCTTCATTTTCGCCACCCAAAAACGCTAACAAAAATCGAAAGACAAAGTTAAGATATCTACACTCTTAATCAATCAGAATCAAAGGCGATCTATGAAGAAATCAAAGAAAGAAAACAAAAAAGATGATCTAAGAGCCTAGGGTTTACCTCTTTATGTTTTGCTTCACTCCCTCTTTTGATTTTTGAAGAAAGCGACTAAAACCCTATATTGGAAAGAGGGGTTTATGTAGGTGAAATGAAGGAGGGTTATATCAAGCGAGAAAAGTGATCTTGACCGTCGGATTAGAAGCGTGACGGTGCGGCTCCGGGTCTGTAGAGCTTAACGGTTTCCACGTGTTCCTCTACGAGTGGGTTGTATTTTCTTTCCTGTGACAGCCTTGTTAGCTTTGACTGAAGATTTCTAATTTTCAGGATCGGGAATGGAAATATCTACATTATGTTAATAGACTATACTGCCCCTTATAATAAAATGGGTGCCTTCTGGAATTGGATAATTAAAAGGCCTCCCAGCTTTTGGAGTTAATATTACCAAAAATGACCGAGCTATTATAAAATAAATAACAACAGTATAAATAACAACAATAGGAGAATTAAAATATATTAAGAAAAAATAAATTTATTATTAAATAAAGCAAATACAAAAGGTAACAACTCCAAATAATTCTTTCAAATCTCTATAGAATACTTATGTGCAAACTAATAAAATAGGCTTGAAAATTAGTAAGGAAAAAGACTATGAATAATTAAAAATGCATAAATTATTGAATCAATTATATCGCCGTTTCAATTTCTCTATAAAATACTTATGCACAAACTAACGAACGATCGGACCTATTTATAAGCTTCAAAATTAGCAAGAGAATTAAAAGAAACTATAAATAATTAAAAAGTAAATAAATTATTGAATCAATTGCATCACTCTTTCAATTTCTCATATTTAATAATGAATTGAATCACATTAAGAATTATGAGTAGTGGAGTCATGAAAAACATATAAATATTCATATTGACATTCATTATTTCATAACATTTCCCATTCAATGTCCATTGTACAAGAAATATACCAAACTAAAACCTTACTAAGAAAAAACCGATGGGAAAAACATCTTAGTGAAGAAAAAAATTACAATATTCCTTGCACACATTAATCTCCATATTGGCCTCCCATGTTAAAAACATTATTTAAGATCTCTAAGACAATGCATTCTAATTTTGTGAATCATCTTCTCAAAAGTTGTGGTAGGTAATGCCTTAGTGAACAAATCTACTGAATTGTCACATGATCAAATTTGTTGAACATTAATATTACCATTTCATTAAAGATCATGTATAAAAAATAATTTTGGTGATATTTGTTCCATTTTATCACCTTTAATGTATCGTTCTTTTAATTGAGTTATGCAAAGAGTATTATCTTCATACAATATTGTTGGAACTTCCTTACTAGTGAATAAACCGTATGTCTCTTGCATATGATGGGTCATTGAACTTAACCAAATACATTTTCAACTTGCTTCATAAATTGCTAGTATTTCTACATGGTTTGAAGATGTGACAACTATAGTTTACTTCATAAAACATTATGATATAGCCATATCTCCATAAGTAAATATATAACCGAGTTTGTGATCGAGATTTATGTGGATTAGGCAAATAACTTGCATCTATGTAACCAATTAATTCTATCTTTGATTTATTAGAGTAATATAAGCCTATATATATAACCAGTTTGTGATCGAGATTTATGTGGATCGAACAAATAACTCGCACTATATAACCAACTAATTTTGTCTTTAATTTATTAGAGTAATATAAGCCTATATATATATAACCGGTTTGTGATCGAGATTTATGTGGACCGAACAAATAACTCGCATCTATATAACTAACTAATTACGTCTTTGATTTATTAGAGTAATATAAGCCTATATATATATAACCAGTTTGTGATCGAGATTTATGTGGATCGAACAAATAACTCGCATCTATATAACCAACTAATTTCGTCTTTGATTTATTAGAGTAATATAAGTCTACATCAATTGTTCCTAAGAGATAACGAAGTATGTGTTTAATTTCATTCCAATATCTTCGTATTGGAGGAGAACTATATCTTATTAATAAATTTATCAAAAATGCTATATCGAGTCGGGTATTATTAGTAAGATACATTAATACATCAATTGCACTAAAGTATGATACTTCGGGACCAATAAGATCTTTATTATCTTCTCGAGGTCGAAAAGGATCTTTTTGGACATCGAGTGAACAAACTATCATTAGATTAGTCAATAGATGGGCCTTATTCATATAGAATCATCGTAGTACTTTTTCTTCATGTGTTAACGAGATGAATAAAAATTATATCTTTTAAGTGTTCGAACTGCAAATTGAGACAAAATTTTATTTTTTCAACATCTTTCATGTTAAATTCTCTTTTTAAATAACTTATGGCACTTAGAATCTCTTTAGGAGTTTCAATTATACTTAAATCATCAACATATACGGCAATTATCACAAACTCACTTCTTGGATTTCTTTATAAAGACATATGAATAAATTAGGTTATTTTTATAACCTTCTTTCTACAAATACTCACTAAGACAATTATACCACATGTGTCCAGATTGTTTCAATCCATAGAAAGATCTTTGTAATTTAATTAAATATATTTCTCGAGAATGTATTTTACATGCTTCGAGTATTTTAAATCCTTCTAGGACTTTCATATAAATATTATTATCGAGTGAACCATATAAATAGATTATGATCACATTCATTAACTACATATGAAGTTTTTCATGTGTTATCAAACTAATATGATAATGGAATGTAATTACATCTATTATAGGAGAATATATCTCTTCATAGTCAATGTTAAGTCTTTGTAAAAACTTTGATGCTAAAAGTTTTGCTTTAAATTTCATAATTTCATCTTTTTTATTTTATTTTATTTTATTTTATTGCATAAATACTCATTTGTATCCTACTAGCTTAACATCTTCGAGTGTTTTGTTTATGGATCAAAAAGCTGCTCGTTTCATGAAAGACTTTAATTCTTTCTAGATTTCATCTTTTCATTCGAGTCAATCATCTCTATGTTGACATTCCTTAATAGTTTTAGGCTTAGGATCCTTATTCAAAATATCAATTGTAACATTATATGCAAAAGTGTTATCAACGAATGTTTCTTTTTTATACCATTTTCTTCTTATATTAATATAATTTATCGAAATTTTTTGATTTTCCTTAAGCACTTAGGCTTTTTACGGAAGCTTGTTATCAAAAGTATCTTGGACCATTTTATCTCGTCTCCTTTATATTTTCATCTTGATTATTTTTTCTTTTTTTTCTTTTGAGGATGTTTATCTTTAGAACCGATCGGTCTTCCACACTTCATGCATGCTTTAGGTTTATTTGTTATAACATTAATAGATTTTCTTACTAAAAAATCAATTCTAAAATGAGCATTCTCAACGAGAACATGTGATTTAGTTACTCTCTTTGGATCAAAGAATGCATCTACCGATTGATTTATAAGACTTTATAAATGAATTATCCTCTAAAGTTCAAGTTCATATTGTTTTATGCGAGGATCGAGATGATATAAAGATAAAGTATTTCATGTAATTTTTATTTTGAACATTTCTAATCGCTTATTCTATTTATTTTCTCCTCTTAAAGTTGAAAAAATTGTTTCATCAAAATGACGATCGGTAAATCAACACGTGAAAACATCTCCCGTTAATGGTTCAAGATATTTAATTATAAAAAGAGATTCATATCCAATGTATATTTCAAATCTCTTCGAAGATCCATTTTAGTTCGTTATGGAGGAGTAATTGGGACATATAATGCGCATCCAAAGATCCTTAAATGAGAAATATTAGGCTCATGACTAAAAACCAATTGAAGAGGAGAGAATTTCGATAAATTATGGATCCGATGTGAATAAGTATTACCGCATGTAAAATTGCATGTCCCCAAACATAAACAAGAGGTTTTGTTTTCATAAGTAATGGTAGCTATCAATTGGAGACTTTTGATAAATGATCCCGCTAAACCATTCTAAGTATAAACATGAGCAACACGTTATTCAACTTTTATTCCAATAGACATACAATAATCATTAAATGCTTGATAAATAAATTCACCAAGCATTGTCAAGGCAAATTATTTTAACGATATCATCTAGAAACTATGCTCGTAATCGAATTATTTGAGCAAGTAATTTTGAAAACGTCAAGTTTCGAGTTGATAATAAGCATGCATATGGCCATCTTGTGGATGCATCTATTAAAACCATAAAATATCTAAATGGTTCATATGGTAAATGAATTGATCTACATATATCACTTTGAATACATTTTAAAAATATTAGAAAGTCAATCTCAATTTTATTTCATAATAACCGATACTCGCTAAAACTAAAATTTAATAAAAATTAAATATTGAAAACATATGAGAAATATTTTGAAGGCATAAAATAATCCATAAAGGCTTAAAAGAATATTTAGAGCAGCTTAAAATAATTATTTGATACTCAATAAATATTTTATTGATTTTACTATACATGAATAATAATTTCGTATGAAATAATTATTTTGAACATATTGCATGTGCATGAAAAATGTTTTATTTGCTTAGAATATCTGTTAGAGGGTTGTTAAAGTATTTAATGTGATAGTATTAGAGCTACATATTTAGTTGTTAATCCCATGTTTCACACTTGGACAAAACATATTGAAATTGATTACTATTTTGTTCAAGATAATGTTGCTAAGAGTTCAATTTGTGTCAAAGGAAAAGATCAAGTAGTTGATGTGTTAAGAAAACCTCTATTTACTGTTAGATTTACGTTATTAAGGGGCAAAGTAACAATGGAGCCCTTGATTCCAAGACCACTACTAATTCGTACGGTAGTATCAAACCAATATCAAAAGTCCACGACCATAACATCTGATCAGAAGAAAGAGGCTGTAACAAACTATATAGATCAGAAGATTTGTAGCTTTAAGAGTTGTAAATATGCTCTAATAGTAGTTTTAGTCAAAAACTGCTTCAATTGATTACCTATACTTAAACAGGTAGTAACGAGGAATATAAATAGAGACAAGCCATTGCCATTCAATGTCATGACAGCAGGCATTCAGAGGTTTTTCTATTTCTTAAGATCAGGGAAGATGAATTAACATCTTGCTTAGTGAAACCACTATAAAATCACAACCGCCTCCTTCAACTAATATAGTGAGCACGAAATTACGTTAAGACCTTGCAGAATCTAATCTAAGTAGCTCCAATTTGAGACACAAGCCTATTGAGTTATAAAGAAACTCAATTAATTTGATTGATTTCCTACTTGAATGGAGAACATCAACATTTTATCAAAGGGTTGAAACGATTTTGAGGAAGAGAGCACCTTCAGTTAAGAAAAGTTTGTTCGTGTCACTGTTTCTGCCTTTTAATATGAAACAGGTTTACTGAGTACTAAATGGTAAACTAATTTAAGAGTCTGACCGGTTTCAATTTCTCTTTAAAATCAAAGGGTTCTAAGAAAGAAGAAAATTCAGTTAACCAAAAAAAGTTTTATCAATTCAAGAGAAAAGGAGCTGTACCAATTACCTAGATGCTTATATTACAGGCAATAGCTTTAAGAACTAGTAACCCTTCGAACTAGATTTACCCTCTTTCCCATACAGAAAATCATCTTGAAAGAGGAATAATGCCCAAAACATTACTTCTATGAACAAATGAAACTAAGCCACATCCATTCTATTGAGAACCTTTCATCTTTGAAATCTCTTCCAGCAAAAATTTAGATTCAGCAGCAAAATCAACTGGAGCAACAGCCCTGACTGTTATCCTTTGCCTCTTCTCATTATTGTACTCATTCTGAGAAACACTGACTCGGAAAAGATGAGGATTCCAAGTGGCTTCTTTCAATTTTAGTGAGTAGGCGTTCTCTTCTCCCATCTGAAAATGTCAGCAAAGGGAGTTAAAGACACTAATTTTCAATTTTCCTTTTTCTAACATTCAATTACATAAAATTTCATTCTACTTTGGTAGTTTACCTGTGATTTGAGTACATCAAGTTCATCAGCAGAGCAACCAATGATCTTTTCAGCTTCTTCATTGAATGCAGAAATCCAAACTTCACCACTTCCATCAGAAACTTTTACCACCAAAATGTACCTGAAAGATGAAATAGAATAAATGAGACATCATGTAAAACAACAAATTAAACTCTCCTTTTAATCACAATAATGTTTTCCCCTGTCCCTGTCCCTCACCTCAAGCTGCATTCTGCATCGTTCTTCTGGCATCCTTCACACCAATATCCACCTCCAAGGGCATCAGTCACTTTTTTATTGCATGTCTTGCAAGCTCGATACCACATCGTCTGGTCAGGCTTGATGAAGCTTATATATGCTCTAATGCTGAAAAATGCAGGCTGCACAAGAGAAATTGATCACCTTCTATTAATCACATAGCAATTGAACTCCTCTAAAAGCAGCCATGTAATGAGTCAAACACAAATGCTTCCTACGCAAAATGTTGTGAAGAAAGGCACCAGCAATTCCAACCTCATTGCACTATTTCTTAGCTACCAGACTTGGCAGTCCTTTCCATCTCAAACGTTCCCCCAATATATTACCCAAGCGCTGATCTTAATACATATACCATAGTATTTACATAAGGTTAATGATTTCTATACCTTGTCCTCGCCCAAGGATGGGTTGCTTGTTACATGAAATAGAGAGACTCGATCAGAGTGCATGGACCTTGCACCACTCTTGGTTGAAGGGCTCAAACCAGAGCCAACAGAGGCCATTGAAGTTTCTTTACCTTCAGAATCATACCTATCAAAAAGTAGAAACATATTTAGCTTTACAATCAGCAATGAAAATAAAACTGCTACAAGCAATCGCTTGCTTGAAGAAAAATCTTACCAGTTTCTCAGCTTCTCTGATTCAGGGATATTTGGGTTGACTTGCACTATGCTCATGGGCAGGGTGGACAAAGATATACCTGAAATTCCATGTAAAAAGAACATTTAACAAAGTGAACTTTTTCTTACAACAAAGAAGCCACAATTCATGTACGTATAAAACCCAAGGATTGTTTTTAGAAGACATGAGTTGATATTAGATTACCTTGAAAATCTCCAACTTTAAGGGATTTGATAGCAACTACGGGTGATTTATCAGCAATATCAACCAATTCCTGTCCTACAGTTGTTGCAAGCTCATTCCACAATGAAACCACGACAGTCTTCTTCCTGAATTCCAAACATCCAGAGCCTCAGTATAACAAACAAAAGTAGCAAATGATAAAAAAACAACAGCACAAAAGATTACACTTACGTCTCGTCAGCAACAACAATATCACGCTTTGGAACAGTATCATTGTTGCTCTTCCTTCGGATACTCGTTGTCTGTGAAACACTTTGAACAATTCCAATAACATCTGAAATTTGTTTTAGACAAAGACAGAATTAAAGGGGGAAGAAAAGACGAGCAGACACAAGATATTCATCCACAATTGATTTCCAAGAGAGGCTTCTCACCAACAAGGTCTTTCGAATTGACATAGGGACCCAACTGATCAATAGGGACAAACTTGAATTTAGTTTCAGGAATACAAGTTGCTTCATTAATAGCCTTTTCCACTTCAGAGTTCTCGTTCAAAGTCATCTCATAATCATTTTGCACCGTCTTAAACTGCTTGTTAGCAACCCTGAGCGTCCCTTTTGATATGTAGTAAACCTTCCCCAACTCAAACCTATCATAGAATTTCTTTGCAGCCTCATTGAACATAGTTGCTTGTATTTGTGTGCCCTGCACACCATTAGATGCAATTCAGTTCATTCATAAAAGTCCATTTGGCTGCAGACTGGAATTGACAAAAAAAACCCACATCAAACAAACAATTCAAAGTTTTTTAACTCACGTCTCCATCTGTTAATTCCACATTGAAAACACACCCTTCTCCCCTCGCATTCTTATAGCTACGCATATTTCCTTTATTTGTAACTCTGACTTTGATGGTCCAATTGCCTTGGTAAGGATTTAAGGAAACAAGAGGGTGAACTCTCCGTGTCATGGCCATTCGCGCAGCAGGGGCCATACTGATAGTTTCAACAGAGATGTCACGCAAAATGATGCAAAATTAAACATTTCAATCCACATAAAAGATTTATAAAGCAAAACCCACTGGGAGTATAATGCAAAGGAAGAAAGAGAAGAGCTGAAAAAAGTGGGTAAAAAAAAGGGTACTCACTTTCCATGCTGTTCGTGTACGATTTGAGCAGCAGATTTAGCAACAATCTCTTGCTTTGGCTTCAAAAGAATGCCCTTCACTTCATTAATATTTTCACTCTTTACTCCATTTTCTAGCTTTGGCTTCTTCACCAGTATACCTATGTCTGGTTCTTCCTGTTTGACCTCATCCTTGATCTCCATTTCAAGTGCAGGTGAAACAACCTCGCACTTTGTTATAATTAAATACCTGATGATGATTATTATTATTATTAAAAAGAACCCATATCAAATATTTCCAAAAGAAAAAATAAAATGAAATCTGTTGGAATTTGTATTTTTTAAAAAAAAAAAAAAAAAAGAAAAGAAAAAGAATGCAAAGAAAGAATAGAAAAGTAGGCTTACTTCTCAGATTTACTAGGGATCTCATTGACGGTATAATCTAGAACCCGAATGAGACCCAGATTTTGAATATTCCCAGAGAGGATCTCAGATGATAAACGGGAACTGAAGATCGCTTTAATCTTCATCTTTCCATCACTAGCATCAAACCTGCAAAACCATATAAAAAAAAATTAACCTCATAGATATATCATTACATATATGCAGGTAAAAGAAGAAGAAGTAAGGAAAGGAAAGGGAATATAATTAAAAAAAAAAAAAAAGATACCCATAAGATTTGCCTTTAGGCTCAAGATTTGTGACTTGTAGGATGATTTGAGGAAGATGAGTGGGTGAATCTGGTTTTGGAATTGAAAGCAGTGTCGATATTCCATCAGGGCTCACTGATTTTCCTACCGCTGCCTCCATCTGTCTCTGTCTCTGTCTCTGCCTCTCTTGAAAATAAAAATTTAGTTTTGAGAGAATTTAGTAATGAGAGTAGTAGGTGGGGTTGGGTTAGGACTCTTGCTTTGTATTTTGTAGTGGGGACTAGGGCGGGAGGGATGGAGGGAGATTTCGGGCGCCGGATTCAAAACTTGAAGGGTTTTTCCGCGCTTCAAAACTCTTTTTAGTTTTCACTTGGAAGGCGGGAGTTTTTAACATTTTAACAGCTTCAGCGCGCCGACGACAAAAAATAAATAAATAAAATAAAATAAAAAGGGCAAACAGATCTTTTCTGGGTCCAACAATAACCCAGTTCCATACATGGACTGCCCGAGGATGCCAATGCCATCGCTTCGCTGCTCCTTTTACGTACTGCTAAAATCTACTCCAATTATTATTAGTATAATTAACAAAAATTGAAGTTTTCAGCCCTTTTTATGTATAGATAGGCGTAATATTTTAAAAAAATCACAAACTATATATTTTTTAATAATTTTAGTTTATTTTTCAAAAATTATATAGAAAGATCACTAATTGAGTATTTAATAACAATACTAGTATCGATCTAATTTTTCGATCAAAATTCCAATCAACATTGATATGACGATCCACGTAAACATTACACATAAATTTTAACAAGTCACATAGCATCCACATGAATAGTGACATGAAAAAACAATTATGTAAATTCTAAGTGTCTTGCTAAAGTCCACGTGTCATGTCGAATTGATCGAATATTGATCGAAAAATCATATTGGTGCTAGTATTATTATCAAATACTTAGTTGGTGACCTTTCTATATAACTTTTTAAAAACGAGCTAAAATCATTAAAACGTGTATAGTTCATGGTTTTCCGAAATATATATATGAAACAACTAAATCAATTACAAAAAAACAAAAAGTCAATACTCGTATGTATACTCTTTCTTTTATGTTTAAAACGTTTTTTTATTGTTTTCTATTATTTTAATATCATCCTTATATGTTATATGCTTGTTAATTACACACTTAACATATAACATATGGAAGGATGAGATTTCGGTTGACATATTTTGGTCCTTATAAGTTTTTGAAAATTTTACTTTAGTCCTTTTATTTTTTTTTACAATAACTCCTTAAGTGAATTTTCTTTGCCATTGTATTTTACATTAAATAAAATTTAGTTCTCAAATATTTCTTTTTTGAAAAAAATAAATCTCTAAATATCAAATCATAAACTTGATCAAAATTCTCTTGATATTATAGAAAATAAAAATTTAAAAATATCACAATAATATGAACCTACAATAATTAAAAAAAATCATATTCGTTAAATCAATCTAATCAATCAAAAGTAGTCAAAAAGTTCGAGGATTGAGTTACTATTTTGAGATAAAAATCATTTTCTAACTTTTTAGACATATTTCAACAAGTTATAATTTTGTTATGTGAAGATAGAATGATTGATTTGCGTATGATGCAAGCAAGTTAAATTGAAATATTTGATTCTATAGGGATTTATTTCTTTTAAATAAAATATTAATTTGGTAAGTTTTGAATTGTTTTTGTTTGTTATTAAAATAATATATAAAAATAAGTTTAAAATCAAAGTAAAAAACTCTTCATATATCTAAGATAATATAAGAATTTGACCAAGTTTACTATTTGACATGTAGGGATTTAATTGAAAAACAATCATTTAAGAACTAAATTGATTTACTATAAAGTATGATGACAAAAAAAAAACTTTCAATTAAGAACTTATTTATAAGAAAAATAAAATAAAAAGATCAAAGTAAATTTTTCAAAAAAATTTAATGACCAAAATGTACATCAACAAAAAATCCAATGTTGTCACATGTCAAATTTTAGCAAGTGTTAGCATGCAAACTAATAGAATGGTATAATAAAGATGAAAATGTCACATACGTGAATGATATTAAGACAAAAAATAATAGTTAAAATTTTTAAATACAAAGTGATGCAACCAAAAAAATAAGGAAAGAAGGAAAAACGGTCAAAATAAAGCCAAAAACGAAAACCCTAAAAACACCCAAAGTGCAAGCAAGTAAACAATAAAAAGCATAATAAAAGCCAAATAGTAAAATGCACAATACACACGAGTATACATCCATAGTAATTTTGGGTCTATATGAACACTTAAATAAATAGGACACACACAATAAACTTTGATTTTGTTTTGGTGTTTTTTTATAGCGCCTCGCACCTGGACCCATACATGATGACATCGCAAGTAGGAGGATGCTACACACAATACATAACTCAACTAAAAGTATAACTTAATAACCTAACATGTAATTAAATCTAACTCAAATAAAATCCATATATAACAACTAAATTTTTAACATTTCACCATAGGAATATTTAATGTGAAATTTCAAATTCTTAAAACACATGTCATAACTAAACATTTTTTTCCCAAAATTATAGAACCATATACATATTGGAACTTCAAATAACATTAACATCAAATGCTCAACTTGCAAAATATCATAAGATTTAATACATATAAATATTCAAGTTGCCACTTAAACCTAACAACTAACTTAATATTTATGGTGCATTTATAATGTTAACATATGCATTATCATAACATATATGCACACCAATCACAACATGCACTACATGAATTTATGATAGTTATGCAATTATATTAAAATGTATATGTATGCCAATTCATGAAAAAAAGGATTTATTGAAAGATTTTAAGTCATGAAAAAGGGTTTTTCTTTTAAAGATTTTCCAATAGCAATTGGAAATATTTCATGATTATGAGGTTTTCATGACTTATATGGTTTTATGAAAAGTGCTTCACGGGTTTTCCATGCCTTTCATGGTTCATGGTTTAAGGTCAAGTAAGTGCGGACGTACACTTTCAAAGACACGACGAGGTGCGTCCGCAAACGGATCCGGTTCTCTAGACATATTATGAAAACCTTGAAGTTCCTACAAAAGGGCATGTCCAAAGACAAAAGAATTTTTTGAATGTTTATGATGAGGATTTTTACGACATACAAAGGAATTTTATGATAAGCACGTAACGATTTTCATATGCATTTTATTCATACGATATCATGCGTCGATTAACTTACTAAGTTATTGCTCACCTAGTTTCTTATGGTGTAGACATTTTAGGTAATAATGGCAATGTTCATAATTGAGCTAATCGCTTAAAGGTCCATGGGTTGTATTTATCTTGGGTGGAGCTTTGGATTTCGAGTGGACCGCCTCCATGTAATTTTGTTTTTTGTGCTCGATGTTATAGTGTATGTGCTAAGTATGGTAAGGTTATTCTATGCAATAATTAAAGTTGTGAACAAGTAGAACAATATTGGAAATATGTTGAAAATAAGTATATAAGCCATTTTAGTAGTAGATGACATAAGTTATTTTGTACGTAAATAGATGCGATTGTATGTAACTAAACTTGAAACAAATTGATATTAGTGGAGTGCTTTAGTTATGGTTAGTGTTAGTTTATTTTAGTTAATTCTTTATGTATGAATGCCAAAAATAAATCATGATATTTAAATTAACGAGAAAAATAATAATAATAAAGGGTAATTAAGATGAATAAAAGGAATACGAGTATCGAATAACGAGTAATTAATAAATAAATTCCTATAGACCAATAGGAAAGGAATTTAGGAAAATCGAGTGTTATAGATCCAATCCGTTCAATCCAAGCATTCTAAATAAAATAATAAAACATGAAAAATTTATAGTGCATTTTGAACTCGAAACTTAGGACATGACCTATTTGTTATTTATAGGTTTCCGTAGTATAGTCCATACCTAGCAAGATTATAGGAAAGACTTGGTATCTTGTTGACTTGCATTCATTGCACTTCGAATGTAAGTCAACGATAATAATATTCTTGACCTACGAAGTCCTAGGTCGAGAGTGTTATATATGTTGTCCCAGTCTTTCCTTACCTAGTTGTTACCCGAATATACGATACCTTATTAATTTCTTAGCTATTGAACAACCTACTAAGTATTAGATAGATTTGATCCAATAATAACATTAATTTGAAAAAGACCGGTGAAGCCAAGCCACCTTCCTAAGCGTTAGAGAAGATGTAACCTAGTTTTATGTTTTTCAAAAGATTGAACTAAAACGTGAAAAATTATCATCAACTCCTAGTTACTACCATAAGTAAGTTTAGATAAGAAATTACATAGACTTGAATACTTAGCTAGCAATAAGTTAATATGATCAAACAATTAGCAAGCATTCCAATCAATCTAATCACATAACCATAAACCAATCACATAGAGAAACATAAAATACTCAAATAAGATAAGTTTATAAATAAAACTCATAATCTCATAATAATTTAACCAAAAGTTTCAACTTGATTTAACCAACAATAGTGTTTAGTTGTTCATAATGAGCTATAGAGAGAGAGTTTTCTATCTATGGTAGTCAGTTGGGAGTTGGAATCCCTAAATAATACCCTAACATCATTATTTATAGCTAAAACTAGGGTTACATCACATAAGTATCGACCTCATATAACCACATGGGTTACTAAGCAAAGTTACATGCTTTGTTGCTTAATATTACACGTGTGCCTTTGTTCTTTAAGCCGTGTTAACTCTTTTATGCTCGTGTAGATTTCTTTTGCTTATGAAATACGGAGGCGTGACTTTTCACTACAACCCGTGTGCAATGTCTATTACCATTTAGTCTTCTTTTTCTTGGATTGTGCCAGTCGTGACACATACACGGTCGTGTGGGATTTCTTCCTCTGGTCGTGTGGAATGCTACTACCCGGCTAGACTTCTTTGTTGAGCAATCCACATGACTTCTTTCTTAATGTCACGTGACCAATAAGCTGTTTCTTTTGTAATTTGACACGATCATGTGACTCTTCTAAGGCTCTTTAGTGAATTCTTTCTTCCTTGCTTTGGTTTTACATTTTCTTGTTTCAATTCATTGTTTTTCCTACAAACCCAAAATTGTCATCGTGCTCTTAATTAACCTAATATAATACAATAAACATTAAAAAGTTTAATGTAATAGAGCATAAAAATCATGCTAATTATGCATTCATCAAGTAGATTATGATAAATGTTTAGCTCGTTTGAACTAGTTTATCCCTAAAACACTTGCACCTTAAACAAGAAACTTTGGGTGCCTTATTTGCTAAATATGTCTTGTGTCTAGGATCGAGTAAAGATTTGATTGCTCATGAGTTTGTACCACCATAACCATGTTTATTGAGATAGAATAGCTAAGAAGGGTCCTATCTTGTGATTGTTGATTGAGTTTATGTAAGGTCGCGTTATTCCGGCATTATCAAGCTTTTATATTTCAATTGAACTCAATTTCCTTGGGAAAAAAATCACCGTTTGATCACATAAGTCCGAACAACTACAAGTCACACGAAAAGTCAACATCAACCACAATAATAATGATTACATATTTATGTATTGTGTACATACTTGAGATATGTTAATAATAGCTTTTGTTGTAGAATTATTTTCCATGTGATTGATTTTGCATTCAAAGTGTCTTTTTTTTAAAACTGAATAGTTTTATTATTAAGAACAATCAGTAGCCAAACAATGCATCAAGAACTGCGGAGGGACACAACCTCATTCCGCTAGATCGGGTAAAGAAACAAATGACTTTGCTAATTTATAAGCCATTTAATTCACCGATCTTTTGATAAAGTGAAAAATCGCTCTAGGAAAGCACTCCTTAAGAGAGCCACAATCATCAATTAATAAACCAAAGTTTGATCTATCATCACCATGTCCTTTAATGGCATTAATTACCACTTGTGCATCTACTTCAAAGATCATATTTGGAATCAATTTATCCTTCATCCAGTGTAGGGCCTCCCTTACCCTAAAAGTTTTTGCAATTTTTTGCCATACTACTCTCCTAAACTTACGCAACCTTACTCGTCACCATTTTCCCCTCGGCAGTTCTAACCACACAACTAACACCGTAACGATTTCTTTCTTCAAACAAAGCTGCATCAGTATTAACCTTGACCTAACTAGCCTCTAGTTTGACCTATTTAGAGTTGTGCATAGTCTATCCGACCAGCTTCCTCCGTTGTGAGGCCTTCTTTTCTTAGGCACTCCTTCAATCTTCAAGGGCTTCCATACTCAACTAAAGAATAGTCACTGCTGGCCTTTTCTTCCCCTTCCGGACCATTTCATTTCGATTCTCTTAAATTGCCCAACACAACATAACAACTTGTTCACATTGTTGTGTATTACGACTCCCAAAGATCATAGTAAGCCAATCTATAAAAGGGAAGGATCGGCTACCATTAACATCGATACAAACCCGTAATCGGATGTTCCTAGCCTCTTGAAAATCAATCAAACCATGGGTTGTTTCAAACTCATTCCCACAAATTGGACAATATGGATCCACCTCCACTCTTTTTCCCGCAGCCTTCACCATTGTCGGTAAACACCTTCGTCGCTGCTCGTTGGATCATATTTTTAGCTTTGAAAGGGATTTTTAGTGACCATATCTTTTTTCATATCGGGTTCCCTTCCGCAGGTTGCTCTTGACCCCTTAAGTTAGCTTGTAGGCTGGTAAGTACTATTTATCATGTATATACCTCTCTATCCACTTGGCCAATACCATTGATCCTTCCTTACCCTTAGGCATAGAGGGATGGAAAAGACTTGTCGCCTATCCCACTCATTTATGTACAACTCTAGCTTCTTTTTGTCCCAAGCACTCGCTCTTAGAGTTCATCAATTCCCTCACCGACATGTCTTCCAACCTCTCTATTAGGCTGTGATGATGTGTAAGGGGCTTCATCCATCAACCATTAGTCCTTCCAAATCCTAATCTTACTCCCATCCCCCACCCTTCATTTGCCTCATCTTTTCAACGACTCTTGGGAGCCTATACACTCCTCCAGATGAAGCTCGAGTTATTCCTCACCTTTGCCTCTAGGAAGGAGTTACGAGGGAAGTACCTAGCCTTATATATCCCGGCCACCGAGTGAATCGAGTTCACTCATCGACTTCCACCCTTGTTTGCCTAGCATGGTCGCATTGAACTCATGCACTCTTCTAAAATCCGGACCGTCATCCTTTTTCCTAGTGCATAATTTATCCTAACTCTTCTAGTGTATACGCCTATTTAGTCGCCCTTTCGAACCCCATCAAAATGAGTTCATCATTTTCTCTAGGTTCGTACATAAATCTAGTAGGAGTAGAAACACACTTATCACATAGTTTGGTACTGCTTGAGCTACTTTCTTCGGTAGTTTTCCTTCCCCAAAGTGATAGGAGTTTCCTATTCTAGCCTTGAATCTGTCTACCGACTTTCTCTTTAATATAGCTAAAAATCTCTTTCTTGTTTCTACCAATCAATGTTGGTAGTCCCGTATATTATTTCCCTCCATTTGCTCCATAACCCTTAGTATCCTACACACTCATCTCCTCTTCTCGACAAAGGTATTTGGGCTAAATCTCACCGATGATTTCTTAAGGTTAATCTGCTACCTCGATGCCATTTCATACTCTCTAAGGATCTTTATCACATCTCTTGCTTCTCCTTCGTTGTTTTGAAGAAAAAATAGTTGTCGACTATAAAAAAGAGATGAGAGATAGTAGGAGCTCCTCTAGTCACTTTACAGCAATGTAGTAACCATTGTCTCTCCTTTTGTTTGATTAATGAGGACAAGCCTTTGGCACACGGGATGACTAGGTATAGGGATAACGGGTCCCCTTATCTCGATACATGGCTTGACACAATGGGTCCTATAGTCTCCGATCCATGGATCATCGTATACTTCACTAACTTCACCGTTAGTATGACCAAGTCCATCGATTATCGGGTGAAACCCATCTTGAACATAATAGCCTCTAGGAATGACCACTCTACATGATTGTAAGCCTTACTCATATCCATCTTTAGTGGCTACAAGCCCTTCCTTCCCTTGTCTCTTTCTCTTCATATAATGATCAACTTCAAAACCAATTATCAAATTATATGTTATTAGCCTTCTTAGACTAAAAGCACTTTATGTTTTTTATATTAGCCATGTCGGCACCCTTTTCATCCTATTAGCCAGACATCTAGACATTATCTTGTATAACACACTCGCATAGAGAGATAGGCCACAAGTTTACCATGCACTCTAGAACTTTCTTCTTCGAATAAGGACTATAGAATTCTCATTCAAACCTTCTAGGAAGCTATATTCCCCAATCATTTGTAAACACACCGTAGCCACATCATCTCCCACAATGTGTCGGTAGTGTTGAAAGAACCTGTGGTTCATTCCATCAACCTTTAGGGACTTATCCGGATGTATGCTCGAATACTGCTTTTTTACTTTATGCTTCGTAAAGTCACAACTCAATTTAAGATTTTGAGCCTCTATTACCTTTTGTTCAACCCACCGTGTTATATCCTCCCCCGAGTGCCTCGTAGAATTAAAGAGAGAAGTAAAATAGTTCTTTACTATATCTTGAAGCCCATTATCCTAGTTTTTCCACTCTCTCACATCATTATTAAGTCGTTTTATTTTGTTTTTTCGTCTCCTATTGTCTTAGCATGGAAGAATTTTGAGTTTGAATCTTTTTTTTGTAGGTAGTAGATTTTAGCCCCGTGCTTCTAAAAATTTCCCTTTAATTCAAGTACTAATGTTAATATTAGGAAAAATAGAAGAATGGTCTAATGAGGACATTATCATATTTTGGATCGTGTAGTCGTGGAATAAATTCACCCATTCATTCGTTGCTAATGCCTTATCTTACCTTTCCTCCACCCGAGTCCCTTGTCCCCCTTCCTCTCTCACATGTGTAGCCATAACCGACCATTCCGAGATTCATAAAACCACGAGTCGCTAATGGCCTCTCTAAAACCCACTATACACCATTTTGGGTGAGGGTGTCTCCCTCTTTTCTTTTGGGCTAACAAGATGTCATTGAAGTCCTTATTACAACACTAAGACAGCTCCAATCTGTGAGCCAATGTGTGAAGCAAGTTCTCTTACTCCCTTTGTCGATGTCTCCGTGGCATCCTATAATAGCCGCTTAACCTCCAAGTCCCCATTCCTTCTATTTGGACCACCGTATCAATATGGTTCCGGTTGAACCCCAACAAACTAACTCCATCTTTTTCTTTCCACAAGTAGAGCCAGTCCATCTCCCCTTCCAATACATTCCACAAGCAACGCCCCCTCAAACCCCAACTTCCTCCGAAATAGGTTAATCTTCGATCCGGTACAAAGTGTTTCACTAAAAAACACCAATACATGCTTCTTTTGTGGACTAGGTCCACTAAGACTTGAACCGACCGTGGGTTGCCCAGCCTATGATAGTTCCAAAATAAGGTGTTCATCATTGCTCGATGGACTCGGTCTTCGTGTCCGGTTTGTAGCTTGTTTTTTATCTCGAGTCGGTCCGATAAAAATGGACTTTTGGGCTCTCTTGGACTACATCCTCCTCCTTTTCCTTCTCGCTTCACCTCTTTTTTACCTCTAGTATAATAACGTATTCCTTATCAATAGCTTAGTCTCCTTCCACTCAATCCTCTCCCCCAATCGTGCTTTCCTTATCCCATTCCTCCTTACCATTTCCATTTCCTACATCTTCTCCTATAATCCCTCCCATTTAACCTCGACTCGTATACAATTTTGAAAAATTTACCATCTTGATTGGTTTATTGTCATCCACCACCATTTGTTCATCGGCCACCACATCCTTAGTCATCTCCGATGGCCCTTGCCCGAGCCATTCTTCCCCCACATTCATCTTTTGTCTCCCGTCATGGGCCCTCAACCATAAGCCATATGGTTTTCCAATGTCCGATTGTGGATCCGAGAACAATATTTCGTAAAATTTGTCCTCATGCCTAATTCTCCCACATATGAAGTAGAAAGTTGGCAATCGCTCATATTTGAAGTTTACCATACCCATTTTCCCCCTAGTCTTTTAATTTTCATCCGTCTCTTTAGTGGTTTACGTACATCCACCAACACCCTCACTCGCAAAAAAGCCCTCTAACACCATAAAAATTATCCATATCCGATTTCATATAGGTTCCAATATAGTTCCCAATATCTCGGGATACCCTCTTTGACACAAATCCAATTGGAATGTCATACATTTGGATCTAGAATGTGCTTTAAATAGCCGAATCCGGCTTGGTTTGCACCCATCCGTAACCTTTTCCACAGTAGGAGATGTCTATCAAAGGTCCATAGTCCACCTTCCTACACCCGTTTGAGATTTAGTTCATGGAAGAAATAGAATAGGAAACACCCTATGGTATGTAGACTCCCTTCATCGGTCTCCATAAGGCCGCAAGCGTATTTTTCATCATCCGGGTATTCATTACCTTGTCCGTAAAGAACCTCCCTACCATATACAACCTTACATTCACCTAAGGATTCTATGCTCCCTCCTTAGTGTACTCCAAGCCTCTATTTTCTTCTTCTCGCTATGGAGATGTTGGCGTACATCTCTTCGATAGAAGTTGAGGTGGTTCCTTCCATCCTACCAACCATGGTTTAGCAACAACGACGCTCGGTTAATCGGGCAAATACTTGTCAAGAGGACAAGACGGAACAAACTTGTCAAGGGGATAAGACTTTCTATTATTTCTTATGCAAAAACATTATTTATATATATAAAAGCCGGTTTGATGGTATCGTAATTGTATGCATTCAAAGTGTCTCTTAATTAATTAACGTGAGATTTGATGTCTTGTTGCTCTTATTTTGAACTAATCTTCAAACCTTCATGCTCGTATTTAATGATTAATATGACAATAAGAAACAATGTTGAACGGACCCTATAAGTAAACGTGGGATCAAAAAGAGCAAAAAAATTTAAGGTCTTCTTATCCGTATCCCGACACGGGATTAAGAATGTGACATCTCTAATTAAAAAAAAACTAAAACTATAAAGCTAAAAACAAGAAAAATACTTTCCAACATAACTCGTGTGTTGGTTGATGTCAAGAGTTAAATCGAATCTACCATTCTATACGAACATTTCTCACACCTAAGGCAACAAAGACCGGATCAACCTTAATCCATTAAGAACATAACGAGCAACATCGAATATAGGACAACCATTTACCCGAACCACATTTAGATTCGATTTTGGCACTATCTCCGACTCTAACAACGGCTTTGATTCTAGTTGTACCTTGGGCAATTGGGCTGATTTAGGAGTCCGTGGTTGTGACTAGGGTCGTGATGATGGATACCGCTTATGAGACAGAGAGTAACTTTTATCATCCCTTATCAATTTTCACATATACAAAATAATTTAGTCATTTCATAAATATGCTACCAATATTCATCATGCTAATGTAAAATTATTTCGTAATGCATACCTTCTAATTAATTTCCCGCATATTCATGTATACTAATTTTTGGCTACAATCTACTATTCTGAAAGATCGAGTAGAGTTAAATAGACTCAAGTGCAAGACTCGAAATTTCAAAACGAAATCCACCTCGTTTCTTAAGATGCGTAAACCATTCATGCATAATGTGTAGATTTTTTAGTGATTGTTTTATTCTAGAATTCATAATAATAGAGCTTACATTGGAAATATAAAAGATTTGATACTTTTTCCACTTGCATCCGAACGACGAGAAAGGATAGCCGAATGAAGCGATCCTTTGGCAAGACACCTCTATTTGTTACCATCTTGTTCATCCTTTTTTACCACCCCTCATTGTTTTAGTTACACCAAGATGCTCGTTGACATTTGTATTACTTGGTCCGACATATGTTAGTTCATTAATTGGACGTTGATTACTTTAAGGTTGGTTACTTGAGAAATCAATCAACGATTTAGACAAGGTAGAGTCACTTGTATAATCACTCGGAAAAAACTAGCTCTCCGGATCTACCCAACCAATTTTAATGGTCTCATGTGAAGCTTTTATTCCTCGTATAAATGCTGAACAACGACTCATTGGAAACAACACTCTATTCCATTGGAGTAGTAGATTTAGTTCTAGAAAATACCGTAGACATAATCCTATAATAGTCAAAGGGATTTGAGTCGACGGGTCGCTCCATCACTTGTGTTGGAGGAAACCGTGTCGTGGAATCGTTGTTTAAGCTCGATGTTTGAGTAGGACTCGATTGTTGTTCTTGCCGGGGCATAGAGTTTATTATAATGTCATCGTCACGGTCCTCCAAAGCAAATTGAGTGTTTTTGCTATGTTTAGGAACCCTAATATCACCTATGTAGGACTTGCTGATTTCATTTGCATCCAACTCTAAAAGGTCTCCGGATGAAGAAGAACATGAGGAGGATGAGGAGTTTAACATTTTGCTATTGGTAAAATGATCATGTTCACCAAGAGTGGTTGTAGGATACATTCGCAAGCCATTACTAGTTTTCACTCCCATGTTCGGATACATTAATTGGAAACATTTATCTTGCTTTAGGTTCCGATGGTCGCATCACAGGAGATCATACTCGTAAAATACCAAAGAGGATAAGTACATCCATCCAATGGATATATATATACATAGTGAGATGTAAATTATGCCTTAATGTTAGAAGGAGGTAATAAAAAACGTGTTTCAAAATTTTATGATGCAAAACAAGGAAAGACATACGATTAAGAAAATTTATGCGGTTTCATCAACATGTTTATCACTTTTAAATTCTTAGTTAACAATATGTAGAACTTGTGTTGCCTCTTACACGATTGTTGATCGCATTCGGACAAAACCATAAAAACGAAAAGAGATTTAAATTCCAAAGAGCTACAAGCTCGTTTGGACCTACGAACCATTTGATACGAAATTTGTCTTATGGGAATTCCAATAGTACGCTAAAAGTATTTTTGAGACATAATTTACATGTTCATCTTGAAAATTATATTAATTCAAGCATAACTAAGTGTGCATTCCTATTGTTCGTGAGGAATAAAGAGCCCCGGATATGAAGGTAAGCGTGGAAAAGAGCTAGTTAATAAAACGAGTCACGATAATTTAGAAAGTACTTACATAAAGCAAATGCACAACGAAAGTAAGACCGGCAACCCAAAATGATACGAAATTTACGAGTTTCCTATTTGCTTTGCAAAAAGAACGAAGAAATCCCGTGAAGCAAAATGAGCGGAGAGATACTCACAAAGCAAAATCCGCGAAAGAGAGAGGAAGAAAGTAGATGAAAGGAGAGCAAAGATTGAGGGAGACAAAAAAGGTGAAAGGATTTTATGGTGATACATGGTTTTAGGCACTTCTATCCCTTTCTTACTTTTTTTTTTAAAAAAAATATTAACCAACTCTTTGTGTGCACGTCATATTTCATAATCAATCGACCTATCCTTTTTTCTCTTAGCTATCTGTGATGTGGGAATTGGTTACTAACATTAAAAAGTAACCTATGATTTGGTCATCTAATAATCCAAAAAACAATTTTTATTTTATTTTTAATAACTAGTTATTATTGTTGTTGTTGTTATAGCGAATGAGAATGGTGTTTATTCTATCGCTAATTCCTTTGCCTCATTTCCAATAAAAAACTTACCAATCTATTTAATGGAGATAACATGGAGGAGTACTTTTCTTCAAAGAAGGAAGATGAATTAAATTATTGAAAACTAAATTGCATTCGAGACCTTTTTATGACTTACATAATTGTTTGATTGGCGAATTAATTTAGGACAAGCTTTTTTAACTTTATTTGCAAAAAAACTATGCAACTACTTCTCTCTACGAAATTTTTTGTTTTTTATCTTAAATTCAAAATCAAAGTAATTGATTTGTTTAGTAACACAAATTAATCATTTCAAAGCTACCACTACACACAAGACATCCACTTTCAAACTCCATAGAAAAATAAACCAAAGTAAGAGTAATATGATGCGAGAACACCGCACTTAATAAGGTATGGTGTCAAACTATGAGAATGCTTGTATGCGGAATTTAATCATTTCCAAATTCCGTTGTGTTATCAATATAAATTTCTTCTTTCCAAGTAGGCAAAACTCTAACCTATTTGGCTGTAACAAACTAGTCGAATCCAAATTCAATAAGAACTAAGTAACTTAGTCTAAATCCACAAAAAATATAGAGTAAAACTAGTTACCTTCCCGTGTTACGCTGCGAGTCTAGTAGAAAAAAAATTATTTTAAAATTTTAAAATTTTTTATTCACTTATTTTTTTAATTTTTTTTATAAATTTTATGCTTTAAAAAAAACATAAATCATTATTCTTTATGGATTCATTTAAAAAAATATATAATAATTTTAACTAAAATATTAATCAAGAATTTAAAATATAATTTTCATAATATTGTATTTCAAAAACTAAAGTTATAATTAATGGATAGACTCTTACAAAAATTAACAAATGAGAAAAAAATTCTTATTTAATGTTGATGAGAAGATTAATTTTTAAAATTATTTGCACGAAGCTAATAATAGATAGAAAAATAATTAAATAAAAAAACATACATTTATGAAAATTATAAAAAGACCATGTAAGTAAAAAAGAATATATCATATAAATATAAAAAATATTGTATATATTATATAATAATCAATTTGTGTAAAAAAAAATTAATTGATTTTTCAAAATTTTAACACTTAATTAAATAGAAAAAAATATAAATTGATGAAAAAAAGCAAAATTGAATTTTCAAAATAACATAAATTGATGAAAAAAAGCAAAGAAGAAAAATCGGATGTAGTGCATCGGTTAAAGGATTAAAATTTTTATTTTAAAATTTTAGAGATCAAAATAAAATAAACCTAAAAATTTTAAAAAATTAAATAAGAAAACCTAAATTGATGGGGGGGGGAGGGAAAAGCAAGGGGGAAAATGTATAGTGAAACTAAAAAAAAAAAAACAATAACAACCTTGCTTGTAAAAAGTTGAAGAAAGGCCGACAGAGGAGAGAAAAAAAAGTTAACGAGTAAAGTGTTTTAGAGTAAAAAAAAAAAAAGCCAAAAAAACAATGTTCATTGAACAGTGAAAGGAACAATAAATGCATAATAAACGTGCCTTTTGCTTTAGAGTGTTGTAATTAGTTGGCTTATTGCCCTATGCTTCGCGAATTAAGTTAAACATATTTATATTATCGATTCATAAAAATATATTAAATTAAAAATAAAATTTCATCTAATTAAAGGTTTGTACTTAACCAAAGAAAAAAGAAAAGAGCAAAATGATAGGCTTTGTTTGTTTGATAAAAAACAACTTTCATACGAAAATCAATTCCCGAAGAATCTATTTTCCAGAAATTGTTTTTCAAAAAAAATACTTTCTATCGCTTGGCAATTACATGAAAAAATTGCTAAAAAATATATTCTAGCGATTGTTTGATACAAAAAATTAAAATACAAAAACAATATGTGATTGTTACATCAACAAGTTTTGAGAAAACTTCGGAAAGGCATATTCATAATTTACAATATTAGATAAATTTAGAAAAATTTAATAAATTCTCATAACTACTTACTTTGAAATTTTAATTGAAAAAATAAAATGTACCTTTTCAACCATCAAACCAATTCTTCAAAATTATTTGGGACAAAAATCAAGTCAATATTCACATTTAGTTAAAAAAAAAATCTAAGTAATCTTAGCATAGTTATTTTGGTAACTCAATTAAGATTTTTTTTTTAAAAAATTGAACCGATAATTTAGTCTAAAAAATAGTTTTATAAATTATTAGTTATCGTTTGTAGATAATTATTCATTTGGTTTGAAAAGATTAATGTTGGAATAATTTATAACTAATTATTCATTATAATTACCACCAAAATTTTACAACCGATTAAAATTATAAATTATTGATTTAGTTGCAAATGAATAGTATTGAAAAAATAATATATTTATTAATAAATAAATTAATTTCAATTTTTTTTACAAACAATTATAGTATTGTAATAATCATTTTCAATCATTTAATTATAATTTAGGTGGTGTTTTAGATAATAGTAAAAAAATAAAAATAAATTATAAAAATAATTTTAAGGTGTGAAAATGGTTTTTAAGAATATTTAACGTATCTATAAATCAAAAAATCAAATATTAGTAGAAATAGAGAAAAATTAAAAATTAATTTGATATATTTTAAATAAAAAGAAGATAGAGAAAAAATTGTTAAAATATGTCGAGAAAGAAGTAAGTAACGCGAGAGCAAAACAACTTGTGATAAGAAAAATGTTCTCCTCTTTTTAACCGAGAAAACATTTTTCTAAGAATAATTTATCATTTTTCATTAATTGAAAATTATTTTTTGTTAACTTTTTTTCTAAACACAAAACAAACACTCGAAAAATAGAAAAAACACCCTTAAATAAACACGATCGTAATTTGATATTATTAGGCGAGCATACATATAAGCCAAATCTAGTTTAGCACAATGGAGATGCGAGCGATTTTATACGGAATGGACAATCACCTCGAAAAGATCCAATTTTCCTTTTAAGGAAACCACGAGTCTTCATTAATGGCTTATTCTTATTCTCACCATTACATGATCTAAGTACAATGATGTTGATTCGAAACCCCTAATCAGATCTTGGAACAGTTGAGATCCGACTTCAAGTATCCATTTTCTTGATAACCCCTTGTTAAGAGATGACATATCTTCTCATTTAGCATGATACCAATTTTTATGTCATCGGCATGCAACATCAATCATATGTTTCATTGTCAAATGCCCCTCTAACATCAACCATATACTTCCTAAACGCGACTTCTTCACTATATCCTTAACTATGTCCGATTCTTCATTTGTATTCGAGTGGATATTATATAACATGTTGTTTTTAAATTTCTTTAATAATTCTACCACGCATTATTGGTTTAAGTACAATTTAAATGGATCCATTTGAACTTAGACGAGAACAGTACTCCATAAGCATTTGAAATAATTTCATATCGAATATGATTTGATGTGATTTTGAAAGAGATTTGAGTACATATTTGATATATGATTATAGATTTAAATGCTATTTTATTTTAGATGATTATTTTGATTATCCGTATAATTTTGTAAATGTTTATTTGGTATGAGAATACGCTATCAATTTGATTTTGAGCATGCATTGTGTTTGAAATACTCGGTTTTATAATATGCATAAGTATATACGATTTTCGAAATGTTTTCGAGACCCTAGAAACCTAGCTATGGAAGGTGTAGCCTTAAGCTCAACGATACAAGGCTTCATCTAGCAGAAAAGATAGAGTGCCAGTCCACGTGTCAATCAACATGTGAAAATCTAGTCACGGGAAGCGTGACTTTTGGATGTTCCCATCCAATGATACGTTATATTCACCCCACGAGTAAATAAAAACCTAGATATATGGTTTGCTTCAATTATGATGTGTGTGTATGTATGTGTTTCGATGATTCGATATAAAATGGTTTTGAACCATTTAAGTTATGATGTGCGATTTGGTTTTACGATATACATTGGTTTTGAAGAAACTAGCATCGCATACTAAGTTGATATTTTAAGTTATTATCCTTAGTTCATTTTCCTTTATTAGATGTGTTATATAGTATCTATCCATTGAATTGTTGATTGCTCACCCTCACTATTTCAGTTTTGCAAGATCTCGTGAGTGTGCCTTTTTGGTCGCTTGTTTTGAAGTTGGAACATTAATCATGTAACTTATTTACTTATAATCTCTTATAATTTATATTTGATTTTGTTGTATTCTTGAAGCTCGTAGCTTATAGCTTGTGAGTGTTACATTATAAATTGATTATGGATATTGATTTGAGAAACATAAGAAAAGCATTAAATTATGATTTGTGTTAGAATTATAACGTGATGAATACTAATTAAAAATATTGTAAACAAAATGATATTTGAGGCGATATTAGTTTGATAATTGTAGTATAAGTATTTGAGACTTGCTTGAGTCGAGGTACCCCTCACGATTTTCTCGATTCTCACATCGATCCTAGACCACTCCCGGGTCATGATAGTTTTTTAGTGACGACAACACTAGGTGATGACTCAATTTTCTTTGAATTCAACTCTCCCGAATTGATGTTATGGCGTCCCCCGACGTAAGCACCCCTACGATAGGGCTCGAGGCCTATGTTTATATTTTTTAGATTATTTTATCTTAGACCCGTAATTTTATTACATGGTTGGGTAAGTGAACTTGAGCCTATTGATTCAAGTTTATTGAATTTTATGTTTTATTTATTTTTATGGGGTTTTGGTTGTTTAATTTACAATGGGCTTTAAGTATTGACTTATACTTTTCCATATGAGCTCTAACGATCCAATAATAACTTAAGTGAGAAACGGATCTTTTTCAATGTTCAAATCACTTTATCGAGGATTGGTTTGAAAGGCTTGAAAATCTATTTATAAATCATGATAAAAAAGTGGACACATGATTGAGCTTTAGGATGATTTCGTTATGAGAGTACATTAGGGTAATCGTAGTTTTCTCTAGTTTTGTTATCAACTTTTTTAGCTAGAACTCTTATACTAATATGCTAGGTTTTTTTTTTCCCCTTAGTTTGCATTTTTAGAAAGATTGAGTGACAACTCTACTTTTGAACACATTTACTCTTATGATTGCAAGAGGTCACCTTGTGACATATATAAATCTCTCGTGATTTATTGCTCTATATAAACTTATATAGGTCATTTGGCACAAGCCTTTGGGATTTATTAATAGATTATTAATGTATCTTTTACGTTTACTATTTTATGGGAACTTAAATGTTTAAAGTTGATTTTGACCTTTATGGTTTTCACGACCAATATAAATGTTAAAACTTATAGTCCAATTTAAATTTAGTACTACCACGTTATATTTAATAATTTGGATAAATATTACTGTTGTAAGATTTATGTGTTAATCCATACTATTTGCATTTATTCTCTTCGGGTTTTTAGGAGAATTTGTAATCTTTTTTTATTGTGAGGCGGTTTTCGTCTCCTTATGAATTGAGTTATAAGTATTAAAAAATATTCTATCTCCTAGAAAAAGAGAGATATTTATATTAGTATGTCCGAGTTTTCTTTCCAAATAGGGTGTTTTTAAATCTTTATTCCTAAAATAGGATACTTTTAGACTTATTTATCAAAATAGGTATTTATTGACACGCGGACATACATTTCATCAAATGGCATGACTCTATTTTTTCACATCTCACTTCAAGTTTTTCAAGTAAGACTAAAACTCACATTTATCCTCCACTTCTCTTCTTCTATTTTTACGGTGAAATTATTGTTTCCAATCTTGATTTCTTTTAAAGATGGCTACATTGTCAAATCGGTATTGATCCCGCCAATTTGTTCC
Organism: Dovyalis caffra; assembly: GCA_963924115.1. Taxonomy (NCBI): domain Eukaryota; kingdom Viridiplantae; phylum Streptophyta; class Magnoliopsida; order Malpighiales; family Salicaceae; genus Dovyalis; species Dovyalis caffra. The sequence continues at coordinate 2,125,239 of CAWUPB010000071.1, forward strand.
CTTCTAAACTCGAAAAAACGAGTTTAGAATGCCATTTAAAGCTTTCGACAAAGAACCATTCGAGTTGGTTATAAGAGAGGTCCAATTCTTTTAAAGAAGAGAATCTTGTAATATCGTGCAATTAACCACTAAGTTGATTACCGTATAAATCCAATACCTCTAGTGAGTTCACGAGTGCATCCACACAATTTTTGAATAGACTTATAAAACACTTCATTGATATTGTTTTGACACGGATCTAGTGTTTGTAAATGGCACTTATTTTCGAAAACTCTTGGAATGCTTTGTGAATAGTTAAAGGAAAGATCAAGATGTTTGAGAAAGACCATGTTGCTAAATGCATATGGTGTTGGTCCTTCAAATTTACACCCGAAAAGGTCAAGATCAACAAGGCTATGATTGAAATTATCTAACCAAGGGTATATTAAGGAACAAAGATTATTATAAAAAATCAAGGTCCGTAAGATATTTAGAACTATTGGTAAATGAAAACGACTAAGGAACTATAACCGAAAGATCGCACCCCTTAGGTATAAAGATTTTAGGAGAGGCGGATTGTTAAGCCCTCGAACCTAGTCATTAACATTGATAAGCATATTGCCATTAAGGTCCAAATGTTCTAAATAAGGAAAATGGGATAACCAAAGAAGGCTTTCAAAATAACCATTAGAGCTAAGATCAAGTGTTTGTAATTTTGAGAGGTTCCCAAGCTCATATGAAAGAGTTCCAAAAAATCCATTACTCGGAAAGATTAAGGTATTTTAATTTTCTTAGGGATCCAATGAAATTTGGGAGACCGGAAGTAACTATTGCTAAGATCCAAGTAATTCAAATGCTGCAACTCAATTAATGAACTCGCTTAGTTACCTCTCGGATGGGAGTGATCATCTTCTCCAATATGAAGATCGAAGAGTAACATGGCCAGTGCGATTGCTCGTAACCAACTCCTCTCTACAAGCAACAATCACTACTCCCCAAGGAAGAAAGAACACCATCTTCATCTATAACTTTTTGTTTGAATTGGAGGAGTGCTTTTCTCTCACTCTCTATGCATCGAACTTTTACCCCCATCAACTCATTTAATGAATCCGGGAGCATTAGGTTTCTTGTGTAATATAAGAAGCACAAAGAACACATTATAAAGAAGCCTCGAGCACATTTTGTGGTCCATTATCATCATGATCCGAATAAATTTAGGTAATCCGAGTATGTTGAGTTTTTTCAATACAAAGCAATGAGGAATTCCAAAGAAAAAAAAAGACAATTCCGGGGAACCATTTTATGGTCCGATGTAACTTCTTTTCTACCTTTTCTCCCTTATGGACATGTCTTTTACTATCCGAAAAAAAGAAAAAGGGAAAAAAATTATTTGTCTATCTCTCAATGTTGTCTAGTGTCTTAGGCCCGCATGCAACATGTTCACTTACACAAGAAAGAAATCGAGACAAAAATATAGTAAAATTCAAGAATTTTGTTTCCGGATGTCGATCTCATGCACTTTAGACGAAAACAAGGCTTGATATCTTCTTAGCTAACAACATCAACAAAGATATCAACAACTTTCGAGTTGTTGGTCGTTACTCCTCTTAGTTTTGCAAAGTTTATAGAGGCGATGCCATGATTGCAGAGGTAGCTTTTAATTAAATCTCGGATAATGGTCTTCTCCGAAAAAAATGATGTACTCCACTACTATACAAGAAAGCAACGAGAGAGATCTCTAAGGAGCAATCATTGAAACTCCAAAAATAGCGAGTGTGAGAAATGGGGGCAAAGGTGCTATTGTCGTTGCTTCGGTTAAAGTTGCCCTCGCTAAGGAAGAGGGGCAAATTATGCTTAATATTGGAGAACAAGACAAATTAATTATAATAAAGAAAAAAATGATGTGGATAGAAATATCTTATGTGGAAAAAAAATTATCTAGTTTGAGAATTAAGTTCAAAACTATCATATTTAAAGAATAAAGATTTAAAAATATCATAATTTGGTAAAAAACTTTAGTGTGTCCATCTATATAAAAAATTTCATTGATGAAAGCTAAATGTGAAGTGTTTTTTATAGTCTCAAATGTATACTAAAAACAAATACACGAGGATTACATTCAAAGGAAAAAAAAAACATTCGAGCATACAAAAGCATGATTGCTTTAATTGTACAAAAGAAAAGAGCCATCAATTTACTATCAAATGTGATTAGTAGTTTTGCTTCCTCGGATACTTTTCTTTTGTCTTGTTAAACAATGTCGTTTATCAAATCAGTTATAATATATCAAGATCCACCGAATGAACTTTCATAAGAAATTTCATAGAGCAAAAAAAAAAAAAAAAAGAAGCCATAATCTCTCCAAAAAGATTCCATAAGTGTAAAAGAACCTCGATAAACTAGAGATTACAAAACAAAAACATCATATCTAAATCCATAGAGTCTGGATCTAAAATTACTAAAAGAAAATATTGAAAAAAGAAAAAAAATGTTGCCACCTCTCGCCAAAGATGACCAAAAAAAAAAAAAAAAAAAAAGAAAAAACTCTCAAAGCCTTAAAGAAAAGAGGACGTCGGAATGACTTCCTCTCTATCTCTGTTTGTCTCTATGAATGTAATGTTATGATATGAAACGTTTAGCTTATATTATGCTATATTACACGTAAGAAAATTAAGATTGCATTTTCTTATTAATTACTGAACTCATTAAAATATACTTTGCATGTTTTCTTCCCTACTTATATATCATGCTTGTATTTCAAATTAATATAGGATGGATCTCCTTCACCTACCTCAGCCTGACGAAGGTCAGAGATCGAAAAAAGTAATATACGTGGATCTTTATATTTCATGCCAAATGCGGGTGGAGTAAAACCCAACCCCAACCCGACCATTGCTGTCTATATTTCACCATCGTTTTTCTATTTCATACCGGAATTCAAAATTTCCTTCCCTCTTATGGTCTACCAAATCCCCAAGGAATGAAAAGAAAACAAAGTTCAAATACAACCAATCCTATCGTACCCAACTCTTCCATTAAGATCAATGAATCATAAAGTCCATCAAACCGAAATGGCATATCCGAAGCAGAAAAAGTGGGTTCCACTTAATACGTTTTCCACGTGGCAGATTTTAATAGCAGAAACACCTAATCCCCCCTCTACCCTCAACTACTTCCACATGCTCACTTCTTCACTCTCTCAGAAAACGCTTTCATTTAACTTAGCCCTCAGCATCGGACTCCAGACCTAACCTCGCCTCGGACCCGAACCTCAGTTTTGTTCCTCTGTTCGTTGAAAATTTCGCTCACTATTTCGATCACTTTATCTCTCTCTCCCTCTCCTTCTCTGAGCTCTCATTCCTACACCTTCTCCCTCTCTCTGTCTCTCTTTCGATTCAAAACCCTAGATTAAGAATTTTTCGAGCCTTGAGAGGATAGATTTGGAGCTAAAATTGAGGCGTCAACGTGAAAGTGTGAGTCCTAATTCTCTCTCTAGAAACCCTAATTTTCTCTCTTTTAAACTCATAGTCCGTATATGAGCTTAGGTTTTGGTGTTTTACGGATGGGCAGCTATATGCTGCTTGTTTCTTTGTTTTGTGTTAAAAAGAGATTATCCAAGCTCTAAGTTTTGTTGTTTTTTTCTCGATCTTTTGTTATTTGGCAATAAATGTGAGATTTTAGTTAAATTTGGGGTTTCGAGATTTGTTTGGTTGTCGATAGAAAGAGAGGGAAAGGTTTTTGTGTTTCGTTTCTGCTGGTTTATGTTTTCTTTTGTTTGTTTTGTCTTTGGGCTTTGAATGTTTGGTAAGCATTTGTCTTCCAGTGAGCGAGAGATGGATTTTCAATCTTAATTGGCTTATTAAGATCTGAATTTGTGTATCTTATGATGCTATTTTAATTTCTAACACTGATGCAGAAATTTACTTGTGTATAAATAAACGTCAAAGCCATTGGAAAAAGATTGGTTAGGGTATTTTGAGCTTCTTAAATTGGACGCCCAAGTGTTTTCTCCAAATAATTGGATATAATGCTTCTCTGCTCCATGCTCCCTCCTATCAAGTGTTTTCTCCGTTTGTAACTATTGATTGGAAGCTTAAATGTTTTGGAAAGTGAATTAAAAGAGGTTGATTTATGAGAAAGTCAGAAATCAATTTGGAGAACCGCAGGCAACGCCTTGCTTATCTCCCTTTTTTTTTTTTCCTTCGTTTCTTTAAGTTTTCCAGTTCAAGGTTGACAAACAAGAAAATCATCTAATCCAACTTCAAAGAGCTCTTTGTTTTAGCTCCTTCTTTTACAATTTAATGCTTGGAAAGCTTTCTTTTCCACCTGATTCCATCACCTAAACAGCTGCATTCTGGAGGAGGGGGGGGGAGGACATCTATGTCAATGAAGTTAACATGGGAGTGGAATTTGGGAGGTTTCTACTTTATAGGGCTTTTGTTTTTGTTTGAAGAGGTCCTTTTCCCTATAGCTGGTTCACCTCTTATGAATCAACGAATAAAAGAGGTTCACCTATTAATTTCATATTCAATTCAAATTTAAGCATCTCCTTGTATGAACCAATAGAAAGAAGAGGTTTATCTCTTAAGTTTTTGCAATTTGAATTTAAGCTTCTTGTTGCTGAAGAATATCTTCTGTAGGTCTCCTATTTCCTTAGAAATTTATAGAGTTTCCTTTAAGCTAGCTGTGACTTTTTGAAGTTAGGTTAGTTGACAATGTCTGGGACTTTTACTTAGTTTTTTACTAAGGGGATATTGAAGTCATACAGGTTTTGGGAAAGGGTGAAGTGGCTGAAAACCTTTCTTCTGCTGAGACTTCTGATTGGATTTGGGTGTCTGTGAGGTTCTATTCTGAACTGCTGTTACTTTCTCAGTTGATTAATTTTTCATTTTGAGTAACTGCATATAGGTAGAAAGGGATGCAGTTGTGTTTAATATTAAGTCTACATGGTATTCTTGAATTGCTTAGGTTCTTGATTGAGATGGATTTATGTTTCTCAGAAAGGCTGTTTGACTCGTAGAATCAATCTCTTTCTTTCCCTCTCAAGCTTAGTGATATTGCATGAGCATCCAATGTAGGTCATTTAGACTCTAATAACTGGAGATATTTAATATTATGGTTCAATGGCTGGTCATTACTTACTAGATCTTTATTACATTTGGTTTTTCATGATGGTTAGGTTTGTTTTTTGCATTCTCAACTACCATCATAATATTTACTAACGGAGGAAAAATTTAGGCTTCATAACTAATTATCTAGAAAAGACATAAATTTGTATTTACATGAAACAACAAGAAATGTCCTTCTGTTCCTTTTCACCCTATATGACTGACGTTGCTGTGTTCGTTCATACCTTCCGTTTATCATTAGTAATAATTTTCATATAGACATATAGGTATATTCTAATTCTAGGAATCAGTGTTGTGCACCTCCTTGTTTAGCTGAGTGGTGCACCTCCTACTTGCTAAATGAAAGCAGGGTAAATTCCAGTAAAGATGGTGGTTTTTTGGATTTATCGTTGTTGGCAATAGTGTTGAACTTCAGAGAAAATATTATTAACTGTTCTCTTGATTACTCGTGTATAGATAAGCAACGATTAACTACAATAGATTATTAAATTTACTATTTAATATGTATATTGTTTAACTGCAAGAGGTCATTGTTAATTTAATTTATTTGTAAAAGGTGGTTATTAGGTTAAAACTGTACTTGTTAGAGGGCTAACTTTATTTGTATGGTACATCTATTCACCTTCAAAGTTACTAGGTCATCAACTCATTCTGCATAAGTCAATTGGTCAACTGCATGCACTAGTACAATTATGTTTATGCACACGCGCACACACTCACAAATCTTATCCACACATATTTCCATTACTTCATTGTGATGGTCTAGATCTTGATTGTATGCAGAATGAGATTTGAGTGACTGGAACGTGGCTATTTGAGTGACACCTGATGAGCAGAGAGAAGAGGTGTGAACATGCTTGCACTTGTAAAGTTTTTAATGCAGTAAGGTTCTGTTTAATTGAATTGTCGGAATTTAGAGATTTTAAACTTGATTTCCTTTTAGGTAGCGATTTTCTTCTGACAAAATTGAAGCTGCTGAATATCTGGTGGGGTGGATTATCTATGCCTGGCAACGAAGTTGGAGATAGGATCCACAATTTCTTTGGGCAGGATAACTGGTCCCAGGGCCAGCACCAATCACAGGCTGTTGACGGGACATGGAATGGCCTAAACAGTAATCCCTGGGCTGGAAGTCACAGGCAGATTGGCACTCCTCTTGTTTCTAACTTAAAAAATAACAATGTTCATCAACCAGGTATTAATTATGCACATCCTAGTTTGTTGGTTTTCACTGACCTGTATTGTTTCCAGTAGAGTTATGTTGTATTTAAGCAGACTTGGTTTCTCCCACTTATAACCCCAGATTATGGATATTATGGTTTGAAGTTATTGTGTGTGGTAAAGTTTGTAGGCTTTTATGTCATTTATTACTCATTTTCTTTTGAAATTAGCTGATACTGAGAGAGGAGGTGAATCATCAAGTGTGCAGCTTGGTATGAACTTTTCACATTCAAATCCTGGGCCTGAGTTTGCCACAAGCCAGTCTGAAAGCCAACAGGCACCATTGAATGGCTATATGCATGGTCATCAAGTTCTCCAGACAAGGCAGAATGAAGCAAACTTTTTGGGTGTGGATACAGAATCTGATCGCCGTAATATACCATCAAAAGGCTTTTCAATGGTTGATTCACAGCTAGGAAATGGTCCTGAATTTCTGAAGAAGAATTCAGTCAGAATGGATTTTAATGAATCTCCAGTTAATTATGATTTTTTTGGAGGTCAGCAGCAAATTAGCGGCCAGCATCCTGGCATGCTGCCACCTTTGCCTAGGCAGCAGTCAGGGATTAATGACATGCAGCTGCTACAGCAACAATTCATGCTTAAGCAGGTGCAAGACATGCAGAGGCAGCAGCAACAACTTCAGAAGCAACAAGATGCAAGGAAGCTGAATTCAATGAATCAGGTTTCTGCTTTTTCAAAACAGGCAGCTGGCAACTCACAGGCTTTGATCAATGGCATTCCTATTCATGAAACATCGAATTTTTCGTGGCACCCTGAGCTTATGGCAGCTAGCACACACTGGCCGCAGCGAGGTGTGCCTCCAGTTATGCAAGGATCCTTTAGAGGACATATGTTTTCCCCTGAACAGGGACAGGCAACACCACGCTTAATGGGTATGGTTCCACAGCAGGCTGATCAATCTCTCTATGGTGTCCCTATCTCTGGAACAAGAGTCGCTTCAAGTCAGTATTCTCCAGTCCAAATGGATAAGCCCTCAATGCAGCAGATATCAGGCAGCAGTAACTCCTTACCAAACAATCAGTATACTGGATTTCCAGAGCAGGCTAGTGTGCAGGATGGAACTTTGGTTTCTAGACAGGGGTATCAGGGGAAAAATACAATTGCTTCTTCTGATGGTCATGGTATGAACAGTGGATTTAATTCGGAAAGCTTGCAGCAAGTGAATTCCCAGCAAAGCAATGGGCCAGTGCAAGAAATTTCCCGGATGCAAGACCTGGCTGGTCCATCAGAAACGTCTCAAGAGGAAACAGCCATACAGGTTACTCCTTCGCAGAATGCGGCTACCCTAGATCCAACTGAGGCAAAGATTTTGTTTGGGTCAGATGATAATTTATGGGATGCCTTTGGCAGGGGTGCCAGCATGGGTTCCGGGGGTTACAATATGATGGATGGCACAGACTTTTTCAGTACATTGCCCTCTGTGCAAAGTGGGAGTTGGAGTGCTCTTATGCAATCTGCAGTAGCAGAAACTTCAAGTGGTGATACAGGGCTACAAGAAGAGTGGAGTGGTCTGTCTTACCGAAATAGTGAACCTCCAGCCGGGAATCATCAGACTCCCACTGTAAATGATAGTAGCAAACAGCAGTCGAATTGGGCTGATAATAGCTTGCAGTCTGCCTCTAGCTTGAACTCTCGACCCTTCCCTGTGTCTCATGAAACCAATACAGGTACGAGTTATAATAACATCCCAGGGTTTCATCAATCTGGAGTCAATATTTCACATGAACACAGTGAGAGGTTGCAAACTGGTTCTCATAGACATATTCAACAGTTTCCGGGTGATGGAACAAAGCGGTCAGACAGGAGCCTCTTAAAAAAAGCAGCTGCTGAAGGCAGTCATTTTTATGGAAAAGCTGCCCATTCTTCAGATGCAGAATCAAATGCAAAGAGCATTCCAGGCCCTTGGGCAAATCAACAGAGCATGCCATCATATAGTTCCAGTGGCCAACCATTAAGTAGTCCAAGTGGCTGGAACTTTATGGATTCTGCTTCTCCCATCACAGCTGCTGCTTTGAAAAACCAGAGAAATGAAAAATCATTCCAAGATTCTCAGAATGCTGATAAAAATAGTCCCATGTTTGAGGTGATGGGTCATGGTGCTGATATATGGAAGACTACTTCTGTTTCTAATTCAATTGCTGAATTGGAACATGCAAAATCTTCCATGAGAAGCCCGCTGGTCAACCAAGAAGATACTTACTGGAATAATGTTGCTGCATTGCCAGATTCAAGTTCTGAGAGGGCCAACACAGACAACAGCCAACAACTTCCTAAAAGTAACAATATAGATATCTGGAAACATGCTGGTTTGTCAGGGAACCACAATGGAGCTGAGATTCAAAGAACATACCAACCTCATATGGTCAAGAATGATCAAACTTTCGAGTCATCAGACGGGGCAGTTGAAACTCACGAAATGCAGAACTCAAATGCAAAAGAAAACACAACTGATAACTTCCACAATATAACCCACCATGCTTCCACTTTTGGTGTGAGGGAAAATGCATGGTTAGGTGCAAATGATTCTAGTTCTTTGTCTGGAGGAAAACAAAAGTCATCCAGTCATGTAGGTCGAAAGCCATCTGGTGTTCGTAAATTTCAGTATCATCCTATGGGGGATCTGGATGTTGGCATGGAACCTTCTTATGGAACAAAACACGTTGCAGATTCCCACTCCATGCCTCAGCAGTTGTCTCAAGGGTTAAAAGGTCTTGACCAAGGGTATATTGGGCAGCCGAACTTTCCTAGTCCTGTTGCTAGAGATTCTGTTGAAATTGAGAAGGTAATTTGGAGATTGCTACTTGAGCTTCATTCCAGATATCCCCTGTACTTTTAGAAAATTTTCTTGGTCGTGCTAAGTGCGACGTATCCATGGAATCAAAAATTTTAATAGTTTATCTTTTAATGCTTATTTACAGGGTCATTTTTCTGGTTTTCAAGGAGAAACAAAAGGCTTAAATGAGATTCCTCCAAAAAGCATTCTTCCAGGTTCTGCACCTAGCTTGTCTATTCCCTTTGACAGATCTGTTCGCTCACCAAATAAAACCACATCAAGGTAGTTGAGTGTTTGGGATTTTGTTATTGTCCTTTATAGTTATTTTGAATTTTATTGAGCATTTGTACTACTTCAGTTAATTCACTGTTCAATTGTATGGTGTCCTTTCCATGCTAACAATCAAATGTGTCGTCAAGTCATTTTTTATCATTGACATGACCGTTATATGGTTTGTGTTCAAATTTATAGCAGTCAAAATATGCTGGAGCTTCTTCACAAGGTGGACCAATCAAGGGAACAGGGAAACGAAAGGCACTTTAGTTCTGTCAACCACAACCAATCTTCTGAGATTCCTGAAGGTAAAACTTCTGATGCATCTTTTCATGTTCAGAAGAATCAATCTTCTGCTTCTCAAGCTTTTGGCTTGCAACTGGCTCCTCCGTCCCAACGGTTGCTCATTCCAGAGCACGTCCTTCATTCTCAGAGCCCCTCAAATGTGATTAATTCTACGTGGTTGGCTCCTACATCCTCTCTTCAGTCTTTAACTCCACATGAAACGTCTCATGGACATTTGAGGAATGCTATTTGCAGCACCTCAATGCATGCTGGCAATAGTGCCCAAAGAAAGTTTTCTGCTGTCTTTTCTGCTGGTTTCCCTTATTCAAGAAGTCATCTTTCCCATGAGCAAATGACTGATACAGGTGGACAAGCAACAACCAGTGCATCTGTTAATGAATCTTTCGATCAATTTTCTTCCCAACCAAAACAGACAGAGGAGTCTTCTGAGAGAGGTCAAACTAATCAATCTGCATTACCATCGGTGCTTGACATGTCAAGGCATAATTCACATAATGATAACGGGTCTTCTTCTGTAATGTCCCATCCGAGTGGCAACAACCAAAACCATGCAAGAGATTCTGCTCAACAATTCCCAGTGCTAGAAGCTGCACCAGCTCCAGCTCCTCAGCACAATCCTTCATTACAAGATGCTGTTTCTTCAAGAATGTCACCTACTATGTGGACCAGTGTTCCAACTCAGCTACGTCCATTTGGTGCTCCGTTTCAGGCTCCGTCCAGTATGTTTAAACCCAATCTTCAATCACATAACAGTTCAGGCACAGCTTTCTCCAAACCACAGAAGCCAGAAGATATGCAAACTGGAGGGAGTAGTCAAGCTGAGTCTAGTGTCTGTTCAATGAATTCACATGGTCTTATTGGGAAAGAGCAACTGGCAAAAGGAGACCACTTGCAGCAAGTTTCACCTGAGAATGAGCAGGCCCAGAAGACGAGTGCTTCACATGAGAAAGACTCTGTTGTGAATCATCTTACTGAAACGTCTCTTTCAAACCTAGCCAGTACTCAGAAACAAATTGAAGCTTTTGGCAGATCTTTAAAACCCAATAATACTTTGCATCAAAATTACTCCCTACTGCATCAAATGCAGGGCATGAAAAATGCAGAGGTTGATCATGGTAATAGGAGTTTGAAGAGATTTAAAAGTCCTGATGGTTCCGTGGATCCTCAGCTGATAGCTACTCAGGGAGGTCAGCAGTTTTATGGACTCAATAATATGGTCAGAGATGCATCAGCAAATCGCACTTCAATACCTCCAGGAGATTCCAAGATGCTAAGCTTTTCAGGAAAAACAGCTGATATTCGGGATACAAATGCAACTTCAAAGGAAATGCTTGCATTTGGTCGGAATGATTCTCAGAGTTTCACTAATAGCAATGATGCAGTTTCTGTCAGAGGTGAGCATTCCCAGATTAGTCCCCAGATGGCTCCATCCTGGTTTGGTCAGTATGGAAACTTTAAAAATGGACAGATATTACAAATGCATGATGCACGAAGAACTGTCACCATGAAGACTTCAGAACTGCCTTTCACCGCTGGAATGCCTGATGATCCATTGCATGTTCATAGTTCAATTGAGCAAGGAAATGCTGCTGCTGCTGCTAGCCAATTTGGTACAGTCCAAAAGAGTTCAACTCACGCATCAATAGCTAGTGAGAATTTTTCTTCCCCCAGTCACTGCAGCCTGATTCTGCTGATGTGAGTCTGGTGGTTACGAGACCAAAGAAACGTAAAAGTGCCATATCCGAGCTTGTAATGTGGCATAATGAAGTGATACATGGTCCTCGAAGGCTTCAGAATATCAGGTGATTGGCATAAACTATGCATTTATTGAGTGCATTATCTTCTTTTTTGATGAAACTCAAACTGATGCATCGTTTTATTTATACTTCTTTTTTCTCTGCAGAAGTTTATTGCTATGTTCCTTTGATTTTATTTTCTGGGTTTGTTTGATTCACTTTATCTTTGTTTTTCCTGGTGATTATAACATATGTGGACTTTGTTGTATGCAGCACTGCTGAAGTGGACTGGGCACAGGCAACAAATAGATTGACAGAAAAGGTTTGCTCAATAGCTAAAGCAGCTTTACAAGCTATATTCATCCTTTATCTTCTTTTTTTTTCCCTTGTAGTTGTCTTACAGTTGCCTCATGTTTAAATGGCTTCGTTTCCGATAACAGGTGGAAGATGAAGTTGAAATGGTAGACGATGGTCTTCCAGTCCTTAGATCAAAGAGGAGGCTTATATTGACTACACAGCTTATGCAGATGCTCCTCCGCCCTCCCCTGGGATCAATTCTCTCTGCAAATGAGAATGCTGCGTACTTCATTGCCAGATCAACACTAGGAGATGCATGCAGCACACTCTCTTGTACTGGAAGTGATACTCCTGTGCCTTCCAACGGTGGAGACCTGTAAGAATTGCTTCTATATCATCCAAGGTTTTTCTAGCATGCTTTTAGGGGCTATTATTGGTATAAAGGTAAATGTCTTGGGCTTGCAACCATAAGGGTGCAGCTTCAGTCTTAAGAGCAGCCATTTTATGAAAAGAATACTGCAGCATAGGGCTGTCTCTAAATTCTTCCTTAAGGACCTCACTTTGGTGGTCCATAAGTATGCACTGACCCTTTTGTTTTCTCAGTATGCTTTTCACTGGTAGTAAGATTGATAGTTTTTGGTGGGAAATATTCTTGGATCTGTATGATAACAAGAAAATTTTTTCTGTCCTAAGCTTGCCCAAGAAGATAAAATCATCTGAGAAGGTTAGCGATCAATACTTCTCAAAAGTCATGGAAGACCTTATCAGTAGAACAAGGAAGCTGGAGAGTGATTTTTTGAGGTAAACTTTGATATCTTTAGTGGTAACATTTGATTTTCTTGCTAACCTAATCTCTTTTCTGCCTGCCTTTGAATTCTGTTCTGCCTTGTAATATTGGTGTCTGATATGTTAACATACCCTTCCTCTGTATGTCTACTTATCTGATTCAAACATTTTTGATGTTTCATGAATTGTTAAGAGTCCTAGTATTTTTATATTTCTTTAGAGGTAAGATGCTTTGAGTTTTTATTGAGAAGAATGACATAGGAATCATGTGTAATTTGAACAAAATTGAAAGAGGTTTTGCTCACTCAGTCTACATTGTCGCATCTTGAAAAAGTTTCAGAGCTCATATTGGTCATTAGAATGAGAAAAATTGAGTATGCTTGAACTTGATCGTGCAGATGTAGATTTAGCTTTCTTAATGTTGGGTTTTATGCCGGCATGATTGCAGTTTGTTTCACCTCTCTGTTTCTTTTTTTCTTCTTTGGCATCCCCCTTAGCTGAAATTTCTAATGATAAAACATATTTGGTACAGAGATGTACTCATTATTTTTATTATTTGCTCCCCAATGATTCAGATTGGACAAAAGATCATCAGTTTCAGACCTGAGAGTGGAATGCCAAGATCTGGAGAGGTTTTCTGTTATCAATCGTTTTGCAAAGTTCCATGGACGGGGTCAAGGTGATGGGGCTGAGAGCTCATCATCCTCAGATGCATCTGTAAATGGTCAGAAATCCTGTCTTCAGAGATATGTCACTGCACTACCCATGCCTAGGAATCTTCCTGACAGGGTACAATGTCTTTCACTATGATAATTGATTAATTGATTTTTCTCTCTTCTTGGCCAATTTCTCCATATCCCGTGTACTTCTTTGATTGATTTTGATCTAAGCTATATACTGGTCCTTACGCGCCATAGACCACACTGGGAATGTAGGAGGTTGGATGCTAGATTGCCTCCTTAAATAAAACGGAGGCTGTTAGATCTTTTAATGTAGGCCATTGATGTCATTCTTGAGAAATATGATCTGGTCTTGTATATTGAATGTCTAGAGAGATTGGGGTTCCCCATCATTTTTTCCAGTAAATGGGGAGAACAGATGTGCAGGCTGGTTTAGCAATGATGTTTACACATAGTTGAAAAGTTTAGTCGTGTTCTTGCTCTGAACACTTTGGTAATTGATTTCTATTCATGAAATAAGGATTGTTTGGGAAAGAGGTGGTAAATGAATGCCAGGGTGCAAAGCTTGAATATCCAGTATTTGTAGAATGATATCACTTGTCATTTTTTATTTTTTCCCTATATATTCTGTACAAATTGGTTGAAGTTTCACCAGGATTTGTCAAGAATTTTTTTCCCAAAAGTCCAGCAACATGTTGTGGTGCTGAGGAGGTCAGTTTTGTGGATAGTTGTGATTCTCTGTAATTGTCTTCCAAATGCCTCGATTATTCTTCTTTTTTATTTTTTTTCCTATTTATTCTGTAAATTGGTTGAAGTTTCACCAGGATTTATCATGCATTTTTGCCAGAAGTCCAGTAACACATTATGGTGTTGAGGAGGTCAGTTTTGTGGATAGTTGTAATTCTCCACAATTGTCTTCTAAATGCCTGAGTCTTTGTCTAGAATAGTGCTCTTTTGGAGACCGTATTCCCTCTTAACTATGCTAATTATGCTTTAGACTTATTCAATAATTTTCTTTCATGCTTTCTCATTTACAACGTACATTGGACACTTAATGGAAATTCATGATAATGGCGCATGAATCTTCTCAAGCATTATGTTGTTAGTGGTTCTGTTAATTTTGAAATTTGTTTAATTTTTGTCATGCTTCTGTTTATTTTTATTCACTTGTTAAATTAAGAAGTTGAAAGGTTGAAAGAATTTCTCAAATTTTTTCATACCATACACTAAGCAAAATGCATCATAGTTTTTATTTTGGGTTTTGGTTTTCTTAATATGTGCCGGGCAAAAAATATGGTGAAAAGTTATAAAATTTCTTGCATGTCAAGGAATTTGGTTGTGCGTTCTAAATGCAATTGCACCTTCTTTACCACCCTGTTAAACCAACAAAAGAGAGAAAAAAGATGAGGGATAAGGAAAGCAGCACAACATTAATAACGTCCTTGTACATGGAAGTCCTGAAAGAATTGATAACTAATGGACTATTTAGCATACAAGTTGGTTTAGTTCTCTATTGAGAATGGTTGATTAATTTAGAGATTGGCAACTTTTAGTACGATTCTTCATTGCGCGGAAGGGCCATACCTGCTTTGGTTGCAGGCTTACTGATGTTTTTTGAAGTGCCAATGATATGAATGGTGATTTTTTGATGTAATAATCTCTCAATAGAAGGGCCAGATCTGGTGTGGTTGTGACTTTCTTTTTCTTTGTTGGATTTTGTTTTCTAAACTTAAGTTCCAATTATATGCTTCCCTTATTAGACTGATCATTTTTCTAACTGCAAGGATCAAACATGGGTTGGTTTGCAGACTACTTGTTCAATTGTCTGTAAAGAAATTTTGATGAGATTTCTGCTTCTCTTAACACAAGAAATACTCATGTTGGATTTGTGGCTTTTGGGTTTTCACATGTTCTTGGGGTCGATCTACTGTGCATCAATTTTGTTTATGGTTTTAACTTTCAGCTCTACTGGATTCTCTGTTGCTGATGTGTACTGCAATAATGATGATCAAGCCTGCGTTAAAATTGCTTTGGTCTTTTAGATGTGTTCCATTTTCAGGAGTTGGAGAAAGTTTCTCACCTTAGTTGTTGCCATTGCCCGGTTTCTGTGACTGATGGCCTTTAATGTCCATTTGTGTGCCATCTGCTTTGAAATTGGAATGACCTCATCTTGGGAGAGGATAGTTTTATGTCTGTTACTTCGATAATAAAGTAAGCCCACTGCTTGAAAAATAGAAAAGGGAAGAGAAAAGATTATAGCTGGACATAATAATACTAAGTTATTTGTTTTTAATTTGTTGGAGCGGGGAAAGTGTGGTTTTGTTACCCATTCTGTTGATGAAAATGACGGTTCTATGTTCTGGTTATTCGTTTAGGGTCGATGTACAGCAGTCTGTCTTTGTAACTCTATAACTAAATCTTTATTTGAGATATGAATGTGGAATCCGATAAGTTTGCACTTTATACGACTTGATAAGAGCGAGGAAGAAACTGGGGTGGATCAAATTGTAATTCGAATCCGATTCTCTTGAGACCATTAGAAGTATTGATAACACGCAAGGCTTTGTTGCATCGTCCTCATTCGTGGTATTAATGATCTGAGGGATGGCACCTGAGATTGTCACATTTTGTGCGTCTCTTGCAAGTTAAATTAGCACCCAATCAAGCCTCTGCAGTTCAAAGAAGGGGGTTGAGGTCTTTTTGGGATGCTGATGCTGCCGTTATTAAATTTGTTGGGCGGTTGTCGAACGTACCAAAAAACACATGCATGATAATTGTCTCAAGTTCCACTAATAATACGGTTATTTCGACCATACAAAATTATAATTTGATGAAGCCTCCTTAAAGGTTAGAAGTGATTTGAAAATTTGTTTTTGCGCTCCTAATTTCAGTTTTGATCTTATAATTTGATTTATATTACTTTTTCCAATAATTCGTCTATATTTTGCTTGTAATACTCTTAAAATGATTTGTATACTTGCAAATTCAAAAATATTCAACCTAATTGATTTTTTTTTCTAGAATTAATTTTAAATTTAGAAATTAAAATAAATAACTATAAAACGTAATATAAATATTTTAATTCTCCATTCAAAAGTTTCAGTTTTATTTGTTTTTAAAAGCTAGTACACTAAAATACCTCCCTTTTTTTATTTTTTATTTACCAATAGTCTTCGATTTCTACTTCTGCATAACTTTGATAATTTTTGAAAGAACCAAAGGAGGAAAAAAAATAAAAAAATCTCACTTAAATATAACTAAAAATAAAAACAAAAAAAATCTGACCTGAATACAAAGGATATGCCTATTTGTAAGCTGAAATGATAATCTTATAAAAAACTAATAGTCCAAAACATTCAATAATTCTGGTCTAAATTTCAACAATGCTTAATAATTCGGCCTAAAGTTCATCAATGCTTGAATTCAACAATCATAAATCATATATTTGAGCCTTAAATTCGTTCGTTAGCCTCTCCACATTATTGTACAATGTTCACAAGGCTTTGTTAGTGTATGTGTCTTAGATCTAATTTTTTGAATGATTTATTGTATTGTATTATTGCATTTTAATATTAATAAAGAAGTCTTTCTATTAATTTTTGTTATTTATAATTAGACGAAGTCCATATGATAGGCATTGCATTGATGTTTAATCAAGAGATATGAGACAAACATTAATGCATTTAAATGATATCACTAAATGTCCCAAGTTGTAGCATTGTCAAGATTAGACATTGACAATATGTGGTAAGACTTGTGAGTGCTATGCTACTCGCTATAAGATAATAATAGGATATCTCACACTTATTAACATGAGGATGTCAAAGCAAGCATTTAGGTGAATAATGTTAAATAATAGACTTGACTCGCCATAAGAATCCATTTGGTATTGTCTATGAAAATCTCATACGAGATGGGTATAATCGATCATTTGACTTGAATTTATCACAATTATCTCATTAGAGGATTGATGTACTATGACACTCGTTTTGATGGGCTTAATAAAGAGCTGCATGTGGGCGATTCATTAGGTAGATTAGGAATCTAATGGAGATAGGTGGATGATTGAGATACGACATGTCATTCCTTATATGCTAAAAGAGTTATGACATTACAATTCAATGAATGTCTACTCAAAAAATCTATGACCACGGTGAAAGTATAACAATAGAGCATAGTTAATTTACATGAGAGCTAAGACATTTGAAGATTGAAAAAAACTTATGTGATCATAGTCGAATAGACTATAAACTAAGTTTGAGAACACACTCGTGATAAATTAATATGATGACTAAATTATATGAAAACTATGCTCATGAAAGATAATTACGGATTAATTAATCCTCATAGAAAATTGGATAGTCATGATGCCTTGCTAGAGACCAATCTTAATTTATGCATAAAAAGATACAAGAGGTGTCTTTTATCTTCTTGATACATTATCAACATCTCTAGGAGCTTATCGAGTCACATGCATAAGTTTAAACATTCACACGATAAAAGAGAAGTAAAGGTTTTAGAAAAAGTTAAAGCCGGTTTCCAAATATGGAAATCAGTTTCTTATTTCGAAAATTAGTTTTCTAATTTGAAAGTCGATCACCTAAAATGAAAATTAGTTTCCTAATTTAGGTTAAAAGGTAATTTAAAAAATTATTTCCTAATGTGGGTCTTTCTAAAAATAACTAACCTAATTTATTTGGATGGTACAAATTAATTCGTAATTAATTGGGCAAAAGAGTTTGAGCTAATAGATTAATTAAAAATCCTACAAGATATTTTTAGTAGATGGATAATCTTGAGTACTAAAGGATAAGGATTAGGATTTACAAGGATAAGATTAAATAAACCCACAAGAGTTACAAGTCTTTGTCCTAGAAGGACAAAGTTGCCACTTATATAAAAGAGAGAGGGAGAGAGAGGCATAATTTTAGATTTTATAAGAGTAAAAAGTATGTCTCTCGCCAAAAAGAAAAAGGTAAAATTTATTATATCTTTTCTCTCTAAAAATGAGCGTAAAACCCTAGTGATTTCTTGGGAGAAAATTTTATTATACATAATAGTTGGAGCTAGCACACCATAATTTCGTTGCTTCTTGTGTGAGTGTTTAAGCTATGTGGATTCTCGGTAAAGGCCGAACACTTTGATGGTTCCTTTTTGCTACAAGAGTTAATTACTCATTATTATCTTGTTTATGCTTATATGATTAGTTGATTCAATGACATGATCTTGAAAACTTTAGATGAAGGAAAATAAAATTTTTTGTTTATTTCGCATCTCTATAGGATACATGATCCTTCGAGCTTTGCCTCTTCTCTATGTCTATGTTCATGTTGAAGGACCCATTTTTGATCCGAGAAGTTTATATTTCTTCAATTAGCCTATTTAATGCTTTTTTTCCCCATCTTTTAGCTCTAACTCGTGTAATTGGGCTTTCTTGAATGTCAATGGGTCCTTAAATGTCCTTCATACATCAACTCCTTCATAGTTCTCATCATTTCTTGTTTTCTTAAAGGGATTCATCCTCAAATCATCACCTACATTAAAAGAAGAAAAATCGAACACATTAAATAGTGCACTCACATGGAAGGTCCAACTTACAGGTATTGTCATTGATTCGTGCCACCACCTAAAACAAACCATTGCCTCTAGGTCGTAATTCGAAATGTTGTTAAGTCAAAAACCTCTCCTTATGCATATGCACCTAAACCTAATCATCCGATTGAAACACCGCTTTCTTGCGTCCTTTATTAACATGAGATGCATATTGCTCAATTCATTTTTCAATTTATTGGCATGCCTTCTCATGCAACTTGTTCATCATTTCAGCTTTGCATTCTACATCTAAGCTAGCATACTTATCGAAAGGTAAAGGCATAAAATCTAATGGAGTCAAAGAATTAAAACTATACCCAATTTCAAATAGAGAGTAACTAATAGTAGAATGAACACTTTTATTATATGCAAGCTCTACACGAGACAAACAATTTTTCAAATTTTTTAGGTTTTTATTAATAATGGCATGTAACAAAGTAGAAAGAGTTTGATTAATGACCTCGGCTTGGCCATCCGTGTTGGATGACAACAAGTTGAGAATAATAATTTAGTACCTAAATTACCCCATAAATTCTTTCAAAATTAACTTAAGAACTTTGTGTCTCTTTTTGAAACAATGCTTCTAGGCATGCCATGCAAACGTACTATCTCTCAAAAGAACAATTCAACCATGTTGTTACATCATCAATTTTATAGCATGAAATGAAATATGCCATTTTTGAAAATCTATCAACATATGCCATTTTTGAATATCTATCAACAATAACGAGACATAGAAACCCTACCTCTTTTCAACCTAGGTAACACTAAGATAAAGTCCATGAACAAATCAACCAAAGGTTCTCTAGGTATGGGTAAAGGTGTATATAAGCCATAGGGTGAAACTCTAGATTTAACTCTGTTTGCATGTTACGCATCTCTTACACATTCTCTTAACACCCTGTTTCATGTGTGGCCAAAAGAAATATATAGCTAAGATGCCTAGGATTTTTTTAACACCAAAATGACCCATTAGACCACCCCATATGCTTCTCTCACAACAATCTTCCTAAAAAAACTTAAAGACACACAAACAATTTTCTTTAAATAAAAAACCCTCATGCATATAAAATTTCCCAAAGATCAATTTCTCACATACCCCAAATAGATTAGCAAAAGTCCGGATCAGTCATAAATAATTCTTTAATATACTTAAATTCTAATAATTTTGCATTAAGTGTTGAAATAAGGGTCCACCTATAAGATAATGAATTAAAATGGTAAGGTAAAAATGGTTACAAAGGTTAAGAAAATAAATGGAATTGAATGGTTAATGAATAAATGAATTTAATATGCTAGTTTAAATAAATTTGGAACCAAAGTTCCATAAGTCCAAAAAATGTTTTGAATGGTCAAAACTCTAATTAAGGATTAAAAGAATTTATTAAGTGCTTAATTGAATTAATTAAATGGATTTCTAGCCTATGACATTTTCAAAAAGAGAAAATTTTATACCTAAGTTATTATTTAGTTTTGACCTATTATTTCTTTAGGGACCTTATACGAGAAATTCACATTTTGCTAGTAATTTAGAAATGTTAAGAAAGAAGGCTTGTTGGCTTACATTCATTACACTTTGAATGTAAGTCAACATCGATAATACTCTCGACCTATCTAGGTCCTAGGCCAAAAGTGTTACTTTATACTTTTGCGAAAATATCAATCACCCAAATGCTTCTTTTTGAGGAAAGATACGACGCTTGATTTAATTCTAAAAGTTTATCTTTTAAAATTTCTACTTTTGCCAAAATTATTCCTAGGTCAAAATTCCAAGTTTTATTTCCTAAACTAATTGATTTTTTATTTTATTTTTATTCATGACATTGTATTAAATCAATCGTCGAACTCGTCATTGCGAGTCTCATCAATTCAAAATTGGATCTAGTTTTAGTTTTGACATAATCAACATGTTAGAGAATGATCTAATTATTAAAATATGATTGATTTGAATTAATATCAATCCCTATTAGTTAGGAGATTTATCAATTTTCACCTATCATTTATCTATATACTTTTTTTCTTTTCCTTCTTTTTTCTTTTTATCTCGTTTGTATCTTTTTTTCCTATCATTTTTCTTTTCATTTTCATTTTTTTAATATTCTTTAAGATTGATGGAGAATCTTCATAAGTCCCTAAAAATTAGGAGACTTGATGATTTGTCCACTTATTAATTATCCAATTTACCTATCGATTATTAAAGCAATATTCAATATTAAAATAAATAAAAAATTTAATTACCAAAACCTAAAAGATAAAAACCCAACACATGCATATGAGTCTAAAATCTACCTTCACAATTTCAAATTTCATTAACATTAAATACTAGGCTAAATTGAAATTTAAACACTAAAAGAAATTAATGACTAGGCATGAAATTAAATAAATTAAAATAAATAGGCAAAAGAACTTCAAAAATTCTACAAAATTAAATCTAGACTAGAAAAAAACGTTAAGCATGCATAATTGTTTTTAGGTTTAATTGACCTAGGGAAACGAGTTGAAATAAATACTAGAGAAAATTAAAGGTTATTGGGCCTTTATGCCCACTTCCTTTCGGCGTATTGGGCCAAGCCCACTAGGCGAGCCCAAACCAAGTAGAAACCTAAACAAATCCCTCTTCTATCATTTGTGGGTTGAGGTGAGCCCCGACCTAGTTTGTTTCTTTCTTAGCACGGCCCCGTCTATTTTCTCTCATCCTTCATACGGGTTGGGTTGAATCTCGCCCAAACCTTTTCTCCCTAGCCTTCCTCTTTCTTTTTTCTTTTGCTTTCCCTTTCTTTTCCTTTCTCTTTTCTTTATTTCCTTCTTTTTTGGCATAGTTCTCTTTCTTTTCCTTCTTTATCTTTTCTTTTCCTTTTATCTTTTCTTTTCCCTTGGCTCATATTTTCTTTGCTATTATTTCTCCTTTTTTTTCATCTCCTAACACGGACATATAGTGAAGACAAAACTTAAACTTGATAACCTAGGGATTTTACAACAAGGAGCTACTCGAATTATGTGTTTGTGTTATAAGACCTTTGGCAACATCATTGATTAATGAAAATAACTAAAGAAAAAAAAAGGAAATCATATCTATGAAAGCTAGGCGAGATAAAATCTTAAGGAATTTTTGGTGATTTGAAGTGGTTTACGAAGTTAGAAAGAATTTTCTTGGAGCCTAGATGGTTAAATATGTGAGATAAGACTGATTGTTTTTTGAAAAATCACATGAAGTTCTTGAAAGAACTAGGAGCTCCTTTAAAACTAGTGACACATTTCATACTAAAATTGTTTTTTTTTTAATCCCATAATCGTTTTTCTTGAACCTAGGAATTTTCCTAAATCAAGGAATTGTTCGTTAGACTTAAAACCTAAGATTTGTTCTCCTCACAAAACCTAGATTGTTCTTCATCCTAAAACCCAAAATTTAAAAAAAAAACTAGAAAAATTTCAAACTTTTAATCTCTCTCTCTCTCTCTCTCTCTCTTATGCCTCTTTAAGCTTGTAGTGGGGCTTGATTTACGACCACATTCGAATGACTTCCTACCCTTAGATCTTTCCTAAACAATCTAGACCATTGCTTACCACAAATCGAACATAGGTACTAGATTTTACCATTTGTGAACAAAAAAGAAAATGAATTCGGTGTGTTTGTGCATGGTGGTGTAGAGGTGTATTATGGTGGTTGCAGAGGTGTGTGTGCAATGTGATTTTTGGATGGTACAATTGCTAGCCAAGAATGATAAAGACAGAATTAGAGCTTTTGTATTCAAGAATGTCAATGAACAATACCTATAGATTGATTTTGAATTGTAGAGAACAACAGGTTGTTAATCTATTTTTGTTCCTATCGTTCGCTCCCTAATTTCAACATGGTCCCCGGATGTTTTAATGTTCTCCAATGGCTTCCTTGATTTTTATTTCAGTTGCATTCTAATTGGCTTTTAATTTTAGTCTCAATTTCATTCAATTGCACCTTTATTTCCTTTCATTTTGTCCCTAATTGACTTTCAATTTCAAATCTGATTGTTTTCAATTTTAGTCCTTATTCTCTTTAATTATAACCCTAATTAATTATGCCATGCAACTTTTTTCTCGCACTTTTCATTTCCTTCTTTTTTACTTTTACTTTTGTTACGTAAATATGAATCGCTTTGAGTTATCTTTTTCTTTTTGAAAAAGTAGATTAGAGAAACAAACCTTTGATCGGTGATATGATTAAAAAAGATATATGAATAGCTTTTGGTGATCTTTTTCTTTTAAAAAATAAGATGAAAGAATGAACCTTTGGTAGGTGATTTGAACAAAAAAGTTATACAAACCACTTTGGGTGATCTTTTACTTTTAAAAATAATATTGAAGAAACAAATCTTTGATAGGTGATCTAATCAAAAAAGATATACGAACAATTTTGGATAATCTTTTTCTTGTTAAAAAACAAAGTTAGAGAAATAAACTTTTGACATGTGATTTGATTGAAAAAGATATATGAACAGTTTTAGGTGATCTTTTTCTTGTTAAAAAATGAGATTGGAGAAATGATCCTTTGATAGGTGATTCGATAAAAAATGATATATGAATGCTCTAGGTGATCTTTTGATTTTTGAATAACAAGGTTGGAGAAATGAACATTTGATAGGTGATCCGATTGTGAAAAAGAATATACGAATCACTTTAGGAGAGTTGATGAGATATGTTCTTGAAATACATCAATGAAACTGGTTACAATGGTTAGTTTCTCACATGTGTAAAACATAGACTACACTTTAAAAGCTCAACATTTTTTTTGTTGGATTGATACTACCGAAGTTGAATATGAATTATACTAGAATCATCGAGTTTTTGGTTTGCTTGAGGTAGCCTTACTACTCATTAGTTTAGTTGAATTGATTGTTTTGATTAACGCTTAAACACTTACTTTCCAAGCTTTCATCACTTCAGCTTACTTAATGATGTTATTGTTTAATCAATTATCGAACTTAGTCCACGTTGTTAGATCTTTGGCCTTGCCTCTCAAGTGCTTTAAATTTTATAGATTACCATTTAGATCGGATCATGAGATACCCCTTAAGTATTGGTTAATTTCAAACATTTACCATTCTCTCGATATAATTACTACTTATGTTCGATCATCACAATTTGCAAATTGGTCTTGAAATTTTCATCATCTTTTAGGAAAGATCATAGGCATTTGGCCTCCATGGATTACACTCGTGAACTTGAATGATTCTCTTAAATATAATTAAAATCATGTGAAAGAAATGCCGAGATGTTTTAATCAAAGTATATTCATACATGAGGATGTTCAAGTTGATTGATCAAAAGTCAAAACTTGATATTCAAATGCTATGATGCAATTTCTACCAAAAGGTTTATTAAGCTAAATAAGTAAAATGAATTTAGGTCAAGCAAGATTTCTATGAAAATGTGTTTTCGATGCTATCAAAGACAAATGATCAAATGATAAGTCCATTGTGGTAAATGGAAAGACTTGAGTAGAAAGTATTTTGAAAAAAAACTAGGTTCTAAAAGGTAATCTTGCTTGATAACATCTTCATTTGTTTTTCTTTCTCCTAAGTTAGTTGATGAAAACTCATGATTTGATGTCATAAAGTACAAAAACAACGTAGCCAATTAGTCATTTTTTTCATTTTTTCCTTTTTTTTGAGATTAAAATTCATCAACATAAAAGAACAATTCAAATCATTTAAAAGAAATGCTAAGATGTTCCCAACTTGAATCATTCTCTTAAATACAATTCAAATTATTTGAAAAAAATACCGAGATGTTTTAATAAAAGTACATTCATTCATTAGGATGTTCAAGTTGATTGATCAAAATTCAAAACTTGACATTCAAATGCTATGATGCCATTTTTGCTAAAAGGGTTATTAAGCTAAATAAGTAAAATGCATTAGGGTCAAGCAAGATTTCTCCGAAATTTGGTTTTCGATGCTATCAAAGAAAAATGATCAAATGATAAGTCCATTTTGGTAAATAGAAAGACTTGAGTAGAAAGTATTTTCAAAAAACTAAGTTCTAAAAGATAGTCTTGCTCGATAGCGTCTTGATTTATTTTTTCTTTCTCTCAAGTTAGTTGATGAAAACTCATGATTTGATGTCATAAAGTATAAAAATAGCGCACAAATTAGTAATATTTTTCTTCTTTTTCTCTTTTTGTTTTTCATTCTTCCTTTTCTTTCGAGATTACAATTCATCAACATAAGTAAACCGTCCTTGATCGAAAGGGCTTGTAGAAACATGTAATGTAGGCTATAGCTAAGGCTAATGAAAAATGAATGCATAAAGGTTAAAAGTGTTTAACGGTCTTATGACATATGATCACTTTGTTAACCATATAAGTCTTTTTAGATAATACCATCCGAACTTTGTCAATTTAGTCTTTGGTTAGGCTTTTGTGTCATCTTGATGTTCTTGAGAAATTTTGCTTTTTAGATTGCTATAGTGACTTTGTCATTTTGATTGTTGACTTTGTTTCCTAGACTTAACTTTCATTGTCTATTTATCTAAATTTTGACTCTCATCTTGAATTATAATTTGCATTAGGGATGCTTTATTTTTATGTTGTTTTCTTTCTTTGTTTTTTTTTTTACACTCCTTTTGTTTTTGGAATCATTAATAGGGTTAATTTGATAGGATTTTTTTTAGAGTTCATCAACCATTTATGGGTTTGATGTTTTGCTTCTTAGTGTGAGGGGTGATCCTAGTTTGGCTTATTGTGAAAGAAGTCATCAAAGCTAAAAAATAGGACAATGAGAGATAAAGTTTTTTGAGATATATGAAAAATGGTCATTCTTCATCTTAAAAGCTTATTCGTTTATATTGATAAACACTAATTTCTTTTGAAAAACAATGATTAGTTCGGAAAATCTTTAAGTTAATCGAAAAAGAGAAAAGGTGAATGTAATTTGGCATCATGACTTGAAGATATATTGTTCGTCATTATTTAGGACACCAATTATTTAATCTTTCAATTGTGGGCTTCATGACGTTTTACGGGAAAAACTTTCCTTCGAGAGTTTATTAAGGAAAGGAAAAGAATTTTTTTTTTTTTTTGGTTTCAACAAAAGGAATGGATTGCTCTCTTTCTTTTTACTTGAAAAGGTTATTAGGAAAGAAAAATGTATCTTTGGATTCAATAAAATGAAGGCTTACATCTATCATTTATCTTTCATGCTTTTAAATTTGATGAATTTTTTGAATGTTTTTGAATGTTTTTGAATGAGTTTGCCATTATAATTTCTTGATGGAGGAAGAAGTAATTCCAAATAATACTTTCAAAGCAATATTTATTTTTTATTTCGGATCAAATAATATGAAATTATAAAAGAAAGTAGAAGCATTTATTTCATTCAAAGATATGACTTAATCCATGCATAGCTAAAATATTTGGTAAAATAGTATTCAAAATACGATAAAATTAAAAGACAACATTTGTAAATCATGAGTATGCATCCTCACCATAACTTTCGGACTCACTCTGTCTCTTTATCCCTTGTGTTAGCGACTCGTATGATTCAATAGCGGATTGTTTTTAGCATTTGGCGCATTTGGATTTCCATCCAAAGAGACCCACCCCTTCTAAATCAAAGGTCTTACTATTCTCTTGAAATTCATGCAATTCTCGATATTAAGGCCTACTCGTACCGGTATGGTAGTTGCATTTCTCATCGGACTTATACTAACAAGGATATTATGGCTAAAGTAGAGTTATAGGAATATGAATAACTTGCCCGATAGCGATGAGATGACTAAATAACTCACTTAGTGAACCTTGAGTGGAGGCAATATATCTTAATACATTTGGTTACTATTTTGGAAATATGATCTTTAAGCACCATTTAAACATTATTGATTTTGTATTTCATGGTTTTGTATAGAAAGTTAGTGGTTTGATTGATGGAATAAAAAATGTTGAAACGAGGAATGTTTCTAGGGGCGACTAGGGTTTGATTGCCAATGTTTCCTTATTGAGTGTAAGAGTAATTTTGGTGCCATTAATTATTCCACAGCCCTTGAAGAGGGAAATTAGTGGACTCCAAACTAGTGAATCTCATTGTTTTTAATCCTTCTAAAATTAATTTTCCTTAAGTTGGTATCCGGAATATTTTCTAACCTAAAAGCCTATTCTACTCTTTCACTAATGACTATCGCATAACAAAAATTAGGTGAAGAACTATTGATCAAATACTTGAAGTAAGGGGCTTTAAAGGTTTCGATGAACATAAGAATTAACTCTTTTTCTATCAATGGTGGATATATTTAAGTGGTAACTTCACGTATCTCGATGCATACTCCTTGATAATGTCCTTAGGATCCTTCTTCATACTTTTTAAAGTAGCTCTATCGGGGGCCATTTCCCGATCGAACTTATACCGATGGATGAATACATCTATCAAATTCTTTTATTTTTGAATCTTGGCTCTATCAAGACTCACGTACTAGCTAAGGGCGACACCGCCAAGGCTTTCGTGAAAGAAAAGGACTAATAACTTCTCATCGGGTATAAATTTTACCATTTTACTACAATAAATCTAAAGATGGATTTTTGAACACTAAGTACTAGTATACTTGGTGAATTCAAGCACCTTGAACTTTTTTAAAATCACCACGTTTAGCACAAGGCATATCTCTCCAGCTCTCTTTGGTTCATATAAATCCATGCCTTCTATTGCCTTCAAAAATTATTTAGCGAGTAGATAACTTCTCTTGGTTAGATTTTTTTGCTAGCTTGGTTTTCTTGACTCCCTCAACTATGGTGGAAAAAGCTTATGATACTTATAGAAACTAAGCTTTTAGAACCGGGCTTGGTGCTCCTTAATTGGTATGCAATACCGTGGATGACCTTTAAGGCATTTGATCATTCAATATAAGAAAAAATGATGACATTTTTTGGCTTGTCCCCTACTTGAAGTGTCTTCTCCAAAGGATAGTGCTTGTGATGCTTGCTCAACTTGACTTTACCCCTTATAGTGTGGTTCTCCTTTTAATGGTTTGTTTTGGGTCCTTTCTTGGTTTTTCATTTCTTATTGAGCTTTGATGTTTAAGAGAGTTGAGCTCTTGCTAAGTACAACCTATATTTTTTTTGTTCTTATTTATTCTCATAAAGTAATATATACAATAAATATATACACAAAAATGCATGATGTACAAAGATCCGAATCGAGTTAGATACGTTTCTTTGCAATTATAAACTTCAAATCACGATAGAGATTGTTCTAAGGATGGGCTAAATCAAAATTTTTTTTTAATACTAGTTAAGGGTACAATTTTATAAACGATTTAGGAAACATGCTAACCTTATATTTGATTTGTCTTTGATAGGATTTTTTCTAGAACCACGAGAAATGAGTGCATCTTGTAAATACACGGACAAAAGAATTTGAACTTTAAACTTCGAACACATTTTAAATGTGACTTAGAGCCCTTTTTCATTGATGGAGAAAAACAATATAGCTCGTTTAATTTATATCACAATGATCAAACGCTAGAATCACTTGGATCATATTACAATGCTTATGATATTTTTCATTATATAACATATCCCTATTCTACACTCCATAGCTCCGGACTAGGAGATGAGGCAACAATGGTTATGTGGTTTTTGAATCTTGTATGAGTTCTTCTTTAGTGGTGTATTTGTTGCTGGTAAGTCCTATCTTTTTTGGCAGCTTTGATATAAAATTTGAGGGTAGATAGTCTCGCCACCTCGAAATGGGCTCGCTCCGATCTAGCCTCAAAATCCTCAATGCCATTCTTTGTCTTGATTTATTTAGATGATAACCAGTAGCAAAAATAAGTTAAAATTGACATCATTTAAAGATAGTTGTGTCTTAAATGGACAATACTAACGGATATGATCTAGCTTTTCTAGGATTTAAACTAAACTTGTCTAATCCTAAAGTCTTTCTAATTCTTCGGATCGTCTAAATTACCATTAGGGTAATCTACCCTCCGACCTTATGTATTAGGAGGTATGGGAAGGTCATTCCATAATTTTTGATGCATAGGATGAGTTTTAGTCTATATAAGAGTCCGGAAGAGCATCGGTAGACTTTCATCGTACTTACCTCCGAATCTCTTTATCTAAATCCTAAAAAGTTTTTAGCTTGAGTCAAAAGCTTCGCATGCTTTTATTATGGAGTGTGTAACCAAAACAAAGTATATGTATCCAACTTAATTCATAATAAATATGTAAAGAAACTAAATCACAAGGAAAATAAATTACATAAATTAAATATCTTGAAATAGATATATACGAGAATAATAAATTACATAAAATAAATAACCGGGAATTAAATGACAAAAATAATTGAACTCAAAAAAATAAATGGCAAAAATAAATAAAGGATATAAATTGAAAGTGGACTAATCCTATAGCCTAATTCTGAATCCTCAATCGAGTCGCCATTCTATCGTATTCAACATTTAAGAGACTTCTAAAAAATTAAAATTATTAATTTTATTTGTTATTTTGTTTTTGATTATTTAGGGATGTGAGTTCTTATTGATTTTGGAATTATCGCCTAGTATTGAGGAACTAAGAAACCTAAAATTGACACTAGTTTAGAGATTTTAGTACAATGAGTTGGTTATGTCATTAGAAAGATATCAATCACTCAAATGCACCATTTCGAAGAAAGGTACCATGTTTGGTTTAATACTAAAAATTTATCTCGCTAAAAATTTCTACTTTTGCAAAAATTATTCCTAAGGTAAAATTCTAAGTTTTTTTTCCTAAGCTAATTTATTTTTTTTAAATTTATATTTATTGCATCATATTTAATCGATCATCATACTTTGTAATCGGGAGTCTCGTCAATTCAACATTGGATCTAGTTTAAATCTTGACATAACCGAGTATGTTAGAGAATGACATAATTAATAAAATATGATATATTTAAATTAACATCAGTCCCTATTAGATAAGAGACTTGTTAATTTTCACCTAACATTAATCTATTTTTTTGTTTTTTCTTTTTTGGTTCTTTATTTTCATGTCTTTTTTTTTGTATAATTTTTTTTATTTTTGTTTTTAATACTTTTCAAGTTTGGTGGAGAATCATCATCAATCCCTAAAACTTAGAAGAGTTGATGATTCATCCACCTATTAATTACATAATTTAACTATAGATTATTTAAGCAATATTCAATATTAAAATAAATCTAAAATTTAATTACCAAAACCTAAAAGATAAAATCTAAAATTTAATTACCAAAACCTAAAAGATCAAAGCCTAACACATACGTATGAGTCTAAAATCTAACTCCATAATTTCAAATTTAATTAACATTAAATACTAGGCTAAAATGAATTTTAAATTCTAAAAGAAATTAATGACTAGGCAAGAAATTAAATAAATTAAAATAAATAGATAAAAGAACTTCAAAAATCTAGGCTATAAATGAAAACATGAAGCATGCCTAAAAATTTTAAGATTAATTGACCCACATAAACTAGTTCAAATAAATCTTAGAGAAAATTGAAGGTTATTAGGCCTTTAGGCCCACGAGGAATTGGCCTATTGGACCAAGCCAACTAGGTAGGCCCAAACCAGTAGAAACCTAGGCAAATTTATCTTCTCTCCTTTATGAGCTAGGTTAAGCCTTAGGCCAATTGGTTAGCCTAGCCCCCTTTTATCTTCTCTCTTTATTTGCATCGACTAAGTTGAATCTAGCCTAAACCTTTTGTCCCTAGCCTTTTCTCTTTTCTTTCTTTCTTTCTTTTTCTAGCCTAAGGCTATTTCTTTTCCTTCTTTCTTTTTTTGTTTCCCTTGGCTCACGTTTTCTTTTCACTTATTTCTTCGTTTGCTTTATCTCACCATATAGACAAACAACCAAGACTAAACTCAAACTAGACAACATAGAGATTTTGTTATAAGGAGCTACTTGAACTATCTGTTTGTGTTATAGGACCCTTGGTAGCATCATTGATTAAGGAAAATAACTAAAGAAAAGAAAAACAAGAAAAGGAAATCATACCTGTAAAATCTAGGCAGACAAAAGCTTATGGATGTTTTGGTGATTCAAAGTGTTTCGGGATGTTAGAATGAACTTCCTTGAAGCCTAGGTGTTAAATGTGTGAGATAAGACTGCTTGTTTGAAGAATCACATGAAATTCTTGAATGAACCAAGAGCTCCCTTAACCGAGTGACACATTTCAAAAAATTATGTGTTTTTTTTTACCCCAAAATCATTCTTCTTGAACCCGAAACATTCCTAAACCTAGGAATTGCTTCCTTAGACTCAAAACCTAAGATTTTTTTCTCCTCACAAAACCTAGGTTGTTCTTTGTTCTAAAACCCAAAAATAAAAAAAAACCCAAAAAACCTTCAAACCTAAATCCTCTTTGGATCTCCCTCTCTATATCTCTCTCTCCAGCTCCACCTCTTTATGCTTACAATAGGGCTGAATTTGTAGTCACATTCTAATGACTTCCTACCTTAGGATCATTCCTAAACAATTTGGAGACTTGCTCACTACAAATCAAACTTAGGTACTGGATTTTATCGTTTATAAACAAAAAATAAAATTCAAAAGGAGTTTTTTGTGTTTGTTTGCGGGGTGGTGCGGAGGTGTATTATGGTGAGGGTAGAGGTGTGTGTGTAACTTGATTCTTGGCGAGTAAAATTGCTAGCCAAGAATCACGGAGATGGAATTGGAGTTTTTTTCTTTAAGGAAACTAATAAAAAGTATCTAGAGATTGATTTTAGGTTACGGGGAATGACAAGTCGTTTGGATGATTTTTGGTGTTGTCGTTCACTCCCTAATTTTAAATTGGTCCCTAGATATTTTAATTTCCTACAATGGCACCCTTAATTTTCATTCAATTGCATGCTGATTAGCTTTTAATTTTAATTATAATTTTGCTCAATCGCATCCATATTTGATTCAATTTCATCCCTAATTGACTTTCAATTTCAAATCTAATTGTTTTGCATTTTAGTCGTTATTCTCTTTAATTATAACCCTAATTATTTATGCCTTGCCATTTTTTTGTATTTGTATTTTTTATATTTTCATTTTCATTTTTTCGTTTTCTTGCAAAAATAAAATTACAAAAATAAATCCTAAAATTAAACATAAGACTTGTAAAATTGACCAAAATAAACATGAAAAATAAAATAAATAGAAATAACGAAACAAATTCAGCAAAAAACACTAGAAAAGCAATCGAAAATAATTATAATCGAAATTTGGGGTTATGATACCATGAATACTAGATCTTGGCCACCTTCTGCATTTGTGTTTTTATACTTTAAGGCCATAATAGTAATCTCCATAAAAAATATTAGTAACTCCTCACAAACACTCCCTTATGTGTGTCTCTTAATTTGATGTCACACAACCCTCATGTTTACTCCATTTGTGGCTTTTCTCAAAATGAAATCACACTCGTTGCCTTTTACCTCTCAAATGCCCTCCTTTTAGTTCATCCTTGAACAAAACAAACCTAATCAACAACTATAGGTAATAAAATACAACAAACTAATCATAACTAACAATTTTGGGATAGATTTAATACCAATAAGACATATTTGACACTAATGAAAACAAAGATATGTTTTAATAAGAACACAATTCGGTTGTTTTTTTAGAATGAATCCGATTACAATCACTTTAACACATAATGATTGGAATTTTAGACTTAATAGCTATTGAAATCTTGTATGAATGGTTTTTTTTAAATATAATATGGATACTAATAAGTAAATAAGAACCAAATTGGCCAAAAAAAGAAGTAGAATGGCCAAAATAGAAAAAAAAACCCTACATGGATAAGAAACAAGGCAATAAATGTTGATAATCCGATCCGATTTAAAGTGTAGGTTTTGATACCAATTGCATGAATCCCATTAGATGTAGTTAAGAACCCATGATCGAAAGAATAAAGAACCCTAAGGAAAGCCAAATCGGATTACCTAGAAAGTTGGTAACCATGATCCTAAGCTTAAAGAAATGAAACCAAAGGTATTTGAAAAGATTGTAGACATCACACTCTAGAAAGATTGAAATTGAGAGTGATAAGTCTAAAGAGCACCATAGGAAAATTAATTCTTGATAAGTTTGGTAGTTCTTGAAAAAA
This sequence comes from Dovyalis caffra, assembly GCA_963924115.1. Classification (NCBI taxonomy): domain Eukaryota; kingdom Viridiplantae; phylum Streptophyta; class Magnoliopsida; order Malpighiales; family Salicaceae; genus Dovyalis; species Dovyalis caffra. The sequence goes on from CAWUPB010000071.1 coordinate 2,158,118, forward strand.
TCCAAAGAAGAAGAAAAAAATACTCACTTAATTATCATAAAAAAAAGTCCGATTTGAAAAAAAAATAATATGCTTATTTATAGGATGAAATGATATTCCTAGGAAAAACTAATATTTCAAAATATTCAATAATTCTAGCCTATAATCAATAATGCTTGAATTCAATAGTCCTTGAATTCAACAATCGTAAATCATATTTAAGCCTTAAATTTGTCCATATCCTCTCCACATGTGTGGATGATGTTCACAATGCTTTGGCTCCTCTCCAACCCCATGTCTATGTTGAATGAGCCATTTTTAATGAGCCATTTTTAATCTTAGTAGTCCATATTTCTTCAATTAACCCATTTAATGCTTCTCTCATCTTTCGGGTTTAGTTCATGTAATTAGGCCTTCTTGAATGCTCAATGGAAGCTTAGAAGTCCTTCAAGCATCAACGATTTCATAATTCTCATCCATTTCAATTCTAAAATTTAAAATTAATGCCATAGAAAATATTTAAAATTGATTGGCTAGGTTAAAGGTTATTGAATTTAAGGTGTTTAAGTCATTTTATTAGTTTTGTATGCAAAATATGAATGGAACCTTTGAAAAAGTAACAAAAAATAGTGAGGTCAAAGCTGAAATAGAAAGCACAAACGAGTAATTCTCGAATGACTTTAAATTAATCGAAGTTTGATTAGTTTAGCTATATAAAAAAATAAGAAAAGAAAAAAGCACTTATGAGAGAAGTCATCATCAATTAGCTTAAAATTGCAATAGAAGACATATATATTTTTTTAGGAAGAAAAATGGTAGATATACCTCATATCCCACACCAAGTGGGTTTTGAGACATTTGAATTAGATAAAAAAAATAATAATGAATCTATGACAATGAATTCTTTTTAGGTAGTGAGGAAAATAGCCTAACTCAATTTTGTACCTGTAGATCTAGAGGTTAGTTAGTTAAACATCAAGCCTCTTGGGCTTAGGACATCAAATAATGGTATTAGAACTAGGCTAGGTTTAATTGGGAGTTAAATATAGAACCTAGGAATTATTTAGAGTCTTACTTGATTGATCTACATTAAAAGTAGTTAGTTAATTTTTGATCGACTTTATGAAATCAATAACTTTATTGTTTCAAACAATCCAGAAATTGAAAATAAGAACCAATATCATCCAAAAACCATTGAACCATAATTTGTACAAAATAGAAGATTTTTGATTGAGTTTGCAAAATCAATCAACCGATAGTGCTAAACAAGCGAGAAAATTAAAAATAAGACTTGCCATCATCCCTAAACTATAAAACAACCATTTCCACTCAACATATGATTTCGACTAGGAATGCAAATTGACCTCTTAATGTTAGTGTAGCTCCCCAAGATCTAACCATGTTTAAATGAATTTGAGTTATTATATTATTACATTATCTATATTATTTATAATAAAAGAAGTATTTATATTAATTCTTGTCATGTACATTTATTAATTGAATAGAATTAGGTAGAAGTCCATATGATAAGCATTTACATTAGTGATTGATCGAAAGATGTGAGATAAATACTAATGCATATAAATGATATTATGAAATATCCTAAGTCATAGCATTGTCAAGAATAGAGATTGACTATATGCGGTTAGTGATTACTATGCTTATGCTATACAATAGCGAGTGGGATATATCACACTTATTGGCATGGTGATGCCAAACTAAGCTCTTAGGTGATTTATGTTAGAGAACATATCACCTGAACTTGACTTGCTATGAGAATCCATTTGGTTTAGTCGATGGGGATCTTATATCGAAGGGTATAACTTATCCGTAGACTTGAAGTCATCATGGTTATTTCATTAAAGGATTTATGCACTTTGACATTCGTTTCGATGGACTTAGTAAAGGGTTGCACATGGACGATTCATTAGATGCACTAGGAATCTAATAGAGGTAGCTAGATGACTAAATAAGTCATCGCATTGCACTTTGATGAATTTTGGTCAAGAATCTATGACCATAATAGGAGTACACCGAGTAAAGCATAGCTTGGTTTACTGCGAGAGCTAAGACATTTGGGAATCGTAAAAAACTTGTGTAATCACAATTGAACAAGACTTATAACTAAGTTTGAGATCACACTATGATAATTTAATATGAGGACTGAATTTTATGGTAGTCATGCTCGTGAAAGGTAATAAATGATTAATTAATCCTCATAGAGAATTGGGTAGTCATGATGCCTTGCTAGAGCCCAATCTTGACTAATGTATCAAGAGATAAAAAAGGTGTCTTTTCTTACATTGTCAATATATCTAGGAGCCTATTGAGTCACATGCATAAGTTTAAGCATTCACATGATTAAAGAGAAGCAAAGATATTGAAAAAAATTTTCAATTATGAAAGTTTCCTAAAATGAAAAGTTTTCTATTTTAGAAATCGGTTTCCTAATTTGGAAGTTAGTTCCAAATTTGAAAGTAAATAACGTAAAATGAAAATGAGTTTTCTAATTTAGGTTAAAAGATATTTTGAAATTTTTTTTCCTATTATAGGCCACCTAAAATTATCTAAGATTATTTATTTGGATAGTCCAAATTAATTAATTGGGTCAAAATGGTTTTAGGTCAACAAGTTTAATTACAAGCTCGAAGATAATGTGGTGGGAGTATAAACATGAACCTATATTAGATAAAGGTGAATGTTTTAAAGATAAAAATCAAAAGTCCATATGCTAAATTAACTCCTAATCCTTTAAGGATTAGGAAACAACAAACAAGAGTACAATAAGAACTAGTTGCTGCCCTCTCCTTGTCCTTATAAGAGAAGGAAACTCTCTCCTATAAATAAAAGGAGAGGTGGGGCAAAAAGAGAACTTTTATGAGAGAGAGAATTTACCAAAAATAATAAGAGGATTAGGGAAAATGGTCAAGAAGAAAAAAAAGGAAAAAAATTAGTTTTCTCTTAAAAACCTCTAGCACGCCATTTTCTCTTAGGTTGTCGTAAAATTACTTAGATTAAATTTATATAGGAAACACTAAATAAATTAAAAAAAAGTGGAGCTAACACTATATCGATATTAAGTGCTTCTTTGTGGTTGCTTGGATTGCTCGTGGATAATCAATAGAGGTCGGATGCTTGATGGCTCATTTCTTTGTTAAAGAACTTAGGTTTACGCTACAAGAGGTAAATTCTCGATTCATCGATTTAATTCATAATATATGGTTAGTTGATTCAACGACATGATCTTGGGCCCTTAGATGGAGAAAATTTTTGTTTTATTCCGCATCTCCATAGGATGTATGATCCTTCACTTAGATGCCCCAAACAAGCTGAACATTAGAAATAAGATTCACGATCTTCTCCTAACTCGTTTTTTGCACACATCATATGATTATCAATGAGTTTGCAAAATTGGCGGATTGACAACCCCAAATGAGCCCAAATTTGGAAAGAAGGCTCAACATCGTCCCAAAAGCACCAAACCACCATTTTTGTAGAACATATAATTTTTTTATCGAGTTTGTAAAATTATCCTCCCGATGACCCAAAACAAGCTAAAAATTAGAAATAAGGCTTGACTTCCTCCTCAAACTACCATTTTCAAATATTATAAGATTTTTTTATCCTGTTTGTGAAATTGACCACTTCATACCTTTAAATGAGCCAAAAATTGAAAATATGGCCCGACATCGTCCCAAAACAACCAAACCACCATTTGTATAGAATTTAGGCTTTTCAATCGATTTTGCTAAATTGGCCACTTAAAAGTCCCAAACAAGCGAGAAAATAAAAATTAAGGCTTGCTAACATCTTAAACTAGAAAGCCATCATTTTCACATAACATATTATTTTTCATCGAGTTTTCAAAGTTAGCCTTCGATAACCCTAAACGAGCTAAAAATTAGAAATATGGCATACAATTTTTGACCGACTTAGCAAAATTGGTAGGTTGACAACTCTAAATGATTTAAAAATTAGAAATAAGACTCGACATCATTCCAAAACCATCAACCACTATTTGCACATGACATAGGATATTTAACTATCTTTGCAAAATTGATCGGTTAACGACCAAACGAGTTTAAAATTAAAAATAAAGCTCGACCATCCTCCCTAAACTACTAATCTCCATCTCTATTCAACTTATGATTTTCCATCGAGAATGCAAAATCGACCTCTTAGATGCCCAAACAAACCAAAAATTGAAAATAAGGCTCACCATCCTCTCTAAATCGCCATTTGAACACGACATATGATTTTCTATTAAGTTGATAAAATCTATGGATTAAAAGCTCTAAATAATCCAAAAATTAGAAAGAAGGCTCTTCATTATCGCAAAACCACCATTTGTAAAGAACATAGGATTTTTCATCGAGTTTGGAAAATCATCTACCCGACATCTCTCAAACAAGCTCATAATTAGAAATAAGGGTCACCATCCTCCCCAAAAAATCATTTGCACCCATCATATGATTTTTGATCTTACTTGTGAAATTAGCTACTTCACTTGCACAAAACAATTCAAAAATTAGAAATAAGGCCCGACATCGTTCCATAACCACCAAACCACCATTTGCATCGAATATAGGCTTTTTGATCGAGCATGCAAAATCGACAACTTGAAAGCTCGACAACTTGAAAGCTCTAAACGAACCTAAAATTAGTAATGACATTTACCAACATCCCGAAACCATAAAACCACCATTTCCACATAACATATGATTTTCGGGAAGTTTACAAAATTAGCATCTTGATAGCCCAAAATGAGCCAAAAATTAGAAATAAGGCACATAGCTTTCAACCAAGTCTACAAAATCAACGAGTTTGACGACAAACAAGTCAAAAATTAGAAATAAGGGTCAACATTGTCCCAAAGCCACGAAATTGCTATTTGCCTAAAACATATGATTTTTAATCAAGTTTGTTAAATCGATCGCTTGATAGCCTCATATAAGATAGAAATTGGAAATAAAGCTCATCATCCACCTCCTTAAACTAATAAATCACCATTTCCACTCAACATATGATTTTTCATCGAGGATATGAAATTGGCATCTTAATGGCCCCAAAAGAGCCAAAAATTAAAAAAAACGGCTCGTTATCCTTCCCAAACCACCAATGCACACATCATACACTTTTTTATTGAGCTTGCAAAATTAGTAGATTGATAGTCTCAAATGGTTTGAAAACTAGAAAGAGGGCTCGATATCGTCCCAATATCACTAAACCACCAATTGCATAGAACATAAAATTTTCCATCATGTCTACAAAATAGTCCTTATGATAGCCCTAAACAAGCCCAAATTTAGAAGTAAGGCTTGCATCCTTTTCAAACCACTATTTACACATATCATATAATTTTTAATTATTTTCATAAAATCGATCCCTCGATGTACCCCAAACGAGCCAAAAGTTGAAAATATGATTCGACATCATCCTAAAACTATGAACCCGCCATTAGCATAGGATATAGGATTTTTGATAGAGTTTGTGAAATTAGCAACTTGATAGTGCCAAACATAAAATTTAAAAATAAGGCTTGCCATCATCCCTAAACAACTAAACCACCATTTCCACACAACATATGGTTTTCCATTGAGATCGCAAACCATGAGCCTTTTGGTGGCCCTAAACAAGCTAAGAATTAGAAATAAGGCTCGCCATCCTCCCTAAATCACCATTTTCCCACATCATAAGATTTTCGAGTATGTCAATAAAATTAGCTACTTAACGTACCCCAAACGAGCCAAAAATTAAAAATAAGGCTTAGCATCATTTTGAAACTCCAATTCACACATAATATATGATTTTTAATCGAGTATATGAAATTAGACAAAAAGCCCCAAATGAGCTAAAAATTAAAAATACGGCTTAACATCATTTTGAAACTACAATTCACATATAAGACATGATTTTTAACCGAGTCTATGAAATTAGAAGCTTGACGACCTCAAATGAGCTAAAAATTAGAAATAAGGCTCGCATCCCGTCCAAATTACAATTTGCACGCATCATACAATTTTTTATTATTTTTGTAAAATCGACCTTTAGATAGCCCTAAGCTAGTCAAAAATTAGAAATAAGATGCCGTATCGTGCCAAAACCACCAAACCACAATTTTTAACGAATATAGAATTTGTGATTGAGTTTGTAAAATCAATCGCTTGACGACCCCAAACCCAAAATTTGGCAATAAGGCTCCCCATTTTCCTCAAACAACCAAACCACCATTTCCACATAACATATGATTTTCCATGGAGAATACAAAATTAGAGCCTTTTGGTAGCCTCAAATGAGTCAAAAATTGGAAATAAGGCTTATTCCCCCTCCCCCAAATCACCATTTGCACACGTCATATAATTTTCAAATATGTCTATAAAATTGGTCGCTTGATAACCCCAAACAAGTCCAAAATTGAAAATAAGGGTCAACATCATTTCAAAACCAACATTTGCATGTAATATTGGATTTTCTATCGAGTCTATGAAATTGGTTGCTTAACCGCCTCAAATAAGTCAAAAATTGGAAACAAAGCTCGTCATCATCTCCAAACCATAAAACTGCTATTTCCATACATCGTACAATTTTCCACCAAGTCCGTAACATTGGTCTCTTGATAGCTCCAAAAGAGTAAAAAAATTTGTAATAAGGTCGGCAATCATTCTCAAACCACCATTTCCCCAAACCACCATTTACACCTATCATATGATTTTTTATCTTGTCCGCAAAATTGGGCACTTCGCAAGCATCATATGAGTCAAAAATTAGAAATAAGGCTCAACATCATCCCAAAACCACCAAACCTTTATTTGCATATAATATAGGCTTTTCGATCGAGTTTACAAAATCAATCGCTTAACAAGTGCCAAACGAGCCAATTAGAGATAAGGCTCACTAACATCCTCAAACCACAAAAATCACCATTTTCACATAACATATGATTTTTTTTACCAATTTTATAAAATTAGCCTCTTGATAGCCATAAACGAGCTATAAATTGGAAATAAGGCATAAGATGCTCGGACCAAGTCTAAAAAATTGACTCGTTTAACGGCTCCAAATGAGTAAAAAAATTAGAAATAAGGGTCGACATGGTCCCAAAACCATCAAAATACCTTTTGTATAAAACATAAGATTTTTGACCGAGTTTGCAAAATCAGCTACGTGCAAGCCTCAAAAGAGCCAAAAATTAGAAATTAGGCTTGCCATCTAGCCTTCCAAGTTACCAAACCACTCGTTTTCACTAAACATATATTTTTTCAATGAGAATATGAAATTGCCTTCTTAACGGTTTCAAAGAGGTCAAAAATTAAAAATAAGGCTCACCATCCTCCCTAAGCCACAATTTGCATACATCATATAATTTTCGATTAAGCTTGTAAAATCAAGAGATTGATAGTCCCAAATGATTCAAAATTGGAAAGAAGGCCAAATATCGTCTAGAAACCACCAAAATCACCATTTAGAACATAAAATTTTCCATTAAGTCCGCCAAAATCATTCTCATGATAGCCCTAAACAAGCCAAATTTTAAAAATAAGGCTTGCCATCCTTTTCAAACCACCATTTGCACAAGTCGGACAATTTTTGACTATGTCTATAAAATGGACTACTTGAGAGCCCCAAACAAGCCAAATTTTGAAAATGAGGCTCTACATCATCCCAAAACCACTAAACAACTAGTTGCATAAAATATAGAATTTTTCATCGAATTTATGAAATCAACTCGCTTGACAACCCCAAATGAGTCAAAATTTGAGAATAAGGCTCACCATCATCCCTAAACAACCAAACCATCATTTCCACACATCATATGATTTTTGATTGTGTTTGTAAAATTGGTTGCTTCACAATCCCAAAATGAGTTGAAAATTAGAAATGAGGTTTAGCATCATTTCAAAACCACTATTTGAACATAATATTTGGATCAAGTCTATAAAATCGATTGCTTGATAGCTCTAAATGGCTAAAAATTTAAAATAAGGCTCGTTGTCGTCTCCAAACCACAAAACCACCATTTCCATACATCATATGGTTTTCTACTAAGTTTGTGAAATTGATGTCCTAATAGCCCCAAACGAGCCAAAAATTGGTAGTAAGGCTTGCCATCCTACACAAACCGCCATTTGCACACACTATATGATTTTTGACGTAGTGTGTGAAATCGACAACTTGACAATGTCAAATGAGCCAAAAATTAGAAATAAAACTTCGACATCGTTCTAAAACTAGCAAACTACATTTTCCACACAACATAATATTTTCCATAAAGCATGCCAATTAATCTTCTTGATGACCCCATAGGTGCCCAAAATTTGAAAATTTTTTTGTCATCATCCCTAAACCACCATTTGCATACATTATACAATTTTTGAGAGAGTTCTAAATAGACAACTTGACAACCCCAAATGAGCTAAAAATTTGAAATAAAAGTTCAGCATCATTCCAAAACAACCAAATCACGGAACAAAATTTGTTCGATTAAGTTTGTAAAATTGGTCGCTTTATAGCACCGAACGAGTTGAAAAATGGAAATCGGGCTCACCATCATCTCAAAAGCACTAAAGCACCATTTGCACAAAATGTACACCTTTTTGACCTAGTCTATACTTCAAGAAACGATTTTACATTGGTATAGGAGTCGGTGAAAGTTCCCATCATATTAATTTCTTTTACTCAAGGATGCTCGTTGATTTTTCTCTCGTTATGATTTTCATAGATTGAGCTATATGTTTGAATTAAAAAAAAGATGAAAAAAAAATCTCTACTTTCTTTGCATTTTAAATGAATAGTTTGTTAATCTTTATTAACCTTAGTCTTGGATTTTATCATATAGTTCCTTAACAATATCGATTTTATCATATTGTTCTTTAATAGTACCTATAAGTAGGTATAGGCAAAAACATAAACATTATGGTAGGCTGATCTATATATGTTTGAATTTTAATGTAAGAGGGGTTAATGTTTGTAATATCATTCCTTTGCTACCATTGAGTTGGTTTTGCTTTACCTACTTGATTGCTAAAGATTGTACCATATATCCAAAAATGAAAGCGAAGGAAGCTCGGTCTCTCTCATTATAGCGAAATAGAACATAGTAGGTAGCTTTTTTTTTTTTTTTTTTGACTTACAAAAACGATTATAAACGCCTCTACAAAGCCTATCAATGGTTAGGTAAACCATCTCAAAACCGCTCTGCAATGTTGCCATCTCTAAGTCATAACGATGGTTTTTCCAATCTACAATAAATTTAGAGATAGTAGAATTTGCCTCTATTTTGTCCTCGCTTTATTTTTTTAGTGCATAATATATGCATCGGTTAGTATCCACCTCTAAGTTCTCGAATTTTTATATTTTAACAAGAAATTATTAGGGTAGGTAAAACCACTTCTAACTTTAGAATTTATTGAGGTAGTTGTGTGGCCACCTCTAATGTTTCAATTAGTTTTATTTAACCTTCAAATTTAATAATTAACTCAAAAATAAATAAATTAAAAAAATACATATTATTGAATGCAAATAAAAGATTATATAGTTTACACAATATTCTTAAATTTATAATTATCAAATTTCAAATACTTAAAAAGTCTTGAAACATTCACAAGACAAAATAAAAATAAACTTAAGTATTGAACATTTGTTCGAAATAGTTAAACAAAATTCTTAATAGATCTTAAAATAAATAGCTAATGTTCATAAAAGGCAGCCCTCACACTTTAATAAAAAAGTACTTCATTTTGGCTGATAACTTCATTGTGATGAACGATTAGAAGAAGAATCATTTTGACCATCATCACGAATCTACTAGAAGCACAATTTAAAAGTGCAAAAAGAATCAATAATATAAAAAACACTTTGTGAAGAGAAATATGTTAAATTTTTAATCAAAAGTATATAAAATACTTGAGTAGAATTCAGCAAAATAGACATCAAATTCTGACCAGAATATGTTAAATTTTAAAGAACGGAACTCAGTGTACTTGGGTTTCAAGGTGAGTGCTGAAAGAGAGCGCAATATAAACTAAGAAGCTTAAGACACTGTTAGGTCATCAAATAGATATAGCATGGGATAGAGCAATGACCTAGAGAATTTCACCTTGCACTTTGAGCAACCCATCCTACAAAAACTGCAGGCCACGCTAAGCCTCGAATCTGACAGCAAAATAATATGTTCAAGTAAAAGTTACAGAGCAAATAAAGTGAATATAATGTACAATAATTGACCAAGTTAATGATCACGTTCAATTATTAGTATACATAATTAATGGGAACAGAACCATCAAGTGTTTGAAGAATTTCTAAATGATCAGAACTTTTGGAACAGAAAGGAGTAATCAATAATTTTGGTATCTTCTCTCTAGCCACAACATAATGTGTAAAAATACAGCGGAAATTTCTGCATGAGTGTTCTCATCATCGATGGTTCACCAAGAAATGGCTGATTACACTTGTCAAATTCCATCAATCAATAATAAACATTTTAAGCACAAACCTTAGAAATCAAATGCAATAGATGTTGATTTCCACACGATGATAATGTATAACATAGCTCACGTCCCACCTTAGCAAGAAAATTAAGATCAGTCAAATAGATCTGTGGGTTTCAAGGTGAGTGCTTAAAGTCCTGAAACAATCGATGATTCAAGTAGGTATCTGACAGAAAATCCGATAAGTTATTCAAATTTCAACAATACCACTGCTACAAACACTACAGTACAACACATTGTTGGATGGTAATTAAATGATTGCCATACCAAGATAAATCAACACTTACAATAACTTAGGATTGAAACTTTATATCCACCTGAAAATTGATCCTAATTATATTGCAGTATCATTGATATAAAGAGTTTTATCATATAAATGGCCTCTCAAACACAAAAATCTACAGCTAGACCAAGTGCTTACAAGAATGAACTGTGATTTGTGAATCATATGGGCTATGGGGCAGTATTACAATCGAAGTACAAATGAAAAATGGAACAGTTAGCCTCTTAACTGAAAATCCCACTTTTCTAAATCCAGCTAAAAACCAAACACAATTCTATAAACCAATAAATAAATAATCAGAAATTCGAAATATATTTGACATGAAACTGGCCTCGAATTCTATGTGCCTATTTTCAAAATTCTAGCTAGATCCAATAAAATTGGAATTACTCAATTCAAAGAAAGGGTACCGGTAATACTAATGATGCCCTTGTACGAATTTTACCATTTCGGATTAGATATTACAAAAAAACAAAATTCATATATGGAGAGTTATCGGGGAGAAACGTTTCTGCACGTAATGAATTCCGTTTCACTCTCCTATTAGTAGAGAAATTGTATGATCCTTGAAATCACAAGATTTAGATGTGCTAATTTAACGTCATTAATAATGTTTTTCAAAGATCATGCATTTTTAAAGATTAGACTAAAAAAAAAAAAAACCAAAAGGTGTTTGAGGATATGGAAAGAAACACCTTAACAATTTATGAACTCCCTCGCTCTTTCATTTTTTTTTTTTTTTTATACTATCAAATTTAAGCTCTATCTTAGATATAGGTTTTTTCGGGAAAATTGATAAGAAAAAAATGCACAAAATAAAGCTGATCAACTGATAGTCAAAATAACAACATGTTCATTAATTTAGAGGGGTTCTAGTAAAAAATAATATAGACGAATATGAGGAATTCTATTAATTCAAGGATCACACAATTCCACCAGGGAGTGAAACAAAATTCAAGGTTCCTGCCGACCATGACAAGGACTAGATTCGCTCTTGCGAATCCCTAACGTTTACACATGGATGCTCTAAATGTTCTATAGAAACGTGGAATGACTAAAATTAAAGCTCATCATCAAACAAGGAGGATCAAATAGCACCTAGACACTTAGCTGGATCTCTCTCTCTCTCTCTCTATATATATATGTTCACAGATGACTTTGATCAAGTCATTCTATTTGCAATGATGAGAATTAAAGAAATTTAATCAAGACTGGAACACTAGCTGATCCTCTCATGTTTAATGCAATTTGACTAGAAATATAAAGACTTAATCACCTATTTATCATATCTTTAATTTAAATTCTAGTTTCTTTAGAAATCGCAGGCTGGTTCAGGACAAGCTATATACATATATACATATATATATATATACATATACACATATATGTACATATATGTATATGTACACATATATATATATATATAGGAAGGATCCTTTTCAACAACATGTTGCGCAATATCTAGAGATAGTGCTTTGCTTTAGTAGGTTGAATATATAGTAGGTTGGGAAATTTATGTTTTTTTTTTTTTAATAATAACCATAAGTTAGGGTAAACAGACGTACCGCATTTTTCTATCTTTTTTTATATCCTCACCCCTCCGTCTTTAGTTAAATTGTTTATAACAAAATAACTTTCCATAATTATTGTCAAGCATTCGGAATTTCGGAAATCTCTTCACCATAAACTTCTTGGTATTACTTTCAATATCACTTCCTATTTTTATTTAAAAGTTATTTTAAATACTTGAAGTTTTTCACCTCCATAATATAGATTTCAAGATCCCATGCCAACATATTTCCATACGGTGAGTTTTTATACACTCCTTAATTGGCATATTGACTTCCATCACTACTGTTCTACTATCTTAGTTGATGAGCATGCATGTTACAACAAGGTATGCTCGTCATCCCTTCCAAAAACACGAAACAATGATTTAGACACAAACTATTAATAAAGCGTGTGATAAACACCAAAAAATAGTGTTTTATTATAAGATATCTGTAAAGGTACTATCAAATGATGAATAAAAATATTCTAACAAAAAAATAAATAACATAAATATAAAGGGACAATTCTACACAATCTGTTCAAAAAGAGAAAAAAAGAAAAAAAGAAAAAAAGAACCAACTCAGCCCAAAAGAAAGCAAACATCCAATACAGATGTCAAACTACAACTCATCATTTTTTTCTGCTAAATTGATGTAAAAATTCGTAAATACACAAATAAAAGTCTGATCAATCCTGAAAAAACAATTAATTTAAGTAAAAACCATCATTAATCTTTCAATATACATGCTAAAATTCCTTTATTTGCAAATGGTGTTTATAAAAACATCACTATAAGGACCAAGTGCGATGCGGCTCCCAACCATCAAGACTTGAACAATTAGTAGTAGTAGTAGTAGTCCATAAAAAATATGAAATCATCTATAGTGCTTCGATTAAAGTTGTTGTAGTTATGGTGCAATGCATGCAATTATCAACCACTCGCTTTAATAGAAGTTATAACTTAATTGAATAAGATCCAAAAAAGATGTAATGATTCTAATAATCATACTATTATAACCAAATTTAATTAGTGTCCGATAGCCTAATTAAATTGACTAGAGCCTAATGACGTTTCAATTATAAAGCCCTAAAAGCTATTAATACGGCCAAAGCCTAATCCATTAGATAAAATTCACACAAGCCCACATAAGGAAAACGACCCAAAAAATTTTTACAAATAGAAAAACTTAGTATAACTCTTAACATAACATCAACATGGGCAAAAGGACATGGAAAGCCAAATTCTCTATGTTCAAGCGAAGGCTAATAGAATTGAGTAATTAGAACTAGAAATAAGAGGGATATGATATGCTTGCAACGAATGAATGAGAAAACTAGAGAAAGTGAAACATGCAAAGTGGAACATTGCACACAAGGAGCATTGAAGCCTAAGGAAGGAAGTTATTTCGGTTTAAGAACATGCCCAATATAGAAGAATGTAAAAGGTTTGAAGGGTTATAAATATCGATTGCGACCACAAACAACATACATAATGAACAACACATTCAACAACAACAATACTTTTAGAAATTGTCGAGTTTTAACTTTCATTTCAAACACTCAAAACACGGTAGGAAATAGGTTACGAATAGTAATAAAGTAGGTTGATAGATTGTTCTTGGTCCGATTACCAACTTTTGTTGCAATACATATAGATCCCATCTCTCAATGTTTAGAGTTTCAATTGGTGTTTGCTCAATAATTCCAACGTTTGTATGTTTTTATTTCAAGAGTCAGCATTGTTTAAGCTTCCAAAGTTAGTATTATTTGTAAAGAATTTTAATTTAGTATTTACGGATTCCTACTTTCATTTAGCTCGACATTCCATAATTCATAAATTTGTTGATTGAATTTCTAGTTAATTATTGTGAAACGAAGTTAGTTTATGTTTTAAATATATCCAACTTAATTTATTTACTTATTAATTTTAATCATCTAATTAAGAATCTAGAAGATAGACTATCCTACAGATTGCCTTCCAACCATATCATAAAACCTTTTGTTTCAAAGTCCTTTTAATTTAGTCATGCATAAAAGAATCCACGATAATTTTCCGGTGACCACATTGAGAGTGCTATTCTAAATTGCACCCAAAAAATCAAAAAAAATTCCCATTTACATGTCATGAAGGTGAGAAAACTCACGTCCTTGATGCAACAATTGTTGCACAAGAAGATAGTTTAGGGTCGGCTACGACTAATGAGTAACAAGATAAACTAGTCTTGATGTCAAGCGAGGAATGATAGGTTATTTTTGAAGAAATAGTAAAACAAATCATAAAAGAGTTAGACATCAAACATAACAATTGGAAGAACAAAATAAGAAAAAAAAATGAAAGAAATACAAAACCATTATATGGAGTTATTGAAAGCATATGATAGGATAACACACACTCTGCTAAAGTCCAATGTCCAAGAGAGACATAATATAGTCTCCAAAATCAAGCATGAGTTAAATGCCTTCCAGGTTACTTAGACACGAAGCCCATTTAAGCTTTAATCAAACCTTCATAGATATGAGTTGGTAATTGAATCCGGAATTAAAAAAGGGTTGATGTTATTAGAAATTTCAATCATGCTATGTATGAAACAATATGTAAAATTTCCAAACAAGTAGCTTTGGAAGTAAGAAACCAACTAGAAGAATGGCTACCTAAAGCTACTAATTAGCCTAGGTCTTACAGAGCCATTCCACCTAGAAAAGCCTATAGTGATTCTTTCAAAGACGTAGGTGGCTATAGAGTAAGGGACAATCCTCTTTTGGAAGTCGGACCACCTCCTCGGCTAACTTGGTAGAAACCCATCATTATAGGAGAACGTCACTTTGAAAGGAAACACGGGCCACCAATTGAGCAAAACTTTGGAAAATAACCTATGTAATACACATGACCTAAAATCTTCCTTGAATGTAAATATATGGTAAGGATATTTTATTTAATTAATAAAGGAATATTTATTAAATGTGAGGAATGAAAGTTTACACTTTTATTAAGGATAAAATAAATATAAGAATGATTATAACGAAAGGTTAATGAAATAAATAAGGAGATTGGTATTATTAATTGTTATGGTTATGCCTTGATCTAGGGACATAATTGCAAAACCAAGAGGCATAACTACAATGGTTAAAGTTTTATGTGCTTGATTGAAATGATTAAGAAAATTTAGAGACTTAATTACTCTTGAAAAAGGCCTAGGATAAGGGCTAGATTGAGGAAAATTAAGAAGTTATGGACTGAAATCGAAGAGCTCGATTGCAAGGATAAAAGTTTAGAGACTAAAGTGTAACATATTAATGTTTTAGGAGATTTATTAATTGATTTTGGGAGACTAATTCTAGTAAGAAAAATCTGGAAAAGGGAGAGAAAAATGGAGGAACTAAGTCGGAAAAGAGAGGAGAAGAAAGGGAGAGAAAAATATACCAAAAAAATCAAAGAAAAAGAGGAAGAAAAAAGAAAAAATTAAGAAAAATCTAGAACCACCATTAATGCAAGAAATTGAGATTAATTCAAGTGTGACAAGCTTGGTTTAATAAAAAATAATTCTTCCCCTTTAAATTTGGCTTCAAGAGGAGGAAGAAATGGTTGGAAGTTGTTAGAGTTGAAGTGACACCATAGGAAGAACAAGAACAATTAAGAGGAAAACCACCAAACCACCACTCCAAACCACCTTAGTTAACCTAGAAACATCCTAAAAATATCTTAGAATTAGTTTAAAAGATCAACCAAAGGAGAAGGAAAGACTCACTCGTGGTTGAAATTTGAAAGAGAAAATAGGAGGAAGAAATCCAAAGAGGAAAGGAGGAGGATTGGCCAAACTTCAAGCAAAGTAAGTGTAATATTCACTACACCATAAGAAACTAGTGTTTTAATGTGTATTAGATGTTAATTTGAACATTTATTTTTTATGATTTAATATCTTAATCATTAGATTTATGATTATAATGTTGAAATTGAGTGTGTTAAGTGTTATATTTGTGTTAGTGATGTTAAAATTGATATGTTTGGTTGGTTAATTAGAATGGACATATGAGTTTTTATGATATTCTTGTTCTTAGAAAAAGGTCGTTTGATACCTTAAAACATGAAGAAATTTATGATTAAAGGGCTTCATGTACACAAAGTGTTTGACGAAATGATAGAGGTGTGTTTATGGTTTTAGGTTAGAAAAATTCAGATTTTCTCATTAGTTTGAATATTTCAGCCAAGAGGAAAGTTATAGATGGGTTGTTTTGATTGATGTAATTCAAGTATATCCGATGATTAAATGTTTAATTGATGACATGGATGAGAAAATTTGAGTTAGAATGAAGGAATGGAAGCTAACCATCCATTGGTTAATGATAATTTTGAGAATTTAAGGTATGAAATGGCATGAGAAATGATTAGTCTCACATTAAAAATGAAGTGGTTAGGTTGCTTAATTTATTCGACCAACGAGTGTGAATGTGTCATTGATTTTTTTTTTTGATATTTATTCTTGTTTTGCATGTATATTTGATTTATGTGAAACATGTACTTGTTTGATTATTTGTGCTAAATGTTCTTGAGGTTTATGAATATGGTTGTTGAGGTTTTATATTAGTGCATTATATTTTTAATTAAATGCATTTGTGTATCATAATCATGAAAAATGATTTATATTCATGATTTTGATAGAGGAAAGGGTCAAGGGATGGATTTCATTCAAATCAATTTGCATATCATGACCATGAAAAGGACTTTACTTCATGGTTTTAAGAAAAAGAAAACAAAAACATGTTTTTAAAAGGAAATGGCTGGACACCTTAAAGAAAAGGAAAAGGAAATAACATTATTATGCAGGAGGAGTGATCAACTTCTCATAAGGAAAAAAAAAGGAAAATGATTCTTTCCGAAAGGAAAGAATGAGGAATGCCACTTATATTGTTCTTTATGAAAGGAAAGAATGAAGAAAAAGAAAAGTGTCCAAGTGCTTTTTGTGATTTTTCATAAATTACATGTTTTAAAAGAGAGCCGATATACACACAATTGATAGGATGCACCCAAAGAGAAAAATTAAATCTCAAAAGTTGTGAAAAACAATTTTTAAATGTATCTCAAACATTACATGCATGATGATCATTACATGAATTGCATAGATTACACTTACCGAGTATCACTCAACTTTGTTCCTTATGGTGTAGGTGAAAAGAAAGATAAATGAGGACCGTTGTCGAAAAGCTTGATCGACTAGCCATTTGTGTACTTTGTGTTGTTAAATGAGTGAGGAAACTTACCTTTTCTTAATTTAATTTTTGGACATGTATTTTGATTTAGGTTAAGCATATTTTGGTTTGTAATAATGAATAAAA
Source organism: Dovyalis caffra (assembly GCA_963924115.1). Lineage (NCBI taxonomy): Eukaryota > Viridiplantae > Streptophyta > Magnoliopsida > Malpighiales > Salicaceae > Dovyalis > Dovyalis caffra. The sequence continues at coordinate 2,175,749 of CAWUPB010000071.1, forward strand.
ACGTTTGGATGTTGGATGGTATGATTATGATAAGTATTGTATAATTAGGTAACTTGACAAATTAATCGATTACTTAATTAATCGAAATAGTCTAAATGAGTTAATAAACTAAGGAAATGAAATAATTAGAGGTTAAATAGAGTATTAAATAGATGGTTACTTAGTATTACTAAAAAACTAAACTAAATAGGGGTGAGACTGTTCATGCTATAGTCCCCCTCTTTTTTCCGTCTTTTTTTTCTTTTTCTTAACCGACCCCCCTTTTTTCCCCCTTGCCTTTTTTTTTTCCTTAAAAACCTAAGTTGCTAAACCGGTCCTTCACAGATCCTATTGTTATAACATCTTTCACAGATCGGCTTTTTTAATTTTTTTCTCGACTGGCATCTCATTTTTCTTTCTTTTTTTAAACGGGTTGAGTTGTTGAGATTTAGTTTGTCCTTTCTTTTTTAATTTTTTTAATAATTTCTTTTTATATATAAGACTTTTGAAATAAAATTTTGAAACATGATTGTTTTATTTTTTAAGATATATTATTATAATTTATACGATTGATTATTTTTATAATTTTTATATGAAAATGGTGGTGTTGCTTATATAAATTATAATGAGAGAGAAAGAGCTAAAAGTGTGTTTTAAATAATTTGACTTCATTTTTTTTTAAATAATAATCAGTTAAAAAAATAATTTGACTTGAATTTTTTTAAATGAATAATTATTTAAAAAAATTCATAGTTTTATTTGATTATATATAAATATATAATTAGAATTTATTTAAACCAAATTTATAGTAGTTTTTATTTAAATCTATTCACTTCGACATATTCCATATAATTTAAGTGGGTTATATATATATAGACACACACACACACACCAACTAGGCACGACCCTGCTCTTTTTTTTCTTCCTATAATTTATTTTATACTTTTAAAAGTCTAGCCACCAATCTCATGATAGAACAAAAAAAAAGTTGGCTAATTATTTTAAATCTTGATGTGTTTTGGGATTAGATCACTAAGAGGTAAAAGGAAACTCTTAAAAGAATATACATATTGTCATAGCATAAGTGCTATACAAGTTAAACAGATCATATATAATTGGTCCCTTTATCGAGAAAGAAAACATATATATTATTGGTACTTTTAATGTTATAGCATAAACGCTATACAAGTTAAGCAATCATATATCACTTTGATATTGATGTTAACATACATATCTGATTATTTTATTCTTATTATTTAAAATTTATTTATTTAATTATTTTCTTCTTATTAAAATTCTCATTAAATTAATTTTTTATAATTTTTTGATATAATTTTATTTTTTAATAAATTTGGTTTTTTAATATATGAATTTTGAAATAAAAATTTAGAACATCAATGTTTTATTTTTTTAAAATATATTGTTATAATTTATATAATAAATTATTTTTATATTTTTAAATGAGTGTTTTGCTTATACATACATACATACATACATACATATATATATATATATATATATATATATATATATATATATATATATAGACACACGACACACACACACACACACACACAAAGAGAGAGCTAAAAATATGTTTTAGATAATTTGGCTCAATTTTTTTTTTTAAAATAACAATGAGTTCAAAACAATTCACAAGTTTTATTTTCTTTTTTATATATATTTATTAAGAATTTATTAGAACCAATTTTGTTGTAGTTTTTATTTTAATCTTTTGACTTCGATATATTTCCACAATTTAGGTGGTTTTTTTCTTTTAATTTTACTATTTATTCTATATACTCGAATATATATATATATATCATTATTTTTGTTAAAAATTAACTATATATAGATTTGATTTATATTAATCACAAAAATAAAACTTTTACTCGCATTACAATATACGAATTGTTAACCCTATATATATATATATCATTATTTTTGTTAAAAATTAACTATATATAGATTTGATTTATATTAATCACCAAAAATAAAACTTTTTACTCGCATTACGATATATGAATTGTTAACCCTATATATGTAATGGTTGTATCCGCAACGATAGCACGAGTATCCAACTAGTAGTAGCTAAAGAATTAATAATAAAAAGTACGAAATTGAAATAGAATGACAAAAAATGTTTGAAGGTTAAGGCATTAAATGAAATTTAATGATTAATGAATAAATGAATTTATTGGACTAGTTTAATTAAATTTGGAACCAAAGTTTCATAAGTTCAAAAATTGTTTTGAATGATCAAAACTCTAATTAAAGGTCTAAATGAATTTATTAAGTGCTCAATTGAATTAATTAAAAGAACTTCTAGCCTATGAAATTTTTCTAAAAATAATGGCATTAAACCAAGATTTAATCGACATTGATTTATTTCTAATTAAATGAAGCATGTTATAAATAAATTATTTTTCAAATGAAAATAATTTTTAATAATCCTACTTTATCTTATTGAATATTTGGAAATTGAATATTTCTATTTTAAATTAAATATAAAATTTTAAAAAGAATTTAAGAAAAATGACAAACATGGCATGAGTCATTATAATATAAGGTATTTTATTAAAAAAAGATTAAATAGGAATCTAAGAATATGTATTTTTGACCAAATTATGATATTTAATATTTTTACACATGATGTAGGGATACTAATTGGTGTTAGTGGAATTTTTTTTTAAAATTATATCGAGTTTTCTTTAATTTGGACCTATTATTTCTTTAATTATTAGGGAACTTTTCTAAAAACCCACATTTTGATAGTAATTTAGAAATATTAGTGAATGAGGCTTATTGTCTTTCATTCATTACACCTAGAATGTAAGTCAATGCTAGTAATAATCTCAACCTATTTAGGTTCTAGGTCGGAGATGTTACAGTGGATATCGAGTAGGTATACCATCGTGACTTGATTTAGAATGATCGATTAAGAGCGCACGCAAGTCTAGCCTCAACAATAAGTAAGAAATGTATTTGTTGCTTAGTAAATGTATGTTTGTATGACTCGTTTAATTGATGTATGATGGTTGAATTATTTATAAAGAAGAGGAGAATAACATATAATGTGATTAAATGTGTGGTTGCATGAGGTGTTACTTGATGATGCATAAATGTTACATTGATTGAAATTGTTTGAATATGAACATGATTACAACTAAATTATTTATAAGTCTTAGAGGAAGAATGAATAGCTCACTATATGGATAAAAGTGTAAATGAAATGGAATGCTAAAAAGAGAATAATGAAAATAGTGATAACAATAATAATACTAACAATAGTGGTGTGGATCCAAATAGATGGACTCTAGACTAAGGGGAATAGATGATGACGTTGTTAAAATGATAAAATAAATAAATAAATAATGAAAAGGGACAAATTTAGAGGTTGAAGGAAAAGCAATAGCAAAATCCATTTATGGAAAAGTAGCTATAATGAATTGACATAGTTGAACACCTTTGAAAATTTAATCTAAAAAAGTTTGAAGATAAACCAAATTTTATGGTTATTGAAGAAGAGTGGATACGAGTATCACACACATTTATTATTGTTGTTGAAGAGGTTAGGTGTGATATCCGACCTATTAGAAATTATCTATGAGGTTATCCTTCCATTAGGAAAGTCAATTGGATATAAAAAATGGTTAAACATTATGAGGTAACAAATGATTAAAAAAGTCCTATATGTAAACTTGATGGTCTTAAAAATTCAAGGCTTGGAAGGTGTCTTGGGCATAGATTACCTATCCAAGAATTGTGTATTGCTTGACTATTAGTAAGGAAGTAATGCTCCAATTATCGGAAGAGTAACCTTTTGAGTTGCAAGCCAAAATCAAGGTAGGATTGATAGATATTATCCCAATAATGACGTCTTGGAAATTGATTAAAGGAGGATGTATAGGGTATCTAGTCTATATGGTTTATGCTTGTTAAGGTAGGGAGCTTAAAATTGAAGGATATTGAGGTAGTATGAGATTTTCTCGATGTTTTTCCTAAAATTTTATCAATACTACCCCCGAAAGAGAGATTGACTTTGGAATTGGATTAGAATCGAAACAATATCGATATCTAAGGCACCACATAGAATGGCTCCAGCATAATTAAAAAGTTAAAGAGTCAATTGCAAGAACTGCTAGACAAAGGATACATTTGGCCTAGCTCGTTCACCATAGGGAGCATCGGTGTTATTTGTGAATAAAAAGGATATGTCACTACGATTATGCGTAGAACCAAGATTTGAATCGGGTGACCATTAAGAACAAGTATCCACTTTCCGGATATGTGATTTGTTTGACTAGTTGAAGGGGAGGTTTGATGTTCCCTAAGATTTATTTACATTCAAGATACCATCAATTGAGGATTAAGGAGGATGATATTAAGAAAATATCCTTTAGAACTCAATATGGTCATTATGAATTTTTGGTAATGCCATCCGGGGTAATTAATGCCCGGCTATATTTATGGACTTGTTGAAATGAGTATTTCATGAATACTTGGATGAATTTATGATAGTCTTTATTGATAATATCCTAATATATTTTAAAATTCATGATGAACATATGGAGTACCTAACTAAGGCATTGCAAACTTTATGAGAGCACAAATTGTACGCTACACTTAAAAAGTATGCATTTTGGCTCGAGCAAGTAACATTCTTTGGACATATCATTTCCAAGGATGGGGTTATGGTATATCCCAATAAAGTACATGTTAGTGCAGGTGTACAAGATCCAACCTTATTTGGAAGAGTTTGACTTATTATATTATTGCATTATTTATAATAAAAAAAATTATTTCTATTACTTTTTGTCATTTATATTAATTCATTAAAAAGAATTAGATAAAAGTCTATATGAAATGCATTTTCATTAGTGATTTATTGAAAGATGTGAGACAAACACTAATCTACATAAATGATATCGTTGAATGTCTCAAGTTGTAACATGGTAAAAAATGGACATTGATTGGATGCGGTAAGACTTATTAGTGCTATGCTTAGCTTTAAGATAATAGTAGGAGATCTTAAACTATTGACATAGTGATGCTAAAGTAAGCATTTAGGTGACTTATGTAAAAGAACATGTCATTGAACTTGACTTATCGTGATAACCCATTTGGTATAGTCTATAAGAATCTCATATGAGATGGGTATAACTAGTTCTTAGACTTGAAGTCATCATGATTATCCATTGGAGGGTTTATATACTTTGACACTCGTTTCGATGAACCTAGTAAAGGGTTGCACTTGGGCGATTTGTTAGGTATACTAGGAATCTAATAGAGATAGGTGAATGATTAAGGTAGGACATGTTATTCCTTGGATGCTAAAGAAGTTATCACATTGCACTTCGATGAATATTTACTAAAGAAATATATGGCTATAGGAGGACTACACCAATAGAGCATTGTATTTTAAATTAAATGCATTTTCATTTCATAATAATGAAAGAGAATCTGCATTCATGATTTTGATGAAAGGAAAGGAAAAAAAAGGGAAAAGGTTTTCAAAAAGGAACGGCCAAGTACCTTTGTAAGGTGTGTGAGAGAAATGATCACCCTCTCATGAGGAAAAGAAAAACAAAAACGAAAATGATATGGAAAGGTACCTAGTGCTTTTGTGATTTTTTTGCAATTGCATGATTTTAAAGAGGGTCGATCATATACATAATCGATAGGGTGCGCTCGAAGAGGAAAATAAATTTTAAAAGCATGAAATGATTTTTCTAAAATTTACATCACGTGCATTCATGGATGGATTACATTTATTGAGCATTACTCACCTTTGTTTCTTATGGTGTAGGCGAAAAGAAAGATAAATAAAGACTCGTTGTCTAAATGTTCCTATGACTTGCCTTTTGTGTGCTTTGTCTTGTAAAATAAGTGAGGAAGCTTTTCTCTTGCTTAACTTAATTTGTGGACATGTGAATGGATGTTAGGTGAAGCAAGTTTTGGTTTGTGATAATAAATAATATGTTTAGATAGTTAATGGTAGTGTTATATTATGCATTAACCAATTAGGTTACTTGAACAATTAATCGAGTACCTAATTAATTGGATTGTCCTAAATGATCTAATAGACCAAGGAAAAGAATTAATTAGAGGATAAATGGAGGCATTAATTAAATGGTTATTTGGTTTAATAAATAAGGATTTAATGGTAAAAAGTATGGAATTAAAATAATAAGGTAAAAATGGTTACAAGTTTAAGGCATTAAATGGAATTTAATGGTTAATGAATAAATAAATTCAATGGACTAGTTTAATAGGTTAGTTTAAATAAATTTGGAACCAAAGTTCAATAAGTCCAAAAAAATATTTTCAAAGGTTAAAACTCTAATTAAAAGTCTGAATGAATTTACTAAGTGCTTAATTGAATTAATTAAATAGATTTCTAGTCTATGAATTTTTTACAAAAATAATGGCATTACATCAAGATTTAATGGTTTAATATATATTGATTATTTTATAATTAAATTGAATATATTATAATTAAATTATTTTTGGATGGAAAATAATGTAGAATAATCCTACTATGTTTTATAGATTAGTTGGAAATTAAATATTTCTATTTTAAATTAAATATGAATTTCTAAAAGAAATTTAAGAAAACTAAGAGACATGGTAATATTCATTATAATATAAGATATTTTATTTAAATGGTTAAAGCTGGATTTCAAGAAAATGAGTTTTTGACCAAATTATGACATTTAATATTTCTATATATGATGTAGGAATATTAATTGGTGTTAGTTGAATTTTTGAATAATTTGTACCAAAGTTTTTAATCAATTTGTACCTATTATTTCTTATTTATTAGGGTCCTTGTATGAAAACCCACATTTTGCTAGTAATTTAGAAATATTAAGAAATGAGGCGTGCATTCATTGCACTTTGAATGTAAGTCAGCGGTAATAATACTCTTGGTCTATCTAGATTCAAGGTCGGAGGTGTTATAAAGTGGTATCGGAGCAGGTGGACCCTAATAGTCTAATTTAGAATGATTGATTAAGAAAACGCAAGTCGGGTCTCGACAACAAGCGAGGATAAAAAGGTAAGTAATGCTTAGGAAATTTATGTTTGTATGAGATGTTTAATTGATGTTATGTGAATGTTATTTGGACTATGATTATTTGGATGCGTATAAATTAATGGCTGAATTATGTATATGCAACCAAAGGAGATGAAAGTAATAAGATGTGTGATTATACTCATGGTTAGTATACGATGCCACTAAAAAGGAACATAAACAATAATAATGAAGCCTATTCGATGGGACTCGCAACAAATTTAGAGGAATAGTTGATGGCACTCGCTTAGACAACAACAAGATATGATGCAAATATGCAAAGGATGATAGAGGCATAGTAGCAGCGACAACAACGAGAATCCGATAGTTGATAGACAACCACAATGAGTAGAAATAGTGAAACATTTTAAAAAATTTAATCTAAAATAATTTGGAGGTAAACCAGATCCAATAGTTACTAAAGAGTGGCTAGAGTCTATGGAAATGATCTTTGAGCACATGGCTTAAGAGGATGTAGATAGGGTAGTATGTGCTATATTTATGTTAATAGGAGATGCATGAATATGGTGGGAATCGACAAAGATGTGCCTTGGCTTACACGGGTATGATTTAAAGAGGTGTTCCATGAGAAATATTTCTTGAATATAGTTAAATCTCAAAAGATTCGGGAGTTTCTTAAACTTGAGGAAGGAGATATGATAGTGATAGAATATGTTTAGCAATTTGAGCATGGTTGTCGCTTTGCCATTTTATTTCGACAATAAGGTACAGAAGAAGGAACATTTTCTTCGAGATCTAAGAGTAGAGATACAAAGCTTAGTTCGAGTGTCAACCGATAGTAACTCGGAGATGATCAGTCGAGCACTTCAAATTGAGATGGATAAGAAGGAGTGGACCTAGTTCCCACTCGGTAAGGAGACCATATGTTCTGAATAGGCTTGCTGTTGCATTAGGAAAAAAAAACCATTTACATAGTAAGGAAATGCTTAGAAGGCTAAGGCTCTTACTGCATTATAGAGGTTGAGGTACAAAGTAGGCTAAATTACTTCAAATGTGGTTGCCCATACACAAGCAACTACACGAGTGCAACAATGTGTGTTACTTATACCGAGAGGTTGGACATCTAGTGAATGACTTCCTAAAGAGGAAGGCCATAGCAAAACAAAAGATTCCTAGATGAGTCTATAATATGACCTAGGAACATGTAGATAAAGGAAAGAAAAAGTTTATACGCGATAATGTTCTAATCCATAATCTTATCGCATACACATTAATAGATTCGGGTGTCATGCATTCATTCATTTCATGGTCTTTATTAAGGAGATTAAGTGTGATACACGAACTAATAGAAATAATATATGAGGTGACTCTTCCATTAGGAGAGTCAATTGAGTCCCAACACATGGTTAGAAATTATGAGGTACAAATTGTTAATAATGTTCCGTAGATGGACTTAGTAGTCTTGAGAATTCGATACTTTGATATCATCTTGGGCGTGGATTGCTTGTCTTAGAATTGTGCATTGATTGACTGTGTAGTAAGGAGGGTAATTTTCTAAAGTTTGAGAAAGCAACCCTTTGAGTTGCTAGTTGAGACTAAGGTTGGATCGATAAATATTATCTAAAAAATGATGGCATGGAAATTAATTAAGGGAGGATGTTTGGGATATTTAGTAAATGAACATTACCGTTAAGGACGAGAGTCTAAAATTAGAGGATATTGAGGTTGTACTAGACTTCTTCGATATTTTTCTTGAAAGTTTATTAGGATTACCCCCTAGGAAGGAAATTGACTTTAAAATTGAATTAGAACCGAAAATGGCATCAATATCTAAAGCACCATATAGAATGGCTCTAGCAAAATTAAAAGAATTAAAGATACAATTACAAGAATTACTAGAAAAAAGATACATTTGACTTAGGCTGTTCATCATGGGGACCGTCGGTATTATTTGTGAAGAAAAAGGATAGGTTACTATGATTATGTATAGATTATCAAGATTTGAATCGAGTGACCATTAAGAATAAATATCCATTTTCCTAGATAGATGATTTATTTGACTAGTTGAGGAGAAGTTTGGTGTTCTCTAAAATTCATTTACGGTTAGGGTATCATCAATTGAGAATTAAGGAAGATGATATCAAGAAAACAACCTTTAGGACTTGATATGGTCATTATGAGTTTTTGGTAACACCAATTGGGTTAACTAATACATTGATCATAGTTTTGGACTTGATGAATCGAGTATTCCATGAATACTTGGATGACTTGACCATATTCTTTATTGATGATATACTAATATATTTTAAAAATCATTATGAACACGTGGAGTGTATAACTATGGTACTACAAACCTTGTGAGAACGTAACTTTATACTAAACTTAAAAAGTGTGTATTTTTGTTCAAGAAAATAACATTCCTTGAACATGTGATATCCAAAGATGAGGTTATGGTAGATCTTAGTAAGGTACAACCAATGCAAGAATGGAAGCAACCAAAAAATGTATTAGAGGTAAGGAGCTTCTAGTATGGTAGGATACTATAGAAAGTTTGTGGAAGGATTCTTCAAGATACATGCTCCACTTACCAAACCGACAAGGAAGAATGTCAAATTTGAGTGGGATGATAACTGTGAAAGGAGTTTCTAAGAGTGAAATTTAGGTTAATTATAACACCTATTTTAGCTCTACTTAAGGATAATGAAGACTTCGTAATCTACTCAAATGCATTGAGAATCAAGGTTGGTGCGATCTTGATGCAATATAGTAGATTTATTGCTTATGAACCTAGACAATTGAAAGACTACGAGAAGAAGTATCTCACTCATGATTTAGAACTAGTTGCCATGATTTTGCCTTAAAAGATTTGGAGGCACCACCTATATAGTGTCAAGTACGACATCGTCCCACTCAAAATTGAAGTTTTATTGTTTATGGTTTTAATTATGAAGTTAAGATGCTTGTTAGTGGAATGAATGATTTTAATGATATATTTGTATTTATGATGATCTAATTGTTATGTTGGTTAGTTGATTAGAAATGGATCGGTGAATTTTGAATATGTCCTTGCTCTTATAACAAGATGGTTGGATAGCTTAGAACATGAAGAAGTTTATGGTTTAGGTGGTTAATGAATTTAAAGTGTTTGATGAAATAATTTAGGAGTGTTTATGATGTTAAATCGAAAAAGTTGAAGTTGGTCACTTTAAGGAGCAATTCTACCTAAGTGAGAAGTTTATGTTGATCGTTATAATTAACTTAATTGATGTATAATTGATAAATTAAGGTTTTATTAAAGTGTTAGATGTGAAAATTTGAGGTAAAATGACCAAGTGGAGGTTAGACCTCCATTAGGTAACCATTCGGCCAAAATAGAAAGAAAATGGGGGAAGTGGTTAATCTGAAATTGATTAATGTTTTTGAGATTTAGATGTATGATATGACATAAAAAAATGATTAATCTCGTGTTAAAAATGAATTGATTATGTTGATTAATCAATTCGGCTAAGAGGTTGTAAGTGGCATTGTTCTTGTTTGATGTTTATTCATGTTTTGCATGAATAATTGATCTATATGAACATGTATTTGTTTGATTATTTACATTTCATTTGTTGAGGTTTGTGAGTATGCATGTTGAGGTTTATATTAATGCATTGCATTTTAAATTAAATCCATTTGCATATCATGATCATGAAAGATGATTTATATTTATGGTTTTGATGAAACAAAAAGGAAAAGGAAAGATTTTCAAAAACGAATGACTAGGTACTTTCTTGAAGTTTGTGAGAGGAATGATCAGCTTCTCATAAGGAAAAGGAAAAGGAAAAGGAAAATAATATGGAAAGTTACCCGAGTGCTTTTGTAAATTTTTCATAATTGCATGATTTTAAAGAGGACCAATTATATACACAATCAGCAGGGTGTGCCTAAAGAGGAAAATGAATTTCAAAGGCATGAAAAGATTTTTCTAAAAGTTACATCACGAGTATTCATGTATGGATTGCACTTATTGGGCATTTATAACACCATCAACGTAGGACCTAAATAGGTTAAAAGCATTATCGACGTTGGCTTGCATTCATTACCGACATTTAGAGTGCAATGAATGCAAGCCAACAAGCCTCCTCCTTTAACATTTATAAATTACTAGCAAAATATGGGTTTCTCATACAAGGTTCTTAATAAATAAGAAATAGTAGGTCCAAGCTAATTAAAAATTTAGGTATAACATTTTTTTCAAAAATTCTACTAACACCAATTAATATTTCTATATCATGTGTGGAAATATTAAATGTCATAATTTGGTTAAAAACTCATATTCTTGGATTCCAATCTAACCATTTAAATAAAATACCTTATATTTTAATGAATAGTGCCATGTATATTAATTTTCCCAAATTCTTTCGAAAAATTCATATTTAATTTAACATAGAAATATTTAATTTCCAAATAATCTATAAAACCCGATAGGATTATTCTACATTATTTGCATCCAAAAAGAATTTAATTATAATATATTCAATTTAATTAGAAAATAATCAACATATATTAAACCATTAAAACTTGATTTAGTGCCATTATTTTTATAAAAACATTCGATAGGCTAGAAATCCATTTAATTAATTCAATTAAGCACATAATAAATTCATTTGGGCCTTTAATTAGAGTTTTGATCATTCAAAATTGTTTTTGGACTTATGGAAGATTTGTTCTAAATTTATTTAAACTAGCCTATTAAATTTATTTATTCATTAACCATTAAATTCCATTTAAGGCCTTAACCTTTGTAACTATTTTTACGTTATCATTTTAATTCCATACTCTTTACCATTACGACCTTAGCTATTAAATCCATTAACCATTTAATTAATGATTTCATTTGATCTCAAGTTAATTCCATTACTTACTATATTATTTTCATAAGTTCAATTCATTTAATTTAGTAGCCAATTAATTCCTTAAGCCACCAAAGTAAACAACTAAGGGTATAAACATACCATTTAAATGTCAAACACATAATTCATCCTTTACAAACCAAAAATAAAATAAAATAAAATAAAATTCTTAACCTAATATCCATTCCCAAATCCAAAATTAAGTTAAGCAAAGGTAAAATTTTCCTCACTTATTTTACATAATTAAGCACACGATATGACAAGTCGATCCTCCTCCTCCACAACGATCATTTTTTAACCTTTTATCACCTACACTACAAGAAACTAGGTGAGCGTTGCTTAGTAAATGTAATGCATGCAATGCATGTAGTGCGTATTATGCATGGAATGCACATGATACATTTTAAAAATCATTTTCATATTTTTGAAATTCATTTTGCTCCTCCGGTGCACCTTGTCGATTGTGTCTATAATCGATCCTCTTTTCAAACATACAATTTGTGAAAAATCACAAAAAGCACTAAACACCTTCCTTTTTCGTAAATGGCATTCCTCATTCTTCCTTTAAAAAAGAATCCCTTTTCTTTTCTTTTTTCTTTTCCTTACGAGAGGTTGATCACTCATCCCGCATAATAATGCCATTTCCTTTGCCTTTTTTCTCTTGAAGGTGTCTAGCCATTTTGCTTTTGAAAACATGTCCTTTTCCTTTTCCTTTTCATTAAAAACCATGAATTAAAATCCCTTTAATAATCATGATATGTAAATGCATTTGAATGAAATGCATTCCTTTATCTTTCCTTTACATTTTCCTCTATCAAGCATGCTTAACATGTTAAATACATATAAATAAATTTTCAAGCATAACATGTAGTACTTAAACTAAAGCATGCATATTTAGTAATCAATGAACATATAATACAAATGAAAAACCATTTACATGTTCTAAATTAATAAAATATTCATGAAACATTGAATAATCCATAAACATCAACAATTCATTAACTACACATTAACGTTGAATTTATGTGAGCAATTAACTTCATCATTTTAATCATTCCATCAACCATTTTCCATGTACTTTCATTCTTTTAAGCCTTAAAAATACCATCAAACCTCTAATTATTCCTTTTTTTTTCTTTTTCTTTGCCTTAGGTCGAAACTTGGCCAATGGAAGACTAACTTTCATTTGTTCATTTTACCTTAATTTTTCATGTCTAACCATTAATCCAATCTTTATTTATAGTTTATACATCAATTTGGTTAATCAAACAACTAAACTAATTTCTTAGTTTGGCCAAATTACCCATCTAAATAGCCAAGTCTGAATTTTCCATTATAACATCACAAAACATACCTAATTCATTCCATCAAACACCTTGTATGTATTAATCACCTAAATATGATTTTTCCTAAAAATTAGGGTTTGGAGTAGAAATTTTGATGAACATAAATCATCAAAATTTCATTCAATCAAGCCAACCAATCTCTAAACAGATCAATTACAACACCAAAAACATAATTCATTTATAAAATCCATCTAAACAAATGATCACATAATAATTCCAACAATTAAACTATCCATTCATAATCAATAAAAATTTAAACCATCATCAAATAGACTTTAAAACATATGTTCCACTTTGGTGTAGTACCTCACTTAAAGCTTGATAATCCTTCAATCTTTTAGTTTGAAATCTGCAAAATCCTCGACCTAGGACCTAGAAGATCAAGAATATTACCATCGTTAATCTACATTTGAACTATAATGAATGCAAGTTAATAAGGCATTATGACTTATACATGCTATCTCTAGATATGGAATACATCGTGGAAGTGATTATTTGACTATTATGTCCTACCTTTTAATCTAAACCGCATCATAAATTTTTTGTATTTTATTATTTTATTTAAATTATTTGGATTGAATCGATCTGGATTCGTGTCACTCAATTTCCCTAAATTCCTTTTTGGTTAGTCCGCATACATTCATTTAGTTATTATCTCGTTACTTGGTAATTAATTTTCATTCTCCTCATTAATTACCCTTTATTGTTATTATTATCTTATTAATTTCATCTTTTTCTTATTTTACTACCGATGCTAACATGTAAGAAATAACTTAAAGAAACTACACTAATTATGGTTACACTACTATTTTACTTTTTATATTTTTATTTATATACAAACTATCCTTAACATACAAGGAAAAAAACTCGGTTTAGTGCCGCATACCGCAAAAGTGGCTCATTCATTTATTTACATCGGACCATTAGTTTCCAATTTATTTGTTCATAACTTTAAGTATAGCACAAAATAAACTAGCCGATCCTAGCATATAAATGATGACTCCCAATACTAAGAAGAAAACTATGTGCAAAAGATCCATTTAGAACCCGAAACCCCATCCAATATTTATGCGATGTGTGTACCCCTCAATAAACAACTTAGTAGAGAAGTGTATCATGATTTCTGTGCTATCTACACCATAAGAAAACTAAGTAAGCGACAACTAAGTAAGTTAACCTATGTATGCTATGCATGTAAATGAAATGAATATAAAAATCATTTACATATGCATTATAAATTCCTTTTTCATGTCATGAAATTCTTCTCATGATAAGTTTGAAAATTATTTTATCTTTAGACATTTCCCATTATAGAAGCTTTAGGGTTTTTATAATATGTCCGACGAACTGCACCAATCGCGGATGCGCATCCTATCGAGCCTCTAGGAAATGCATGTTTGTACCCCGTTCAACCATAAACTTTAAATCATGAACCATTATAGGTATGAAAAACCCGTGAAGCCTTCCTCATAAAAACATTGAAAGCCATGAAAACCATATAATCATAAAATGTTTCCAATTGCTATTGGAAAATTCTTGACATAATATCCTTTTTTTCATGACTTTAAATGATTTTAATAAACTTGACGAGCATATGCATTTTATTGGAAATGCATAACCATTATAATTTTATGAAATGCATGCTATGAGCAAGATGCATTTATGTCATGATAATGCATATTTTAACATTATAATTGCATCATAAACATTACCTTACCAAATCATTCCAGTCCAAATCAAGTCATGAAATCATTAACATAAACATTCCATGACCACATAAAGAAAACATTGCACCATACAATTAATACACTTACATAATCATCAAACCACAACTTCCACACTCAGTAAACATGTCACACCCATCAATTGGCACCAAAAGAACCAAATTACAATTATATTACACAAACCCTAAAATCATCTATATAGGCCGAATATCATCCTTAAGCTAAACCAAAGTTTTTATTTGAATTTCAACACCAATTTCTCATACTATTTCATTTAATTACATTATCATATCAATAACTTAATTAATTAAGCAATTATTAGTTGAATACGTGTCTAAACCCGTAATGGGTCGAAACCCTAATTACGATAACCTAAACTAAGTTTTCAATTTTAATGCCATTTCTCTTCTTAATTCATCCCATTACATTACTTTAACTTCAAATTCATCAATTAAATCATTAACAATTCAAAAACACTTAAACCTTAATTTTCTTCTCAATTGGGCTGAATTTTGACCTAAGTTAAATTAGGTAAAATTCTTCAATTTTTATGAAATTTCTTACTCTCAATCATCAATTCATGTTTAATCAACTCCTAATTAATAAATAATTCATCAAGTAAGCTAATGAATCAAAACTCTAAAACCATAAGTTTTGGGCCGAATGGGATCCTAAGAAATTCAATGAAAATTCTTCATTTTTAATGCAATTTTTCTCATTCAATCATCAATTCATACCTAATTAACATATAATCAAGTGATAAATCATCAAACCAGGCTAAGCATCAAAAACCCTAAAATTCAACAATTGGGCCAAATAGGTTATCTTCCTAACCCTAATTTTTTTTTATTTTTAATCATCAAATTCAAACTCAATTGATATAATTAGACTTTAATTGCATGAATTACTACTAGCTTAAGTTCATTTTCCTTAATTTTTTCTCATCAAGAACCCTAATCCTAATTTTCAAAATTAAAGCTAATAAAAATAAATTAAAGCATCCAAAACATCAATTAACATCAATTAAAAACTCCTTTTTGTGTAGGTGAGGTTAAATTACATAAACAAGCTCCAATTTATTGTTGAAAGATGAAATTTCTTTCCTCCTTTTTCTCTATTAAATTCAACCTAACTTCAATATTTTTCCCTTTGATGATCCTTGCCCCTTTAGCTTGAATTACTTGTTTAACTAAGTGATTTGGAGTGTTTAAAGGTGATTTTGTTGACATTTTGGGGTAGAATTCCTATGGAAATTTTGCAAGTATTTCCCTTAAATTTTCCAATTTTTTAACATTTTTCCATGATTCCTACCACCCATATTTATGGGCAAATTTGATGGAATTTTTCCTTTGGTTGACTCTATCACGAGTCCTTCATTTGATTTTAATCTTAGCCCTTAATTTTTTTTTTAATCTTAGCCTTTCAATTGATTTCATCCTAACCATCCATTTAGTCTTTAAATTTTGTCCCTTCATTTAACCATTCTCTTTAAATCCAATCCTTCCATTTGTGCATGCATTAATTACACCCAAGTTATTGAGCTGATATGGGTAGTAAAAGGGGAATAATCTCTCCCAAAAAGTGCTTAATTTTGGTCCTTAAAGTTACTAATCTTTTCTCTAATTACTCCTTCATAAGTCCTTCAATTATTCAATTGATTAATTTGTGCCCTTCCTTAAAAGGACCTAATAAATTTTTAACTCCTAAAGTTCTTATCTAATTTAATTTAAAAGTTCAAACTTTTAATTTTATGCAATTAGGTCCCTAACTCTAAAATTTTATTCCATACCTTTCCAAACTTCAACTTATTTTCATAATAAATTCAAACACTTCTTAAAAGAATTTAATCATCATTCACATAATTTTTATACACTTAATTAGGCCTCTAAATTAATTATTTTGTGTAAAAATACACTATTTCATGTAGAAAATATTCCCTATGCATAGAAAAATTTATCTAAGTTTATAAAATATTCCTACACACCCTAAATGATTTTTCTATTGCCATTCAATAATTTTCTTATACCTTTAAAGCACTTAAATTAATTAATTTACCTCAAAAAACTATTCATGCACAAGCAAACTTCTTATAAAATAATCACAGAGCATAAGAAAATTCACCCGATGGCATTGAATAATCTAACACCCCTCCAGCAAATATTCTATACAAACAAAATATTTTTCATGTATATTCATTATGCTTAAAATAATTAATTTGCATAAAAAGTCACTATTTATGCATCAAAAATCAACAAAATATTCTTTGAGCATAAAAAATTATTTTAACACCTCCGAATATTCTATTACCCTTTAAAAATCATGCCATGCTCGCTAAATATTTTTCATATGCTTTTAATATTTTTAAAGTTATTAAATATCGGTTTTAGTGGGTACTGGGTATTATAAAATCATTCGTCTTTCTTCCTTCACCAAGTTTCGGCCCAATCCTTCTTTTTTCTTTTATCCTTCTCTTGTTTGCTCTACTAATCTGGTTCTAGAGTGATTTTAAGATGTTTGGAGGGTGGATAAGGAGGTTTGGAGTGTTGGTTTGGTGAATTTTCTCTTGATTTCACTTGATCTCACCTTGATGTAACCTTGAATTTTCCTAGTTTTTACCTCTCTTCTATCTTTTTCTCCCACATTTATAGCCAAGGTTTCTCCTTAAGATTAAGCCAAGTGTATCACACTTGGTTTGATCTTAAATCATGGCAATTAATGACTTCTCCATATTTTTCTTCTTCCTTCTCTTTTCTTCTTTTTTCCTTGATTTTTCTTTAGATATTTTTCTTTTCTTTCTTCCTCCTTAAATTGATTTAGGCAAATATTTTTCTCCTTAATTTTCAGCCTAGAAGTTGTGGAATAACTCTCTCAAAGCCATTTAATTTATCCCCCAAAACACTAGCACTTTACAATTTAGTCCCTAAAATTTTAATTCTTACGCTATGCCCCTCCAATTTTGGTTCGTAACTTCACAACTTCCCTCAATCTAGCCTTTATCCTAAGCCTTTTTTCAAGAGTAATTAAAGTCGCTAAAGTTGCTTAATCATTTCAATCAAGTACTCAAACTTTTAATTGTTTCAATTACACCCCTATGTTTTGCAATTACGTCTCTAGACCAAAATATAACCATATCAATTACTTATATATAATTCACCCTTTATTCGTTCCATAACATTTTTATTATAATCATAAATGTATTTAATTTATTCTTAATAAAAGTATAAACTTTCATTTTTTTTTACTTTATTTAATTATTCCTAACAACATTTTCATATTTAAGGAGGCTTTTGGGTTGAGGGTATTACAATCTGAGCCTCTAAGGAGGAGGGAGAGGTAGGCCAGTTGGTTGAGTGAAATTCGATGTGATGGAGCCTAAAGTAGGGGCTAATGGTCGGTAGTGCCGAAGCTGTGGAGGAGGAAGGTGCCATCTGCTACTATCTTAAGTCTTAGGGATTGAGGGACGGGTTTGGATTTGGGAAGAATGGGAATCTTTAGGTCTTAGTCTCTTAGTCTTAGGGATTGAATTTGAGAGACGGTATATATGATATGGTAATGATGGTTTTTTTATTTAATCAAATTTTTGAAAAAATAGACCGAATCGAACTCAAAAATCAAAATAATTTCGATTTGATTTTTTTTTATTTGAAAAAAAAACCACACTAAAATTGATATTTCAATTCAATTCGATTTAATATTTCGATTTTAACCGAAAAAAGAGAAGAAAATAACAAATGCATATAAGTAAAGGGGCAACTTGAGAAACCCACCTAAAGTAATGTACCATTTTTTTATTAAAAAAAATGGTGCAAAGAAAGAGTAATGCACTGCTGCTAATATTTGGATATCGTTTATAATTAAGAAAAAAGAAACGAAAAGTACAATTGAATAACGGCCGGAGAGTGGAACATTTCTCTTGGTGTATGCGTACGAGAGAGAAGAGAGAGAGAGAGATTGGTTTATTCCATTCCATTCTATTCCTTAAGCAAGACAAAGAAACGAATAGTTGGTTATTAAGTAGGTAGATAGGTTGTCCTAGCTTGTCAAGCTGCTAGTTACTATATTGGCCTGCCTATAGGCATAGAGGACGATGATCAAGTAATGGAGAGAAAAAGGACCATTGGGATGGAGTACACGTGCTGCTCTCGCTCGATCCCTTTACCTCTTTTTATCTTTGCTTCCATGCATGGATTTCTCCACCTGAATATAGATATTGACTTTTTAGTTGTGAAGAGAGAGAGAAAAGAACAAAGAGAAGAAAGAGTCTCTCTCTCTCTCTATCTCTCTGCCTCATTTCACTTTTAGTTTTTCTTTCTTTGGCTTTGCTCATTGCCATCGTTAGCAACAAAGGCAATAGCCCCACACTTCCTCGAATTTCATCTTTTCTCTTCTTATTGTAATCTTAACTGTCCAACAAGCTAGCTAAGCTCCTAAACAATATTCTCTTCTCTATTATCTTTAATCTCTTTGTGCATCTCTAGCAGGTCTTGTTCTTCCTCTAGAATTCTATGTAGGAATGGGTTCTTGTCCGATCAAATTCTGAAGGCAAGAAAAGCCATCATCTGACACAATTTAGTACCGATCTCAAGATTTGAAGTTGCACCTTGTTTTTGTGATCTGGGTCTTTCCCACTGTTTGATTAGTACCATTTGGTGCAATCGGAGGGTTTTGTTTCTAGTTGTTTGACTTCTTTCTTTGATCTGCTAGATTCTGTGATTAAAATCCATGGAAAAATACCAAGAATTCAGACATGTATGTAAGTTCTGCAGCAAGAGCTTCCATTGTGGAAGATCCTTGGGTGGTCACATGAGGTCTCACATGATTAATGACATTTCAGCTCAGACTGATGGTACAAAGATCACCAAGAAAAAGCTTCCACCTCTCAACAACAGTAAAAGTGGAGCTAAGAATAATAACATTAGCAATGAAACTGCAACTGCTGGTTATGTCCTGAGAGAGAAACCAAAGAAAACATGGAGACTAGCAGATCATTCAAGTACTGAGAATACTTCAGTCCCTCACAAGTCTTGCAGAGAGTGTAGCAAAGTGTTCCAATCTTGGAAAGCTTTGTTTGGTCATATGAAGTGTCATTCACTAGAGAAAGAACGAGTGTCTAACGATAATAGCTTGAAGGAGCAGCAAGACTCTTGGACTAGTGCTAATAACCAGAAGCTGATAATGGATAGCCAATCTGATAATGAAACTCCTGCTCCTAATCGAAGAAAGAGATCGAAAAGGAGAATAAGGTACATGGCTACTGCAAATTCTTCTTCTTTGTCTTTTGCTAACAACGCTTCCTCTTCTGTTTCTGAGATTGAGCAAGAACAAGAAGAGGTTGCTATGTGTTTGATGATGCTTTCTAGAGATGCTAGTCAGTGGGGTGGGGTGAATTCTGTTGCCGAGTCCTCTGATAATAATTCTGTGTTTCTAGAAACTAATGGGGCTAGTTCTAAGACTGAAGGCAAGACTTCTGTTTGTAATGGTAGTGAGACTGTGAAATTGAAGACATCCGGTGAGAAGAAATTAGAGATTGACAAATTGGAGTGCGATGAGGATTTCAAATTTTCTGCCTCTGGGAATTCAAGACAGGGGCTTCTGAAGAATGATAGGGTTAAAAAGTCTCAATTGGATGATCAATGTGGAGTTGAAATAGTAAAGGATTTGACCAAGGAAACTGAATTGGCTCCCAATAAGTGCAATTCAAGAAAGAGAAAGCTATGTGATTCTTTTGATCCTGAATTGAGGTCGGATTCCATGAAGAAACTGGCAAGCAATGCTTTGGATTCTAGAGCTTGCAAGAATTATGAGAGAAGTAGCAGCAAATTTGAGTGTACTACTTGCAACAAGGTTTTCCACTCTTACCAAGCTCTAGGTGGCCATAGAGCTAGCCATAAAAGGATGAAAGGCTGTTTGGCCTCCAGAATTGACAGCAGCGAAAACAGTGTTAAAACTGAGATCTCTCCTGACGCAACAGCAGATAGTAAGCTCATCATGAAATCCATCAACGATGAGACTCCCATTGATCACTTGGGCGCCACAGATTGCGACAGCAAGGTTGGGACAAGTTACGAGGCAAGAAAGAGTAGAGGACATGAGTGTCCGATTTGTCTCAAAGTGTTTCCATCCGGACAAGCATTAGGTGGCCACAAGAGGTCTCATTTCGTGGGAGGCACTGAGGCTAAAAATAACCAGAGCATCGCAATTCAAGAACCAATCCCAGCAATCAGAGATTTTCTTGATCTGAATCTCCCTGCTGATCCTGTTGAAGAAGAAAGCAATGGACTTGTGGGATTGAATCCATGGTGGATTGGAAGCAGTAATGAGCTCGAAGGGCTTGTTGGTTTGATTTCTAACTGATTTCTCTAGTCCACTTGGTCGTGGTTTACAATAACTATTCCTGAGTGTACAGAGATTCATTCATTCTTTACAGATTCAAGAATTAGCCAAGGAATTTACTCCTGATAGTCTCCTACTTTACATTTGATCTCACAAATGAAGGCTAACTTCTTGTTGTTACCTCAATTCGTACATGTCTTTCAATTTGTTTTTGGTCATTGGATAAGTCTCAATTAGTGTAAAACTCGGGCAAATTATTAATCTCTTATGGTTGAGAATTTCCAAGCCAATATTGTAATTGAATATTATAATCACCTCACATTTTGCCATCCCATTTGAACTATACTTGTTTCCTCTCACTGGAAAGCTGTCTTTTTTTTTTTTAGGTGATTATTTTTTCTTAGCATCAAAGAGAAATGAGTGAGGTGTTGGAAAATTGGATTGACGTGGGGTCATGAGGAGATGTACCCAAGGATAACATGTGAACTCAAAGGTGGTTGTTTAGTCACCTACCATGTAACATGACAACCCATCCTACTTCTTCTATTTAAATCAAATCTTACTTTTGGTGTTGCTTTGTGCTTATTCAATGACAACTCCAAGTAGAAATTGAGATCATTACAAGCGGACCCCTTCTAGTAGTTGCATCGGTTTGGCTTTAATTTAGCAAAGATGAAAACTAGTATACAATCTTGAAGATACCATATCTCATAATTAGTGTCCTAATCCAACAGAGAATATTGAGAGAACTTAAGCCAACCACTAAACCTGGACAGGATTTACTAAGCTTTCCAAGTTGATGGGATGGCTTCTATCAGGTAGCACAAATTCCCATGTGGACTTGCCACCCCCTAAAATCCATCTAAGCACAAAAAGGCATTTAGTCGAGAAAATTGAGCATCTTAGCAGAAAGGGTCATGGTGGCAATGCGTTAATACGTGACAATTGGCTCAGACATTAGAGAGAAGTCCATTTCTTAACTAGTTTTGTTAGATGAGAGTATGGTGAACTACTTGTTTCATTAGCCGATAGGGTGGCAGCTGGTCCTTACATGTCTCGAGGATTAGAGCAAAAGGTTAGCTACTTAAACCCCAAGGCATTGTCCCTGCTAGAGAATTGTTTTTTATTTTTTATTTTTTATTTTTTAAAATACACAGATCGATTTAGTTTCAGTTGACTCTCAAGTTGGTTAGAGTGCATCCGTACCTTCAAATAAAAAATAAAAGCTACTCAAGGTATGTTTAGTAATGCAATGCAGGACGTTTTTGCATAAGTAATTTTCTCAAAAAGCATCAACTTCATACCACAACCACCTTAAAACACTAATGTGGGTATATCAAAATCATCGAAACATGCACTTTATGTGGGTATATGAAAATCATCGAAAAGTCTTTAAAAATGTACTAATTTAATGCATTTTCAAAAAACATTTTGAAAAACACCCAAACCACAATCTAAACGGTGCTTTAATTGCCAAAAATAAAAATTAAAAAAACACACACACACACTTCTGTATCCATAATATCAGATACATCATATACCAACCCGATTCAATATGTATTGAATATATAGAAACACAACAAAAAATATTAAAAAAATAAAATCAAACTTGGATACGTAGAGATATAAATAGGAAGCGTGGAAGATATACAACCACGATACTTTTTAAAGTTAAATTTGTAATTTATTAAAATATTGGTTGGCGTATAATTATAAGATTTTATAAGTTAAAACGTAAAATACTTAAACATTCGAGTAAATATAACTGTAATTCAATATGTTTTTAATTTTCATTTTTAATTATGTCAATTAATACAATAACGTAAATAACCATATTTTTAAATGAGAAATATTTTGAATAAAAATAAAAAATATTACAATTCATTCTCTTTTTTTTTTTCTATTTTATTACAAGAGTATGATAATTAAATTAACAAATTATCTTATTTTTTCAAAGGAAGATATATAAAATTTAAATTTGAAAGAGAAAAAAAATTAACATCATGATAATCATAGAGATAATTTGATTTTTAGAAATCCAAAAATATTTAGCTGTTAAGTAAATACAAATAAGATGATGTTTATCTTTTTTCTGTCATAACTTCACTATATTATTAATAGTTATGTTGATTTTTAAACCTAATATTTTTTTATATATAATATATAAAATTGGCTTTTATTTTATGTACGGTATCCTAATTTTATAAGAAGGGTAAATTAATTTAAAACCTTGTAGTTTGATTACAAGAACACTCTACACTCTCATGTTCTAAAAATTACACTTTACACCTTTTTTTTCTTTTACAATGAATTTTTAGTATGATGAATTATAAAATAACAACAAAACCCTCATATATATAATTAGACCCTACAAACCAGCTAAGTATAACCTATCTCATTCCTAAATTGCTTTTTCTCTCTCCTATTCTTCTTCTCTCTCTCTCTCTCTCTCTCTCTCTCTCTCTCTCGAAGAGAGAGAAATGTAAAAAACACTTAAATTTACAACCAAATCTTTTGAAATCAAAGAGCTTTCTTGCATTTTCTTGGTGATTAAACATTTGTAGTAGCTTATGGTCAAATTGAAAACGAATTAAGGATGATTCGAAGTTGAAACACGGTATGTAAAATGTAATATATTTTTAAATTTTTTCAAATACAAATGTATTTAATTCATAAAATATTAAGATTAACATTAAGTTTATCAAATCTAGAGTAAAACTCAAAAGATTTTAGGTGTTTTGAAGGTTTTATCATCTATAATTGAAAATTCAAAAAAAAAATAATAATTTTTTATATGTTTTTTTTTTCCTTTGAAGCAGCTTGTTTATCTTTTAATTGGTTGTTTTGGAGCAAAACACATTAACAAATTTGGAAGGTTTTAAGGTTTTTTAAGTGGTTAATTAGAACTCCAAAAAAAAAAAAAAAGACATTCATTTTTTAATGTTGATTTCTTTTCAGTTGAATTTGACTTTAATTGTGTGAATTATTTTTGAATGTGTGAAGGCAATAGAAAAATAGGCTTGAGCACTATACAGTGCAGGGCAAGCTAAAGGGATGACATTTTGGGAACCAAAACTTAACATATTCAAGGACGTAAGATGGGGGAAATGGTAAGAAACACCAGGGGAGGATCCTTATTTTATTATTATTACTTTTTTAAACAAATCGGTCTGGCATCCTGACCAATTTTATGAATTGAAAAAAAAACAATATACAAGGAGGGGACAAACTAGTCTTATCCCATAAAGGGCGAATCCATTGATGACAAGGAAATATGCAACGTTATTTGTGAGAGGCTTTCAAGGGGATTATTATGAAGGAGGAAAGATCAATGGACAACTTCAAGCTTCATCTTGTTGTGAGCATTTTATTGTTTATGACCTGGATAACAAGAAAGGAACAAATAGTTATGTTTTTATGCTCATGTAAGTCTCTCGCATGCCTAATGACCTTTCCCAAATTTATTGTTTCAGTTGCTTTCCTTTTAATTTCTTCCTTTTCAGGGTCAAATTCAAAGATTTTTTCTTGCTAAAAGTGAGCTTTATCAACTTGTTCAATGTATATTTGATAAAAAAAAAAAACAATTAGATTAGTTGATAATTTTATATGCATGTTTATTGGGTTATGTAATCTGTTCATTTTTTTATGAGCTTTATTTGGATTCTTGAACCATTTTTTTGTTGATTGATGGTGTTAGAGGACTAGATTTCATTGTTGGAGGATAGTGTTGACACTATTGTGGACTTCTAGTAGTGTTTTGTTTTGAGATATTAAGTGCTCTGTTTTGAAATGATTGAAATATTTAGTGTTTTGAATTGAATTTTTTAGTATTTTGATATGATTTTAAATGTTCGAATTGAATAATAAGTGTTTAACCACTAAATTTACGTGTTTTGAATTGGATTTTGGGTGTTTTGATATGAATAATAAGTTGTTTTGACATGTTTAAAACCATATATAGAGCAAAAGTATCATTAACTAATGGTCACATTTCCTATCCGAAATGACTCTTTTCCTTTTTTAGACAAAAATGCTTTCAAATAGTATTCTAAGCATTAAAAATATATAGTGGCAAATTTATAATGATTTAGATTTTTTTTTATCCAAAAATTCTAGATTGATAACATAATTATAATAAAGGGTGTTTCGAAATAAAAATTAAAACAATTAGGTGTACAATGTAATTTTTGAAAAATGAGAGTGTAGAGGTGTTCTCACCATCAAATTATAAGGTGTTTAAAGTAATTTACCCTTATAAGAATTGTTGTATTGTTGTATTTGTATCATACAAGTATCCTTGTTCATGCTTCATATGGAAGAACTAATTAGTTGCAAGATTTGCATTCACATTGATATATATATATATATATATATATATGCAAACCAATCTTAGAATGACATATGTAAAGATTTAGGCTCACATCTATCTCTTTGTTTAGAAATAATCTTGGAAGATCGGTAGCTACCCCAAAGGCATTTACACTATCCGGATGGCTCCCATATGAAAGGTTAGAACTACTTCAAGGCTTTTAACTAAAGGCCAAAACTTTGTGCCTAACTCCACATCCTATGTAATGCATGTGGTCCAATATGGAGCCGAGAGTGCTACAACATTGTCTCACTTCGAGGAAGCAAGACAATGCATGGTGTCTTATATCCTAGATCTCTAAGATAATACATAACGGAATTCTCATTCGGTTTAAAGTTCAAGACTTCCTAATATTTGATATTTAAGGCTAACAAAGTTTTTTGCACAATTGCATAACTTAAACCATTTATAAATATCATATACCATTTCATTTCCATTCTTGGATTAAAACCATCATGAGCATAAATCAAACCTAAATCCATTTAATAAATCTTAACACACCCATAATTAAATTAACTTAGCAACATATCCAAAAATTGACTTAAAAATTTCATTATCCTTTAATCTCATCACTATATATATATATATATGTGTGTGTGTGTGTGTGTGTGTGTGTGTGTGTGTGTGTGTGTGTGTGTGTGTGTGTGTGTTGCTAAGTTAATTTAAACATATAAAAAATGACCAAAACATCAACCTATGCAACTCAAAATGACCGAATATAGGCAATTCCCAAAAGTGGCCAAAGCTTAACATTGGTTTAGCCTTCAAACTTTAAACCTAAACTTGTAGGACACAATTTGACAAACTTTGTAGCTCACGATCGGTATTCTCAATGCATCTAATTGATCCTTAAGGATTGATTTACTCACCTACGCCATAAGAAAAAATAGTGAGCTAAAGCTTAGTAAATGTAACCATGCTTAAATATAATTAAAATCGTCATTTTTCATGCTTGAAATTCTTTTCTATCTTTCGGGCATGCCCTGCTGAATGTATATAAAGTCAAGTCTCTTTTAAAACCTTTATCATGAATGTCCATAAAAGCTCTAGGCATGTTCGATTCAATGAACCTCATAAGGGGTTGATCATTTTCCCTTGTCCCTTTTGAACATACCTAACCATGATCAATATCCTCATAAAACATATGTACATGCCCTTTCTTGAATGCTTGAAATCACGACATAAAACCTTTCATGGTATGAATACAATTAGAATGCATTATCAAACATGTACATGAATATAAACCATATGGCATTAAACAATTCATGAACATAATCAACATGACATGACTAGGTTGAAACATCAAGCTTTAAAACAATATGAACACATCCTAAATAACATCAAGCTAACCATGAACATAGTCTAAAAACAACACATGACAGAATAACATCATGCCTAAACCAATATTAAACATAATCCAAATAGCCTCGACTAATCACCAAATCTGAATTTCATCAAGCCATAATAACATCAAGCAATTCCATAGAAATAAACCAAATTTCTCACTTACAATCTTTCATCGAACCTACATAGGTCGAATCATCTTTTATCAATACAACTCTCTAATTATTAAACCAACCGGGGCAAACAACCATAAGCAAGCCAAGTCCATCAAATAAGTTGAATCCATCAAACAATAACAAGACAATCAATTATCATCAATACAATCCATAATCTATACAACAACACCAACAAGTATATGTCAAAGCCAAGACAATCAAGTTTTCTTAAACCATTAAATTAACAAGCCTATAAATGAATCACATCAAGCATACACCAAAACCAAACCCATCAATTATTCAATAAGCACTAAAAAACATTGTCAAGTGAAATCTCTTATTCTTCTTCTTCTTAAAAAAAAAAAAAAAAAAAGGCCCTAGAAAAGCTTCTTTGTAAGGGCAAAAATTTCAATAAAAACCTTCCTTTTTTTTTCTTTTCTTTTTTTCTTTTTGTGTTTTGGACGGGTTTGGAATACCAAAGTAGTGTATTTAGGGGCTTAAATTCTATTCACAACAATCCCATAATTCTTCCTTCTTAAACCTAGAATATTTTATCTTTTAAAACCTAAAAAACCCAAAAAAATCCTCTTCTCTCCTCAAAATCTTCTCCGAATCCCTCTCTTTATCTCTAGGTATCTCTTCTTCAAATATGCAATAAGGCTCAATTTATAACCACATTTGAATGATTTCCTACCCCAGGATCATTCTAAACAATCTGGTCTCATGTTCGTATAAGGTTAAGAATTGGTTTCAAGTTACAATGAACAACAAGTCGTTCGGTCGGTTTTAGTCCTATTGTCTAGTCCTTAATTTCAATTTGGTCTCGTGGTAGTTTAATTTCTTGCAATTATGCCTTCGATTTTCATTTTAATTGTAGACCTATTGGCTTTTAATTTCAGTCTTGATTTCATTCAATTTGCTCCATTATTTCATTCAATTTCATCTCTTATTGACTTTTAATTTCTAATCTAATTTTTTCTATTTGAATCCTTATTCCTTTCAATTATATCCCTAATAAATTGTTTCATGCAATATTTTTTTATGGTTTTTCCATGTTTATATATTTTTTTATTTTCAATTTTTTTTATACGAGTGATTATGTATTTTTTTATTTTCATTTTTTCTTCCCTTTTTTTGTTGCAAAAATAAAAGATAAAAAATTAAAATTGTAAAATTAACTAAAATAAATATGAAAAATAAAATATAAATAAAATCAATAAAAAATATTAAAAAATTAAATATAACCCAAGTTTTGTGTTATGACAATTGCCTCCTTTTTACAATGCTTGCGGTGTAAATGCCAACTCGAAGTGTAAACTTCAAATTGAGTTTTTTTTTTTTTCAGCTTCTAAAGAAAAAGTAAATCGAGTGGCAATAAAGAGTTTGATTGTCTTGAGTGACTTGTTATAAAAAGTAAAATGTGATGGTTCTATTGTTAAGGCCGACCTACCCTAAAAAGCATAAATATGATGACCTTGTTATGAAGGACGACATGTTTTGAAAAGTCAAATGTGATGGTCTTATTATGAAAGGTGGCATACGTTGAAAATAAAATACAACGACCTTATTATGAAAGACGACCTATCCCGAAAAGTAAAATGTAATGGCCTTGTTGCGCAGGACATCCAATCCCGAAAAGTAAAATATGATGGTCTTGTTAGAAAACATAGCTTATCCTAAAAGTATAAAGTAATTATCTTGTTATGAATGGCATCTTGTCCAAAAAAGTCAAATATGATGGCCTATCCTAAAAAGTAAAATACGATGACCTTGTTGTGAAGGACGACATGTCCCGAATGTATAATGCAATGACCTTTTTACGAAAGATGATATGTTTTGAAAAGTAGAATGTAATGACCTTTTTATGAAGGGTGGTCTAACCAAAAAAGTAAAATACGATGACCTTGTTAAGAAAGACAACCCGTCCTAAAAAGAAAAATATGATGGCTTTGTTATAAAGGGTGGTCTCGTCCCGAAAAGTAAAATACGATGACCTTATTGTATTGGACGACCTACCCTAAAAAGTAAAAATATGATAGTTTTATTATGAAGGACAGACCTATCCAAAAAAGTGAAATGCAATGGTCTTGTTGTGAATGGCAACCTACTCTAAAAAGTAAAATATAATGGTCTTGCTATGAAGAGTGGTCCGTAATGAAATGTAAAATACGATGGCCTTGTTATGAAGGAAGGCCTATCCCGAAAGTAAAATGTGATAATGTTCAAATAGGATCAAAGAAACGAACGTTTAACAAGTGATCCGATAAAAAAATATACAAACTACTCTAGGTGATCCTTTTTTTTTTTTTTTTCTAAAAAATGAGATTAGAGAAATAAATATTTGATATGTAATCCAATAAAAAAAGATATACGAACTACTTTAAGTAATCTTTTTCTTTAAAAATCAAGATCGAAGATAGGTGATTAGATAAAAAAAGATATACGAACCATTTTAGGTGATCATTTTTTTAAGAAAAAGAGATCGGAAAAATTAACCTTTGATAGGTAATTTGATCAAAAAAGATATACAAACCGTTTTGGGTAATCGTTTTCTTTTCTAAAAAACGAGATCGGACAAATGAACATTTGATAAGTTATATGATCGAAAAAAGATATACAAATTGCTTTGGGTGATCTTTTTCTTTAAAAAACTAAGATCGAGAAAAAAAACCTTAGATAGATGATTTGATCAAAAAAGATATTCGAATTGCTTTGGGTGATATTTTTCTTCTTGAAAATGAGATTGGAGAAACAAGCCTTTGATAGGTGATTTAATAAAAAAGATACTCACTCTATTTGATCTTTTTCTTTTCTTTAAAAAATAAGATCGAGGAAAAAAACCTTTGATAGATGATCCGATTGAAAAAATACAAGAACTATTTTAGGTGAGTTGATGAGATATGTTCCTATAATACATCAATAAAATTGATTGCAATGGTTAATTTCTTACCTATGAAAAACATAAGATACACTTTGAAAGCTCAACTTTTCTTTTATCGATTTGTTACTCGTTAAAGCTAAATCGAACTATACTAGATTATTAGCCTTTAGTTTGCTTGAGATAGCCTTCCTATCTCCTAGTTAGCTACTTTGACTATTTTGACTAATACTTCAATGCTTGTTATTTATTACATCGCCTAACTTTATGATGTCACCGTTTAACCAATTAACGAATTTGATTTTAGTGGTTAGATCTTCGGCCTTGCCCCTTAAGTGTTTTCAATTTTATGGATTACCACTTAGATCGGGTCATGAGATGTCTTCATGTGACACCCCCAACCTAAGACCTAGATAGATCATGGATATTATCGATATTGAACTACATTCATAGTGTAATGAATGCAAGTCGAGAAGCTTCCTATGCTAAATTCTCGGCTCATTAGTGATGTGGGCAATTTTACTAGTGAGGTCTCTAATGAGTATGAGATGCTAGGTCTTTCTTAAGAATAACTTAGGTATAATTTTCCTTAGATTCAATAAAGTCATTACTAAATTCATTTAAACTCCGACTAATAATTTAACCCTCTAAAACATTTTAGGACTTAAGGAATTTGGGTTCCTACTTTGTTTAAAACTATACCTTTAAACACTTTTATTTCTTAAATATTGATTTTCTTTTAGTCTTAACCGTAGTATCCCTTTTGTCATTCCGTTTTTCAATTCCTCACCTTTTGTCCTTAATTCATTACCTATTGAATTAAGTAATCATTTAGGTATTACTTGTATTTTGTCTTGATTTCATTCATTTCCATAATCAAATTAATGATATCATTCTAACCATATCATATAGCCAAGTCCTATCACTAACAAGCTTTAACATAACATTTAACTTAATATCCAAGCCATACATTTATTATTAAAAAACAATATTTGATTAACTATCCTACCAAAATTTGGTTAACTCGCTATCATATATACACACCAAAAATCAAGTTAAGCAAAAGTAAGATTCTCATACTCTTTCACCCTAGGCACACAAAAGGCAAGTCTTTTGCATATCTTAGTGATAACTCTTTTTTCATCTTTCTTCTCTCCTACTCCATAAGAAACAAAGGTGAGCAATACAAAGCTCAATAAGTGTAATCCATGCAATGCATGTGATACATATGATACAACTTTCATAAAAACATTTCCATGCCTTTTGAAATTCATTTTCCTCTTTGGGTACCCCGCCAATTACGTATATAATCGACCTTTTATAAAAAAAAATGCAATTATGAAAAACCTTAAAAGCACTAAGTACCTTCCCATGCTTAACATGTAAAGTGTGCCCATTTTCCTTAAGAGAGGGTGATCATTCCTCTCTTATAAACCTCAAAAAGGTACTAAGCCATTCCTTTTGAAAACCTTTACCTTTTCCTTTTTTCCTTTCATCAAAATCATAAATATAAAATCTCTTTCATGATTATGATGTGTATATGCATTTAAATGAAATGAAATTCCATAAACATAAACCTCAAAATGCATACCTTTAAATCCCCAAGAACATGTAATATACATAACACATCAAATAAATGTTCCAAACAACCAAGCGTGGATACAATATATAAACACACCATGAACACATAATGAATATGGATAACATTTTTCAACATACCATGGCCAAATATAATAAGCAACATAATAATAATAAAAAAAATTCACATGGATGTAATTATTTTTATGTCATTTATGTCTTTAAACCACACAATGCACATTTACCTCATATTAACCTCTTTGTCTTTTGTTTTTCATACTAGGTCGAAGTTAGGCTAATGGAAGGACAATTTTCATTTCATTCATTTAGCTCAAATTCTTATTTTTAACTATTAGTCTAACATATTCCTCATCTTTCTAGCATCAAGTAAGGTCACTTTACTGATCAATCAAAACCTCTTACTTGGCAAAGATTAACCACAAGGAGGCCAAGTTTCAATTCCTTCAATCTAATCTCATGAACACCTTTAAGACATTTCATTAAACATTAAGTAGGCATTAGGTAATACAACCATCAATTTAGACATGCTTCAAGTCATCCTAACCACCTTGCTCTTGGAACAAAGACAACATTAAACATATGAATTCATTCCATCCAATAACTTAAACATCACAATTAACACATCACTAGTTCACATGTATCATCAAATCACCTCAATTCAATCCTCCTAAAGCAATCCCCAATAAATACATTCATTAAACTCAATCAAATAAACTTAAATATTAACACCCATCACACATCAAAAACACTAATTTTCTTATGGTGTAGTTGAGAAATTATACTTACCTCACTTAAAGTTTGGCCTTTCTTCCTCTTTTCTTCCTTGGTTCTTCTTCCTCCTTTCCTCCAAGAATTTTAACCAAGATGATGAATTTTCCTATCTCTTTTCTTGATCCTTTAAGTTTGTTTGGAGGTTATTTTAGAGTTTTTTAAAATTAATTAAGATGGTTGGGACTGGTGGTTAGGTGGTTTTTCCTTGCTTGATGTATCTTTTTCTTTTAGGGCTTTTGGATGTTTAGATTTGTAACCCCTCCTTCTTCTTCTTCCTCCATATTTATAGCTATGTTTTTCCTTAAGATCAAGCCAATCGTGTCACACTTGGATTAATCTTGAGGTTAGTCATTAATTGTACATTGATTTTTCTTCTTCTTCCTCATCTTTTTCCTCTTTTTGCTCTAAATATTTCTTTTCTTTCTTTCCTCCTAAATCAACTTTTCCTCCTCTCTCTTTCTCTAAAATTTCTAGATTTCTTTAGCTAAAAATTATCCCTTAAGTTCAATTAATTGGTCCCTAATAGGATTAATATTTTATACTTTAGTCCTTAAACTTCTATTCCTTACAATATGACCCTACAATTTCGATCCGTGACTTCACAATTTCCATCAATTTGGCCCCATCCTAGGCCTATCCCGATCCCGTGCCTTAATGTAATGCCTCAAGCCTTGGAAGGAGGCTAGAGTGTTCTAGTAGCATTAAACATTTATGAAGCACTCGGACGCGAGCTTCAGCACACGCAACTAGCGGTGGTTATGTGCATCGTAACCATGTCTCATACTCATCGAATATGCATCAATGCTTTATGACCTACAAACATACATAGGAGATGTAATGCATAGTAAAAGACATTTGTTTTGAAAGCCTATTTAAAAATTCATTTCATATCTAGAACTTTTTCATCGATGCAAAAATTTGCATCGCGCCTTAAAATTTTATTGACATAAAAACTACATCCAGGTAGCCAATATCTATGGTAGCCTAAATCTATCGCATATCCCGATATCCTATTGCCATGTGACTTTACAGTGAAAGTACTAGAAAACTTTACATGAGATACCAAAATGCTAAAGGCAACATACAAATAAAGAACACATGCTTTAGGCAAAATATTTCCATTTCATTCAAAAGTAACTTTGTACATACTTGTCTTAGCCGTAAGGTCGTTTACATTCAACATTTATAAATAAAAACATGTTATATTTTGTAAACATGAGCTAGAAATTGCCACGATCTAAAACCTTGGATAAAAGTATACCTTTTGACAAACTCCAAAATCATCCAACGAGTACCATCTTTGCGATAATCTACTCGTAACCATCGTTACGGTCACCTACATCACAAGACATAAAGAATGAGCTAATAGTCGGCAAGTGCAACTATGCATGAGTTTATTAAAGCTTGTTTTCATGAAGAAATTCATTTTCATCCTTCGGATATGCCCCGCCAAATGTCCGATTCGATGCTCTTTTAAAACCTTGATGAAAATCATGAAACTAGACAACGTCTAGTCGAGGACTAACCCTTAGGTATGCACCAAATCATTCCCATGGATGGCCTCTCAATGTTCATGTCCATGAATTCTTTTTCGTACTTAAAATGTGAATCATGGAAACCAATGTCATACCATGCCATCAACACATGCTTTCAATGTTTAAGTAAAAAATATCATCAACAAATTCAAGATAACATAACCGTGCTAACAACCTCTACACATTGAGCCAATTTAAGACATGTTGTCATTCACTAAGCTAACATATCAATCATGTCTAAGTTCACCTCAAACAACTAAAATTGAAAATTAATTCAAGCAAGACGTGACAACCACAAAATCAATATTTTAGTAGAAATCTAAACCTAAGCCAATTAAATTTTCACATAATATATTTAAATAATTCAAGTAAGACATGGTAGCCATAAAATCAATATTTCAATAAAATCTAAAGCCAAGCTAAGCAAATTTTTGCAGAATATATTCAAACAATTTAAGTAAGACATTATAGCAACAAAATCAATATTTTGGCGGAATCTAAAACTAAGCCAAACAAATTTCACTAGAATATAATCAAGCAATCTAGGCATTTCATTTGGTCACAAAAGCACAAAAAACCCATGTTTTTTTTTTAAGGTTTACATGGCAATTCTAAGCTTAATGGTTAGTCCTAAGTCCACATACATCAAGATTTCCATCCAACACACAAACAATGCAAAATCAGCTTAACATGTCAATGAATACCTAAACCTAGGTCTTGTAGTGTAGTTGGATGAATTACACTTACTTGGTCTAGAGGTATGTGATAGAAAAAGGCTTTAAAGGATGATAAGAGACCCTCCTTGCACTTAGTCTAGGTCTTAGCCGAAACTGGCAGCAACTCTAGCAAGTTATAATAACTCCAACAACTCCCACTCAAGCAACTCTCACTTTTCTCTTATAGAATTTTCAAATGGCCAAAAAAATTAAGTCATGGCCTCATTCTCTCTTTATATAGGCTAGTCATAAATTAGAAAAATGCTTAAAATTATAAAGGATGACACCTCCTTGGCAAAGTCATCTATGTAAGGCATGGTGGTGACACTTAGATTTTCGCTCACTCAAGTAGAAGGTAAGTCCTTCTCAAATGTTAAATTTATGCTATCAAGTCCCTTAAATTAAGTAAAAATCATACTTAATGTGTCCTTATATGATTTTCATAATAAGGGGACCGATATATAACTATGCATGGCTGGACGTGAAAATTCATTAACAAAAAACTAATGTCACAATAGTGGCATTTTTCATTAACATAAATTGAAATGCTTGGACACATCATTTTTTATCAATAAAAGCTGGCATGTTCGGACTTAGTCATGTTCGAGTAGTGATTTCGCATAGCATACTAGCATGAAATTTTATAGCAAAACATAAGTTAAAATATGAAACTCGTCAACGAAAGCGAGTAAGTCTAGACATAGTAGTTTTGTCGATGAATAAAGCTTATCTAAGCGCAATAATTTCGACGATAAAATTGGCACGTTGAGAAACTACTCGTTTTCGATAATGAATCTGGCATGTCATGAGACAGACTAATTTTCGATAAAAATCATTCATCAAATATTAACATTTAGCTATGTAATCTAAGCACATATAAACATAAATGAAATTTAACATGTCATGACATAACTAATTTTTTTTACGAGTGTTTACAACGTGTCATATCGCGTTAATTCTCGACGACCACATGGATAACAATATTTAATCATCAACATCAAGTAAATTAATTAAGCATCAAACTAAACATACACAAATATGCATATATTATGTGTAAAAATTTGGGTCGTTACAATCTCCCCTACTTATAAAAATTTCATCCTCGAATTAACTTACTCCATTCTTTTACAGTGTGAGTCCTCTTTAACTTGTTCTTGCATCATCATGTACACTCTACTTGATGCACTTGGTGCAACCCTCTTCTTCGGATAATTATCGAGCATATGCTTAACTTTCTTGCAAAAGTAGCAAGTGTTGGTGCCCATCAAACACTCACCAACATGTTTGTGACCACACCCGACATAATTTTGCTTGTCCGGTGCTTCGCCCTCCGTGGCCCTTCAATAATTCTAGGCCTCTAAGTATTTTTTAGCCTTATCCTTTCAAACCGATC
Organism: Dovyalis caffra; assembly: GCA_963924115.1. Classification (NCBI taxonomy): domain Eukaryota; kingdom Viridiplantae; phylum Streptophyta; class Magnoliopsida; order Malpighiales; family Salicaceae; genus Dovyalis; species Dovyalis caffra. The sequence goes on from CAWUPB010000071.1 coordinate 2,211,822, forward strand.
TAATTTCACAGTACTGTTCACCGAAATGGTTGGCAACATACAACCTTTTTGCTTGTTATAGTCTTGTTGCCTCCTTATAACTTTTTTTAATTTTTAGTGCTCGACTAACCATGTCATCATAATCATTTACAAACATTTGTACTAGACTTCACACTATAGGTTTTAAACCCCTTAGAGAGTGGCCTTTCTTCCGTGTAGTAACTCTTGAAATAAAAGTCACAAATCGACAACCATGTTTAAATTTATGGATATACTCGACCATTGACATGTCCACTTGTCCCGACTTCATAAACTCTTGAATCTTCTTTAATTTCACATTTTTAGAGAAGAAATTATTATTAAAAACTCCCTTGAATTATGCCCATGTAAGGTTAGGCATATTTAAAGAAATTTTCACTCGCTTCCCACCATGTTCAAGTGCCATTATTCAAAATGACTATGACATATGACACCCTATCGATATCACCCATTACCACGTGTCCGAAGATCAACTTAAAAGACTTAATCCATTTCTCGACCACCATCGGATCAACCTTACCCACAAACTCTTTTGGATTGAATTTTTGGAATCACTCCATTATGTTAACCCTCCGTAGTAGCCTAGGGTTAGTTCGTGACTACTACATAGGCATCAAAACTCATATCTATCCATCATGCCTCTAGTATTATTGTCATAATAGTTTAAAGACATGCTCTACTCGATATCTCATTATTCGCAAGTTCATTATTCCCCTCACGATGGCTAGCCCTATGACTTGACCCTTTACCATTGTGATTTTTCTTAGAAACACTCACCATTATGAGTTTTCTTCACCATGTTGTTCCGAGTACAACCATTTTCATATGGTCACCAAGATGCATAATGCAACACATAAGCACATTCGATAATACCGACAAAATCAAAGCACTTTAAGTAATTCATCAATTAAACAAGTCATGAATTCATCAAGCATCCAAACATATCACTTATTTCATTATGAGATAAACAATCATACTTGCTAAGAAAAATTCATAATTTCATATACAATGAAATTTAAGCATTTATGCATTGATTACGTTGTCGAAGTTCGGAGTTTATATGTACATTCTAAGCCTACTAGACCGACTTGCTTTGATATTATTCTATATTACCTCGAGCCTTGAAAGAGAGGTCTGAGTGTTACGACAACGTCAAACATTCATGAAGCATTGGATCCGGGTGCAAGTACACATCGTAAGCGATGGCTAGATGCATCGTGGCCACGTCTTGTGCTCGTCGAATGCGAGTCAATGGCCTATGACCAATAACCATACGTGGGATAGGCAATGTATATCGAAAGACATTTTTTTAAAGGCCTACTTAAAAACTCATTTCATATCTAAAATTTTTTTATCGATGTAAAAACCGTATCCAGAGCGACCAATATTTACAACAATCTAAATCTATCATGTATCCTAATAGTGTACTACCACATGACTTCATAGGAAAAAGCTAAGGTTCTAGCCATAAGAACACTTTACATGGGATTACAAAATGTTGACGAGTAACATAAAAATAAAAGGACACAAGCTTTGGGAAAAATATTTTCATTTCATTCAAAACTATCTTGGATCATACATCTAATGGAGGTGCGTGCTATTATAGGTGCCGAAAATCCAACCATGTTTGGATGGATTTGAGTTATTATATTATTATATTATTTATAATAAAAGAAGTCTTTCTATTAATTAATATCATTTAAATTTATTAATTGAATAAAATTAGATAGAAGTCATATGATATGCATTGGCATTAGTGATCGATCGAAAGATGTGAGATAAACAATAATGCATATAAATGATATCATTAAATGTCCCAAGTCATAACATTGTCAAGAATGGACATTGACCATACGTGGTTAGACTTGTAAGTGCTAAGCTCATGCTATATGATAGCAAGTAGAAAATATCACACCTATTTACATAATGATGCCAAAGCAAGCACTTAGATGATTTATGTTAGTAAACATATCACTAGATTTGACTCGCCATGAGAACCCATTTGATTTAGTCTATAGGAATCTCATACGAGATGGGTATAACTCGATCTTTTAACTTAAAGTCATCATGGTATCTCATTAGAGGATTTAAGTACTTTGACACTCATTTTGATAGACCTAGTAAAGAGTTACATATGGGCAATTCGTTGGGTGTACTAGGAATCTAATGAAGATAGGTGGATGACTAAGATAGGACATATCGTTCCTTGTATGCTAAAGGAGTTATCATATTACACTTCGATGAATCTTTACTCAAGAAATCTATGGCCATAATAGGAGTACACAAATAGAGCATATTGATTTACTTTAGGGGTTAAGACATTTAGGAATCGAAGAGAACTTATGTGATCATAATTGAATAAGAATTATAATCAAGTTCAAGATCATACTATGATAAGTTAACATGAGAGCAAAATAATATAGTTATGATGTCTTGCTAAAGGCTAATCTTGATATATGTATCAAGAGATCAAAGAGATGTCTTTTTGTTCTTGATACATTGCTAATATATCTAGGAGCCTATTGAGCCATACGTATAAGTTTAAACATCGATATGATTAAAGAGAAGCCAAAAATATTGGAAAAAGTTTTCAATTATGAAAATTTTCTATTTTGGAAAGGGTTTCGAAAAATTAAAAGTTTCCTACAATGAAAAGTGAAAAGTTTCATATTTTAGAAATCAATTTTCTAATTTGTAAGTTAGTTCTAATTTTGGAAATAAATAACTTAAAATGAAAATTAGTTTCCTAATTTAGGTTAAAGGGTATTTTGAGAAATTATTTCTTATTATGGGTCACTTAAAATTATCTAAGTTTATTTATGTGGATAGTTCAAAATAGTTTTGGGCTAGTAGCTTTAAATAAAAGCCTAAAAGATAATTTAATGGGAAGATAAACATGAAGCTTATTGGATAAGGATAAATGTTTGTAGATAAAGATCAAAAAATCATATGTTAAATAACTTCTAATCCTTAAAGGATTAGGAAGCAACAACCAAAAGTCTAATAAAAACTAGTTGTCGCCCCCTCTTTTGTCCTTCGAGGAGGAGAGGTGAGGCAAAAGAGAAGAGTTTTAAGAGAGATTTTTGTGAGGAAGAAAATTCAGCAATAGCAAGAAAGAAAATTAAGGCATTTAACCCAAAGTAAAAAGAAAGAGAAAATTATTTTCTCTCTAACCCCAACATGTCACCTTCTCTCCCTTTCTCTTAGGTTGTCATAAAATTACCCGAATTAGATTTCTATAGGAAAGACTAAATAAATTAGAAAAGATCAAGCTAGTACTCTATCAGCTTTGAGTGCTTTTTTGTGATTACTTGGATCAGCGTGGATAATCACCGGAGGTCGAATGATTGGATGGCTCCCTTCTTTGCTAAACAATTTAGATCTACGCTACAAAAGGTAAATTCTCTACTCATCATTTTAATTCATGAATATATGGTTAATTGATTTAACAACGATGATCTTAGGCCCTTTAGATGGAGAAAAATTTTTTCATTCCGCACCTCCATATAATGCATGATCCTTCAATTGGTATCGTAGTTATATGTTATGCTAATTATGATTAACTACATAAATTAGCTATGGTTGATTATAAACCTCATGTTTTTGGTATATGTATTTTACATAGAATTAAAAATAAATTTTGGGTTAAAAATCGAGTGAAGAGCGCGAGGTCGACGTTAAACGTCGGGGCTCATATGCATGAAAACCCAATGCGTAACCGTGCCCCGGTCGCTCGTGCACTAGGTATGTAGCGAGCCGAGCTTGTCGGATGGGAGGTCGTATGCCGGACGCGCGACTAGGTAGGCCCTCATGCCGGGCTCGTAGGCCGGGAGCTAGTGTGCCGTGCACGCAGGCTAAGCGCTCATGCATTTAGCACTATAGGTTAGGCGTTATAGGCCGGACGCTCGCACGCTAGGCATGTAAGCCGAGTCTAGTGCACCGGGAACGTAGGTTAGGCATTTGTATCCTAAGCCGCAGGCTAAACATGCGTGCGAGGCCACCGGCCAAGCACTCCACACCGAGCTATTAGTCGTGGGCGAGCACGCACGAGCATGCCAAATTGGGAGCTCAAGCATCAAAGCCCGTGGGCGCTCAAGGCCCAAAAGTTTTAAAATTAAAATTTAAAGAAATTTTCATAAATTTATAAAATTATTATGTCATGTATCAATGTAATTGAAGCATGGGTAAATGATATGGATAAGTCTACCTAGTTTTATAAATGAATGTTTGTAATTTTTAGATAATAGGACTCGTACATTATGCCTTCTCTATTACTCTATTGTATTTCTCTTCTCATCTTACTCCCTTCGAATGTAACTCGAGATTTCTTATTCAAATAAATATAAAAGTAGAAGATATAAATTAAAATAGATACAAGATGAAGATGCCAAGAAATAAAGACATTCTTCAAGAATTTGTAATAATTTTTCACTTAGGTATTTGATCCACTAGTCTACTTATGGCTCGAGGGGGTTAGTATTAAAGATCCATTACCATTCATCGGTCCTTATGTCATCTATGAGAAGTAAGTATATTATGCAACCGATGTTAGTATGCATGTTAAGAATAATATGACTATTGATTAGTATGGATGCTAGGATGAGACTAACCAAATTAAATCCTTCAAATAAAATATTAAATTAATTACCTTCCAATGTTATGAGGAGGAAACACTTTTGGTTGTTATTGACTTATTGAGATAACTCAATATCATTTCTTCCTCGAGGGAATAAATCATGGGTCATACGATGTCTCGAACGTTAGATCTAACTTAAAATGAGTTGTTGGGTTTATTGAGATAACTTAAGGTCTAATAAACTTATAGAAAAAGATCGGTATTCACATAAGATGTGATATGACAAGGAGTTATCATGCCAATGAGATTAGAAATTACATTAGATGTAATTGGTAAGGAGTTACCTACCCGATCTTTCATGTATGACTTGTTGAGATAACTCAAGGTTAATGCATATCAAAGGATGTGATCATAACCCACTAAGAAAATAAATCAAAAAGTTTTCTCAAGTTCTATTTTGTGAAGGTTATAGAACATGAAGAAAATAGTGGGAGAGAACATAAATTTTACTTCTTTAATTTATGCTTTATTTTGTTTTCTCGTAATTTAATTAATCAAATTGAATGTTTTTCTATCCTATCGGATTACATAATATGGCTAACAACACATTGATACGATTGATCATTGACGGTAGTAATGCCTTCAATGGCATAAACTTTCTTGATCGGAAAATGAATTTAAGGATAGTCCTTCAACATGAGAAATTTCTCTATACGATGGAGAAATCTCTTTCAACATAAGAAAATTCCGTATAGTCTTTATCATCTCCTACATCATCTTCTAGTTACTCGGGTATTGAGAGGTATGATTGACTCCTAGGTTATGAGGAAGGTTAGTAAGAGGGATGTGAGTTTACTTGCAGTTCCATAAGAACCCCATCATTATCTAAATCTAACTCGTAGAGTGTTGAATTGATTGACCTATTCCTAAATTATAATCTCCATCCTCTTAATCCTATTTCCATAATAGAATGAAACTTCTTGAATATTACCACCGGGATAGCACGAAGTGGTAAAGGAGAAGTTAACACCGGAATAGGAGTAAAACTAGAATGCTTGTAATCCGAGGCCATACACTTTATACTTCTTCTCCCTTTCGCAACATCAAAATATATATTGGTCATATTGATGTTTGAAGAGGATGAATCACCATCTTATTGCTCCTTAACGACTGCTTCTTGCATTGACTACATGCGCTCCTATGTCATTGAAATAATTATAATCTTAAATTATAAATATATTTTCTAGATTATATTAATAGATGTATCTTTATAAAAATAAAAAACTTATCATTATTGTCTAGCACCATCTATCGATGAATGACCCATCATTTCGATTGTGAGTGGTCATGAACAACTCGTAAACATTTGGGTTACGACTCAATTATTATGCTAAAAAAATACATAAAATAATATGAGATATAATAAATAAAAAATTAATTTATAATATAATGGATAATAGGATTTACCAAATATTCAATGTGTTCAATCAAAGAGATGGACCCATCCATATGCCTAGATGGGCTAACACCGACACCACCCATCTTTGATATGCGATTTTGAGATATCCGCTAAGATAAAGCCTAAAACTTAGATGTGGCCAATCCCGATGCCATACTTTCCACACATGTTATTTAACATATATAGGGTATGTTAGTTTTATGCTTTAACTTATTCAACATGTTATCGTATCACCTTCGTGTCGACTCTCCAACGTATCCTTAATCATCCCGTTGATGGCCACATCCCATAAAAAGTACTTCTACTTGAAGGAAAAAATTGTATTAGTATATTTCATATTAAATTAATAATTTAAATAAAATATAAATAAATAATTAATATGTTATCCTAAATTCGAGTTAAGTATAAGTTTTTCATCTTTATCATGACCCAAAATTTGGGTTATATTTATTTTCTCTTATTTTTCTAGTATTTTTTTTATTCTATTTTACTTCTTTTATTTTTATTTACTTTATTTTATTTTTTATGTTTATTTCAGGTCAATTTGACCTTTTTTTCTTGTTTAATTTTAGTATTTATTTTTTATTATTTTATTTTTGTAAGAAAAAAACAAAAAAAAAGTGAAAACACAAAAAATATAAACACGTAAATACAAAAAAGAAGAAAATTTTGCTTGAAATGATTAATTAGGGATACAATTGAAGAAAATAAGGATTGAAATTGCAAACAATCGGATTTGAAATTGAAGGTCAACTAAGGATGAAACCGAATGAAATTAGGGTGTAATTGAATGAAATCATATTCAAATTTGAAAGCCAGTAGAGGTACAATTTGAAAGATCATGCATTTTATAGAGGTTCAAAATAGACAAAAAAATTTGTTTTCCTTAATTTAAAGTTTTCAAGATCAACCATTGAATCAACTAACTACTTTAGCAACAAGATGATTAAGAATTACCTCTTGTAGCGCATAAATCAATTTGTTAAAAAAAAAATCGTCCAAGCGTCCAATCTTTACTAATGATCCACATAGTTTAAACACTCATACAAGAAGCGACATAAATCTTCGTGGTTGGCGGGGAGAGATGTGATAACTTTTTCTTTTTAAGAGAGAGACATTTTTTTTATTTCTTAAAGATTGTTTGTGCATTATTTTCACTCTTATATGTCTCTCTTTCCCTCTTTCTCTTTATGTATGTGTGTGTGTGCGTGTGTGTGTTTGTGTGGCAAGCAACTCCTTTCTTGAAAAGGAGTTATAATTTGAGTGGGCTTAATTTGACTTTATCCTTGTAAATCATAAGCCTTATCCTTTAATGCTCGAAGATTATTCATCCATAAAAAATATCTAGCGAGCTTTTACTTAAGCCTTTTTGCCTAAACTCCTCTAGCCCAATTATTCATCAATTAATTTGGACTATCCAAATAAATTGGGTCATATATATTAGGAGAAAATTTTTCAAGTTATCTTTAAACCTAAATTAGGAAACTGATTTCCAATTTAGGTAACTAACTTCTAAATTTAAAAACTGATTTCCAAATAAAAAATTGATTTCTATCGTATAGCATGGTTGCACTTCCTAAGCGTTAGCTCATTCTTTATGTCTTGTGGTGTAGGTGACCATAACGATGCTTGCGAGTAGACTACCATAAAAATGGTGCTACTGGATAATTTTGAAGTTTATTAAAAGGCGTACTCTCATTTAGAATTTTAGATCATAGGCAATGTCTAGCTCATGTTTGCATATTATAACATGTTTTTGTTTATAAATGTTGAATGTAAACAGACCTTACGGCCAAGACGAATATGTACAAAGATATGTTAGTGTAGGTACTCAAGATCCAATCATGTTTGGATATGTTTGAGTTATTATATTATTGCATCATTGATTTTACTAATAATAAAGAATTTTTATTAATTCTTATGTCTTATATTTATTTATTGAATAAAATTTAATAGAAGTCTATATGATATACATTTGCAATAGTGATTAATCGAAATATGTGAGATAAACACTAATGTACATAAAGGATATCATTAAATATCTCAAGTCATAGCATTGTCAAGAATGGGCATTGACTATATATGGATAGACTTATAAGTGTTATGCTCATGCTATGTGATAACGGTAATAGATCTCACACCTATTAGTATGATGATACCCGAGCAAGTACTTAGGTGATTAATGTTAGAGAACATATCACTAGATTTGACTCACCATGAGGACCCATTTGGTTTACTCTATGGAATCTCATACGAGATGGGTACAAGTAGTCCTTAGACTTGAAGTCATCATGGTTATCTCTTTGGATGATTTATGTACTTTGACACTTATTTCGATGGACTCGGTAAAAGGTTGCACGTAGGCGATTCATTAGGTAGACTAGAAATCTAATAGAGGTAGATGGATGATTATAATAGGGTATATCATTCTTTATATGCTAAAAGAGTTATCACATTGTACTTTAAAAAATGTCTACTCAAGAGATCTATGACCATAGTAAGAGTACACCAATAGAGGATAGTTAGTTTATTCCGCGAGCTAAGACATTTAGAAATATTGGTATAATCATAATTGAATAAGACTAATAACCAAGCTCGAGATCATACTATGATAAATTGACACGAGGACTGAATTGTATGCTAACCATACTCGTTAAAGGTAATTATGGATTAATTAATTTTCTTAAAGAATTTGGTAGTCATGATGCCTTGCTAAAGGACAAGCTTGACTTATGTGTGAGATAAAGAGGGGTCTTTTATTCTTGATACATTGTCAACATATCTAGGAACCTATTGAGTCACACGTATAAGTTTAAGCACTCACATGATTAAAGAGAAGCAAAGATGCTAGAAAAAGTTTCTAATTTTGAAAGTTTTCTATTTTGAAAAAGGTTTTTGAAAATGGAAAGTTTTCCGAAATGGAAAGTTTCCTAAAATGAAAAGTTACCTAGTTTAGAAATCAATTTTCTAATTTGAAAGTTATATTCAAATTTAGAAGCAAATAACTTAAAATAAAAATTAGTTTCCTAATTTAGGTTTAAGGGTAATTTGAGAAATCATTTCCTAATGTGGGCCTCCTAAAATTATCCGACTTAATTTGTTTGGATAGTCCAAATTAATTAATTGGACCAAAATAGTTTTGGGCCAATAGGTTTAATTAAAATCCTAAAAGATATTTTGGTGGAAAGATAGATATGAACATTATTGGACAAGAATGAATGTTTTAGAGATAAGATCAAAAAAATTGATGAATTTTTTAAAGATGAGATCAAAAAACCCATATACAAAATAACTCCTAATACTTGAAGGATTAGAAAGCAACAACTAAAAGTTCAATTAGGACTAGTTGCCACCCCTCCTTGTCCTTTGAGGACAAGGAAGCCTCTTCTCTATATATACGGGAGAGAGGTTGACAAAGAAAAAGATATTTTTAGGAAAGAGAAAATTCGGAACAAAAGAAAAAAAAAGGAAGGCATACGACATCAAGTCAAAAATAAGGGAAAATAGATTACTCCTAAAAACCCAAGCACATGCTACCTCCTCTTTCTCTTTGGGTTGTCACAAAATTATCATGATTAGATTTCTATAGGGAATACTAAACAAGTCAAAAAAGGTGGAGCTACCACTCTACCAATTTTGAGTGCTTCTTTTGTGGGTGCTTGGACTTGAATTATCGATAAAGGTCGAACACTTGGACGACTCTTTTCTATAAATATTTAAATCTACACTATAAAAGATAATTCTTTATTTAGAGCTTCAATTTAAGAATATATGATTAGTTGATTCAATGGTATGATCTTGGGCCCTTTAGATTGAGTAAATTTATATTTTATTTCGTATTAAAGGATCATATATCCTATGAAGGTGTGGAATGAAAAATTTTTTTCCTCCACCTAAAAAGGCAAAGATCATACCATTGAATTAACTAATCATATATTCATGAATTAAAATGATGAATGAGAATTTACCTATTACAGACATAAATCTAATTTTTTTTAGCAAAGAAGGGAGTCGTCCAAGCGTCCGGCTTTTAGTGATTATCCATATAGTCCAAGCAACCACAACAAAGCTCTTAAACTTGGTAGAGTACTAGCTACACCTTTTATGATTTGTTTAATTTTTTTTATAGAAATCTAATCCGAGTAATTTTACAACAACCTAAGAGAGAGGGAGAGAAGGTGGCATGTTAGGATTAGGGAGAAAATAATTTTCTCCTTCTTTTTACTCTCAATCGAATGCTCAAATTTTTTTCTTACTATTGTTGAATTTTCTCTCTCACAAAAGTCTCTTAAAACTCTTCTCTTTTGCTACACCTTTTCTTCTATTTATAGAGGGAAAGTTTCCTTATCCTCCAACGACAAAGAGAGAGGGCGCCAACTAGTCCTTATTGAAATCTTGGTTGTTACTTTTTCATCCTCCAAGGATTAGAAGTTATATAACATGTGGGTTTTTTTATCTTTATTTGTAAAACATTCATCTTTATCCAATAAGGTTTCGTTTATCCTCTCACCAAATTATCTTTTAGTCTTTTTAATTAAACCTACTAGCCCAATTACTTAATTTGGACTATCCAAATAAATAAACTTAGATAATTTTAGGTGGCTCACATTAGGAATTTGTTTTTTAAATACCCTTTAACCTAAATTAGGAAACTAATTTTCATTTTAGGTTATTTACTTTTAAATTTGGAACTAACTTTTAAATTAGGAAACTAACTTCTAAAATAAGAAAATTTTTATTTTAAGAAACTTCCATTTTAGAAAATTTTTCATTTTAGGAAACATTTCACTTTTAAAAACCCTTTTCCAAAATAGAAAATTTTCATAATTGGAAACCTTTTTTAATATTTTTACTTCTCTTTAATCATGCGAATGCTTAAACTTATGCATGTAACTCAATAGGCTCTTAGATATGTTGGCAATATATCAAGAACAAAAGACATCTCTTTTATCTCTTTATACATAAGTCAAGATTGGCCTCCGGCAAGACATCGTGACTACCCAATTCTCTAGGAGAAGTAATTAATTCGTAACTACCTTTCATAAGCATGGTTATCATATAATTTATTCCTCATGTCAAATTATCATAATGTGATCTCGAACTTGGTTATAAGTCTTGTTCGATTATGATCACACAAGTTTTCTTCGATTCTCAAATGTCTTAGCTCCTAGAGTAAACCAACTATGCTCTATTGGTGTACTCCTACTATGGCCATAGATTTCTTGAGCAAACATTTATTAAAGTGCAATATAATAACTCATTTAGCCTAAAAGGAATGACATATCCTATATTAGTTATCCACCTATCTTCATTAGATTCATAGTGTGCCCAACGAATCATCCACGTGTAACCCTTTGTTGGGTGCATTAAAACAAGTGTCAAAGTGTATAAATTCCCTAATAAGATAATTATGATGACTTCAAATCAAAGGACTAGTTGTCCCTATCTCGTTTTAGATTCCCGAAGATTAAACCAAATGGGTTTTCATGGTGAGTCAAGTTTAGTGATATGTTCTCTAACATAAATTAGCTAAGTACTTGCTTTTGGCATCATCATGCCAATAGGTGTGAGATCTCTTACTCGCTATCGTATAGCATGAGCATAGCACTCACAAGTTTAACGACATATGGTCAATATCCATTCTTGACAATGCTACGACTTGAGACATTTAATTATATCATTTATGTGCATTAGTATTTATCTCATATCCATTGATTAATTACTAATGTAAATGCATATCATATAGACTTCTATCTAATTCTATTCAATCAATAAATATAAATGACAAGAACTAATAAAAAGATTTTTTATTATAAATAATATAAATAATACAATAATACAATAACTTTAACCCGTCCAAACATAGTTAGATCTTGGGCACCTACACTAACAATCTCCTACTTACACTAGAGCCAACCAGCCATGTTGCTTGATCCCGATGATCGAGTAAGGGTCTCATGCTTTAACCGTGATAAAGGCTTAGTCAAGAGGTTAGTTATGTTGTCATCAATGTGGATCATTTCTATCTCTATATCACCATGATTGATAATCTCTCTAATTAGATTGTAGTATCACAATATATGCTTGGATCGTTGATGAGACATTGATTCCTTAGCTTACGTTATGGATCCTTTATTGTTAGCCATCAAGCTATATGACATTGGAATAAATCTTTCTTTGATTCTTTCATACTAAACCTTTTAGTATCATGTCTTTGTATTTTCCTTGGGAGACTCCTCACATTTCAAGTGATCTATCTCTATAGATCTACACTTTTAGACTATGGGTTACTCTTCATGTCATATTTGGGAAATTGCTTTTAGATATCTTAATCTTTTGTAATTTATAACATGATAATATTATAATTGAGGACTAGTTTATTTTCCTTTTCATGTTGAATAACCATGACTAGTAGGCTCTCATTAACCTCTTATATACATAAGGTTCATCATTATTTTTAGTGAATAATCAAACTCTTTGTTTTTTTTATTAAAATGTTGACTCTTATTTATAGTGACATGCTTAAGTCTATAAATGGACCTTTGCATTTTACAAATTTTATTTACACGTTCTTGAGAACCATCGAGTATGTCATTTATAAATCATTTTTGTTTGCCCTTTCTAGAAGTCAATGTCTAACATTATCATTTCATAAGTATTAGCTTCGTCATCCCTTTTAGGGTTCACATCATCATGTGTTGAGATAAGAAGATCATATCCTTTTATCTTTTAATGAATTTCTTTTAAACTTATAAAGTTCTTGTGTTTATGTTTGTAGGATAGTTACAACACTTTGTAACCTTTCTACTTAGGGTTCCATTAGTGAAGTGTCAATTTGTGAGTTTACTCAAATCTTATTGAGTTCAAATTTTCTCCCACTATTTCTATTATCCATAAATTCCTTCCCAAGGAACATAGCATACCTAGACATGAAAAACACTTTGTTCTAGTGGTAGGACAATGACATCCTTTTGCTTGCTTTAGATATCTCACAAATTAGCACCTCTTTGACTTGGGCTTTAACTTGTCTTTGTCAAACCTTTTGACATATATTTTATATCCTTAAATCTTAAGGAAAGATGCACTCATTATCTTTCCTTTTCATATCTTATATGAGGTCTATTTAAATAGATTTAATTGGAATCCTATTCACTGTAAAGGTTGCGGTAAGGAGTGTTTATTTAAAAATAAAATGGAGATATTAATTTGACTCATTATGGATGGGACCATATCTTACATATGATATCTATAGAGAATCCTCATTCTCTTTTAGGTGGTCTAAAATTTTACCATTTAAGTATTCATTACCTCGATCGAATCGAAATGCCTTAATACTTTTAGTAGTTCGTCACATGACTTTTAAGTCTAAACTTTTGAACTTTTCAAATGCTTTAGACTTGTGTGTTGTAACCAAAATATGATCTACTATCATTAAAGATTATGTGATAAGTATGTTCTCGTCTTGCTTGGCTGAACATGGGCCTATATACATCTCTATGTGTAAGGCCTTATTAGTAGCTTTTTCTTTTTTCCCTCTAAAAATGGATTCATGTCTCTTTACCAAGTAAACAAGATTCCTTAGACATCATCAAATGATTCTAGATATCTATTTATAAGTTGATTGGATATGAGATTCTTGTTTATATGGCTAAATTGAAGTTGCTACAAATTTATGTTATTTAGATCATTTGAGTCTTTTAGTATTTATGTTATATATTTATGAGTTATGTTCAAAACATAATTATTAACAAGATATTTTCATAAAAACTCATCTTTAAAAATAATCATTATTCTTAAAAATAAAATACTTGTTCAAGATAAGAAATAAAAATAATATCTTTAGTCTTTACTAATAATATTAATTAAGTCTTAGCACATTTTCACATGCTAGTGCTACCTCGTAAATACTTACATCTAATAGTCCAACTCTTGATCAATTATAGTCGTGTAGGTCATCTCCCTTGAAGCTATTTTTCTTTCTTTTCTAAGCTCCTATATATTTCAAAAATATGAGCACCACATCTAGTATCATATACTTATGAGGTGGAAATCAAAGGATTCGTTTAAATAATATTAATAACCGAGGTGGTAGTAGAACTCTTCTTTTGCATCCCTTATAGGTACTTCTCACGGTTACACTTCCAGTGCCATTTCTTATTGCAATAAAAGTAGATTGTATCCTTTGGGCTATTTTGAGCCTTGAGCTTTTTCACTCCTCTAGTAGGCGCGAGTTGAAGACTTCTTCTTCTTGGGTTTTTTCTTGCCCTTTACTATGCCTTTTTCCTTATTAACGAGAAGTATAAAACTTTCATTCTTCTTGTTAATTTTGGATTGATCTTTCCTTAGTAAGGACAACAACTCTTTAAGAGTCTTTTCCATGTGCCTCATGTTGAAGTTCATGATGAACTCGTCCAAAGCTATTGGGCAATGATTGCAATACTAGGTCAATGGATAATTCGAATCCATTCTAACTTAAAGCTTGACCGGTTTATCAATGTCTCCTATCATTTTAGTGACATCCTTTTTTACGTTGGATCCCTCATCCATTCCGGCTCCGAAAGAGTTTTCTTGCTATCTCATAGTGCTCATGCCTATTATTCTTGTCAAACAAGCTTTCAAGCTTTGCTATGATATTGAAGGCTTATGTGCTTTTATGTTGACGCCTATGCTCTAATGTCATAGCAGTAAGTATGATGCTCTAAATACCGATCACATCATCTCTATGTTTAATCTATACCATATAGATTTCTTTTTGTTTTAAGGTTTTAAACATTTTCATACACATTAATTCATTTATATATTTATCTTATTTTAATTTATATTATTTTAATTTTATTAAATAATATATCGTGTTTTAATAGGGTGTTATTTTTAGTTGTTTGTTACTATCATTAACATTAAATAGCTATTAATTTATATTAAAAAAATTCTTAGTTTAATGATCAAATTAGCAATAAAAACTAAACCTTGCGATGGACACATATATGATCATTAAATAACGATGGATCTAGCGGTAAATTTATAAGAAATTTTAGCGAGTGCAATTTAGTAACGGATATTTTCTCACTAGTTAGCGACGAAAATAACCAATTAGTGACGATTTTGCAATAGATAATAGACCGAGTAGTTAACTCGTTTACTTTGCTTTAGTGATTGAAATTCTACACATTAGTAATGGAAAAAAATTCGCCTCTAAGAAAATAACGACGACCACGAGTTGCTACTATATTGTCACAAACATATAGATAAGGCAAAATAGCAATGGATATTGATGATATAACGACGGAAAAATCCATCGTTATTTTTTGGTTTTCTTTTAGTGTGTATATTTATTTCACATATTTTAGGTTTATAAATACATAATTAGGCTTGTTTAACTTAATATATTTTAGTTTCAAGGCTTACTTGGTGCAACTTTATTGTAATACCCCTAACCTAGGACCTATTAGGTTGAGAATGTTATCGTCGTTAACCACATTCGAAGTGCAATGAATTTAAGTTAACAAGGCACCATGATCTCTTGTAACTTATCCGACGATATTTATGCAATGAAGGTCTATTATAACACTTAGGTCCTATTCCTTAACCTAAAAATTGCTATAAATTCTTTGTGTTTTTTTTTTTTTTTGTACCTTGTTAAGTGCTTTAAGCATTCATTGAATTTATAATAATGCTAACATGTGGTGAAAAATTTATAATAATTTTACTACTACTACCACATTACTATTTATTTACTACTTGGTTCGATTACATACCTTAGTCATTTATATACAAGACTAGTTTTATACCAACTATTACAAAATTCGCTTATCTACCTTTACACCATTTTTCAGTTCGGATCATTTATTTTTTCATAGCTTTTACCACTCGCATAAAACAAACCAGCTAAGCTAAGTACATATAAAATTATAGCTAGTATTATAATTAAAACGGCGTGCAGATGGGTCTACCCGAAACCCGAACCCCCTTCCAAGATACACGCATCCGGTGGCTCCTTCGGTAGTTAGTTTCACGAAGAAGTAGG
This sequence comes from Dovyalis caffra, assembly GCA_963924115.1. Lineage (NCBI taxonomy): Eukaryota > Viridiplantae > Streptophyta > Magnoliopsida > Malpighiales > Salicaceae > Dovyalis > Dovyalis caffra. The sequence goes on from CAWUPB010000071.1 coordinate 2,227,899, forward strand.
TCATCATACCTTTATTTATCTACACCACAAGAAACTATGTCGACAATAACTCGGTAAGTTAACGGATGCATGGATGCATGTACATGTATATGCGGATATGAAATAGTATCTTATGCAAAATAAACCCTTCTTTCCTCATGTCATAAAACATAAATAGTCCGAAAATCCCTTCTTTCGTCTATGGACATGTCTCATTTAGGTTCTTCGGGGTTCCATAATATATGTCGGGTGAATCGGATTTGTCTATGGACACGCCTTACCGAGCCTCTAAAAGTACACGTTTGCAACTTGTCTAACCTTGAACCATTATCATTAACATATGGAAACCCATGAAGTTCTTTCCTCAAAACTTCAAAGTCATAAAAATTCTTTTCTTTAAAATAATTTTTGATCGCTATCGAAAAACCATAATGTAAAAATGTATTTTTATGAATTAAAACATTATTCGGGAGCTTTGTCATGCACATGCACAATGGTAAGCATAACAAAAAGGTAACAATTAAAAGTTCATATTTATTTCATTAACTATATCGTGTCTTTATATTCCATAATTATTTTATTTAAGGTCCTAACTCATCATACGCAATTAATATTATCTAACCATGTCTCACTCATGTTTCAACTTAGCTAGGTACCCTTTAATTAAGCATGTAATTTATTTTCGATGTGGGCCGAAGGCCCCATTGTTCCTAAACCAATTTTCCTTTAGATTTTTATGAACCTTTTTATTCTAAACTATTATTTTACATTTTTTTGAGCTTGAATTACCAAATTTTAGGTTTGGAACTTGATTTAAACCTAACTCCCCAAAGTTCCCATTTAGGCCTAAACTTGACCTCTTTAGAATCCTAATATTTCCTCCTCATTTTGTCCTACCATTTTAACAATAAGTAGCCTAAATAGTTACTAACTATAATAATCAATTTTACTAAAATTTGGGTCCCGAATTCCTATCCAAACCCGTATTGGGCCTTAATGGGCCAAAATTGGCTCTAGGCCCATAAAACCCATTTTCTTTCATTTTTAGCAAATTTTCCACTTCCATTCATCCAAGCATGCTTATGCAAGTGTGTATGACCCACCAAATCAGAAATAAATTGCTTGAAACTCAAACCTTAAATTTCTTAGTTTAGGTCGAATTTAATCCCTAAAAATTAGGGGATTTTTCTTCAATTAAAATGAAAAGTTTCATTCCTAAACACTAATTGATGCTTAACTAAGTCAGAATTGATTGCTAAAATATCAATTAAATGAAAGCACTAAAAACCCCCAAATTTGTGATTTAGGCCGAATGGGTACCTTTAATTACCCCTAGGAATTTTTTAATTTAAACCTAAATTTGCAAGCCTAATTAACTTGTTTCCATCTTAATTATATGAATTATGGTTTCAAAATCATTTCCCTCAAATTTGGGTCACCAAGAACCTAACCCTAATTTTTCTTTAATTTAGTAATTAAAACAAAATCAAAGAATTAAACATGAAATTGACTTAAAATTTAACATTCTTATGATGTAGGTGAGATTAACTTACCTAGATATGCTCCAATTAATCTTCAAAAGGTAAAAAATTTGGGAATTTCTCCTTCCTTCTTCTTCCCTCAAATTCGACCTAACCTCCATTTTTCTCCCTTGAATTTTTCTTAAATTCTTAGCTTGATATTCTTACTTAGTGTGTTGAGTCAAGGTGTGTAGGAGTGATTTTGGTAAGTTTTTGGTGAGAGTTTCCTAGGGAAATTTTGCAAGAGTTTCCTTTAGGTTTTGTGATTTTTATGCATGCCTATTTATAGGCAAATTTTTCGTGCACTTTTGACTCCATCTCCACTAGTGAACTAGGGTGTTTTGGAGTGATCTTGGCCATTAAATTTTGGTTAAATCTTAACCTCTCAATTGGATCATTTTTAAGCCTTTAATTTTTCTTTAAACCTAATCCCTCCTTTTTGCATGCTTAATAGCCTTTTCTTTTTATTTAAGTCAAAGTGCATTAATTTTGGCTCAATCGTACAGCCAAATTTTGGCTGGAACCATGAAGAGAAGCCTAGAAATTTCTTTAATTTTGGTCCCTCATTTTCCTAATCTTCTTCTTAATTACTCCTTCCACCATCCTTCTATTTTCCAATCCATCACTTTAAATCCTTCTCCTAAAGGTATCTTAATATATTTTAAACTCCTTAGGTTTATAGCAACTTTAATTTGAAAGTTGAAACTTTCAATTTTACGCAATCTAGTCCGTAATTTCTATGCAATTAGCCCCCAAATTTTAAAATTTTATTCTATACCTTTTAAAATTTTAATTTCTTTCCAAAATAAATTCAAAAATTTATTAAGAAGATTCAACCTAATTTTTCATAATTTTTGGATCCCATTTAAGCCTTTAAATTAATTATTTAGCATGAAAATTAGACTATTTCTTATAGAAAATATTCCTTGTACCTAATAAAATTAATTTAAATTTACTAAGTATTCCTACACATCCCATATGATTTTTCTATGCCCTTAAAAAATATTCTCATATTTCTAAGACACTTAATTTAATTCCTTATCTCTAAATGCACTATTTCTACACATGGGAAATTCAATAAAATATTCACAACATATATAAAAATTCATAAAATCACATAAAATAATCTAACACCCTCTAATAAATATTCTAGGCAAACAAAATATTTTTCATGCATGAACAACATACTTTAGTTAATTATTTCATACAAAAACTACTATTCACACATCGAAAAATCACTAAAATATTTCTCAAGCATGGAAAAACTATTTTAACCATTTTAAATATCTCTCCCAATTTCCAATAATTATTTATCATTCTCAAGATATTTTTCACATAGGTTTTAATATTAAATTTTTATTAAATTTCTATATTAGTGAGTACCGGCCATTACACTTATAGTTGTTCTCTAATGTAGAATATAAAAATGTGATAGACACATCTTTACAAACTAGAGAAAGACTCATATAAAGGAAGAAATTGACAAACTATTCTGAAAGTGTTGCAAAAGACACTACAACACAATAATTGGAATAAGATTTGAAAAAAATTAGACGAGTATTAAAACTCATACAAGTGAGCATTTGGAGAAGATCCCCTTAAACCACTAGTGTAGGACTCATTTCGGACTCGATGTGAAGTGTAATGTTATGGACAATAATATGTGTAAAACAGTTAATGAGATTGTTGTTGAAGCTAGATTTAAGAGTATTGTGAGCATGTTGGAGGATGTTAGAATTATGTTTTTGCTAAGATGATTATAAAACAATTGTTTGTAGAGAAGAAGTTTAAAGGTCCATTTGGACCTACAAATTTGGGAAGCAATAAAGAAAAAAATTGAAATTAAATGAGGATTATATAGTGTTTTGGAATGAAAATAAATTAAGGATGGAAGATAACTTGGATATATGAAGATGACATATTTATTATGAACATAGGGCAATTGAGATGTACATATAGAAAGTGAGATATATTTGGTATCTTTTGTGAGCATGCACTAGTTGTTATTAAGTTGAAAGAGTGGAGAATTGAAGTGTATGTTAATGAATTGTACTCAAAAGAAAGATTTATCAAATCTTGTTAGTATTTTATTGGTCTTGTGAATGAAAAAAGTACTGGCCAAGAACAAGATTACTAACCATCTTTCGTTTCTAGGTCATGAAGATGCGTGCAAGATTGAAAAAAGAAGAGGATAAGAAAATACAGTGTAAAGGTGTAGAGAAAAAGGAATAATAATAATAATAATAACAACATGTCGAAGTGTCACAATCATTGTCATAACATCCTAACATTCCTTAAAAATCCTAAAAGAAAGGTTGGAATTTATAGTACTTTTAATTTATTAGTCAACGTTTAACTGTCTAGGATAAGCGAGAAATAATAATATTTTTTTTATGAAATAATAGTTTGGAATCCAAATAATCCAAATTGATAGCGAAGATCTTAAATTGTCATAACTCCAATAATTTAGGAGTAATTTTTGTCATTAAACTAGCTATATACTCATGTAAAATGCTTCTTGATGAATACCAAAACCAAACAAACGAGAGAATAGTAAGAAAAAATAGGCATCAATATGTGAAACTACCTTTTAATGTTGAATTATGTATGAGGAAAAAAAGACTTTTGCTATAACCTTTTTTGAAATTTACTGACTTTTTTTCTTATGCTTGTAAAACAAAAACATATACAAACAAATATAAAAACAATGATTATAATAAGAGACATATATGCACGAAAATAATTTCAATTTTTCTAATTACATGAAACAAGTTTAGAATTAAAGAAAAGAAGAGACAAGGGAAAGAGAAGATGAAAATGACTTCTTCTTCTTTTATTTTTTCATTTCATTATGGTTGCAGACAAAGATAGGAGTTAGAAGATTTTTTGCAAGCTTTATTGTCAATTTCTTCATAAAAAATTTACATTAGTGAAAAAAAAATACAACCAAAGAAAATAAAGAAATAAAATGAATCATCTCATTCTATTTAATTTAATTTTTATTATATTACATGATTAATTACATTACATTATATCATATAATTCATTAAAAAAAAAAAACAAGAGTAAATAAATGTGGAGAATGATGTTGAAAATGGACATTTCATTTGAGTCAATTATAAATTAATCCATATGGTTGTAAAATAAATTCAATAATTATTTTTGTTTTAAAAAACTAATTAATTATTTTCTTCATCGGTGTTGACTAAACCTCTTCTAATATTATTTTGTTATAATTTTTTTTTATAAATCTTTTCATTATTATTGCCTTTTTTATTTATTAAGAAATTAGAAAAATAACAATGATTAAATTACAAATAAACATAAAAATGTAAAACTAATTAATTAGTTACCGAAACTAAAAAGATTATTTAATTCCTTTAAAGAAAAAAACGAGAGGGACTAATTTATAATTTACTCGTCTTGCACGGTAGAAAAGAATGATTTGGCGGATGCCATAACTTGCAGTTAAGGCTAAGAAGCTGCCACCTGTCCATTGAAAAAAAAAAAAGGAGCCTTCCCATCCACATTCCTACCTACCCCGCGCTTGGTAAAGTTGGTGCTACGGACAGTAGAGTAACAGCCAGCAGGAGTAAGTAACTCATACCATGTCATGTCTCTCCAATCTCCAAGGACAAGCGCCAACCGTTCCATGCACTATTGCTTCGCTTTATCTAGCTTCTTGTATTAGACAAGACTGTTAATTTCCTTCACTGGGTAGATTCTTGGCTTTTGAGGTTAGTTCCCTTCTCCATCTAGGTTGCTTCTACTGCTTGTTCTGCTTTTTTCAGAAAATTCTAGTTGCTTGCTACCCTTTATTTAGTTTATTGTTTCTCTTGTCATATTGATTTACAAAAATCAAAATATTTACTTTGAGTTTATAGATCTGATGGTCTTTTACAGATGGAAACAGTATTGCTGATGTCATTCCTTGTCTCTAGTAGCTGGAAACAAATGCACTTATATCATGATGTCTGTTGTTTTCATTCTTTTATGTTATTTGCTTTGCTCTACATCTTTTTCTTTCATTTTCAAATCAAGTAATTTAATGATAATGGCAACAAAATGATTTCTACTCCATGAAATTTTTGTCCCCAAGATTCTAAATCCGAAACCTGTTATCACTGATTTTACAATTGCTTCACACCCCCCCCCCCCCCCAAAGCATCTTTTAAGCTTAATTTATGCATGCTTCAATAACATTCAAATTTCTGATGAGTTATTAACATCAGATATAGGCAGGCCATGGTGAAAATAAGCTCTTTTTTTTAGTGCAGTTCATCTTGAATAAGTTGAGGTGGTGAGGCTCTTATCAATAATCAACCAATGGGATTTAGCTTCTCCCTGTTTTTGTTTTTGGCTTCTTTCCCTGTGATTTTGGCCCAACAAGTTAGGCACGCTACAATTTCTGTTGATGGAACTACTGCAGTTGCTGTAACCGATGATAATTTTGTTTGTGCTACTCTTGATTGGTGGCCGCATGATAAGTGTAATTACAACCAATGTCCATGGGGCTATTCATCTGTAACAAACTTGGTAATTATCTGGAAATTATAATTGAAGAAGCTTTTGAAGGGTTAAATTTGCTTTCTTTTTTCGAGGTATATTTAATAATTGCCTAGTTTTGTTTTGTATTTTCAGGACTTATCTCATCCTCTTCTTGCCAAAGCAATCCAAGGTTCGTATCATTCTTGAAAAATATAAGCTTGATGAATGATGATGAAAAACGTTCATCTTATGTAATAGCAGTGTGTTGAAATATTGCTAGTCTAAAAATGATACAGCTTTCTTTGTGGCTATATATATAGCCTTCAGGAATTTGAGAATAAGAATTGGAGGTTCTTTGCAAGACCAAGTATTGTATGATGTTGAAAGTTTGAAAGCTCCTTGCCATCCATTTAGAAAAATGAAAGGTGGGCTATTTGGTTTTTCAAAGGGCTGTTTACACATGAACCGGTGGGATGAACTGAACCATTTATTCAGTAGAACTGGGTGAGATTTTATGCTTGGCTGCTCCCTTTTCTTTCTTTCCTTTTCTTATATAAATTTCCTCCCTTTCTTACCATTGCACCAAAGGTAGCTAAATAGTCCATTAAACCAACTCTTGTCTAATTAAGGCACAACTTTATTGCTCAAATTGTTCATCCTAACTTAATATCTGTCTCATATATAAAATAAATAAATAAAACATAACATGTCAAACAAAAGTATCCTTTAGAAGGTAGATTCTAAGTCTTTAATGCTTGACAGCTGCATTCTGAAGCTCAGAGTTGGCTGTTTGGATAAATTTTAAACGTTTAAATTGAAGGCATTCTTGTGGATTTAGATTGCTTCAAATCTTCAACATAGAATTTACGTCAAGTAAGAAATCCCTCTAATAGATGTGTAAATGTCATTCTTGTGAGCCATGTAGCAGTGCCGGCTGCCAAGCTTTCCATTTGTTTGTTTCTTTCCAAATTAAGCATTTCAGTCTAATTTACAAGTTATGTCCTAATCCTTTCTGTCATTCAGATCTATTCTGATAACATGCTATTCCAGTTATGTTACATATTCAAGTTCAATCAAGCATTACTTCTTGCCATGAAATTTTGGCTTTGGAAGAGACAAGGCTGAGGTGCTTCATTGTAAGGCACTTATCCCTAGAATCATGCATTTGCAGGGCCATCGTGACATTTGGCTTGAATGCCCTCTATGGAAGACACCAGATTAGGAAGGGTGTCTGGGGAGGAGCTTGGGATTCTAGTAATGCTCGTGATTTCATGAACTACACTGTCTCAAAAGGATACAGGATAGATTCTTGGGAATATGGTATAGACTTTGACGATGCTCTTTATTGTTTAGATTCCATATGCTTTTCCTCACTGCTGGTACTGTCTTCGTTATGATAGGTAATGAGCTGAGTGGAAGTGGTGTAAGTGCAAGTGTGAGTGCTGAGCTTTATGGGAAAGATTTGATCAACCTTAAAGATCTTGTCAACAATATGTATAAAAACTCTGATCTGAAACCTTCACTTGTAGCACCGGGAGGGTTTTTGACAAGCAGTGGTATGCTAAGTTTCTTCAGGTTTCAGGATCAGGCATAGTCAACTTTGTAACACATCATATATACAACTTGGGCGCAGGTGGGCTACCGTGGTTTAATTGCACTGACATATGCTTATAATGTCATTAAAGGCTAACATTCTAGTTTCAGTGTGCTATTGCTGCCCTTATGAATTAACCTAGAGAAGAAACCTGTCCGTTATGTTTTCAGAACTTCTTACTTCACTTCTTCTTCCCTTTTATGATAATTATAATTATCAGATGGTTTAGGTCAGCAAATACCAGTGAACTGACTTGGGAAGTCTTCTAGAATCATATTTGACTTTTGTGTGTGTGTTTGTGTGTGTGAGAGAGAGAGAGAGAGAGAGAGAGAGAGTTCTCTCTCCTTGTAAATTTACCATTCATTTTCCCGTTCCAGGCATGGATCCCAACCTTGTGAGTAAAATATTGGATCCCCATTATTTGAGCAAGGTATCAGAAACCTTCAGTCATCTTTCACAAACGATTCAACAGAATGGTCCTTGGGCTTCTGCTTGGGTTGGGGAATCTGGTGGGGCCTATAACAGTGGTGGTCGTCATGTTTCTGACACATTTGTGAACAGCTTCTGGTAAATCTTACTTGCCTATTTCTTCCATTCTTTTTATTGAATTCCTGTTCTTTTTATCTTTTTATTCTGGTAGTTATCGCGCTTTTTTACCAAAGACAGATGACTCCATTTCCGTAGGGTTTTCTTATGAATATCAGGTACTTAGATCAGCTTGGAATGGCATCCAGGTATAATACAAAGGTATATTGCAGGCAGACACTTATTGGTGGCAACTATGGTCTCCTCAACACAACCACACTTGTCCCCAATCCTGACTACTACAGGCAAGGGCACAAAACTCCTTTTAAGTCTTATTCGAATAATAATATTTTTTCTTGTTGTGGGGAGAGAATTTGAAAGGAAAAAAATGAAGTAATTATTTCTCTACCATCAATCTAATCTGAAGTTTCTTTTCTTGGATATTTGGTTTAAAACAGCGCCCTTCTATGGCATCGACTAATGGGGAAAGGTGTTTTAGCTGTAGGAAGCAATGCTTCACCATTTCTACGCTCTTATGCCCATTGTTTGAAAGGAAGAGTAAGCCACTTTTGTTTTTTTAACTTGACAACCAAGTGTTTGTGATGATAGAATAATGAGCATTTGTAGGAAAGTTAAGACAAGTGTGATATGAAGTGTTCCATTTTTTAATTTAGTCTTCGTTGGAGCATGATAGAGGCTTAAGATAAATGTGGTATAAAACACTTAACTTTTGTACAGTTGTGAGTTCTGTTAATGACATATTCACTGAGACTTCGGTAAGCTGCTAACATTGGTGAATGAAGCTTAACTTTCTGAAATAGTTAAATCTGCCCCAAATTTCTTTTTTTTTTTTTTTCTTCATTCCGGTTGTTGTATTGTGTGATTTTGTGAACTTCTGCTTTTAATCTTTTGAGATCAAACCCAAATTTGGACAGTGTACATGGCATGCATCTTCCGGCTTGCTTTCCATGTAATGCACAATTTTACATAACATGGAAGGCCTACATAATGTCATGTGCAATATGCAGTCTTTTATATAGAGGAAAAAAGAAGAAAGATTGAGAAGCTTTGTGAACTAGAACTTGTTTCTTTTTTTTCATGGCCTTCCTCTTCACCTTCCACTCAATATCTGGAGAGGGTAATTTTGTTTGTGAAAAATTACCTAGAGGTCTCAAAATTTTATATGGCCTATATGATGGAAAAAGGTCCATCTAGGTGCTGAAATTACTGGATTTTGTCTGTAAGTCAAATTTCCTGTCATTCTATTTTTGTCGCTTTTGGTATTAATTTCTCAGAATATGGGCTTTTGATTGAATCCTCTTAACACGTACATGAACACAGTCATCAAACCACAAGTAGCTTTCATTATTTCAGACTGAATTTCCCCCATATCTAGGACATTAGAAGTTTGCTGTTCTCATGCAATGGTGCAAGTGATTTATATATACTTGTGCATGCATATGTAGCCCTACTCTTTGTGCAACGGTCATCTTTTCATGCCTCAAACATACAGTAAACTTGCTTAAAAATACAATGGTTCTACTTGATTATCTACGAAAATTTCTTTTCTGCATTTAATATTTCCATCTTGTTACAGGCAGGTATAACGTTACTGCTGATCAATTTAAGCAATCAGACTGATTTCATAATCAGTGTTCAAAACAGCATGGACATGAGATTGCATGTGGAAGAAAACATTTCTGGAGAAAACTTTTTCGTGCAGGGCCTTAAGAGATCAGTTTCATGGGTTGGAAGCCGAGCATCAGATGAACCATTATATAGAGAGGAGTACCATTTAACTGCAAAAGATGGGAACCTTCAAAGCCGAACCATGGTTCTTAATGGAATCCCATTAGAGCTTACAGAAGAAGGAAACATTCCGAAATTGGACCCTGTCCGTCTGAATGTGAATTCTCCATTATATATCAATCCTTTTTCGATTTCATTCATAGTATTCCCAAACTTTGATGCTCCAGCTTGTGCATAAATCTTTGAAGCACAACTCAAGCAATAAACTGCACCTTGCTGTGTATGAGATTGCAGGGAAGTGAGTTCAAGGTAATTGTAATTTTTATCAATTGTAATTGTCGCAGGTGATATATAGTTTGTGCAATAATGTTTGTATGGGGGAAAAGATAAGATGAATTGTTCATAAGTTGAATAATATCAGAATAAGTCGCTTAATGTTTTCAACTTTTCTTTTTGAGCATAAATTATTTCTTGCATATATTTCACCACCACAATTGTCCCATTAAAAAAAAAAAAGACCGAAGAACCAAGCACGAGACAGTGACTCGAAAGAAACCAATAATGCACCATTTGCTCTTCTAGTCATCGCTGGTTCTGCTGCTCCACTTTCTCCATTTCTTGAGCCATGGATTTTGCATTTGCATATGATGATCTTTTCCCACACATCTTTGCATGCATTCAACGGAAATAAATGTTAAGGGGGTAAAATTTTTAGGATTTGTGCTTTTTATTTTTATTTTTTTCAAACTCAGCATTACTTTCTTTTTCTTTTTTCTTCTATACATTCCCCCACAAGAATATATATTTTATTATATTTAATTTGTATACATTTTCCAAACATGCTTAGCACTTCACCCTTTAGACATTATTTTATATCATTAACACTTACTATTCAATTTTTAACTCCGAATCAAATGCAACCTTATTATGTGGTATGTGATTTTTGGCATCAAGCAATAGCAACGCTCTTCTCTCTTCTCTTCTCTTCAAGATGAGCATGGTCTATGTAAAGTTTTTATCTTATGTTGTATAGCTTCTTTTTGGTCATCTAATCTCTTGCTTCAACAACAGCACAACAGCTCTGCTTGCTGAAATTATCGTCACAAAAGTCATGGGTTTTGCCCAGTAGAAGCAACGAGTCACTTCTCAATAGAAAATCCTTTTGGATCCATTTCCTCCTACAGTGCATTCACTCGTGGAACTTTAAAGGATTGAAAGTTTGTGATTATCCATCCGCGGATGAACAGGCAGGGCATGTATTGCTTGCTATTTGCTTGTTCAATAGCCAGAGCCATTCATATCCAATACGGATACGTAATTTTCCTCCTACTGACGAGCGATAGAGGAAAGTTACAGCAATGGATCAAATATTATTGCACGTTAGCCAAATATTAGCTTTGGTCTTTCTTCCTCAGATGTTAGTATTTGCTTCAGAAACTTAAGCAGATAACAGAAAAAAAAAAAGTACTGGTTCCAAATTGCCATGAAAAATGCGTTGGGGAACAGCAGTATCCTGGGACATAATGCCAAATCCCAAATGTGTAGGAAATACAAAAAAATTGCAGAATATCTAAATTCCAAATTTATACATGCAGAAAGAACAACAGTTAAAAGGAGGGAAACCAACAACAGCAGATCACAACCTATCCTCCTCTACTTTCCAAGCAGATGACGACCACGTTGATTAGCACCCCGAACGCGGAAATTTAGCTCATCCACATCATCCTGGAGATGATCCAGGCTGTTGGTTTGACTGCAATTATCACAGAAGGATCACAATTACAGAAGGAATATTCCTTTTTCAAGTGACATAATTTCTTAAACAAAGCATTTTGACATCCTTTTTGACAATCAGAGAGCCGAAGTACTCAGATAATCACAATGGGAGAGAGACGAAAAAGAATAAGCAAACATTTGCACCAAATCAACAAATGCTATCGTTTAAAAAAACTCACCTGTCAATTTCAGTCCCCATGTCAACGGCCATATTCTTCAACTCTCCTAATATATTACTCAAATCAGACAGCGCATCATCTTGCTTTGACTTCTCTAACTGTTCCAGAAGGATCCCAAACAATCAGTAATGGTTAGATTGAAATAGCATAAACTCATAGCAGACTTTAGTTCTTGTACATTGATAAACAGAAACCCAAAATGAACAAATTGATTGTCCTAAATAATGGAAGACAAGTAAACTCAAATAGCAGATACTTGTTCCAAAGTCCAAAATGTACATTGAAAAAAAACAAAAACCAGAATGAACAAATGACTTGGTGGCTGGGGTACTAAAAGTCTGTCCTTCTGATCTAATTTTCTAATTTCTATATACCCCTTCAGGAAACAAAGTGAAAAAGATTGATGGAAAGTGGAAACCCTAAATTCATCTAGAAGGGAAAAAAATAGTGCATTGGATCTCAAGTTTGAAAGTATAGGACAAAGGTCTCTGTCACAGCCCCGCCACCAGATGGAAAGGGGGAAACAAGAAAGGAGAACATATACAGAGTTCATAGTACCAAGAGAATTTCATCTATTATCATTTTTTTTTTTTTAATTTTCTGTTCTGCAGCCACATATCAGTATACCTTTTTGTTTGCTATGAATAATGAGTATATCACAAGATAAAAACAAACCTCAACTTTCTGAAATGCATTGGTTGGCACAGGAAGGGGTGTTTGTGTGCTGGATCGTCCCTTCGATGCATGATTCAACCCCAACTTCTCCCTCTGCTCCAATTGGTTACCTCTCCTTTGAGGTGAAGCATCTGCAAAACATAGCAAACCACAAATATGTTGAAAGAACAAAAAAGAAGAAGAAGAAGAATTCTGAGAATTTTAGATTATTTCAACTTCATGCTTTCGAGCCTTTCCTCCTACTCTACATTGTAAAAGGGCATCCCCATCATCCGCACTGTTCTTCCTAGGGGAGCTTTTTCATTTTTAAATTAACTTTTAGGATGCCAATAAAAAATTAAATAAAAAAGAGTAAAGAAAAAACAGAAAAAAGTATGTCCCATAGAAAGAAAAATAAGCAAACAAACAATAATAGGTACCCTAATATAATATAAAGTTTTGAAGAAAAAAATTTGACAAATAAGTGGATCACAGCAAGCAGGGACAGAAAGTAACCTCTTGTGATAACAGGGCCCTTAATTGGACGATTCTTTTTCGGCTTCCAAGTTTTAGAGAACATGCCTCCAAGACTTCCCAAAAGCTTCTCACCCTGAAAACAGAAACAACAATGAAATTCCTTTTACTCGATAACATCAACAAAGAACTATAAGTTAGGAAGAAAAAAAAAATCAAGTTATCGCAAGGGCACACAAACTAAACTAATATTCTGGCCTGAAGTCTTAACAAATTTAAACAATGATTTTTCCAGTGCACTGCTGTGTTTGGGAGGTGGTGTGGGGGATAAGGGGGCGATGGTGGGCCATGGCACCTCTGTTCCTCTCACCCCAACCCCCTCCCCCTCCCCCGGTAACCGTAATCCCAGAGGTCAATCTAAACGAGTAACGTAAAATCCATGCAGTGTGCAAAAGATGATCATGTCATTACAAACTCATCAAACAGGATGGTGCTCCCAAAATAATTGAACTGAATATGCAATAGGAAAATTCCGAACACCATTTCAAGATTAGTGTTAACAACGGTTGTGTACTAGCCCATCTCATTAGATGAGAAAGCCTAAGTATGATGCATTAAATTCATGAACCTAAAGTCAGAGTTCAAACTAAGTCATACCCGACTAAGATCGTGATCGATCTCGACAGCAACATCATGGGTCTTGGTAATTTGCTCACCCTGTTGATGCAAGGTGATCAAAGTTCTTGTTGCACCCTCTCTCATTTCTTCAGCAATCTTCAAGCAGCCATTTACTGTTTTTGTGGTGTCCTCAGCCTTGTAAACAGCATAATTCTCCAATTCTTGAACAGATTGGTTCTCTAGTCCTCCTGAATCACGGAAATCATTCTTGTAATTATGTCTTGCCGCTGAAGCAAGGGAATATGTAGATGAAGAAGACGTCCCTCTTTCCTCGTCATCGTCAAAAGGATTGGTGCTAAAATTGGGTGCAGTTAGATTGGGTTCAGAAGAAGTTTTTCTTGGTGGTTTAAGGGTTTTCTTAGTGTCAAACTCATCGTCAGAATCAAACGGGTTTGACCGAGGAGGAGCAGGACATTGAGGGTCAACCTTGTTATGCTTAGAAATCTTCAAAGGAGATTTCTTTGAACCAAACATTGTGTGAATAAGAGCAAGGAAGAGTTTAATAAGGGAGATGATAAGCAATCAATTAAGATTCCTGCATAAAATGAAGAAACAAAATACATGTGAGATTGTGATAGCTGTAAAATTACAGGTTTCAACACAGAAGGGAATCATGAAACTCCAGTGAAGTTCAATTTAAGCACATGAAATTTTGAGTTCAATAAAAATGACAACAGGAGAGTAAAACGTATCACAATAAAGAAGGTATTCAAGAAAGGGTTTATATAACCAGTTAAAAAAAAAAAAAAAAAAATCATCAACCATAAACAACAACTAGTTGAACACGAAATAAAGACCTGGTTTGATTTACGGAGTCATCTCACCCACCTAATCCTCCATTGCCATTTAGATGCGTTGCAATAGCAATTATAACATAGAAAAAGAAGATGAATAGTATTTAAATTCGATTGAAAGAACCCAAAAGAAAAGAAACTTGAGTTTTTGAGTTTAATAAAAGTCAAAACTGGAGAATAAAAAGCTATCACAAGCAACCAAGCAACTTTGTAGCAGAAACAATTCTCCGTCAACTAGGACTTGTACATTTAGATCACAGCATAATAAAAAATAAAAAATTTATTTACTTTCGTTAAGAAGCCAAAAGGAAAGGAAAGAAAGAAAGTAGAAACAAAAGGGTGTTTTTATTAAAAGAAAATCAAACCCAGAAAGAAAGGATCAAAAGAAAATAAAAGAAAACAAGAAAACCCATATAAATTAAAAGCAGTAGGAAGAAGGAATCTGAACCTGATAGATTGAAGCAGGAGGAGGTAGCAGTTATTGGGAGGAGAAGGGAAATCCAAAGTATCTGTTCTTGTTTTTATAAAGAGACAACAATTTCAACGCGGAGCGAAGTGTCGTGCATTGCCAATTGCCAATTGCCAATTGCCAATAGACAGAAACTGGCGAAGACTAATAAAAACAATTAAGAAGAAAACGAAGATTTAACTGCACAAGCAACGGTCTAGTCTACTATGCGAGTTCAGAATTGGTCTTATTTTGACTATTATTCTTCTCTCCTATTTTCTTTTCATTTTCTATTATTATTACGGCCTTTTCAGTTTTACCATTTCAAAAACATGGCTCCCTAGGCAAGGCAAGGTATCCTCTGGTTTATTCTTAATATAATCTAAAATATTATTACATGTTTCTTTGACTTATTCTTAATATAATAAAAAAAATCTTGAATAAATTTTTTAATTACTTTTATTATATTCCATTAACTTCAATACATTTCTCATAATTTAATTTTTTTAAAAAAATATTTTTGATTTATGATACGTACTTTGACCCACTGAATATTGTCATTATATATATATCAAATTTAAATATTTTAAAAAAGTTCAAAGATATTTGTTAGTTAATTTTTATATAAAAAAATTATATTGATTGTTGCTTTACTTTTTGAAGCAATTTTATGAAAAAAAATATTAAGATATTTTTAAAATTTGTTATTTATATTATTATAAGTTTTTATTTAAAAAAGAAAGCATAACAAATGATGAATTGTGTTTTTTTAACAATAAAATCTATGAAAAAAAAATATAGAAGAATGAATGAAATACAAATTTTGATTAAAAATTATGAAATTTTATATTTTTATTTATATTATTACGGGTTTTTATTTAAAAACGAAAGCATGACGAATGATGAATTGTGTTTTTTTAACAACAAAATCTATGAAAAAAATAAAGAAGAATGAATGAATGAAATACAAAATTTGATTAAAAATTATGAAATCAGATGAAATTTTATTTTTTACCTTTAATTAAATATATTTTAGTAGATTAATAGTATAATACGAGCTATTAAATTGAAATAAACATATTTAGCTTATTCTGTTGCATAGCGCGGGAAGCCAACTAGTTCAAATTATAGAATGTATTTGATATTATTGTGTTGTATATATTTTTATAAGATGAGTGTTTGATAATTTGTTGTTGTGGTGTGTTTATAATTATTATTTATACGTATGCATTTTCTATTATTTCTTATTAAAAAAAATAACAAATGGACTTAATTTTAAAAAGTTTAAAGTTCAGAAATTTTCAAAACCAACTTTGAAGTTTAGACATTCAACCTTAAATGAATTAAAAGTTCAGAAGTGGTTAGATTTATTTAACCAAAAAAAAAAAAAAAAACCCTCCAAGTCTTAATTATGATATCTCCTCTGGAATATGAGAGATCAATTACAATCAATTTATTGTGCCGAATTCCTACATATATTTTAGACTTAACTTCATATATGTAACCTAAAAATCCAATCACTCCTAATTGGTTCTTGTATTTTAAGTCATTGTCTCTCCAATCTATCCTCATAATAGATATTATAATCCAAGAGTGACAAAAATATCATATCACATGATGGTGTTAAAATTCAATTTTTCAAATAAATCAGATTGGATAAATTAGAAGTAATTAAATCTATAAGGAGAGACAGGGAACTCTTAAAAGAGAAAATCGAAAGAAACTTGTGCACTTATTCGGACGCAGAGGAAACTAATATCCCAACAACGAGAAATTTTATAATACATAAGGAGTAACTAGTGGCATGTACAATAGTTACTCCCGGATCCACTTTGATGAGAGAGATAGACACACAAAAAGAGAGAGAGAGAGAAATAGGAGAGAGAAAATAAAAAAATTTAAGCGGACGTGAAAATCTTCTTATCACTTTTGATGAGTATAGATGTAATTTTTCTCTTTTTTATGTCTATCTCTCTCTCAAAGTGGATACTAATGAGTAAGCTACCGTACATGCTACTGAGTTACTCCATGTGTATTATAAAATTTTCCACCCAACAACTACTTCCACGTTGCCCCCTGTCTGGCCTATAATTTTAGGAAAACAGAGGATAACGATGTCTCGCCAAAACATGCTCATTCGTGTCCCTCGGGATAAGAAAGGCCGTCTTTGGTTTGGAAGCTATTTAAGAATTTGTCCAACCAAGAATGCCACCTTTCTCAAAAGAAACTTCGAGGAAAGACCAAATGCCTTAACCAGTAAGAAGAACCTTACCCACGATGCATTCACACAGATAATAAAATCTAGTTTCTAGATGCCTTCAGTTTTATTCATTTAGTAGGAAGGTGGAAATAGAACAAAACGGAGACGAGACTAATTGCACATACTAAAACTATCCCATCATGAAACAACAATGCGACGCAGCTAGAAAATTCAAATGAAACACCAATCAGATTTCTGGTTGATTGCCAGATTAATCAAAACATCCCAAACCACAAAGTGATATACAATAAAACAAATGGAAAAAACACACTTTCTGCCCTATGCATTCAGATTTCATCCACATGGATTGGTTACTCGGATTTAATCTATACAGCGTCCCACTCAAACGCGGTGCAGAATATCGTCCATTGTTGCATTCATCACACACACAAGAGAGAGGGGGAAAAAAAGAGGCAACGAAGTAAATGTTGCTCATAGCCCATCATTTGTAATTATAAATATCATTTCCTTCACAAATATAGCTATCCTGTAATCTACTGAACCATCATAAACAAAATTCACAAAATTTGGCTTCTAAAATGTTTGTCACTGAAATGTACAGGCATGTTTCCTGAGATTTCATACTGTACAGACTTGGACGTGTTTCTATCAGAAATGTCCAAAATCATCCTGCACAAAAGCATACAATATCATCAATCAATAATAGTAAAACCCAACATGCAGCAGTTGAGGTGTTGATAAATTAGTGGAAAGAATTTTGAGTGAGTTTCATGCGCAGATACAGTAAAAAGAGATGCTAGGAATACTTAATTCTTTACTGAATGATGTGGCAGCTTGTGATTGGTGATTTATTAGTTAATTCATTCTGTATTTATCACTATATCTCTAATTGTGATTAGATTCACTTAATTCATGAAGGCAGCCAGAAGTAGTTGAGGCTAGAGTTTCTTTTGAGTTAAGCTCAATAGATGGCTGCTAAGTATTTCAACCAGATTAACGATAGTAGAGAGAAGATAAAATGAAGGCTTGACCTGTCATGGAAGAAACCCTACCAGTTGGACACACTTCTTTGGCTTGCATAAATTGGAGACAAAGTCACTAGCTCTTCCACAGAAGCTTAAATCAAATAAGAAAACAGCTGCAATCTTGTTTCTATTTTTTTTTTTTTTTTTCCTTCAATGCTAGAGAAAGGTTATGATCCGACCATGGCAGAATGCCAGTAGAGAGAATTTAGGGATAATCAATACCTACAGCATTTATGCATGAATCAAAAAACTTGAACGAGCACCCCTATGGTTGAAAGCTTAAGATGACTACCATTTTTCTAAGCAATGGTCCCACTTCCGAGTATATGATATATGATCTTTATAGTTCTTCAGTTGATGAGAATTAGCTGTTTGGACAGCTGAATTTGTGGCCATAGTAGCCGTTGCTGGAACCCTCCACCCATTGCATTTTGCATAGTGAAGACATGTGCCAAACAAGTTCCGTAAAACAATATAACCTTCAGCAGATGCTGATGTGTGAAACAGATATGGTGTAAATGAACCCTGAATAGCAATTTTTTATGAAAATATTTCATTGCACGTTCTTCTCAAGCATTAAGTCAGCAAAGAGAGCAGGATGAAAATCCTAGATGTGAAATTACATACTAACTACAATTTAGCCAGTTATCATTTGAGGTTCAATCAGCATTCTCCGTGTAAGTATGCAATGAAATGCTAAAATGCTGGAGACATTCTATTACATGCTACCCATATGAAATAATAGCACCTAAATGGATATCTTTCTATATCATTGATGAGTGAAGCGCGTATGGTTAATACATTTTTCACATGCTCGCTATCATATACTGAACCCTGTAGTTGATTTATATCTCAGGCAGCAATCACAAAGAGCCAAATGTTGACATTATAAAACAAACAAAATACATCAAACAACATCCTCAGGGGTCACAGAATAATAATAAATGCTATCATGCCAACACAGTGTACGACAGCATCTTAGATGCAATAATACATGCAGAGAATGGAAAAGGAAGGATTAGATAGACACAAACCTCGGCCCTTGTGCAAACCTCGGCCCTTGTTTCCAATTAATGGATGTCCACAGTTCTTCATGAAGTTAATGCCTATGCTTCATGGAGATGCCTGGCAGCAGCAAAAAATTTCCTCCGCTCTCTTTCAATCTTACTCAGAAAAGCAAGAAAGACCTTTAGAAATAAGTAAGCCTCTATTACCTAACATGATGACTGCAAATCAAACATCAATACCTGTGCCTCTAATTCGGATATTCTCTGCAAAGATGCTTTTTCAATACAAGCACGACGCTTGCACTCTTCTTCAAGCAAGGCTGTCATTTGGTACCTCAGTTCAGCCATTTCTTGTGCTAGGTCATCTGCTTCTTCCTTTGCCCTTGATTTTTCCTCTCTCAATTCATCCTAGTAATAATGCACATGTTAACCTCAGCAAGCTAACATAAAGCTACAAAATTCAAAACACTGCAAGTACCGAAACAGCTTAAAAATGTAATTAAGTTTATCAGCATCTTAGCACTGTTTAATATAATTATAAATCTTCACAAGTCAAAACTAATACCTTAAGCTGCTTCACAAGAGCTTCATATTTGCTTATCTGATGTGGCATACTATCCATCCACTTGTTGCTTGATTCTAGTCCCAATAGCGTTGCAAGCTTTGAAAAGACTCTACCTAGGGCCTCTCTGCATGCAATTCACACAAATTAGTAAAAGTATTACCAAAAAACAAAATAAATAAAATAAAATAAAATCAATGAAATTCTTAATTAAAGTTGGTATTAGAAGAATTAATGCCTATCTTCTATGCCATAATTTAGAGTTGAGGAAATGTCCATTGTTTAGAAAGGCACTGCATCCTAAACACATCATAGGAAAAAGCTCTCAAAATAAACTGTTTGATGTATCTTTTTTATACTAGAGTCCAGAATTCTCATAGGGAAGAGGTTAGCATCCAAGAGTTCTTAAACTGGTAAAGAAAGTAGCTACATAAATTGAATAGCATGCAAGAATATTAAAATATGATCTAATGACATGCAACTAATTTAATGGAAATCCTTTTCACTTACCTCATTTCTTTTGACATATGACTTTTGCACTCTATCTCACTCAAGTATGATTGATTATTGTGTTGTGATGCGTCCTTATTTTCAAGCCACTCCTCAATCTGCTGAGGAAATAATTTAGAGTTCACATCAGATGTAACAAGTTTCTCCCTCAATTCTATGTTCTCCTTTTCTATACGTTCAATATTTTCCTTTGCATCGCGAATCTTAAATTCAAGTTCTTCGATGAACCCATTCATCCTAGCATTTTCTTGGATGGTTTCTTCCTGCATTTTTTTCGCTTCAAAGCAAGCCTGCTCCAAAGCTATCATATCAAGCTTCATGCTCTCTATTTCACATTGGGAATCTAGAGTTAGAGATGAAATCAATTCCTCTAGCTTCCCTATGCACAAATCTGACCGCTGCAACTCTTCTTCTTTTCTCTCTAGTTCCTGTATCAATAACAAGTGCTCTGAATCACACCTTTTCAGTTCCTCCCTTAACTGGCCAATGCTTGCTTGTAAATGTTCCGTGTTTACTAATTTCATCTCAAGCTCATGCACATGCTCCCCTAGGGTGTACACCTCTGAATTCCTCGCACTTAGCTGATCCTGCAAGTAATCTATGAGAGATGTGATGATCAGGTTAAAGCCAAATTAAAGAATCTGGCATATGGACATGAAGACAAACATCTTTTTTCCAATTATAGGGACCTACTGCAGAGATTAGAATTTCCTGTCAGCATGATAGATATGGTTTTTATAATTATCGAAAATTGCACGATTGTATTATTTTTTCAAGGTTAGGATTTTTTAAGAATCATATGGACATCCAGTCTGGAACAGAGGGCAATAGCGGTCAATCAGTGACATGCATAAGTAGTAGAAATTTAATTCTCATTCAATATATACCAGTAGATGGTAGGTAATAATATAGCACAACAAATATCAAAACCCGCCTATAGAACCATAGCTAGGAAAATCATTTGATGGAATTTTAGACACAGGTGATCATTTGTCTATGACAACTTCTCATTTTCAATAATGAACTTAACAAAAGGAGTATAAAGTTTAAAATTGTAATTCTTAGTATTAAGACAGACCAAGTGTAGCGTATTGCACAATTAATGTTTAATTTTGACATGAACCTATTATATGAGTAACATATAACAAAAAGGAATGACTATTACCTATCTCTTGAGAGCAGTTCAACAGCTCTCTTTCCAACTTCTGAATGTGTTTCTTGTCTTCATTATGAGCCTCTGATAATTGTTTCACATGTAGTTCTAATCTCTGCATCCACAACATCTGAAATTAGATCTTTTTGCCCATGTTTGATTCTTTTAGCTACGTTTTTCAATTTTCATGAGACAACTACAAGCACATAGTAGAAAGCAGAATAGAGAATAAGCTGAGATTGAAGCTGCAGCATTTTCTTCTATTATTGGGTCATTTTTTCTTAAACCTTGTTCTTCAATCAATAGTAAAGTAAGAGTGAGTGGTTAAGACTGCAAAATACTAACTAAATAAAGATGATTTCAAGATCTAATGATTAATACCAAAAATGATTTACTTTAGATTTGGCATTGAACTCCTGAGGATTTACTTGAGATTTGGCATTGAAATCCTGAAACTGACTCACCAGTTAAACAAGAGAGGAACAAATGTCCGTGTTTGTGGAAGGTAGATTTTCCTCAACTAAAACAGTTTCAATTAATATGAATGGATTAAATGCTGTCTTCTTAAAAAGATTTCCAAGCATGGACCAAAAGATATCGACCAGAGGAAGTGTTATATAAGCGATTCACAATCCAAAACTTAGAAATGAAGACATCGAACATGACCTTTAAGCAGGTGGAGTTGTTTTAACTTCAACCATCTAAGAGAGCACTACATGAACCTTTCGTGGGTCAGGATGGCAGTAGCCCCCAAATGTCTTCAGAAGGCACTCCAAGAAGGAATCCAATGCTCAAGCATTGATTTGGCACATGGCTAATGATAGAAAACTTAGTTGGGAACTTTTGTAGTTCATAAGAGTATTTTGGTAATTATTGGATCTGCTGGAAAATTTAGACATTACGGTATTTTATTTCATTTCTGTTTAATATTTTATTTATTAGTCTTGAAGGTATTAGGTTTTCCTATTCTAAATAGGATAATTATGTTGGAGGTTTAGGAATCCATGTCTTATTGAATTCGGACAACTAAAACCCTATAAATAAGCATGTAGTCTTTCAATATTTTGATTACAGTTTATGAATAAAATTCCAGCAATTTGCTTTTGATTGTGACTCAATCTCTCTTAGGTGTGACTCTTAAGAACCCTTGCGCAAAGCTTGGGTATTTCTTTTCCCTAGGTGTAACTCCTAGAAATCTATACTACATCCTTCCTCGCATTCCAGCAGAAATCCCCATCAATGAAGCCCTAAACAGCCTCTAAAGTCAGATCCAGAACACCCCCTAAGCTTTCCTGCATCATCCTTCCATACGATGCATCTTTGCAAGGCCTACATATACAAAACACACTCCCCCTAAATTCATCTCAATCACACTCCAGGAAATCTATACAAAACACAACCATATGATATGAACACAAGTAATGGCTTACATATCATATAACATATATTTTGCATAAAAGGAATAACAATCAATCTCACAAAAAATAAAAATTCACCCTGATCATTTCAAAGCTCTGGGGTTGCGAATCTCTCAACACGTCTTTTTCTTTTCGTAGCTGCAGTGATGGAAGAAGTAAAATGATTGAAGAGTTAACTCCTATGAGAATTTAGAAAGAACAACAGATAGTCTTTGGGTGATGGAAAAGAAAAAAAAAGAAAAAGAACCTCTCTGCATCTGGTCCCAATCTGCAGAAGTTCCTCAACATCAAAAGAGCTGTCGCCATCACTTCTTGAGCTACTTGACATTTAAACAAGAAAGCCTGGATTGCAAGCACAAATGAATAAAACAGAGATAGATAGATGTCTATACTATTAGCAAGTAATCACAAATCTGAGAAAACACTTTAAGCATAGAACGCATGTATATGATCATGTCAATTAATAAAAATAAATTGGAAAGTGCAAAAAAGATGGAAACTTGTTGTATTCATCATCTTCTTAAGCATAAAAAGAACAAACCCTTTTCTTGTTTCTACAAATTAACATTGATTTTACATAACTCTGATAACATCGGTTGATAGTTAAAATGGGGCAATGCTCTTTTTTGCAAATACAAACATCAACAATAAGAAGAAGAAGAAATGTACAGCATGTCTCCTGCTTCATTTCTCTGCTGATATAACAAAAAATTGCAAGAGTATTACTTGAGGGAAAAAAGAAAAAAGAAATCATCAAAATCACGGGAGAGATTCACCTGAGAAATAACTCTGAAAAAAAATAGATGTAGTTTCAATGTTGGGGAGATTGATTAATCGACGACTCACGATAATCATAAAGGCTGGGCTTTGCTTTGTTTCGCTTGTGATTAGTCCTTACACCCACACCCAAAAAATAATAATAATAATAAATAAATAATAATAATAATAATAATTTTTTTTAAAAAGTATTCTAATAAAATTTTAAGTAATATATTTAAAAAAAATAGTATTTTATAAAATTAAGAACAAAAGAATTAATATAACATAACAATTAATAACTTTCTTAATATGTGTCAATCTATATAAAGTCCTCTTCTTTTTTTTTTTTTTTTTTTTGGAGGCAGAGAGCGTTAAATATTTAAGAGCTTTTATTTTTTTATAAAAAAAAAAAAAAAAGGAGCCCATCCTTTTTCATGCTATTTTAAATATTGGATAATTATATTATAAGTACATTAATTTTTAATCTTTTTGCAATCAAGCATATAAACTTTAATTTTTTTCGTTTGAGTATTTTAATTTTTTTAAAATTACAAATCAAGTACTTTTGTCAATTTTTTCATTAACTGATGATGTGTTTGTTATTCTTAAATTATCAAATTACAATTTTACTCTTTTTTCAATCAAATAGATGAACTTTGTTATTATTATTTTAGTACATCAAGTTTTTCAAAATTATCAACCAAATACTTTTATCAATTTTTTTGTTCATTGATGATATGTTTGAATATAAAATTATAAATTTATCTTCTTTTTGTTCAAGGAAACTTTCTTCCTAAATTATTTTATCATTTTAAAATTTGATAAATAATTAAAAATATTATTTTTTATCTATAAAATTTCAAACTAAACTCAATTATGTTGTTTTTAAAAAAATTAAATAAAAAACTCAATTATGTTTAAAAGTAAAAATTAAAGAAAACACAAATGAATATTCTTGACCAAAAAGTCTTACGTTTGTGTTTTTATCAATTTTCACGTCCAGGACCTAATTGATTTTTTTTAACCGCAAGCCTAACTAAGTTTGATTCGAGATTTTATAACTAAAAGTATTTTTTTTTTAATTCTTTATCAAACATTAAAATGATATAGTAATTTAAGGATATTTTCCTAAAAAGAAAAAGAAGAAAACATACTTTGGTATTCGGACATGTTATCAATTAATAGAGAATTGATAGAGAAATTAACGGAAGTACTTGATTAGTAGTTTTGCAAAAATTTAGTGTATTCAAGTTGAAAAAATTAAAATTCATGTATTCCATTGAGAAAAAAAGATAAAATTGTAACTTGGTATTTTAAAGATAATACGTAAGTCATCAATTAACAAAAAAAATATTGACAAGAGAACTTGATTGATTGTTTTGAAAAAGTTAATATGCTCAAATGAAAAAAAATAAAGTTTATATATTTGATTGAGAAAAGGTTGAAGATTTTGTACTTATAGTGTAATTGTCTCTTTTAAATGTAGGTATGGATGGCAATGGACAAAGTATAAAACTAGTATCCACTTTATCTATCATAATAAATATTCGTTAAAAATATTCAAGAGACATTAAGATAAGTAAGAATAAAAAATACATACTCACTAGTATAGTTTTTTAGTATGGCTAAAATACATAATTGTTAATATAGCTTTTGGGAATGGCTACTCACTTTATTTTTTATTAATACCACTATTTAAAAAAAATTATTAAAATGCAAGGACTCGATTGCACAAGTTTTATAAAATAGAGCTAAAACGTTTCTTTATGAAAATTTTGAGAACAAAAACAAAAACTTATAAATAAAGGACTATATTGTAAAAATATTAGTTATAACGATTGGAATAACTTTTTAAAAAATTACAAAGACTAAAATGAACTTTTTTACAAATTATTTTTAGCTAGTGTTAAATGGTTATTAAATGAGTTTAAAGAGTAATTTCTTATTTGGTATAGGCAAGAAATGTTTTTAATAGATAGGATAATGGATTGACATAATGGACTGGGTGCCACATGAAATACCACCATGGAGGAATCTATTTAGGTTTAATTACATATTTTATCCCTTTACTTTTAAGATTTTCTTAATTTGATCCTTTTGTTTGGTAGAACCTTTTAATCTTAAGATTTTTTAATATGGCCTTTGCGATGGAATTCCGTCTAATTTACTGACAACAACAAACAAATGGAATTATATGTCAGTGAAAGTGAATCATGTAATGATATGTCATATAAAAATTGACATGTGGAAATATTTTTGAAAAATAAAAATAATAATTGAAATTGATTAAATGAAATTGATGATGATGATAATAATACTAATAATTATTATTAATAATAAATTTTCTAAATATATAAATAGACCATTTATCTCTCTCCTTTTATTTCGATCAAGCACGACTACATAAATCTCAGTTCTTTTTTTTTTTTTATCTCTCAAAACCTTAAAACCCCAAATGTAACATGATATCCAATGATAATTTTTAATCTCACTTGCAATTGATAATTTTCAAATGTTGATTCCTAACCATGTGACTTTATCATCTTCGTCCTTGTCAAAAAGAAAATTAGGTGATAGAGAAATTAATTTTCCATCCTCTCCTGTCATAACGCTATCTTATGGTTCTCTTCACCCTACACTATTGATTTTGAAGTTCAAAGATATTTACTAGTTTTTATAGTTTCACCATAAATACTTGAAGTGAACTACAAAGTGACACCGTTTTTATGAAGACTTAAAACAAGCTCCTAATCTCTTTTGTGATGCTACCGAATTCTAACCCTTTAATGAATAAAGAATTCATGACTTTTTTCGGAAATTAATGAATGAGAAGAAAGTTCCAACCTTGGGTGCTTAGGCTGAAACTAAGAAGTAGAACTCCAGATCAACACAAGCAGAACATTCAGAAAATTCATCTAAAAAAGGATATGCGTTCACTAAGCAAATCAAATCAAAATAACCTGAAAATTTTACGGAACCTAGTGAAAAAATATGTACATCTATTGTCTAAAATTCAATTCAGCTTAATACAATAACTTTAGACTCCTTTGATGTTAAGTCAAAATTCCATTCAAATTCTGGTCTAAATTGAATTTCAAATTTAATAAAATAAAACTAACAAGTAAAGATCTAATTATATAGATTGCCCTACTTGTTAGGGTTTAATTAATAACTCCACTACACCTTTAGGTTAGAATGTGATCAAAAATCCCATATTGGTTGATCAAGTCAAAGATGTAAGCAACAAACGATAAGCACAAGGATTGAAGAGTTTAGAGAAAAAATTTCTTAAGTATTTTATTTATTCTTATAACATGAAAGTGTGTCTTTCTACAAGCATTAGACCCTTACTTGTACTAGTCTAAGGCCAACTACATAAGACTTAATTCTCCTTGTGAAATTCAGCTAACAAGGAATAAGAATAATGCAAAAAAAAAAAAAAAAAAAAACTTGTCCAACTTAAACTACAAAACTCTACTCTCACCTTTCTTCATGACTTTTTAATTCTATCCTTATCTAATATAAATAAAGAGCTCTTGCTCTACTAGAATCCACATTACATTTAAACTCCGAAAAAACACAATTATCCTAACACAAAATAATGTTACAAGATAATGTTAAAAATAATCTTATCCTAACAAAGCATAATTTTGGTTCATCATAAAAAAGAAATCTCTTGATCTATTTGTGTGTGATCTTAAGGTCTAGTTGAATATTTTAGACCAAACTCGTATCACGAATGGCCTTGTATAATTTGTCATTGTGGCTTGAAGACCGCATGGTGGATGTCATGGAGTGATAAACTTCTAAGTTCTAGGTTTTACCATGTCCAAAATATTTTTCCATAATAGTAATAAAAAGCATGGTTGTAGTTTTTTTAGAGTGAAATGATGATTTCATAGATGGTAGAGTGAGGATAATTATGTTGAAGATGAGAAATAGACAAAGATAGATGTATAATAAGAACAAGTTGTTAATGAAGGAAAACAATGAATTAACATTGAAGGTTGTAGAGTTGAGGAATGAGTTAAAGGATATGGAGTCTTTTACTTTGATGGAAAAGAAAAAGTTATTGATTGAGATAGTAACACCGAAGTTAGAGAAAGAACATTTGACATTAACAATGCATAAATTGAGTAATGTCAATGATAAGTTATTGAAGTCTTGTTAAATATGATTGGTTTTGGTTTTGATTATTGTCTTGATGCTTGTAATGATTTAAGAAGTGCTTGTGCTTGTGTTTGTTATTATAGGCAAAAATTGGTGAAGTTAATTAAACACATAACAATATTCATAAACAAGACATTAATGATATCCAAAAAACAACATTATAGCATCACTAATTTCCAAATACACTTCACATTCTAAACCAACTTCAATTGCAACACTCTTTTTGAATACCAATTAGGCAAAAGTTATCTCCACATTATTATAGTTATGATAATTTGAAACCTTTACTCGTTAATTTGGCTTATTTGGATCCCAAATTATTATTATTATAGGCAAATTTTATCTTTTTTTGGGTTATTTTTGATGGTCAAAACGTTGACCATTAACTAAAATGCTTAAACGATGTTGTTTAGATATTCCATTAAAAAAAAATTAATGGCATAAGTTACCCCAAACTATTGGTGGTTTTACAAATCGGGGCTTTTACTACTAATTTGAATTATTTGGATCTTAATTGTTTTTTTGTGCAAATATTATCTTTTTTCTATTATTTTTTATAATAAAAAAGTGTTGACCATTAACTTGAATGCTTAAACGATGTTGTTTAAATATCCCATTTTGTTTTATGAAATACATTGAATTAAATAATAATAATAATAAGAGATATATTTATAGTGGGCAAAATGAAAAAAAAATCCGGATACTTATAGACAAAAGAGAGCATGTATTGTGATAGGTGGATACAGTAGGGTATACATATATATATATATATATATATATATATATATATATATATATATATATATATATATACTTTTTTAGCACTTAGGTAAATTAGTCTAAGCACTCTTTAATTTTTTAACATTTGGATAAATTACTCTAGGCACTCTCTATTATAGTGCTTTTAACGGTTGCATAACTTTTTTTTGTTTTTAATTATACTTTACATCCTCAATTGATGGCATTACAACTCGTTAACGGAATTACGAAAAAAATAGACTTGTTTCTATATAACTAACATTTTTATCTCTAAAAAAAGCTATATTATCAATAAAACTAAAATAAAACTATTATTTACTATTCGGTCACTATTTAAAATATTGTTTACACACTCACAAATCATTATTCATTTCACTATTCACATCATTTTGTAACACTTATGTAACCTCCTTCACTATTCAAGTCATCTTATAACACTTATGTAACCCTCGTAAAATATATATATATATATATATATATATATATATATATATATACATATATATATATATATATCAAAATTAGTGTCGAGGACCACATTCCGCCCAAATTTTTGTATGATTTATTTGAGAACTTTAGAGTGATTTCGGGTAAAACTTAAAGAATAAAAAGTTGTTCTTCTATGTTTCTACTAGCTCTCTGCAAAATTTCATAATTTTTAGACATATATATAAACGAGTTATGGCCATTTTAGTGTAGATTGGTCTTGAAGCATCATTGTTGGAATTTTTGGGAAAAGAATGGACAAGGAATTTCCGAAATTTCATGAAGGAAACTATGTTTATTTACTTGAATCAAGTTAATTAGGGTGTATATTTAACCTAAAAATTTAGTAGACACCTAAGCAATGCGTTAAATGAATTAATAGTCAACTCACCCATTTTGTCTCAAATCTGCCACCTCTCTCTCATTTATCACCATTAACTTTCCACTCTTTCAAATTAAATTCAGCCATTTGTACACTTACTTAGACCAAGACTTTAAGCATGTATATATATATATAGAAAAAGTGCAAATGATAAGAAACTTTTAGGTAGCCGTAGCCACCAAAATTGGGAGAGAGAAAAAACGGTAAATTAGAAAGGAAGAGGAAAGGAAAAGAAAAAGAAAAAGAAAGAAAAGAAAGAAGGGGAAAGCCTAACCAACCTTTAGGAAATTCAAGAAAGGTAAGTAGGTTCCTTTTTTGGTTGATTAATGTCTTAAGTTATTTTTTTAGTGTTTATTTCATGTGTTTGTAATAATTTTTCTATGGATTGCTATGGTTGTTTGTGTTGGTGTTAGGGCTTGCTAAATTGTTATGGATTTATATGTTTTGTTGTCATGCAAAGCTTGTTTGATAGATTTAAATGTGTGGATGGGTTGGAAAGGAAAAGGAAAGAAAAAGGGTATGGACCAAATGGATTGAACTTAACCTAGGTTTGGTAAGCTTAACTTGGAAAGAAAAAGGAATACACTTCTAGAGTTTCCCTAGGCTAAAAGCACTCGGCCAAGTGGGGAAAATGGGGAAAGAATTAATCTTTTAGGGAAATTAAGGGCCTAAAATATCATGTTAACTCAATTAGGAATGGGTTAATATTTTAGGATGAAAATAAATTCACTAGACAAAAAAAGGCAATCCATGGCCATCTTAACAACCCATCCAACCTAACTAAAAGAAAAATAAGGTTTTAGACTTCATTAGGTAAATTGGACATTTGATCACTAAATTTGGGTTCCTTGGTGGACCTTAAAGTTTAAATCTCTTTGGTAACTCTTCTAAGTATGAGTTAGTAAGTCATTAAAAAGGAAGTGACCTAGAAATGGAAAAACAATTTCTTGCTTATTTTGAGACCATTTGGCCTAGGAGAGAAAGTGATTAACATTGAATCCCTTTTGTGTAAGTAGAGATCAAGAAGTGAAGATGAACGCAAGTAGAGATCAATGATTACAAGAATATAAATAGGGTAATGGAAAAAGAGAATTCAAGAAAAATCGAGATTAAAACCTAGACCATTTATGAGTCGACTTCGACAACTAAAATTAAATGTTCAAATTAAGCAAAAAAATTTAGCTTAAGTATGTCATGTATAAATCCTTAGGATTAACCGGTCTCATACACTAAGTTATATATCGAAAATCCGAGCCTAGACTTACCCGGTATAGGAAAAGAAAAAAATCATAAGTACGAAGTAGATTTATACAATGAATGCCACCGATGAACGAAAATTGTATTCTCATTTTGAATACTTTAAATGGTACATAAAACACCTGTGAAGTCCCGAGTGTGCATTGGACACGTGAACGATCCGAGAAGAAAATGATAATAGCATAATTAGTCGAATGTGTTAAACATAATACCATGTGCATCACATGCATTCGGGGGTGATATGAAATCGAGAAACATCATTGAGTCATGAGATAAAACGGTTTGGTAACCGAATTGAATGGAATGGGTAACGAGCATGAAACCATGTGCGTGCTCTATTACTAACACCATTAAGCGAGTGATAAATTCCGCTAACCGTGCACTACAACGAGGGGTAATTCCATTGTGAGCGATAAATGATTGCCGAGGTTATTCGAGCAGTAAATGATTGTCGAGGTTATTCGATAGTAATCGATTGTTGAGGTTATTGGCAATAAATAATTGCTGAAGTTATTCGACAATCACCGAGAATAGAAGCGGACTTACTAATATCCAGGATACCCTTAACATTTCAAATTGATGAGAATAGTGAGGGCGGATAGAAAAACGTTGCATAACACATGCATCACCCTACTTACCGAGCTTCGGCTTACCTCGGTTGTTCTTGCATGCCATGACGGGTAAAAACGATGTTAATACCGATAAAGATGCTCGCTGGATCCTCCAAAAAGGCTCAAGTATGACACAAGTGTATCAAAATTTCTCTTAATTGTAATTTTGGGGTTGGGGTGTTGAGGAACATTTTGATGATGTTGTAAATAAGAAAAACATATATAGGAAAGCCTAATAAATAGAAAACAATTTTTTTTCTTTTTTATTTTCTATTTTATTTGAAAGCTCGTTGAAAGCTTATTCTCACTTAACCCTACTATCGAACTCAAAATCCAACTTTGTGTAGACCAACATTTCACCCATTTGAGCAAAGTGTGAGATTTTGCTAAAATTGCTTAATATATATGGTCAATCGAGCCATAAAAAAAAAAAAAGGATTGATGACGACTTATTTTAACGATTAATCACTTAAATAACATAAATAATTAAATAAAAATCCCTTTAAGAACAATTTTTTTTTTTTGGCTATGACATTGTGAAATTATGCATTAATCATGTGATTGGTAATGTTAAATGTTGTTGTGTTCTAGACTTTCTATATACATTAATTTATAATATATTTATAATTCTTTTAACTTAATAGTTATTAATCATTAAAAAATTAATTATAAATTATATCAAATTTATTCATTTTTTTAATACTTATTTTCTTCATTACAATTTTTTTTTATATCCAAGATAGTATTTGAATATATGAATATTGATAAAACTTGATGTTCAAAATTATAGCCATATAAAATATAATTTGTAAAAAATAATATATTTGAAATTAATATTATGTGAATAGTTAAAAAATATATTTTTTTAAGTTTTTATACTTGACTTATTTGTAGTTAATATTGCGTAGATATTAGTATTAGTCATTGATCTCACAAAAAAAGATTTTGCGGATAAAAAGAAAATAGTATATTAAACACAAAGAGTAAAAAATTATATTAATACGAATTCAAAAAAGATTTGCATATGATTATCAAGCGGAAGTCCGGCCCGCTCTTGCGAAGTCTAAAAGAGAAATCATCATTACACTTGCGGTAAGGGAAATGACGAGTTGTTGTTATAATGAATGTTTGGAACCGAGTGGTTTGAGAGAATTAGTCCTGGCTAGTTTGAAACATCAATCTAGTTATAAACTCTTATCTCATTTTATGAAGAGTTGCTTCGTGTCCTATAAAAATTTTAAAAGCCTCAAATTTTTTTTTTTTTTTTTTGTTTTATGAATATGTTGAAGGATATAATACAAAGAACTTCATTTTATGGCTCCCACACCTAAAAAAAAAGTGAAGAAGATTTTTACTTATAATTTTATTTATTTATTTTTCCTTAATACTCGTTTATTTGTTTTACAAATCTATATTATATGTGGATGTAAATATTTAATATTTTTATTGTCACTATTAGTTTATAAATCTAATTTAGTTAAAAATAATTATAGTAATCATTTAATATACCATGTTTGCTAGAAATAAAGCTAATTAATAGAAATTATTCGGGAAGTACATTTATTTTGAGATGAAAATTTGAAGTTGCACTTTTCAATTTAGTAAAACTACATTTTCTTTAGCAAAAAAAAAAATCAATTCCAATAGAGTATCTTAAGTTTCTGTCACAGTTTCTTAACGAATTGCTAAACACAAATAACTATTATGTCCTTAATGAAATCAAAGGCCAAGAAACAATTCTCAAGTTGACACCCACCGGATTCTCTAACTCTAGTAAAATTAAAGATTTTATGCATGTTGCCTTGTTCGTAGAGAAATAAATGATCAAAAAGAAATTCACAATCATAATTCAATAAGCTCGAATTAATGATATTGACTCGATTAAACAAAAACATACAATGTAGCTTAGCCATATCAAGAAAAGAAGACAATAATGGTAGAAATCAAAGAAGAAAAAAAATTAGTTATATACCTAACAATCATTGATTCCTATTAAGAATTCGACAAAAATAAATCAACTTTAAAGCACCCAATTAAAAGTAAAAATAAAAAACCTAAAATATCTAGTAAGAAATTCAAAAATAAGAAAAGACTAGGTCAAATAAACAAAGTTGAGGTTTTGCATATCATTGTGAGGAACATTACTACTAGAATATACCTTTATAATCATCAACAATATGCTAAAATTCAACATAAGAAATTTGGTCATATGGTTCATAGTGTATGGATCTAAGAAAACCAGCAAAGCATTGGCATTGGCCTAAGACAAAATGAAAAGCATAACCATAGATTCTTACATAGAGAAATAATCATGACATTAGACAACAAATAGACCTATAGCATCAACATTTTAATTCTATGATTCCTATTAGTTGTAGAAATGAAAAACTTAATTAATTTGAGAAAAAACATTACAATGATGAGGGAGAATATAAAAAGCATTTGTAAGAATCCTAAATTATGGAATGATTAGTTGGTGTAGCTCTTATTCAAGAATCACTTATTAGTATTACCTAATTGTTGTCTCGATTGATGCCAAATAAAGCTAAGGAAAACTACTAATATCTATAACTTGATCAATTCCACCTAAATCTCACCAACTCCCTCACTAATATATAATAAAAATTAGATAACATAATTTGTGTACCGAGTTACTAGTCCGTAATTCTTTCTATTTTATGGTATTATTTGATTTTGGGTTCCCTAAGTTCGGGAATCATTTATTTTTCCACATCTTAATAGTTTAACATTCTTTTAAAAAAAAACCATAAAAACAAACTATAATAACACAACAAAAAAACATTCCATAGGTAAAATAGATAGTTTTTCCTTTTCAATAACTCTAAGGGTTATAATCAATAACACTTGCTATGTTTTTGGGTTTGACCAAAAAACATATGATATAGTTAATGGGATTACGATATGGTCAATAGATACCACGTATATGGTGTATTTCAAAATGGCCATTTCCTCTTGTGAATTGCTTTAGTAGACAATTGCATGCAGCATGAGGAAGGAACCATCGAGATCAAGGGCAAAGCTTTATTTTTGACAACTAAGCAATACCTCTATAATAAATGTTACCGATGCTTAACTAAAAAATGAAATAACATATTGAGTAATGAAGCACATACCATATCTCTCTTGAAATTTAAGAGTATTTTGTAATAATTCCGAGTCGAATAAGTTGCCAAAAGTTCTCAATGAATAGGTTACACCAAATTCTTTTAATTTTGCTACTATGAAATTAAGCACACTCTCCTTGCAGTTTCTCTCTCTCTCTTGATGTTTGGGGATATAAAGCTTAAAAATTTATCGTCAACTTAAATAACTAAAAAAAAAAATGAAAAGTAATAAATTATACAAAAAAGAGATAAAAAATCAAATAAATTATATAACTTGATAATAATACCTAACACCTTTGTTCAAATCGTTCATGACCCCATCATGGATCTAACTCGAATCTATCCACGGAATACTCTTATTTGTCAAAGCATCACACATATCCTCCCTCTTATACCTCACCATATGTGCTACACTCATATGACTCCACTTCTTATCCCTTTCACACCACTTCCCTCTCTCCACACACAAACTCAATCATAATAGTATCTTACAAAAAAAGCCGATATAAGGAAATAAGACCTAAGATATGACTTTCTATACTAGTTCCCTAACTAATGTTAATGGCGAACCTAGAGATGAGGGACTAGTTTCCTTTTTAGACATGTGTGGAAAATCGGATGAACTTCTTAGTGAGATTGAACGAACACCGCCAACGAGAAAGCATTGAAGGCAATAAATTAAGCCCACTAACACTCGTATTTATGCTTGAGATTGCAATAAGCCATAGTTTGATTAACTACATATGAAAGATGCCAAAAGCATGTTAAGAAAAAAAATCCATGGTTAACAAAATAATTATCTCAATATGTTATAACATTGTAAAAAGCTGAAAATGAAATTCTTTAAGAATGCACCAAAAAGAAGTAAAAAAAGAAATTGACACATAAACTAACAAACAAAAATGAGGGTCAATAATCATATATTTTTTAAAAATGCCCAAGAAATTAGACCTATAAACATAGAGGAAATATTTGGTTCCCTTCGAAGTAGTTGCTTCACATATGGATCCTATCCATCCGGTTTTTAATGAGCATTTATAGCATTTACCTAGGACATAGCATATGCAATTTGAATATATCTCGCTTCCAACATCAACTATTCCAAATGTATTTGAATATTTATTTCTCAAATTTTCAACTAAGTAGTTTATTACCATTCGTAAAATCAAAAGTCTAATGTGAATTTCCGACAACTTCATAACCTCTACTCGCATAGATTGCTAACTATGAGGCCCAATATATACAAAATTATGTAAATATTAAATAAGTAACATACCCATATATAAGAATCTTCTTGAGATCCACCCAAAATCAAAACCCTATATTCCTCGGACTTTAGGTCGCTTCAATCTCTCAAAAGATCCCTAACCTTTAAACCAAAAAATTCATTACGAAGTAATTACTCAATATTATATGATAAAGCACGTGAACACGGATAGATTATTAATTAATATATAGTAATTATTTAATAGAATTGTAAACATAAAGATACTTACTGCTTGTATAATCCTTTCAAATGTATAACCTTTCGATGACCTCGAAGCCAGCAATAGCTTGCAATGCATAAAACATTAAAAAAAAGAGAGAGCAATTATTAGTGAAGCAATACATAAGGATTTTTTTCTTTTTTAAAAAAATAATAATAACCTATTGAGTTGAAATACCACCAATTTCATTTCAAATCCATTTCAACAAAAACCCAAAGGTTACATCCATCAACCTAAGGCCATTACA
This sequence comes from Dovyalis caffra, assembly GCA_963924115.1. NCBI lineage: Eukaryota > Viridiplantae > Streptophyta > Magnoliopsida > Malpighiales > Salicaceae > Dovyalis > Dovyalis caffra. The sequence goes on from CAWUPB010000071.1 coordinate 2,263,936, forward strand.
TGCATACTTACAAAATAGTACCTAAAAACCCTAATTAATCGATCTAAACACCATCAATCGAAGCCCATTACATACATACTTACAAAACAATACCTAAAAAACCTAAAAGGTTAAGTTTTGGGGCTGTCATTAAGTTTGAGGGTTAGCGAAGCTTCGAGGTTGTGTAAGAGTTTTAAGGTGTGGTTGAGCTTTGGGACCGGTTATAACAACTATGTGAAGATTAGTGATTTTAGGGTATGAAGATCAATGATAGGTCAAGAATTTTAAGAGAGTTCGTTGCGAGTCACAAGTTTGGGTGAAGGAGACACTAGTGATAGCTTCACGGTAGTAGAGGGTGGTAGAAAGCTAGCTATTCTTAATGAAGGGTTATGGCAGGCTATTACTTGGTTTTAGATGGTGATTGATAGCTAAAGGGACTATTTTCAAGAGGTGCAACAATAAGGAAAGGGATAGGCGATTGTGAGGGAGCTGGTTATTAGTTGGGTGGTTTGCGATACTGTAATGCGACGAGTAAACAAAGTGACGGGACCTAAGCAAGAAAAATAGTAAAAAGTAGCAAGAAAAAGCATATAAGAGTGGTTGAGGATGAAGAGAAGATAAGAACGACCGATGCAGAGCTATGAGAAGGCACAAATAGAGGGTAAGGGCACAAGGGTAGAAGTGTTATTACAAAATGAAAGGAGGGCCAAAAATTATCTTAAAAGAAAAATAATATTAAAAGAACAATGAAAGGAATAGGAAACCTAAGTCATGGGGTACAATGAAATGAATAGTAAAAGGGTTTGAGTTTTAGAGTTTTTGTAATGTATAACAACTTGAATATGAATGATGTTTATAAATAAGAATTTTGCTAAGTTTTTGTATACCACTTAACCTTAAAATCATTTTAGATGATATATATATATGGGGTACAATGAAACAAATAGTAAAAAAGGTTGGTGTTTTAAGGTTTTTGTAATGTATAGCAACTTGAATATGAGTTGATGTTTATAAATAAGAATTTTACTAAGTTTTTGTATACTACTTAACCTCAAAATCATGTTAGATGATATATATATATATATATATATATATATATATATATATATAGAGAGAGAGAGAGAGAGAGAGAGAGAGAGAGATCTTATTTAACTCTAATTTATTTAGAATGTAAATTCAAATGTAAAGATTAATTATTTATCATATTTAATTAATAATTAATTTTTAAAGAGAAAACACTAAACAAATCGAAAAAGATAGAGCTCCCACGAGCACTTCTTGTGTGGGTGCTTGGATCTGCGTGGATTATCGATAAAGGTCGAACACTTGGATAGCTCTTTTTTCTATAAAAGTTAAATTTTATGCTAAAAGAGGTAATTCTTTACTTATCCTTTAATTCATGTACGTATGATTAGTTAATTCAACGAACTTGATCTTAGGAGCCTTAAATGGAGAAAATTTTTTATTTTATTCTACACCTCCATTAGATGCATGATCATTCAATTAGTTTCAAAAATTCCATTGAATCTTTAATTTTATGCTTTGCTAATTGTGATTAACTAAATGAATTATCAATTTCTAATTGTAAATCCGATGTTTTGGTATTTTATATATGTTTTTTAAACTGATTTTTAGGATTCAAAAGAGTAGGACGTATGACGCCAACGTTGGATGTTGGTGCGTAGCAAGGAGGTTGGTTGGTTGGTTATGCGTTAGGTATGCGACGGGGGTGGGTACTCACACAATAACCTAGTCATGTGCTAAGTGCATGATCGGCTAGGTAAGCCTCCTAGCCAAGCCGGTCACGCTCTAGGCATGCGATAGGGCCGAGCGTGCCTCACACATGCCAAGCTTGCCGACCAAGGCTAATTGCACACTATGCACACAACATGGTAGGCATGCATTCGACACACTCCAAGCCTAAAAGCTAGGCCAAGATGTGCCTTATGTTAGTGTTGATGCCTAAGATCCAACCATGTTTGGATGGACTTAGGTTAATATATTATTGCATTATTTATTTTAATAAAATAAAGAAGTCATTCTATTAATTCTTATGCTTACATGTTGATAAATTCAGTAGAATTAGATAGAATTCCTTATGATATGCATTTACAATAATGATTGATCGAAACATGTGAGACAAACACTAATACACATAAATGATATCATTAAATATCCCAAGTCGTAGTATTATCAAGAATGGACATTGATAAACGCGGATAGACTTGTGAGTGCTATGCTCATGCTATGTGATAGCGAGTAGCAGATCTCACACCTATTGGCATGATGATACCAAAGCAAGCACTTAGGTGATTTATGTTAGAGAATATATATATCTCATACCTATTTGCTTTTAATCTATGGAAATATCATACGAGATAGGTACAAATGGTCTTTAGACTTAAAGTCATCATGGTTTTCTCATTGAAGGACTTATGTACTTTGACACTTATTTTAATGAACCCATTAATAGGTTGCATGTGGGCGATTCATTGGGTGCACTATGAATCCAATGGAGATAGGTGTATGACTAAGATAGGACATGTCATTCCTTGTATGCTAAAGGAGTTATCACATTGCATTTCGATAAGTATTTGCTCAAGAAATCTATGATCATAGTAAGAGTATGCCAATATAACATAGTTGGTCCGCTCTAAGAGTTAAGACATTTGAGAATCGAAGAAAACTGGTGTGATCATAATTGAATAAGACCAATAACCAAGTTCAAGATCACATTATGATAAGTTAACATGAGGACTGAATTGTATGATAGCCATGCTTATAAAAAGTAATAATGGATTAACTAATCCTCCTATAGAATTGGATAATCATGATGCCTTGTTAGAGTCCAATCTTGATTTATGTGTCAAGAGATAAAATAGGAGCTCTTTATTTTTGATACATTGTCAACATATCTAGGAGCCTATTAAGTCATACCATAAGTTTAAATATTCACATTATAAATGAGAAGCAAAGATATTAGAAAAAGTTTCTAATTATAAAAGGTTTCCTATTTTAAAAACGAGTTTCTAAAATGAAAAGTTTCCTAAAATGAAAAGTCTCTTATTTTAGAAATCGGTTTCCTAATTTGGAAGTTAGTTTCAAATTTGGAAATAAAAAACCTAAAAGGAAAGGAGTTTCTTAATTTAGGTAAAGGGTATTTTGAAAAATTGTTTCCTAATGTGGACCCCGTTAAAATAATTTAAGAATATTTATTTAGATAGTCCAAATAAATTAATTGGGCTAAAATAGTTTTGGCCCATTAGATTTAATTTTGATGGGAGGATAAACATCAACCTTATTGGATAAGGTTAAATGGTTTAAAGATAAATATCAATTTTATTGGATAAGGTTGAATGTTTTAAAGATAATAATCAAATACTCCATATATAAAATAACTCCTCATCATTGGAGGATAAGGAAGCAACAACCTAGGGTCCTTTATCGACTCATAGCCGCTCCTCTCCTTGTCCTCAATGGACAAGGAAACTCTCATATAAATATATAAGAGGGAGAGGGAAAGTTTGGCCAACATAAGAAAGAAAGAGAGAAAATTTGGCCAGCTTAAAAATTACCTAAGGCACACAACCAAGAGAGAAAATAAAGAAGAAAATATTTTTCTCCTAAACCCTAGCAAGAAATATTATTTTCCTCTCTTTTAAGGTTGTCGCAAAGTTTCTTAGGATTGATTTCTAAAGAAAATACAAAATCAAAAAAGATGGAGCTAGCATCCTATTAATTTTGAGTGCTTTTTTATAGATACTTGGATTGCATGGATCATCAATAGAGGCCGGACACTTATATAGCTTTCCCGAAATGGAATTTAGATCTATGCTACAAGAGGTAATCCTTTAACTTATAGCTTATTATTCATGCATGTATGATTAGTAGATTTAACGAACTTGATCTTGAGACCTTAGATGGAGAAAATTTTTGTTTATTTCGCACCTCCATAGGATGCATGATCCTTCACCTTACACACATCAAGTGCACGCTAAGTGCATGAATGGACGAGACTCGCATAAGCTAGACGCATCCACACTCTAGGCAATAGGCCTAGCACGTATTAGCATGTTAGTCCTAAGTCTAATGCCGAGCTAGCAACTAGGGCGGGACGGCCCACGAGCCTTGTATTAATGTGATTGAGCCATGGATGAATGGTATAGATGAATCAATCTAGTTTATGAAAATGAATGTTTATAACTTTTTGATAAATTGGGCCTATGTGTCCCGCCTTCTCTATCGCTTTATTGTATTTCTCTTCTCATCTTACTCTCATCGAATGTAACTTGAGGTTTCGTATATAAATAAATATAAAAGTAGAAGATAGAATATTATAATATATATAAAAAAAGAAGCCAAGAAGTGAAGACAATATCAAAGAATTTATAATAATTTTTCACGTAGGTATTTGACCCACTAGTCTCCTTGTGGCTCGAGGAGGCTAGTAGTAGAGATCCATTATCATTTATCGGTCCTTGAGTGATGTATGAGATGTTTGCTTTTATTTTACAACTTTTAGCATACATAATAGGATTAATGTGATTAATGACTATTATGCATACAAAGATAAGACCGACCATATTAAATCCTTCAAATTAAATATCAATTTAATTATCTTTCAATGTTATAAGAAGAGACCTCTCTTGGTCACTATTGGCTTATTGAGATAACTCAAGGTCACTTCTTCCTCAAGAGAATCAAATCATAGGCCATGCGATGTCCCCGAACATTTGGGTCCAATTTGAAATGAGTTATTGGGTATATTGAGGTAACTCAAGATTCAATAAACTTATAAGTAAAGATTGGTATTCATATAAAATATGAGATGATAAGGAGTTGTCATACTAATGAGATTAGGAATTGCATTCAATATATTAGTAAGGAGCTACCAACCTAATCCTTCATGTATGACTTATTGAGATAACTCAAAGTTAACACATGTTAGCAGATAGGACCTTAAACCTACTAAGGAAAACCAATCGAAAAAGCTTTCTCGAGTCCTATATTGAAGGTTATAAAACTTAAAGAAAATTATAAGAATGAACATAGATTTTATTTTTTTAATTTATGTATTGTTTTATTTGTGTAATTTAATTAACTAAACCATATATTTTTCTATCCTATCAAGCTTATTGCACGGTATGACTGGCAATACATCGATGGATTGATGACTAATGGAAGTAATGCCTCGAGTGGCACAAACTTCTTTGACTAAAAAATGAATGAGAGGAATGTTCTCTAATATGAGAAAATGTTCTATATGATAAACGATAAGGAGTTCCATGAAGAGATGTAAAAGAAGAGTTCTAATAGCACCTCAAGTATTTATGTTATTGAAGTAAACTTTTCTATTTCTAGACACATCATGGGTATTTCATATTAGATATGGTGAACACATTTGCTCAAATTTGAAAAGACTAAAAGAAGTACAAAAACAAAAATGCTTCGAGATAAGGTCAACTTGTACGTGGGTAATGGTTCAAGACTTGTACCATTAACGATAGGCACCTATTGGTTAGCACTACTATCCGGACTTATGCTTACACTAAAAAACTATTATTATATTCCTAGTTATCATTTTCATTTCTTATTTAGACCAAGATGGTTTTTCGTTTTTATTTAGGAACAAAGGTTGTTCCTTTTATAAAAATGATGTTTTATATGAAAATGCCGATATAAATAACGATTTATATGTTTTGAACATAGACACACCCATATATAACATAAATGCAAAGACTCAAAACAAATGATCTAATCAAAACTTATCTATGACATTATCGACTTGGCCATATAAACGAGAATCGCATATCCAAACTATACAAAAATGATATTTAGAATCATTTGATTATGAATCTTATGATGTCTATGAATCTTGTCTACCCGAAAAATGACAAAATCTCCTTTTAGTGGAAAAGATAAAAGACCTATCGATTTGTTAGGCCTCATACATAGTAATGTATGTAGGCCCATGTCCACCCAAGCAAAAAGAGGATATGATTGTTTTATAACCTTTATTAATGACATATCATATTTTGATTATGTATATTTGATGAGACATAAATCGAAGCGTTTGAAAAGTTTAAAGAATTTAGGTTTAAAGTCTAAACAAACAGGAAAAAGTATTAAGGTACTTCGATCAAATCGAGGTGAAGAATACTTAAGCACTAACTTTTTAGATTATTTAAAAAAGAATATGATTCTCTCATAATAGACCCCACCCGGAATACCATAAATGAATGATGTGTTCGAAAGGAGAAACAAGACGTTGTTAGACATGATCCGAGTTCATGATGAGTCAAGCTAATATCCTTATTTATGCACTTCTTGCCATGACATTTATTTTGAATAGGGTTCCAACAAACTTTGTTGATCATACTCCATATGAGATATGAAAAAAAAAAGGCAAATTTGTCTTTCCTTAAGATTTAAGGCTATGAAGCATATGCAAAAAGTTTGGACAGAGACAACTAGGGCTAAAATTAACAAAATGTAAATTTATGGGATATTCAAAAGAAACAAATGGATATTACTTTTACCAACCATAAGAACAAAAGGTGTTCATTGTTAGGCATGTTGTATTGCTTGACAAGGAATTTATAGATGCTAAAACCGAGTAGGAGGAAAGTTAAACTCGATAAGATTCGAGAAGACTCGCTAATCGACACTCTATTAGAGGAACCCCAAGTAAATAGGCTATAAAACGTTGTAACTATCCCAAAAATTGATGCATAAGAACTTTATAGATCTAAGAGGATTCATCAAGAGCTAGAAAGATATGACCTTATTGTCTTTACACGGTCTTTACATATAGAGATGTGTTTACTATACGAGATGACGAACCTAATACCTATGAAAAAGCAATGTTAGGCATTCATCAAGAGTATTTTTTATTTTATTTTATCTTATTTTTCATACTTATTTTAGTTAATTTTAAAAATTTTATGTTATCTTTTATTTTGTAAGGAAAAAAGGAAGCAAAAAAGAAAATAACAAAATAATTATGTAATCAATTTAACAAAACAAAAAAAAGGAAAATGAAAATAAAAAAACCACAAAAGAAAAAATGTTGCGTGAAATGATTAATTAGGGATATAATTGAAGGGAATAAGGCTAAAATTGAAAACAATCAGATTTGAAATTGAAAGTTGATCTAGGATGAAATTGAATGAGATAGAGGTGCAATTGAACAAAATTGGGATTGAAATTGAAAGCCAATAGGAGTGCAATTGAATTAAAAATTTAGGGTATAATTGATAAGAATTGAAGAATCTAGGGAGCAAATTGAAGTTAACGAACGAACTACGGGAACAAAACTAATCAAACAACCTATCATTCATTGAAACCCAAAATCAATCTCCCTTTCCCATGCTATTCATCATCTTCTACAATAGAAGACAAGCTTATTCACATGATTGCAATTATACCTACCAAGAATCACGCTTCAACCATTGCACCACCGATAATTAGCACTACAATTTACAAACCTTTACACATTGCATATTTTCTTTCAATTTTTTCTCCGTACATAAGAGGACAAAAACACAAAAAATGTGTTCTTTGGTTTTAACACACAAAGGTTCGATTGATTGACGATAATCCAAAGGTGGAGGATGATTGGGTTTTAGCTACAAATTGAGCCCCATTACTGATTTTAGGGATACAAACATAAATAGAGGGAAAGAGAGAAAAAAAGATAGAGATAAAGAGAGGATTTTTGAGAATGTTCTAGGTTAGAGAAAGAAAATGTTTTGGGTTTAAAAGGGGTATATTATGGGTTTTTGGAATAAAGGATTTTAACTCCAAAATAGGTATTCAAGACCGATAGTTTAAAGAAACATACAAAAGGAACGAGAGAAAGGGAAAAAAAGATTTTAGGCACTAGAATTCATCCTAGTTTTGGACATTCGAGGCATAAAGGGATTTTAGGAAGATAAACATGTTTTGTCTATTCATTCATCCCAATCAAGGTTTCAACATCACTAGTCATCTAAGGTCATCAAGTAAACCCTACTATTTCTTTTCTTCCTTTTCGGTTTAAATCATCTCTAGTGTTTAATTTTTGGACAATTGAGAATAGAAGCAATAATCTCATCGTTGTCATCCTAAAAACAATCAAAATTTATTAACTTTGTTTAATTCTCTAAGTTTTATGTATCCCCTTGGTTTGTTAGAAGGAAAAAACTAAGAATCCCCTTCTCAATTCACTCGAACTATAGCCGACAAAAACATACATAAAAAGCAAATTGGGTTTAAGATGAAGAAGGAGAAGAAAAAGGAAAAGAATAAGATCGATAAATAAGGGAAAGGAAGAAAGAAAAGAATAAGGGTAGAGAGAGAGGAAAAAAAAAGCTAGGCTAGGCCAGAAAAATAAGCCGAATTAGTTTGTAGCTTAGGCTAGGTTGGGCTAGTTTAGCCCAAAAAAAGTGAAGAGAAGATAAAAACATAGGCTTGGGCTTGAATTTGGCCGACTCGTAAAGAAAAAGAGAGAACTAGACTAAGCAGTAGGCTTAGGTCGGTCCAAAGAGAATAGGAGTTCAAATAAACCAAAGGCCCAATAAGCTTTCAAACTGTTAGGATTTATTTAACAAGCTTTCCTTACTTCATTTTCCATTCGCAAGCAAGATACACTCGACAAAAAGATCCTTGAATAGTCGACTCATAAGTGAACATCACCATTTTTCTTTACTCGTTGGTAACTACATCACAAGAACTTAGTAAGCGATTGCTTAGTAAGTTAATCCCGCATGACGTGTATGTAAGTGAAATGCACATAAAAATTTATTTGCATGTCCTTTGGAAAATTATTTTCCATGGCATGAAATCTTTGCCATGATCATTCTAAAAAATCTTTTATGCGTTTGGACGCACTATCTTCGAATTCCAAGGTTTTCATGATCTTTCTAAAAATCGGACATTTCAATGGATGCAACCTATTGAGTATCCGAAAGTGCACGTCTACACCCACTCGACTCATAAAAACCATGAACCATGAAAGCTATGAAAAATCATGAAACTTTTTTCGCATTCCTTTAGAAAACTATGAAGAAAATTCTTTTCATCACTTTAAATTTTATCATGAATTGGCATGCACTTGTATTTAATGAATGCATAATGCTCATAAACCATATAATGCACGACATACGTAACATATATTTATATCGTGACAAAACATGCCACAACATAATAAAATGCACCATAATCACATTACCTTGTAAGTCATATTAACTAATTTACAAGTGCATAATTCAATCATAAACCATCAACATGGGGCATCACGAAATGTCACATTACACATCATTGACCAAATAACGGTACATGGCACTAAGTATTCAAGCATTTCCCAACTTCTTTCAACATACACATTTAGGTCACAAACATCAAATTTCACACTTTGAATATAAACATTGCAATTAACTTATCATAAAACCATCAATTAAACATTTAAACACTAAAAAAGTCATAAAATCCTAATTTTCCTTAATCGGGTTGAATACACACCTAGCTTAAGCTAGGTGGATCTTTCAATTTCAATGCCAATTTCTATACTAAATCATCTAAATGTGGTTTAATAACATGAATTTAATCAATTAAGCATCAATGTACCAATTACACTAAAAACCCTAAATTTACACTAATTAGGTCGAATTTTTACCTAAGATAAACTAGATGAATTTCTCAATTCCAATGCACTTTTTTTAGCTAGAACATCTTTTTATACTTCATTTACATTTAATTAATCAATTAAACATCAAACAAACAAAAGCATCAAAATGCCATAATTTCTTCATTTAGGTCAAATGGTCTCTCACCAATAGACCTAGGGAATTTTGGTTTTTGTACTTAATTTCAAGTTCAATTAACATATTCTAATATCAATTAAATGAAATTTCATGTCTAAACTAATTTTTTCAAACCAAGAACCCTAACCCTAATTTTTAAAATTCATGCAATTGAACTTGAGTAAATTCGGCAAAACCATCAATTAACAACAATTAACCATTTCTTATGATGTAAGTGAGATTAACTTACCTTTAAAGCTCCAAATCAACCCTTGAAAGATTGGATTGTTTTGAAATTTTTCCTTCCCCTTTTTCTCTCCAACTTTTGGCCAAGAGCTAAATTTTTCTCTCTTGAATTTCTTGATTTTCCAACTATGATTTTAGGTGTAATTAAGTTTTTTAAAGGTGGTTTAAGTGTTTAGGTGAATTTATGGGTGAGTTTCTATGGAAATTTTGCAAGAGTCTCGCTTGGATTTTTTAATTTTTCAACATTTTTTCTCCATCTCTTATACCCATATTTATAGGTGAGCTTAGGTAGACTTTTTGATTTTTTGAATTGCTCTTGGCCTTTCATTTGGTTTAATCTCTACCCTTGATTTTGCTTTTAATTCTAACCTTTCATTTGTTTTAATCTTAGCCTTCCATCTTTCTTTAATTTTCATCCATTCATTTTACTTCATCTTAACCCTTCAATAAGCCTATAAGTTAAAGCTAATTAATGAAACCTAACCATGGAGGGTGATAGGTGACAAAATGGGAGAAAAATCTCTCCCAAACATGTTTTATTTTAGTTTCGCATTTTATTACTTTATCTAATTTTTACTCTTCCATAAGCCCTCTAAAATTTTAATTGACTAGTTCAAGTCCTCCTTTTTAAAGTGTTTCTAACAATTTTTTACTTCCTCAAGTTCATTTATAATTTTATTTGAAAGCTTAAACTTTTAATTTTATGCAATTGGGTCCTTAATTCTATGTAATTAGGTCCTTATGTGTGCATAATTTATTCCAAGCCTTTCAAAAATTAATTTCTTTCCATAATAAATTCAAACACTTCTTATAGTAATTTATTCATCATTCACATAATTTTTATACACATATTTAAGCTCTCAAATTAATTATTTTATATAAAAATGCACTTATTTCTACGGAAAATATTCCCTAAGCACAAAATAGATTCACCTAAGTGCATGAAATATTCCTACACCTCCATAGCAATTTTTCTATGCCCATTGGATAATTTTTATACACATTTAAAATACTCAAAATAATTAATTTGTATGAAAAATACTATTCATGCATCGAAAAGCTAAATAAAATACTCACCGAACACGGAAAAATTCATCCAAATGCTTAAAATATTCTATCACCCCTCTAGCAAATATTCTTTATAAACGAACAATTTTCATGCACAAATAACATGCTTGAAATAATTATTTCGCATAGCAAGGTACAATTCATGCATCGAAAAACTAATAAAATATTCACCAAGCATAAAAAAATTATCCTAAGTGCACCAAATATTCTAACAACCCCTTAAAAATGATCCTATGTTTACAAAATAGTTTTCATATACATTTAATATATTTTAACTCATTTAATAACGGGTTCGGGGTATTACACCCTCTTCTCTTTATAAAATTTCATCTTCAAAATTTTTAGCTAAACAACTTGAGATATCGAACCGGCATCTTCACCTCTCTCTCCCATGTTGCTTCCTCAACATTATGGTTTCTTCATAATATTTTTCCCGAATGAACTTTTTTATTATGTAATTTTTTGACCTCCTAGTCCAACACTTGTATCGACCCTTCTTCATAACTCATGTCAAGCTAGAGGTGTAGTGGCTCATTACTTAATATGTGACTTGGATCCTCCAAATACTTCTAAAGAATGGACACAAGGAATACATCATGAATCAAAGAGAGAAAAGGTGGCAATACTAACCTATATGCTTAGTCACTAATTCTCTTTAGTATTTCGTACGATCCAATATATCTAGGACTTAAATTTTCCTTCCTTCCAATCCTTATCACACCTTCCATTAGATACACTTTAAAAAATACCTTGTTATCGACCTCAAGTTCTAATTTTCTTCTCATATCTGCATAGCTTTTCCGTTGGCTTTGTGTTATTTTCATTGTTTCTCGGATTCGTTGTACTATATTGACCATTTACTCGGATTAATTTTGGCCTTAATAATTTCCTTTCACCTACACCATCCTAATGTATCAACGATCGACACTTTTTGCTATATAAAGCTTCGTAAAGTGTTGTACCAATACTCGTTTGATAACTTTTATTGTAAGTGATTTCAGCTAAGGGTAAGTGTTTCTCCTAACTTACGGACTAATCCAAGCACACATGCGTGTAGCATTTCCTATAATATTTGGTTCACCCTCTCGGCTTTTCCATCGGTTTCGGGATGAAAAGTAATACTAAAGCTTAATTTGGTTCCCATTACTTCATGTAAACTCTTCCAAAATAATGATATGAATTATGGATCTTGATCTAATACGATCGATATTGGAATTCCATGCAATCTCATAACCCCCTTTACGTCTAATTCTACATATCATTCCATAGAATAGGTTGACTTGATTGCTAAAAAATGAGCTGATTTAGTCAACCGATCCATAATGACCCATATTTCATTAGCTTCACATTCGATCTCGATAACCTAAGTATAAAATCCATCGATATGTGTTTCTATTTCCACTCGGGAATGTCTAAGGGTTTTAATAATCCTAAAGATCTTTGGTGTTCTACTTTAACTCGTTAGCATGTTAAACACTTTACCATAATATTTATGTTATCATTCATCATTCCCTTTCACCAATAGATCCTTTTAAGATCTTGGAAATATTTATATCACCGGGGTGTATAATGTAGGGTGTAGCATGAATTTCCTTCAAGATTTTATCTCAAAACTCTTTTACTTTGGGAACACATAATCTATCCCGATGGTGTCAATACCTTCACTATCGATGGTAAAATCCATTGGTTTTCCTTTAGCTCTCTTCTATTGAATCTTAAGCAACTCGTATCACATAACTATCCCTCATTAATTCTTTTTTTAATATCTCGGTTATAGAGTCATTATATCTAGTTGATTTCCTCTACTCTCGGGCATCACTTCTAATTGAAGTTTCTCTATATCCCACACAACTTACACTTATAAGGCTACCATCGACTTTTTGATCTATACATCGGCCACGAAATTTGCTTTACCGGGATAATAGTGAAAAATAATGTCGTGATCATTCGAGACTTTAAGTCATCTTCTTTGTCTCATATTTAATTCCTTCTAGATGAAGATATAATTGAGGCTTTTATGATTAATGTAGATGTTGCATCGGACACCGTACAAGTGATGTCTCTAAATCTTTAAGGCAAAGATAACCGTAGCCAATTCTAACTCACGAGTGGAGTAATTCTTTTCGTAGTCCTTTAATTATCAAGATGCATATGCAATTACTTTTTCATCTTGCATTAGGATCGCCCTTAATCTAATTTAAGAGGCATCCGTATAGGCTACAAAGTCTTCATTAACTTTTCTAAAAAGCTAATATTGAGGCTATGATTAGCCCGAACTTTAGCTCTTAAAAACTCCTTTCACATAGGTCACCCCACTCAAACTTACCATTTTTCCTTGTTAACCAAATGAGAGGAACGGTTATTTTGGAAAATCTTGTTATGAATTTTCAATAATAGCTCGTCATTCCTAGAAAACTCCTTACTTCAAAAAAATTCTTCGACTACTTCCATTATTGCACTTCCTATACTTTACTAGGATCTACCATGGTCCCATCCTCGGATATAATGTGTCCAAGGAATGCTACTTGCTCAAGCCAAAATGCACACTTTTTGAGTTTAGCATACGATCTATACTCGTTAGGTTTGTAGTGTTCTCCTTAAATGTTCTACATGCTCCTCATGACTTATCAAGCATACCAAGATATAATCAATGAATACAATTATGAACTTATCTAAGTATTCATGGAACACTTTATTCATCAAATTCATGAATATTGTTAGTGCATTAGTTAACTCCGAACAACATCATAAGAAATTCATAGTGCCCATATCGAGTTCTAAAGATTGTTTACTTGACATCATCTTCCTTAATTTTTAACTTGTGATATCCTAACTAGTGATCAATCTTGAAGAACATGAAGCTCCTTTTAAAGTCGATCAAACGGATCATCAATCCATGAAAGCAGATACTTATTCTTAATAATCACTTGATTTAAATCTTGATAATCCGTACATAATCATAGTAACCTACCTTTTTCTTTTTAAATAATACTAGTGCTCTCCCATGATGAACAGTAGGCCGAATGTAACATTATCCAGGTAGTTCTTACATCTATGTTTAAACTCTTTTAGCTTTGTTGGGGCTATTTAATATGATACCTTGGATATAGGCGATGTTCCTAGTTTCAACTCGATCTCAAAATCAATTTCCCTTCTTAGAGGTAATCCCGATAAACTTTTGAGAAATACATCCAAGAATTCCTTCACTACCTCAATGTCTTTTAATTTTGGACTTCCCTCCTTTTTAGTATCAATCATATTTACTAAGTAGCTTATGCATTTATTTTTCATCATTTTTTCAAACCATCATGGCTGAAACTAGGATTACCAATCTTACCTAAGTTCTAGCTTGCAACTCAAAGGGTTGCTCACTTGGTGAATGAAACACCACTTTTTTTACAAGACAGTCAATCAACAGTCTATTTTTAAATAAGTAGTCCATACCTAGGATAATGATGAAGTCTTGAATGCTTAAGACTATGAGATCAACATGTAAGGCATGATCTCTAATTTTCAGCTCACATTTCTTTATTATGGCATTTGATTCTAGTGACTCTCTAAATGGGAGCATCACTTCGTAAACAATATCTAATATTTTAGGTGTCATGCATAATCATCTTAATAGTGATCGTGCAATAAATGAATGCATAATACCTGAATCTACCAATGTATATGTAGCAAAATTAGAGATCAAGACATTACCATAAGTAAAATCCGAACACTCCTTATTTGCCTCCTTTTTTATGATTGTGTATACTCGTCCGGACCCGTTACCTTTCGAGCACCTTTTTCTTCTTTGGACAATCAATAGCCAAGTATCTCGTTTAACAAAAGTAACACACACCCATACCAATTAAGAATCTTCGACATATGAACAACAACATTTAGGATAATTTGGTAAACCTCAATGTCCCGCTCTCGGTGGCCTTACCAATTTCTTTCCCTTCTTATGATCTTTATGCCAATTCTAAATGAAAGGCCTCTTTCTACCGGGTTTTCCTTCGAACTTATTCAAGGCACCCACTCCTTTACCTTTTGGTATATATGTCCATTCTTTTTTATCTATCTCAATCTCTAGTGCCTTCTTCACCACATCTTTGTAAGTATCGATCGACATTCGGACGAAGCTCCAAATCTCCACCTTTAGTTCGTGAAGAAAATGCTTCTTTTCTCGTTCCTTATTTTTTTTATGATAAAAGTGGTATAATGACAATCATGTTCGAACTTATGAACATGCTCGTCACTAACATGTCCTATTGGACCAATTGTAAGAATTCTTGAATTTTTTGACATCTCATAGTATCTAAAAAATATTTCTTATTAAATAGCTCCTTAAATCGATCCCATGTAAGTCGTGCCACATCGAGGGAAGATTTCACATATTCCCACTCGTTTCGAGCATCTCCGACCGACATAAAGGTAGCACATGGTATATGATCAACATCACTCATAGTTAAATGTTTAGAGATAACCTTCATAAATTTCATCCATTCCTCTATAATGGTGAGGTTTGGGCCATCTCTAAATTCTTTTGAATTAAACCTTTGAAAATATTCCACCACTTCATCCTACTCGTGTGGTCGTGCTTTAGTTGGAATGAGCCATCACACCTCTATTATCCTTTATATATGTTCCTCATACCTCACTTGTTATTGTTCTATCATTTTCTACTACCTTCGAGGTAGCTTTATTAATTCTCCTCAATTCGTAGTGGCTCGGCTCGGACTCGAGCCATTATTAACATTATTATAACCAACCCTTTTCGATGGCATCCTTTCCCTCTCTAATTTACATGAATAGACATCATCAATTATGTCATTCAATTCAATCATATCATTTATAGCACATTCACTTATAACATTCCATGCACATAATATTCAAACACAATAATTTCTAGCAATAAATTATCATTTCATTCATATTCATCATGTAATTACACCGAGCAATCATAATAATAAATCATCAAGCATACTTACTCATTACCGAAGGTCACCTCCTACATATTGTACTTATGCCTTCCGTTACTTGTTAGATAAATTGTGTTCGATGTCATATTCGTAACACCCTCAACCTAGGACTTAAATAGGTTGAGAATATTATCGTCGTTGATTTACATTCGAAGTACAATAAATGCGAGCCAACAAAACTCTATGGCTTTCCTATGGTGCACTAGGTATGGATTATACTATAGAAGCCTATTAAATAATAGATAGGTCCTAAGTTAGTCCAAAATGTACTCGTCAAAATTTTTTTCATTTTAACATTTTTATTTTACTAGTTGGACTAAACCGACTAGATCCGTGACGCTCAATTTTGTTAAATTCCATTTCTATTAGTCCGTAGAAATTTATTTAATTATTACTCATTGTTCGATAACTAATTCCTTTTTTCTTCATCACTTGTCATTTATTATGGTTAATTCCTCATTATTTTCGTGGTCACATTTTATTATCAATGATGGCTTGTAATTAATTAATTAATTAAAAAAAATACTACCATATATTGCTATAAAATTACATATCTATATGTTACATATTAGCCAATTCTTTGCCATACTACTATAAAAATAGCTTATTTATTTACATTCATTTTCTCATTTCTAACTAACCGTCTACTTACTCATGGCTTTTACTATCATACAAAACGAGTCATAACATACCTAGTAAATAAGCAAAAATACCCATACAAGAACTTAGTGAGTGATTGCTCGGTAAGTTAATCATGCATGACATGTATGTAAGTGAAATGCACATGAAAAATTATTTACATGTCCTTTGAAAAATCAATTTCCATGATATGAAATCCTTACCATGATCATTTTAAAAAATCTTTTACGTGCTTGTATGTCCTATCTTCGAAATTTAGGGTTTCCATGATCTATCCGAAAAAATAAGACTTGTACGTGGATGTACCTTATCGAGTATCCGAAAGAGCATGTCTACACCCATGCGCATTTCATTCATAATTCGAGTCCTCATGTCAATTTATCATAGTGTGATCAAGAACTTGATTATTAGTCTTATCCGATTATGATCACATAAGTTTTTTTTATTTCTAAATGTCTTAGCTCTTAGAGTAAATCAACTATGCTATATTAGTTTACTCCTAATGTGGTCATAGATTTCATGAGTAGACATTCATTGAAGTGCAATGTGATAACTCTCTTAGTAGAAAAGGAATGGCATATCATATCTTAGTCATTCACCTACCTCTATTTGATTCCTAGTGTACTTAACAAATTGTCCAAGTGCAACCTTTTACTCGGTTCAATCGAAACAAGTGTCAAACTCGTATCAATCCTCTAATAAGATAACCATGATGACCTCAAGTCCGAGGACTAGTTGTACCCATCTCATAAAAGATTCCCATAAACTAAACCAAATGGGTTCTCATGGCAAGTCAAGTTTAGTGATATGTTTTCTAATATAAATCACCTAAGTGCTTGCTTTGACATCATCATGGCAATAGGTGTGAGATCTCCTACTGCTATCATATAGCATGAGCATAACACTTACAAGTCTAACTACATGTAGTTAATATCCATTCTTGACCATACTATAACTCAAGACATTTAACGATATCATTTATGTATATTAGTGTTTGTCTCATATCTTTCGATTAATCACGAATGCAAATGCATATCGTATGAACTTCTATCTAATTCTATACACTCGAATAAATACAAAGGAAAAAAAATTAATAGAAAGATTTCTTTCATTATAATTAATGCAATAATATAAGAAGTCAAACACATTCAAAAGGTTGGATCTTAGGCACCTACACTAACAATCTCCCATTTTCACCGAAGCCAACCAGCCATGTCCTTTAAACTCGATGTTCAAGAAAAGGTCTCATGTTGTAGGCTGTGATAAAGGCTTAGTCAAAGGGTCGGTTATGTTATCGTTAATGAGGACTTTTTCTACCCTTATGTTTCCACGATTGTTTATCTCTATAATTAAGTAGTTACGGTATAGTACATGCTTAGACCGTTAATGAGACCTTGGTTTCTTAACTTACGTTATGAATCATTTATTGTCGGCCATCAAGCTATATGATATTAGAATAAATATTTCTTTGATTCGTTCATACTAAACCTTTTAGTATCAATCATTCCAATTGATCTCGTCTCTATAGATCTACACTCTTAAACCGTAGGTTGCTCTCCCATGTCATACTCAAGAAATTGCTTTTAGGTATCTTATAACACGATAAATTTATAGTCAAAGAGTAGTTTGTTTAACTTTTCATATTGAATAACCATGACTAGTAGTCTTCCATTAACCTTTTATATATACATAAGGTTCATCTTCATTTTTAAAGAATAATCAAACTCTTTTATTGTTTCATTAAAACGTCAATTCTAATTCCTAGTGGCAAGCTCAAGTTTATAAATGGACTTTTTTTATTTTATAAATCTTATTTACTTGTACTTAAAAACCATCAAGGTGTGTTATCTACACACCTTTTTCGTTTTCCTTTTCTAGGAGTTAGTGTATAACGTTAACATTTCATAAGTGTTAGCTTCGTCATCCCTTTTAGGGCTCATATCATCATATGTTGAGACAACAAGACCATATCAATTTATCCTTTGACAAATTTTCTTTGAACTTATAATGTTTTTGTGTTTATGTTTATGGGATAGTTATAACACTTTGTAACTTTTCTACTTGGGGTTCCATTAATAAAATGTCAATTTGTGAGTCTACTAAAATCTTATTGAGTTCAAATGTCCTCTCACTATTTCTAGCATCCATAAATTCCTTCCCAATGAACATAAATGCCTAGTCATGAATAACACTTTGTTCGATGGTAGGACAATAACATCTTTTTGTTTGTTTTGGATAACTCATAAATTAGCACTTCATTTATTTGGGCTTTCGTTTGTTTTTGTCAAACCTTTTGACATATATTTTACAGACCTCAAATCTTAAAGAAAGATAAACTCATTTTCTTTCCTTTTCATATCTCATATGAGGTCTATTTAAATAGATTTAATTGAAACTCTATTCACTCGTAAAGGTTGTAATAAGGAGTATTTATTCCAAAATAAAATAAGGATATTAATTCGACTCATCATGGACCGCACCATGTCTTACGTATGATGTCCATAGAGAATCTCATTCTCTTAGAGAATTAATTAATCAATTATTACCTTTCACAAGCATTACCATATAATTCAATCCTCATACCAACTTACCATAGTGTGATTTCGAACTTGGTTATTAGTCTTATTCGATTATGATTACATAAGTTTTCTTTGATTCCTAAATGGCTTAGCTCTTAGAGTAAACCAACTATGCTCTATTGGTATAGTCTTAACGTGGCCATAGATTTCTTGAGTAAACATTCATCAAAGTATAATGTGATAACTCCTTTAGCGTAAAAGAAATGACATGTCCTATCTTAGTCATTCAACTACCTCTATTAGATTCCTAGTGTACCTAACAAATCGTCCACGTGCAATCCTTTATTAGATCCATCAAAATGAGTGTCAAAGTGCATAAATCCTTTAATGATATAACCATGATGATTTCAAGTCTAAGGACCGATTGTATCCATCTCGTATGAGATTCCTATAGAGCTAAACCAAATGGTTTCTCATGATAAGTCAAGTCTAGTGATATGTTTTCTAACATAAATCACCTAAATACTTGCTTTAGCATCATCATGCCAATCAATGTGAGATCTCCTACTACTATCATATAGCATAAGCATAACACTCACAAGGTAACCGCATGTAATCAATGTCCATTCTTGACCATGCTACAACTTGAAATATTTAACAATATTATTTATGTGCATTACTATTTATCTCACATCTTTCGATCGATCACTAATGTAAATGCATATCGTATAGACTTCTATCTAATTTTATACAATAAATAAATGCAAATTATAAGAATTAATAGAAAACTTCTTTTATTGTAATCAATGCAATAATATAACAAGTCAAACCCATCCAAAAAGGTTAGATCCCGGACACCTATACTATCATTCACATAATTTTTATACACATATTTAAGCTCTCAAATTAATTATTTCACTTAAAAATGCACTTATTCTAACATAAAATATTTCCTAAGCGAGAAAAAAAATTCACCTAAGTGTATGGAATATTCCTACACCTCCCTAGCAATTTTTCTATGCCCATTGAATAATTTTCATGCACGGTTAAAACACTCAAAATAATTAATTTGCATAAAAAAATACTATTCATGCACCAAAAAGCCAAATAAAATATTCTATGTAAATAGAATAACTTTCATGCATAAAGAACATACTTGAAATAATTATTTTGCATAGCTAGGTACTATTAACATATTGAAAAACCAATAAATATTCACTAGGCACAAAAAACTATCCTACATGCACCAAATATTCTAAAAACCCTTTAACAATTGTCCTATGCCCATGAAATAGTTTTCATATACATTTAATATATTTTAACTCATTTAGTAATGGGTTCGAGATATTAGACTTAAACACTTGAGAAAAGCTTATGTTAATAAGAGAAGAAGCAATAGAAAAAGCTAAAATTGTCCAAAAGAAGACAACTTAATCGAGAGAAAAAGAGTTTGGCCAAAAGAAAGAGAGTTGGCTTAAAGCTAAATCTATCCAAATTTGGCCAAGAGTTCAAGGAAAAAAGGTGAGAAATCAATAGCTTTTAAGACGATTCCAACTTCAATCAAACTTGAAGTGTAACTTCAACTCACCATAAGACCTAGTGGTTTGTATGGTTGACTTGGTGAAATACTTTCAGTTAAAACCTAGAGTTTCTATTTGCGCAATTAAAAGAGTTATGATCAAATGATGTTTAGGCTATAGAATTGATGAAAGATTGGTTATTGCAATGTTATAGTATGTATTTAATTATTGATTGAATGTGTTAAATGTTATGTTCATATAAGTCCTAGAGATTCTAGGGTTTGGGCTAGTTATTAAATGATGACTTTACATTATGATGTTATTGGGTAAGCAATTAATATCATTATATTAATGATGAATATGTGTTTAATTATTGATTAAGCATGAGTAATGTGGTGTTCATGTGATACTTAGAAATTCTTGGGTTTGGGTTATGTGACTAATTATTGGTTTAACCTTAAGTAATGAATATACATTATTATGGTGATTGGTATATACGAAATTGATGATTGTACATTTAGGTATGTGTTTAATTATGTTGGGTGACTTTTAGATAGACTCAACTTTGGCTTAATGATTCAATGATGGTGTTATTGCTTGATGTAATTCGCTCTTGCTTGTTGAATGAATGATTGAGGTTTTGCTTGAGGTTACTTGATTTGAGATGGTTAAATCATTGGTTATTTGTGTTAATGTGGGATGATTTGACTTGTAGATTGAATTTAACTAGGCTTATTAATTTAGTAATTGTGTTATTGATTGATAAATGTTGTTGTTTCTCGTTTTTGATGATTAGATTGCTCATGAGGAAGCATGATGAATTTGATCATGCTTAATGGAATGATTTTATGTCATTAGATAAGTTGAACACTTGAGAAATGTTTTATATGATTTAGTTTCTGGCTTATTGATTGAATGGTTTGAGGAAACTTGATAGTCTTGGCTTTGACTTATGCTTATTAAACTTGTTATTGAGATTATGGATTGTATTAACGATGAATGATTATATTGTTATTGCTTGGTGAATTCAGCTTGTTTGATAAATTTGGTTTGTTTATTGTTGCTTGGCTTGGTTGGTTGAACAATTGGATGGTTGTGTTGATGAGAGATGATTCGACTTGTGTAGGTTAAATGAACGATTGTATGTTTGTGTCATGAGAGGGATTCGGCATATATCTAGGGAATTGATTGATATTGTTATGGCTTAATGAATTTAAATTAGGTGATTAATTGGGGTAGCTTAGATTATGTACATTGTTGGTTTTGGCTTGATATTGGAAGGTTGTATGCTTGTAGTGCCATATGAAGGATTTGACCATTTGTTGTTTTTAGATTATGTTTATGAATTGCTTGATGTTATGTGGGATGTGTTCACGGTTATTTTAAAGCATGATGTTTTGGCTTGGTCGTGTCATGTTAATTGTGTTTATGAACGGCTTAATGCCATATAGTTTATGTTCATGTATATGTTTGATAATACATTCTAATTGTATTCACATCATGAAAATATTTGTCTTCATTTCAAGCATTCAAGAAAAGACATATACATGGTTTTATAAGGACATTAATTATGGTTAGACATCTTTAATAAAGATAAGGGGAATGATTAACCCTTTTTAAGGTTCATTGAATTATCTAGTGTTTTTATTGATTTTCATGATGATGGTTTTAAAAAAGGACTAAATTTATATATATTCAATAGGATATGCCTAAAAGGCGAGAAAATGTATTTCAAGCATGAAAAGAATGGTTTTACTTACATACATGCATCTTTACACTTATTAAGCTTTAGCTCATTTTGTTTGTCTAATGGTGTAGGTGAGCAAAGCAATGCTTGAAAATTGGTTAGATATGTTAAGGATACTATTCATGAGCTATAGAGTTTTCCAAATTATATACTACGTGTCTAGGTTTAAAGTTTGAAGGCTAAACCATTGGTAGGTTTTGGTTATTTTTAGGTATTACTTAGATTCGGCTATTTTGGATTATAAATGATAAACTTTTGATCATTTTGGATATGATATCATATATATTTATGAGATTAAAGGATAATTAAATGTTTATACCAATTTTAGATATGTTGGTAAATTAGTTGAAGTATGAATGGATGGATGTAATTATGGAAATCGTATTAAATTAGATTGAATATGAAGGGTTTTAGGCTTATTGTAACTTGTTCGTTTTAATCTAAGGATGAAAATGAAATGGTGTAGGATGTTTATAAATGATTTAGGGTCCGTAATTATGCAATTGTGGAAAAAAAATTTAGCTAGAACTCGTTAAATTTTAGGAAGCCTTAACTTTAAAACGAAAGAGGATTTCATCATGCATTGAGATAGAAATCCAAGGCGAGAGGAAACAAGTGCATTGCCTTGCATCCTTGGATGTGAGACAATGCAGTAGCACTCTTAGCTCCTTATTGGGCTATGAGTGTTACAAGCCTATATCATTTTCACACTCTAGCATACGAGTCTATAGTAATTTAAATCATTTTTACTTGTTCTTTTGAAAAATAATGCCATACAAGTCCATGTCATTTTAAAACTGCTAGTGTAGGTGCCGAAGACCCAACCTTGATTGAATGGTTTGAGTTATTCTAACATTGCATTATTTATTTTATTAATAATAAAAGAAGTCTTTCTATTAATTCTTATTATTTATAATTATTTATTGAATAGAATTAGATAGAAATTCATATGATATGCATTTGCATTAATGATTGATCGAAAGATGTGAGATAAACATTACCGCACTTAAATGATATCATTAAATATCCCAAGTCATAGGATTGTCAAGAATGAACATTGACTATATGTTGTTAAACTTGTGAGTGCTATGCTCATGCTATAAGTTAGCAAGTAGGAGATCTCACACCTATTGACATGGTGATGCCAAAGCAAGCACCTAGGTGATTTATATTAAAGAACATATCATTGAACTTGACTCCTCATGAGAACCCATTTAGTTTAGTCTATGTGAATCTTATACGAGATAGGTGGCGATTCATTGAGTGCGATAGAAATCTAATGGAGATAGGTGGATGACTAAGATAGGATATCTCATTCCTTGTATCCTAAAGGAGTTATCATATTGTATTTTAATAAATGTCCGCTTAAAAAATCTGTGGCCACAGTAGGAGTATGTTAATAGAGCATAGTTAGTTTACTTATTGGTTTACTTTAAGAGCTAAGACATTTAAGAATCGAATAAAACTTGTGTGATCATAATTGAACGGACCAATAATCAAGTTTAAGATCACACTATAATAAACTAACATGAGGATTGAATTATATGGTAACCATGCTCGTGAAAGGTAATTATGAATTAATTAATCCTCCTAGAGAATTTGATAGTCATGACGCCTTGCTAGAGACCAATCTTGATTTATGTATCAAGAGATAAAAGAGTTGTCTTTTATTCTTGATATATTGTCAAGATATCTAAAAGTCTTTTGAGTCACATGCATAACTTTAAGTACTCACATAAAAGAAAGAGAAGCAAAAATATTGAAAAAAGTTTTCAATTTAGAAAGTTTCTTATTTTGAACATGTTTCCTAAAGTGGAAAGTTTATTAAAATGAAAATTTTTCTATTTTAGAAATTAGTTTCCTAATGTGAGCCTCCTAAAAATATCCGACTTAATTTATTTGTATAGTCTCAATTAATTAGGAATTAATTGGGTCAAAAGAGTTTAGGCCAATAGGTTTAATTTAAAAACTCGTAAGATATTTTGATTGGAGGATCAACACGAGCCCTATTGGATAAGGCTCGGTATTTATATGAATAAGGTGCAACAAAGCCCAAATAAGCAACACCTCCTAAACCTATTAGGAGATGATGTCGTCACCCCACCCCCTTATAAATAAAGGAGAGAGGAAACATCAATGACAATAAGAAGAAGAGAGTGATACATAGTAGAAAGAGTAAAAAATAGAGAGAAAGAGTTTCCCTTCCCAAAAGCTAGAGTTGTCGCATCCTTTCTTAAAAAGCTTGAGTTGTCGCATAAAACCCTAATTTGATTTCTAGAGTAAAATTAACTATATAGAAGCATTGCAGCTAGCACTCTATAAATTCTATGGCTTTCTTTGTGGGCGTTTAAACTGCATGGATTATCAATAGACGTCGAAGACTTGGATAGCTACATTTCGCACAGAGTTAAATTCTACGCTATAATAGGTGATTCTTAACTTATTTTTTAATTCATGTATGTATGATTAGTTGATTCAATGACTTGATCTTAGGAGCCTTAAATGAAGAAAAAAATATTTTGCACCTTCATAGGATGCATGATCCTTCAATTGGTATCAAAGCCTCCGTTGAATCTTTAATTGTATACTTTGTTAATTATGATTAACTAGATGAATTATCAATTTTAGATTATAAATATGATGTTTTGGTATTTTATATAGACACTAAAAACAAAATTTAGATTTAAAAACGAATGAAGTATGTGAGGCCAACGAGGTCAACGTTGGATGTTGGCTCTCGCATATGCAACAAAAGGATTGGTCGGTCATTCAACGAGCCTAGCTGCTCACCCACTAGGCGCGTGATAGGCTAAGCATGCCTAGCATATTTAGGCCAGCCGCGCACTAGGCACGTGATAGGTCGAGCGGTGGCTGGACCAATCATACGTTGGGCGAGCGACAAGCTAGGTGTGCCAAGCCCGACCAGCTCATGAGTTAGGCACACGATAGGGCCAAGTGTACCTCACGCATGCCAAGCCTACTAAATAAGGCCAATCGTATGTTGGGCGTAAAAGGTTATGCTAGGTACGCGCCAAGCCTAAGGCTAGACTAAGATGTGCTTAGTGTAAGTCAAACGCATGCCGGGTACACGTTTGGGCTAGGCTTAAAGCGAGCCGTGCATGCATGAGGGTTAAGCGACAGAGCTAGTCGTGCACGAGCATCGCCCAGCAGGCCAAGTGCTCATAAGTACTCCGGGCCAATAGCTTATGCATGGCAATCCGTAGGTCCTCGAGGCCTAAAAGCTCATAGGTCGAAGACCTAAAAAGTCTTAAAATTGAAATTTAGATAATTTTATAAAATGATCAAAATATAGATTTCTAATTATGATTAAAATGAAAAGTGTTTTAGTGTACTATTTATCAATGTGATTGAAGCATGGGTAAATAGTATGGATAAGTCGACCTAGTTTATGGGATGAATGTTTAAAATTTTTAGATAAATAGGGCTTATATGTCATGTCTTCTCTATCATTCTATTGTATTTTTCTTTTTATCTCACTCCTCTCGAATGTAACTTGAGGTTTTTTATTCAAATAAATGTAAAAGTAAAAGATAAGAATTAAAATATATACAAAGAGAAAAAGCCAAAAAATGTAGACAATCCCAAAGAATTTATAATAATTTTTTACACGGGTATTTGACCTACTAGTCTCCTTATGGCTCGAGAAGACTAGTAGTAGAGATCCATTGTCATTCATTGATTCTTAACTCATGCATGAAATGTATGCTTTTATTTTATGATGTTTAGTATGCATGATTAGATTAATGTTATTAATGACTAGTATGCATGCTAAGATGAGACCTACCATAATAAATCCTTCAAAATAAATATCAAGTCGATTGCCTTCTAATGTTATGAGGAGAGAACTCTTTTGGTCGTTGTTGGTTTGTTGAGATAACTTAAAGTCACTTATTCCTCAAGAAAATCAAATCATGGGTCATGTAATGAACTTGAATGTTTGAGTTCAACTTGAAATGAGTTGTTAGGTTTGTTAAGATAACTCAAGGTCCAATAAACTTATAGGCAAAGATCGGTATTCACATAAGATGTAAGATAACAAAGAGTTATCATGTCAATGAGATTTGGAATTATATTGGATATAACCGGTAAGGAGTTACCTACCTAGCCCTTTATGTATGACTTGTTGAGATAACTCATGGTTAATAAATGTTAAAGGATGGGATCCTAACTCATTAAGGAAAACAAATCAAAAAGTTTTCTCGAATTTGCGAACATAGATTTTACTTCTTTAATTTATGGTTTTTTTTATTTATGCAATTTAATTAATCAAATCGTATGTTTTTCTATCCTATCAACGTTGTTGCATAGTATGACTAGCAATACATCAATGCGATCGATGATTAATAGAAATAATGCCTTAAATGGCATTAATTTTCTTGATTGGAAAATTAATAAAAGGAATGTCCTCCAATATGGAAAAATACTCTATACGATAGATGATAAAAAGTACCATGAAGGGATGCAAAAAAAGAGTTCTAATAAGCACCTCAAGCATTTATGTCATTAAAGTAAACTTTTCGTTTCTAGTCCCATATCATGAGTATTTGATACTCGGATATGGTGCATACATTTACATGAAGTTGAAAACACTAAAAGAAGCAAGAAAAGCTGCTTCGAATGAGGTTAACCTATGCATGGGTAATGGTTCAAGAGTTATTCCATTAGCAATAGGCAACAATGAGTTAGCACTACCATCCGGACTTATGCTTACACTCATAAATCGTTATTATATTCCTAGTATAACTAGGAATATCATTTCCATTTTTTGTTTAGACCAAGATAGTTTTTTATTTTTATTTTAGAACGAGAGGTTTTTATTTTATTTTATAAAGATGATGTTTTATATGAAAATACTGATATAAAAACGGTCTATATATTTTAAACATAGACACATACATATATAACATAAATGCCAAAAGACTCAAAACAAATGATCGAAACAAAACTTATCTATGACATTGTCGACTTGATCATATAAATGAGAATCACATATCCAAATTATACAAAAATAGATATCTAAAATCATTTGATTATAAATCTTATGATGTTTATAAATCTTGTCTACTTGGCAAAATAATAAAATTGCTTTCGATGGAAAAGGTGAAAGAGTTGCTGATTTGTTAGGCCTCATAGATAGTGATGTATGTGGACTTATGTCTACCCAAGTAAGAGGAGGGTATGATTATTTCATAATCTTCACTAATGATAGATTATGTTTTAGTTATATATATTTGATGAGATATAAATCGAAGTGTTTGAAAAAAGTTTAAAGAATGTAGGTTTAAAGTTGAGAAATAAATAGGCAAAAGTATGAAGGCACTTCGATCGGATCAAGGAGGAGAATACCTTAATATTGAATTCTTAGATCATTTAAAAGAGAAAGAGATTCTCTCTCAATGGACTCCACCTAAAACACCATAAATGAATGGTGTGTCCAA
This sequence comes from Dovyalis caffra, assembly GCA_963924115.1. Lineage (NCBI taxonomy): Eukaryota > Viridiplantae > Streptophyta > Magnoliopsida > Malpighiales > Salicaceae > Dovyalis > Dovyalis caffra. Next base: position 2,291,862 of record CAWUPB010000071.1, read on the forward strand.
AAGGAGGAGCAAGACACCGTTAAATATGGTCCAACCTATGATGAGTCAAACTAATATCCTCATTTTATTTTCAAGATATGTACTCCTTATCCTGTCATTTATTTTGAATAGAGTTCTAACAAAGTCCGTTAATCAAAATCCATATGAGATAAGAAAAGAAAAGAAAACAAACTTATATTTTCTTAAGATTTAGGGTTATGAAGTATATGTTAAACATTTGGACGAGAGATAAGCTAGAGCCTAAATCAAGAAAGTGTAAATTTATGGGATGTTCAAAAGAAAAAAATGGATATTATTTTTACCAACCACAAGAACAAAAGGTGGCCATAGTTAGGCATGTTGTATTGCTTTAGAAGGAATATATAAATGCTATAACTAGTGAGAGGAAAGTTAAACTCAATGAGATTTAAGAAGACTCATAAATCGACACTCCATTAGAGGAACCCCAAGTAGATAAGCTACAAAGAGTTGTAATCGTTCTACAAACCAATACACAAGAACTTCGTAGGTCTAAGAGGATTCATCAAGAGACAGAAAGATATGGCTTTCTTATCTCTACACATAAAGATGTGTCTACTATACGAGATGACAAACCTAATACCTATGAAGAGGTAATGTTAAACATTGACTCTAAAAATGACATAAAGCCATGCAATCCGAAAAGGAATCCATATATACTAACCAAGTATGAACTTTGGTTGATCCACCTGAAGGTGTCAAACCTATTGGGTGTAAGTGGGTCTTTAAGAGAAAGACAAACATAGATAGATATGTGCATACATATAAAGTCATACCGATGGTAAAAAGGTATCATCAAAAATAGAGTATTGATTATAATGAAACTTTTTCACCGAGTAACAATGGTTAAATCCATTTGAATTATGCTTGCGATTGCTACATATCATGATTATAAGATATGATAGATGAATGTCAAAATTGTTTTCCTCAAAGAAAAATTAAACGAGGATGTGTACATGACATAACTCGATGGTTTTATCACCGAAAGACATATAAATAATATTTATAAATTGTAAAAATCCTTTTATGGACTTAAGTAAGCATCTAAGAGTTGGAATCAACACTTTGATGAAATAATCAAAGAGGTTAACTTTTTACAAAATAAAGATGAATCTTGTGTATATTGTAAAGATCCATTTATGGATCAACATTTAGATGAAACGACCAAAGAGGTTGACTTTCGTAAAATAAATTAAACGAGGATATGTACATGCACAACTTGATGGTTTTATCACCAAAAGACATACAAATAAGATTTACAAATTACAAAAATCTATTTATGGACTTAAGCAAACATCTAAGAGTTACAACTAACATTTTGATGAAACGATTAAAGAGGTTGACCTTTCACAAAATAAAGATGAACCTTATGCATACAAAAAGATTAGTGGGAGCTCAATTATTTTTATTGTGTTATATGTAGATGACATACTACTTATTGCCAATAATACTATCATATTGTAATGTAAAAGATTGGTTATCTAAAAATTTCTCCATGAAAGACATGGGAGATGCAGCTTACATTCTAGGAATCAAAATCTATAGAGATAGATCATGAAGAATGTTAGGGGTCTCCTAAAGCACGTATATTGATAAAGTATTAAAGAGATTTAGTATGAAAGAATCCAAGAGAGGACTTATTTTAATGACACATGGCATAAAAATTTTCAAGGCCGAGTGTCCTAACACACAAAATGAAAGGGAAAGGATGAATTACATTCCTTATACATCGACTATAGGATCTATTATGTATATAGTTTGATGTTTTATATACTTTGAGTATATATAGTAGATATCAAGCTGATCTAGGTAAAAAATATTGAATTATCGTAAAAAGCATTTTTAAGTACTTAAGAAAAACTAAGGATGTTTTCTTAATTTATGAAGGAGATGAACTAGTGATGAAAGGGTTCACAAATGCTAGTTTTCAAGCCGACCATGACGACTTTAAGTCACAATCATGATTCATTTTGCAATTGAATAGTGGTGTTTTTAGCTAGAAAAGTTCTAAGTGAGAAATAATGGCTAACTCAACAACTAAGGCTAAATACATTGTAGTCGTAAAAGCAAACTAAGAAAGTTATCTGGATTTATAAATTTCTGTCTAGACTAGAAATGTTCCTATCATTGTTAATCTAATAATATTGTACTATGATAATAATGAAGCTATAGCACAAGCTAAGAAACCAAGGTCTTATAAAAAATCCAATCATGTACTACAACGCTACCACCTAATTAGAGAGATTATCAGTCATGGTAATATAAGGATAGAAAAAGTCCGCACTAATGACAACATAATTAATCCCTTGACTAAGCCTTTGTCACAACCGAAACTTAAGACTCTTACTCGATCGAGTGGGAATAAGAGATATGGTCATCCGGTTCTAGTGTAAATGGGAGATTTTAGTATAGGTGCCTACGATCCAACCTTGATTGGATAGTTTAACTTATTATAACATTGTATTATTTATTTATTAATAATAAAAGAAGTCTTTTTATTAATTCTTATTATTTATTAACTAGAATTAGATAGAAGTTCATATGATATGCATTTGCATTAATGATTGATTGAAAGATGTGAGACAAATATTAATGTACTTAAATGATATCATTAAATATCCTAAGTTAGTAGCAATGTCAAGAATGGATATTGACTATATATGGCTAAACTTGTGAGTACTATGCTCATGCTATAAGATAACGAGTAGGAGATCTTATACCTATTGACATGGTGATGTCAAACTAAGCACTTAATTGATTTATGTACTTTAATATCATTGGACTTGACTCCCCATGAGAACCTATTTGGTTTAGTCAATGGGAATCTTATACAAGATAGATACAATCTGGTCATTTGACTTAAAGTTATGATAGTTATCCGATTAGAGAATTTATATACTTTCATACTTGTTTCAATGGATCCAACGAAATGATTGCACGTGGGTGATTTATCGGGTGCACTAAGAATCTAATAGAGATAGGTAAATGATTAAGATAGGACATGTCATTTCTTGCATGCTAAAGGAATTATCATATTGTACTTCGATAAATATCTCGCTCAAGAAATCTATGAACATAGTAAGAGTACACCAATAAAGTATAGTTGATTTACTCTAAAAGCTAAGATATTTGAGAATCGAAGAAAACTTATATGATCATAATCGAACGAGTTCAATAACTAAGTTCTAGATCATATTGTAATAAGTTAACATAAAGAATGAATTGTATGATAACCATGTTTATGAAAGATAATTGTGGATTTATTAATCCTTCTAGAGAATTAGGTAGTCATGACGCCTTGCTAAAGGCCAATTTTGATTTATGTATCAAAAGATAAAAAACGTGTCTTTTATTCTTGATACATTACCAATATATCTAGGACTCTATTGAGTCACACGTATAAGTTTAAGCATTCACATTAAAAAAAAAACAAAGATATTAGAAAAAGTTTTCAATTTTGAAATTTTCCTATTTTGAAAAAGTTTTTGAAAATGGAAAGTTTTCTAAAATGGAAGTTTTCTAAAATGAAAAGTTTTTATTTTAGAAAATCAATTTTCTAATTTGGAAGTTAGTTCCAAATTTGAAAGTAAATTACCTAGAAAAGAAATTAGTTTCCTAATTTAGGTTTAAGAGTAATTTGAGAAATTATTTCCTAATGTAGGCCTCCTAAAAATATTTGACCTAATTTATTCGGATAGTCCAAATTAATTAGTATTAATTGGATCAAAAGAATTTAGGCCAATAGACTTAATTTAAAAGCTTATAATATATTTTGGTAAGAGGATAAACATGAGCCATGTTGGATAAGGCTCAAGGTTTACATAGATAAGATTAAATAAAGCCCACATAAGCAACACTTCCTAAACCTTTTAGGAGATGTTATCGTTACCCTCCTTATAAATAAAGGAGAGAGGTGGCATCAATGACAATAAAGAGAGAGTGATAAAGCCAAAAAGAGAAAAAATATAGAGAAAGAGTTTCCTTCTCCAAAAACCAGAGTTGTCGCATCCTTTCTTAAAAAACTTAAGTTGTCACAAAAATCATGATTTGATTTCTAGAGTAAAATTAACTATACGGAAGAATTAGAGCTAGCACTCTTTGAATTCCGTGGCTTTCTTTGTGGGTGTTTAAGCTGCGTGAATTATCAATAGAGACAAGACACTTGGACGACTCTTTTTCTACAAAGGTTAAATTCTACGTTACAAGAGGTAATCCTTAACTTATGCTTTAATTCTTGTATATATGATTAGTTAATTCAACGGGTCGATCTTGGGAGCCTTAAATGGAGGAAAAAAATTTTGTTTTATTCCGTACCTTCATAGGATGCATGATCCTTAAAAAACTCCAACATACAAGTCCACATTATTTTAAATCATTTTTACTTGCTTTTCTAAGAAATTGTGGCATATAAGTCCACATCATTTTATAACTCTAAAATATGAGTCCATGTCATTTTAAATCATTTTTACTTGCTTTTTAAAAAAATCATGGCATACAAGTCTATGTCGTTTAAAACTCTAGCATGCAAGTCCATGCCATTTTAAATCATTTTTTCTTGAGTTTTTTTTTCTTTTTTGTTTTTTGAATTTTCTTGATTTTTGATAATGTGATTAGGCTCTTTTCGGGTTCGACATGTTTACTTAAGAGTGAGAATAGGGTCCTTGATCGACCAAATCTAGAATCATTCGATTGATTAATCTTAAACTTGGTAGCAAACTCACTCAAATAAGCATACATTTTCATATTAATAAAAATTAGAAATTATATTTAGATTTGTTTGTGATGCAACCTACATGAGGTAGAACATTCAAGAGTAATTGTTGTCTTCTCTTTACATAACTAACCCCTTACCTAAGAACTCTAAGCAGACTAGTCATTTAGGTTTCTTAATTACTCTTAATACTAGGTGACAACTTCTTTTTCTACTCGTTTTTTAATTTGAAGCTCGTTGTTTCAATGTTCACTGCGACAACTATTATATGTAAAAACCTTTATAATCCTAGCTAAACTAAGGAAAATAAAACCATTTTGATTTCCTTTATAGTTGACATACTATTGAAAAGAAATAAATACAAGACATGGAAAAAAGTACCATGATCAAATTAAGTGATCACTGCTAGAGGCTATATGTAAGCAATGGTTAATGAAACCAGCCCCTTTTCCCAAAATTTTCAAAAATCACTTTAATTCTTGAAGTTTAAGTATGTGTGTATATATATACATACACACTTAACCCCCTAATTAATTCAATCTACCCTCCGATCATTTTCACCAACATCTTTTAAATCTCACTATCATCCTCTCCAACAACCATGATAATATATACACTTAACCCCCTAATTAATTCAATCTACCCTCTAACCATTTCCACCAACATCTTTTAGATCTTTTTATTGTCCTCTCCAACAACCATGATAACATATATATATATATATAAACACACTTAAGCCCTTAATTGATTCAATCCCTCTCTCCCTCCTTTGACTATTTCTACCTACATCTTTTAGATCTTACTATCATCCTTTCTAATAATTATGATAATTTTTTTCCTTATCCTATCAAAAAGAATAAAGTCGTAACTGTCTTCTCTATTAGCAACACTTGCTTGCCACCAACTAAAGGAACAAAACCATTTAAAAAAGCTTTTCACTCCTTTCTCGCAAAGATTGGGGATTAATGAAGATCAATTGAGCTTCCTCCTTCTCTCTCTTTGTTTATTTATTTTTTTTTTATTATTATTATTATTATTATTTCTTAACAAAATTTGAGAGCTCGGCCCCAAAGATTGGGCCCATCTGAGGCTGGGCTCATATGTCAGCTGAAATCACCGGGCTAGGCCAGGCTCGACCCAAGCAAAAATACATGATCTAGGCTGTGATAGAACCCTATTCCAGCCGTGAACGGAACTGGAGAAGGACAATTTAGTAAGTTGCCCTGCTACAAGCCATCAGCTTCATTCTGTTCTGCCTAGTATAAAAAAGCTAGCACTCTTCTGTTCCCTCTTCTTCTTCCCGTACCAAAAAAAAGAAAAAAAACAACAACAACAACAACAAAAATTATCCTTCTCCTTCTCGTTTTTATATATTTTTTAACTTTTTTCTGAAATTCTTACATTGCTTGAATCCCCACTTTTTCCTTTCAATTCCACTGTTATTTTATCCCTTAAAAATCCCATTTCAACAACCTCTTAGCTGTCATTTCTCTAAACTTGTAAGAAACCCATTTTTGTTTTTTCTTAAGTTTCATTCTGGTTACCCATTTTGATTTTGATTCTCTTCATCCTGTATCATTGATCAAGTTTGCATTTTGTTGTGCAAATTGAGAGAATTTTACCATTCCTCTCTTTTGTAATTTTTTTTTTTTTGGATTTCAATTGGGTTAAATTGGCAATGGATAACAGTGGAGAAGCGGTGGATGATCAGGGCTCAGGATGGTTTCAAGTGAAAAAGGTGTTCCTTTTGTCGTTCATTATGTTTTGGCATTGCTTAATTGATAAGGAAGCCTAAAAAGAAAGAAAGAAAAAATATTGTGGGTTTTATGCGTGCCTGTTTTCAATTAAGCTTGTGTATATTTCTATCTGTGGATTGATGGTGTATTTAGCTTTGCTAACTGAGATTCTTTTTCTTTTTTATTTTTTCATTGGGAACTGTTGTTTCATTTTTTGTTCCTTCTTTAACAAAGTCAATTAGGTTAGGATTTTTATTTTATAGCATTTCTAAATTCCTTCGGTTTCCGAGGGCAATCACACCATATGGCCTTGATCTTAATGTCTTTTCTAAGAAGCAAGCAGTTTGTTATTTGTCCTTGGTGTGCTCTTAAGTTTTTGGTTTTCTGTACTTTTTCTACAGAAGCATAGAAGCAGCTCAAAATTTTCTTTGCAGAGCTGTGCTGGGGGATTTTCAGGAAAAAATGGTTCTAGTTATCACATTAACCAGCCATCATCGAGTGAAAAAAACGGGAATTTGCGTGGAAATCGCATATCTCACCAATCAAAAGGAGAGCCAAATCATTCCGTAGATGGCTGTTGCAATGTTGCTAATTCTTGTTCTGTGTCATACCAAGATGAAAGCAGTGTGTTCTTCCCTCATAAATTAGTTGTTACACAACATGGAGAAGATAGTGGACATTCCAAGTTGGCACCAGTGTCGATTACCAATTCTACTGCCAGAGTTGGAGACATCCAGAAAATTATACGGAAGGATAAGCCCAATATGCTTCCAAAGATCAAGTGGGGAGATCTAGAGGATGATGTTTTGATGCTGAACTGTGAAAATAATTCTCAAGCTGATAAACAGTTTTTTGATGACGGAGATACTAATTTGGTGGATAGGAAGCCCGAGAATAATTGTCAGTTCGTTGCACATGTTTCTTCTTCTAGTAACCTCCAAGAAAACAAATCGGTGGCCTCATCAGTAAATGTAGATACTTCTCTTGAGCAGTTGTTTTCATTGACTAATAAAGAAGATATGATTGGAAAAAGTGGTAAAGAGGTTAGTGAAACTTCTTCACAGGATGTAGAGTTGCCAAGTACAGATGGCAGAATGGTTGTCCCAATTGATACTCTAAATTGCAAGGAAATAAACACTGAAATTTTTAAAACAACGGATGATTATTTAAATTCTACCTATCAATCTGGTGAAGAGGGTGTGCGAGCGGCAAAACTTAATGTGCCTGCTGTTGTGTCTGAGGTACACGAGTTAAAGATTTCTGAATTTACTGGTACAAGTATGAATTCGACAATTATTCCATTGGTTAGTGAGTTGCTTCTTACTGGAAACCCTGGACCTGAAAATTCTGAATTACCTATGCAAAATGGGAATTCAAGCGCAGTGGTGATTCCCCAGGACAGTGAGTTACTTCTACCTGAAAAGACTAATCCTGGAATTTCTACTGAACAGGGGATAATAGTGAAACTTCAGTTGCCTGTTATGTCTGAGGGACACAACTCACAAACTTCTGAAGAACATGTTACAAATTGCAATTCAACCACTGCAGTGATTACCAAGGATAATGAGTCACATGCATCTGAGAAGTGTGCACCAGAAATTTCAGGAGAATTTGCTGTGTCTGTATCTGTTGACAATTCTCAGGGGCCAACTGATGTGGCAGTGCATGATAAATTGTCTGAAGTCCAGGCCACCGGCTCCCTCGGAGAAGGTGACATATGTGAAAGCAAAGAAAGATTCAGGGAACGACTTTGGTGCTTTCTGTTTGAGAATCTCAACAGGGCTGTAGATGAACTTTATCTTCTTTGTGAGCTAGAATGTGATGTAGAACAGATGAAAGAGGCTGTTCTTGTCCTTGAAGAGGCTGCATCTGATTTTAAGGAACTGACTACGCGGGTACAGGAGTTTGAGAATGTGAAAAGGTCCTCTCCTCAATCGATTGATGGGCCACCAATTTCCTTGAAGTCTGACCATCGCAGGCCACATGCTCTCTCATGGGAGGTAAATGCTTTCCTGTTTGTCCTATGGAAATGCTATTTTGATTGCTGTAAAATCACTGTCACTGAACTGTCAAAATTAATCAAGAAAGCTAAATAGTATATAAACCAAAATAAATGATCAAAGTAGAACTGATTTTCCAATTATATTTCATTGTAATTCAAAGTTTCTTATAATCAGTATTTTGTTGATTTAATATGAGTATTAGTTTTTCTTTCGTGAGATGAAAATTCCTAGACATATATCTACTTAAGCTATTTTAAATTGTTCAGAGAACATATCATACCCTGTAATGATTTTGCTCTTTTTTTAAAAAAAATAAAAATAAAACGGGAAAACTACATAATAATTTCATCAACTTTGAACTTTCTCTCAATCGAGTATATCAACTTTTATTTTTTTTGTTTCAGTAGATCAACTTTTTCGAAAATAACAATCAAGTTTTTCCATCCAATTTTCTGTTTTGTGATGATATGGGAGCTAACAGAGAAGACTAAATGGCTATATTATCTTTTTTTTCCTTTTCTCGTCCCAAAATGTTATTATTGTTTAATTATTAATTTAAAAAAAAACCCAAAGCAGCTGCTTCGCTTTTTTTCTTTAATTAAGCTGCTTTGCTTTTTTTTTTTAATTAATAATTAAACAATAATAATAATTTGGGAGGAGAACAGAAAAAAAGTTATTTAGTCTTCTCTATTAATTGCCACATCATCGCTAAATGGAAAATTAGATAGAAAAACTTGATTGGTGTTTTCGAAAAAGTTGATTTACTGAAAAAAAAAAAAAAAAGTTGATGTACAGCTACTTGTAAAGGTTAACTGTTAGCTTTTGTTTTTATATTATTGGACATAATAATTAACAGAAAAGCATTTGGTTTCTTCTTCCAATCATTTATAATGGAAAATGAATGAAATTATGCAACTCCTTTTGGCCATTAATTCAATTTTTATTTCCCTCCAAAATTGTAATTTAAAATTAACTATGTCTGGTGTCCAGACTAGCTTGTTTTCTTTGAGCTACCAACAGACATTTCTTCAAGTGAAGCACAATTCATGACTGTAGGATACCTGGCAGTGTGGCATGTGCACTGAGTATCTTGTTACGATACATCCTTCGCCTTAATCAGATTGTGTGTTGGGATGGTTTATAACATATGGAAACTTCTTTTATCACCAGTCACTTATATTTAGGAAATTGTGCACCCATTCACCTTGTTTGTGATTTTGGGGTACTGTTAAGCAGGTGATTCGATGCAAGTGTGATTATAATGCATTTGCTTTTAGGTAGACAATAATTATTTATTATCCTATAACCATCCTATTTTTCTACCGGGAACTTTTTTTCTCTTTTTAGTTTTGGCATGATCGCAGAATGCATTTGTGATATTGTGTGCACATCCTCTAACCAACTTGTTACAAACGGCCTTTAGCTTAACTATACTTTGTGTGGGGATATTTGCATTGATTCCCAGAGCTATCTTGAAATTACAGGCAGGCACTACCCAAAAGTTTGGCAATTTGATTGAAAAATCTCCTGTTTTTAGAAATACCACACAATCACCCTTTATCCCAAAATACCCCTATTTATATAAAAATGTCCCTCTATGTTTAAACTGACATTTTGTTTATTATTTTGGTTATTTTGATAACATAATCTCAATATTAGTTAATAATTTTCTTTTCTTAAAAAATCAATTAATCCATTAGGGTATTTTCCAATGACTCTTAAAAAATATTCAATAATTCATCTATATTCAATGTATTTAAAGAAAATCCATTAGCTCCCCATGCATATATATAAATCTAATGAATTATTTAATTTTTTAAATTTATCCGAAAACAATCACTAGAATATTAACCTAACAGATTATTTGGTTCCCCCTTCCCCCACCCCCCCCCCCCCCCCTCTCTCCAAAAAAAACTAAAATTTTGGTTAACTAACATTGAAATAATATCAATGATATTTAAATTAGCTGCTGTATGGACAAAAACTGAATTCTAACTTAGTAAGGGAATTTTTGGTGTAAATGGGGCATCTTGGACATAAAATGTGTTTCTATCAAATGATTGCACTTTTAGTTAGTGCCTGTAATTATATGATATATCAGGGGGTTTAGTGTAATTTACTTTTTATAATATATTGGAATTCTTTTGATCACCTGGTTACTTTATGTTTGGGAATTGTACATCCATTTACTTATTTTTGCTTTTGGGTGCCTGGAAGTAGTTGATTCAAGGAATGATATTTTATTTCTAATATGAAATTTGAAGTGAATGATTAGGTTTTCTTCCTATAATTAACTTTCTTGTAACTAGCTCTCTTATTTGAAAATGGTTATTAATTTCATGCTCATTGCAGGTTAGGAGAATGACAACTTCTCCTCACAGAGCTGAGATACTATCTTCATCTTTGGAGGCTTTTAAGAAAATTCAACAAGAAAGAGCTAACATGCTTGAAGCTAATAATGCAAAAATCCTGGGGCTAGAATGCTCCAATCTCCATGAGGTATCTGTTCATAATCTCAATAAGTCAGCTGGGAAAAGTGATGTAATACTCGGTGCTAAAGATTTAGCGATGAAGTCAAGGAAACAGAGTGGAGTTTCATATTCCACTCAAGGAAACCTGAATGGTGAGAAGCGGAACATCGACTTAGGCAGGTTCAATAAAGTAAACTTGGTAAAAAGTAGTCATGACCCTCCACGCATTGTATCGTCTTCCACTGCCAATCCATCCATGCTACTTTCCAGGGATAGTTCTGCCTCTGGTTCTGGGAAGGGCAAACGAGAAACTGAGGCAGACATGCTGCTTCATAAGAAAGAAAAAATGTTGTCAGAAATTGCCATTGAGAAAAACCTTAAATCTGCAGAAAATACCACTAAGAAGCAAATTCCTCATTCTGAGAAAGACAAGGAAAGGAGAAATTCTACTTCATGGAAATCAATGGATGCATGGAAAGAGAAGAGGAATTGGGAGGACATTCTCTCATCCCCTTTCCGTGTCTCTTCTCGCATATCACATTCACCAGGCATGAGCAGAAAAAGTGCTGAGCGTGCTCGCATTTTGCATGATAAACTAATGTCTCCTGAGAAGAAGAAGAAAACTACTTTGGATTTGAAAAAGGAAGCAAAAGAAAAGCATGCAAGGGCTATGAGGATCAGAAGCGAGCTGGAGAATGAAAGAGTTCAAAAGCTTCAGCGCACCTCAGAAAAACTAAATCGTGTAAATGAATGGCAGGCTGTACGCACTATGAAGTTACGAGAAGGAATGTATGCTCGCCACCAGCGTAGTGAATCTCGACATGAAGCATTTCTAGCTCAGGTTGTGAGGAGAGCTGGGGATGAAAGCAGTAAAGTTAACGAGGTTCGTTTCATCACTTCTTTGAATGAAGAAAACAAGAAGCTTATGTTGCGTCAGAAACTTCATGATTCAGAGTTGAGGAGAGCTGAAAAACTTCAAGTGATAAAAACTAAACAAAAAGAGGATATGGCTAGAGAGGAGGCTGTTTTAGAACGCAGAAAACTTATTGAAGCTGAGAAGTTGCAGCGTCTTGCTGAAACACAGCGGAAAAAGGAAGAGGCGCAAGTTAGAAGGGAAGAGGAACGCAAAGCATCAAGTGCAGCACGTGAGGCAAGGGCAATCGAACAACTTCGGAGGAGGGAGGAAAGAGCCAAAGCACAGCAAGAGGAAGCTGAGCTGTTGGCACAGAAATTAGCTGAGAGACTTAGTGAAAGTGAACAGCGTCGCAAGTTTTACCTAGAGCAAATACGGGAGAGAGCTTCTATGGATTTCAGGGATCAATCTTCACCTTTAATGCGCCGATCAATGTATAAGGAAGGTCAAGGCCGAACAACAACAACTAACAGCTGTGAAGATTATCAAGAAAACAGTGTTGGAGGGGCAGGAAGTTCTACTCTTGCTGCAGGAAATGCCTTGTCGCAACATTCGATGAAACGACGGATTAAAAAGATTCGGCAAAGACTTATGGCTCTCAAATATGAATTCACAGAGCTTCCAGCTAGTTCTGAGAATACTAGCATTGGATATAGGATGGCTGTAGGAACTGCCAGAGCAAAATTTGGGAGGTGGCTTCAAGAACTTCAAAGACTTCGGCAGGCAAGAAAAGAAGGTGCTGCCAGTATTGGTCTAATAACAGCTGAAATGATCAAGGTACTCGCTTTGGTCCTTTATGATATTCAGAAATTATTTCCCACTGTAGAGTAAGATGGTATTACGATGTTCCAAATTTTGATAATTTATAGTGCTGTACCCTTATGCTTGTTTTTGCTAAGGAGGTGGAAGTTACCTTACGGTAGGACATCAATTAAAAGTTGCAATCTTGATCAATTTGTACTGCAATACTTGTTTTGGTGGAAGCTTTTCAGGGCCTCTTGTTTCTGTTTCCCTTTTTCTGTTAGAAGGGAGTTTGAGGGGATTTTATCTGCTGAATTTCTAATTTATTGCTTGTAATATTTTTTTAATCAATCAGTTTATGGAGGGTAAGGATCCGGAGCTGCAGGCTTCTCGACAAGCTGGTCTGCTTGATTTTATTGCTGCTGCTCTGCCTGCTTCTCATACATCAAAGCCTGAAGCTTGCCAGGTCACAATGCACCTTCTGAAACTTTTGAGGGTGGTTCTCTCAGCATCTGCAAACAGGAGTTACTTTCTGTCACAGAACCTCTTACCCCCAATCATCCCCATGCTGTCTGCAGCCCTTGAGAATTATATAAAGATTGCTGCTTCTTTAAATGTCCCTGGGAGCACTAACATGCAATCGACCAAAACATCAGTTGAAAATTTTGAATCAATCTCCGAAGTTCTGGATAATTTCTTGTGGACGATTGGGGCAGTTATTGGTCATGCTAGTTCTGATGAACGAGAAGTCCAAATGCGAGATGGCTTGCTAGAGCTATTGATTGCGTACCAAGTTATTCACCGACTGCGGGATCTTTTTGCACTTTATGACAGGCCACAGGTGGAAGGATCGCCATTTCCATCTTCTATTCTCCTGAGTATACATCTGTTGGTGGCTATAACATACAGACCTGGAACTAGTAGTTCCATTAATTGGGAATCTTCTCCAGTCCAGACGGTGCTAGGATTTGAAAATCAAGAGACTAAGCCCACAGAAAGTGTTGATTTGCAGTATTTCTCAGTAAATCAGACTTCTGAAGATTATAGACATCCACAATCTGTACTAAATTGTAGCATAGCTGTATCACCTCCAGATCTGTCACAGGATAGACAGTTAGATGAGTCCTGTAATACAAATGAAATTAACGAGTCAGTATTGATTAGCAGAAATGGTGAAAAGAAGCCATATAGTTCTGTTGAGTTGAATATTGCCAACACAAACACAAGAGACGGTCTAGATGAAGCTCAGAAAATTTTGATTGAGGAGAAGGATGTGAAATTCTTGGTCAATGATTGTGCAGAACAAAAGAATAATGCCATGTTGAACATGAAGCAACCGGTGGCTTTTCTTATTTCTGCCATATCTGAAACTGGACTAGTCAGTCTTCCTTCTCTGTTGACATCAGTGCTACTTCAGGCTAACAACAGATTATCCTCAGAACAGGTAACTTGTTGCCAGCTGCAAATATATCTCTATGGCATATCCCCCCAGTTTTGCAGCGATCAATTGACTGCTCTGAGAATGTTAGTTTTATGCTGTTCTATGTTATATTCTGTTATTATATTTGTTTAATGTTGTACAAAATGTCTGCTAAGCTTTGACTGAAAGCATTCTACCCATTTGTTACCGAGTTAGGTTCATAGTGTAGTATCAATGTAGATATTTACCTCTCATCTTTATGATTTGTTATTTATGTATTTCCACAAGAGTTCCATCATGTGGTTAGAAAGAAATTCTAAGCAAAACCAGTATGAGAATGCTTTTGAAATCTAGAGGCTTTAAGTTTAGGATTTGATAATATGGAATGACTTTATTGTAGAACCAGATTTGAGAAGAGATTCTAAGTACTTCCCAACAGGGATTGAGCCTTCAAAAAGGAACGGCTGTATATGACTAGAACTAGTTCTGTTACGAACATGTTTTTTTACTAGAACTTACGGATGCCAAGTTTCTTACACTAGATCATTACCCAGTTATGGTTCTACAAAAGTGGGATCCTGGGCAGCAGAGAATTTGGAGTCCGTTCTATCTTTCAGCATTTTTCATGAAGTGTTTGCTCTCGAGATTCCAACCACCACCTTCATAGTTGCAATTTGGAAATGGCTGCCACTGTGCTGCATCTGGCAGTTTATGCTAGTGGATAGTTTTTCTAATTAGTGTTCTGTTTAGGCTGATCTTTTAATAACTCGCTTTTATTAAGCATTGTATGAATTACATAATGTTCCTTTAACTGAAGTTTTGATATCCTTCATTCTGTTTCAGGTCTCATATGTCCTTCCATCTAATTTCGAAGAGGTGGCAACCGGCGTCCTGAAAGTTTTGAACAATTTGGCCCTTTTAGATATTATATTCATGCAGAGAATGCTGGTAAGTTAATTCCATTTTTCAACTGCAGATAGATGAGTGGTGGCTTCTCAAAGAACCATTGATTCTTTTAATATCTAGACCAATTTGCAATGTACATCAAGTTTTACTTTTTCTCTCTAATGTAACCCTTCTCTCTTTTTTTCGGGAATTGTTAACAGGCTAGGCCAGACCTGAAAATGGAATTTTTCCATTTGATGAGTTTTCTTCTTTCCCATTGCACCAGCAATTGGAAAGTAGCTAATGACCAGGTAATTTTATGTATGTCATTGCTTTTAGTTCAGGGACCAATACACAACATGTTACCTTGCGTCAATTTAAAATACAAGATGATGAAAAACCTGCTTAGTTTATACACGAGCATATGCTTAGAAAGCATGATGGTGTCCGTGTGATTGAGTGCCGAGCAGCTTGGACGTAAATATGAATCAGTTGTTAAATGAAAGAAATCAAAGAACTTCAAAAATGGAATTTGTGTTGAAGAATGAGAACAAATCAATATTTGGTTTTCAAACATAGCATATTTCTGAAGCAAATATTGTGAAGAGAGCTTGAAGGTTGGATGTGTTGGCATAAAAAGGGATAATTTTCATTGATTATTGTATGAATGTAGATGAAACTAGGTATTAGCGGGCATTTACAACAAGCTAAATGCTTCTCTGCATTTTGTGCAATTTGTCTTAGGTTGGGTTCCTTCTGCTTGAATGCCTTTCGCTTCTTGGCTTTTTTGCCTTGTTCCATACGGAAAATCAAGCTGTTCTTCGATGGGGAAAAGGTCCCACCATACTTCACAAGGTCAGTGAAACTAATGAATATCTTCTTTTCTGTCAAGTTACTTTATAGATAAAATCTAATTGTTCAGCTGGAAGAAGACAGATATGCGACTTGCCATTTGTGTTCTTCAGCGACCCCGACTTGATGCCAGTTTTGGCTGGTGCTCTAGTTGCTTCCTGTTATGGGTGTGAACAGAACAAATGTGTGGTTCAGCAAGAATTGAGCATGGATATGCTAGTTTCCTTGTTGAGATCTTGCAGAATTGTTCCGCCAGCAGTAAGATCTAATCCCATCCTAGAAAATTTGTCAACAGAAGATTCAAGTGAAAGTAATCAGCAGATTTCTGAACATAAAAAATCTCAGGGGGACTTTATACAACGATCCTACCGGTACAACTCTAGAAGCATGCGGGTTTCGATGGGGAAAGCCGGTGCTTCTGGAAACATCAGAGGTGGCAAGATGAGAAGCCAAAGAGATGGAAAAACAACAAAAACTAGTGAAGAAATGGCTTTGAAACACAATCCATTAGCACCTCAAACCTCTATGATGTTGCATTGTAGATTCCCTAGCAGCTTCATGGATAGGGCAGAGAAATTCTTTTCAGCAGAGATGACCAACATGGCAGATGAAGTTTGAGTCAACCATGACAGGACTCTTCGAACTGGCATCGGCAAATTCTTTGTGGCACAGGGTAAGAGTTTCGAAGTTTTTGAAGAGAACATACTTTTGTTTCTGTTAATGTGGCTGGCAGAGCAGTCAGAAACAAAAGCTTTTACAAATACACGATCAGGTGACTTGTATGTTCAAGCGCATGGGTTGTCATCAAATAAATAACATTTTTCTGGTACTAACAGAAGGCAGAATCAAGACAGCTAGATGATATATTTATGTGTAATTTATCACAATACTTTTGGTTATTTCCTGATAGAAGCTGGATACCAAGTTTCGAGAGATGCATGTATTGTAAGAAAATGTAAAATCACACCCCTAGTGTTGTTGAATCATCACGTTAGTTTCATCTCATAGTTCCCGTTGTTTGAAGAGTAACTGACTATGCAAGGTTTTTGTTTTATGCAAGGTTACATTTGAGTTGAGCTTGCACCGCATCGACAATGAGAGAAATTTTATGATGCTAAACTTCATAAGAAAAAGATTGACAAAAGGCCAGTGAGAATGAATCTAATGAATATATTCTTAAATTATTTTTTTGTGATTTCAGAGAAGGCCATCCAATGCAGGCTTCAAAACTGTGTAACCCTACTAAAAATGCAACACTGTGTAACCCTATTAATTATACACCACCGAGCTGGGATTGTTGAATGCGGCACTATTGTATGCAGATGCAACAGTGAATTTCTAACTATTCTCCATTTTTGGGAGGCTTCTTCAGTCTTCACTTTTACAACTATGTTTCTTTTCCTAGAGACAGATGCTTCACTGCAGTTCTAATCATCTTTTGTCATGAGCTCTTCTTCAACTCTACACTTTCAGGATTCGTACCTTCTGCTCTAGAGTAGGCACTTCCAGGAACCATGACTAAAAGCTCATCAAATATATCCTCTTGCATTTGAGAATGTCCTTGGCCCTGAAATTGATTAGTGAAGATCATATCAGACTGCAAGTATACTTTTTTATTGAAGTCAGCGAGAAATATCAAGGAATAAAGAAAAAGGATTACAAAGCAAATAAACCCAACAAAAGAAAAGGAAAGCCTGAAGAAGAATGACCAGAAGAAGACCATAATAATAGAAGCATGGACAACGTGAATATCCGAAGAATGATGGTATCTACCAGGGCCAAGCAGGTCTAGAGAATTAGCAAAAGAAAGAAGTAAAAGTATAAGGTAACTATGAATTGTAAAGGAGGGAGTAAGCATTTGTATAATAAATCAACTTCAGTTTATATGCTCAGTGTCACAGGATAACTGACAGTGCAGATTAGGCTAGGTCGTGTGGAAAGACATTAATAAGTTGTTAAAACTCTACTTTCCTCAACATAGATTTAAAAACAAAAACAGGTGTACTCCCTACGTGAATGTTGTTGGTGAAAACTGTTGTTGCCACAAAGTGTCAGCCCATTACTGAAGTCATTATTAAATGCTTTTTCCTGCTTTCCTTTATACACCACCCCATAATCATTAAATATTAAATCTGATAAGGGGGAACAAAAAAGGCAAAAGAACCAAAAGAACCCAAAAAAAAAAAAAAGCAACAAAAAAAAAAAAAAAAAGTTAAGAGCAATTTTGGTACAACAGATTATTCAAACATTAATTTACCCTTTATTAAATTGTGTGAAAAGTACAAAATGGGGACCATAATCATGAGGTAGTATCTTTCTAACTGTATATGTTGAAGTCCGACTCTAATGGTTGGATGGTTAACTTTTACTAGACAGAGGCAAAGTCTGTAATCATAAAACCAATCTAGGTTCCAACTCGTGCGATAGATACTTCCAGGAAAATCTACATCGGCATACATGGTAAGCTTTCCTCAACATAGTATCTTTCTAACTGTATTTAGCAACTTCAGCACTACCATGATATAAAGAGTCCCAAGCTCTCAAATTTACCTTAACACTAGTGGCAGTCTCTTCCATACATTTGAGATCATTCATGATTACTTCAAGTTGCATCTTAGCCTTTGCCCTAGTTAAGCATCGTTCAGCACGTTGCGCTGCAGTAACATTGGAATGGCATGCCACACACAGAGTCCTCATATTCTCTAGTTTACATTCACCTATGAAATTATAACAAAAGTACACTTCAAAACAAAAGCTCAAAACTAACTTGATTAAACAATGCAGAAACAGTAGGAATTTATGTAGTCAACACCAAATGAAGACTCCATAGTAATACTTTAAGGAGTCATTTGCTTACCAAGAATGAAAAGAGCCAAAAGAAAATACAAGAATCAGAATGAAAATTAAAAAATCAGAATGGTATTTTCATCCCAACGTTGTGTTTGAAATAGTAATAAAGAATCAAAATGAAATTTAAAATTTTTAATATCTAATTTTTAAAAAGAATAAGAATAATGATTAAAAGAATAATTTCATCAACTATGATTGTTATAAAAAAGATAATGCTGGTGGAAGTGATAATAGTAATATAGTTATATTAATAATATATTCTAAAAACAGTTGACACCACCCTTATAGAGGTGGCAATGGGAAAAGAATGATGGTGGTTGAGAAATAGTGGTGACGAAGTAATCATACTAGTATTAAAAAAAAAATCATCACCACTACCAATGGTGGCGGAGGCGGTGGTAGTTGTTGAGGTGGTAATGGTTGTTGAAATAGTTAACACATAATAAATAAAAACAATATATCACTATTTTGTAGGGGAAAAAGTCTCATTCCGATTCCTTGTTTTTATTCCCACCTCTATAGAAATGAAATAATGTTTAATTTTCATTCTCATTCCTTTCAACAAACACCAACAAAGCGGAAATAAAACTTCTATTCCATTCCTACCATTTTATTCCTTCCTACCAAACGACACCTAAAAGGCAGCTAAAAAAAAAAAAACCTAATATGAGCAAAAGCAACAATTACAACACTATTAATAATGACTTATCTTTTGACTGGATAATAATGATGTATTTCAATTGAGATTAATTCCTGATACGAATCACAGCTGGGCCTAACAAATTTTTAGCAGAAAAAAATAAAACCGTCTTATTCTCTGTTTGAACAAATAATAAAAATCACTGTTGGGATCTCATTGGCTGACACATTCTGCACATCTGAAACTGTCGAGCTTTTGGTTATTTATATCCTTTGGTTTTTCCTTCCTTAACTCATCTATTGATTTTGGAATATAAAAACCTGAAGCCAGCTTAAGTTCTATTGAATAATGAGTCGTGTTAATAGCAGCAAGTTCTGCCAGAGCCCAATGATAGTGACAGAAATTAAATCCTACATTGATCAGCAGCTGACTCAAGAATGTCCTGGCTGACACACTTAGATAAACTTACCCACAAGATATGCAATGTATCAAGTTGACACCTCAATTATCCAGGATACTGGGTCCTTGAAAGGTTATTACAAAAGATTTTAACATTGGCATACCTCCACCACGGTAAACAGGAACAATATGGTCTGCGTGCCATGCATTGCCCTCAGATGGATCATTGACAAGCTTATCAAGCCTGCACATTTTAAACAGTGAAAAT
Source organism: Dovyalis caffra (assembly GCA_963924115.1). NCBI lineage: Eukaryota > Viridiplantae > Streptophyta > Magnoliopsida > Malpighiales > Salicaceae > Dovyalis > Dovyalis caffra. The sequence continues at coordinate 2,311,769 of CAWUPB010000071.1, forward strand.
TACTTGGTTTCAGAGCAGTTATTATGATTTTAAAGCACAAATACAATACAATGAATGAAACAACAAAATGATCAAACTATTTTTTTTGCCACAAAAAAAATGTCATTGTCAACACCAGATCAATCTTGCATAGCACAGGTTCGATCTTTCATCTTGAAAGTTGAGTTCCCTTTGCACATGAGCTTATCATTCAGCAATAATGCCTACATTTTGTAGAGCATAACATAGAGCGTCCATCAACCTCTATTCAGAGCAGAACCTCCAGACAAAGAAGAATGAGTAAACCACTCCCTCTATCCCTATGTATGTATCCATCTTTACATTTTGGTATGTCCGGAAATAACTTTCCATTTTGTACAATTAATGCAAGACTTTTTTGAATCTCCCATCTTACCCAAATAAAGTTTAAAGTTGAGGCAATTATTTGAACTTTAAATTTGAATGATAAAGCTAGTGAAAGGGCAATGTTGAAAATTGAATGCAATCGCTATATAAAAAAAGTAAGTATAAAATAATGTCACCTTAAAAGGTTGGACACTTAAAATTGGGAAGAAGGAAGTATATCGTAAATATCAGATGAATAACTCAATTTTCATTAACAGAAATAAAAGCCACTAGGTTCGCTTGTCAACTTACAATTTCTTCTGACTTGCCACATTTGGTGCTACTTTCTCAATATATTCCCGTCGTCTCTCTAATGATAAAGGTTTGACAGTCCTCACAAGTTGATGACAGTCTAGCTGGCAATTTGTGCAGACCCCATGTTCTATTTGAAAAAGCTCCTGGAAATCTAAATTATGTTAACTGAAAGAATTATTGGGCTAGAGTGAGTACGAACGAACAGGATAGCAAATGGTGAAAAGGCCTCTTAATCCTACATTATGAATGGTGCAATTCATATAGTAAGGAAAAAAAAACTCAGATATTTTCAACTTTTCCTCACACCAAAATGAATAAATGAAAATAGAACAATAGGAACAGAAAAAAGCCTATCAGCCAGTCCTCACCTGCCGGAGGGATCTGCTGCTAGTTCTTATGCGATATTCTTCACAGCAGCTGAGATTACAGAATAGATCCTCAAAATATTCAGGTGTCTTGGCATTGCTGCCCCTGAAAGTGACAGAAAGTTAATATTATTCTGATAAATACAATAAAAAGAGCCAAAAGAAAGAGGTGCAAGTTGCAACCTACATAAATAGTTAAAAGAGGAAAAAAAAATAGAAGAAAAATATTCAACACAGAATGAGAGGATATAAATAAAATCACAAAAAATACTTAATACATGATAAATCTGGACTTACATGCATGGCATTTGACAGAGTTTACAGAGTGGCTCATCCATTAACGTCCAGCCCTGAGTGTATTGCTTTTCCTTTTGGCCATATCTACTTGACAGATGTACCTTTTTCAAAATGGCATTTGATGGTAAAGGATGACTGATCTCAACCCATGGAGTAATGCGACGCATGCTTCCACCCTTCAGCAGTCCCTATTACAGAGTTGCATAATTGTTACCAAACCAGTCCATATATTGTAAAATATGCAACATACCCAGGAACAACTTTACATGAATAACAAATATTGCAAAGAAAATGGGCAGGCCAATGACAATAGAGATGAATCAGAGTTCATGTTCACATAAGCATACCCCAATTTTGTGGTTAGCACTTTCATTCAAGTAGCACAACTCAACATGTAGAGGAAGTTGCAAAGTCTTTCCAAGTAATTTCCGTCTTTCTATGGGCCTTAGTGCATTCCACTCTTTAATGAATGTAAGAAGAGCATGCCTGTAAACTGGATTCTCCTCGAGAAATTTAAAAGATGCTTCCTTGTTATCATTGACTGCTGGTGAATTAAGGAACTCAAGTTCTTCTGGTCGGAAATTCTCAAATAGTGGCTGCGGTCTTGAGTCTGTCCCCAGAATGCAGGAATATAGGTGAATCCTTCCAGTATATTTACTTACCTGAACAGCAGGTAGAGTCAATTATTTAAGTTAATTTTCAACATGGGATTTGTATCTTTGATGCTTGTAAGTAAACCATACGTCACTCGGGAAAACAACAGCTTATGACTAATCAGAAAACTTTTGGACCCCTTTATTAAAGTAATGAATGGCTGACGTTGCGACTTCTAGACAAAAATTAGTTTTTCACAGCATAACAGACTGCCCTATTACTTCAAAAGAAACATTACCAATTTCCAAAAATCAGAAGGAAGATATAGAACTAGAGTGAATCAACTAGCAAGGCAACCCCATTGACCAAGTTCATTGTTGTACCTCAAAGCGTAGAGAATATACTTGGTTAGAGCAACTTTCATCAGCTTCATTTTGCTGAGCAAGTTCCCTGCCATTGGGTTCTGTTGTTAGGGCACAAAGTTCATTTTCCTGCAATTAATTTGTAAGTGATTTCCTTTACATAAACTCAAAGGAATGGAGACACGGTAACCTACATCTGAGAAGGCCAATTTTTATGCAATAGATACCTTCTCTGATTGATTATTGCCTTCATTTTCCTCATCAGACGGCTTAGAAGAAGAAAGTCTGCTATCACTTCTAATCTTGATTTCTGAAATCCCCTCTAGGTTTTTATTTGCAACAGAATCCCTGTCTGTTACTTTATCCAAGACCATACTGGCCTGTTAAAAAATTCAATATTCAGCTCATGAAAAGATCAAATATAAATAAACATACAATAGAAGATGCTAGAATATTTGAACCTCATTCAAAAAGAAGAAAAGAAAATTTATAATTTCTAAGTTATACCCCAAGATGAAGATGATCTGTTTGAAATGTGCTACCAATCAACTGTAACGTCTCTTCATTGTGTGTTTCAGAGAGCTGTGAATCCCACACTGCACCAGAGTCTGGCAACTTAACAAGATCCACATCAGAGGACTCTTTACATGAGGCTTTCCCTAAAACTTGAACTTCAGAACTTTTCCAACTCCTAGTTTTGTCAGATTTTCCAAAATAAGAAATTCCTTCTACCTGACAAGATAGATTAATGAAATTCAATCTCCTAAAGAAAATGACTAACCAAAAACCTACCAAATAAATAACTGAAAACAAAGAGCACAATAAATACCACCTCCTAAAATTTCCACTGAACATATCATGACAACCAATATGATACAGCGCTGAAGCAATAGTCTACTCAAGATCTTAAAACAAGGCAACAAATCAGCCCACATTTTATGATCCAGACCGCACGTTCTGGATGGCCATACAATTACATACTGGATCACCTTGGAGAGGGATGAAAATCGTGCTATGCCCCTTTATTATTGAAAATGGTCAAATTAAACCCTTTACAGTAGTTTGGTCATATTGAACCCTCTAGTAACAGTTTATGTTTATTTTAACCCTTCCATCTATGTTTTCTGTTGAGTTGATAATAAGGTGTTTGTTGACCATAACAAGAGTCTGGGTTACTGCCACGTGTACAGTTCAAAGTAAATCGATAATAAAAAACAAAAAATTTTAAAAAAATCATATTATTATCTGAAAAAATGAATAAGTTTTTGTTTTTTTAAATGAAAATTAATTATGAAATCAAGGTAGATTTTTTTCTTTTTTCATGAACATAAAACCAAAAGAGGAAAAGGTTAAACAGAGTATGCATGAAATGCAAACTCTTCCAGGACCGTATGGATGCTCCTGCAAAAACTTGAAAGATCAACTATATATAATACATGAAAGTTCGCTTTAATTTCCAGGAAGATGCTCGCGAGAAGGAACACCAACCAATGGAATTTGAGGAGTCATATTCAATCACCAATGGCAATCCTTGAACCATAATAGTAAAAATCACAGTATCTACTTGGGTTATACTCAAATTCCTATTCCCATTCCTTGAATACATATTTAAAAGAAGCGAAACACAAATTGATAAGACCCCAACCGACAAATCAACACCTTATGGTATCATTTTATTTCTTTTGAATTTGAGCTGGATGCAATCAAAGCCATTCACCATGTTTACCTCGCATCTGACCAAAACATATAAAAGGAAAACCACAAAAATGGAAATAAGAGAGAGAATAGGAAAAGAGAGGAGGGAGAAAATTATGGGTTGCTGAAATCCTGCTGCACTATCATATAAGAATATCATTAATTGACTGAGCTACTTGCAAGGAATCCATTGATTCTATTTGCAGACCATTTTATCACAAAATTGTGAAGATCTAAAAACCTTAACTTTGTTTTTCATTTGGAATTGAATTTGTGTAAGGGATTTTATTTGGGTTGTTTTCAGTGATGATCATGATAAAAATTTACAAGAAAAAGCAAAACTGGGTGGTCATGAAAACTTATCAATTGCAGTTTGGGTGCATTAGAGGAAAAGGTGGCCAACATGTCATTCATGTCCCATTTTTACTTTTATACTAAAAAAACTATGATTATTCATATTTGTTAGATAATAATTTGATGTTTTAAGAATTTTTTTCTTTTAATAATAGATTTACTTTTCACTGTACACGTGGCATTAGTTTAGATCCTTGATCTAGTCAACTAACGGTCCATTGTCAACTTAACAGGAAACATTGATGGAAGGGTTAAATTAACCAAAAACTGACACTAGAGGGTTCAATTTAACCAAATTATTTGTATAGGGTTTGATATGACCAAATTTCAATAGTAGAGGGGAAAAGGATAAAGAAGAAAGGAGACTGGCAAAAGAGGAGAGCGAGAAAAGATGGAAAAAAGAAAAATCAAAAGAGAGCGAAAGGGAAAGCATTGGCAGTGAGAAACTTGACTGAGACTGAGATAGTAGGTTAGGTAGGTTAAAAAGAAAAACAAAAACAGAAAGGAAAGAAAAGAAACAAGGTTGGGCCATTGTTTTTAATTCATCTCAATTCTTTCTTATAATTAAGAAATTACAAACTCAAAATATTTCGGCCTTTTTTTTTTTTTGCCTTGATCTAAAATACTTCAGGTGATTAGTGTTTGCCTTATATACTTCTGCCGGAATTTTGCTGCCTCTATTATTGATATTGTAATGTTCCAGTCCTATATAATCCAACCAAGTTCTATAAATGTACCATGGTCCAAATTAATGGACCAAGACTACCACCCACATACTACAAATTCATCTCAGGGCAAACCAATTCCCTGACCTGAGCGTTCCATGTCACTCAAGACACCCATAAACACCAACACATAGCAAAGGCGGAAAAAAAAAAAAAAACACCCAACAGTTCTGACTTTGGCACACAAAAAAAATTGAAGTTTATAGTGGATTTCACCAATGTGCTTAATTTGACAAAAGTGAGAATCCATTCAAAGGTGATGCTAAAAGCAATTTTTTTAAAAAAAAAATTTACACAACCAAGGAAACTAAATATACTCATGCTAATTGGCATAAAATATATATTTGATTTGCTTTGCAAGTATCAGGACTAAGATTCACCAAATCTGCTCAAGCAAGATGTATATTATGAAGCATAGATTCAAACAGCCATTACATAACATAACGGCCCTTATATAATGGTTTCAAGGCATTCCATTTTCGTTATTCGGAGTTATAGGGACCCTGTTGCCGTTTCAATTAATAACGACGTTATCGTTATATAACGCCATTATTTGCCAAAATGGCATTATACTAAAAAATAAAAAATAAACCATAATTTCAGCCCTTGCACTTTACAGCCTACCCACGTGATTTTTTCCCCATTAATTCAGCTTTGCAGGCTTGAATTTGATTGGAAAAAAAAAAAAAAAAGAATCTAGCTTTAGCACTTTGCAGCCTACCCATATATTCTTGTCCCTATTATTCAACCTTATTTTTGTCCCTAACTCCCTATTATTCAGCCTTATTTAATGGTACCTCATCAAACCAGTCTACTTCAAGTCCACAATATCCTCAAGAAATTAGATCATCCATGGCTGCTTCATTTTTTGTGCAATTGGAGTTGCAAGGGCAATATAATTATGGTTATAATTTTGATGGACAAGGATCAAAACATCAACAATGAGTTGATAACTATTATTACGATCCTCCATGACAATCTTTTAGGAGATGAGGATTTTTTAATGTATATCTTGAAGTTGTAATGTATTTTATTATTTTCTCGTGTGATATTAACCTATTAGAAGTGTTATTAACTTTTTTGTAATAAATCAACTATTATTGTATGATATTAAACTATCGGAGATATTATTAATATGCTTAATTTGTAAAACTATTAAAAATTTATTAACAATTGCTAGGGTATTCACGACATCGATTGCCACGACCATAATTTTACTATCGCGATGAGCCACAACCCGTGATCACAATCGCTTTTTCAAATATGTCCGCGATTTAAAACTATGTTATAAAGGTTTACCATACATAACGTAGAACGATGACATCTATCAATGCAAATCAAGCTAGTGTAAAGGAATTTAGAGTACTAGGACTAGAGTGGAGAAAAAGGCAACAAGTGATACCGCAATTTCTGGAACTGCATCATATTTTCCATCCGTAGTAGACGAAACACGATGCAAACTCTTGTTTAAATTTTGCCAACGTTTTTCGTCCATAGTGTCCTGCAATATGACAAAAATCTTGGCATGCATACAAAAGAGACATAAATTTCTGGACATCCTAAAGCAAACTTTTTAAAAGAAATGCAAACCTTCGCGCAGAAGATGAAAATGTTGACTGCATTTGTTTGCCCTCGCCTATGAGCTCTATCCTCAGCCTTCCAAAATGAGTTTGGTGGAGGTTGTGTATAAAATTTGACAAGCACAAACAAGGGAAAACCTTAGAAATAAGCAACCAAGAAGAAGAAAGGGAAATATGCAGGAAGCATCCCTGCTTGCACTTCCTCTCAAAAAAAAATGAAAAAAGAACTAAACTGATCAAAGAAATTATCTAGAAAATTAATAAATATAAGTCATCATAAGGAGGGTAAGAACAACTTCAAAAAACTTTCAGAAGCTATAGAGAATTGAATAATTTATTGTCAAACTGATTAACAATAGTGAAAATTTACATTTAGTAGTGATCTTCAAATTAATTTCTCAACCAAAAAATTCTGATTTAATTGTTAATTTTTTTTCTATGGAGAATATAAAATTTCACAAGAGATCTGGGTCTGAACAGGATACTTGAGACATGTCTGATAAATTTTGTACCAAGGCATTTTTTTCCCTTGAAAGAAGCTGATCAATACCGCCATCGTTATGGCTAAATTAGAACCTAACTAACTGCAAACAGGAATATGCCTTTTTCAGGTTTTGTTGTAATTGGGAACATAGAGATTTTGCTCATACAGGGATTCTTATCAGATTTAATTATAATGAGTAACAGAAAGCTTTAGATTATACTGCTATGTTTCGATTTCAAGTTTTTCTTTTTCTTTTTGTATTGGAGGAAATTGATAGGAAATCTATTACGCTTTAATTGAAAACACATGTTTAAAGTAATAAATCACACTTTTATCAGTCTCAGTTAGCATCTGATTGTAAGAAACTGCATAACACTGTATTTAAATTTTTTTTTTCAAAATTCATTAAACACATATTTATTGTGATTTTTTAGATTAGCAAACAACAAACACATTACAAAGACAAAACTGTGCCATCTCAAAGGCGAAACAGCATAATGCACCAGGCACACAAATAGTATAGTATCTACTCACGAATATCGTCAAATTGTGCTGCACATAGAGCATATCAATTTTCAAAATGTTCTTGTAAAAGTACTCTTTGTAATAAATATTCCAATACTGTCATTTCTTGCCTCTCACTTTTCCATCTCAATTTCCATGATATGGTTATGCTCAGTACATGAATGCATAGAATCCGATTAGCTGAATTAACAATTTTGAATAAGTGTGGCTTTGACCATCATGAATGAGGTAACAGTAATTCAATATGCATGCATGCTTCATAAATTTCACAGCTACCATGGTATTCCATTGAATGGCAAAGCATCAAGTGGTTAATCAAATGCATGCAGTCAAGTCAAGGGAATAATGGAAATAAAGAGAAAGCCAACAGAGTGACAAGAGGCAAATAGAGATTAAAACAAAATCAAGAAACATTCTACAGCCACAAACCAGGTTTCCAAACTTCATTATCCTTCTTACCCAAACCATTTATTAGCGATCTTTCTTGTAAGTAAAAAGATTTACCAGTATAGAACCTTGCCATTAAACTTCTATTTTAATTTACAACAGAAGTACAAAACTAATGGACACTAATCTGTCATACCTGAAGCATCAATGATGGGGACTGAGGCAGCTCCAAGAAGACAACATTTTGTGCTGAGGAGAAATCAAGTCCAAAACCCCCAGCAGTTATACCGATTATAGCAATCTTAACCTGGCAAACAAAGACATCTCACAGGTTGGCTGCATCTTCAGCATTAAAAACATCACAATATACTTTTGTACATGATGAACTCTGCAGGAAATGATACGGATATTTAAGTAATCATCATAATCAGGACAGAACAAAGGCACGAATTTTTTTTGCACGCCCACATTCATGTGAAAAAGAGAAGGGGAAAAGTAGCATGTAGAAAAGTCTGACACATCAACCTTTCATAAGTGGATACAACTCAACAAAGATTAATGTTATTTTTTGGTGGGCAGATAAGGGGAATCAAAAAATTAGGTCACTAGACAAAGACAGCATCATAACAGCAATTTTGTTACACAAAATTCACATACTAGAAAGCTCATATAGAAAAAGAGAAGAATCAATTGTCAAAAAAAAAAAAAAAGCTACCCTGAAATACCAAAAAGTCATGAGAATAAATTTAAGCCTTACTTAGCAAATGAATTATTAGAATCTCATACTGTGACAAAGCAAATACACAAAGCTGCAAAAACAGAACATGTACGTGCCTCATTTGATGATTGAAATGACGATACGGCGTTTTGCCTATCACTGGGAAGTGTGTTCCCATCAATGCGGACGAAACCAACCCCTTTCTCACATAAAAACTTCTGAATAATCCAAAATAAAAAATGTTATAGTGGAACTTACTTGAGTTACAATTAAACATCAAAAGAGCATCAGTTGTCATCTTAAAGGCCAAGATGGACAAAAAAATCAGAAAGAACAAGGAAAAGTAAATTGCCACCATATCATAAACACTCATATATGAACATGGAGCAATATATCTAAAATCTCACAAGTATCCAATAAATTGTAAGTGCATGTCAAATTAAGTCTCATCTGTCTTCCACATATTCCAATTTGTCATCGAATTGGAAACCAAATCGTTACATGTTACACACTTTTAGTTTTAGAAAATACTAGGTATGGGTAGATTAAATCATTTTTGTCAAGCTAAGCAAGGGTGATATAATCTCAGTTGATCTAATAGTCTCATTTGATTTCATGTTCAATTTTTTTTTTTTTTTAACATTAAGAAATCATATTCCGAGATCATCACAACATGCGTTAAACGTGTTTAAGCTTTTGGTTTTCACCTCTAGACTTGAATAAGAAAGTATCATCAAAAGTAACAAAATTTAAATGGTCAAATAACAGCTAAAAACAAATAAATAAAAAAGGCAAGAAACACTATTAGCTATGATCTCAACCCCACCCTAACCTCAATGTTATCTGTTGCTCATGTTGGAAGTTAAAATGAACATTTTAAGATGAGCATTCATAAAATGAACTCACAAAGAGTGCCGTCATGAAATCATCTATGTGCTATCACCCTGGCATGTGTCTTGCAAACATTAAATATAAGTTCTGCTTATGACCTATGAATTATTACAAAACGGACAAAAAAAAAAACAGGAAATCAGAATAATATTGCTTCATAGTTGGAGATGGTTTTGACTTATCAGAGTTTAGGAATTTAGCAACCCAAGATTCCGACTTTGAGTACTCTACATATGAAGAATTGGAATAGTGTTGTTGAGCTTAACTCAGTAAAATGTTTTAAGAGGCGGAAATAAAGCATAAGTGAAATTCAAGACATTTTTTTAATATTAAATAGGAAATTTTCCTGCACCTTCTATGATGGGGGATGTTGGCAGCAGCCCCCAAAGGTTTATAGAAGACGTTCTAAGAATAATTCCAATGCTTAAGCATTGATTTGGAACATGGGTAATGGTGGAGAACTTAGTTGGGAACTTGAGTAATTGATTAGGGCATTATAGTAATTTCAGATCTGCTGAAAAATCTGAAATTATAGTATTTCTTTTTAAGTATTTTATTAGTGCTAAAGTTAGTTTTCCGATTCTAAAATACGAATAGTTATAGGTTTTACTAGTCTAATTAGGAATAGTTGTGTTAGAGGTTTAGGAATCCTTGTCCTAATTGGATTTGGACTTCTACAACTCTATAAATTCAGCACATATATTCAGTATGCAATAATATCAAATAATTTCCAGCAATTTGCTTTTGATTGTGACTCAATCACCTGTAGGTGTGAGTCCTAAGAACCCTATGTGTGAAGCTTAGGTTTTTCCATCCTCCAGGTGTGACTCCTAGAATTCTACCAACACACTTCCTCAAATTCAAGCAGATAACTACTTCAATGCAACCCTAAACAGCCTCCAAAATCAGATCCAGAATTAGTTGTCCTGCATCATTCTACCAAGTAGACATGCTACTATTCTGAAGCATTAATGGGGAAAGGAGAGGTTGACAGAATGAAAGGAAAAGTGAAATAACCCAGAATTAGTTGCAATGTACAAGTATGAATTCCTAAGAGTAATTGCCATCATTAAACCACATTTAGTCACAAGCCATGTTTTTATGAAGATGTATCCAATCTAGTAATGAGAAAAGAGAACTGGTAAAAGCATCTCACCTGCACTCCATCAAGAACTTTGTGATGATGCACAAAAATTATCATTTTCTGAGAACTGGGGTTTACATCCAATTCGGCTACACCATCTGAATCTGAAATGAGAGGATGAATGGAAAGCCATTCACGAAACCCAGACAATTTCGCAATGCCAAGCTCTTGGTAGGAGAGTTGCCTGGATCCGCAACAACCCCCACTGTCTGAAAGAAAAAGAAATTGGCGCCTGATAAAAAAAAAAAGACTTCTTACATTTGAAAATATAAATTTAAGTATGAATTCTTCACCCAAACACTTCAAGCACCAACCACTTTGAGAGCAGCATTTCAAACTCCCAACATAAGTATCTAATCAGCATTTTTCACCAGTTTGTTTGCTTTATTTAGACATCTCATAATTTGTTTGGATCAATACTATATTATTATAAGAAAAAAGGAATACAAAGCAAAGAAAAGAACAAGATATCCTCTGATAGATAGGGTTTGTTTGCTTTATTTAGACATCTCATAATTTGTTTGGATCCATACTATATTATTATAAGAAAAAAAGGAATACAAAGCAAAGAAAAGAACAAGATATCCTCTGATAGATAGAGAAGTAAAAATACACAGGGTACACTCACTCGTGAAAAACAACTTTTTCATTCATGAAAAGTGGAAAATGAGTTATCAACTCCTCATTCTCCCTCCTATCTAAATCATCAATTTCCCTAAAAACTTCTTCTTCTTACCCTGAGGATCACCAAAAAAAAAAATTTCACTCCAAACACATCAGCCTCTCCATCACAAGTGTTAATTTCTTCATGAAAATGAAAAGGACAACCACCCACAATCCCCACCTTACTCCTGCATGTGAGATCACACATCCACATGCTTCCAAACATAGTTTTAATGCATTGAAGCTATAAAAGCACAGTTGCACTGTTGTCAAAAACAGGTAGCAGTTCAGCAACACCAACACCACCTTTGGACAGCGATCTGATTCTTGGGAACCTAGTTCCAAGATTGGAGATGAGCACCTCACCATTTCGAAGCCATCTACTTAAATTGAATTGAGTTTTGTTCAGAATTTACATTGGTTTTAATAAAAACTGCAAGCTTAATAGTGTTCCAGTACTTTGTGTGCATGTCATATTCACAACTGGATAGCCAAATTGGTGGACTTTGATAGCCTTTGACTTAGAAATCTATCAAGATCCAGACAAATGACATGTGCATCTGCTCCACAGAGAGTGCCTCATCACAGCCTAGGCCAAAACGAGATTTCAAATTCTATCCCAGAACCCTATATATAAACCATTTACTAGTGACCCTAATGCCAGTATCCCACACTGAAAGGAGAGGGTAAATCCAAGTTTGAACAGAACACACATGCCCCAATAGAATTTTTTTCGATAAAACAATACATGAATCGGTAAAACTAAATCTTTGTTCCATTTTACCCAGATAATAGCTATTCCACATTAGTTAACTGAAAATCAAACATTGATGACGTGCCTCAATTTAATCCCAGCCCTAACAACTTGCTCTGCAACTAATATCATGTATGTCACTACCAATAAATTAGAAACCATGGGATAGTTAAAAATAAATAAAAATAAAAAAAGGACCATTTCCCAGCTAGTAACCATAAAGCATCTCCTTCTGGAGGCAGTCACAAATCAAAGCCTTGCCCAAGTAATTTGGCCCTAGATAAATAGATTTTTTTATTCTACTTATCCAGACTATCAAAAAAATAGAACCTCCTGAATTTATCCCTTTAATTTCAAAAATGAATATATTTATATATATATATATATATGGAACATGAAACACAATCTTGTTATTTGGTGAGTTTACAAAATCAATCTCAGAAGCAAGACATGTAGGATTTCATGAATAGACACAAGTTATGATAAATTACCATCAGATTCATCTAAGTTCTCTGAGTTCATCACTTCAGCAGCATTGCTTTCAGAAGCATCATGATTCACCACCCCAATTGAAGCCTTTGCTGAAACTATATCTAATCTTTTCAACAAGAGTCTTATAATTTGCCGACGTTTAGGTGGTAATTGCTTCAGCACATGCGCCTTCAAACGTCTTATCTGCAATAGCAGCATGTCTACAAGTCAGGTCGTTTCTCAAAAGAAACAATAATTAATTACCTGTAAATCATAAAAGTCGGAACAATCTTAAGTGCCTCACCCTGATTATTTTATATTTTATGGTTAAACCATTACTTGTCACATGTTTCATTCAGTAATATTAAATTAGATCACTAGCATCCTGAAATATCTTTTTTCTTTCCTTTTCCTTTAATCAGTCATGCAATGAAGAGTACACTTCCCTTCCATAATCCCCTCCCTTACAAAAAGTTGGAACCACTTCTATGTGGTTTGTGTCAATAGAATTATTCTCATTTATTATTCCTTCCTTATTATCATATTATCATTAATTAGGAGAATATGCTAAGTAAGGAATGTGTAGAAAATTCCTTGATTTCTCGCTTTAGGATCTTTATTTGATTGTATATATTTTCTGCTATAATTAGGTCCTAAGTTGTAAGGATTTGATGTACTCTTAATATCTATATATTGTAAATCTGTCAAGAGAGAAATACACAAAACTTTTCAGAAAAGCTCTTTAATTTGTCATGGTATCGAGCCGGGTTTCGACATTGTTTCATCTTGTTGCCTAGTTTCGTGATTCTAGTATTCTTGTTCTTGGTTATTCTTGTCTTGCTGTTCAGATTTCAATTATCCGATCTGATATCTTAGCCCTCTTTTTTTTACTTGAATCATGTCTTTTGAACGATTTGAGCATTTTTGTGTTCGATTTAATGGCAAGAATTATTCGACTCGGGAATTTCAGTTCCGGATCTTTGTCAAGGGAAAGGAATTATAGGGTCATATTGATAGGACAAATAGTGCACTCGATAGAGAGAAGGAGAAGGAAAAGTATGTGAAATGGGAGGTGAAGGATGCTCGGATTATGTCTTGGATTCTTGGAAGTGTCGAGCCATCCATTCTTCTCAACCTCAAGCCTTATAAAACTTCCAAAGAAATGTGGGGTTACTTGAAGAAAGTTTATAACCGGAGCAACACAAGCACGAAGGTTTCAATTGGAACTTGAGCTGGGCACTCTTGTTCAAGGCAACATGTCGATCTAAGATTTCTACTCTTCCTTTCGGAATCTCCGGGCTGAATACACCGATATTGTGTATGCAAATGTATCTTTTGAAGGACTCTCTCGCTGTCCAAAATGTGCATTAGACCAGCAAACGAGATCGGTGTTTGATGAAATTGAGGGGAGATTTTGCAGGAATCGGATCCAATTTAATGAACGAGAGATCCAGTTCCCTGTTTGGAGATTTGTCTTGGTGAACTTTTAACGAAAGAATAAAGGCCTATTACTCAAGCTATCATGGAGCAGAAAGCTCAAAATTCTGCTCCAATTCCCGTTGCCTATGCTGCTCAAGGGAGATTTAAAGGAAGTAGAGACATGACTAATGTCCAATGCTATAGTTATAGAGAATTTGGGCATATTGCTACCAATTGTACTAAAAAATTCTGCAATTATTGTAAGAAAGCAAGACATATCATGAAAGATTGCTCCGTTCGGCCTCCAAAGAAATCTATTAGAGACTACAATGTCTTGGTTGATTCCTTAAGTGCTTCGGTTCTACTCGCCACGTCCTCTAACCCTACTTATGTTCCTAGTCCCGGTCGGTCCTCTATTACTCTTGAAATGGTTCAGCAAATGATAGTTTTCGCCTTTTCTCGCTTTAGGGATTTCAAGTAATAACTATTCCGCTTCTAAACCTTGGTATTTCGATTACGGTGCTTCAAACCACATGACCAATACTCGTGTTACCTCTTACCAATGTCCAAAAATATAAAGGAAATCTTCATATTCACACAACCGATGGTAATTCCTTACCCATCACGGCTGTTGGTGATATTTCAGCCTCGTTAAATATTGTTTTTGTGTCTCCTAATCTGTCCACTAATCTTATATCGGTTGGTCAATTAGTTGACAATAATTGTAATGTTCAATTCTCAAATTCTAGTTGTGTTGTGCGGGATCAAGTGTCGGGGAAGACGATCGCACGGGAACCTAAAGTGGAACGTCTATTTCCAATATTTTTATCTCCTTACTATCCTTTGTTAAATTCTGTTGTTCGCAATGCTGTTCAATATAATGATCGGGTGTGGCATAAGCGTTTAAGCCATCCTAATTCTTATGTATTTTGTTTGTTGCTTAAATCTGGTTTACTTGGTAATAAAAATTCGACTTTTGTTGATGATGTCAATATTGATTGTGCTTCTTGCAAGCTTGGTAAAAGCAAAACTCTTCCTTTTCCTTTGCATACAACTCGCACCACCAAATCTTTTGAACTCATTCATACCGATGTCCGGGGTATTGCACCGGTGATTTCTCATGAGCATTACAAACATTTTATCACATTCATCGATGATTTCACGCGTTTTACTTGGATTTATTTTTAAGGTCTACAAGTGAGATTTTCTATGTGTTTAAAATGTTTCTTGCGCTACTTGATACACAATTCTTTGCCAAAGTCAAAATCTTGCGATCGGATTCTAGTGGCGAATATATGTGAAATGAATTTCAATCTTTCCTCCAAAGTCATGGAATTTTATCACAACGTTCTTGTCCTTTCACTCAACAACAAAACGGTGTGGCTAAAAGGAAGAATCGTCACCTTCTTGATGTTGTTCGAACTCTTTTAATCGATTCTTTTGTTCCTCCTCATTTTTTGTGTGAAGCCTTGTCTACTCGTTGTTTATTTAATAAATAAGTTACCTTCTCCAACCTTGGACAATGTTTCACCTTATCTTCGTTTATTTGGGCATGCACCAAATTACTCAAATCTTCATTGTTTTGGATGTGTATGTTTTATTCATCTTCCCGCACATGAAAGAACTAAACTCATCGCCCAATCGTCAAGTGTGCTTTTTTAGGATATGCTTGAACACCAAAAAAGTTTTCTTTGCTATGATTCTCATGCTCGTCGTACTCTTGTCTCTAGGAATGTCATTTTTTTTTTGAAAATCAATCTTTCTTTACCACACAACAGATTTCAAAATCTCCTTCTATATCTACTTTGCCATATTTTTCGAGTCTCCGAGCACCAATACAAAGATTTAAGCCTGGTCATGTTTATCAAAGACGATGTCCACCTACATCCGATTCTCCTACGAGTCCCACTGCGATTCCTCTAGATCTTCCTATGACATCGATCCTGTTCTACCGATCGCTAGTGATCCAACTCCTATACGAAGAAGTTCTAGAACTCATAAACCTCCTGACCGGTATGGATTTACATCTCCCGTGTCTTTGTCTACTACTTTGTCTTCTATTTCCATTCCCTCTTGTTATAAACGAGCTATGGAACATGAGTGTTGGCGACGAGCAATGGAAGCGGAACTTCAAGCACTTGAGGAAAACCACACTTGGGATATTGTCTCTTATCCTCCAAATGTCAAACCCATTGGGAGTAAGTGGGTTTATAATGTGAAACTTGAGACCGATGGCTCTTTAGATAGATACAAAGCTCGGCTGGTTGCTCTTGAAAATAAACAAGAATATGGGCTCGATTATGATGAAACCTTTGCTCCGATTGCCAAGATGACCACAATAAGAATTATTATTGCTATTGCATCTTCTAAGTCTTGGCCCTTACTTCGGATGGATGTAAAAAATGCCTTCTTGCATGGAGACCTCAAAGAAGACATTTACTTGAAACTTCCAAGTGGTATGCAAGTAACTTCTCCTCATGAAGTGTGCAAGCTAAGGCGATCCTTATATGGGCTGAAACAAGCCCCTCAAGCCTGGTTTGAGAAGTTTTGCAACACCCTTTTGAACTTCTCTTTCACACAAAGCCAATATGATTCGTCTCTCTTCTTTCATAAGACGACCATGGGTGTGGTTCTTCTATTGATCTATGTTGATGATATAATCATCACTGGTGATAACAAAGGTATGATCACTAAACTACAACACATGTTACATAATACATTTCATATGAAAGATCTTGGACATCTCACTTATTTTTTGGGGCTAGAGGTTCGCTCTCGAGCACATGGGTTGTTCTTAAATCAACATAAATATGTCCAAGACCTTATTGACTTGGCTGGTTTGAAGGATGCTGATTCTATGGATACACCAATGGAGGTGAATGTGAAGTACCGAAAAGATGAAGGCGAGCTTACGCTCGATCCATTTCTTTATAGACAACTACTTGGTAGTCTTATCTATCTAACTATTACAAGGCCCGATATCTCATATGCTGTCCATATAGTTAGCAGATTTATGCAATCACCTCGGCATCTTCATCTTGCTGCAGTTAGGCGCATTATTCGATACTTAATTGGATCCCCTACTCGCGGATTATTATTTCCTACGAGTTCTTTTCTTCACTTGGCTGCATATAGTGATGCCGATTGGGCTAAATGTCCGGATACAAGGAAATCTACAACCGGCTGGTGCATCTTTCTTAGAGATGCCTTGATTTCTTGAAAGTGTAAGAAGCAAGAGTGTTTCTAAATCCTCCACGGAGGCTAAATATAGAGCCATGTCCGCAGCTTGTTCGAAGTTATGTGGTTACGTGGTCTTCTCTCCGAACTTGGATTTCCTCAAACCGATCCTACTCCGCTTCATGGTGATAATACTAGTGCCATTCGGATCACTCGCTAATCCAATTTATCATGAGCACATCAAGCACATAGAGGTGGATTGTTATTACATTCGGGATGCTTTTGATCGCCATCTTATCACTCTTCCTCATGTCACTATTGATCTTCAAATAGCTTATGTCTTTACTAAAGCTATGACGCGCCGGCGACATCGGTTTCTTAGTACCAAATTGATGCTCGTAGACTTACCCGCATCAATTTAAGGGGGATGTCAATAGAATTATTCTCATTTATTATTCCTTCCTTATTATCATATTATCATTAATTAGGAGAATATGCTAAGCAAGGAATGTGTAGAAAATTCCTTGATTTCTCGCTTTAGGATCTTTATTTGATTATATATATTTTCTGCTATAATTAGGTCCTAAGTTGTAGGGATTTGATGTACTCTTAATATCTATATATTGTAAATCTGTCAAGAGAGAAATACACAAAACTTTTTAGAAAAGCTCTTTAATTTGTCGGTTTGAACTCAAGACCTCCTTGTAGAAGGACGAGAGATAGCACATAGTTACTAGTAAGTGGTACCCACATGGAGTTGTGATCCAAAGCATGTCCTTGTGCACGGGATACCCATGTCTTGGATCATAATTGTGCATAATATGGATAGCCCAAAACAAATGAAGTGATGTGATGAAAAGTAGGAAAAACATTGTGAGATGTAAGCTTTGCGGTGAGTTTGTCTTTCTTTATATCCCAAAGATAGGTGAACATGTGCAAGATAAGTCCTCACATTCTTCAAGAATAGAAAGAAAAACAAGCATGGGAAAGTGAGGGCACCTTCCTATGTAGTTTTGTGTCCTTGTTTTATTTACATATCTTTCTAGTTTCAGGTATGAAGATTCGTACCTACAATCAACTGTGATGTTGCCTGCCTTTCGTTATAATGGAAATTGTTTTTCATTTTAACTACTACAACATTTTGCTTAATACCCTTAGAAATTATGATTAAAAGAATCACAATTTGTCTATCACTAGCGTAATGCAAAGTCAATATTTAGTTTCAACTAAATATATGTTACAAAGCATACTGTGATCAAAATCAACGTACCAATCAAGCCTCATCCAAGTACAATAAATTGATCTATGTGCATTCCACATCTCAAAATACATACCACAACCCAGAACATATCAGTGCTCATGGGGTAACTAATAGCACTTAGATTAACGATTTGGTGGCAGTATCCTGAACAGTTATGAATATGCTAAAAGAACTAGAAAAATTAGAAAAAGGCCATAGCGACATACTGATGGTCTTTCCAAATATAATGTGAGGATTCATGACCATGCACTAAGTTTGACAACTAACAGTTGATGTCTGGACTGTAACTGATTTAAAAACAACTCATATAAATGATGTATTATAATAGTCTGTGTAGTATTACGCAAATGAAAGCAAGAGCATACCATAACAGTTTGCCTAAGTAACACATTCAGTTCCTCCAAGCGAATGCCCTTCGAGAAATCCTGCAGGGAAAATAACTCTTCATGTTTCCAAAATTTCAATTTTGATAGTCGAGAGTCACTAGAGAAATTTGAAATGGACAAAGCCATATAACTTTGTGCAATGAGTCTTTTCAATCAAACCAAGCTGATGGAGAATGAAACAAGACCTTTTGGATTGTTATTTGATTATGTAGAAATTTTATTTGTTCCTGGGTATCTTATTATCTAGGAACATCAGTTTACTTCCTATTAAGGTAGCTCAAGTTAGAAGCTTATTTTATTTCATATTTTAGTTGTAGTTGAATTTCGTTTCAAGTAGGAATTTCTATTCCTATTTGGTTTTGGTTTTGGTGTCTACACAAATGCTGTATTAAGCTTCCTAAACTCAGATTAACATTGATGATTAAGTATTGACGATTGAAAGTTGATTCCTCCAAATTTTAAAGTTTATATGATTGAGAGTTGATTTCTGAGTGTTGGGAATATTTCTGCCTAACTCAACTATTATTCGAGCTTTTACCCTACCCCTTTCTTTCTCTACCCAGTTTCCATTCCTGTCCTCCATCATCAATCATATGACAAATTGACAACATTTTTAGCATCTTATGTAAATGGCAGTAAAGTTAGTTTCTGTGTTGTAGTGCTGCTTGAGAGCACTCCGAGAGTTACCTGAAAACCTTTTCCTTCATGAGTGTGGACAAATCTGGCAGCACAGTAAGTTTTTGCAAAATCATACTTGTTCTGCCCAAGTAAACCAGGCCTATACAAAAGCAGCATTGTCAAAAAAAAAAAAAAAATGATCTGCACCAGTTAAGACTTGAGAAAAGCAAACTAAAAGTGTAAAATTTAGAGATGTGAGAAAACTTACCATAACATATTTATCTGATGAAAAATGTCATATGGCCTATGATCACCAAGGAATATACTAGCATATTAGAATGCACTTAAGGAAAACACAAGGTAGCTAGCAAAGCCAGAGGCATAATTAAAAAAAGAATTAAGTAACATTATTTAATTAAAATATACTTTAAAATCAATATAGTCTAAACAGAGTATTGGATAGGAATACAATGATGCCGTTTTGCTTCAAATGAGCATGCTACAACCTGGACAAAGAAGGCGTCCCAGACAGAAGAACTATGCGCTTGACCTTTTCTGCCACATCTAGAACAGCTTTTATCTGTAAACAGAAAGGGTAATATAGTGCGAACTCAGCAATGCCTAAATGCCAAATAGTCTATGCCAAGTACAGTGCATAACTCAGCAACATTAATATATGGTTTTCAAACTAGTTCTTGTGAAGTGCACACATTTACATAACATAGAGAAACGAATATTTTGGTGAAATCTGTACCTCATTTGACTCTGACTTTTTTTTCGAACAACGAACATGGTGAGATTCATCTACTATCAAGAGAGCCCATTCTTGCCCAAGCAAAGTCCTCCGCAAGTGATGAAGCATTGTGTAAGAAATAACCACAACTTTTGGGCATCTTGTTAGATATGCAGGATTGTTGCGATGACCAAAAACTGGATTCAAAAATTAAGTTACATAGAAAACAATGAATTCATCCTACAATAAAAAGACGTGAGATTAGAATTAAAATTACATAGAAAACTGGACAAAGGAACAGATGAAGAAGTTTTTTTCTTTTTTTGGATAAATTACCCCAACCCTCCTGCAGTATAGTGCTAGCAACACTTTGCATCCCCACTTTTGTGAAATTACAGCACGATATCTATAGTTTATAAGTTAATTTTGCTTAACATCCTGACATTCAAATCAGTTTTCAGATCACAATTTCATCGATCTCCGTCCAGAAAAAAAAACATCAATTTTATTAAAAGTTTGCGATCAGAAAATTTTAATGACCAAATTACCCTTGACTAAACAACTAAACCAGCCACCATATCCTCTCCTCTCTCTCCCCAAACACCAGCCATCAAAACACCATTAGCCACCATTATTACCGCCACTCACAACCGCCAAAGACAAGGTTGAAATCACCAGTGTTACAAGTCACTCCACAAAACTATCTTAGAAACTCTAACAACGGCCAACAACAAAGAACAAAAGCCTACAACCACCATAGCAGCAGCTGATGTAGCAACAAACAGCAGACCCACGACTTCCCTTTGTTATTTTCCCTTCAACACACAAGCTGAAGTTAAAATGACACCGTACAATTGTCCCAAACAGATTAGTGTTCATGCATCAGCAAATTCCATCAGAAAATTATATTTAGAGGAAGGAACCGAGAAATTGAATAAATGAGAACCAGTGCTTTCAAATCACCCACACTATTATTATGCACTCAAGAAGTTCATAAAAAAAAATCTCATTCAACCCAAGAGGATCTGCAAGGGCAACTCCAAAGCAGAAAAAGAAAAAGAGTAAAGGAAAAGGAAGAGAGTAAGAGAACAAAAGGAAAAGGATTTGGTGGCTGCTGCATTGGTGGGTGTTGTAGTGGCAGTTTGGAGAAGATGATGATGGTTTGGTGGTTGGGTTTGGTGGCTGCAGTGGGCTGGTGGGTGTTTGGCGATGAGGGTAGAGAGAGAGAGAGATAGGGAGGGAGGGAGAGGAGAGTAAATCTGGTATATCTGTTCAGATGTTTATTTTATATAAGGGTATTTTGGTCCTTTCAATTTTCTGATGACGGGAATAATAAGCTTGTCAGCTGAGGATGTTATCTGTAATTTATGAAAAGTGGATGCAAAATGTTACTGCGATCAAACTATAGGAGGTTTTTGGTAATTTTCTTTCCCCCTCTTTTTTAAGCTCTAATATATGAAGAAGCTGAGGCCCTGATGATACATCAACTCTCACCTACAAAACCATAAACATGAGCAATAACCCAAAAAAAAGGACCTCCATCAAATAAAATATTGTTGGCAATCTATAATAAACACATTGAAGAGTGCATGCGGTCTAATTTGCCTTCGTATTTGTATGAACACATTTCTTCATTTTCCCAATGGAAAAGAAAAACAGACAACCTCATTTTGTAGCTATAGCTACATACACATAGATGAATAAATACAATTCAAGTTCTACCTCTGGTTCAAGTGACCAATAAGCAAACGGAAATATATTCTTTCAAGACTGCTTGTAGTCTAGCAGTATAGCAACAGATACAGCTGATCAACAACCAATAGCCAAGGTAGGGGGAAAGATAAGAAACTTTTTTTCAACAATAAATGTTTCCCTTATAAGAATTCACCAAATCTACATATGTCTACACACACATGTATAGTTCTTTAAAAAAAAAAATCACATCTTATCTGAATTGCCTTCGTTTAATCTATTTTCCATTCTGCTTTTCATATAACCAGCTTCAATAACTTGCACGCATTAAACACAAACAATTTTTGGAGCTAAGTCTGGAATTTGGATAGTTTGCATCCAGTATTTCTGAAAAGCACAATAAGAATATGAAAATTTAGCAGTTTAAATTTCTAGTGGCTTGAGATAGTAAATCATCTCAATATATCCTCCCAACTCCACCCAATACGCAAAAAAAATTTGGTCAACACTTGGCAACAATAAAAGATTGAAAGAAAGGCAAAGCACAAAGCAAGAAACTATTACCAAGGTGGATCTCAGAGGGTAAACAAAAGGGCATCCATCGCTCTAACTCTTCTGCCCAAGAAAACCGCAAAATAGCTGGGCAAACAACAAGGATAGGGCCTTCATTTACGAAACAGCCAGCAATAGCAATTGCCTGAAAACATATAGTATATATTCAGGAGTCATATACTTATGGTGATGCCATTTTGTAAGAACATTTCTAGAATGTATTTGAGGCACAACTATCTTTGATATACAGACATTGATCAATAGACCTACTTGATGTCTTCTTAATTTCACACACATATCATTCATCAAACAAAAGAAAAACGATCTGACATACATTATGCATAACAATTTCATAACATGCCTAGACATAGTCAGTTTTATACGAAAAGATGACAAACTTTAACACTGATCATTATTAAAACCAGAATTATGACAAAATTCCAAGATTAAAGTCTTTAATCACCAAAACCAAACAAAAGTATGTTTTTTGGAGAGGAACTGCTGAGATAATTGCATCAAAATGTTTACCTGTAGTGTTTTACCAAGGCCCATTTCATCCGCAATAAGACACCGACCACCCCTTCTCAAACCAAATCTTAAGCCATCAAGTTGGAAAGGCAAGAGTGCATCCAAGAGCTTTCTTGGCAGCATCCGAATCAATTCATCCACCTTTTCATCGGTGAAATGTTCAGGCCGGCAGGGTTCCCATCGGCCAGTATCAAAAGAACTTGAAAGTCTTTGGATAATATTAAGTGTGGAAAACGGAATCTTTTCGATTTCAATTCTTTTGCAATTCTTTAAACACATCAAAACCGTATCATAGTCTCTGATATCATACACACATGCCCTTCCACCTCCATGAATCTGTGTATAACGAGATTCCATTACCTGCCCACATAACTAGATCACAATAATGACTAAACTGGAGATCATTAAAAAACAACATGATTTTACTCATGCCTTTATCATAATGTCTAAAACAGCAATTAAACTCACCAAAATTTTAATCTTTCTATGATTAAAAAAAAAGCACTTACACTGGATAAGCAAGATTCTAAAGTATTTAAACATTTTTCTTCCCCAGGATAGGGGAACCCCTTCGTAGCCTCTGGGGTGATAGAGAAGGAGTTAGGAGACAAAATTTCGAGGCGGACCCGGAAATGTAGGGGCAATTTGGTATCTGAATCCGGATTGACACGGGAAGAAGGAGGTGGGTTTGGGGAGCATGCAATGGAGGGCAGTTCCGGAGAGAGCTTTCGGCACTTGAAAAGCTTCCATGGGTTTTGCAGTTGTGGTTGTTGCTGCTGCTGATTGATGATGTATGCTTTTCTCTTTTCTAAGGCTGCTAATCGGTTAGCTTCGGATCTCTGCCTTTGCTCTTCTGTGATCTGCATTTTGCATTTTCTTTGAAGATTCTTTAGGGTTTTTCAGAGAGAGGGCGCAGGGTTGTTTTGGTTGTTTTGAAGTTATGAGTGGTGGAAAGAAAGGGGGAAATTTTGAAAGAGTTGGTGCACACGTTTCCCCACACGTGAAAATTTTAACGTTAACGATTAACAATTAACGTTAATAGAAAAAACTAAAAAAATTGGAGAAAAATAACGGTGATTTTCACAGTTCTTCGGTAGTTTATGATGGATCAAATAAAATAGTATTTTTATAATTTTAATAGTGGTATTTTCGTGTGTTTTGAGCTGGACATTCATTTGCGAATTATATTTTATGTTTCATTTTGGTTTTTGATGTTTTTAAAAAATATTTTTTATTTTTGAATAAAAAGGAGATAAAATGAGAAAAAGACGGAAGAAAAAAAGTTTCGACCATTTCATTATTGAGTCTGCATTCAGATTGTTTGTTTTCGTGAGTAAAGTGTATTCATAGTCTTTTTAAATCATAAAGTGGTTGGAGAAGATAGATTAGAACCTAAAAAAAATTAATTTTCTAATTTGATTTGTTTCTTTTTTTTTCTTAATGTGTATTGAAATCATTTTTAAGATTTCAAATGAGAGGTTTTTGGGAAAAAATGATATTGGAAATGGTTTTTTGAGGTCCGAAAATGGACTCTTGATTTTTTAGTGACGATTCCAACAAATTTTAGTTAACGGAAAAAACTAAAAAAATTAGGAAAAAGTAATAGTGATTTTCACAGTTCATCCACAATTTATGGTGGATCAAATAAAATGGTATTTTTGTAATTTTAATAATGGTCTTTTCGTGATTTTTGAGCTGGACATTCGTATGCAAATTTTATATTATGTTTCATTTTAGTTTCGATGTTTTTAAAAAATATTTTCAGTTCTAAATAGAAAGAAGACAAAAACGAGAAAAAGAAAGAAGATAAGAGAAAGTCACAATCATGCTAGGTTCCGGCCATTTCATTACTAAGCTTGCATTCAGATTGTTTGTTTTCGTGAAGAGAGTGTATTTATGGTTGTTTCAAATCATAAAGTGATTGGAGAAAATAAATCGGAATAAAAAAAAATTGATTTGATTTGTTTCTTTTTTTCATAATGTGTATTTAAACAACTTTTAAGATTTCAAATGAGCCGTTTTGGGGCAAAAATGATGTTGGAAATGGTTTTTTGAGGTCCGAAAATGGATTCTCAATTTTACGGTGATGATTCCGAGGAATTCTAGTTCGTCGAAAGTTGTAAGTGGATCATGTATAGCTCGTATATTTAGATCCTGTATTCTTTGATTATTTTTTTTATTGAGAACTTTTACTATATTTTTTACTTTATTGAGAAACTCTACTCTTTGAAATTTTTTTAATTTATAAGCTCTATTATAACGTCACTAATTAGTAATCGATACATAATGCTATCAATTAGTGATCGACAAGTAGCATTATAAAGCAAGAAATCTCGAAAAGTAAAGGTGACATGTCGATCATCGATTAGTGACGTTATAATGAAGGGTTTGAAGTAAGAAATTTTGAATAACATAATATATTAATCAAGTAAAAAAAATAGAGAATATGAATCAAAACCTTATAAAGAATAAGTGGTCCGGATGTGGAGAAAACACATTCTTTAATTGTTCTTTGATGTTTTCTAGGAAGTAAGAATCGTTATCTAGATAATAAAAGGTTTACTCATAAATTCAAACTTTATCATTGCAAACAATACTAAAAGATTTAATGTTTTTCTTGTTTATACACTATTCATCGACTCTCATTTTACTTGGACCGTGTGGCTTTTGATTTTTTTTTCCCTTTTTACATTATAAAACATCCTTTATTTTTAACGCACACGCCCAAGACTCCTAGACGAACTAATCCATTGGGATTTGAACTTATAACCTCTTGAAAAGATCACTACCACTAGCCTACAAACTCTTTGGTGAAACCTTTCTCTTCACTCTTAATTTCAGCCGTTGTTATCTAGTGGATTTGTGAAATTCCATACCTACCCTTGATTGATTCTTCTTTTAATTTCCTTCTTTGACCCTTTTGTTGTCATTTCTTTTTCTTTTTTTCTCTTTGTATTATAAACATCTTTCTTTTCATTCTTGATTTCAATCATTGCCATTTAGTAGATTTGCGAAATTTTACACATGCACTTGATTGATTCTTTTTTTAATTTCCTTATTTGGCTTTTTTTTCCATCACTTTCTTTTCCTTTTCGTCCCTACTTACTATTCAAGCATAAATTACAAATTAGCCCGTCTTGCTTCAAAAAATAAATCAATTAGTCCCTCTAATTCAAAAACTAGTTTTTTAAAAAAAATTTAACTATTTTTCAAATTATCTTGATTTAAAAAAACTAAAAAAGAATAAAAAAAGTAAAAATATAAAAATATTGATGAAAAAAAAAAGACATTTAAAAAAACTAGTTGTAGTTAAGAAAATTAAACAGTTACTTTTTGAAACCAAAATGTTTACTTAATTCATTTATCAAAATAAAAAGGACTAACTTATAATGTACTCTATAATTCAATGGTTTTTTTCATCATTATTTCCACACAATTCTTTTTTGACAAACATCATCATGGTTGTCCGTATAAAAAGTGCATTATGAAAAAAATTATATTGAATATAAAAAATTAGATGTACAATATACATGATCTCTAGAATAACAAGAGTCGGCAATGTCTATAAATAATAATTAAGTTTAAAAGATCCAATTATGGATATCAAATTTGAAAAAAAGAAAATGATTCCATTGACATTCTCTCTCTCTATGTTTTATAATTAATGCTTAAGAATGATGGATTTGTATTTTTTTAAAATAGTTTTATGCATAGGAAAAAAACATTAAGTTATGTAAAAAGATGTTATATAAAATATTTTAGTTAACAATCAAAGTTGAATCGTCAATTTTAGCAATTCAATGAGACAAATAAATGAGAAAACTACATTATAAGTACATCGATTTTGAATTTTTTTTTAATTGAATAACGGGAATACATCAATTTTTTATTTTTTCGTTTAAGTATATCAATTTTTTTGAAAATTATAATCAAGTTTTTTTTTTATCAAATTATCCGTTTATTGATGACATGCCAATCAATTCAAAAGACTAAATGATTATGTTGTTCTTTTTTTTCCTCCTCCCAAATTATTATTATTATTATTTAACTATTTATTAAAAAAAAACCAAAACTTACAACTGGGACGCAAGCATGCCAATTTATATACATTGTCAATCTTTTTAAAAAAACTTGCAACTGGCATGCAAGCATGCCAATTTATGCATATCGTCAATCTTTTTTTTTATATAAAAAAATAGTTAAATAATAATAATAATTTGGGAGGGAAAAAAAGCAATATAGTTATTTAGTTTTCTGTATTAATGATTCAATGAGACAAATAAACGAGAAAATTACATTATAAGTACACAAATTTTGAATTTTTTTAATTGAATACGTCAATTTTTATTTTTTTCCTTTAAGTATATCAATATTTTTTTGAAAATTTCAACCAAGTTTTTCATCAAATTACCGATCTAGGGATGATGTGTCAATCAACTAAGAAAACTAAGTGATTATATTGCCTTTTTTTCCTCCTCCTAAATTATTATTGTTATTTAACTATTTATTAAAAAAAAAAACAAACCAAAACTTGCAACTGGCACACAGCCATGCCAATTTATGTATATTGTCAATCTTTTTATTAAAAAAACAACCAAAAACTTGCAACTGGCACGCAAGCAAGCTAATTTATGTACATCGTAAATCTTTTTTTTTAATAGTTAAATAATAATAATAATTTGGGAGGAAAAAATATAATTATTTAGTTTTCTGTGTTAATTGTCACGTCATCACTAGATAAAATATTTGACGAAAAAATTATGTTATTTAGTTTTCTGTGTTAATGATTCAATGAGACAAATAAACGAGAAAACTACATCATAGTACACCAATTTTGAATTTTTTTAATTGAATACGTTAATTTTTTTTTCTTTAAGTATATAATACTTTTGACAATTTCAACCAAGTTTTTCATCAAATTACCCACCTAGTGATGACATGTCAGCCAACTTAGAAAACAAAATGATTATATTACTTTTTTTCTTCCTCCTAAATTATTATTATTTAATTATTTATTGAGAAAAACCAAAACTTACCACTTGCACGCAACCATGCCAAATATGTATAATGTCAATCGTTTTATTAGAAAAAAAAAAAAACTTACAACTGGCATGCAAGCATGTCAATTTATGTATATTGTAAATTTTTTTTAAAAAATAGTTAAATAATAATAATAATTTGAGAGAAAAAAATAATAATATTATTTAATTTTTTGTATTAATTATCACGTCCTTATTAGATAAAATATTTGACGAAAAAACTTGATTTGTATTTTTGAAAATGTTGGTATATTCGATTGAGAAAAAAATTCAAAATTGGTGTAGGAATAATGTAATAAACCCTACAAATAAATATAATTTATCTAAAGATGATAATATGAGAATAAAATAGATTAAATTACGTCATTTAAGTCTTATTTTATACAACTTCGGTAGTTTAGGGATAAAACATGCCATTAACCAAACATGACCTGTCTCTAATTCAATTGCTTCATCAATTTACCCTTCCTTCTACATCGATTATTATAAATATAATAATCAACTGACTGCTCATTAGTTTCTCTAGATCGCGGAAGAGAGATGTCGTCACACAACAACAACTCGGCGTCGGCGAACGATCCACGGCAGCCATCGACCGCGAAACCGTTTGTGGCACCGATGGTTTCACCACAGGATCTACCCGTTGATTACTCAGGTTTCATTGCGGTTATCCTAGGCGTGGCTGGCGTAATGTTCAGGGTAAGGAATTCAATTCATCTATCCAGCGTATATTTTTGATAATTTAATCATCTAATGCTACTACTAACAAGTTGATTGCTGTTTGGTGCTGTCTGGGTGGCAGTACAAGTTGTGCTCGTGGCTTGCTCTTATTTTCTGTGCTCAATCACTTTCAAACATGAGGAATATGGAAAATGATCTTAAGCAGATTTCCATGGCATCCATGTAAGTTCACCCTTTAGATTATGTGATTTTACTGAGTTGAGGCTAGAATTTTTTATTTATAGATAGATAGATTGTCAGATCGAGCCATACTAATATTTCGCATTTATGAAAGTCACATTGTCATTATCATATAATTGGAGGTTATGGGGTTGTCTACTAGCGTCAGGCATTGATATTCATCAGAACAAGGAAAATTCCTACTAATCGATTATGAAGTGGTCAACACAAGCTGGTGTGTCGTGTTTCTGTAAAAGTTATGCTTCTCATCTGATTTGTTTCCTTTAATTTTTAGACATGCTCTGTAGCTTTGAGTTCTGCCTTTGTTGTCTCAATTTGACGAGTCAAAATTTGAAAAACAATTTTAAGTCCTTGGATCACTGAATCGAGTAAGAGAACCCTTCTCTTTTGCACTAATTAATGAATTTTGCTATAGAACCTGCAACAATGCATGTTGGGTTCCAAAAAGCTCTCTTACCAAATGGTGATCTCAATTTACGTAAGAACCCAACTTTGGATGCTTGGTTGGTTTTTAAAGCAGAACGGTTATAGATACTGGCTTTTTACAAAAAGAGTTCTTGCACAAGGCCAATTGATAAGAATATAGTGGTGTTGATTCTTATGTCTTCAACCCATAGAACCACCCTAGATGTAAGGGATACGAGGATCATTCTGGCAAGATTCCTGAAAGGTCACTCATCATAAATTGATGTCACTGTAGGAATGTGAACATTGTTCTGTCAAGAACCAGCAGTTCCAACCTTTAGTTTTATTTGAACATTGCTTGAATTCAAGGACTTCAAAGGGAAATGGGATGTCTTAGATGCTGTTGCTCTTGGGCTTAGTCAGCCAGTGCTCATGGAAGGTTGAACTACAAAAACTTTGTTTGTTTTGAATGCAATTGGTTTTATGCATAAGAACGCTCTGTGTTTTTTATACTAGACTTCAAGAAGGCTCGTGAATTGGTCAAATAGTTATTTTCTTGATTTGTTTTTGGAGAGAAAGGGTTCTGGTGTTAAGTGGAGGAAGTGGATTAATGGTTGTCTCCCTGTGGCATTAACGGTGATTGTGATTTGAGTGTAGTGTGGCGTCCAAGGTTGCGTATACTTGTGAAACATTTTTCAGTTTCTAGAAAAAATTTGTAGGAAACAAGAAACTAAATAAAACTTATTAACTAAAAAGAAAAATATTTTCTTACAAACTCGTTTTTTTCTGTTTATCTAATTATCTAGAAAATTGAAAAACATCAAAATAGTTGTTTTCCAAATTCTCTACTATGAAAATAAGGGTCTTGGTTCACTTAATGTTTGGCCCTTGTTTTCTTTCATTAATAAACATGTCCTTTTAATTTTCCATGGGGAGATCTTTGTAGAATAAATATGAAAACTAGAGTGGAAACAGAAAAACTATTTTCTGAAAGTAAACACAACCCAAGTTTTTGTTCTTATTATGTTCTTAGTAGATTAGTGATGGGAGATGTATCATAATAGGGATGCAGGTGCATTAATAATATTTCTATTATCCTTTATGACTTGAGAATGATACACTTCTTTTCCTGGAGTATTACAAGTAGAAGATTATAGTGACTGGGCACTAGCCTTTGCAAACGAAAGGTCCCAATATATATAATTGCCAAAGCAGTTGGTCAATTATGAATCCTACAAACAAGGTTGGAAAAAGCTTAGAATGACCGCACCTTTAATCTTGATTCTGTTTTCCAGGTCTCGACTAACACAAATGGACAGGGCCGGTACATAGCGTATATCAAGCTATATGAGTAACAACTACTACAAGGTTTACGCTTCCTCTGCTAGAGGAAACCCCTTACACTTCTAGATATAGGACACATTATCTAAGTCTCCAACAATTAGGTTTTCAATAGAACATATGTATTTAATAATCCTACATTAAAAAGAAAGAAAGGAAAAGTAAGAGTATTAGCAATTCCATTAAAGCACATTTAGCACTCACTCACCATTATCTTGGATTCTAGTCATAGGATACCAGATTCCGTTCTCAATCTTGCTGACAAAATATACTACTGCAAAATGGCTAAAAAGGTCAAACCTTCCCATAACTTTAGTTTGTTTGAAAATTTGTCTTTAAATTTTGATTTGTGTTTTGACTTCTCTAAACTTTTTTTTTTAAAAAAATTTAGTCCATCCAATAATTTTCTTCTGTCACCCCTCCTTTTTTAAAAAATCAATTCTTGATATTTTGATAAAAAGTTTTGCTCACTTGTTAAGAAAAATCCAATCCATTTTCTTGAAACAAGGTCGGAAATTATATTTGTTTATTTTGAAAACATTAAAAATGTAGAAAATCAGAAAAAACAGAAATTAATTCATAATGATCCAAAATTTTTTGGAGAGCTCTAGATAAATCTCACTAACTGATTTTCATCATAGGACGATTTATCTAATTGATACTATATATATATATATATATATATATATATATATATATATATATATAAATGATAGACAACGGAAGGATAGACTAAATCTAAAAAAAAAAAAGTTCCGAGAGGTCAACACGCAAATTAAAAGTGTAGGAATTGATTTTTAAATATATATATATATACATATATAAATGATAGACAACGGAAGGATAGACTAAATCTAAAAAAAAAAAGTTCCAAGAGGTCAACATGCAAATTAAAAGTGTAGGGATTGATTTTTAAATAAAGTAAAGTTTAGGGGAGGTTTGGCTCCTTTAGCCCTACAAAATTGGTTCTCCACAAGTGGTAAGACCTACTATTCTCTTTTGTTTGTCTACTTATTATGCCATGTGTTTTTAGATTAGAGTCCAAACTACAGTGAATAACTAATATACTCTGTATCACCCATATTTCAGAAACATAATAATGGTACTTATTATGCCGTGTAATTTTCAAATTATCAGTATAGACAACAGTTGATTTGCTAGTTAACTTTTGAACATATTTCTTTTCATTATGAATCCATTTTCCACAAATATTTTGCAACTGGCCACTCAAGGCTTGAGTTTTCCTTCATGATGCCATCAGAAGCCAAATGAAAATCCTGATTTCTTTTTATTTGGACATGCAACCTGATCTTTAAGAGTAGCATTGATGTTTCACAACCTTTAACTCATGGGTCTAAAAACTTGTGCGACCTATCACGGCCGGTCCCAAGAATTGGAGTATTAACTTAGCTATTGTAGGCCTAAAAGAACTTGCAAATACCCACTACCTTTGAATATCAGGAAAAACAGCAGGTGAAAAATCCTGACACAAGGCTTACATTTACAAGTGTAATGTGCAATACCAGAACTTTTGCTGCTGAGCAGCTAAACGAACTGCAACGTGGAAAAAATGGATATATGCAGCAAAAATCTGGATTGCGACCTTTCATGTAAAAGAAGGACATTTCGTTTTTTTTAGTGAGTACTTGTTATTCATTAGTAAACAGCTTTCCAAACAGTTTCCAGTACTTTACTGTTGTACCAGTGTCCTTCATTACTCTGATTGCATCGAGAGCTTCATTGAAAAAATCTCCTTTAAAGTTGATATGGTAATCGTAATTCACAGACCAACATTTCATACTAAAGGCATATTTGGATTTTGTTGAACTGAATGTTTCGTATTCTTTTCTTGGTCTTTGTCATGTAAAGGCTAGAGAAACATTCATCTGACAATGATGAATATTTACAAAATTAGTAATTTTGAATTTTAATTTAATAGTTTATCAGAAAGGAATTCTGGGATCCCTTTTAACATCACTTTGCTTCATCATGTACTCTATTTTGGTTGTTTCTTGTCTGGCTTGCACTTCTCCATAATCAAACACTTGAAAGACCATAGTATAGTTCAAGGGATGTTGTGCACTTGATTTTTGAGCTTGGTAACACATTTCACTTGGCAATTTTATTTTGCAAGTAAAGAAAACAAGGATTCTCGTGTATGAGTGTTGCAGAATTCGATATCCGCAATGGCATTACTGTTTATGTGAGTTGTGAGTTATTACAAATTGCTATTATTGGGTTTTCAGTCTATCAGCAACTAATGCAGAAGCATGAACTATTGAGGTTCTTTTCCTATAACCTTTTAGGAGGGCCATCTGTAGTTGTGTTTATCGTTTGTGGTTATTGCCGGTGCCAAGGCTTCATTTTATGCTTATCCTAAAAGCGAGGTCATTCTGAATCTTTGCTTTATAAAATATCAAACCTTGTTTAAAAGACGAGGTGAACATAAAGATTTTCCAAAGCAGAATTTGGAAACATAGATATTTTGGATTAACAAGGTAGAAGTCTTGCTGTCAAGAAAATAGAATTAAGATACATGTGTTGGGGTTCAATGAGTTTTTAGGTCCTCTCTTTTTCTATATATGTATGTATGTATCTGAGGTTGTATGTATGTATGTATGTGTATGATAACCTTGCTCTGTTAGCATAGATCCAGCTGTACAAGACACTGAATTTGATTCTGAACGGATTTGAGTTTGCTTTGTGATTTTACTTACTGGTTTCAAATATGTTTGAAAACTAGGTTTGCAATCATGGGATTGGCTACAAATTACTTGGGCCCAGCTCGACCTGGCTCGCAAAGTTGAGTGAGATTCCTTCAATCAGAGATTGAAAGAGTAATGGCGACGGTAGGATGGTTGTTTTTTATTGGAAATTATTATAATCGGTTGTAGTCACATGGGACTAATGGACTTGAAGAGAAGCTATATGTGTCGAAACTTTGGTGAGGATAACGTTATTTTCTTTATCTTTTTCCTGGATTTGCAATTTCTATATCATAGTTTGGGCAGCTTTGTTTTGTTTTCTGCAATCAAAGAAATGTGTTTAACCACTTGCCAATCTCTTTGATTTGGAATTTCGGTTTGATGGCCACCTACCATCTAGTATTTTTGGACTCCTCCATGGTTTAATCAAATCAAGGAGAGTTGCAATGTAACTTTGCTGATCTTTCATAATTGCTGAAGGAATGGCTCCTCATCTCAACAGGTTTTGGGTCCAAGTTACTAAAAACGTGTTTCCGTACCTAAAATCCTACAACATTACGAAAAACTCTAAAACAGGTGATGGTTTTCTTGTTCCTGTTCAAAACACTCACAAATAACTATTCATTAGGTGGCATTTTCATGATTTAAATCAGTGGTGTTTTCGTTAATCTAAGTGATTTTTTAGTCATTTAGTGTGCCTTGTTATGTCTTGCTAGATGCATCAGTCTTCTGTTATTTTTTCCTTTTTCTAATGCAATCTAAAATTCAGATTCAAACAAAGCAAAACAAAGACTACAATTTAAGTAATGAAAATTTTAATTCCAAGCTAAAAAAACCATATAATAATTACACCAAATCTAAATAAATTTATGTTCTTTACTCTTTTTTTTTTCAATAAATTATGAATCAATTCAGAATTCAAAATTGGAGCATTTTTGCATGGAAAAAAAAATGGGAGAGAATTCAACAAAAAGCATTTGTTAAATTTTATTAAATAAATCAAATGGAGGGTTTTTTTTTAAAAATAAATTAATGAATGAGGTGCTCTAAACTTGAATCTAACTGAAGAACTTTTTTTTTTTTTTTTAAAGAATCTTTATTATGTTAGATTTAAAGAGAGAAAGAAAGGAAAAAAGAAACCATTAAGGAAGGAGTTGGAAACGAGAGAAACCAAAAAAATGAATTATTGAAGCATATAATTGATTTTATTAGAAATTAATTTTGTATCTATACACATAACACTAACCATTTGTTATTAATTTTTTTTAATAATCTAAAATCAATTTCTTTAAAATAAAATAATTAAAATAATATTTTAGAAGAACCATTCAATGATTTAAATACAACTTTTTATATTAATATCATAGATTATTTTATGAATATATATATATATATATATATAATCTTCTCATCATAATTAAATAAGAATGAAAAAAATATTGATTTGTAAATTTTTATATTAATTATTATTTTATTCTTAGTTCAAACTTACAACACTGTTACAATTAATAAATAAAAAGCAACACTCACAGTTCAACTTTAAACTATTTTATTTTATTCTGGAAGAAAAGTTAGAAAGGATGAAGGTCAAACAACCTCTTTATCAGACGCTTGCTTACAATTAACTTGTAATTTTCTATAACCAAACACAACATAAATATATAAGAATCTAAGAGGAAATGTTACAATACAATCAATCCTAGTCTCATGGATGGTAAAAAGTGCTTGAAACCAAAATTGCTGACAGTTTTGCCACATGCCGGATTTTAATACCAGGACCACTAAACTTCCCCTATACCCTCAACCATTTCCACACGCACTCCTAAAAAACGCTTTTACTTTTGCTTAGCCCTCAGCTTGGAGCACCAAACCTAACAACATCTCTCTCTCACTCTCTCTCTCATTCCATTCAAAACCCTAAGCTAAAATTATAAGAAATTTCAAGTGTATAGATGATCTTTCCATTTGGAGCTCAAATTGAGGCGTCAAAGTGAAACCGTGAGTCCAAATTCTCTCTCTACGATCCCTTATTTTCTCTCTCTTAAATTCTAACCTTAGGTTAGGTTTTGTTGCTTTAGGAATGGGCAACTCTGTTGCCGCTTGTTTCGCTGTTTAGTGCTACGAAGGGAGTTATCGAGTTTGGTGTTTCTTGATCTTTTGTGAATTTGTTGATAAAATGTGAGATTTTAAGTTAAAATTAGGTTGTTGATAGAAAAGAGGTTTTGTGTTTCCTTCTTTTTTTTTTTTTTTTTTTTGGTTTATGTACTCTTTCATACATTTATCTGCTTTCTTCTTTGGCTTTGAATGTTTGGTCCTGAATTCACTAGAAGAATTCAGTCAGAATGGACTTTAATGAGTCTCCAGTGAATTATGATTTTTTCGGAGGTCAGCAGCAAATTAGTACCCAGCATACTGGGATGCTGCAATCTTTGCCAAGACAGCAGTCTGGGATTAGTGACATGCAGCTATTACAGCAACAGTTCGTGCTTAAGCAAATGCAAGAAATGCAGAGGCAGCAACAACTTCAGAAGCAACAAGAAGCAAGGAAGCTGAATTCAATGAACCAGGTCTCTGCTTTTCCAAAACAGGCAGCTGCCAATACCTCACAGGCTTTGATCAATGGCATTCCTATTCATGAAACTTCTAATTATTCATGGAAGCCTGAGCTTATGGCAGCTAACACAAACTGGCAGCAGCAAGGTGTGTCGCCAGTTATGCAAGGATCGTATAGAGGGCATGTATTTTCCCCTGAGCAAGGCCAGGGAACACCGCGCTTGATGGGGATGTTTCCTCAGCAGGTCGATCAATCCCTTTATGTTGCCCCTATCCCTGGAACAAGAGTTAATCCAAGTCAGTATCCTCCTGTCCAAATGGATAAGCTGTCAATGCAGCAGATATCAGGCAGCAGTAATTCCTTAACAAGCAGCAATCAGTATACTGGATTTCCAGAGCAGGTTAGTGTGCAGGATGGAACTTTGGTTTCTACACAGGGACAACAGGGGCAGAATATGGGTGCTTCTTCTGATGGTCAGGGTATAAATAGTGGATTTAATTTGGAAAACTTGCAGCTAGTGAACCCCCAGCAAAGCAACGGGTCAGTGCAAGAAATTTGCACTAGGCAAGACCTGGCTGGTCCATCAAAAACATCACAAGAGGAAACCACAATACAGGTTGCTTCTTCTCAGGACGTGGCTGCCCTAGATCCAACTGAGGCAAAGATTTTGTTTGGTTCAGATGATAATTTGTGGGATGCCTTTGGCAGGGGTGCCAACATGGGTTCTGGAGGTTACAATATGTTGGATGGCACAGACTTATTCAGTTCATCGCCTTCTGTGCAAAGTGGAAGTTGGAGTGCTCTTATGCAATCTGCTGTAGCAGAAACTTCTAGTGGTGATACAGGGCTACACGAAGAATGGAGTGGTCTGACTTTTAGAATTAACGAACCTCCAGCTGAGAATCAGCAGACTCCTTCTGTGAATGCTAGTAGTAAACAGCAGTCAAGTTGGGCTGATAATAGCTTGCAGTCTGCTTCTTCCCTGAACTCTCGACCCTTCCCTTTGTCTCATGAAACCAATACTGGTATGAGCCATAATAACATCCCAGGGGTGCAGCAATCTGGAGTCGATACTTCACATGAACACATGGAGAGGTTGCAGTCTGTTTCTCCTCATAGACATATTCAGCAGTTTCCGGTAGATAGAACCAAGTGGTCTGATAGGAGCCTCATGCAAGAAGCAGCTGTTGAAGGTAGTCAATTTTATGGCAAACCTAACCATTCTTCTGATGGAGGATCAAATGCTAAAAGTATTTCAGGTTCTTGGGAAAATCAACAGAGCATGCCATCATATAGCTCCAACGGCCAACCATTAAATAGTCAAAGTGGCTGGAAATTTATGGATTCTGTGTCTCCCAGCACAACTGTTGCTTTCAAAAACCAGGGGAATGAAAACACATTCCAAGATTCTCATAATGTTGATAAAAAAGGTCCCATGTTTGAGGTAATGGGTCACGGTGCTGGTATATGGAAGAATAATACAATTGCTGAGTTGGAGCATGCAAAATCTGCAATTGGAAACCTACAGGTCATTCCACTGGCTCCTCCATCCCAACAGTTGCTAATTCCAGAGCATGCCTTTTCTTCTCACAGCCCCTCACTAGCGATTGGTTCTGTCAGTTCAACTCAAGTCATTTCGAATACAGGGGAGAAGGGTCATACATTGTTGGCTCCTACGTCCTCTGTTCATTCTTTACCTCCATCCCGTGATACATCTCATGGACATTTGAGGAATACTACTTCTGGAGCCTTGGTGCATGCTGGCAATAGTGCCCAAGGAAAGTTTTCTGCTGCCTTTTCCCCTAGTTTCCCTTATTCAAAAACTCATCTTCCAAATCAGCACATGCCTGATACAGGTGGAAGAGCAACAGCCTGTGAATCTGTTAATGAATCTTTCGATAGATTTGCTTCTCAAACAAAACAGATGGAAGAATCTTTTGACAGAGGTCAAACTAATCAATCAGCACGACCATCGGTACCTGACACATCCAGGCATACTTCACATAATGATTTTGCCTCTTCTGCTGAGATGCCCCAGCCAAGGGACGACAACCAAAACCATGCAAGAGTTTCTGCTCAACAATTCCCAGGGCTGGAAGCTGCTCCAGCTCCTCAGCGTTATGGTTCATCACAAGATGGTATTTCTTCAAAAATGCCACCTACTATGTGGACCAGTGTTCCAACTCAGCCATGTCCATTTGGCAGTCAGCCATTTCAGACTCCATCCAATATGTCTATACCCAATCTTCAGTCACATAACAGTTCAGGCATAACTTTCTCTCAGCCGCAGAAGCTAGAAGATCAAATTATGCAAACCGGATTGAGCACTCGAGCTGAATCTGGTGAATGTTCTATGAATTCACATGGTTTTGTTGGGAAAGAGCAACCATCAAAAAGAGACCCCTTGCAGCAAGTTCTACCTGAGAATGATGGAGCCCAGATGACAACGAGTGCTTCACATGAGAAAGAATCTGTTGTGAATCATCTTACTGCAACGCCTGCTTCAAACCTAACCAGTACTCAGAAACAAATTGAAGCTTTTGGCCGATCTTTGAAACCCAATAATATTTTGTATCAGAATTACTCCCTGCTTCATCAAATGCTGAGCATGAGATATGCAGAGGTCGAACATGGTAATAGGAGTTTGAAAAGATTTAAATGTCCTGATGGTTCGGTGGATGCTCATCTGGTAGGTAATCAGGGAGTTCAGCAGCTTTATGGACACAATAATACGGTCAGAGATGAACCAGCAAATCACACTTCAATACTCCCTGGAGATTCCAAGATGCTAAACTTTTCAGCAAAAACAGCTGATAATCAGGAAATAAATGCACCTTCAAAGGATATGCTTGCATTTAGTCGGAATGATTTTCAGAATTTTGCCAATAATACTGCAGTTTTTGTCAGGGATGAGCATTCTCAGATGAGTAACCAGATGGCTCCATCCTGGTATGGAACCTTTAAAAATGGACAGATATTGCCAATGCATGATGCCCAAAAAGCTGTTACCATGAATACTTTGGAACTGCCTTCCACAGCTGGAAAACCTTCTGATAGATTGCATGCTCATAGTTCGCCTGAACAAGCAAATGCTGCTGCTGCTAGTCAATTTGGTACTGTCCAGAAAAATTCAATCACTTCATCTATAGCATGTGAGAATTTATCCACTCCTCAGTCATTGCAGCCTGATTCTGCTTTTGTGAGTTTGGTGGTTACAAGACCAAAGAAGCGTAAAAGTGCCATATCCAGGCTTGTACCATGGCACGAGGAAGTCACACTGGGTCCTCGAAGGCTTCAGAATCTCAGGTGGTTGGCATAAACTATGAATCCCTTTTCTATCTTATTGATGAAACTGATGCATCTTTTAGTTATTTATGTTTGGGTTATCTTATTTTGCAGTGCCAAAATTCATTGCTATTTTTCTTTGATATTATTTGCAGGGCTGATTGATTGATTCATTTATATTTATTTCCCTGGTGATTATAACATATGTAGAGT
Source organism: Dovyalis caffra (assembly GCA_963924115.1). Classification (NCBI taxonomy): domain Eukaryota; kingdom Viridiplantae; phylum Streptophyta; class Magnoliopsida; order Malpighiales; family Salicaceae; genus Dovyalis; species Dovyalis caffra. The sequence goes on from CAWUPB010000071.1 coordinate 2,351,246, forward strand.
TTGTTGTTTGCAGTGCGGCAGAAGTGGTCTGGGCTCTGGCAGCAAATAGATTGACTGAGAAGGTGTGCTCATACCTAAAGCAGCTTACCAGCTATATTCTTTCTCTCCCTGCCAACCCCCTCCTCTCAGGTGTTTTACAATTTTCTCAAGTACAATTGTATTCATTTCTGACAACAGGTAGAAGATGAAGCTGAAATGGTAGATGACGGACTGCTAGTCCCCAGATCAAAGAGAAGGCTTATATTGACTACACAGCTTATGCAGATACTCTTCCACCCTCCTCTGGCATCAATTCTTTCTGCAGATGCTATTTTACATTATGAGAGTGCTTCTTACTTTGTTGCCAGATCAACACTAGGAGATGCATGCAGCACACTCTCTTGTTCTGGAAATGATACTCCTGTGCCTTCTAACAGTGGAGACCTGTAAGAATTACTTTTTTATCATCTAAAAGTTTTCTAGCATGCTTTTAGGGGCATTTATTTGCAACAATGGTAAAAATCTTGGCCTTGCAACCATAAGGTTGCGGCTTGAGTCTTAAGAGCAGCCACTTCATGCGAAAATGCTAAAGGATTGGGCTGTCTCTAAATTCTCACTCAAGGACCTCGCTTTGGCGGTCCATAATTAGGTATTGGCCAATTTGTTTTCTTGGAATGCTTTTTACTGGAAGTAAGATTGATAGTTTTAGGTTAGAAATATCATTAAATCTATATGAGTACAAAAATTTTTTTTTTTTTTTGTTTTTCCTTCTCAGCCTGCCCGGGAAGATAAAATCATCAGAGAAGATTAGGGATCAATACTTCTCAAAAGTCATGGAAGATCTTATCAGTAGAACCAGGAAGCTGGAGAATGATTTGTTGAGGTAAACCTTGGTGGTATTATTTGATTGCTTACTAACTTATTCACATCTTTGCCTCTCTTTGATATTTTGCTTTTAATTTTGGTGTCTGACGTGTTTTATCACATCCTTCCTCTATATGTCTACTTATGGGATTCTAACATTATTGATGTTTCACAGCCTCTAGTATTCTTTTATTTTTCTTCAACAAAGATGGTGGCTTTTTTTTTTTTTTTTAATTGTTAAGAATGGCCAAGGAATCGTTTGTGTGTGTGTGCGTGTATAAAACAGAAGGATTTGCTCAATAAATCTTGAATTTTATGCCCAGAAACAAGTTTTTGAGAGATGTACTCATTAGAACGAGAACAATTGAGTTTGCTGGAACTTGACTATGCAGATGTAGAGTTAGCTTGCTTATTGTTCGGTTTTATGCAGGGCATGATTACAGTTTGTTTTACCTCTCTGTCTTTCTTTCTTCTTTGGCATCATCCTTAGCCTCATAAGTCAAGATAAAACATATTTGGTACAGAGATATACTCATTGGTTTTATTATTTGCCCTCTGATTATGCAGATTGGACAAAAGAGCATCAGTTTCAGACCTGAGAGTGGAATGCCAAGATCTAGAGAGGTTTTCTGTTATCAATCGCTTTGCAAAGTTCCATGGCCGGGGTCAAACTGATGGGGCCGAGAGCTCATCGTCCTTAGATGCATCTGCTATTGCCCACAAATCTTGTCTTCAGAGATATGTTACTGCACTACCCATGCCTAGGAATCTTCCTGACAGGGTACAATGTCTTTCACTTTGATAATTAATTATTTGATTTTCTCTCTTCTCCACATGCTGCGAACTTCTTTGATTGATTTTCTTCTACGTCATATACTGGCCCCTTGCTTGCCAGAGACCATGCCATGGGAATGTAGGAGTTTGGATGCTGATTGTCTCCTTAAAAGAAAGAAAAAGAAAAATGGAGGCTGTTAAATCTCTTAATGTAGGCCATTGATTTCATTATTGAGAAATATGATCTGGTCTTGTATACCTAGTTGAATTTGTGGAGATACATTGGGGTTCTTATGCAGGACAAGTCTAGGGAAACTTTGAGAAATTGGTTGTTTTTTAGGCTAAGTTTGTAGAATGTGGTCTTTACAGGGACTTACAAATTGAAAACACAGGTCCGAAATTAAACAACAGTAAGAAAACAGGGTAGAAAGCTACTAGCCTCGCACTAGTAGATTCAAGGAATCACTTCTTGATTGAAGCATCACACTTCCTCAATACTTAAGCAAAGGCTGCACTTATTCAATAGAAGTTCTCTGTTACTGAAATTGAAAGATTACAGGCACACACACACACATGCGTGCGCATATATAATGCTAGAGTTATTCCTAATCCTAAACAAAGTTTAATTCTTGAACAAGAAACATTAATATTCCTATTTTAACTAGGAAAGAGATACCTAAATAAGAAATCTAAATTTTCCTGGAAGACACTTTGTTTCCTAAATGGCTATAAATTGTTCCTCTTTGAAAGAAATTTGCTGAAATTATAAATTTGCTCCATGCTTAAATCCCTAGGCTGCTTCGGGTTCCCCACCATTTTTTGTAGTAAATGGGGAGAATATTTGCAGTCTGGTTTGTGTAATGATATTTACATAGCTGAAAATTTTAGTTGTGTTCTTGCTTAAGGCTCTGGTAATTGGTTTCTACTTTCTATTGGTTAATAAGGATTGTTTGGAAAGAGGTGGTACATGAATGTTGTGGTCCAAAGTATTGAATTTTCAGTATTACTGCAAACTGTACGAATTGGTTGGAGTTTCTCCATGATTGTCGTACACTTCTTTCCCAGAATTTAAGCACCAAGGAGATCAATATTGCAAGATACTTGTGATTCTCCATAATTGTTTTTCCAAATGCCTTTAGTCTTCTTTTTCTTCTCCTCCTTTTCCCAATTTTTCCCCCGTAGGTGAACATACTTTTTAAGATAGTGCTCTTTTGGAGAGTTTATTCCCGCTAATTATGTACTTAATTATGCTCAGACTTAATAAAAAATTTCTTTCTCGTGATTTCTCAATATAAAACAAAGACATTGGAAACTTTATGGAAATTCATGATGCTGACACATGGATAGTATGTAAGCATTGTCTTGCTAGTGGTTGTTCTGTTTGAAAATTTGTTTAATTTCTGTTATGCTTCTGGCTGCTGCTTCTTCTTCTTCTTCTTCTTCTTCTTTTTGTTGAAGGTTGAAAATTTTACTAAAGATCAAATTGCAAACTAAGAAAAATGCATAGTTCTGATTTTTGGGTTTTGGTTTCTTTAATATGTGCCATGGGGGTATGTATTGTGAAAAGTTATAAAATCCCTTGCATGTCAGAATTTGATTCTGCCTTCTCAATGCAATTGCACCTCCTTTACTACCCTGTTAAACCTAAAAAAGGGAGTGAAAATGAGGGATGAGGAGCACAGCATTTCTGAAAGTCCTGAAAGAATTGATGGGATAATGAACTATTCAACATACAAGTTGGTTCAATTATCTACGGGGAATGGTTGATTTAGAGATTGGCACCTTTTATTTCAATTCTTTCTTTGAGTAGAATTGCCAAACCTGGTTTAGTTGCGAGCTTTTTGTTGTTTTTATCAAGTGCCAATTATATGAATATTTCTTTGGAGAATGCCAATTATTTGAATGGCAATTTTTTGATGATGTAATCATTTCATTGAGTAAACGGGCCGATCTTGTGTGGTTGCAAATTTTTCTCCAACTTTAACGAACAAACCTGGTTTGGTTTGTAGACTTACTGTTCTTTTTAAAGAAATTTTGACGAGATTTCTGCATTTGTTTAACATGAGAATTATTCATGTTGGGTTTATGGGGCTCCCGGGTTTAGTCTTACATTCATCAGTTTCAGTATTTCTGGCAAGTCTTACACTTTCTTGGGATCAATGTACTGTGCATCAGCCATGCTTATAGTTTTGACTTATAGGAACAGTTTGTTATCCGTGCTATATGTACTACGTTGTTCATTTTCTTTTTAGCTTGTCCGGAAACAACTGAATTTTATTTAGTAATCTATTTACATAGATTTTTTGGATGTAAAGTTTTAAACAAAAAATATGAATTAAATTAATAAACTGGATTATAGGTGATAGAACTAATACGATAAATTGAACCATGGCTTTACAGTTTGTTTGATGATGTTGGGAAACTTGCACCAAAAAAGATGTAGAAGGAATGTTGAAGCTGAATTTTTTCATATATGTATCTTTTGTTGATTTTTATATTTGCTAGCATCCTTTGCTTATTGCAAAGTTGTTACTACTATATGGGCATTAGATTTTTCAGTTGTTGGGAGTTAGGGTTTTTTTTTTTTTAATGGTTAATGAGTAGCTAGTTCATTTTCATTTTGTAACAAAAGAAACATTATATCATTAGGAGTCCTTAACAATATAATCAAAGATCCATGAAAGCAGCAAAGATGTTATTTCATATGGAAAGGTATTTTATTTATGAAATATGAAATACTGCAAGCAAATGTTTCAGTAAAAAATATAAATAATTAAAGTTTACAAGAAAATGAAGAGAGAGAGAGAGAGAGAAGAGAGGGATCTAAAGTCCAATGGAGCTAGAGAAGCCACACATTTGAAATGTTACTGAAAAAAAAAAAAAAAAAAGCTTGTGATGGGATACTAATGATATGACTACAAATATTTTTCATTTGCAAAAGCAATATCGATCGAGACATGTAGATAATCAAAGAGGATTATTACTTTATGTGGCATAATTTTGTATGAATAAAAAAAAACACATAGCATGTGAAACATTGAATTTTTTTTTTTTTTATGACCATGAATAAATACGTAGATGGGAGGTCGAGAGGGAAAATTGAAAACGACAATGCTAAACATTGTCATAACTTTTTAAATGATAATATTTTTTGTAAAATATAGTCATGCATAAAGAAGCATTAAAATATTTCAAAACCACTTTATTTATTTATTTTTTGAAGGGGAGAAAATGATTTATTTCATAAAAACCACATTTTCAGTTAATGGCGTCGAAGAGGTTGACTTTGCAACCTCTTACATAGGCAGAAACACGATATTTTCATCATCCAAAATGAAAAAAGTTTATTGTGACATAAGGTGAGGAATCCAATTGTGCTAATTAATCAAGAAAACTTGATATATATATACTTTGCAACCTCTTACATAGGCAGAAACACGACATTTTCATCATCCAAAATGAAAAAAGTTTATTGTGACATAAGGTGAGGAATCCAATTGTGCTAATTAATCAAGAAAACTTGATATATATATATATATATATATATATATATATATATATATATATATATATAAGGCTACATTGATATGTTTTTAACATGATGCTTATGCTTCTTAAGCAAATGATATTTCTCTTTAAGCTGCAAACAATGATAGTAATATTACCTCAACATTAACATAGATATAATCAAAGCTTGCATGCTTGGTTATTACTCCCAAGGTGTTTACTATTTGATAAAAATCGAATAATTGAATGAAATTATACCGAAATATCAATTTCGATGTGTTTTTTTTAGAAATTAAAATAAAAAACTGAAATTATTTTCAGTTTCGGATTCGGGTTCGGTTTTTTTTAAAAAAACCAAAATTTTTAATATATATATATAAGTCGGATCACTCATTGCATTATCAAATTGAAAAACACTTCTTTTCTAGATACACTTCCTCTCACGAGTTTCGTACGCGTGCTCTTTGTCTCTTTTACAAGTATGAATGTATACAAAATAGCAAAGACGTTGATAGATTTTTTATCGTTTCAAATTCAAGCCTTCTTAAGTAGATAATTTATTATTTGTTTATCTACCAATGCATTTGCTTTTTTTTGCATGCAACTTAGTTTCCTAACTAGTAGTCCTCAAAGTAGAAAAAAAATCTAATCTAAACGAGAGATGTTAGAAACTTTAATAGGATAAACCATTTGTAGAAAAAAATAAAACAAGTAAAAATCGAATTATCGAGCATCGAAACCAAAAATATTTTAAAACCGAATCGAAAAATCGAATAACATTTCGATTCGGCTTCGATTTTTTTTTTAAATTTAGTTAATCGAAAACTCGTCCAAAATATTTCGAAACCAAACCCAATAGTCGAACGAACACCCTAATTACTCCTAGTAATTAAAACAAAGAAGGCTTGCACACGGATTTTTGGCCCGCAACCATTCACTTCAATATCACTAACCTAAGTAGTTCCGAGCCTATAAAAGTGCAACATCGCATGTAATTAGTTTTACTTGTTTATGGTGACGAGTAAGCTAATAGGAAAATAAAAGGGAAGCCAATAGGAGTTTATATAAATTGCATTTGAGTAGAAACATGCTTAAATCAAATCAATGAATAAACACCGTAATTTTTTTTTCTAACAATAAAAATAATAGTCGTAAAAGTAATGCAAGTAAAAGATAGAATACTTACATGCAAAAAAAGTTTAAACATGCTATACTTTTAGGCCTTTCTTAGAACCAATAAACTCAATATTACTACTATATTCATCTCCATTTTCTTCATCTTTGCTAGGCCTTTCTCCCACCGACTAGCTATATGGTAAAAGTTTAAATTTTTCCTTACAAATAATATCATTTGACACCAACCTATAAACCATGTTCATTATCATGTTCACAAGTTACCAATCTCCAGATACAAAGCATCACGTGACCCGACACTTTAAACTCATTAGAAGCATGGCCATAATGCCTTCTTTATATATTTATTTTTGTCATTCATTAAAAACTCTATTAAATCATAAAGTTTTTTTTTTAAATGATTCATCCAAAACGGGCAAAAAACTAAGCCAATTGACCCAACAATAGTGTTACACTCAAATTTAATTGGGGTATGATAGCCTAACAAATTAGTCAAGGCTCAATGAGGCTTTGGTTACAAAGCCTATTTTATAGGCTATTAAGAGCCACTAGTGCACCCAATGTTAAACAAGTCCATTCGAAAAAAAGTCCAATAGAGCTTTATACTTGAAAAACAAAAAGACCTAATATAATTCTAAAAAGAATTGCATCATAGGCAAATGACGTGAGAAATCAAATCTTATTTAAAAGAAAAGACTAATAAGAAAGTAACCGATTTGAACGACCGGAGCATAAGCCATAAATAAGAGAGATGTGAATATTGCAACGAATGAGTGAAAATACCAAAAGACACGAACCATTGCAACCCAAGGCAAATATGGAATATCGTAGCTTAAGACAAGAAGTTATGAGATATTGCAACATAAGAACGTGATCGATAAAGAAGGATGTGAATGCTATAACTACTAGCCGCAACCAAGCAAAAAGAACACATAAAAAACACATACAACAACAATGCTCTTTGTAAATTATCGAATTATCTTTCAAGTCATTTCAATACTTGAAACACAATAGACTATACACTATAAGAAAATCAAAGATTAGCATTGAAAATTAGTAACGGATGCAAGACCATCGCTATTTAATGACGGTTTTGCGAGTAGAATGGCGACTAATATGAAATGAAAAGGTTAGAAATGGAATTACGATGGAATGTTAGCAACGGATAGTGTTCCATTGCTAAATTGCACGAGAAAAATACATACCCAATCTAGTGACGGAATAACAATTCTATAGTGAATTTCCATTGTTGGGTTAACGACGTTTGCTTTTCGATGCAACCCTTAGGTTCTATCGCTAGTTATTCCGTTGCTACTTTCATTTCTAAAAATTTTAGAAAATGAAGTGATGGTTTGAAATTTGAATTAGCAACGGACACTTAAATCCCTTGCTAATTAGTGATGGATTAACGATGAAATCACATCCATCGCTAATTCTTAATCCTTAAATAATCGGAGCCCTTTCTTCCTCCTTATTTTCTTTTTTCTCTCCCTTTTCCTCCTCTCTTTCTCTTGCTATCATCAATCGCATATCCTCAAAACCACCATACAACGCGACTCCACTCCCTCTTCAGACATACTCCGGCCAACGTAGCTCTCCTTTCTCCTAAAAAAACCTAGAGTTTCATCTATCTCCTTACTCTCTTTTGTTGTCTCCAAAGGTTAGTTCTCTCTCTCTCTCTCTCTCTTTTTGTACCCTTTAGCTATTTGTGTTAATTGCTAAGTTATTTTTGATTAATTAGTTAATTTGTAGATTTTGTTAGTTGTTAAGATTTTTATAAGAAAATATATGGAAAAAATAATTACATAATATTATAATAAATAATATTAATGCCACCAATAATGACATCGCAACTCCATGATACTACACCTAAACACGTATAAGCCAAAAATCTTCTTTAGCTGAAACCTTTATTATCACAAACAACCAATTCAAGCACACAACAATGCAATCAACTTAAAAACCTCAATAAACAATTCGACCACAACAACAATCAATAGCAGAAACCCAATCCTCAATAATTTTAAATACAAATCAACATTAAATTATTCAACAAATAGTTTAGCTATAAATTCAAAAGCAAGCAATCCCTAGTTTGCATAAAATAAGATGAAACCACAACAATACACAAAAGCTAAAAAACATGAAAAATAGGATAATGTCGAAACCTAGGCTAGACTAATTAGAACTTCACTAAATCTTAATCAAACTTTATTTATGATTAAGAGATATGATTGGCAAAGGTTCAATTCTAAAAACCCTAGCTCCAAAATCACATTTGCCACACCTCCCTAAAACCCAAAATAAAATAGAAAAATTCCAATCTTAACAAAAATTAGAATTAAGTCAAAACTCTTTAATAATTAATTCAATTCAATACAATGAAAAATAAAGAAATGAGAGGTCAACTTGAGGTTAATAATAATTTTGAGGTTTAGATATATAAAATAGCATGAAAAATTGTTACACTCTTGTGAAAAATAAATTGGTTATGTTGCTTAAATATTTCGACCATAATGTGGTTTTGGGGCATTGTTTATATTCATTGTTTATTCATATTTTGTATGCATACTTGATTGATGTAGAACATGTATTTGTTTGATTATTAATGTTACATGTTCTTAAGCTTTGAAAGTATGCATGTTGAGATTGATGCTAATGCATTGCATTTTTATTTAAATACATTTTCATATCATAATCATGAAGTAGGTTTTACATTCATGATTTTGATGAAAGAAAAAGAAAAAAGAAAGGTTTTGAAAAAAGAATGGCTAGGTTCCTTCTTGAGGTTATGAGAGAGGAATAATAACCCTCTCTCGAGGAAAAGGAAAAGAAAAAAAAATTTATGGGAAGGTACTAAATGCTTTTGTGAATTTTTCACAATTGCATGTTTTAAAAGAGAGCCGATTATATCTACAATTTGCAAGATGCGTCCAAAGAGGAAAATGAATTCAAAGACATGAAAAAAGGTTTTTCTAAAAGTTGCATCATGTGCATTACATGCATTGTATATATTACACTTACTAAGCATAGCTTACCTTTGTTTCTAATGGTGTAGGAGGAAAGAAATATGAATAAGGACCATCGTCAAGATATATCGAAGACTTGCCTTTTTGTGCGCTTTTGTATATTAATGAGTGAGAAACCTTATCTTTGCTTAAGTTAATTTTGGTTATGTATATTGGTAATAAGTTAAGCAAATTTTGATTTATAATAATGAATGTTATGGTTTGAATGCTAAGTATAGTATTGTGTTAAGTAATATTTCACTTATTAACTTAATTAGGTAATTGGTCATTTGAATGATCTAAGTGAGGTAATTGTTTAAGGAAAGGAATAAATTAACGATAGAAATGGAGGTTTAAGTATATGAGTTCCTAATTTTGTAACTAAAGAATTCATGATAATAAGTATGGAATTGGAATGGTTTGGCAAAAAGGTTAGTAAGGTTAAGGTATTAAATGGAATAATGACTAATGAATAAATGTGGAACCAAAGTTCCTAGAGTCCAAAAATTGTTTTAAATGATCAAAACTCTAGTTAAGAGTCCAAATGAATTTATTAAATGCTTAATTGAATTCATGTAGTGAATTTCTAGTCTATGAAATTTTTATAAAAATAATGACATTAAATCTTGATTCAATGGTTACTATTCATTAATTATTTTCTAATTAAATACAATACATGATAATTAAATTATTTTTTATATGAAAATAATGTCAAATAATCCTACTTTATGGTATGGAATATTTGGAAATGAAATAATCATAAATTAAATTTTATATGAATTTCTAAAAGGAATTTAAGAAAAATAAGAAATATGATTCAAATTAGTTTAATATAAGGTATTTTGTTTAAATGATTAAATTGGATTTCAAGAATTTGGATTTTGACCAAAATATAGCATTTAATATTTCTGCATATATTGTAGGAATATTAATTGATGTTAGTTAAATTTTTTAAAAAATTTATACCTAAATTTTATTTAATATGGACCTATTATTTTTTTATTAATTAAAAACTTTATATAAAAATATTTATTTTATTAATAATTTAGAAATGTTAAGGGAGAAAGTTTGTTGGTTCATTCATTGTAGGCACCAACGTAAGTAAATAAAATCTACAATGATAGCGAACGTGATTTGAGAAAAAAGTGATGGGCAAAAACGTAAATCGAGTTTTTAGTTAAAACCCTAAGTTCCTAGAAGCACCAACCTATCGTTTTAGAATACGCTCGCAGCTCTGTGTTTTTGGAGCTTCCGCAGCGCAGCAGCGAAGAAAGACGAAAACACACAAAAAAAAAAAAAAAAATGGAGACAGCGAGGACAGTGAAGGACGTCTCTCCTCATGAGTTCGTCAAGGCCTACGCCGCTCACCTCAAACGCTCTGGAAAGGTATTTTTCACATTTATTTATCTTTTAACTAAATCCCTTTCGGATCTGTAATGTCACACTTCTTTCACGTTTTTGACAATTTACATGTCTTGTAAGTTCTGTGATTTTTGGCTTTTGCTTCCTGAATCCAGTCTTCTTCTTCTTCTTCTTTTTTCCCTTTAATTTCACCTTTTCTTTGTTTATATCTGTTGTTATTTGTAGAAACGTGTTCACAAGTTCTTTTGCAAATCTTCATGTGTCCGTAAAGGAGTTATTGTCGTCTTTTTTTAAAAAAAATGTAATTGCCACTGATTAAGGATTAGCACAACTAATGATATTGTTTCTTGTCTGCTTGTACGGCTTGATACCACTTCTCTGACAAGCTATTTATAAAATTGTTTTAGTTTGCAATTGCTTTCCCTTTTAGGCTAAAAAGAAAACCGTGGAAGCTGTCTGATAGGTCTAGTCTCCAGCCTCGATTCCTTTGCTTGCATCCTTTACTTTGTCAATATCCCTGACATGAATAGTGATACGCAAGACATGGAGAAATCTATTCCTCTTGAGTTGCACAATTAGGAAAGTTGATAATGTACTTTGTTGCTGACGTTTTCTGGTATCATCTCCACAATTGGTTTAAATTTTAATTATCCCAGTTGTATGAAAGTGTAGGATTTAGTTTTGACTCCTGACTTCCTCTTATCTGCCAATGCTTCTATATCGAAAAGTTAATAAATCTGTAGTATTTCCTTGTTGCTGGATTTTATTTAAGCTTTTCATGAATGTAATCGATCTGAGCTTTTTTACTGCCTTTTCTTTAACTCCTTGTTTTAATATAGGTGGAGCTTCCTCCATGGACTGATATTGTTAAGACTGGCAAACTAAAGGAGCTTGCTCCATATGACCCTGACTGGTATTATATAAGGGCTGGTATGTGTACTCTTTCTTTCTCTCTTTCATGCCTGTATGCATGTGTTGCACACTCTGTACCATTACATAGATCTTCTATTCTTATTTGATGGGAGTGGCATTGCAGCTTCTATGGCTAGGAAAATCTATTTGAGGGGTGGTCTAGGTGTTGGTGCCTTTAGGAGGATATATGGAGGAAGCAAGAGGAATGGAAGTCGCCCACCTCATTTCTGCAAGAGCAGTGGTTCTATTGCTCGTCACATTCTTCAACAATTGCAGAACATGAACATCATTGACCTTGATCTGAAGGGGTTAGTCTCTTAGTCTCCTTCATAGTTTTTGAGAGTCACTGAATCATCAACTGGATTCTTTTTTTTTTTCCTCCTCTCAAGTTTATTAGCCTTGGGACTGCCCTTTTCTTTTTATGGGTTATTCCATTTATAGTAAGTGGTTCCTAAGAAACATCTGGTTAAGGTCCTGCCTTGTGAGCTTAAGTATTATTTAAGAATCTCTTCCACAACTTCTCCTCAGTCCCACCCCCTGGTTTGTTTTTTCGGTATGGTGCGTTTACAACAACTTTTGTTTTTCTGTATCAGTGGGAGAAAAATTACATCCAGTGGCCAGCGGGATCTTGACCAAGTTGCTGGACGTATTGCAGTTGCTCGTTGAGTGGTTTGCTAAGGAGGGGAGACAGTTCTGAATTATTTAGAAGCTAGTTGTTTGAATGAGAGTGGATATAGAGAAGACTGTTAATTAATTATCTTGTTTTTTCTGGCCCTTTTCTTGCGAACATGTCTTATATTGTATGTGCTAGTTATTGTTATATTGGAAGTTCATACACAGGGCAATCTAGGCTTGATCGTATCCTTTTGAGATGGTTATTCTCTGCTGATGTTCTTGGTGAAGAGTTTACTTTTTTCGATGAATGTCAGAAGGAACCTTTTCAAGGGAGTTGCAACAGTACCTGCTGGGTCTTTTATACTGACTGCATGCTGTTCTTTTAATTTTTCTCGTATTTCAGTCCAAGGTTTGCTAGCTTTTCGATTTGCATATGAATGACATGGTCTTTGACATTTCCAAAACAATAGACTATTTTATTTAACGAAAAACTGTTTTTTCAATTGAAACAAATTTGTGTGAGGGTGATATAAATTCAATTATGTGATATAAAGTAAATTCTTACATTTTGTGGAGGATTTGTTTGGTACTTTCGGAGCATATTCTATATAAAAATGGAATCCATTGGTGGTTGTCATGCTGGTCTTCCTTTTATGATTGGGAGAGTATTTCTCTTAGAATGCGCAAAAATAACTAGAAATTTTTATGTTCAATCTTTGATTTTTTTTTTTGTTTTATTGTTTAATTGATATATATATTTTTTATTTTAGTGTTTTAGTGACTGATCATTTGAGAGTAGAAAATATTAATGTGTATGGAATGATTTGTCATGCAGTATTTTTTTTTATCTAACACATGAAAAAGTGGAGCAATTAAAAAGATAAAAAAATTATAATTAAATTAAATCATTTTAAATAATTGGAAAAAAAAGGAAAAAAAATGGAAAACATGGGGTTGATTGAAAAATCGTGGTCAGAAGAAAGAAAGAAAAAGGACAAAAAAAGGACGATTGTAATAAATAAAAAGAGACAACAAAAAGAAAAGAAAAAGTTTGAAAAGGCGATAAAACGAAAAAGTGTTATCTTGGAAGCATTAAAGAGGCGCGATTTGGAGAAATGAGAGGACTTTAGAAAAAATTAATTTTTTTTATTACATTACGCTACTTGGTTGGATAAAATATATGAATTTTAAAAAATCATTTCAGTTTAATAGTTTGTATTATAATTTTTTAATCAAAATTTTGTATTTAACTATTTCTTATTTATGTTTTTCATAATTTTTCTTTAAGAAAAATGATTTATCCTTGTTAATGCATGGATTATTAACTAAAAGGAAAATTAAATAAAAAAATTTAAAAATTTTTAGTATTTCATAAGATTGTGTCGAAAAACTAAAATAACAATTAATAAAAACTTACATAGAATTAAATAAAATTTTTTTTATTTTTATTTTTATTTAATGTTGATGAGAATATCGATTTTTGAAAGAATGTGAATTTAATTTTTATATATTTATTCACGAAAAGAATGAATAATATTAAAATACAAAACTATATTAATTTGAATAATTGAGTGGTTAGGCCAAAATATAATTTTAATTATTTAATTTAAAATAAATTAAGTTCAAAATATTAATTAATAAATAAATAGTAAATGCTTAATGTTGACGAGAATATCGATTTTTGAAAGAATGTGAATTTAATTTTTATATATTTATTCACAAAAAATTGAATAATATTAAAATGAAAAACTATATAAATTTGAATCATTGAGTGGTTAAGCCAAAATATAATTTTAATTATTTAATTTAAACTAAATTAAGTTTAAAAAATAGATAAAAAAATAAATAGTAAATGCTTAATGTAGTAGTAGTTGCACAGTTAATTTCTAAAAACATAATGATTCAATATTTTTTTATACATCATAACTATACTAAGTGGGTTGAGAGTTTTCAGCATAAAAAAAAACATTATAAAAAAGAAGAAATTAACTTGCAATGAATATAGTGACTAAATTTAAAGTTAATAAACTAAAATAAAAATTATTACAAAATTAATTTCGATTAATTTTGATTATATAAAGAAGAAACAAATAAAATACGTGAATTCTTTTTTTTTTCCCTTCTTAAATAATTTTTTATTTCTATGTTATGCATGACTAGTATTTGAATATAGGCCTTACGGGCAAAACAACTATCTTATTTTTGTTTTTTACATTTGAATGTCAACTATTAATTAACTAATTTGAGTTTTTTTTCTAAAAAACCAAGAAAAAAATATTTGAAATACACTTTTAATCTAAAAATAAAATTTAAAAAATTATATATATTAATCATGCAACTATAATTTAAAAATTATTTGAAATACACTTTTAATCTAAAAATATATTTTTTATTTCTATGTTATGCATGACTAGTATTTGAATATAGGCCTTACTGGCGTAAGAACCATCTTTTTGTTTTTTACATTTAAATTTCAACTATTAATTAACTAATTTGAGTTTTTTTTCTAAAAAAACAAGAAAAAATTATTTGAAATACACTTTTAATCTAAAAATACATTTTAGACAAATTATATATATTAATCATTTCACTATAATTTAAAAATTATCTAAATCTATTTTTTAAAAGAAAAAAAATCATGTTCTAAAAATTTATTTCAAAATCCATACATATAGAAAAATAAATCAAAACTTTTCGTAAATATAATTTTAAATTAATTGGATAAGAATTTAAAAAAATGATAAATTAAAATAGTAAATTTTAAATAATAAAAGTAATTAACAAAAAAATAATAAAACAAAATGAGACCAAATCACAATACAATTGAAGTTTGAAATTGAAAAAAAAAAGTGTATAGAAAAATTGAGGACCAAATTGTTACAAAAATGTCATGAATAATGAAAAGAATAGTGATATGTGAGTATGTGAATAGTATTATGAATAGTAAAAAATCATTTTGCTTTAGTGTTTTTTATAATAAATCTTTGAGAAAATAAATCTTACATTTCGGTTGTTTTTTGATCTTTTTTCTTAATTTCTTGTTTGATTCTTTTGATAAGAATGTTGTGTAATAAAAATTTATATGGATGCAAACGATTGATGTGTTCTTCAAAGGTTAGTGGTAGGGTTATCCATTTCTCTATATGGTTCTTGTCTTTTAATATATTTGAACTTTCAAAAGTGGTCCATCATTTTACTTTTTTTTTTTTTGGTTAATTTCAAAAAACATATGGATTATATTGAGTATCATTATGATGTGCTTTTACAACGAGTAGCTTGATATGAGCTACATTTAAGATTAAAAAAATTATAGTAAGAGAAGTGGATCCCGACACGTTTTCTTGCTCATAAAATCGTCGATACCACCATCCATTTCTATTGATAGAAAACCCATTGGCTCGATTTAGTTCTCTTAATTAATTTAAAACCCAACAAGAATGCTGGTTTTTATCTTAATTAAACATTAAGTCTTACATGAGATTGTCGTTAGTATATAAAATCTAAAAGACTCATCAATCTCACATCTTACAAGATAAAATTGATTAATTAAGTCATGAAATTTCAAACTATGCTATAAAAATAAAGAAATGCCAAAATAAACGCTAAACAACTTCAAGAATCATTTCAAATTTTACGAGAAGTCAACAACATATATATATGCAAGACATGCATAAATTTCATGCTAAAATCCTACTACGAACCATTCCCATTTATTAATTACTTAAAACAAACCATTACCAAAATTGTAATAACGATAATAAACTAAAACAATTTATAAATAAAATATGAAATGATATCCTAAAGTGTTGCAACTTGAAATATGGGTAGACATATGCCGAGCATACAAACATTTTAGAAGAAAAAGCCATATAAAACCTAAATTTCGTTCTTTTTCTTTTCCCTTTATTGCTAGAAAACCGTTTCAACCAAAGCTTTTTTATGCCTATTTTTCTCCTAGTTTCTTCCCATAAATAGCTACAACTAAAGTGTGGACCCTAGCCCGGATATCCCTTAAGTGAGAGCAATTTTTGCATCTTGAAGGTGCAAAAACAACAACAATAATAATAAAACATGGCTGAAAGAACCCTTACCCCTCATGTTGTTTTTGGTTTTAACAGTCTATGGATGCCTCTTTATCTTGCCATTTTGAGTGATTACTTTTATGCTTCAACCCAAAACAAGGCTAACACACCCAATTTTAGTTTGTAATGAACAAGATTAAAAAGAGAAAGGGGAGAAGAATACATGTTTGAGCTTGGTAAGGGTGGCTTGTTATCTTTTTTCTCAACAACTTTGACCCTTCTTTTCTTTGTGACTTTTTCTTTCTTTTCTTCTTTTCTATAAATCCTCTTTGAAACTCTCCTAAAACTCTTTATGCTTTTCTCAAAATCTTATCTATTTTTTCTACTTGAACCTCATTTAAAAAATTTTAAGCTTGACTTTTATATTTCCCTCTTCCTCCTCTTTTGGCCTTCTAGTTTTGCTTAGGAGCATCATGGCCCTTCATTTAGATGCTAGAGAGGCTCCTCTTTCATTGTTATTTTATAGGAGGGTCACAACTTCTCTTTTTGTTCTTACCTTTAGAGCAGTATCTTTTGAGGCGTGAATGAAGTACAAAGATAATAACTAGTATTTGGTTTTAGTGTGTTGGTAAAGCAATAAGTACAACTTGCAAGGAAAGCGGGCTAGATGAGGGTTTTTTGGATTGTACAAATCCCAGCAAGGTAATGTTCCTTGTGGACGAGGTTGGTTGAAGGAAGAAAATGATGAGCAATAGGATTTTTGGTAGGCTTACATTAAAAGCAAACAACGAGTCATTCGAAGGAGTTGCATTTAAGTTGGTTCCTATATTCATGCGTTTTTTTCAATTGAGTCCTTACCCTTTCGAATTTTTTTTTTTAACAATTGAGCCGAGTGTATTTCGATTTCTTTTCCTTCTTTCGGTTTTAATCCTTCTTCTCAATTTCATTCAATTATGTCTTGACTAATCTCAATTTTTAGCTTCTTTCTTTTAAATCGTTCAATTGCATCCAAATCCATTAATTTCCATTTCTTTCTTCTTCTTCTTCCCCTCCCTCTCTCTCTCTCTCATTTTTTTCTTTATAATAATAATAATAATAGTATTTTTTTTCTCGCTATAAAAATTAGTGGATAATCATAGTGCTTGAATCATAAAATAAAATACTTACAAAATCATGTGAAAATCCAAAAACTATGTAATATGTAATTTGTTCGTAATTTGTTTTCTTAAATGTTACTATGTAAGGGGGAAATGAGATATGACGTACCTCTATATGTCATAATTAAAATTCTAAAATTGTAGAAAGAGAAAGGGTAAAATTGATAACATCATTATTTTTTGAAAATTAGGGTTTGTCGAGTTAGAGTTCGAACTCGGCCTTGTTAGTTTATTTGAGTTGCTTATTTACTTAAGGTGTGTTTGTTGATCGTTTGAGGTTGTTCAATGGTTGATTTAATATGTGTTAAATTCAGCCATTGGTGTTCTTATGTGTTTGTATATTTGAGCTTCTATAAAGTTAAAGCATCTTCTCAATCTGGCATCAACTTAGCATCGTAGTCGAAGTTGCTTCTATTTTGTGCTTAGACTCAATAGAAGGATGCCTCCACAAAGAGCACCAATGTGTAGGTTGACTATGCTTGGCATGCAGAGGGAACTTTAGCAAATACAACATGATAATAAAGAGCTTCGATGAGAAAACCATGAGTTGTAAACAATTATTGGGTCAAAAGAGGGATATGAGTCCGTCGGTGGTGAAGAGAACAAAGAAGAAAATCAAGATGAGAACCCTTTTCATGACTTATATTCGAATCTTCTAGGGAAGATGAGGTTGCATCTTGAATTAAGAGACTATAAAGAGAACAACCATTATTCCAAGACTATAAAACTTGAGATTCCTAAATTTGAAGGCAAGCTAAACTCAAACCGAGTTTATAGATCGGTTCCATGTAGTAAAGAAAGTGTTTAACTTCTAGGAGGTTCCCGAAAATAAGAAAGTCAAACTCATCTCTATTAAATTAACAAAGAATGCTACTTTATGATGGGAAAAAAAGAAAAAAAGAGCTTGTGAGGAAAAATCTAAAATGACTATATGGGATAAGATGAAGAAGACAGTGAAGTACAAATACTTGTAGGAGTTTTATAGATAAGACACCTTCCTTCGTTTTCATAATTTGAAAACAAGGGATATTTAACATTGAAGACTATGTTGCTGCATACGAATAACTTATGCTTAGATGCGATATCGAAAAAGCCAAATAATACATTATGGTGAGGTTCTTAGGTGGGTTGAAGCCATACATTATCAATATGGTCCAACTAAAAACAATGCCAAACCCGATAAGATGTCATCAAACTAGTCGTGAAAGTAAACAAACATAAAAAAGTAAGTGGCATTGGGTTTAGGTCATACAGTTTCATAGTGTCCAAACAAAAGGATTGTTACTTTGGTATAGGAGATGAAGTTGAGTATGGGTTAGAGAAGGAACGACATGAGCCGACTAATAGCAAGAAAAAGTCATGGTTGCCAATAATGATGAAGAAACTTATGCTAATAATAAAGAGGTCCTTTTGATGCATAAAATTTATCGATGAGGAACCGAGTGTGAATGGAGTCACCACATAGCAATCAAAGGAACTAGAAAACCTAAAACAAACTAGTCTACATAAATATCTAGGTAAGGGGTCGATTACATATAAGAAAGATTAACATCACCACCATCTCATCTTACTTGAGGTAGATCGTACTCGTATGAATGTGAAAACTCAAATATGGTTTTATTATGTTATGATACTATGCCTACTTGAATAAATATATTGTATTGAGATATATTGGTCGAGCAATTTAGGGTTTATGCTCGGTTAAAGGTCTATACCCATTATTTAAGTGGATAGAAATTAAAATATTAGCTAACCTCTAGTGATCGAAAACTCGTATCGATAAATGAACGACTCTTTAGGAATTAGGAGTCCATACCGATATAATTAGAAGGCCACTAATGACTTCGTTTATACAAAGTGGAGGTCATTGATAACTTTGGTCATCGATGATTTTATCTACACAAGTAGAAAACCATCTATAACTTTGATTCATACAAGCGAGAAGATCATTCAAATATTTAAAAGCCATCGTTAGCTTCATCTATATAAGTGAAAAGTCACTAACAACTTCAATTGACATAAACAAAAAGTCATTCAAATATTTAGTAGCCATCATAGCTTTATCTATACGAGTGGGGAGCCACCAATAACTTTATTTCACATAAATAGAAAGTCATTCAAATATTTGAAAGTCACAAGTAGCTTCATCCACACAAGTGGGAAGGCATTGATAGCTTTAGTTTAAAAAATAGAAAGTCATTCAAATATTTAAAAGTCACCGATAGCTTTACCCACACAAGTAAAAAACTGCACGACAACTTTAGTTGAAACAAACAAGAAGTCATTTGAATATTTAGAAGCCATCGGTAACTTCATCCACACGATTAGGAGGCCACCGATAGCTTTAGTTCATATAGATAAAAAGTCATTCAAATATTTAGAAGCCAATATTTGCTTTATCCATATGATTGAAAAGTCATTGATAGCTTCAATTTATACAAATAGGAAGTTATTCAAATATTTAAAAGCCATTGATAGCTTCATCCATAGAAGTGGGAAGCCACTAATAACTTCACTTCACATAAACAGAAAATTCATTTAAATATTTAAAAGCCACAAATAATTTTTTCCACACAATTGAAAAGCCAGCGACAACTTCAGTTTATACAAATAGAAAGTCATTCAAATATTTAGAAGCCACCATCGACTTCATCCATATGAGTGAAAAGCCATCGATAATTTCAATTCACACAAACAAGAAGTCATTCAAATATTTGGAAGCTACTAAGAGGTTCGTCTACGGGAGTAGGAAGCAAACGATAACTTCAGTTCATATAAATAAAGAGTTATTTAAATATTTAAAAGCCATCGATAGCTTTATCCATACAAGTGAGAAGTCATTGATAGATTTAGTTTGAACAAGTAAGAATTCATTCAAATATTTAAAAGCCACAAGCAACTTTATCAACATGAATAAGAAGCCACCAATAAATTTAGTTCACACAAGTAGGAAGTCATTCAAATATTTAAAAGTCACCTACAGACTTCATCCAGATGAGTGAAAAGCTATCGACGACTTCAGTTCACATAAATAAGAAGTGATTTAAATATTTAGAAGCCACCGGTGAAGGATCATGCATCATATGGAGGTGCGAAATAAAACAAAAAAATTTTCCTCTATCTAAATGGCCCAACATCATGCCGTTGAATCAATTAACCATATATTCATGAATTAAAATGATGAATAGAGAATTATCTCTTGTATCATAGATTTAAAATTTTGTAGAAAAGTGTCATCCAAGTATTCGGTCTCTATCGATAATCCATGCAATCCAAACACCTATAAAGAGCGCTCAAAATTGGTAATTTTTTGACAACTCAAAGAGAGAGAAAAGTGATCTGCAAGGCTTATGGAGAAAATAATTTTCTTCTAATTTTTGTTTTGAGCCATGTGTCCCTTTTATTTTATGTGTGCTAATTTTTTCTCTCCCTTTTCATCCTTTTTATTGTTGCACCCTCCTTCTATTTATAGGAGGAGAGTTTCCTTATCCTTTAAGGACAAGAAGGGGGTTGCAACTAATCCTAATTGGACTCTTAGTTGTTGCTTTTTAATCCTCCAAGGATTAGGAGTTATTTTACATGAGGACTTTTTGACCTTTATCTTTAAAAAATTCATCCTCATCCAATAAGGTTCATGTTTATCTTCCCACCAAAATATCTTTTAAGTTTTTAATTAAACCTATTGGCCCAAAACCATTTTGATCCAATTAATTAATTTGAACCATTCAAATAAATTAAGTTAGATAATTTTAGATAGTCCATATCGGGAAACAATTTTTCAAAATACCTTTAAAGCTAAATTAGGAAATTAATTTCTATTTTAGGTCGTTTACTTTCAAATTTGAAAGTACTCGATTTTTAAAATAAAAAAATTTTGCATTTTAGAAAACTTTCTTTTTTCGAAAACCATTTCAAAAAATAGAATTTTGTTTGTAATTAGAAACTTTTTTCCACATCTTTGCTTCTCTTTAATAATGTGAACGCTTAAACTTATACGTGTGACTCAATAGGCTCCTAAATATGTTGACAATGTATCAAGAATAAAAGACACCTCTTTTATCTCTTGATACATAAGTCAAGATTGGCCTCTAGCAAAGCATCATGACTACCAATTCTTTAGAAGGATTAATTAATCCATAATTACCTTTCACAAGCATGATTACCATACAATTTAGTCATCATGTCAACTTATCATAGTGTAACCTCGAACTTGGTTATTAGTCTTGTTTGATTATGGTCACATAAGTTTTTTTCAATTCCTAAATATCTTAGCTCGTAGAGTAAATCAACTATGCTCTATTGGTGTACTCCTACTATGGCCATAAATTTCTTGAGTAGACATTCATTGAAGTACAATGTGATGACTTCTTTAGCATACAAGGAATGACATATCCTATTTTAGTCATCCACGTACCTTAATTAGATTCTTAGTGCGCCTAATGAATCATCCACATCCAACCTTTTACTCGGATCCATCAAAATGAGTGTCAAAGTACGTAAATCCTCCAATGAGATAATCATAATAACTTTAAGTCTAAGGACTAGTTGTATCGATCTCATATGAGATTTCCATAAACTAAACTAAGTGATCTCATGGTGAGTTAAGTCCATTGATATGTTCTCTAATATAAATCACCTAAGTGTTTGCTTTGGCATCACTATACTAATAGGTGCGATATCTTCTACTACTATCATATAACATGAGAATAACACCTACAAGTTTAACCGTATCTAGTCAATGTCCATTCTTGACAATGCTACGACTTGGGATATTTAATGATATCATTTATATGCATTAGTGTTTGTTTCACATCTTTCGATCAATCACTATTATAAATGAATATCATAAGGACTTCTATCTAATTCTACTAACTTAATAAATATAAAACATAAAAGTTAATAGAAAGAATTTTTTATTATTAATAAAATAAATGATACAATAATACAATAACTCAAACATATCCAAACATAGTTGGATCTTGATCACCTATATTAATAATCTCTCACTTGCACTAGACCCAACCAGCCATGTCCCTTAATCTCGACGATCAAGTAAGGGTCTCATGTTTCAACTATGACAAAGACTTAGTCAAAGGATCAGTTATGTTGTCATCAATGTGAACCTTTTCTATCCTTGTGTCACCACAAATGATTATCTCTCTAATCAAATGACAACCAATACATTCTTAGACCGTTGATGAGACCTTGGTTCCTTAGCTTATGCTATAGCTCCGTTGTTGTCATAATAAAATACTATTGAATAAAAAACGCTAGGAACCATTTATAGTTAAGATAAAAATTTGAGAATCCAGACAACTTTCTTAGTCGCTTCGTAGTTACAATATATTTAGCTTCGGTTGTTGAGTCGGCTCATCGTTTCTTACTTGGAATCCTTCTAGCTAACAACTCCACCATTTAATTGGAAAATAAATCCCGATCGTGACTTAAAATCATCATGATTAGTTTAAAAACTAATATCGGTGAATCCTTTCACCACTAGTTCATCTCCTCTATAGACTTAAAAAACATCTTTAACTCTTCTTAAGTACTTAAGAATACTTTTAACAACAATCTAGTATTTTTCATCCAGATCAAATTGATATCTACTACATATACTTAACGCATATGAGATATCAAATCAAGTACATAACATGACATATATAATAGATCTTATGGTCGATGCATAGGAAACACGACTCGTCCTTTCCTTTTCGTTTTGTGTGTTAGGACATTCAACCTTAGAAAGTTTTATGCCATGTGACATTGGAATAAGTCATCTCTTAGATTCTTCCATAACAAACCTCTTTAGTATTTTATTAACATACGTACTTTGGGAGAGTCCTAACATTCTTCGTGATCTAGCTCTATAAATCTTGATTCCTAGAATGTAAGTCGCTTCTCCCATGTCTTTCATGGAGAAATTTTTAGATAACCAATCTTTTATATATTATAACATGGTAGTGTTATTTCCAATAAGCGATATATCATCTACATATAGCATAACAAAATTAATTAAGCTCCCACTAACTTTTTTGTATACACAAGGTTCATTCTCGTTTTATGAAAAGTCAAAATTTTTTATCGTTTCATCAAAATATGGATTCCAACTTCTTGATGCTTGCTTAAGTCCATAAATGGATCTTTGTAATTTGCAAATCTTATTTGCATGTTCTTTAGCGACAAAACCATCGAGTTGTGTTATGTACTCATCCTCATTTAGTTTTTCATTAAGGAAAGCGATTTTGACATCCGTCTACCATATCTCATAGTCGTGATATGTAGCAATCGCAAGCATAATCTAAATGGATTTAATTGCTCGTTGGTGAAAATTTTTATCATAATTAACTCTTTGTTTTTACGATATCCTTTTGTCACCAATCCGGCTTTGTATGGCTTTGTATGTATGTATATATCCATCCATGTTAGTCTTTATCTTAAAAATCACTTACACTCAATAGGTTTGACAACTTCATATGGATCAACCGAAGTTCATACTTGGTTAGTGAACATAGATTTCATTTCGAATTACATGAGCATATGCCATTTTTCGGAGTCAATGTCTAACATTGCCTCTTCATAGGTGTTAGGTTTGTCATCTCACATAATAGACGGATGTCCATATGTAGAGACTAGAGAGCCATATCTTGTTAGCTATTGACGAATCTTCCCGACCTATGAAGTTCTTGTGTATTGATTTGTGGGATAGTTACAACGTTTTGTAACTTTTTTACTTAGGATTCCTCTTGTGGAGTGCCAATTTATGACTCTTCTCGAATCTCATTGAGTTTAACTTTCTAATTGTGTTAAGAGTTAAACGGATCGGATGCTAAATTGATGACACTTTTATTTTTGGGATTTGAAGTTAATTTAATATGATTTTATGATAAAAATGAAACTCATTCTTTGAACTTAGAAAAAAATAAGCTTTGAACTTAAGAGATATTTTGGAAAACATTACTTTTAGGAGATGATATTTAGAATTAGATCGAACTCGGTATCTTTTTTTCGAAAAGGATACCTCTTGGTGATTGTTATATTTTTAGTTGGCACAACTAACTCCTTACTCAAGTCTCTAAATGTAGTATTTTTCTAATTTTTCTCAATAGTAGGTGACGACTCGTAAAACCTCTTATTTCTTTTCCTTAGTTATTGGAAGTCACATATGTCGGGTAGCAACAATGTGTTTGATGTTTATATATCAAACACATTGTTGCTACCTTGACATATATATGATAAATGTATAATTAGCATGATTTTTATATTCTATTACATTAAACTTTCGGATACTTATTGTATTATATTATGTTATTTATGAACAAGATGACGGTTTTAGGTTTTGTAGGAAAAACGATGCATCAAAGCAAGAAAACCCAAAACCTAAAGAGAAAAGAGAGAAACTCTAAAAAGGCTTAGAGGAGTCACATGATTGTGTGAAATAACAAAGAAAATAGCTACTAGCCATGTGACTTAAAGGAGGAAACCTTATGAAATCTTAAGCATAGCAAGTTATACGAGCAAAACCATTTCCATACGGCCATGTGGGTGAGTGAACCTAGCAGAACAAAAGGGAAGAAGAAGACCACATGGGCAGTAGGCTTTTTATACGGTTTGCAGTGTAAATTCGTATGCTTATGTCTCTAAGGAAAAAAAAGGTATACACGAGCAGTAATAAATTCAATACGGTTTGAAGAAGGAATCCGCATAGGCAAAAGCTTGGCTACATGGAATGAAGAACAAAGTTACACGACCGTGTGCCTTAGTTAGCAAACCACATGACACTTAATTTCCAAAGTTTCAAACCATGTGATATTAAGCAACAAACCATGTGACTTTATGTATCAAACTCGTGTGACCATGTAATGTCAACACAAACGTGATGTAACCTACTTTTGGGTATAAATAGCAAAGCTAGGGTATTATTTGCCCCCTCATCTCTTCCAGACTCTTGTACGACCACCATTAATAGAAATTTTCTTTGTAATACATTATGAATAACTAAACTCCATTCTTAGTTGAATCAAGTTCAAGCTTTTGGTTAATCACCGTGAGATTACTGATTTTATTTTTAAACTTATATTTATTGTGTATTTTATATTTTTCTACATGATTGGTTCATAGTTGTATGATTAATTCAATTATAGTGCACGTTAGTTGTTTATTCATATTACTTATTGCTAGCTAAGTATTCAAATTCATGTAATTGTTTGTCTAAACTTGCATATGGTAGTAACTAGAGGTTGATGATTATGTGATGTTTTCATTCGGTTCCTTGAAAAACATGTGACTATGTTACATCTTCTCTAGCACTTAGGAAGGTGGCTTAGCTTCACTCGTCTTTCTCATCTTAATGCTCGTTATTGGATTAAATCTGTCCGACACTTAGTGGATTGTTCAATAATTAGGGAAATAATTGGATATCGTATATTCGGTTAACGCACAGGTAAGGAAAGACTAGAGTCAACATACATGTTGTTGTCTTACGGTGCATATTCATGTTAGGATGAATTAATTATTTAATCAATGATCGGTGACCAAACCAAAAATAGATACCGAAATTCAACTAAGGCCTCTCTCATACTCGTTATCTCTTACTATTTTATATTATTTTCAAGCATCTCAAACATACAAAACCCCCATTTACACACAAGAATGCTCAAACAACTCGAAACAATTAACTGATTCTCTTTTTTTATGAGTTCGATCCTTACTTGTCATGATTACATAACCGTGATTAAAAGCTCGGTAAGAACATATTATAAATTACTAATTTGTTAGCGGTATGACATGCCATCACCTAAGGTTTTTCATAGGGTTTTTTTTAATAAAATAAAAGGTTTTCTAGAAAAAATTGGGAAAAAAAGCATAACTTGACCTATTTACCATTTAAATAAAACAAAAAAGTTTTTAGCAATGTAAAGAAATAAAAAATTTCGTGCGATAAATAAATAAAGAATTAGCCTTTTCCAGTTAATTATCAATTTTTTTCCTTCTAAAACTAGAAGCACTAGTAATCTAACGTGTCCCTTCTTTTTTCAAAGTCAAATTTGTTGGAATATTAGTTTGATCATAGAGGGATTCCCGGTGTTGAGAAGACCAAACCACTCGCACAAAAATTATTCAAATTGAAATCACATGATATTTTTTATCAAAAAATTATAACAAGGATATCTAATATCATTAAACCAAATAAATAGCATAGATGAATACCCCTTTTTTTTTAAGGAAAAAAAGGAAGGAAGAAAGAAAAATCTCTTTTGGCTTTAATCATGGCTAAATGACGTTGAATATGGCATCTTGTGCTCACTAACCTTACCATGATAAACTCCAAAATCCATGTGATAACATGCTGAAGACGTAGGAAACAAAGAAAATACTTTATACTTTGTCAAGCCAAGTCACGTTACGTACAATGCACACTCCAGGACAATCTCATACCCAGTTAAAACCAAAACACCGCAAATCCACAATCAAGTAACTAAATCCCTCTAAACATGGGAGAGGCTTTAAAGCAAAGAAAGTTGCCGACTTACGGGGACATCCTGGTGGAGCCACCCCCAATCATCCCCCCAACTCAGGTCAACTTGCAGACCCTGAAACCCATTCTAAGACTAAGCCCCCGTCATAATGGTAGCACCCTCTACGACTCATACGAGCTCAGAGCTGTGACCAACCAACTCAACAAGGCCATGCAAGGCTATATCGCTCCCCGAATCTGTTGTCGTTGCTGAAATCTCCTTTCTACAGCCAGCGTTTAGAAAGAATTTACAAGCAAAATGCAAAATCATCAAAGAGATTTACATATCCAAAGTTGGCCCATGTATCCCTGGGCAGAAAGGCCAGCACAACTGGTACAAAGTCAGCTAAAAGGGGACTTGCGAGCAGGATATGGCAGAAAGTTAGACAAGGGTTGTCAAGAACTAGGCAAACGAGCAAGCGTTAATCAAATTGGAGTTTAATCTGATGGAATAAGATTCATTTTTTTTCCTGCCACCGAAAATGTGGCATATTTGAGAGTGAAGTAAGAGGAAACAAGTTGCATTGAACTTGAAACTGAAATCAAACTGAAAGGTATAAAAACAATGGATGCTGATTCGGTCTTTCTAAGGCATATTCTCTAATTGCCCTTTCTATTAATTTTTCCCATGGGGCATATGTCTATATTCTCTAATTGCCCTTTCTATTAATTTTTCCCATGGGGCATATGCTATCAACTTATTCTAAACCGAGTTCATTTACAAACTTGCTTCCGCTAGAAGCAGTAACTAAACACCAAACATGCAAGACATTTGAATTAAGATATGAAAAACCTATCACCTTCACCAAAGTTGCAACCAAACCACGATGTCAGTTAATAAAGATGATATCTTAAGACAGTCTAAGTGCCATTTCTTGCAGAAGAGCCCGCTTCTGGGAAGCATTAATCACATGGTTTGTTTCAGCATTCTCAAGCACATCCGTTATTATGGCAGCTGCATGACCAAGAGGCTCCTCAGCTGCTCTCTTCAACATGAAAGCCTGTCAACAAGAGGAATCAGGTAACCAAACAATCAATCATGACCAGGAAAAAATTAGGTTCTTGATACGGTCATTTTCGCAAACATCCACAAAAAAACATTTGCAGCATTTGAAAACATCCCTTAACAGGCCAAACCAGACAAATATAGAAAATTAGAATGACCTTCCAAGCCCCTAAAAATTTGTAATCACCTTTTTCTGTTTCATTTTCTTCTACACCACATATAAGTACAGAAATTTATGATCAATTAAGTTGAGATACTTTAAAAACATTGTCTACTTCTAAAATGTGGTAGCTTGAATATCCAAGGAGTTGACTGGATAACGAACTGCCCAAGGCACAATAGCTACTGAAGCATTCACATAAACAGGTGAACATAAATCAAACAGGATACTAATATCTAAACTTGAAAACTTCATAAAAAAAAAAATGCTGGTTTGGAACTTTAAAATAATGTTTTCCGAAAAACAGTGAGCACAAGTTGGTCCATGAACAGGTGGTGCATGACAACTTTGGGGTTTCTGGATCTTTCAGAGGTTGTTAAGAGCTGTCAACAGTAATTTAGGGTTTGAGTTGACCTTTAAATGGTTAATAACTGGGTAATGAGCTTGAGCGTCCCTCTACTATCCATTTTCTCTTCAACGGGTCCCTCATCTTTAAAATTTCTTAAGCCAGCCCTAAATGAGATTGACTTGTACAATTTGCTCATTTCCATCTTGAGTATCCGTAATGCGGTGCTCTTGCTCCTTTTAAGATGTCTATTGTCTTTGGCATACCACTAAAGAGCATTCCTTTGTATTGTTTCTACCTTCTTTTCATGTCCCTTAGGTTGGCTGCAGAGTCTTTGTTACCAGTTGCGTGAACCTTTTTACTTCCAAAAGTTGCTGGCCAGCTTCTTGTCGCAATTTTCAATTGTCTCTAACTGCATTAGCTTTTCAACACTAGGGTAGTCTTTCTTAGCATGTGGTGCCATCTTTATTGTTGGTTGTAATGGTAGCTCCAGTTGTTGGTTTAGACTTTCAACTCTCAGGTTTGGTGGTTGTGTAATTTATAAACTTTGCAGCTTGTTCTTCCAAAGGATACATGACTTTAGTATGGAGCTTAGTCTTGCAGTACATTCCAAAAACGCTAAAATTTAAATATTGAAGATCCAGCCTAAAAACATTACTATAGATACAGCATCCTAGAAGCAAAGCTCTAGCTATCATAGCATATTTATAATATGTAAAGTTAATGAAGGGTAACTCTTCAAACATGATAGTAAAATCCGCACCGCCATACTGATTAAACAGTTGACTTAGCTCCTCTGTAATAGGATACAACATGTGAGACACCTAATCTACAAATATGCACTCAACTCGCAGTTTGCCTCTGATAGTTCTCTCTTAATCGAATCATAATGAGTTCTGTGATGGCCACTAAGTGTTGGACACATATTCTCTTGTTCAAAACTTCAATAGAGAAACAAAGTAGCTTCTCTTGAATATAACCAAACCAAACCAAACTACAGATTAACTTCAACAAGAAAACAAACCAGTTTCAGCAGTCTCAGCAACGATTACAAAGCAAACAACAACAGAACTCCAGCAAGAATTGAACCACATCTATGTAGTGATCAAGGAATTAAGATCTAGTTAAACGCCTTTTTTTCACTCGTTTAAAATTACAGTAGAGAATTCAATAGGATCAAATTGAAATACCAATTGATGTTTGCAGCAGGGATTGAGATCCTGCTTCACTACCAACTAATGGAGAAACCTGGTGTTGATACAACTGATGCAGGACAGCTTTAGGGTTGTTCTGGATCTCACTTTCTGAGGCTGTTTAAGGCAGTGAGCAATAATCTTAGGATTTGAGTTGATCCTTAGATGGTCAATATATATAGGTTTGATGGAGATTAAATGTCGGATGTTTAGGAATTCAATGGAGGTTGTTTGATAGTTGGAATACAGGATTGAGTTGCAGGAAATAGTAGAACTATTAGAGTCACACTAATAGGGTTCCATAAGTCATGCCTAGAGGATAGAAAAACCTACTCTTCACACCTAGGGCTCTTTAGGGGTCACACCTAACAGAAGATTGAGTCACACAATCAAAGCTAAGTTGCTGGAGTTTTATTCATAAACTGCAATGAAAATATTGAAATACTAAATCCAATGACTTGGATTGCTAAACCTACAAAATAATTATTCCTATTTAGAACAAGAAAACTTAATAACTTGAAGAGTAATAAAATAAAATACTAATAAAGCCTAGGCCTAGATAATTTTGCAAAAAAATCTTGAAATTACCTAAATACCCTCGTCTTGGAAAAGACAAATTTTACTTCTTTTGTTGTCTGCATCAGCAGGTGAGGCCAAAAACTAGCATGAATAGGATTTTCAGCTAAAATTGTTCAAGTTGGATTACCGATGTCTTTGACTTGATATCATTATTTTTGCCACGGAAATTCCTGTCTCTCTTACTTCCTTTACATGTATAATATCTAGTTATCCAATTCATTAAATTTATGATATTTTATCCCAAAACATGTTAAACATTATAATATATTGCTGAAATTTGGTATATAATACCTATCAAACAGATCAAGATAAAAAAATATAATTCATCATCATTGTATTGCTAATATTTGAATGTCTGTCATGCATCAAAACATCATTTATAGTCAGATGTCTCCATTATTAACCAATTGATAGAGAAGAGAGTTGGAGGGGGAGAGAGAGAGAGAGGGGGAGGACCTGTCCGTGATGAGATACAACTAAGGTACATGCCTGCTGAAACCAAGGCTCCCCATCAATTTGTACAGGTAACGCTGCAAGGAGTTGTATCTTAATAGACTGCCCCTGTGCAAGCCTTCGAGCGCGAGAAAGCCCCACCTATACCAACATGGAATAGCAGTTCAGGTCATTTTCGTAGACAAAATTGAACCTCAAAGTATAAAAGTATGAGTTAAATAGGGTAAATCCCAAGTTGGCACTCAAAGTCATGTTCTCTATTGAGATGTCAAGTATATAGTCTGTTTGGGAAATGCAAATACGGGCAACATCATAAAAGTAAAAGTTATAGATGTAGGTTTAAATTAACCTACAATATGTGCTCTTGAATATGTTCTTAAGACTATAATAAGTACTATTCTTATGCTTTGGGGGAATTAAGTTATCAATAAAAACTTGCAAATGTCACTAATCTTAAAATCACCTCTGAAAACTTTCGCTCATATGAATTGGAACACACACACAGGGAAAAGATAAATTTATACAACTTTTTCGATATACTATTTCTTATAAACCAACCATAAATTGGTATTTCTATTCACATAAATAATTTCAAGTGAATTGAATGCTTATAAGTAGTTCTCCATAGTCACTTTTAAGAAATTCAGTTTTCATTTTAAGATAAGTATGAATGGAGCAATCACAATGTAGAAAGAGCTTATAAAATGTCTAACTTGATATTTGATATGAATGATCTATTTTAATAAATTATTAAACCAAATCAATATAAAAATGTGCAAATCCATCCCTCCTCTACAAACACAAATGCATGTATGCTCAAACATAGTATTTTACTATTTTCAAAGCACACCTGAAGCTTTCCAAGGTGCCACGTTCCAGATATGCTCACAACCTCTAGTATCTTATCATGCATGGATTGTGGATCAAAATTATCGTAAGTTTCATCCTCATTTTGCCATAGGTCTACACCACCCATATAGCTTCCAATGTTTGCAACTAGTACACCCTCCGCATCCTGCAATGTTGTTGAACAAAATCATATTGATGCAGACAACAAAAGAAGCAAAATTAATGTCTTTTAGTAGACAAGAGTATTTATGTAATTTCCAGATTTGCTGGAAAATCTGGAGAATTGTCCAAATTAAAGTTTTATTTTCTATTTAATATTCTACTAGTTCTAAACTACTTAGCTTTATTTGATTTTTCCTATTCTAAATAGACTTAGTATTGTCTTATATAGGAAAATAAGTCCATGTTGGACTTGGAGTACCAGCAACTCTATATAAAGATTATGTATGTTCCATAGAGAATCAGTTTATGAATAAAATTCCAGCAATTAAGCTTTTGATTGTGCAACTCAATCTTCCCTAAGGTGTGACTCCTAAGAACCGTAGGGGTGAAGCTTAGTTTTTCTATCCTCTAGGTGTGACTCCTAGAAACCCTACAATTTGGCTCTAATAGTTACTACAATTTCCAGCAACTCAAACCCTATATTCCAAATCAAACAACCTCCATTGAATTCCTAAATCTCCAGTCGTTCAACCCATCAATCCTATAGTTATTAACCATCTCAACTCAAACCAGAAAATTACTGTCCACAACCCTAAACAGCCTCTGAAAGTCAGATTCAGATCAGCCACCGAAGCTGTCCTGCACCACATATAATTCCTAGTAGTAAGTGAATAAAATTTGTCACTTTCAGTAGTCAAAGAGGAGACTCCAGACATTAATTAATTCATTGTTATGCTACACTACTTAAAATTAATCAGAAAGACCTACCTAGGGTGAATTATTGGTTGAGCAGCAATAATAAATTTAGCAAAAAAATATTCGCATGAACTGGGTTTATGCCAACACAAGTCTAGGAAGCTGAATGATATGCAGGCAATGAAGCATGGAAAACAGTCATGAAATTTGCCTTTTTATTAGGCCATTGTATTACAAATTATTTTATTTAACCATGATTAACAAAATCAACAGAGAAATATAGGAAAAGGTTCATGAGCTGTAAATATAATTCATATTATTCTATTGTGCAAAGATCATGCTACTTCTTGGAATTTTTTTATAACACAAGAAACCACAGTACATTTAACAGAGGCAAAAAAAGTCACCAGCATAAGTCCATAGCATTTATATTATCTAGATTGTTAAAATGAGGGAGATACTCACCTCAGGGACCTCTATCTCAACACCATCCACTTCCACTCTCACTTGCCATGGGAAATCAGCAAATGTTCTATCCATTATACTCCTAGCTCCTTCTCTTGCATACAGAACTTTGTTCATGAACTGCAGTTATATCCTCACATTTTCAGCCAATAAAGCTTGAAAACCCTTTGTCAAGCTGAAATATGATGACTAAGGCAAAGAATAAATACAACATCATCCAGCACAGCAAGATACCAAGTTATCTACAAACCTCCTGAGTTACCCATTTATGTTCGCACTTCCATATTCTATTATAATTTTAAATAAAACAAAAGCAAATCTTTATGTTTTTTTTTTCAAAGCTGTATCATCTATATTCCATTCAATCTCTACCTTGTGCATCAATTTATGCTGGGTGTATTCTACTTGATGCTATTATTGTCCAAGTCTCAATTAAGTTGAATTAAGGTAGAATGGATGGTTACAATGTGGTGACTTTTACCCACCATTACCATTTGCAATGCATTGCAAGAAAAAGTAATTCAAATCCAAATACCAAAACACACAAATAGATTTATGCATTTTCCTCAAACTGAAGAGAGTGTGTGTGTGTGTGTGCACATGTGTTATTAAGAATCCTTCCATAATAGGTCTGGAGAATGTACACATAATGCTCAAACCCTATAGCTAATTTTTGTGTTTCCAGAAAATAGGGAGTTTTACTACTCCATATTTAGATTAATTAATAGTGGAGTAAAATAATTCATTGCTTTCTATTCCTATATTTTATAAAGAATCCACCCAGGGCCTATTTAACCGTCAACTATAATTATCTTAAGCAGGAAGGTCTGTAGTCATAATTAGTGGTGATGGGATATAATTTGCCCTCTAATATACTCTTATTGAATAAGAGACTCAAACCTCAACCTTGATTTTTGAAGGCAGTATGTCTGGTTAACTGTTTTTGTAAAGCTGTTCATAACTTGACCTAACATCCTTGATTAGATGGCAGTGACATCTTGTTAACTGGCTCTATAAAGCAGTTCATATTCATCCTAACCAAAGCTTGCAATTACCTGGTTGTAAAACTTCTCAGGATTCTCCTCTCGTAGATTGTGAATTTCCAAAGCAACCTTGGCATCACACCCAACTCCTGTAAACAATGCTTGCACAGTAAGCAAATGCAATACATAACACCATCTGTAACAGAAAAAACATCCACTCCACAGTCATGGAACCTCAAGAACAATGCATTAGCCATTCAAATCTAATTGTGGATCACATTATCCTCCATCCAGAGCATGTCTCATTGAATAGGCCTTTCTTAAAGCTATATGAGGAAATGCCCATGGTTGATCTTTATGGTTCAGACACTAGGAACTAACGACAATGCTTGGATAAGAAACGTCAGATCTCATACTTGCCGATCATCAGTTGACCCAGCAGACCCAGCTAAACCCAACCATAAAATGCTTGAAGAGCATTAATTTGAAGACCAAAGCAAGATTTAAGGTGACATCTTGAAACTCAATATGGTTTAGTCAAAGTTTATGATCTACTTTACTTATCCTAATGTCCTATAGATGACACAACCATTTATAAGTGAAAGTTTTTATCTGGGTAACACCTGTATCTATCAGATTATTTATATAGGTAATTTCATAACATATGCTTACCTAAATAGTTGTTCATATATTGTGGTGGCTGAAGTTGTTTTCCCTGATTTTTTACAATTGCTACTTTCCACCGATCAAGGATGGTCACTGCAGCATGCTCGATGTGGTGTAACAATGTCCAAAGGCCTCCTTGTCTCTCCACTGAGCCCAAGCCACCTCCCCAGGACAGTACTCTAGCCAGATCATTTCCAGTTCCCGCAGGAAGAATAGCTACTGGTGGAGGAGAGACAAAATTTTGCTTCTCTATGGTATTCAGAACCCAGCCAACAGTACCATCCCCTCCACAAACAAGAACTCTGAAGTGAGGAACCTTCTTGAATAAATAAAGGCCAACCTCCGGTCCTTGTGTTGAGCTCAATTCAAATACCTGCAAGATATATCACCGCCAATGACCCTCACATGCAGCACATTGGAAGTATGCTAAGACAAGAACAAAGGTGGATTGAAAAGGAAAAAGTTGCCCAAGGGTAAAAGTAGATTGACCGTCGACTGTTAATTATTCAAATGTAATATCATACGCTTCTGTAAAGCCACAGACAGACAGTTCAGAGACTTCTTTGCATTAGATGCCATTAAGTCATAAGTGAAATTTAGCAATAGATGATAAAAACAATCACTTGATTATTCAGAGGTAACAAGCTATCTATTCCAAGAAGGTCGCATTTCCATTATTATCAAAACCATGCACAATCTGGATATTATTTACAGTTTCACAAGGAAACATGTAACAAACTCAACTTCAATAACCAGATACTGATGTTAATGTCAGATATTTAAACATCAAAGACATTTCCACAAAAAACAGTCTCAAAAAAAAAGGGAGAAATCACTTTAAAAGGGGGCCAACACCTCAGAAAAACATGTTCCCACAATATATTTGGATTCCTACACTTCTACTGAAGAAAATAGATGTGAATGTGGGAGGTTTATTGCCAGCAAAAGCTGGAGGTGCTAAAGTAGAGTCTGAAATCAAGGAGGATCTTCACATGAAGCCCATTGCATTGTTAGTTCTGTTGAAATCTTGACAAGTCCCAGAAAGAACCCCACATGCCTTGTTTCTCAAGAACATTCGTGCAATTCATTACTTTACAAAACTTGACTGAAAAATACTGAATAGAGCACGATTAAAAGAGACAATTGTTTTGGTTTTGGATTCAACTGTGTTTTAATAAACATGTAAACACCAGAAACCGACTTGCAGACATCTGACCTAAATAGTACTCATTGTGAGCTTTTATATATGGTGACAAAATCTAAATTCTATGCTGTCTTAACATCACCTAGTCAAAACACAAAATTGGCTATATTTGCTTATGAGTTTCCTTGCTACCATCTTTTACCAGATGCGAAAATTGTAACACAGATGGGTGATTCCCCATTTGGTATGAGGTGTATAAAGCAATGTCAAAATTAAATTTGATTTGTCATTTTATGGATTAGCTTGTAAACAACCTCTATCAATTTTTCTTTTTCTTCTTTGGAAAAAAAGAAAAAAAGTTGTTCGAATGAAGAAGATAAAAGATTAAATAATCAAACAGAAATAAACCAAAACAAATGGCTTGTAATTCATCTGAAAATCAGTGGCATCAAAAACTTTTTGAGTTAAAAATATATCATCATAACATGCCTTTTCACAAAAGCCATCACCACATGTTCGAAAAGCATTAAAAGGTTATTACAGTTTCATTACTTCACATATACAGGATCCATGTTGAAGGAAGGACACATATAAAGCAATTCAATGAATGAAGTGCAAAGAAAAATGGTGTTGATCTAAGCAAAATTCATTGGAGAAGGGTTCATACCTGTACAGGATTCAGAAGGTAGTTCAGGCGCTGCCTGAGAGAATCTCCACGTTGAGCGCCACTTTTCTTGTTGATAAAAACTAACAAGGGTCTTGCATCAGGAGGCAACTCTGTTATTTCATACCTCTGTTTCATTATTAATATCTGAGACTCATCCTTCTGATTAATCGACCCACTTCTTCTAAAGCTAGACTTTGAGTCTAACTTATCTACGCCATCATGGTGAGGACTCCCCACATTCAAGCTATCATTACAGCCTTCCTCACGAGCAGGAGAACCATTTAATGTAGGATGGGTATCAGCTGTGCTTTCTGTAGACATGTCGCAAGTACCACCACTATTACCTGTATCAACAGACGGTTCATTACCATGTTTGTACTTCTTACTCTGACTTCTAATGCTTGCACGCACTGAAGATGCAATCTCATTTGCTCCATGTGTTATTGAGCTCAAAAATCCACCTGATGCATTCAATTCCTTAACATACAGTGGTGATAAAATCAGCCTTTTGAATGGGCCTAAATCACAAATATCACCAGTTTCATTAGACATACTACTGTGACAATCAACATGAACAAGTCTTTGACACCACAAGCAACACCATATAGGAGATCCACCGAGAAAAGACCCACTACATGGCTCTTCACAATAACTACAAAAGGAAGCTTCATCAGGTTGATCAGTTATCTCCGTCCATCGAACAGCCCACTGATGCATCACATGCTCACAGCCAACCATAGATACACACTTGCAATCCTTGTGTGCGCTTGAAGAGCAATGAAGGTGAGCCGATGCACCACAAATGCTACAACAGTGAACAAAACTGTCTGATGACACCATAGGGCCAAGAGTTTGAGGAGGGGACAAGGAGTTTAAGCAAACACAGCAAGTTGAGTTCTTCCCGCGAGAAACAGATTCGAGAAACCAAGTGTGGGGAGCTAGAGGAACCTTGTGCCTTGTTTTAGGGTTTTTTTGGACCTTGCTATGGCTTTCATCCAACTTAGATTAATGTTTCTTCTCCACTGGAAAGCGGTGTAAGCAATAGTCAAAATTCCAACTAATGCAGCAAGAAAGCAAGAAATAATGAAGAGACCAGACACAGTTGGATTCTTGTTATTCCAACTAGGAAACCACATTTCAATGTCTGTATCATCCATTCTTCAATTCGCTTCCTTTCTGTCACATTCTATAACCTCTACGATAAACCAGGGAACCACAAATCACACAACAACAACAGCAACATATGCACCAAAACTAGTTTGACTATCAAGCCGTAAAGAAGCAAAGTACCATAAATTTAAACCTTAAACCCACTACCAAATGCTGTTATCAACGCAAAATCATACTACAATATGGCACTACTGTTTCTCCAATAAAGATATCTTTCAACTGCTACTACACATATTACACCATGCCGGTTTCAGCCAAAAAAAAAATAATAATAAATAAATAAAATAAAGAAGAATTAAGTCAGAGACAAATTCTAGGAACAAACATATTAATACCATATCTTTCACTTTTGTAAGTTAAATTTAAACAATACTACTAGTAAACAATTGTTGCTACTAAGATTGATTTTCGCATAAAAAATAACAATAATTAAAATGTTCGTCCTTTCATCCTTCCATCATCATATTCTACTAAACGGAACAAAACTTAGAAAACCACCATTGACACAGCAATTCTTCAACAAATTAACAAAAAACACAACAGGGAAAGAAAATAGAACTTACAGTGAAGAGATACGGATCGAGACGATAGAAATAGAAGCAAACCCTAAGGTTTGATTTGATTTAGGGAGAGAGAAATTGAAATCCAAGTTTTGAATTTTGAAGCCAGTAGAAGCAAAGCAATATTCGAAATCGAGAAAAAAACAAAGGAAAAACAAAAAAGGGCTTCCGAGTTTCTAACTTAAGAGTAAATTATAAATTTGTCCCTCTTGCTTTGTTAAACGAATTAATTAGTATTTCTAATTTCAAAAATTAATGGTTTATTTTTGTTATTTTTTAATTTATTTTAATTTTTTATTTCTTAAAAAATAAGTAAAATAACAAAATTGATGAAAAAGTAAGAGAGAAATTGAAATCCTAATTTTGAATTTTGAAGCCAGTAGAAGCAAAGCAATATTCGAAATCGAGAAAAAAAACAAAAGAAAAAAAGTATGAGCTTTCAAGTTTCTAACTTAAGAGTAAATTATAAATTAGTGCCTCTTGCTTTGTTAAACAAATTAATTAATATTTTTAGTTTTAAAAT
The DNA here is from genome assembly GCA_963924115.1 of Dovyalis caffra. Lineage (NCBI taxonomy): Eukaryota > Viridiplantae > Streptophyta > Magnoliopsida > Malpighiales > Salicaceae > Dovyalis > Dovyalis caffra. Next base: position 2,389,716 of record CAWUPB010000071.1, read on the forward strand.
TAATTATTTAGTTTTTTTGTTATTTTTAATTTATTTTGATTTTTTTTAAAAGATAAGTACAAATATAAAAAAAATTGATGAAAAAATAAGATATTTTATAAAAAATATTAAATTATTCTTAATCAATGATCGATTAAAATAACTAAATAATTAATTTTTAAAATCAGAGTAATTAATTAATTAATTTCTCGGAATGAGAAGGACTCATTTATAATTTACTCACTAACTTAACAAGAGTAAATTATAAATTAGTCTCTTTAACATATTCATTAATTTTACTTATTTAAAAAATAATTTTTTTAACTTTTTCAATTTATTTTGATTTTTAATAAAAAATTAAAAAAATAATTTTTAAATAAAAAAACTAATTAATTTATTTCTTAAAAAATTGAGGAATTAATTTATAATTTATTCAATTTAATTTGTTGATAGTTTGTGTATGCTCGATTTTAAAAAAAAATAATTATTAAATTAACTAATTTTTAAATGGTTCCACTTGCTCAATCGTATTAGCTAACATGGTTTAGGAAAGAAGAAGAGCTAGTGATGCGTTAGAAATGCAAGGTATTCATTGCGGGTTATAAAGACTTTGAGCAGTGTGACGTGGCCCTATGGATATTTGCCACATTATTTTGGAGAGACCATGGTAATTTGACAAGAGCGTCATCCATAATGATTATGAGAACACTTATACTGCATCACTTAACGAGAAGCAATATAACTTGTGTAATATCTATGACATAAAACTCTTATTGAATGTAAATATATTATAAAAATATTTTATTTAATTAATAAAAGTATGTTTATTATAAGTGACGAATGAAAGTTTAAATTTTAATTAAGAATAAAATAAGTATAAGTATGATTAAAAGGTAAGGTTAATAGAATGAGTACAGATTGAATCGAAATTGGTACTATTAATTGTTATGGTTATATTTTAACCTAGGAACGCTAATAAAACACCTAAAGGTATAATAGTAAAAATTAAAAATTTGGGTATTAAATTAAAATAATCAAGAAATTTAAATGACCACTTTGTAATTTGGAAATGCTAATATTAAGGACTTATTTATGGAAAATTAAAAGTTTTAGGACTGAAATTGAAGGATTGGAAGGACCCAAATGAAGCAATTAAAAGTTAGGGACTAAAGTGTAAAGTTGTGACACTTTGAAGGAGTTATTAAATTCATTTTGAGGGAAAATTTTATCTAGAGAAATCTGGAAAAATTGAGAGAAAAGGAGAAGAAGAGAGGAGGAAAAACTAGGGAGAAATAAAGGAAAAATATCTAAGGAAGAAAGAAATATCTAAGGATAAAAAGATGGAGAAGATTAAGAAAACTCTAGAAAACTTACAACCAACCTTAAGATTGATTCAAGTGTGACACACTTGGCTTAATTCTAAGAGGAAACCATGGCTATAAAAGAGGAAGAAGAAGATGGAAGAAGGGTTACAAGCTAGAAGCATTTAAGTAACCTTAAAGGAGCAATTATACCAACCAAGAAGAAAATCACCCACCCACCGCTCCAAACTACCTTAGATACCTTAGAAAGACCCTAAAATCAACTTAGAACCAGCTTGGAAGATCAAATCAAAGAGGAGAAAAAAGTACTATTTGGGTCGAAACTTTTAGGAAGGAAAAGGGAAGGAAGCCAATGAGAAAGAAAGGAAGATTGACCAATCTTCAAGTGAGGTAAGTGTAATTCTCACTACATCCTAAGAAAATACTTATTTTGATGCATAGTTGATGATAATTTGGTGATTTGATGTTTGAAGTTTAGTGGTTGAATGATTGGTGAAATTGTGTTATTAGAGTTGATTGGTTATGTTGGTGCGTATACATTCTTGATGATTCGAATTTGATTTTTGGATGGTTAATTGGGGTTAATTCATGAGTTTTAAGGCTATCCTTGTTCTTAGAACAAGGTGGTTGAATGTCCTTAAACATGATAAAATTGGTGATTTTAAGACTTAATGTTTACAAGGCGTTTGATGAAATGCTTTAATGATGTTTATGGTGTTGGTTTGGAAAAGTGGCCATTAAATCTCTTTATGGACAATTTTAGCCAAAGGAGAATTTGATTTTGAAAGATTAAATTAACCTATTTGATGTTAAAATGATAAAAAAAAAATATTAGGTTAAGAGGTTAGAAGTGAAAATTTAAGGAAAATTGATGAAATGGAAGTTGTCCTTCCATTTGTCAAGTTTTGACCAAGAATGAAAAAACAAAGACAAGAGAGGTTAATTTGAGAATGAAATTTTGAGATTTAGAGGTATAAGGTAGGAAAAATGATTGTAAACATGTGAAAAATAGATGATTTATGTTGTTTAAACATTCGGCCATAATGTGTATATAAAGCATGAATTATGTTCATTGCTTATACATGTTTACATGCATACTTGTTTTATATGGAATATTTATATAATGTATTATTTATGTTACATGTTATTGAGGTTTGAAAGTAAACATGTTGAGGTTTATGTTAAATGCATTGTATTTTATTTAAGTGTATTTGTGCATCATAATCATGAAAGAGGTTTTACATTCATGATTTTGATGAAAGAAAAAAGGGAAAGGAAAGGTTTTTAAAGAGAAATGGCTAAGTACCTTATTGAGGTTATGGAAGAGGAATGATCATCGTCTCTTGAGGAAAAGGACATGCTTAGCATGTAGAGAAAAATGTTATAGGAAGGTACCTAGTGCTTTTTATGATTTTTTCACAAATTATATGTTTTTTAAAAAATCGATTATATACACAATCAGCGAGGTGCATCCAAAGAGGAAAACGAATTTCAAAGGCATAAAATGGTTTTTCATAAAAGTTACATCGAGTGCATCACCCGCATTACATGGATTACACTCACTCGGGCATTGCTTAACTTTGTTTCTTATTGTGTTGGAGAAAAGAAAGATGATTAAGGATTATCACCAAGAAACTTGAAGACTTACTCGTATGTGTGCTTAGTGTGTTAGGATATGAAAAACTTTACCTTTGCTTAACCGAATTTTGGTCATGTATACTTGGTAATAAGTTAAGCAAATTTTAGGTTGTATTAATGGTTGGTTTGATTGAATGTCAAGTTTAATATTGTGGCATAGATTGATTGACTATATAACTTGTTAACCTAAATGGTCACTTAGATATTTGGCATGATTCAAAGGAATTAATTGATTGTGGGAAGGAATGAATTAAAGGTATAATGAAGGTAATACTTTGATGATTACTTGATTTAATAACTACTGAATTAAGGATAGAAAGTAAGGAATTAAAAAGGACATGACAAAAAGGGCGATAAGGTTAAGACTTAAAAGGAAATTAATGGTTAAGGAGTAAATGTATTTAATGGATTAGTTTCAAATAAATTAGGAACCAAAGCTCCTTAAGTCCATTTTTTTTAATGGCCAAAATATTATTTAAAGGTTTAAATAAATTTATTAAATGCTTTATTGAATTTTTGGATATGGAAGTTTTATAAAAATAATAGTATTAAATCTTAATTTGATGGTTACTATTCATGGATTATTTTCTAATTAAATGTAATACTTGATAGTTTAAATATTTTTCAAATAAAATCAATATCAAATAATCCTACCTTATTGTACGTAATATTTAAAAATGAAATATTCCTAAATTAAATTTTATATGAATTTCTAAAATGAATTTAAGAAAAATAAGAGACATGGTTCAACTTATTTTAATGTAAGGTATTTTATTTAAATTATTAATTTGGATTTCAAGGATATAGATTTTTGATCCTAATATGACATTTAATATTTCTATACATGGTGTAGGAATATTAATTGAAGTAGGTTGAAGTTTTGAAAAAGTTTATGCCTATATTTTATTTGATGTGGACATATTATTCCATATTTATTTAGGACCCCATAGAAGAATTGTCCACTAAACCAATAAACCGAAAATATGAAGGGAGGACGCTTATTGGCTTGTATTCATTACACTCCAAATATAAGTCAATGCTAGTAATATTCTTGATCTATTTAGGTCCTAGGTCATGGGTGCTACAACTTGAAGCCAATGAGATTAGATCAAACCATGCAAGAGTGGGTTTGTAGAGGTGAGTCATTTTACTCTTCTTGTTATATCAATAAGATGAATACTAACTTAGAGTGTGAAGGTTTAAATGCATTGCATGATAGCATATTTAAGCATGTTAAGACAAGTAAGGTAGAGAGTTTTATTGATTTTAAATACTAGTCCTAGATATGATGTGTACAATGATGATGTAAATATTATTTATGATATTAATATTGAATTGAATGGAGGAATTTCTATTGTACCTCATGATATGAGAAAGTATGGTGAAATGAGGTGAGTCATTTTACTCTTCTTGCTATATCGGTAAGATGAATACTAACTTAGAGTGTGAAGGTTTAAATGCATTGCATGATAGCGTATTTAAGCATGCTAAGACTAGTAAGGTAGAAAGTTTTATTGATTTTAAATACTAGTCCTAGATATGATGTGTACAATGATGATGTAAACATTCTTTATGATATTAATATTGAATTGAATGGAGGAATTTCTATTGTACATCATGATATGAGAAAGTATGGTGAGATGCTTGAGGTTAGGAAGAATGTGCTATGGATAAGCATGGAGATATCCTTATAGATTTTGATTTTGATGTTATGGATGGTACAATTTGTGTTGGTAGCAATGTTGCCAATTGTGTTGTTAATGTTGTTGCCAATTGTGTTGCTAGTGTTGATGCCAATTGTGTTACTAGTGTTATTATCATTGGTAATAATGATGATGCTATCATGATTCATAAGGTCGGCATGACTATTGTTCGGGGTAGTAGGGGTGGCTTAAAAGTTGTCCGAGATATAGGAATGAGCAAATAGGTTTTTACCATAGTGAATCAAGGAAACTTAAGGATTAATGTTATTAAACTTGAAAAGAAAGAAGATGGTGCTAATATTGAGACTAATCAAATTAGTTTTAAAGCTATTACCATGGGAAAATTAAGTGGAGTTGCTATTTGTTATGTCTATTATTTACATAGTTTTTGCCTTAATTTTTATAGAATAATTTTAGATTTATAGTAAATTTTTATTTCATTTACCTATTATTTTTATATTATCGTTATTTTTAGTTATATATATGTTTTTATCATTAAATTATGTTTTATCTAATTTCAGGATCAAATTGGAAGCAAAGAAGATCGCAGGAAGGAAAGTGATTAAAAGAAGTCACGGCCATGACTTATGAGGAAAAGAAAAGCTCACGACCATGACCAATTAGTCACGGACGTGACCTTTCATTACGGCACGATAGTGGCTTGTTTCACACGAGCGTGACCTTCCATTAAGTCACGGTAGTGACTTGGCTCACATGGGCGTGACAACCGATTTCCTATTCTTCGGGATTACGAGTGAAGTTTGTAGAGTTTTAGCAAACGGAAAGCAAAGATTGAGCGATTTTGAGCGAATTTAATTTTAGGAAATAAGAGCTATAAATAGAAGCGAAGCAGATTTTTGGGATATTCGGCCACCTATGGAGATATGAATCATTCTCTCTATCATAGGGAAACTCTTTATAAAAAAAACCCTAGAGATTTTTCAACAACCGAGTTGTTTTTAGTCATTGAAGATGGACGATAGAGACTAGGCAAGGATTCGAGTTTAAGCCGGAATGGAGACCAACCTTAGTTGAAGTAGAGATAACCCGGATTACTTCTAACTCTCTGATTTTATTGCTTTCAATTCTTGATTGTGAAAACATGGAATTTATTTTGATTAAATCGGTAGACGTTCATCTTTCAATTATGAGCTAAATTCGTCTTGAGAATTAACGGATCCCGTTATTTAAATTGATTATTTAGTTGTTCTTGCATTTAGTTTTGTGATTCGAAACTATTTACATATGAGTGTTTGGCCAACTATTATATGTATCGGTGGTATTGAGTTGAGATCGATCGATAAAACTCGGTACTAGACTAAAGGACTATAGACACTAGGTTATTAATGAGAAATCTAATAATCTAGTGAAGAAAGATTAGTAAAAGGATTAAATAATTTAATCGAATTTCGGATCTTTCGAATACGAAAGTTACGAAGGTTTTTAGTTACTTAATTTGGTGTCCAATTACTAATATTCGTAAGAATAACTATTTAAGAAATTTCAATTAAACATAGGATTTAATTGGTGAAGTTACTTCTCAAGAATGTTCTCATCTTGATTTCGGTTCTCGTTTTGTTACGATAACGGTAGTTACTTTTCCTATTTTTTTATTTTCATATATTTTCACAACACAATCTGGTTAGAGTGTTTAGGATTTTATTTAATTATTTCTGTTTGCAATTGGAATTGAATTATTTTATTGCCCAATAACATCTCCTTAAGAATACGACCTTGGGTGACTCACTAGTACTACAATTACCTCGTATACTTGCGAGTATTGCTCGTTAATTTTTAATACATATTTGGGCGTATCAAGTTTTTAGCATCGTTACGGGGATGTGTAATGTGCTATTGTTTAATTTAATTCTAATTGCTGTGATATTTTGTTCGATCTTCGGTATAGTGTTTGTTTGCTTACTAAAAAAAAATTGCCAACATTTATGGTTTACGGCATCTTTCGATTAATTACGTTTGCTGATTTCTTTATTTACTTTTCTTCCTTTGCATGCATGGTAGACGCCCTTTAAGGAACGCGTTGGTGCCTTTCATTGATAATATACAACGAATTCGAAGAACCAAGGACTTGGAGAGGGAGGAAGTGATATAGAAGAACAGATTAATGAAGAAGCGGAAGAGGACACACCAATGGAAATCGAAGTCATGGGGGACCGACCGAGTAGTGATGAAGGAATATGTCGGACTAATAATTGGCGCAGCTACTTCGTGCATCCATTTGGGTGAGGCTACAAGAAATTATGAACTCAAGAACATCCATTATAACATGCTGCCGTCATTCTACAAAGTCCCTAACGAGGATCCCTTGAACTTCATAAGGGAATTTTATTCTACACTTGAAACTTTTCCACTCGCAAGGCTTGAACGAAAACCGAGCTTTGGATGAGATGTTTTCCCTACACGCCGAAAGACGAGCCAAAGCATGGCTCATGACTCTTCCACCCAATTCACTAGCCACGTGGGAAAAAATGTATGATAAGTTCATGAGTAAATTTTATTCCCATCAAAAGACTTCGAATTGAGAACAAAGATTGCCACATTTATGCAAATGGAGGAGAGCCATTCCATGAAACTTGAGAGCGATTCAAGCTCTTGTTGGTCCAATGCCTACATCATCATTACCCATTACAACTCTTAAATCAATTCTTCTATAATGGATTGACATAACAATGTCAATACATCGTGGATAATGCAGCGGGAGGTGCAATAGGAGAGAAAATAGCTCAAGACACTTATGAAATCTGTTTGAAATGTTGGGAGCTAATTCTCAACAAAAGAGTGTCGGAGGAACGAAAGCAGCTGCCCATGAGGTTGGTGCAAATCACGAAATGGCTGCACAATTGGTGGAACTAACTAGGTAAGTTAAGTTGCTTGCCACGCGAGGACCTCAAGGCACACCAAATCGGGAGGTATGTGGTTTATGTGAAGTATATGATCATGGAGCTAACATTTGTTCTTTCTCTAGTGACTCTTATACAAGTGATGAAGAACAAGCTTTTGCAATGGATAGTTTCCATCAAAGGGTTAGGAATGATCCTTTCTCTAATACATACAACCCTAGTCGGAGAAATCACCCAAATTTTACATGGAAGAACAACCCATCAAGCACGGCCATAACAACGACCATACTACAAAAGCTACCGGAAGTCTAACCAATTCTAAGGGCAATCATCGAATCAAAATTTAATGAAAAAGCCCCTACTAAAAGATACCCTACAAATGTTTATTCAAGCAAGTACTCGGAATCAAGAGGCTAATAATAAATGATTTGATTCACTGAAGCATCCTCGAGGAGGGGTAGAGACCCAAGTAGGTCAATTGGCAACATAAATGTAGTCTTAACAAAAAGACAAATTGCCTAGCCGACTCGAGCAAGCCAAATCCATCACAATCTTGAGAAGTGGTAAGGTTATCAATAAAAAATTTGAAGATAGTAAAACTCACGAAATGTTGCGGGATGTAGGTATTCACGAGAGGAAAACGTGAAGAAAAAATGAACGAGAGAAGTAGAATATAAGCGAGTGCACGACATCGAGCAAAGAAAATCAACATGGCCAAGACTTCGGGAGCAAGGATGAAGAAGACCTAGCAAGTCACGCCCATGATGTCCGGAGCTCACCGGCGTGACACCCCGAGGGGTCACGCTTATGAGGATTTTGCTCACCAGGCATGACATACCAACAAGTCACACCCGTGAGGATTTTACTCACCAACGTGATACACCGATGAGTCACGCCCGTGAGGATTTCACTTCCCGGCGTGACCCACCAACGAGGTTGCCCTTATGGTTCATCAACGGCTCACGCCGGAGACAATTTATCCCCCCACCGAGACACCCAAGAGAAGAAGGTAGCTTCTATCACTAGACTTCACAAAACAACGAACCCTTACAAGACATCAATTCCATATCCAAGCCGGCTTAGAGACGCTAAACGGGATGAGCGAGTTTTTGACTTATATATGATTCTATCTATGGTAAATATTAACCTACCTTTGTTAGATGTTATCGAAACATACGTACGTATGTCAAGTTCTTTAAGGATCCGAGCACCAAGAAAAGGAAATTTGAACCTAATGAAAAAGTTATTGTCTTAGAGGTGGCCGAGTGCAATTTTGTAACATAAATTACCATAAAAAATGAAGGATCCAGGTAGTTTCATTTTAACTATTTTCCATAGGTAATGGCAATGAGGTACGAGGTATGTTGGATCTAGGAGCTAGTATTAATTTGATGCCTTATTTTGTTTATTTGTAATTAGACTTGGAAAGATTACAACTTACCAAAATGTGTTTGTAATTAGCGAGATAGGTCAATTCGATACCCTAAAGGAATAATTGAAGATGTTTTAGTACAAGTTGGAAGATTAATTGTTCTTGTGGATTTTGTGGTTTTGGATATGGATAAGGTTAATGCACAAGAGAGAGAGCACACTATACTTCTTGGTAGGCCCTTCATGGCCATGACCAATACTCTCATTGATGTAAAAAATGAAAAATTAACTATGACTTGTCTTAGGTGAAATAGTAGGATTTTCTATTTTTGACACCGCACCAATTCCAACCACTACTTTGTATGAAGAATGTTCTTTCATTGATCGTGTTGATTTTACGGTGTTCGATGTGTTCCTCCGGGATAGTAAGGATGACGGAATAGAGCTAGCACTCACACTTGATAATGGCATAGAGAGCAAGGAACTTTACGTGATCACGGAGTTAACACCGAGCCTTGAAAAAGAAGAAATTGCCCCTCCTATACTAGAACTAAAGGAGTTACCGCAAGCATCTCAAATATGTATTTTTAAGACAATGGGAGACATGCCCCGTAATTATTTACGCCACATTGAGTGAGGAAGAGGAAGAAAAGACAGTGAGGGAACTTAAACGATTAAGGAAGGCCATAGGTTGGGGTTTGAGTGACATTAGAGGAATTAGTCCCTCAACATGCATGCACACGATTACCTTAGAAAAGGGAGCAAAACCTGTGAGGGAGGCTCAAAAGAGACTTAACCCTAACATGATGGAAGTAGTTAAAAAGGAAGTCTTTAAGCTACTTGATGAGGGAGTAATATACCCGAGTGTCCGATAGTGAGTGGGTAGGCTCTGTTCATGTAGTCCTTAAGAAGTCGGGCATTACTGTGGTAAGAAATGAGAAAAATGAGTTAGTGCCTACTCGAACTACCACGGGATGGAGGATGTGCATTGACTATAGAAAATCAAATATGGCTACAAAAAAAGACCATTTTCCTCTCCCTTTTATTGATCAAATGTTAGATAAACTTACTTGGACATGAATTTTAATGTTTTCTAGATGGTCTTTTAGGTTACTACCAAGTGGTGATAACTCCCGAAGACCAAGCAAAGACGACATTCACATGTCCTTTTGGGACATTTGTATTTCGACGAATGCCATTTGGACTTTGTAACGTGCCAACTACATTTCAAATGTGCATATTATCCATCTTTTCCGACATGATAGAAGACTTTATAGAGGTATTTATGGATGATTTCTTTATCTTTGGCGACTCGTTTGATGATTGTTTGCTTAAATTGACTCGTGTGCTTGAAAGATGCATTGAATGTAATCTCACATTAAGTTAGGAAAAGAGTCATTTTATGGTAAAACAAGGCATCGTTTTAGGTCATGTTGTCTCTAGTAAGGGTATTGAAGTAGATAAGGCTAAAATTGAGGTCATTGAGAAACCACCACCACCTATTTCCGTAAAAGGGATTAGGAGTTTTCTTGGACATGCTTGGATTTTATAGGAGATTTATAAAGGATTTTTCTCAAATAAGTCTTCCTTTGAGTCGATTATTAGGTAAGGATGTCCTTTTTGATTTCAATGAAGAATGCCTTAATGCTTTTAACATCCTTAAAAAGAAATTGACCACTCGCACTCGTCGTTGTTGCACTCGATTGGTCTTTGCCATTTGAAATTATGTGTGATGCCTCCGATTATGATGTGGGGGCGGTTTTAGGGCAAAAGTTAAGAAGTCCTTGCATGTAATTTATTATGTGACGCCCCGAGCTCCCTTGCCTATTACCCGACAAGTGTGATCGGCGCGACATACTCGTTAGGACTAAGTCCCATACTTCCTCCATCATACATAACGAATACATAGACAACTAAATCGTGGAAAACGTATGATATAATTTGTAACATTATTACGGATAGTTCTATAATTTATAATATATTCAAAATGCCTAAAAATTTACAAACTAGGCCCGTACCCCTTTTCGATAACACAAAAGATATTTCTATTTTTATGAGTGACACATTAGCCTCTTTTAGTAAGAACCGATAGCATCATCGATTAGCTTAACTTTGCCCTTGCTCGAACAACACACAAATACAATAACGGAATGAGTAAAAGCTCGGTAAGTAGGGTGATGCACGTGATATGCAATGCTATTGTGTTTCTCACATTTTCATCCATTTTAATCCGGGCACCCTAGGTATATGCAAGTCCATGCGCCCAATCTCTCGGTGATCGTGTTATCACCTACTACTCTATTACTTTCTCTCGGTGATTTCAATATTACCTACCGATCGCAACGGAATTATCCCTCGTTGTAGCACATGATTAGCAGAATTATCCCTCGCTTAACGGTGTTAATAAATAGAGCTCGCACTATGGATTCCTTGCTATTACCCATTCCACTCAATTCGGTTACCAAGTGTGTCAATTCAAGACTCAATGATTTTTCTCAATTTATTTCCACCCTCAATGCACATGATGCACATGATGACATGTTTAATCACATTTAACCAAACTCGGGTACAAACCCTTCTTTCTCAAGCCATACTTACGGTCCAACCAACATTCGGGATTCACTCGGCATTCACATACCAATCATGGTATTCATAGCGGGAACACAACCTTCGCTCATTAATATTATTCATTAGTTTCATTAATAATTAAAAAAAGTTCTTTTTTTTTTAATTTCCTTTCGAAAGAATAAATTTTTTTTAAAGCTTTTAAATCCTTTTTATTTCTATCTAAGTCCACTTATTTTAGTCTAAGCCCATTTCCGTTAGTCTAAGCCCATCTACTTTAAAACCAAGCCTTTTGATTTTAGTCTAAGTCCATTGCCAAGTTTATTTTATTTAAGTCCAAGCCCATTAACATTAATCCAAGCCCAAGTCCATTTGTTTTAATCTAAGTCCACTTTATTTTTAAGTCCAAGTCTATTGCCAAGTTTAGTTTATTTAAGTCCAAGCCCATTTATTTTAATCCAAGCCGAAGTCCATTTTTTTTAATCTAAGTCTACTTTATTTTTAAATCCAAGCCCATCTCATTTTTCTCAAGTCCATTTAATGGAATCCAAACCCCTTTTTTTTTGGTCCAAGCCCATTTGGTTTAGGCTAAAATTTTTCCAATAGACGGTACACCTAAACAACCTATACCAAATCGACCATAACTCTTTAAATATATATCTAAAAATCACAAACATTTAAGGAGAGATAGTAGACATGTAGAGAAACAACTTTCGTTATTTTATTGTCCTCCAAAAATCATTCTAAAATCCTTAAATAAATCACATCGGAGTTCGGAACTAAATAATTTTTTTCCAGTAAGTGGTCCATTCAAATGGTCCGTACCAAATCAATCATAAATCCTTACATACAGATCTAAAAATCACGAAAGTTTATATAAATCTAGTAGACACATAGATGAATAACTTTCCTTTTTTGAGTTCTGCCTAGAAACCACTCTATGATCCCAAAATAAATCACACAACTTTCGAAATAAAATATTTTTCCAGTAGGTGGTCTATTCGAACAATCCATACCAAGTCAGTCATAACTCCATATATATATTTCTAAAAGTCACAAAAGTTTAAAGAGATATAGTAGACACATAGATCAACAACGTTTATTCTTTGCATGTTTCCTAAAAATCACTTTAAGATCCCGAAATAAATCACACCAAGTTTGTGTTTTTCCACCCCTAAAAACCGAAATCTTCTCTTAAAGCACATTTCTCATCACAAATGCATAGCCATCCATCATTAAACATCAAGTGTTTTAAATCATCATAAAATACCATAATCACATTTCACATGAATTAAAAAACTCATAAAATAAACATGAAAAGCATAAACAAAGGAAAAAAATGAAACCTACTTACATTGGATTAAACTTTCCTAAAATCTCTTTGGCTTCCTTTTAGTTTCCCTTTCTTTTTCCTTTCTTTTCCCCTTCTTCTTCTTCCTTTTTTCTCTCTTTCTCCCCTCTCTTTCACTCTTTCTTTCTTTCTTTAGGGTAAGTAACGAGATGCACAAAAAATAAGGGCATCCTTACCCATTTCCTTGCTTAAATATCTCATATTTTCTCTCCTAATTAATGAGTAAGCCAAGTGTCACTTTACAAGGGATTTACTAATTAATTCATAGCTTGTGGTGAAATGAAATGTAAATGAGGCTTAAATTATGATTAATTTGATGGTAATTTATTTAGTTATGTTTCTAAAAATTTCCACCCAAAATGTTTGACAATTATCACTTTACAGAGGATTTACTAATTAATTCATCCAAAATTATTCTCGCCTAAATATTTACGTACACCGAGTTACTCTCAACAAATACATACATACCACATATTCTAGTACATATTTTGACCTAGTTACAGATTTTCACGTACGTAATCGATACACTATATGTATATATACGTACGAATATAAATATCTCGATACGTACACTTATACGATTATGGATTTTACGAGGGTTACATTTCTCCCCTCCTTAAAAGAAATTTCATCCTTAAAATTGACCTATTCGAATAATATCGGATATTTTTCTCTCATCTCTTCCTTCGAGCTCCTACGTCATTTCTTCGCGATCGTGATTCTCCTACATAACTTTAACTAGCCTAATCTCTTTATTCTTCAATTGTTTGACTTGACTATCCAAAATCCGGACTGGTTTCTCTTCATATGTCAAGTCGGGGGTAAGGTTCGGTATAACTCGTCTCCAAGATTTGCTAGTCTCTCCAACGCACTTCCTTAGCATAGAAACATAGAACACATTATGCACACCCGCTAAGGATGACGGTAGCAACGGACGATATGCTTTATCGCCTACTCGATCCAATATCCGGAATGCCCAATGTATCGGGGACTCGGCTTCCCTTTGTTTCCGAATCGTAGCACACCTTTCATCGGTAAAACCCTTAGGAATACATAGTCATCGATTTCGAATTCTAGATCTCTTCGTCTCTTATCGACGTAGCTTTTCTATCCGTTTTGGGTCTGTTTTTAGTCGTTCACGGATTTTATCCACTCGCTTCGACTCGTTTGTCGTACCAACTCGCTCCTAGCAGACTTTCTTTCTCTAGCCTCATCCCAATGCACGAAAGATCTACATCGATGTTCATACAAAGCTTCATACGAGCCATTCCAATTGAAGCTTGGTAGCTATTATTATATGTAAATTCAGCTAAGCGTATATATTTCTCCCATTTTTCGGACCAATCCGAACGTATGCTCGCAACATGTCTTCTAGAATTTGAATTACTCGCTCTAATTGTCCGTCGGTTTGAAGATGATAAGCTATGCTCGAAGTTTAGCTTCGTGCCTATGGTTTTATGCGGACTTTTCCAAAATACGGAGGTAAACCTTGGATCTCAATCGGATACAATTGAGATTGAAATCCCATGTAGTCTTATGATCTAATCAATGTACAATCGGGCATACTCGGTTCAAATTATAGGTGGTCTTGATGGAAAATAATGGGCTGATTTGATCAACTCCGTCCACAATCACCCAAATAGCATTTGACCCATTCTCCGACCTTGGCAATCCCATGACAAAATCCATAGTTACGTGCTCCCATTTTCATTCTGGAATTGCCAACGGTTTTAACATTCCCGAGAGTCTTTGGTGCTCCCCTTTCACTTGTTGACAAGTCCGACATCTTCCTACATGATTTGCCACCTCTTTCTTCATTCCAGGCCACCAATAACATTTTCGTAAATCCCGATATATTTTTGTGCTTTCCGGGTGTATCGAGTATGGAGTTGCATGTGCTTCCCTTAGTATTTCTTCCTTCAAGTCCTCCACCGAGGGAACACACAACCTTCCCTTAAATTTAATTACGTCTTTATCATCCACCTCAAAATTAGACTTCTTTCCAGCCTCTATACTTTATTTTATTTTAGTCGACTTTACATCCGTCCGTTGCTCCATCTTGATTCTCTTCTGCGAGTCGGTTGAACTATCAAAGTCGATAAAATATTCTTATGGCCTACGAGAATTACCTCCAATTCTAGTTTTTGAAAGTCCCTTACTATTAGTCTGTTGAATTAATTGCATCATTGCTACCGATTTTCTACTTAAAGCATCGACAACAACGTTGGCTTTTTTCGGATGGTAGTTGATTATACGATCATAGTCCTTTACTAGCTTTAACCACCTTTTTTACCTCATGTTTAGCTCTTTTTGTGTGAAGATATATCATAGGCTTTTGTGATCCGTATATATCTCATACCTTATTGTATAGGTAGTGTCTCCAAATTTTTAAGACAAAAACTACCGACGCTAACTCCAAATCATGTATCGGATAATTTCGTTCATATTTCTTCGATTATCGTGACACATATGCCACCACTCTTACGTTCCGCATCAACACCGCTCCTAGTCCATTTTTAGAAGCATCGCTATACACCATGAAGTTTCAACCTTCGGACGGAATGGTTAGCACTAGGGCGGTGACTAACCTTTGCCTTAATTCTTGAAAACTCTTCTCACAAACATCCATCTACCGAAACTTGACATTCTTTTTCATCAAGTTAGTAAGAAGCCTAGCTATCTTAAAGAAGCGCTCCATAAATCTCTAATAGTAACCGACTAGCCCTAAGAAACTTCGTACTTCCGTCACATTCTTCGGGGTAGGCCAATTTTGGATAGCCTCTATTTTTTTTGGATATACTTGCTATACCCTCTTTTGTCACCACATGGCTAAGAAAAGCTACTTGCTCTAGCCAAAATTCGCATTTCTTAAAAATTTAGCGTATAGTCCGTTGCTCCCTTAATATCCGTAAAGTAGATCTTAAAATGTTCCCTATGCTCCTCCCGACTCCGAGAATAAACCGAATATCATCGATGAACACAATGATAAATTTATCCAGGAATCCTTTAAAGACTCGATTCATCAAGTCCATAAAGACGACTGGGGCATTAATCAATCCAAACGGCATTACTAGAAATGCATAGTGGCCGTATCTCGATCCGAAAGTCGTCTTCTTCACATCCTCCGATCTTACTCTCGATTGGTGATATCCCGATTACGGATCTATTTTGGAGAACACCGTCGAACCTTGCAATTGGTCGAATAAGTCATCAATTCGAGGCAATGGGTACCTATTTTTAATTGTCACCCAATTCAACTCTTGATAGTCAATACATAACCGCATACTACCGTCCTTCTTCTTCATGAACGAGCATCGGAGCTCCTAATGGTGAGGAACTAGGACGTATGAATCCCTTATCCAAGTAATTCTTGTAGTTGCACCTTTAACTCTTTCAACTTCACTTGGGTCATCTTATAGGGATTCTTAGAAATTAGAGTCGGGCAATCAAATTCTACCTCTCTTTCGATGGTAAGCATGGTCAAACTTTTTGGGAACACGTCGAAATACTCTCGTACAACCTCTATATCTCCTAGTTTTAACTCTTGTTCTACTCGACTATCCACCATATGTGCTAAGTACCATATACACCCTTTTCCTAGCATCTTTCAAGCTTTTATGGTCGATATGATCCGTATGGCTTGAGCCTTTATATCGATCCTAAATTCTAACTGCCGACCTCCGAGTAGATCAAAAACTACTCTCTTACCCCGACAATCGATATAGGCGTCATGCTTCGATAGCCAATCCATTTCGAGAATCAAATCAAAATCTTGAAGGTCCGAGTACTATCAAATCCGCTTCCAAACTCCTATCCTCAATCTATATTGGACAATCGTTTTACTTGGCTCGTCGACTTCATATATTCTTCGAAGGACTACCATCGGATATCCTACCATCAATGTTTTGAGTTTAATACCTAGGCTTTCTATCAATGTTTTTGATATGAATGAATGAGTAGTACCGAATTAATCAAAACATAAGTAACCAAGCCAAGGAGTGAGACATTACCGTAAATCACTCGTCGAGTCCTTCCGGTCGGCCTCCTCTTGAGTCATCGTATACACCTGACAGTGTATCTTTCCTAGTCCTCGTTTCGTATTTAGGGACGGTTAGAGGCTATGTGCCCTTGATTGTGATAAATAAAGCAAGTTCTCAAATCCGGTGAACACTCCCGGTGTGAAACCTCCCGCACTTATTGCATCGAGATTGGTTACCTAACATTGGTTTTGGTTGACTTCTTGGTAGTGGCCTTGGGGCGTATGGTGTTGGTCCGACGGCTCGTGCACTTTTTGGACCACCGCCTCGATTGAAGTTTCTTGGCACAGCTCGTCTTAATAGCCTAGAGGAAGAAGCTCCGGACTTGAATGTTTACATTTTATGTTGTATCTCCTTTCAAATTTCCTTCGATCCTCGTCTACCGGTAGCGCTTTGTCTACCATTTTTAGAAAAGTATTAGCGACGGACATCCATACCATACTTCGGAATCTCGGGTTCGATCCCGTTAAAAATCAATTCTTTTTCAAATTTTCATCCTCGGCAATGAATGTAACAAATCGGCACCCTTGTTCAAACCTTCGTACATATTCCCCTATCGACATTACATCTATTTCAATTCTAGAAATTCCCGAATCTTCCTAGCCTTTACGTTAACAACTAAATACTTATTGTAACACATTTCCTTAAACCTCTCCCGAGTTAACATGGGTACATTAACTATTACTCGTGCACTTTTCCATCGAGTGCGGGCATCCGTGGTTAGCATAAAGATAGCACACGACACTCGCTCATTATCACTAAAGTGTAGATACTCAAATATTGCCTCCAAGGATTTAATCCATTCTTCCACTATCATCGGGTTAACATGTCCGGAGAATTCTTGAGGATTCATCTTGCGAAATCTCTCTACCACGTCATTCCTATACTAAGGCGGCAGAGGTGGAGGTCTGTTGGCGCATAGCCGAAGTTGTCTCATCCGCTCCGCATGGGTTTGTTGTTGTTGTTGTATTGCTTGCTCGTTATTGTTGTAATATATCCAAGCATACGGTTCAATGTATCTTATTGGTTCACGTTGTTATCATTGGAGGTTCCTTCTTCTCCTTCTTGTATTGGGTTCCTTCTTGACGGCATGTTTTAGCTTTATACATATCATGTTATATCTAGGTTAATTATGATATCGACATTCTTTCATATCATAAGCAAGATATAATAGAAGTCATTCGGATACATACGAAAATTTACATATTTTTCATATATATATGTTAAGCATTTCATATAAAATTGTCTTTTACAAGTACTTCCCCTCTTAAGGGTTTCCGTAATCAAAAGTGTACGAAGGCTATTATGTCGTACATCATATGTCTAAGCGAGTGCAGCTAACATATTAGAATATATATTGGACGCATCATGGAAAGGCACCCTCTACCATCCACCAATTGATAGCATCGATCGATGCGACATGTGCGATTTCTCAAGCAATGCACATAGGTATACCCCAATTAAACATCGACCTAACAAGGGTCCGCCTAACTCGGATTGGCAAGAAAGTTCGGATTAGGTTTCGATAGGAATTGCGGTCGATTTAACCCTCCTATACCTCATCCAACGAATCGCTGATCCCCAGGTAGGAGAGTCTTGCGTAAAGTCATCCGCATATAATCTAGGTTGCGGTATCGGGTAAAAACGAGCGTTAGCAAATACTATCTGCTGAATCGGGTCATGTACTCTAGTCACATGAGTAACTATATCCCGATCCGGCGTCATAACAAGGTTATTTAGTCCCACCCAATAAGCGGCTAGTGTGACCCTCTGCCTGCGGGTCCTAGTAACTCGGGGAACGCGTCGTATACACGACATCTACAATGCGAATATTTCTAATCGTCATTATTTTATGATGTAAGAGTATATACCAACACAAAACATATACAAAAATCACATACATTTATTTACCCAAACAAATACCGAATCGAATTTTTTTTTTTTACCATCGAAGAGAGTACTGGTTCTCGGGCTCATGTGACACTTAGGACTCGACCCAACTTACTAAACCAAAGCTCGATACCACTAAATGTGACGCCCCGGCTCCTTTGCCTATTACCTAACAAGCGTGATCGGCGCGACACACCTGTTGGGACTAAGTCTCTTACTTCCTCCATCATACACAACGAATACATAGACAACTAAACCATGGGAAATGTATGATATAATTCACAACATTATTATAGATAGTTGTATAATTTATAATATATTCAAAATGTCTAAAAATTTACAAATAAGGCTCGTACCCCTTTTCGATGACACAAAAGATATTTTTATTTTTATGAGTGACACATGAGTCTCTTTTAGCGAGAACCGATAGCATCCTCGATCGGCTTAACTTTTTTTTTGCTCGAACAACACACAAATACAATAACGAATGAGCCAAAGCTCGGTAAGTAGGGTGATGCATGTGATATGCAATGATATTGTGTTTCTCACATTTTCATCCATTTTAATCCGTGTACCACAGGTATATGTAAGTCCGTGTGCCCAATCTCTCGATGATCGTGTTATCACCTACTCGCTCTATTACTTTCTCTCGGTGATCTCAATATCACCTACCGCTCATAACAAAATTATCCCTCGTTATAGCAAACGATTAGCGGAATTATCCTTCGCTTAACGGTGTTAGTAAATAGAGCTCGCACTATGGATTCCTTGCTATTACCCATTCCACTCAATTCGGTTACCAAACCGTGTCTATTCAAGACTCAATGATTTTTCTCAATTTATTTCCACCCCCAATGCACGTGATGACATGTTTAATCACATTCAACCAAACTCGGGTACCAACCCTTTTTTCTCAAGCCATACCCACGATCCAACCAACACTCGGGATTCACCCGGTATTCATATACCAATCATGGTATTCATAGCGAAACACAACCTCCGCTCATTAATATTGTTCATTAGTTTCATTAATAATTAAAAAAAGGTCTAATTTTTTTTTAATTTCCTCTCCGAAAGAATAAATTTTCTTTAAAGTTTTCAAATCCTTTTTATTTCTATCTAAGTCCACTTATTTTAGTCTAAGCCCATTTTCGTTAGTCTAAGCCTATCTACTTTAAAACCAAACCTTTTGATTTTAGTCCAATTCCATTGCCAAGTTTATTTTATTTAAGTCCAAGCCCATTAACATTAATTCAAGCCTATTTATTTTAATCCAAGCCCAAGTCCATTTGTTTTAATCTAAGTCCGCTTTATTTTTAAGTCCAAGTCCATTGTCAAGTTTAGTTTATTTAAGTCCAAGCCCATTAATATTAATCCAAGCCCAAGTCCATTTGTTTTAATCTAAGTCTACTTTATTTTAAAATCCAAGCCCATCTAATTTTTCTCAAGTCCATTTAATAGAATCCAAATCCCTTTTTGTTTTGGTCCAAGCCCATTTAGTTTAGGCTAAAAATTTTCCAGCAAGTGGTACATCTAAATAACCTATACCAAATCGGCCATAACTTTTTAAATATATATCTACAAATCATGAAATTTTAAGAAAAGATAGTAGACACGCAGATCAACAACTTTCATTATTTAAGTTTCCTCTAAAAATGATTCTAAAATCACTCTATGATCCCGAAATAAATCACACAACTTTCGAAATGAAATATTTTTCCGAGTAGGTGGTCTATTCGAACAATCCATACCAAGTCAGTCATAACTCCATATATATATATTTCTAAAAGTCATGAAATTTTAAAGAGATATAGTAGACACATAGATCAACAACGTTTATGCTTTGCATGTTTCCTAAAAATCACTCTAAGATCCCGAAATAAATCACACCAAGTTTGGGTTTTTCCACTCCTAAAATCCAAAAATCTTCTCTTAAAGCACATTTCTCATCACACATGCATAACCATCCATCATTAAACATCAAGTGTTTTAAATCATCATAAAATACCATAATCACATTTCACATGAATTAAACAACTCATAAAATAAACATGAAAAGCATAAACAAAGGAAAAAAAATGAAACTTACTTACATTGGATTAAACTTTCTTAAAAGCTCTTTGGTTTCCTTTTAGTTTCCCTTTCTTTTTCCTTTCTTTTCCCTTCTTCTTTTTCCCTTTTTTCTCTATTTCTCCCCTTTCTTTCACTCTTTCTTTCTTTCTTTAGGGTAAGTAACGAGATGCACAAAAAATAAGGGCATCCTTACCCATTTTCTTGCTTAAATATCTCATATTTTCTCTCCTAATTAATGAGCAAGCCAAGTGTCAATAGCTTGTGGTGAAATGAAATGTAAATGAGGCTTAAATTATGATTAATTTGAGGGTAATTTATTTAGTTATGTTTCAAAAACTTTTCACCCAAAATGTTTGGCAATTACCACTTTACAAGGGATTTACTAATTAATTCATCCAAAATTATTCTCGCCTAAATATTTACACCGGTTACTCTCAACAAATACGTACATACGATATATTCCGAGTATATATTTTGACTCGGTTACTGATTTTCACGTACGTAGTCGATACATAATATATATATATATACGTACAAATATAAATATCTCGATACGTACATTTATACGATTACGGATTTTACGAGGGTTAAATATTATGCTAGTCTCATGTTACATGAAGCATAAATAAATTACACAACTACCAAAAAAGAGTTTTTGGCTTTGATATTTGCTTTGGAAAAATTTAGATCATACTTGTTGGGCTCGAAAGTCATTATTCATTCCGATCATGCTGCATTAATATATCTTTTAACCAAGGCTAATGTAAAGCCACGACTCATTCGATGGGTTATTATGTTGTAAAAGTTTGATATAGAAATTAAAGATAAAAAAGAAGTGAGAATGTTGTAGCGAGACCATTTATCAAGACTCACCCCTAATATTGAATTGCTTGAGCGACATAATAAGGAAATCATCTCTAAAACTTTTCCCAATGAGCAATTGTTTAATGTTAGTAAAGTACCATGGTATGCTGATTTTGTGAATTATCTTGCTTGTGGTATTTTAAGGCCTAGCATATCTTTTCAAGAAAAGAAGAGATTTCTTCATTTGAGCAGGTATTATTTTTGGGATGATCCATATCTCTTTCGCATTTGTAAGGATGAGATAATACACCGATGCGTGCCCGAAGAGGAGCAATTGAGTGTGTTAAAATTTTGCCATGAACTCCATTGTGGAGGACATTTTGGAGGAAGAAAGACCGTGACTAAGGTGCTCCAATGTGGTTTGTATTAGCCCACTTTATTTAAAGATGCTTATCACTTTAGTTTAAGTTATGAAAAGTGTGAACGGAGTGGTAAGATTAGTAAAAGACATGAAATGCCGTTGATCAATAAGTTAGTCGTAGAATTGTTTGACGTTTAGGGTATAGATTTTATGGGTCCTTTTCCTAATTCTCTCAATTTTTAATACATTCTTGTTGCTTGTTGATTACTTGTCAAAGTGCGTAGAAGCAATACCCACCCGAACTAATGATGCTAACGTTGTGCTTAAATTTTTAAAGGAAAATATTGTTAGTAAGTTTGGCATCCCGCGAACAATAATCAATGACGAAGGTAGCCATTTTTGTAATAAGCTTTTTGAAAAGCTTATGACGAAATGTGGCATAACTCACAAAGTCACTACTCCGTATCATCCGCAAACATCGGGATAAGTTAAAACAAGTAATAAACAAATCAAGAGGATTTTAGAGAAGACTGTGCGACCTTCTAGAAAGGATTGGGCGATAAAGGTAAATGATACCTTATGGGCATACGGAAGCTGCTTATAAGGCTCTCTTAGGTATGAGTCCATATAGACTTGTGTATGGGAAAGCTTGCCATTTGCTAGTGGAAGTTCAGCACAAGTCCTATTGGGCGATCAAAGAAATAAATCCGGATCTTCATAAAGCTAGTGAAGAGCGATTCCTTCAATTGTCAAAATTGGATGAAGCTGTGGAATGAGGCTTACAAAAATTCAAAAATCTATAAGGAACGGACGAAGTACCTCCATGACGGAAAGCTCATTGGTAAAACTCTCTATCCCGGCATGAAAGTTCTTTTATTTAATTCTCGATTACGTTTGTTTTCAAGAAAGCTAAAATCAAGATGGATGAGTCCTTTCGAAATTATGAAAGTGTTTCCCTATAGAGTTGTTGAATTACTAAATTTAAAAACTCAAGAGACCTTCAAGGTCAATGGGTACAGAGTCAAGCCATACCGTGACTAAGTTTGTCATGGGCATGAAGTCGAAAATAATAATAATAATAAAAGATAGAAAAAATGCGAAGGACCAATGAAGACAAAATAGCCATGACTTGGTCAAAAGTCGGGAACAAGTATCCATCAACCAAAAAGGGAAATGCAAAGCACTTTTTGACTAGAGAGGAGATTACCCGTGACTCTATCGACCTTCACTCCCTTGTTGAATAAATTCAATAAGTACCTCATGCGTGGGACTAAGAAATCATGCCCGCGGCTCCAGCACGAGAAGATCCCGCTTTGCGAGCAACGAATGCCGCGATCACGCCTTACTTGTCCCACCCGTTCGCCCTGCTCCAAGCCCATCATCATGCCTCTATGGACAAGGAATCCGGAGGTGGGCTCATCATCTCATTCCCTCCATCTGTTCCTCTCGGTTATAAGGTACATAAATCTCACTATCGGCACCCGGTGCACATCCTAACAGTATACCACTACAATTTTCTCATCCTCCTTATACAACAAGGTACGTCGTACTCTCCAAATAAAAAATTATCCCTAACCGTTTCTTGGATTTAGAAGCCATGAATGCATTAGGCATTACGGAACAAGTGCACCATTTCGTTGCACGGAATAGGGTGGATTAACTTTGCTTGCATTCAAAAAGAATACTTACTTGGAACTTACGTTTGAATTTTTATCCACTCTTGATGTTGTCTCGGGTAAAACCATGAACGAGTGAATTAGGGAGCATAGCTTTCATGTTATTTGGCAAAGCTCGCTTAATTTCTCTACAAGGTCTTAATTCTATTTTTGGATTTACACATAATGAATTGATTGGGTTTCATGAGAATTTTCATGCCAAAGAATTTTGGAGACGAGTAACTAGTATCGAGATAGATTTTATCGCCAATAAATCCAAATCTAGTAATTTCACCGATCCTATCATTCGATATCTTCATCGTTTTCTTTCGTTTACTATTTTTGATATAGGGCAAAGTAATGGCTCTATTTCTAAGACATAATTATTCTTTTTATGGTGTATGGTTAATGCGATTCCTATGAATGTCGGTGTTTGGTTAGGCTCACATCTTAACGATGTTGCCAAAATCGAATTAGGTATGATTTTAGTCGGTGCTTTTGTGATCGCCATTGCGAGAACATTTAGGACTACTTACCGGGCCTCATCTCCTATTACACCGGGCGGGGGTAAGCTGTCTTTTGAATTTACTTTTTCTTTTGCCTTCTAAAATAATAAAAAAGCGAGAATGGTGGATATGTCATACTTGGCCCCACGAGATGATACTCGAACACCCGACAGAACGGTCGTGCATCACGACGCCGGTACTTCTCTTAGTACTACCGTAGGTCGGGAGGAGGACGTGCATGGTGCGGATGCTCCTATTGCTCTATTTAAAGCTCCATCTATCATGGCTCGTCTTGATTCTTTTGAAAGATATTTTGAAGAGCATGACACCCACTTTCGTGATTTCCAACACGATGTGGATACTCAATTTCAATGCACGAAGGCTGGTATGGAGCAAGTGCAAGTGTTCATAGCCAATTTGGACGCTCGCCTCGATCCAAACTTTCTTGGTCCTTCACCACAACCGCCACCATCTTAACACTCGAGGAGTTTCATTTTTTTTTCTCTTTATCTTATTGTTTCCATTGAGGACAATGGGTAATTTTATGAGGGGGAAGGACACGCACTAGTAAAAAACAATAAATAAATACAAATAATAAGAATAATAAATCGTACTTCCCCTATAAAATGTTAAGTCCTTAAGCCTTGTGATAAAGTAAATTGAGAAGAGAGGATTATAAAATAATTGAATGAATGGTCTTACATGCTTAAACTTTTAGAGCTTTGACTTGTAATTCTACGAGCATCAATTTCTTGTGCTAGAAAAAAAATTCAATTGTAAATTTTTTTTTAGCCAAAAATCATTTTATTGTCTTTTGACAATCTCTAATTTGCTTGAATGAGAGAGTTCATTTATGCTTAGTATGCTCTAGAACTTGCTTATGAGTACCTTTCAAAATCACATATGATCACATATTTGTTTAAATAGGATGAAGGCATATTAGGAATTAACCATTTGACTTAAATAGTCAACCCTATTTTAACCTTTAGAAAGCCAATTTGAGCCTTATGAAATCTTTTTCGTTGCAAAACACTGAATATTAACCCGAGACTTTCTCTTAATTCATCCGCTTCATCAACTTTAGGGTTTATAGAGCAATTGAATTATAGTTGAGTCATGTTTGGAAGGATGTGCACATAAAAAGTGTGGGGAAATCGAAGGTTAAACTATCAATGTAACTTTGAATCGAGTGGTTGAGTTGAGAATAAAAGCAAGTTAGTTATCTTCATTTTCAAGTTTAGAAAAAAAATCCAAGATTTAGAGAGAGTTATGCATCATTATACGTGACTTAATAATTTGATTCAATTAAATTTTGGTTACTCTACTAGTTTTGTGGTTTAGTTTTCTCCCAAAAGTCCTACCTTTAGCCCAATCCTGTTACAACCTTGAATAAAGACCTTCGATTTTTGCATGTATGTGATAACGATGGTGGCGATTGGATGAATAAGCAAGCATATGGAAGCTTCCTCTCATAAACCGAACGTTGAGTGAAATCTCATTATCCATTAAACACTTTAGTGAATTGTGAGATGAGTGAACTTCGGTATAGATAATTGACTTCTTTACGAGTTAACTCTGTCTTATCTCTATAGTTCAAGGGTGTATTGATTGTTTGTTCATGAGATTTTATAGTACTTGAAGCTCATTTCTATTTATGATAATGTTAAGGGACTCTTTTCGTTTTATTTGGGAAGTATGTAAATTATCTCCGTAATATCTCGCTCTTCGATGCTTCTTTGCTTGAGGGCAAGCAAAGTTTAAGTGTGGGGAATTTTGTTATGTCTATTATTTACATAGTTTTTGCCTTAATTTTTATAAAATAATTTTAGATTTATAGTAAGTTTTTATTTCATTTTCCTATTATTTTCCTATTAT
Source organism: Dovyalis caffra (assembly GCA_963924115.1). Classification (NCBI taxonomy): domain Eukaryota; kingdom Viridiplantae; phylum Streptophyta; class Magnoliopsida; order Malpighiales; family Salicaceae; genus Dovyalis; species Dovyalis caffra. The sequence continues at coordinate 2,415,704 of CAWUPB010000071.1, forward strand.
CATTATTTTTAGTTATATATATGTTTTTATCTTTAAATTATGTTTTATCTAATTTTAGGATCAAATTGGAAGCGAAGAAGATCGTAGGAAGGAAAGTGATTAAAAGAAGTCACGGCCATGACTTCCGAGGAAAAGAAAAGTCACGGCCATGACCAATTAGTCACGGGCATGACATTTCGCATTGCTTGTTTCACACGGCCATGACCAATTAGTCACGGGTGTGACTTTTCATTAAGCCATGGCGGTGGCTTGCTTCACACGAGCGTGACCTTCCATTAAGTCACGACGGTGACTTGGCTCATATGAGCGTGACAACCGATTTCCTATTCTTTAGGATTACGGGTGAAGTTTGTAAAGTTTTAACGAACGAAAAGTGAAGATTATACAAATTTTGAGCGAATTTAATTTTGAAAAATAAGAGCTATAAATAGAAAGTGAAGCAAAATTTTAGGGTATTCGGCCACCTATGGAGATATGAATCATTCTCTCTATTATAGGGAAACTCTCTTAAAAAAAACCCTAAAGATTTTTCAGCGACCAGATTGTTTTTAGTCATTGAAGACGGACGATAGAGATTGGGCAAGGATTCGAGTTTAAGCCGAACGGAGACCAACCTCGACTGAAGTAGAGATAACCTGCATTACTTCTAACTCTCCGATTTTATTTCTTTCAATTCTTGATTGTGAAAACATGAAATTTATTTTGATTAAATCGGTAGAGGTTCATCTTTCAATTATGAGCTAAATTCTGTTTTGAGAATTAACGGATCCTATTATTGAATATGTTTAATTAAATTGATTATTTAGTTGTTCTTGCATTTAGTTACGTGATTCCGAAACTATTTATATATGAGTGTTTGGCCAACTATTATATGTATCGGTGGTATTGAGTTGAGATCGATCGATAAAACTCGATACTAGACTAAAGGACTATAGACACTAGGTTATCAATGAGAAATCTAATAATCCGGTGAAGAAAGATTAGTAAAAGGATTAAATAATTTAATCGAGTTTTAGATCTTTCGAATACGAAAGTTACGAAGGTATTTAGTTACTTAATTTGGTGTCCAATTACTAATATTCGCAAGAATAACTATTTAAGAAATTTCAAATAAACATAGGATTTAATTGGTGAAGTTACTTCTCAAGAATGTTCTCATCTTGATTTCGGTTCTCGTTTTGTTACGACAACGGTTGTTACTTTTCCTATTTTTTTATTTTCATATATTTTCACAACACAATCTGGTTAGAGTGTTTAAGATTTCATTTAATTGTTTCTATTTGCAATTGGAATTGAATTATTTTATTGTCCAATAACATCTCCTTAAGAATATGATCTTGGATGACTCACTAGTACTACAATTACCTTGTATACTTGCAAGTATTGCTCGTTAATTTTTAGTACATATTTGGGCGCATCACTATTTCTAAGATAGACAAAAAGCTAGAGAATCAAGCCAAGGTTGGAGATCTTAATGAATTGAAGACTAATATAGATAATGATGGAAATGCAAAAAAAAGAGGAGCCATCGATTGAAGTCTCCGGATTTTGAATCAAAAGAACTTACAATGAGGAAGATTTAGTATGGGTAAGTATTGAGAAGAAAAAATGTTCAAAATACAAGTTTGTTAAACTTGAAGATATAAAAGATCTATTCGAGTTACAAAGCGGATGTAAGGGTACACATATAAGAGAGACCTACATAGAGATTATCTAGTCTTAGCTATATTTAAAGATAGAGATCTTTCACCACACCTTAGGGAAGAAGATGGAAACTAGCATTGTTAAGAATGGACATTAACTATATGTGGTTAAACTTATGAGTGTTATGCCCATACTATATGATAGCAGTAGGAGATCTCATACATATTTGTATAACGATGCCAAAGCAAGCATTTAGGTGATTTATGTTAGAAAACATATCATTGGACTTGACTCGTCATGAGAACCCATTCGGTTTAGTCTATAGGAATCTCATACGAGATGAGTATAATCGGTCCAAAAACTTGAAGTCATCATAGTTATCTCATTAAAGGATTTATGTACTCGATAATAGTTTTGATGGACCTAGTAAAAGGTTACACGTGGGCAAGTTATTGGGTGTACTAGGCATCTAATAGAGGTAGGTGGAAAGATAGGATATGTCATTCCTCGTATGCTAAATGAGTTATCACATTGCACTTTTATGAATATTTACTCAAGAAATCTATGGCCATAGTAAGAGTACACCAATAGAGCATAGTTGATTTACTCTAAGAGCTAAGACATTTGAAAATTGAATAAAACTTGTGTGATCATAATCGAACAAGACTAATAACCAAGTTTGAGATCACACTCGTGATAAGTTGACATGAGGATTAAATTATATGAAAACTATGCTCATAAAAGATAATTACGGATTAATTAATCCTCTTAGAGAATTAGGTAGTCATGATGTCTTGCTAGAGTTCAATTTTGATTTATGTATCAAAAGATAAAAAAGTATTTCTTATTCTTAATACATTGCCAACATATCTAGGAGCCTATTGAGTCATATATATAAGTTTAAGCATTCATATAAAAAAGAAGCAAAGATGTTGGAAAAAATTTTCAAGTTGAAAGTTTCCTATTTTAAAAAGGTTTCCTAAAATGAAAAATTTCATATTTTAGAAATTAGTTTCCTAATTTGAAAGTCAATTCCAAATTTAGAAGTAAATAACCTAAAAAGAAAATTTGTTTCCTAATTTAGGATTAAAAGTATTTTAAAAAGTTATTTCTTAATGTGGGCCACCTAAAATTATCTAATCTAATTTATTTGGATAGTCAAAATTAATTAATTAGACCAAAATAGTTTTGGGCTAGTGGGTTTAATTAAAAGCCTAAAAGATATTTTGGTGGGAGGATAAACGTGAACCTTATTGGATAAAGATGAATGTTTTAAAGATGAGATCAATAAAGTCCACATGTAAAATAACTCCTAATTCTTGTAGAATTAGAAAGCAACAACCTAGAGTCCTTTAGGGACTCATTGTTGCCTCTTCCTTGTCCTTAGAGGACAATGAAGCCTCACCTCCTATATATATGGGAAAGAGGTGTGAAAAATATGTAAGAGTGAAAATGAGAGAAATTCGACACAAACAAAAGAAAAATTATGGCATACGACAACCACAAAAAAAACCAAGGAAAAAATATTTTTCTCTCTAACCCTAACACACGTCGTTTTCCCTCTCTTCTTTTGGGTTGTCATAAAATTAACTTGATTAGATTTGAAAAGTAAAGTGCTAAAAAAAGTCAAAAAAGGTGGAGCTAGCACTCTACCAATCTTTAATGCTTTTTGTTGAAGGATCATGCATCGTATGAAAGTGCGGAATAAATAAAAATTTTCCTCCATCTAAAGGGCGCAAGATCATATCGTTGAATCAATTAACTAGATATAAATGAATTAAAACAAAGAATAGAGAATTAGCTCTTATAGCACGGATCTAATTCTTTAGCGAGAAAAGTCATCCAAGTATCCAACCTCTATTAATGATCCATGCACTCTAAACACCCATAAAGAAATACTCAAAATTGGTAGAGTGCTAGCTATACCTTTTTTGATTTGTGTAGTGTTTCCTATAGGAATCTAATTTGGGAAAGTTTGTGACAATCTTAAAGGAAGAGGAAAAGTGACGTGTATTAGGATGTTTAGGAGAAAACTATTTTTTTCTTTTATTTTTCTTTTTGTCGTGTACCTTAGAGAGATTTTCTCTCTTTGTCGAATTTCTTTCCTCTAATTTTCTTAGTTATGTTGCACCTCTCTCTCCCATATATTTATAAGAGAGACTTCCTTATCCTCCAAGGACAAGGAGATGTGACAATGAGTCTCTCAAGGACTCTAGGTTGTTACTTCTTAATCCTCCAAGAATTAGAAGTTATTTTACATGTAGGCGAATTATGAGTTATTTTACATATAGGCTTTTTGATCTTTATTTTTAAAACTTTTATCCTCTTATCAAAATATTTTAAGGCTTTTAATTAAACCTATTAGGCCAAAACCATTCTGGCCCAATTAATTTATTTGAATTATCCAAATGAATAATCTTAGATAATTTTAGGAGCCCACATTAGGAAACAATTTTTCAAAATACCCTTTAACCTAAATTAGGAAACTTCTTTCCATTTTAGGTTAGTTACTTTCAAATTTGGAACCAATTTTTAAATTAGGAAACTAATTTCTAAAATAGAAAAATTTTCATTTTAGGAAACTTCTATTGAAGAAAACTTTTCATTTTTTAAAACTTTTTTCAAAATAAGAAATTTTCAAAATTAGAAACTTTTTCCAATATCTTTGCTTCTCTTTAATCATATGAATACTTAAACTTTTGTGTGTGACTCAATAGGCTCCTAGATATGTTGGTAATATGTCAAGAATAAAAGACTCATCTTTTATCTCTTGATACATAAATCAAGATTAGCCTTTAGCAAGACATCAAGACTACCTAATTCTATAGAAGGATTAATTAATCCATTATTATCTTTCACAAGCACGAGTCACCATACAATTCAGTTCTCATGTCAACTTGTCATAGTGTGATCTCGAACTTGATTATAAGTCTTGTTCGATTATGATCACATAAAGTTTCTTCGATTACCAAATGTCTTAGCTCTTAAAGTAAACCAATTATGCTCTATTGGTGTACTCCTACTATGATCATAGATTTCTTGAGCGGACATTCATTGAAGTGTAATGTGATAACTTCTTTAGCATACAAGGAACGACATGTCCTATCTTAGTCATACACCTACCTCCATTAGATTCCTAGTGCACCCAACGAATCACTCATGTATAACCCTTTACTCGGGTCCATCGAAATAAGGGTCAAAGTGCATAAATCCTCTAATGAGATAACTATGATGACTTTAAGTCTAAGGACTACTTGTACCCATCTCGTATGAGATTTCCATAGACTAAACCAAATGGATTCTCATGGCGAGTCAAGTCTAATGATATATTCTCTATCATAAATCACCTAAGTGCTTGCTTTCTAAGTACTTGCTTGGGTATCATCATGCCAATAGATCTAAGATCTCCTACCGTTATCATATAGGATGAGCATAGCAATCACAAGTTTAACCGCATATAGCTAATGTCCATTCTTAACAATGCTACGACTTAGGATATTTAATGATATCATCTATGTGCATTAGTATTTGTCTCACATCTTTCGATCAATTACTAATACAAATGCATATTATACAAACTTTTATCTAATCTTATTCAATTGATAAATGTAAATGACAAGAATTAATATAAATACTTCTTTATTGTAAATCATGCAATGATATAATAACTCAAACCCATTTAAACATGATTGAATCTTAGGCACCTATACTAATAATCTCTCATTTAAATTAGAGCCAACCAGTCATATCCCTTAATCATGATTATCGAGTAAGGGTTTTATGTTTCAAGCTGTGATAAATGCTTAGTTAAGGGGTTAGCTATGTTGTTGTTAGTGGGAATTTTTTATATCCTTATGTTTTCATAACTATTTATCTCTATAATTAAGGGGTAGTGATACGAGTACAAGCTTGGATTATTGATGAGATCTTGGTTCCTTAGCTTCCACTATGGATCCTTTATTGTAGGCCATCAAGCTATATGACATTAGAATAAATCTTTTTTTGATTTTTTCACATAAAACTTTTAATATCATGTCATTATATCTACCTTAAGAGACTTTTACATTTCAAGTGATCTCGTCTCTATAGATCTACAATCTTAGATTGTAGGTTGCTCTTCCATGTTATACTTGAGAAATTGCTTTCAAATATCTTAATCTTTTATAGTTTATAACATGATAATATTATTATCGAGGAGTAGTTTGTTTAATTTTTCATGTTGAATATCCATGACTAGTAAGCTCCAACTAACTTCTTATATACTCGAGGGTTGTCTTTGTTTTTGGTGAATAATCAAACTCTTTGATTGTTTCATTAAAATGTCAACTTTTATTCCTAGTGACATGCTCAAGTCCATAACTAGACATTTACATTTTGTAAATCTTATTTGTATGTTCTTGAGAATCATTAGGGTGTGTCATCTACACATCATTTTCATTTACCTTTTTAGGAATCAATGTCCAACATTCTTATTTCATCGGTGTTAGCTTCGTCATCCTTTTTAAGACTCACATCACCATGTGTTGAGATAAGAAGATCATATCCTTTTATCTTTTGATGAATTTCTTTTGAACTTATGAAGTTCTTATGTTTTTATTTATAGGATAGTTACAACACTTTATAACGATTCTACTTAGGGTTCATTTAGTAAAATTTCAATTTGTGCGTCTACTCGAATCTTATTGTGTTCAAATTTAATCCCACTATTTTTAGCATTCATAAATTCCTTCCTAAGGAATATAGCATGCCTAGTCATGAATAACACTTTGTTCTAGTGGTAAGACGTTGACATTCTTTTGTTTACTTTGGATATATCACAAATTAGCACTTTATTGATTTTAAACTTTAGTTTGTCTCTCGTCAAACTTTTCAACATATACTTTATAGCCTCAAATCTTAAGGAAAGATGAATTTTCCTTCCTTTCCATATCTCATATGAGGTCTATTTAAACCGATTTAATTGGAACCTAATTCAATGTAAAGGTTGTAGTAAGGATTATTTATTGTAAAATAAAATAGAGATATTGATTCGACTTATCATGGATCGACCATGTCTTATATGTGATACTCGTAAAGAATCTCATTCTCTTTTAAGTGATCTAAAATTTTAACGTTCAAGTATTCATCACCTCGATCTAATCGAAATGCCTTAACATTTTTGCTAGTTTGTCACTTAACTTTTAAATCTAAACTTTCAAACCTTTCAAACACTTTGGACTTATGTCTTATAACCAAAATATGATCTACTATCATTAAAAGTTATGTGACAAGCATGTTATCCTCTTGCTTAAGTGAACATAGGCCCACATATATCTCTATGTGTACAGCCTTTATTAATTAGTAGCTCTTTCTCATTTTCAACTAAAGGGGATTCAAGTCTCTTGGCCAAGTAAACAAGATTCTCTAAACATCATCAAATGATTTTAGATATCCATTTATAAGTAGATTAGATATGAGATTCTTGTTTATATGGCTAAGTTGATGTTGCTATAAATTTATTTTGTTTTAGATCATTTGAGTCTTTTAGTATTTATCTTACATACATGAAAGTTATGTTCAAAATATATATTTATTGTCAAGATATTTTCATAAAACTCATCTTTAAAAATAATCTTTATTCTTAAAAAATGAAATACTTATTTAAAACAAAAAATGAAAATAACATCTTTAGTCTCTACTAATAATAATAATTGAGTCTTAGCACAATCCTACATGGTAGTGCTAGCTTATAAATACCAACACCTAATAGTCCAACTCTTAATCCATTATAGTAGCGTGGGTCATCTTCCTTGAAGCTATTTTCTTTTCTTTGCTAAGCTCTTGTAAATTTAAAAAATGTGAGCACCATATAAAGTATTATATACCTATAGGGTGGAATTTAGAAATAAGAAAATCAGCTTTAATAATATAAATACTTGAGGTAATGGTAGAACTCTTCTTTTGAACCCCTTCTAGGTACTGCTTGTAGTTGCACTTCCAATGCCCTTTTTTGTTGTAATGAAAGCGAGACTCCATCCTTCGAGCTATTCCGAGTCTTGGGCTTTTTCACTTCTATAGTAGGCACGATTGAAGACTTCTTGTTTTTGAGCTTTTTCTTGCCCTATATTACACCTTTTTCCTTATTAACCGAAGTACAAAACTCTTATTTTTCTTGTTAATTTTGGGCTGAGCTTCCCTTAGTGTGGATAACAACTCTTCAAGAGTCTTTTCCATATGAATTATGTTGAAGTTCATGATGAATTATCCAAAGCTATTGGATAACGATTGCAATACTAGGTTAATGAATAATTCAACATCCATTCCAACTTAAAGCTCGACCGATCCGTTGATATAGCCTATCATTTTAATAACATGCTTTTCGATGTTGGATCCATTATCCATTCTAGCTCTTAAGAGCTTTCTCGCTATCTTATAATACTCATACCTAATATTCTCCTTAAATAAGCTTTTAAGCTTTGCTATGATGTCAAAAGCTTGTGAGCTTCTACGTTGGGGCCTATGCTCCAACGTTATAGCAGCAAGTATGATGCTGCGAGTAGTAATCACATCATCTCTATGTTTAACCCATGCGATTTGAGCTTCAACTTGATCCTAAGGAGGCTCATCCGGGAGAGTTTTTTATATCGTATAGAGAATTTTCTCATGTTGAAGGACTATCCTCAAATTCACTCTCTAGTAGAGAACGTTTGTGTCATTAAAGACATTACTTTCATCAATTATTGGTTGTATCGATATGTTGCCAATCATACTATGTAATCCGACGGGATAGAAAAAAATTTGGTTTGGTTAATTCAATTGCATGAACTAAAACAAAGCATAAATTAAAGAAGTAAAATCTATGTTTACTCTAACTATTTACTTTAAGTTTATAACCTTCAATATAGGACTCGGGAAAACTTTTCGATTCATTTTCTTAGTAAGTTAGGATCCCATCCTCTAACAAGAATTAATCTTAAGTTATCTCAACAAGCCATACGGAAGGATTAGGTAGGTAACTCCTTATCAATTAACTCCAATGTAATTCCTAATCTCATTGGCATGAATACTACTTGTCATATCATATCTTATATAAATACCGATCCTAGCCTACAAGTTTATTGGATCTTGAGTTATCTTAACAAACCCAACAACTTCTTTAAGCTAAACCCAACGTTCGAGGACATCAAATGGCCTATGATTTGTTTTCCTCGAGGAAGAAGTAGCCTTGAGTCATCTCAACAAGCCAACAACGACCAAGAGAGTTCCCTCTTTATAACGTTAGAAGGTAATTAACTTAATATTTTATTTCAAGGATTTAATTTGGTTGGTCTCATTCTAGCATATATACTAATCAATAATTACATTATTATTAACATGTATACTAATATTAATCGCATAATATATATACACATCTCATGCATGACACAAAGGATTGGTAAATGGTAATGGATCTCTAATACTAGTCCCTTCGAGCCACAATGAGACTACTCGGGTCAAATTTTAAGTTGAAAAATTATTATAAATTCTTCAAGAATGTCTTCAATTCTTGACATCTTCTCCTTACATCTATTCTAATTCCTTTCTTCTACTCATACATTTATTTGAATAAGAAACCTCGAGTTATGTTCGAGAGAAGTAAGATGAGAAGAGATACAATAAAGTATAAGAGAATGTAGGATGCGTAGGTCCTATTTATCTAAAAAATTACAAACATTTATTCCATAAAAATTTAGTCGACTCATCCATATCATTCACCTATGCTTCAATCACACTTATATACAACATACTAATGAAACATATTTCATTTATAAAATAATTATAAATCTATGTTTTGGTAAATTTTATAAATTTATTGAAATCTTAATTTTAAAAGTTTTAGCCTTGGACCCATGCCTTTGGCTTGGTGTACTTGTGAGTGCCTCCCATAGCTAATAGCACGGTACGCGCGCAGTCGCCCTGCGCACCTCGTGCGCACATGGCTTGTAGCTTGGTATGTGAGTGCTTGACTCGTGGCCTTACGTGCCGCCTAGCACGTAGACTCGGTATGTAGTGCCTAGGGCATGAACGTTTGGCTCGCATGCCTCACACGCGTGCTTGGCCCGGCTCGTGACACCCGGCCTACGCGTGGTTGCTTGTTGCGTGCCTAACACGTGACCTTCGCCCAGCGAGCTTGGCCCGTCGCACACTTAATGTGCGACTAGGCTGGCCTATGGTGCACCTAGTGCATGACCGGCTCGTGATTAGCTTTTTTTTTTTTATGCACGCGAGCATCGAAGTCCAACGTCAACCTCGCGCCCCCCAAATTTTTTAATTCAAATTTTAGTTTTAAATTAATATAAAATATCAAAAATACTAGATTTATAATCGGACATAATTAATTTATGTATTTAATCATAATTAACATAACATACAATTAAAGATTCAATTGAGGCTCGATACCAATTTAAGGATCATGCATCCTATGGAGGTACGGAATAAACAAAACTTTTTCTCCATCTAAAGGATCTAAGATCAAGCCGTTAAATCAACTAATTACATAGATGTGAATTAAAGCAATGAATAGAGAATTACCTCCTGTAGCGTATATCTAAATTCTTTAGTAGAAAAGTCGTTCAAGTGTCTAGCCTCTATTGATGATCCATGCGGTCCAAGCGCTTATAAAGAAGTACTCAAAATTAATAGAATGCTAGCTCTACCTTTTTTGATTACTCGTAGTGTTTTCTATAGAAATGTAATCTAGGCAAGTTTGTGAAAACCTTAAAGGAAGAGTATAAGTGACGTGTAATAGGGTTTTTAGGAGAAAATTATTTTCTCCTTTTATTTTGCTTTTTATTGTGAACCCTGAGAGATTTTCTCTCTTTGTCAAATTTCTTCCCTCTACTTTTCTTACTTATGTCGCACCTCTCTCTCCCATATATTTATAGGAGAGACTTCTTTGTCCTCCAAGGACAATGAGAGGTGGTAATGAGTCACTTAAGAACTCTAGGTTATTGCTTTCTAATCCTCAAAGGATTATGAATTATTTTATGCGTGGACTTTTTGATATTTATCTTTAAAACATTCATCCTTATCCAATAAAGGTGATGTTTATCCTCCCACTAAAATATCTTAAGACTTTTAATTAAACCTATTGGGGCAAAACCATTCTGCCCAATTAATTTATTTAGACTATCCAAATAAATAATCTTAAATAATTTTAGGCGGCTCACATTAAGGGATAATTTTTTAAATACCCTTTAACCTAAATTAGAAAATTGATTTTCATTTTAGGTTATTTATTTCTAAATTTGGAACTAACTTCCAAATTAGGAAATCGATTTCTAAAACAGAAAAATTTCTATTTTAGGAAACTTCCATTTAATGAAACTTTTCATTTTTGAAAACCTTTTTTCAAAATTGTAAACTTTCAAAATTGAAAACTTTTTTCAATGTCTTTGCTTCTCTTTAGTCATGTGAATACTTAACTTATGCGTATGACTTAATAGACTTCTAGATATGTTAGTAATGTATTAAGAACAAAAGACTCCTTTTTTTTTATCTCTTGATATATAAATCAAGATTGGTCTCTAGCAAGACATCATGACTACCTAATTCTCTTGGAGGATTAATTAATCCATTATTATCTTTAACGAGCATGGTTATCATAGAATTTAGTTCTTATGTCCACTTATCACGAGTGTAATCTCAAACTTGGTTATAAGTCTTATTCGATTATGATCACACAAGTTTTCTTTGAATTTTCAAATGTCTTAGCTCTTAGAGTAAACCAACCATGCTCTATTGGTGTACTCCTACTATGGCTATAGATTTCTTGAGTAGACATTCATTGAAGTGTAATGTGATAACTCCTTTCGCATATAAGGAATGACATATCGTATCTTAGTCATACACTTACCTTTATTAGATTCCTAGTGCACCCAACAAATCGTCCACATACAATCTTGTACCGGGTCCACCGAAACGAGTGTCAAAGTGCATAAATCCTCTAATAAGATAACTATGATGAATTCAAGTCTAACGACTACTTGTACGCATCTCATATGAGATTACCATAGATTAAACTAAATGGGTTCTCATGAGGAGTCAAGTCCAGATGATATGTTTTCTAACATAAATAACCTAAGTGCTTGCTTTGGCATCATCATATCAATAGGTATGAGATCTCCTACTGCTATCATATAGCACGAGCATAATACTCACAAGTCTAACTGCATATAGTTAATATCCATTCTTAACAATGCTACGACTTGGGACATTTAATGATATCATTTATGTGCATTAGTCTTTGTCTCACATCTTTCGATCAATCACTAATGCAAATGCATATTATATAGACTTCTATCTAATCTTATTCAATCAATAAATGTAAATGACAAGAATTAATAGAAAGACTTTATCGTAAATCACGCAATGATACAATAACTCAAACACATCCAAACATGGTTGGATCTTGGGTACCTTGACTAACACTTGTGTGATGCTTGGACTCGCGTGAATTATCGATAGAAATCAAAAACTTAGACGATTCTTTTTTAGAAAGGTTTAAATCGTGCTACAAGAGGTAATTCTTTATTTAATACTTTAATTTATGAATGTATGGTTAATTGATTCAACGGCATGATTTTGAGCTCTTTAGATGAAGAAAATTTTTGTTTTATTTTGTTCCTCCATGGGATGTATGATCTTTCAAGCATATCCCATTTCTCAATGTTTGGAGATTCAATTGGTGTTTACTCAATTATTCCACCATTTTGTAGTTTTTTATGCTTTTGCTTCCATATTCAGCATTCTTTATGCTTTTAGTGTCGACCTTGTTTGTAAAGACTTTTAATTTAGTATTTATAAATTCCTACTTTCGTTTAGTTCTATATATCATAGTTCATTAACTTGTTGATTGAATTTTTAATTAATTATTGTGAGAAATGAAAGTTAGTTTATGTTTTAAATAGATATACTGTTTTTATTAATATCTAATTTAATTTCTTTACTTATTTATTTAATCGTCTAATTGAGAGTTTAGAAAATAGACTATCCTTTAGACTACTCTCCAACAATATCATAGAACCTTTTATTTCAAAATTCTCTTAATTGAGGTAGATAAAAAAAATCCACAACAACATGTGAGTATTTTGTTAACGTAATTAAGCCTAATTTAATTAGATTAAGTTTGGAAAAACAACTTCATATGGTACCCATTTAACAGAGTATAAGTAAACGTATGGCTTTCTAATAAATACAGACTATGTAAGTTTAGCGGATAGTTGATCCTCTGTATATTTTCTGTAAGTCAAAATGTAAAAACTCTCTTTCCATTATCTTCACGTGCTCTCTCTGTGCCAACATCAAAGCCCTTAGATTTTGTAACGTACATTGACAGATGATTATAATAGCTATTCGAACAATGTGATTGGTTCGTTTTGTTTGTTAGTATAAATACACGAAACTCAAAATTGAAATGAAAAAATCAAAATTAATTTGTGTGGTTATAAAATATGGTATATCTTCGTAACCTTTTTATTTATCAACATTAACTTTGTAAAACCTTTATTGGAAAAGCGAATCATCATTTTGATTTGTCATGCGTGTCTCCAAGGCGGCGAACCATTTATTTATTCAACATCATTATCACAATTTTTTTTTTGGACTTTTCCTTTTACATCTTGCAGAATTGTGAATTTATATCAGAATAAAAAAAAAAAACCTAACAACATCCAAACTTTAAATTCATTTAACATTGATTTTTTAAACTTTTTTTTATCGGTTTTGGATATTTTGAATTTTTTTTTCAAATTTAGTCTATTATTCAAATTTTTGTCATTTATCATAACAAATAGCTTTATGATGAAAGTCATTCAATAACATACATATATATATATATATATATATATATATATAAAGAGATTATTTTTTATTTTTCTAATTTTTTATATTTTTAATGTTTGAAAAATAAAAATAATAGTTTTTTTATTTTGAAAAATTTTAGAATTTGTTTACAAAATGGATTCAATTTTTTTTCAATATGTGTACAAAATTTCATTTCAAAATATTAAAAATTATTTTTTTAAGAGAAAATAATAGACGGACTAAATTTCAGAAATTTAAAAATTCACAAATCTTTAAAATCAATAAAAAGATTGAGATACACTCAACCATAGATAACTTAAAATTTAGGGATGGTTTTACCCTTTTAGCTTTTACTAGCTCGCTTAGTAATCTCTAAAAAAAATAAAAAAAAATCCTTTTGTTTTCTAGAATACGACTAGATTCGTACCGGCGTTACATCGCGGTCGAGCACCCTTTATAAACGTAGTGTTAACGATTCGTATGATATACTGCAAGTAAAATTTTTATTTTCGATGATTAATATAAATCGAATCTATGTATTAAGCAAAATCGGTTCGTATATATATATATATATATTAGCATAAAATTTTGTATTTGAATAATTGAAAAGTTCATTTAAAACATTATGTAACTTATTTCATTTAAACAAATAAATTTTAGAATATAAAAAATAAATAATAAAGAATTGGTATTATGTGTGCATATCAATAGTTAATTTCTAATAAATATATATATATATATATATATATATATATATATAAAGACAGATTTAGAATATATAGAATAAATAGAAAAATATAAATAAAAAAACCACCTAAATTGTATGAAATATATTGAAGTCAATAGACTAAAAAAAAAAAACTACAAAAAAATTGATTCGATAAATTCTGAATATATATATAATAAAACATGTGAATTTTCTAAAAACAATTGAGCCAAACTATCTAAAACATACTTTTATCTCTCTCTCTCTCTCTCTCTCTCTCTCTATATATATATATATAATCAAAATTTATAAATTATAATAATAAATTTTTAAAATATAAAACACAAACGTTTTAAAATTTTATTCCAAAATTAATACATTAAAAAAAATTATTAATAAATAAAATTATATCAAAAAATTAATTTCATGAGAATTTTAATAAGAAACAAATAACTGAATAAATAAATTTTAAACAATAAGAGTAATATAATTAGATATATATGTTCAAACTAAAATTTTAAAAAATATCATATATATTCTATCATCTTCAAACTGTACGTAAAAATAAAAAAAAATAAAGATTTATTTTCTATATTTTTTGCACCTAATGTCATGATAATATATATATATATATATATACGTGAAGAGAAAAAAAGACAAGGCTCGCTAAATTGTATGAAATATATTGAGGTCAATAGATTAAAATAAAAAACTACAATAAAATTGATTATAATAAATTCTGAATAAATATATATATAAAATAAAAAATAAAACTTATGACTTTTTTAATCAATTATTAATTTTTTAAAAAAATTAAGCCAAACTATTTAAAATATACTCTTAGCTCTCTCTCTCTCTCCCTATATATATATATATATATATATATATATATATATATATATATATATATATATATAATCGAATTTATAAATTATAATTATATATTCTTTTAAAAATAAAACATTCATTTAAAAAGCATAAAAATAAATTATTATATAAATTATAATAATATATTTTAAAAAAACCAACGTTCTAAAATTTTGTTCTAAAATTCATAATTAGAAAACCTAATTTATTAACAAATAAAACTATATCAAAAAATTAATTTGATTAGAATTTTAATAAGAACAAATAATTGAAGAAATAAATTTTAAATAATAAGAGTAAAAATGAAAAAAAGAAAAAGAAAAAAAGTAATAGTGAAAAATTTTTAATAAAAAAAAAAAAACTAAAATTGAGTAGTATAGTGTGAAGGTAAAGTACATTATCGACCTATGTGGAAAAAAATAACAATCGATTTTTAAAAATTTTAACACTCAATCAAATAAAAAAAGAACATAAATTAATGAGAAAAAAAGAGACATATAGTGCATCATTTTAAAATTTTAGAGATGAAAATGAAATAATTTTAAAATTTTAAAAAAGAACCTAAGGAAAAAAACTAAGGGTGAAAATTAAAAAAAATAAAAGAATTAAGAAAATAAGGAAATAAGTAAAAGAGAAAATTAAAAAAGAAGGGAAAGAAAAACTAAGGTTGAGTAAAAAACAAAAAAGAAAAAAGAAAAAAAAAAGGAAAAGAAATATTGTTCAAGTGAACGAGATTGTGTGATGATTATTGTTCATTCGAACAATAAAACCACCACGCGTTTTAGTTTATAAGTAATAAATTATAATAAGATATTTTTAAAATATAAAACACAAACGTTTTAAAATTTTATTTCAAAATTCATACATTAAAAAAAATTATTAATAAATAAAATTATATCAAAAAATTAATTTGATGAGAATTTTAATAAGAAACAAATAATTGAAGAAATAAATTTTAAACAATAAGAGTAATATAATCAGATATATATGTTCAAACTAAAATCTTAAAAAATATCATATATATTCTATCTTCTTCAAACCGTACGTAAAACTAAAAAAAAAGATTTATTTTCTATATTTTTCGCACCTAATTACATGATAATATATATATATATATATATATATATATATATATATATGAAGAAAAAAAAGACCGGACTCACTAAATTGTATGAATATATTGAAGTCAATATATTAAAATAAAAAACTATAATAAAATTAATTATAATAAATTCTGAATAAATATATATAAAATAACAAATAAAACTTATGACTTTTTTAATCGATTATTAATTTTTTAAAAAACTTAAGCCAAACTATTTACAATATACTCTTAGCTCTCTCTCTCTATATATATAATATTAGTAATAATAAAAAACTGTTCAAGTGAACAGTATCATGCGATGGTTACCTGTTCATTCAAACAAGTAAAACCACTATTCGTTTTAGTTTGTGCATCAATTAGGGATTAAAATTTTTATTTTAAAATTTTAGAGATGAAAACAAAATAATTTTAAAATTTTAAAAAAGAACCTAAGAAGAAAACTAAGGGTGAAAATTAAAAAATAAAAAAATAATTAAGAAAATAAAAAAATAAGTAAAAGTGAAAAAAAAAAAGGGGAAAAATGTTCAAGTGAACAGTATCGCGTGATGGTTACTGTTCATTCGAGCAGTAAAACCATCACGCGTTTTAGTTTATAAGTAAAGTAATAATACCATGCTCCCATGAAACACTCTGCCCTCAGCAACTATAAGAACTCCCTGCACTCCTAAACATATTTCACCCGATAACCCGTTTTTGATCATTCGTTTTAATTTCTTTCTTGACAGTTCACCAATCCTTGCCACCAAATTGGACCACCATGGTCTCTCAGCTGAGCCTATCAAAAAAAGTGTGCGTTATCGGTGCCGGACCATCGGGGCTAGTGGCCGCAAGGGAGTTGATAAAAGAAGGTCACACGGTTGCGGTTTTGGAACAAAGATATGATGTTGGTGGTCAATGGTTATATGATCCCAATGTAGAGATTGAGGATCCATTAGGGAAGAACAATTTTTTACAAGTGCATAGTAGTATTTATGCCTCTCTTAGGTTAATATCTCCAAGGGAGATCATGGGTTTCACTGATTTCCCATTTTTGGTGAAGAAAGGTAGAGACACTAGGAGGTTTCCTGGTCATAAGGAACTTTGGTTGTACCTTAAGGATTTTTGCGAGCACTTTGGTTTAAGGGAGATGATAAGGTTTAACACCAGAGTAAACTACGTAGGGATGTTAGACTATGATGAGATCGGGAAAGATTTGAAATGGATCGTGAAGAGCAAGGTGAAAAGCAATGAAGAAGAGGTGGTGGTGGAAGAGGTTTTCGATGCAGTTATTGTGGCTACTGGTCATTATTCCCATCCTAGGTTGCCGGCCATTAAAGGTTTGTGAAACGATACCTCTTCCTCCAATATTACTACTTCAAAAGAGAATGGGAAAAAGATCGATTGACTGTAGACCTCCAAATGAAAAGAGAATCTAAGATCATGAATTTTCTTGACGCTCATGTCATATCTACCGGCAATAAACGAAGAGAAAGAAAAAAGAAAAATCAAAGCCTAGAACAAATTTAGGTTCTCAACTTTTATGTAGCTTCCATATCCCTAGCCATGCTTCTTTTTTCCCTTCTTTTACTTCTTGCTATGTTTAATGTCTGATCAATGATTTTGTTTGTTTTCGTGCATGCTTTCAAGGGATGGATGCATGGAAAAGGAAGCAAATGCATAGTCACATTTACAGGGTTCCAGAGCCATTCCGCAATGAGGTAGTGCAAATCAAACTGCATGCTTTCTCCTTTCCAGTCCCTAGCTCCAAATTATTAATATGATAATCTATATATATATATATATATATATTATCACCCTGCAGATAGTTGTGGTTGTGGGAAATTCGCTAAGTGGACAGGATATATCAATGGAGCTTGTGGAAGTGGCAAAGGAAGTCCACCTGAGTGCCAAATCCCTTAATATTACAGAGGGTTTATCTAAAGTCATCTCTAAACATGACAACTTGCATCTCCATCCCCAGGTGACGTTACCATTATTATTTTTTTCACCATCTTATAATGACATATATACTAGCTAGAAAATACGCACGTAGCACAGGGTAGCATATATTTGGATATGTAATTGCTAGTTTTCTCGCTGATCGATGACATATATATATATTTGATTAATTTGCAGATCGAGACCCTTCAAGAAGATGGTCGAGTTCTGTTTGTAGATGGCTCTTCCATCATTGCCGACACTGTCTTATATTGCACAGGGTAAAATCAAAACCCAAAATAGAATTCATCATACATACATATATATATATATATATGCGTCAATTGTATAGCTAGCTAGGCTTTGTTATTAGTTGGAGCATCTATTTTTTTGTCCCTAGCTCACAAATTAAGGGAGGTGATGACTGATCAAAGGCTAGCTAGGCTTATATAATTTTGGTCAGAAGATCCATCTTCCAAACCAATTAAAAGGTTCGCTGATTGAATTATCATGACTTTTGACGACTGTGAGATAATACTTCAGTATTGGGACCCTACATTTACATAAGGGGGGCAAATCTTGCAGTACTACGTCTCGCTGTTTGGGATCATGACATATCCTAGCTTGTTGGTTATATATATATAACTAATTATTATGTTTGTAGGTATTCATATGCTTTCCCATTTCTTGACACCAAAGGGATGGTAGCTGTTGATGATGATAGAGTGGGACCCTTGTATGAGCACACCTTCCCTCCGTCGCTTGCGCCTTCTCTCTCTTTTGTAGGCATCCCTAGAAAGGTACGTAAACATCTTCATTATCATCATTCCCTTCTATACTCATTTCCTAGCTACATTATACCATCATCCTAATTAACTTTCACTGTTTATCAATTTGGTGAGTAAATTATATGTTAGCCAGTTGAAGAAACAAATTACCTCTCTTGACTTTTTGATAAACTAATTATTTATTTATTTATTTATTATTCTTGATCATGATTAATTTAATATTTTTTTTATTTTAAAAAATGTCTTTTTTTTTCTAATCAATATTTATCTTTTTAATGTTTTCTATCTTTTTTTCAAATAGAAGAGGACATATATATTATGGAAAAAAATTAAATAATTAATTATTAAAATCAGGGATCATTCAAAATTAAAGGGACTAATTTATAATTTACTATTTAATTATTTGGTAGCTAGTGATTACATCTTTCCAATTAATGCTGTGGACAATCCAATTAATATTTAAGCATTTAATTTCATCCATTCGATTCAGATCATAGGGTTCCCTTTCTTTGAGGCCCAAGCAAAATGGATTGCTCAACTACTCTCAGGGAAAAGAACATTGCCATCATGGGATGAAATGATGCACTCCATTGAGGAGTTCTATAGCTCAAGGGATGCTGCTGCAATTCCAAAGCATAATGCACATGATATTGCAGATTTTGAGGTATGTACTCCTCTTGATTTCTTCATAATTATTATCGGTTTGCTACAATATTAATTGTTATTTGAAAATATCACTATCTATTACATTAAATTTTTGGATTTAAATTAAATGATTTTTTTTCATACTATTATATTCAAAGCTAGCTAGTAGTTGGTCGATATCAAATTAAATCCTAAGATACCATATATATATATATATATATATATATATATATATATATATATTCTAAACGTATAAATGGTAGAACACTGATAATAATTAAGTAGAAGATATTAAGGTCATGATCAACAGGTAGTCTTTTTTGTATACATGCATGTTAATTCACTTAATTGGGATTTTTGTTCAAAATATTCCTGTATTGTCCAATGTTCTTTGTATGATGTTGGCAAATGGGTATCAAATTTAAAAAATTATTTAATTCAATCAGTAGCATGAGCTGGGAAGAGTACTATTTGTCGAAATTTCCCTTCTCCTAGCTGTGGAGTATTTTGTAAGCATCATGCAATGAATGAACATTTGGTGTAGCTTGTATTTTAAGCTAGCTAGTTATAAGTACGTTGCAATGTGCTTTGGCTTGCAGTATTGTGACAAATATGGCGATCATATTGGATTCCCACACTTGGAAGAATGGAGGAAACAACTTTGCTTATTGGCCTTAGTAAATGCTGATGCCAACTTGGAGACATACCGTGACTCGTGGGATGATCATGAGCTGCTTCAAGAGGCTCTTCGAAGTCCTCATTTCACTCAACTTGGAGTTGAAGATTGATTTCGATCGCAATTTAAATTAAGCCAACTGGGTTTGTTTGGATGTTTTATTTAATTATATATGTTGTTGATTCCCCCTCCACAACACCCCCCCCCCCCCCCCCTCTCTTCTTATAGGTGCATGCATGGTTCAATTCGGACCACTATTTCTAATGCGAAGAAAAGAAAGGAAATTTATTATTATTATTATTATTAAAAAAGGGCAAGGCACCTCACAGAATCTCGAGTTCAAAAGAGAGATTAAAATATCGATTTGCTAATCATTTTCCCTAAACATTTCGGAAAATTATCCTTAATTCTCACTCAATTCCATTCAATAAACAACTTGTGTTCTTCATTAAATGTCAGAGAAATAACATCTTGGCTAAGCATTGATGAACTACTTTCATTTTAGATGGCGTTTGGTTGGTTTATCTCAATGTCAGATTCCTGGGTTGGGAAGTGTTATTTTTATTTTCTGTATTATTTGCTTCATCAAGAATTCTTAAGCTATTTGACCTAAATTATTACTTTATCCTTTATTATTATTATTATTATTATTATATAAAAACCAATTTAATAATATAACTTATAAAACGAATAATTTAATACCTTAAGCAAATTTGATACATCTTGAAAAAAAATGTAAAATTATTTTTAAAAATATACATTTCAAATACATTTTTTTTCTGTTTTTTAATATATAGTTAAAATAGAGATATATTCATCATGATACTAAAGTTTACTTTTTCTAGCATTTGGAAAAAAAATCATCATATAATAAGTCACACAAATATGGGATCATAACATTATTAATATTTTAAAAATATTATAAGATATACCCAACAAGAATATGGCGACATAAGCAACACCAAACCGCAAAAAGCACAAAACCCAAACCATTTAATGGTCCAGAGCAAAAGTTAAATGCATCATGACCATCTATAAGGATCTTGAACCTTAAGAACCGTAGTTTGCTACTCATGAAAACATATATCATAACCAAACTACTCCCGAAGAGAATCATAGAATTAGCTTTCATTAACAAAAGACACCAAACAATACCTTGGTATAATAAGTATTGGACAAGCTAGAAAAGAGCACAAAACTTGTGGATCTTCATAAGAACATTGAAAAACTTAATTTGGAATGGCAATCCAACTCGCCTTCATCCTTATCACTTAGCATATTGAAAAAAGTAAGATTACTCAAGTTAAAACGATGGAGCACTTTCCTTTTAAAGAGAGGTGTTGGCACTTCAAAATTTAAAAAAAATCACAAGTCGATCAAGTATTGTATCTTCTAATGACGAAACAGTGAAACATAAATGAAATAGTGCGTTTGATCTTATAATCAACTAAATTTTGACGAAGCGTTAAGTCTTAAATGAAACGGTACGTTTGGTCTTATAACTAACTAAGTTTCAATAAAGTATTGAATCTTAAGTAAAATGATGTTTTTAGTCATATAACCAACCAAGTTTTGACGAAATATTAAGATTTAAATAAAATGATGCATTTAGTTTTATAACCAACCAAGTTCGACAAAACGAGTAAGACTTAAATGAAATGATTCGTTTAGTCTTGCAATTAGCTAAATTCAACGAGACAACATGTCTAAATGAAACAAAGGGGAAATTATCTATAACTGTTTGCGTCTAACTTTAAATCCAAGACAATTATTGATCGAGAGTTATTCAAAGAAGGAGGACTAACAAAATCAAGACAATCAATGCACAAGAATTTTTCAATACAAATTTATTTAAGTTCTCTAGTTTATCTTGTAACATTTAGTTTTTATATTCCCGTAAGTAGTTCGATAGCTTTTATTGCTTTCAATAGTTTTGTTATTACAACTTAGAAAGTGTTTATCGGTCATTGATTGTGAACAAATAATGTCTAGTGTTTCGATGGTTAATGATGTAAATGTCATATTTTCTAATTTATGATTTATATATATTTTTCCGAGTGAGTTTGTCTCTTTTGACTAACAAAATTCTCTCTATCTCTTGAATGTTATTTCTTTCGATTAATAACATTCTTTTTATTTAATCTTTTTCTATAAATTGAGTACCCACGAAAAGTTCTAGTGGCTTGTTAGGCAAAATCAAATCCCATATTATTTCATCACAAAGTTCTTGGTCATAAATTAAAATGTCAATATACTCCACTTTGAGACCGAATTCGATGAGCAACGAATAAGTTTTGGTGACCACGAGTGGGAGAAAATGACAAAACATGGTACTACTAGAAGTATAACAAGACGTCAACTCTTTGGAGATGAGCAAATCAACAAAACACTCCCTGTTTTTGTAGAAGATATCATCTAAATTTTTGAAAGTGAAACTCTAATAGAAACCATGAAAAACCATGATCGTAGAGAAACCAAGGATATAATAAAGCGGAACCTAAAAATATAACTAACATAAGACAACCCGACAAGTCGAAACAGATTTGATGTCAAAAGTTAATAACATATAGGTTCGGAGGGAAATGATGGTTTTGTAAAAAGAAACCATAACGTTAGGGAACAAGCATCGAAGAATGAGTTGTTAAGTTTCTACGGATGTTGTCGATTAGACTAAAGAATGAACTCGATATGGCCACTATGAGTTTCTTGTAATGCCATTCGGGTTAACCAATGCACTCGGTTGTATTCATGGACTTGATGAACCGAGTATTCCATGAGTATTTGGATAATTTCATCATATTCATCATTGATGATATCTTTATCTATTCCGAGACTCATGAGAAACATGTGAAGCATCTAGTTAAGGCACTACAAACCTCGTGAGAGCACAATTTGTATGCTAAGCTTAAGAAGTGTGAATTTTGGCTTGAGTACGTAGCATTCCTCGAACATATTATTTCCAAGGAAGGGGTGATGGTTGATCCTAGTAAAGCACAAGAAGTGTAAGAATGGAGGCGATCTAAGAATGTGTCGAAGTGAGGAGCTTCCTTGGTATGACAAGGTATTATCAAAAATTCATGGAAGGATTTTCTAATAAAGTTGTTTCACTTACTAAATTGACAAGTAAGAATGCTAGATTTGAGTGAGATAATGGTTGTAAAAGGAGCTTATAGGAGCTAAAATTCAGAGTTAACCAAAGCACTTGTTTTAGCTCTACTAGAGGATGACGAAGACTTTGTAGTCTATATCGATGCATCAAGAATTGGACTTAGGGGCATTTTTATGCAATACAAGAGAGTCATTGCCTATGCATCCGGACGATTAGAAGATTATGAGAAGAACAATCCCTCTCACGATCTAGAGTTAGCTATTATAATTTTTTCCTTAAAGATTTGGAGGCACTACATATATGGGGTCAAGTGTGACATCTACACTAATCATAAGAGCCTCTAATATATCTCTACCCAAAAGGAGTTAAACATGAGGCAAATGAGGTGGCTTGAGGTGTTAAATGATCATGACATTGCTTTTCACTCGCCATCTTAGTAAAGCAAATGTCGTGAAGGATGCTTCAAGTTGGAGGACATTGGCGATTATACGAGTCCAAATTGTTAAAGATATGGAAGGGTTACGAGTTAGAGGTGGTACCAAGAGGAGACAGTGATATAATGTTAGGTGCGGTTATACTACAACTCGATATAAGGCGAGAGAATTAACGATGGATGGCTACATGATTCAAATTTGATAAAAGTTCAGAAAGATGTAGCTAAAGGAAAGGTTAAGGAATATGCCATCGATAGCGAAGATATTTGGCTCTATCGAGGAAGATTATATGTTCTCACAATTAAAGAGCTTCGAGAGGATATTTTTAAGAAAGCTCATGCCACACCCTATTCCACCCATCCATGAGGTACTAAAATGTATCGGGACTTGAAAAAGAATTTATAGTGGAAAGGGATGAAGCGAGACATTGTTGATTTTGTAGCAAGATGTTTAGCATGTCAACAAGTTAAGATCAAGCATCAAAGGCCATTAAGATTGTTGAGACAACTTGACATATCCGAATGAAAATGGGAGCACATCACTATGAACTTCATACTTGGACTACCTCGATTCAAGAAGGGAACTAATAGTATATGGGTGATTGTTGACAAACCGAGCAAGTCAGCCTATTTTCTTATAGTGAAGTCCACTAGCTCCATGCAGTAATAGATAGAACGAGTATTTAAGAAAGATTGTAAGATTGCATCTTATTTCGGTCTCAATTGTTTCAAAATGAGACCCACGATTCACATCATAGTTTTGGAAGAGTCTCGCATCGAGTGATGGAAATCAATCTAAACTTTAGTATAACCTTCCACCCCTGAATGATGGACGGACATAGAGGGTGAATTAGATTTTAGAAGACATGTTGTAATACCCGTTACTTGTTAAAACTAAAATTTAATGAAATTAAAAGTATTAAAAATATAAAAAAATATTTTAAGGGCATGGAATAATCTAGAAAAGATTGAAAGAATATTTTGAGTAGTTAAAATAGTTTTCCTATGCTTAATGAGCATTTTGT
The DNA here is from genome assembly GCA_963924115.1 of Dovyalis caffra. NCBI lineage: Eukaryota > Viridiplantae > Streptophyta > Magnoliopsida > Malpighiales > Salicaceae > Dovyalis > Dovyalis caffra. Next base: position 2,440,442 of record CAWUPB010000071.1, read on the forward strand.
TGATTTTACGATGCATAAATAGTGATTTTATGTGAAATAGTTATTTTATGCATGTTGTATGAGCATTAAAAATATTTTTTTACTTAGAATATTTATTAGAGGGATATTAGATTATTCTATGTTATTGGAAGAAATTTTTGATATTTTACAAATATTTTATTTATGTTTTATTATGCATAAATAGTAATTTTGAGGTAAATTAATTAATTTAGATGCTTTAAGGATATAAGAAAATTATTTCAAAGGTATAGAAAAATCATTTAGGATGTGTAGGAATATTAAATAAGCTTAGATGAATTTTTCTACATATAAGGAATATTTTCCATAGAAAATAATGTAATTTTTAAACTCAATAATTAATGTAGAGGCCTAAATAAAAGTATAAAAATTATGTAAATCATGAAAAAATTCTTTTAAGAAGTGTTTGAATTTATTATGATGGGAAATTGAATTTTGAAAAAATATAGAATAAAATTTTAGAGTTATGGACCTAATCGCATAAAATTAAAATCTTAAACTTTTAAATTAAATTAGCTATAAACTTAAGGAGTTAAAAAGTTATTAAGATATCTATAAAATAAAGGCCTAAAGTAATTAATTGACAAATTAAAGGATGAATGAAGGAGGAATTAGAGAAAAGATTAGTAAGGGACTAAAATTCAAAAACAATTTGGGAGCTTTTCTACCCTTCCAATGTGCTTTTAGTTATATGATTAGGGGTTAATTAATGAGTTTTAACTTGAGTAAAAAGACGAAGTTAGAATTAAGCAAGATGGAAGGCTAAGAATAAAAGGAGAGTTAATGGCTAAAATTATCCATTTGAAGGGCTAGGATTTAAAATTGTTTTAAGGGTTAGAATCACTCCAAATCATAGCTAACCAAGGGTAGAGATGAAGTCAAAGGTCTACCAAAATTTGGCTATAGATATGAGTGCAAGAAATTTAAGAAAATACATGAAAATTAATTAAACCCAAAATTTTCACCCAAAATCTAACTAAATCACCTCTAAAAACTTTAAATCATCTAATCAAGTAAGGAAATCAAGCTAGAAGATCAAAATTTATCAAGAGAGAAAAATTGGACTTAGGCCGAATTGGTGAAGAAAAAGAGGGGAAGAAATTTCTCAAATCATCCAATCTTTCAAGGTTAAATTGGAGCTTAATTGAGTATGTTAACTTCACCTACACCACAAGCCACATTTAATTGACGTCAATTTATGATTTAAATGGTTTAATTTATGATTTTTAGCATTAATTTTATAAATTAAGATTAGGGTTCTTGATGAAAAAAATTAGAGAAAATGAAATTAAGTTAAAAATTCATGTAATTAAGGTTGAAATATGTTAATTGAACTTAAATTTGATGTTTAGAAATAAAAAATTTCTAGGTTTAGGTATAGGTAAATTCGACCCAAATTGGTTATGTAAGGCTTTTTTATTCTTGAGTTTAATTGTTGTTCTATAGCTTGATTATGACTTAATTAGGTATGAATTAGTGTTTAATAATGAAAATTTTATTTAAATTGAAGAAAATCCATTGAACTTCCTAGGGTTAGCATTCGACCCCAAACCTAAAATCTTAGGATTTTGATTCTTTCATCCGATTCATAAATTATTAGTTAATTGGTACTTGAATGAGTATAATTTGATGATTAGGATGGAAAAATTCTAAAAAAGTTAGAGAAAATTGCTTAGTTTAGCTTAGGCATAATTTTGGCCCATTAAGGCCTTATTAGGGTTTTGGCATGTATTTGCTCTATAAATGTCAATTAAATTGCTTCCTATTGCTAATGTATGATTTAATTACTTGATGTTAGAAATTAATGATGGATTGATAAAAAAATAATTGGGTTATGGTTAAAGGAGAATTTGACCCAAAATGAAGGAAATTAGAGTTTAGATTTCAATTGATCCTTAACACTTTAATTAGTTAATTTAGACTTAGAATAATGTAATGAAGTGAATGAGAATGAGAGATTACCTTGAAATTGAAAACAAAAAAATTTAACTTATATCATTTAAGTTAGAGTTTAGGCCCAATAAGACCCAAACTGATAATTATTCATATACATAACTAATTAATACTTAATTAAGTTAGTTCTTGATGTTAGGGTTAAATTGACTATAATTATGTAAGAAATGGTATTAAATTTCGAAAAAATGGTTAGGTTAAGTTAAGGTACCATTTGGCCTAAGTTAGGAAAATTAAGGTTTTGTGATTTGATTTATGTATTTTAATGTGTAATTGAGTTTTGAAATACTAATTGATGGGTTTAAAATGTATATGTGATGTGTAATTTACAATGTTAGTGTTTATGAAGTTTTGATGTTTTATGTTGTGTAATGGTGTGGTTATTTATAATGGTTTGAAATGATTTTATTAAGGTAACATTGATAATGCGTTTATGTTGTTAAATTATGCAATATCATGGCATAAATGCATCTCATTTATGGCATGCATATGATGAAGCAATAATGGCTATGCATTTTTTTTTTATATAAAATGCATATGCATGCCTAATTTTATGAAAGATATTTTAAAGTCATGAAAATATGTTTTTATGTCATGGTGTTCCAAAGCAATTGAAAAGATTTATGGATTGAGATTTTCATAACTACGAGGATTTTTATGAGGAGGGCTTCACGAGTTTTCCATACCTATAATGGTTCATGGTTTAAAGGACGGGGTCGAGCGAAGTGCGGATGTGGATTTTTAGAGGCTCGACAAGGTGCTTGCTCGAAGGCGGGTCCGATTTGCTAAACGTACTATGGAAACCTCGAAGTACCTATGATAGGACATGTCCAAAGATAGAAAAAAATTTTCGGATCGATCATGAAAAGTATTTATGACTTGAAAAGGATTTTGTACGAGAATGTAAATGATTTACTTTAGCATTTTCATCCACATGCGTAGCATGCATTAGTTAACTTACCGAGGTGTTTCTCACCTATTTGTTTGTAATGTAGGTAATACAGTAAAGATGGTAATGTTTGCGTTTGAGCTGATTACCGAGGGAGCCATCCGACGCATATATGTTGGTTGTGGTTGGAAGATGGATCTAGTGCACACCCCGACTATCCTAGTACTTGGTATCCTAGTTTACTTTTTATCTATGTCCGTGTTTTTTCCTATATGATAGTTAAAGCAATGGAAGAGTAGATGGTTGACTAGAAGGAAATGAATATAGATAGATAATAAGCTATTTTTGTAGTATTTAGCAATTGAACTTATTTTGTTTGTTAATGATAGATTGTATATGAACAAATATCGGTAGTAAAATAGTACTATAACGGTAGTAGTTAATGTAGTTTTCTTTAAGTTAATTATTTCCATGTTAGTATCATCACTATAATAAGACAATAAAATTAGATAGACAATAATTAAAACAAATGGTAATTAATGAAAAAAATAATTAATTAATTATTAAGTATTGAATCATGACTAAATGAATTTATATAAGTTAATAGAAAAAGAATTTAAGAAAACAGAGAGTCACGGATCCGATTATTTTAGCTTAAGAAATTTAAATAAAACAATAAAATACAAAAAATTAATAAGTGCATTTTGTTAACTAAAAAGTTGGACCTAATTATCATTATTAAACTTCTACGGGGTAATTTATACCTAGATATATTATGAATAAGTCATAGTGTCTTGTTAACTTGCATTCATTACACTTTGAATGTAGGTTAACGACGATAATATTCTCAACTTATTAGGTCATAGGTCGGGGTGTTATAGACATGGTATCGTAGCAAGTTTTACCAATCACATTCAAAATACAGGAGGTGACCTTCGATAATCGGTAAGTATGTTTATTGAACAATTGTTATGATTACTTGGTGTGTATGCTATGAATGTGGATGGCATGTTATTGTGTTGTGATTGAATGTTATGTGTATGGAACACTATAAATTAAAGTGATATGAATGACTTATTTTATGTTATACATGCTTATCAATTAATTGAAGGATAAATACCATACTCGCCAAAATATGTTAATAATAATAACGCCGCTAATAACTTATGATCGAGTCGTATCTCTAGGGATCGAGAGGGAGAGTTAATGGAGTTGCTTGGAAGGAAGTAAGATATGATCGAGCTACAATAGGAAAGGCATGAGGAACAAGTATAGAGGATATTAGAAACAATTAGGCATGGCATAGCTCGAGACATGGTAACCAAAGAGAACCGAGATAAGTAGAGCATTTCCAAAGGTTCAATCCGAAGGAATTTAGAGGTGGTTCAAATCCTAATGTTGTAGAATAATGGATTGAATCTTTAGAAGTTATTTTCAAATATTTAGGTTTGAGTGACGCGGATCGCATAGCATGTGCTACCTTTATGTTAGTCGGAGATGCTCGAAATTAATGAGAGATGGTGAAAGAAAATATGACGGTATAAGAAATCCAGTAAGGTCTCGAAAAATAAGGTCAATTTAAGGAGTTATTTAACAAAAAAATATTTCTTAGACACAATAAGGTCTCAAAAACTCCAAAAGTTCCTTCAATTGGTACAAGAAAATATGATGGTGACGAAATATGTCCATCAATTTTGAACATGGTTATTGCTATGCCACCTTTATAACCGAGAATGAGGAAAGAAAGGAAGAGCACTTCCTTCAAGGATTAATGGATGAGATAATGAGTTTCATTCAAATGTTAGTGGATACTTATAAGGATATGGTAAGGAAGGCATTTGGAGTTGAAATAAACCAAAAGAAATGCATCCGAGCACCGCCTTCTAATGTAGGTAAAGGAGGAAACCTTTTTGGTAAATTTAGAGGCCAATCCAATAGAGAAAGACCTTTTACTCAAAATGGAAATGCTAGTAATAAGAAAAGAAAAGAATGATGGGAGAACGAAGTATACCAAATTGTCTTAAATGTGGTCGTTCGCACGTTAGAGATTGTTTTGTTACACAAAAGTGTGCTACTTTTGTTCGAAGGTAGGACATTTGTCTAACAATTGCCCCAAGAGGAAATTGATGAAAGAACAAAAAGCTCTCGAGCAAGTATTTACGTTAACATAAGAGGAAGCAAATAAGGGACATAATAAAGATATACGCGGTAATGTCTCAATTGCTAACTCGATTGCATGTATAGGTAGATTTAGATACCTAATATTCATTTATTATGCAATCATTGATTAGATGATTAGGTATGACACCTTCGGTATTAGATATTACTTACGAAATGACATTCCTATTTAGAGAATCACTAGAATCAAACATTATAACTAAAAGACGTAAATTGAGAAACGAAAGATCGCATTTTATATGTCAATTTTGTGGTCTTAGGTATTCAAGATTTTAACATCATCTCGGGTATAGATTGCTCGCCTAAGAATAAAAATAGTTTAAATTTGATGAAAGAAGTTATGCAGATTTAATGAGGTTTCTTGAGTAAAAGTATTTTGGAAGAAACTATGAAGTTAAGGAAAAAACATGGGAAAGAGATGTCAAAATATGAGTCGATACCCCGAATTATTAAACTAAGAATTTTGAGGACAAAATTTTTATAAGGAGAGGAGGATGTAATACCTAAGTACCCACTAAAACTGAATTTTAATGAAATTAAAAGTATTAAAAATATATGAAAAATATTTTGAGGGCATGGAATAATCTAGAAAAGATTGAAAGAATATTCCGAGTAGTTAAAATAGTTTTCCTATGGTTGATGACCATTTTGATGATTTTACGATGCATGAATATTGATTTTGTGTAAAATAATTATGTTATGCATGTTTTATGTGCATGAAAAAAGTTTTGTTTACTTAGAATATTTGCTAGAGGGGTGTTGGATTATTCTATGTTATTGGAAGAAATTTCTAATATATTACGAATATTTTATTTGTGTTTTATTGTGCATAAATAGTAATTTTGAGGTAAATTAATTAATTTAGGTGCTTTAAGAATATAAAAAAATTATTTCAAAGGTATAAAAAAATCATTTAGGATGTGTAGGAATATTAAATAAGCTTAGGTGAATTTTCCTACATATAAGGAATATTTTCAATAGAAAATAGTATAATTTTTATACTAAATAATTAATTTTGAGGCCTAAATAAAGGTATAAAAATTATAGAAATCATGATAAAATTATTTTATGAAGTGTTTGAATTTATTATGAAGGAAAATTGAATTTTGAAAAAGTATATAATAAAATTTTAGAGTTAAGGACCTAATCGCATAAAAGTTAAGTTCCTAATTGAATAAAATTAAATAGTTTGGACTTTTAAATTAAATTAGCTATAAATTAAGGAGTTAAAAAGTTGTTAAGATATATTTAAAGGAAGGTCCTAAAGTAATTAATTGAAAAATTGAAGGATGAATGGAGGAGTAATTAGAGAAACGATTAGTAAAATGAGGGACTAAAATTAAACAAAATTTTAGGAGCTTTTTTAGCCTTCGAGCTGACTTTTAGCTATATGATTAGATGTTAATTAATGAGTTTTGACTTGGGTAAAAAGAAGAGGTTAGAATTTGGTAAGATGGAAGGCTAAGAATAAAAGGAGAGTTAATGGCTAAAATTAATCCATTTGAAGGGCTAGGATTTAAAATTGATTTAAGGGTTAGAATCCCTCCAAATCACAGCAAATCAAGGGTAGAGATGAGATCAAAGGTCTTCCAAAATTTAACTATAAATATGGGTGCAAGAAATTCTTGAAAATTAGCTAAACCCAAAGGAAACTCTTGTAATAATACCTTAGAAATTTCAACCCAAACTCCAACTAAATCACCTTTAAACACTTTAAATTTCAACTAATCAAGCAAGGAAATCAAGCTAGAAGATCAAAATCTATCAAGAGGGAAAATTGGGACTCGAGCCGAATTGGTGAAGAAAGGAGGGAAAATAATTTCTCAAATCATCCAACCTTCCAAGGTTAAATTGGAGCTTAATTGAGTAAGTTAACTTTATCTATACTACAAGCCACATTTAATTAATGTCAATATGTGATTTGGATGCTTTAAGTTGTGATTTTTAGCTTTAATGTTATAAATTAAGGTTAGGGTTCTTGATGAAGACAAATTGAAGAAAATGAAATTAATTTAGTAATTTATGTAATTAAGGTTGAAATGTGTTAATTGAACTTAAATTAGAGGTTTAGAAATAAAAAATTTCTAAGGTTAGGTATATGTGAACATTCGACCCAAAATAGTGACTTGGAGCTTTTTGATTCTTTAGTTTAATTGTTGTTCTATATCTAATTATAATTTAATTAGATGTGAATTAGTATTTAAGAATGGAAACTTTCATTTAAATTGAAGAAAATCCAATGAACTTCTTTGGGTTAACATTAAGGCCAAAACCTAAAATCTTAGGATTTTGATTCTTTCATCCAATTCAAGAATTATTAGTCCATTGGTAGTTGAATAAGTATAATTTGATGAGTAGGATAGAAAAATTCTAGAAAAGTTTATGACAATTGCTTAATTTAGCTTAGGCCCAATTTCGACCTATTAAGGCCTAATTAGAGTTTAGGCATTTATGTGCTCTATAAATATCAATAAAATTGCTTCTTATTGCTAATGTATGATTGAATTACTTGGTGTCGAAATTAATGATGGATTGAGAAGAAAATAATTGGGTTATGGCTAAAGGAGAATTCAACCCAAAATGGAGGAAATTAGGGTTTAGGTTTCAATTAATCCTTAACACTTCAATTAGTCAATTTAGACTTAGAATAATGTAATAAAGTGAATGAGAATGAGAAATTACCTCGAAATTGAAAAAAAATATTAACTTATATTATTCAAGTTAGAGTTTAGGCACAATAAGACCTAAATCGATAATTATACATGTAAATAACGAATTAATACTTAATTTAGTTAGTTCTTGATTTTAGTGTTAAATTGAGTGGAATTATGTAAGAAATGAGTATTAAAGTTGGAAGAAAACGGTTAGGTTAAGTTAAGGTACCGTTCGCCTAAGTTAGAAAAATTAGGATTTTATGATTTGATTTGTGTAGTTGAGTTTTGAAATGCCAATTGATGAGTTTGAAATATGTATGTGATGTGTAAGTTACAATGTTAATGGTTATGAAGTTGTGATGTTTTTTCTTGTGTAATGGTGTGGTTATTTATAATGGTTTGAAATGATTTTGTTAAGGTAATGTTGATAATGCATTTATGTTGTTAAATTATGCAATATCATGGCATAAATGCACCTCATTTATAGCATTCATTTCATGAAGCAATAATGTTTATGTATTTTCAATAAAATGCATATACATGCCTAATTTTATGAAAGATATTTTAAAGTCATGAAAATATTTTCTTATGCCATGGTTTTTCAATTACAATTGGAAAGATTTATAGATTGCGATTTTCATGACTATAAGGATTTTTATGAGGAGGGCTTCATGGGTTTTCCATACCTATAATGGTTCATGCTTTAAAGGACGAGGGTCGAGCGGAGTGCGGATATGCATTTTCGTAGGTTCGATAGGATGTGCACCCATAGACAGTGTCTTATTTTCCAAACATATTATAAAAACCCTAAAGTACCTATGATGGTATATGTCTAAAGATAGAAAAGAATTTTTAGACTAATCATGAAAAATATTTATGACATGGAAAGGATTTTATCCGAGCATGTAAATGATTGACATATGCATTTTCGTCCACATGCATAGCATGCATTAGTTAACTTACCGAGCTATCACTCACCTATTTACTTATGGTATAGCTAATATCGATAAAGATGGTAATGTTTACATTTGAGCCGACTATCGAGGGAATCATTTGACACGTGTATGTTGGTCGTGGTTGGAATATGGATTTAGTACACACCTTAACTCGTTTTAGTACTTGGTATCCTAGTTTTCTTTTTATCCGTGTTTGTGTTTTTTTCTTTATAATAGTTAAAGCAATGGAAGAGTAGATGGCTAACTAGAAGAAAATGAATATAGATAGATAATAAGCTATTTTTTTAGTATTTGGCAAGTAAACTTGTTTTGTATATTAATGGTAGATTGTATATAAACAAATATCGGTGATAAAATAGTAGTGTAACCGTAGTAGTTAATGTAGTTTTCTTTGAGTCACACATGTTATGAACTTGCATTCTAGATCGGTCTCGCTAGATGAGAAAGATACTTACCACTTGTAGAAGTTGCTTATAATAACGATCATGAGGCCAACATTGGTATGACACCTTATAAAGCTTTATATGGACAAAATTTTCGATCACCCATACATTGGGATGATATTGGCAAACATAAGTTATTAGGATCGAAATGGTTTAACAGACAAAGCAAAAGTGGTTAAGCGGATCTGAATGAGAATGAAGATAGCTTAAAGCAAGCTAAAACGTTATGCAAGTATTGGCAAACAGTACGCTATTAGGATTAGAAATGGTTTAATAGACAGCAAAAGTGGTTGAGTAGGTTTGAATGAGAATGAAGATAACTCAAAGAAAGCTAAAAAGTTATGTAGATATCTGAATGAAAGACTTAGAATTTGAGATCGATGATAATATATTTTTACGGGTAACACCAATGAAGTGAGTAATATAATTTAGAATAAAATGAAAATTGAGTCCAAGGTAAATTGGACCATTTGAAATATTAGAGACCATGCATATAGATTAGGTTTATCTCTATACCTCTCTTCAGTATATAACTTATTTCATATATCAATGTTATGAAAATACGTGAAGGACCCGAGCCACATTCTAAGAGATAAGTCACTAGACCTCTAAACCGATTTTAGCTATCAAGAACCATCAATTCAAATTCCTAATTAGGAGATGAAACAACCGAGGAATAAATAGATTCCTCTCGGTAAAAGTGTTATAGAGAAACCATAACATATAGGAAACAACATAGGAAAGAGAAGAGGAGATGAAGGCAAAATATCCTAAATTATTTAGTTAAGAGAATTCCGAGGATAAAATTTTTGTAAAGAGGTGAGGATGTAATATCCGTGACCGTGACCAAAAGCCCTTCATAGAAGTGTAATTTTGATGTATAGATATTTGATTTAATTAATAAAAAACGTGACTATTTAAGGAGTATTTATTGAATGAGTAAAGTTTGAGACTCAATTGAGAAAAGAAAGAACATAAGAAAAATTTATGAAATGGGTGTATCGAATGAGGGAAGGATGAATTAGATAATGGTACCCGAAATTTATATAGTAATGCATTGCCATAGGGGTGCAATTGCAAAACATAAGAGTATAATCATAAGGATTAAGTGTCAAGGTCCTTACATGAAATGATTATGAAACCTTAAATACTTGAATTAACTTTAGGATTAGCATAGATAAGGACCAAATTAATGAAAAATGTGAAGTTATGAACTGAAACTATATAGTTGGATTATAAGGATTAGAAGTTGCAAGACTAAGGTATAAAGTACGTATAATGTGAGGGATCCACGTTAAGTTTAAGGAAAAAAAGTCATAAAAAATCTGGAATTTCAGATTTAAGAGAAAAAGGAGTCGAGCAAGAGAGAAAGGAAAAAAGAAAGAGAAAAAGAAAAGAAAAAAAAGGAGAGAAAAACCTTAAATCAAAGAGGGAAACTTTATCCATCTAAATTCACCTCTTCCAATCACCTTAACTAGATTAGAAACATTTTAAATTAGCTTTTAAACCATTTTAGAGGATCAATCAAACAAGGAGAAGGGAAGAATTCCCCATTAGCTGAATTTTTGTAAGGAAGAAGAAGGAAGAAGCCAAGAAAGAAAGAAAGAAAAAAAGGCCAAAATTCTAAGTGAAGTAAGTATAATTTCTTACCTACATCATAAGAAGTGAATATAATTATTGAGAACTATGTGTTAATTATTGATTTGCAATGGTCTTATGATGTGTATGTGTTTATGATGTATGAAAATGATGTCGAATGTTAAAATAGATTGAATGCTCATATTTGGATGATGTCCTTGTTTTAAGAACAAGGTGGATATAAGAACTTCAAGGCATGAATAGATTGATTTTGTGTAATTTAATCCATGCCAAGTGTTTAGTAGAATATCTTAGAGACATTTATTAGGTCAATTAAATAAAATGATAGTTGTCCCTTCTTTTAACCTATTTTGGCCAAGCATGGGAACAAAGGATAAGAGAAGTTAATGTAAGACAAGGGTTTAATGTGAGGTTTATAGATATAAAGGGTATGAAAAAGAGTATATTCATATAAAGAATGATTAATTATGATGCTTATTATCGGTGGCCATGTTTGTATGAAAAATGTTTGATTATGATGTTTTCCATGACATTTGATTGTTCATGGTGTATATTATTATTGTATGCATACTTATGCATTTGAAACATGTAATGGATACATCATGTGTGCACATGTTCTTGAGGAATTTCAAAAGGCATACATGTTATAGTAACATTCATGGCATTAGATTTCATTTAAAAAAGCATATGAATATTATTATCATGAAAGAGGAATTTTATTCATGATTTTGATGAAATAAAAATAAAAAAAATTATGAAAGAACAAAGGTTTTGATGATTTTCATGGTTTTCATGATAATGCCATTTCTTTGTCGAAGGATTTGGTAAATGTCTCAACGAGTTGGGGGATTTGGTTAAGGCCCTAACCGAAGAAATTGTCCCACTTCTTTGTTAATGGATTCGAGTAAAGGCCTCAACAGTTGTGGCATTTGATGAAGGCCCCAACCGAAGAATGTGGTAAAAGCATTTCTTCATGAAAGGCTTCAATAAAAGCCTCGACGGTTGAAAGATTTAGTGAAGGCCCCAACTAAAGAAATGATAAAGGAAAAGGTCCATCCAAAAAGGAAAAAAAAAAAAGGAAAAAGGAAACATGGTTTTAAAGACATGAAATAGATTTTATAAAAGATGAATTTATGTGTATTCATGCATGAGGAACATCACATGCATTGCATAAGTATACTTATTAAGCATCTTTTTTCCTCACCATTATTTTCTTATGATGTAGAAAATGATAAAGATAAATGAATGGTTATCGCCAAGACAAGTGATGGACTTGTCATTTTGTGTGCTTGGCCTTGGGGTTAATGAGTATGGGAAATCTGTGTATAGCTTAACTTGATTTTTTGTTATATATATAGCAAGTTAGACAATTTTGATATAAATATATATCAATTAAATAAATATTGTTTTGGGTATAGATGAAAGTGTCAATTGAAAGTTAAGTTATTTCTATGTAAATTTTGTTAGTTGTAGCTTATGGGTGCTTAAATGACTAATATAACTAGGATGGTAAAATTGATAGAAGTATTAAAATGATTACAAATCAAAATGACATGTCGGGAATTAGGTAAAGATGTTAAAGGCAAGACTAAAAGAAAATGCAATAGCTAAATTATTAGAGGAAGTTTGAATGAAACTAGCAAAGGCTTAAAAGAAACTAATGTAGGCTTAATCGAACTTAAGGATAAAGAGGAAAAATTTACACCCAAATTAGGTTTAAGAGGACCTAGTATCCCATACTCAATAGGGACCTTATGTACGGATAAATGCCTACTTCTATAAATGTACTAGTAAAGATAAGGGAGGAAGCTTCTTGGTTTGCATTCATTGCACATCAAATGTAGGTCAATATCGATAATACCTTCGACCTATCTAGGTCCTAGGACTAGGGGGTTACAGAGGGGAAAAATATCTAAGCCATAAAAGTGATAACTTAACCTTTTAAAACTATAACATTAACAAGAAAAAAACCAAATCCACAAAGAAAAATCAAGAGCGGTTGAGAGGTAGATAAAGTGAGAGTTGGCGAGAGGAATGGAAATTTTAGGAAGTTTGGTCATGAGCTATAACAAGGAAGAAAAATGAGATTTTAAGAGTTTATAAGGCATTATCAATACTAGCTAAACCTAAGGTAAGTATAATATCAACTACACCATAATTTATATTGGTGTGTGTATAATTGATTTTTGATCCTAAGTATTATAGGATTAACATGTTTAGGTGTTCATTTGAGCTTGTGTTTATACCTCAATTAATGTTAGTACTATAGATGATGATGTTCTTAATTAGTGATTAGTAAGTATAATCTTATCTCAACTCGTTTCATATACATGAATTTTATGGAATTGATATGCTTAGATGCTTAATTGAGGATTGGTTATTTATGAAGATGTTTAATGGATTTGACTAAGGTTTACTTATGGTTAATTGACTTAATTTCATATGTTAAGTGGTGATCAAACATTTATGAGGTTATATGGATAATATTCATGTGATTATTGGATGATTTAACCTTAGAGATATGTTAATTGAATGGTTGAACAATGGACATGTTTTTTGGTGAATTCGAGTTTATGTGGTTGCTTAATGATACTTGGGTATGTTGTCATATGATTATTGATTGATTGAAAAAATGTGGGTTACTTGATGATTTAAGGTTATATGATTAATTGATGTTAATTTTTTAAGTATTTAGGTGTTAATTTGTTGATGGGAACACTTATGGATTCATGATGAGGTTCGGTTCATATGCAAAATTCATGCTCTTTGGTTTGCGGCTTCTAATGGGTTTTGGCCTCATGACTTGGTTTGTGCCACTTTATGTTTGTTCATGTAATTACTTAGTATGTTCATGTAATTGCTTAAAAAATGCATCCTAATTGCATTAATGTCATATCATAATAATGTTTTATCATGATTTCAAGAAATCAAAGAAAAGTCAAATGCATGATTTGAAGAAAAATCCATGGCTAAATATGTTCATCATGGTAAGATGGTTTACAAAGAAAATGATCAACTCTTTTTGAGTTTTACAAGAATTCACAAAAAAACTTGTCTAGTACTTTTATGATTTTCACAAAGATGATTTTCATTAAGGGCTAAATGTAAATACATTCAGCATGGTGCACCCAATTCATAGAAAAAGAATTTACTTACATTCATGCATAATTGTACTATAAATATAGGTTTAAAGTTGAAATGCTAAACATTTCCTATCTTTCATGTTTATAATCACTTTTATCATTTCTATGTCTAATCATTTTGGCTTATAAGCTAGTGGCACTTGTTGGGCAATTTTAGCATGCTAATAGATATATGGATTTGGATGTTTATAATTTTGTTTTATAGTTTAAAACAATGTAATGGTTTTATATATGTGAATGTTAAATGAATTGGTTTTCAATTGTGACACTTGAAATGATTTTAATTAGTTAAATGGTTATATGTTTTATTAAATCTAAATTGACCTTAAATGTGTTTAATCCAGCGTAACATTAAAAAAAGGCTTAAAATTTTTTAATGGAACTTAGATCGGCTTCCAATATGTTTAATTCATGGTTTGCCTTAAACTTTAAAACTAAGATTTTCGTTGCGCTATGTAATCCATATACAAAGTAAAGCACATGAGGCTTAGGTCCCACATTCATTGCCTTACAAGTGTGAGGCATTGCCATTAGCATTTTTAGCCTCCTTTAGGTTGAGGGTTTTACAAAAATAATATCGGAATGGTTTGACTTAGTGGACCTAAATAGTCTTAGGAGACCTAAATGGTACATGTAAATTTAGGCTCGGCAACATCATCAATACGTAAGTATTTAAATTGTTAAATGTGAACTTTTAATTAATGTTTGGTAAGTGCATTGCCATGTCTACTAGTGAATTATTTGAATGTGTTTGGTGTTGGCCGAATTAAGTAAATATGTTTGAGTGTTGATTTGTGCATCATGTCATTTATACGAATATGTTGACACAAGAATAGCATGTTAAAGAAAAATCATAACGGTATAGAGCCAAGTACAAGGGTTGCTAATTGAGGGAAAAGAAACAAATTCATGGATAACATTGTTTTGGTCAAGTAAATTTTTAGGTCTGTTATGACTATAGTAGGAAATGATACTCGTAGCGAGTAGCAAAGGCATGATGAACAAATGAAAGTTTTGATGAACATGCTTGAAAGATCATGCATTTTATGGAGGTGCGGAATAAACAAAATATTTTTCTCCATCTAAAAGGCTTAAGATCATGTCATTAAATCAACTAACTATATATATATATATATATATGAATTAAAGTAATGAATAAAGAATTATCTCTTGTGGCACGGATCTAAATTCTTTAGCCGAAAAAGCATCCAAATGTCCAGGCTCTATTATGATTCATATAGTCCGAGCACCACAAAAAAACATTCAAAATTGATAGAATGCTAGCTCCACCTTTTCTTATTTATTTCGTGTTTTCTATAAAAATTTAATTCGGGCAAGTTTGCAACAACTCAAGAAAAGAGGGAGAAAGGGTGGCGTACTTAGGGTTTTTTGAAAAAATTATTTTTTCTTTTTTTCTTTTTTGGCCATGTGCCTTCATCTTTTTTGTTCTTTGTTGGCCGAATTCTCTCTCTCTCAAAAATTGCTTCTATGCCGCATCTCTCCCTTATATATTTATAGGAGAGACTTTTTGGTCCTCCAAGGATAAGAAGGGCCAGCAATGAGTCCTTTAACGACTCTAGGTTGTTGCTTCCTAATCCTCCAAGGATTAGGAGTTATTTTACATATGCGCTTTTGGATATTTATCTTTAAAACATTCATCCATCTAATAAGGTTGATGTTTATCCTTCCACCAAAATATTATAAGGCTTTTAATTAAACCTATTGGACCAAAACCATTCTGCTCCAATTAATCTATCTAGACTATCTAAATAAATAATCTTAGATAATTTTTGATGGCCCATATTAGAAAATAATTTTTCAAAATACCATTTAACCTAAATTAGGAAATTCATTTCCATTTGAGGTTATTTACTTCCAAATTTGGAACCACCTTCCATATTAGGAAATTAATTTCTAAAATAGGAAACTTTCCATTTTAGGAAACTTTCCATTTTTGAAAATTTTTCCAAAATAGGAAACTTTCAAAATTGAAAACTTTTTCCAATGTCTTTGCTTCTCTTTAATTATATAAATACTTAAACTTATGTGTGTGACTCAAGAAGCTCCTAGATATGTTTGTAATGTATCAATAATAAAAGACTCCTTTTTTATCTCTTGATACATAAATCAAGGTTGGTCTCTAGCAAGGCATTATAACTACTCAATTCTCTAAGAGGATTAATTAATCTATTATTATCTTTTATGTGCATGGTTACCATACAATTCAATCTTCATGTCAACTTATAATATTGTGATCTCGCACTTGGTTATAAGTCTTATTCGATTATGAACATACAAGTTTTCTTCGATTCCCAAATGTCTTAGCTCTTAGAATAAACTAACTATGCTCTATTAGTATACTCCTACTATGGCCATAGATTTTTTGAGCGAGACATTCATTGAAGTGCAATGTGATAACTCCTTTAGCATATAAGGAATGGCATGTGCTATTATAATCACACACCTACCTACATTAGATTCTTAGTACATCCAACGAATTGCTCACGTGCAACCCTTTACTAGGTCCATCGAAACGAGTGTTAAAGTACATAAATCTTCTAATGAGATAACCGCGATGACTTCAAGTCTAAGGACCACTTGTACCCATCTCGTATGAGATTTTCATAAACTAAACCAAATGGGTTCTCATGGCGAGTCAAGTCCCGTGATATGTTCTCTAACATAAGTCACCTAAGTACTTGTTTTAACATCATCATGCCAATAGGTGTGAGATCTCCTACTGCTATCATATAGCATGAGCAAACCACTCACAAGTTTAATCGCATATAGTCAATGTCCATTCTTGATAATGTTACAACTTAAGACATTTAATAATATCATTTTTATGTATTAGTGTTTGTCTCATATCTTTTGATCAATCACTAATGTAAATACATATCATATGGATTTCTATCTAATTCTATTCAATCAATAAATGTCGGTGGTAAAATTAATAGAAAGACTTCTCTATCATAAATCATGCAATGATATAATAGTTCAAACCCATCCAAATATGGTTGGATCTTGGACACTTATACTAACAATCTCCCATTTGCACTAGAGCCAACCAGCCATGTCTCTTAAGCCTAATGATCGAGTAAGGGTCTTATATTTCGGTTATAACAAAGGCTTAGTTAAGGAGTCGGCTATGTTATCGACGGTGTGGACCTTTTCTATCATTATGTTGCCACGACTGATAATCTTTATAATCAAGTGGTAGTGATGTAGTACATGCTTGAACTCGTTGATAAGACTTTTGTTTCTTAGCTTGTGCTATCGATCCTTTATTGTCGACCTTTAAGCTATAGGACATTGGAATAAATCGTTTTTTGATTTTTTCATACTTAACCTTTTAGTATCATGTCTTCGTATTTTCTTTGGTGGACTCCTTACATTCTAAATGATCTATCTCTATAGATCTACATTGTTATATTGTAGGTTACTCTCCCATGTTATACTTGGAAAATTGCTTTTAGATATCTTAATCTTTTATAGTTTGCAACACGATATATATTATAGCCAAGGAGTACTTTGTTTAATTTTCTTTATTGAATAACCATGACTAGTAGGCTTCCATTAACTTCTTATATACATAAGGTTTATCTTTCTTTTTTTTTTGTGTAAAAAATCAAACTCTTTTATTGTTTCATTAAAACGTCAACTCTTATTCCTAGCGGCATGCTCAAATTCATAAATGGACCTTTACATTTTTCAAATCTTATGTACATGTTCTTGAGAACCATCAAGGTGTGTCATTTATACATCCTTTTTATTTGCCTTTTATAGTAATCAATGTCTAACATTTTCATTTCATACGCATTAGCTTCGTCATGACTTTTAGGGTTCACATCATCATGTGTTGAAATAAGAAAATCATATCTTTTTATCTTTTGATGAATTTTTAAACTTATGAATCCTTGTGTTTTTGTTTGTGGGATAATTACAATACTTTGTAATCATTCTACCGAGGGTTCCTTTAATAAAGTGTCAATTTATGAGTCTATTCGAATCTTATTGAGTTCAAATTTACTCCCACTATTTCTAGCATCCATAAATTCCTTTCTAAGAAATATAGCATGCCTAGTCATGAGCGAGTGCTTTATTCTAGTCCTAAGACATTAATATCCTTTTGTTTGCCTTGGATATCTCACAAATTAGCACTTTATTGATTTTTAGGCTTTAGTTTATCTTTGTCAAGCCTTTTTCCATATACTTTATTGTCTCAAATCATAAGGAAAAATGAACTCATTTTCTTTCCTTTTCATATCTCATATGTGGTCTACTTAAATAGATTTAATTGAAACCCAATTCAATGTAAATGTTACAACAAGGAGTATTTATCCCAAAATAAAATAGGGATATTGATTTGACTCATTATGGATTGATCATGTCCTATATGTGATGTCCATAGAGAATCTCATTCTTTTTGAGGTGATCTAAATTTTAACGTTCAAGTATTTATCACCTAGATCTAATTGAAATGTCTAAACACTTTTGCCACTTAACTTTTAAGTCTACACTTTTGAACTTTTCAAACACTTTAGACTTATATCTTATAACCAATACATAATCTACTATCATTAAAGGTTATATGTCAAGTATGTTCTCCTCTTGCTTCGGTGAACATGAGCCCACATGCATATCTATGTGTAGGGCCTTTATTAATTAGTAGCTCTTTCTCCTTTTCAACTAAAAAGGGATTCAAGCCTCTTTGCCAAGTAAATAAGATTCCCTATATATTATTAAATGAATCTAGATATCTATTTATAAGTAAATTGGATATGAGATTCTCGTTTATATGGCTAAGTTGATGTTGGTACAAATTTATGTTGTTTTAGATCATTTGATTCTTTTAGTCTTTATGTTTCATGTATGGGAGTTATATGTAAAAAATATATTTATTATCAATATATTTTTGTAAAACTCATCTTTAAAAATAACCATTATTCTTAGAAAAGAAAAACTTTTCATAATAAGAAATGAAAATAACAACTTTAGTCCCTACTAATAACAATAATTGAGTCTTAACATATTCCTATATGGTAGTGCTAGCTCAATAAATACCTATATCTAATGGTCTAACTCTTGATCCATTGTAGTCGTGTAGGTCATCTCCTCGAAGCTATATTCCTTTCTTTTCTTAGCTTTTGTACGTGTCAAAAGTGTGAGCATTACATATAGTATCATATACCTATGAGGTGGATTTTAGAAATAAGAAAATCGAGCTTAAATAACATAAATAACTTAGGTGGTGGTAGAAGTCTTCTCTTACACACCTTCTAGGTATTCCTTGCGGTTATATTTCCAATGTCCTTTCTTATTGTAATGAATGTAAACTCGTATCATTTTGGCTATTCCGAGCCTTGGGCTTTTTCATTCCTCCCGTAGGTGTAGTTGAAGACTTCTTCTTCGGGCTTTTTCTTGCCCTTTATTACACCTTTTTTTCCCTTGTTAACCGAAGTAAAGAACTCTTATTCTTCTTATTAATTTCAAGCTAAGCTTCCCTTAGCATGGATAATAACTCTCCAAGAGTCTTTTCAATGTGTATCATATTGAAGCTCATGATGAACTCGTCCAAAGCTATTAAATAACGATTCCAATACTAGGTTAATGGGTAATTCAACATCCATTCCAACTTTAAGTTAGCCGATCTATCGATACGATCTATCATTTTAATGACATGTTTTTCAACGTTGGATCCCTCATCCATTATGGCTTTAAAGAGCTTTCTCGCTATCCGATAGTGATCATGCCTAGTAATCTCCTCGAATAAGCTTTTAAGCTTTGCTTATGATCTCAAAAGCTTGTAAGCTTCGTGTTGGTGCCTATGCTCTAACATCATAGCAATAAGTATGATACTCTTAGTAGTGATCACATCATCTCTATATTTGATCCATGTTATATGAGCTTCATCTTGATCTTGAGAGCTTCGGGATGATCCCGAGGAGGTTTAGCCGGGAGAGCTTTTTCTATTGTATAGAGAATTTTCTCATATTGGAGAACTATCCTCAAATTCATTTCCTAGTCAAAGAAGTTTGTGCCATTGAAGGCATTACTTTCCTTAATTATTGATCATGTTAATGTGTTATAAGTCATACTTGTACAATTTAATAGGATAGAAAAATTTATGATTTGGTTAATTAAATTGCATAAAATAAAAAAAGCATAAATCAAAAAAGTAAAATCCATGTTCGCTCCCACTATTTTCTTCAACTTCTATAACATTCAATATAAGACTCGAGGAAACTTTTTGATTCATTTTCTTAGTGGGTTTGCATCCCATCTTTTAATATGTATTAAGCTTGAGTTATCTCAACAAGCCATACATGAAAGATTAGGTAGGTAACTCCTTACCAATTACATTTAATATCACTCGTAATCTCACTGGTATTATAACTCCTTGTCATATCGCATCTTATGTGAATACCAATCCTTGCCTATAAGTTTATTGGACTTTGAGTTATCTCAACAAATCCAACAACTCATTTAAGTTAGACCTAACGTTCAAGATATCGAATGGCCCATGATTTGTTTTCCTCGAGAAAGAAGTGACCTTGAGTTATCTCATTAAGCTAACAATGACCAAGAAAGTTCCCTTCTCATAACATTGAAAGGCAATTAACTTAATATTTTATTTGAATAATTTAATTTGGTTGATCTCACCCTAACATGCATACTAATTAATAATCATATTATTCCTAACAATCATATTAATATTAATTGCATAATATACATATATCTCATACATGACACAAAGGATTAGAAAGTGGTAATGGATCTCTAATACTAGCCCCCTCGAGCCATAAGGAGACTAGTGGGTTAAATTTCTAGGTGAAAAATTATTACAAATTCTTCAAGAATGTTTTTGTTTCTTGGCATCTTCTTCTTGCATCTATTCTAATTTCTATCTTCTACTTTTATATTTATTTAAATAAGAAACCTCGAGTTACATTCGATGAGAGTAATAGGAGAAAAGAAATACAATAGAGTATAAGAGAAGAAGGACGCATGAGTTCTATTTATTCAAAAAATTACAAACATTCATTCCATAAAATTAGGTCGACTCATCCATACTATTCATTCATGCTTCAATCACATTGATACATGACATACTAATAAAAAAAATTTCATTCATAAAATAATTATAAATCTATTTTTTATCATTTTATAAATTTATCAAAAATTTCTCTAAATTTAAAACTTTTAGAGCCTTGGGCCCATTTTTAGGCCTAAGGGCTTTTAGGCCTCGAGGGCCTACGAGCTTTGACACTCAAGCCTTTGGCTTGGTGCATTCGTGCATGCTTACCTACGGTCGGCATTCTAGCATGTGAGCACCTAGCCATTGGCCTCACACTCCTAGCCTACGACGTGGCACACCATGCGCTCAAGAGCATTGGCTTACGGCGCCTCGTGTATGGGGTCGCTTGTTGCATGCGACTTGTGGCCTTACGTGCGGCCTCTTAGCTAACAAGCTTAGCTTATCGAGTGACTAGCTCGGCCTTTTTGCGTCTAGTGCATAACCGAGTTAAGGTCCGTTTTACATGCTCGGTGCGCGACCGGCTAGGGGTTAGTAGCAATCTCAATACATAGCCGACCAAGGTTTTTTTTTTGTCTCGTGAGCATCGACTTCCAACATCAACCTCGCGTGCCCCATTTTTTAACCCAAATTTCAATTTTAAATTAGCATAAATTACCAAAAATACTAAATTTATAATACCAATTGAAGGATGATGCATCCTATGGAGGTGCTTGAATAAAGGAAAAAAATTTCATCTAAAGGGCACAAGATCATATCGTTGATATATGCCTAAATTAAAGCAATGAATATAGAATTATCTCTTATAAGTACGGATCTAAATTTTTTAACAAGCAAAGCCATCCTAGTGTCCAGCCTCTATTGATGATCCACGCAATTCAAACACTCATAAAAAAACTCAAAATTGGTAGAGTGTTAGCTCTATCTTTTTTTAATTTATATAGTGTTTCCTATAGAAATTTAATCAAGGCAAGTTTGTGAAAACCTAAAAGAAGAAGGAGAGAGGGTGACGTGTTTGGAAAAAAAAATTTTCCTTTTTTTCTTTCTTGGTCGTGTTCCTTCACCCTTTTTTTCTTTGTTGGTTGAATTCTTTCTCTCTAAAAAACTACTTGTATGCCGCACCCCTCTTTCCCATATATTTATTGGAGAGACTTCCTAATCATCAAAGGATTAAGAGTTATTTTACATGTGGGCTTTTTGATATTTATCTTTAAAACATTCATCCTTATCCAATAAGGTTGATGTTTATCTTTCCACCAAAATATCTTAAAGATTTTAATTAAACCTATTGGGCTAAAATCATTTTGGTCCAATTAATTTATTGGACTATCTAAATAAATAATATTAGATGATTTTAGGTAGCTCATATTAGAAAATAATTTTCAAAATACCATTTAACCTAAATTAAGAAACTCATTTTCATTTTTTGTTATTTACTTTCAAATTTGGAAACAACTTCCAAATTAGAAAATTGATTTCTAAAATAGGAAACATTTCATTTTAGAAAACTATCCATTTTTGGAAACTTTTTCCAAAATAGAAAACTTTTATAATTGAAAACTTTTTCCAACGTTTGTGCTTCTCTATAATCATGTGAATACTTAAACTTATGCGTGTAACTCAATAGGCTCCTAGATACGTTGGCAATGTATCAATAACAAATGACTCTTTTTTTATTTTTTGAAACATAAATCGGGATAGGCCTCTAGTAAGGCATTATGACTATCCAATTCTCTAGAAGGATTAATTAATCATTATTATTTTACTTTTCACGAGTATGGTTACTATACAATTCGAGTCCTCATGTCAACTTATCACGAGTGTGATCTCAAACTTGGTTATGAATCTTATTCGTTTATGATCACATAAGTTTTTTTTTCAATTCTTAAATGTCTTAGCTTATAGAGTAACCCAACTATGCTCTATTGGTGTACCTCTCGCTATGGCTATAGATTTTTTGAGCGGACATTCATCGAAGTGCAATATGATATATCCTTTAGCATACAAGGAATGACATGTCATATCTTAGTCATACACCTACCTCCATTAGATTATTAGTGCACCCAACAAATCGCCCACGTGCGACCCTTTACTCCGTCCATCGAAACAAATGTCAAAATGTATAAATCCTTTAATAAGAAAACCATACCGACTTCAAATCTAAAGACCACTTGGACCTATCTCGTATGAGATTTCCATAGATTAAACCAAATGGGTTATCATGGTGAGTCAAGTCTATTGATATGTTCTTTAACATAAGTCATCTAAGTGTTTGCTTTGGTATCATTATGCCAATAGGTGTGAGATCTTCTACTTCTATCATATAGCATGAGCATAAGATTCACAAGTCTAACAACATATAGCCAATGTTCATTCTTGACAATGCTATGACTTGGGATAATTAATGATGTCATTTATGTACATTAGTATTTGTCCCACATCTTTCGATCAATCACTAATGCAAATACATATCATATGGATTTTTATCTAATTCTATTCTTTAATAAATGTAAATGATAAGAATTAATAGAAATACTTTTTTATCATAAATCATACAATGATACAAAAGCTTAAACTCATTCAAATATTATTGGATCTTGTGCACCTATACTAACACAAGTACTAGCGAGTAAGTGGTAATGAGGCCACCAAAAAGTATCGACATTATTAAATGGTTCTAGAAGTTTAATTCGAAAAATTTTTCAAGTAAATTTAATCCTATGGCTATCGAAAAATGGATAAAGTTCTTGAAGATAATCTTTGATCATATAGTATTGAAGGATGCGGATAGGGTATCTTATGACATTTTTATGTTGGTTGGTGATGTAAAGATATAGTGGGAATCGATAAAAATTTCTATAGATACCTAACCTTACATGGGTACAATTCAAAGAGGTTTTCAATGAGAAATGTTTTTTTAAAAGTTTGAAGTCAAAGAATATGCAAAAGTTTATAAAATTAGAGTAAAGAGATATGTTTGTGGTCAAGTATGTTCATAGGTTCGAGCATGGTTGCCCATTTATAACTTTCATTTCGGGTAACATTGTATAGAAGAGAGGGCATTTCCTAAGAGGTTTGAAACTTGAAGTCCGAAGCCTAATGCGAGTGTAATAGACAATTATGATGACATGGTTAGTAGGGAATTGGAGATAAAAGGAGATCAAAAAAAGGTAACACGACTATAACGAGTTAAACGACCAAATATTGCAAATAACTTTGGTGAAAAAGTTATGAAACAAAATCATTTTGTAAAGATATGGTCGAATGATTTTAAAAAGGGCTAAATCTTCTAAAGAACTTCGAGGATCGAAGTATAAGGCAAGCCAAATTCTATCCATTACGGTATATAGTACTTCGAGAATTATTTAGTGGGTACCAATATTTGCTAGTGTTATAAAAAAGTTAAGCACTTGAGAAACGAAAAAATTATCCCAAAAAAGAAGCTCACACTACAATTACCGGGGAGAATATACACGATGATGGAAGAACAACTTGGGAAAATGGAATAAGTCAAATTTTAATGATGAAATTTTTATAAAGAACGAGAGGATATAATACCCACAGACTTTGACATTCCTAAGCATATGTGTGTGTCCGTTTTGGCCTTGAACAATTTTATGCACTTATAAGTATGTAATTATTTTTATAAAAAATATACGAAAGTTATACTTTGTGTTTCCATGGAAGTTATGTGTTATGTGTACATTGGTATTATGTTTTGTGTTTGGATTAATAATTGTTTTACTTTTCAAGTCTAAATTATAAAGCATTATAACTATTTGAGTAACATAAGGATAAGGACCTTAGTGTAACCATTACAAGATTAGAGATTTAAATGCGTATAATGACTAATATATTAATTTATGCAAACTTGTAAAACTTAGAAATTTGGCTAAATTAAGAGTTTCATGCATGAATTCATATCAAAATAAACTTGAATGGTGTTACAAATATATTCTAACTTAGGAAATTAATGTGATTAAGAAATTAAATCTAAAAAATTCCATTAGCTAACCTATTTAAGTAAACATAAGTACTTATCCAAGTGGAAATTGCTTAACTCCTTGATCCATACGATTCGACGAAGAGAGGATGAATATCTAAGCCATAAAAGTCATAAATTAACCTTCGAAAACATAGAATTAGCAAGAAAGAAACCAAATTCACTAAGAAATTTTAAGAACGGTCGAGAGGTAAAGAGAGTGAGAGTTGGCGAGAGGAAGGAATATTTTAGGGAGTTTGGCTATGAGCGACAATAAATAATGAAGAAGAGATTTTGAAAGCTTCTAAGGTATTATCAATAATAGCTAGACATAAGGTAAGTGTAGTCTCAACTATACCATAAGATATGTTGTTGTATGTTTGATTAATGTTTGATCCTAGGTATTATAGGATTGACATGTTTATGTGTTCACTTGAGCGAGCTTCTGCTAATGCCTTGATTGATGTTGGTGCTATAGATGATGATGTTCTTAATTGATGATTAGTAAGTACAATCTTATCTCAACTACTTCACAAGACATGAATTTTATAAAATTGATATGCTTAAATGCTCAATTGAGGATTAGTTATTTGTGATGATACTTAATGGATTCAACTAAGTCCTACTTGTGTTTAATTGACTTGATTTCATGTGTTAAGTGGTGATTGAATATTTATGATGTTATATGGATAATATTCATGTGATTATTGGGTGATTTACCTTGGAGATATGCTAATTAAATAATTGAACAATAGACAACTTCTTTGGTGAATTCGGGTTTGTGTGGTTAGTTAATGATACTTAGATATATGGCAATGATTATAGATCAATTGAATAATTATGTGTTACTTAATGATATAGGGTTATATGATTAATTGATGTTAATTGGTTAAGTATTTAGGTGTTAATTTGTTGATGGGAACACTTACGGATTCATGGTGAGGTTTGATTCAAGTGTGAAATTTATGCTACTTGGTTTGTTGCTTCGATGGGTTTCGGTCTCATGACTTGTTTCTTGCTACTTTATGTTTGTTCTTGTAATTACTTAGTATGTTCATATAATTGCTTAAGAAATGCATTCTAATTGCATTCATGTCATATCATGAAAATATTTTATCATGATTTCAAGAAACTAAAGAAAAGTCAAGTGTATGATTTCAAGAAAAATCCATGGCTAAACATGTTCATCATGGTAAGATGGTTTACAAAGAAAATGATCAACTCTTTCGAGCTTTACAAGAATTCCCAAAAATGAAACATGTGTAGCGCTTTTATGATTTCACAAGGATGGTTTTCATTAAGGATCGAATATAAATACATTTAACGAGGTACACTTGATTCATGAAAAACGTATTTTAATATAATGGAAAAAGAATTTACTTTCATTCATGAATGATTGCACTTACTAAGCTTTAGCCTATCATTTGTCTTATAATGTAGGTGAACCAAGTGATATGTGGTGACATGTTTTAAAGTTGAAGTTGTTGCCATGAGGAGCCATGTTGGCCAAAGTATGTATTATAAATACATGTTTAAAGTTGAAAGGTTAAACATTTCCTATCTTTCATGTTTAGGTCACTTTTATGTTTTTTATGTCTAATCATTTTGGCTTATAAACTAATGGTACTTGCTTGGATAATTTTATTATATTAATAGATATATTGGTTTGGATGTTTATAATTTGGTTTTATGTATGTGAAATTAAAGAAATTGTTTTCCAATTGTGACATTTAAAATGATTTTCATTGGTCAAATGGTTAGATGTTTTATTAAACCTAAATTGGCCTTATATGTGTTTAATCCATTGTATAATTAGAAATGGTTTAAATTTTTAATGAAACTTGAATTGGCTTCCAATGAGTTTAATTCACGGTTTGCCTTAAACTTTAAAGATAAAGTTTTTCATTACGCTATGTAATCCTTACAAAGTAGAGGACATGAGGCTTAGAGTCTCGTATTCATTACACTATTAGTGTGAGGCACTCGTTGGAAGCATTCTTGGCCTCCTTTAGGTCGAGAATGTTACAATTCATGTCTTTCTTTAGTTCTAGTTTTACTAGCATAATCTTTTCTAGTTTCTTATCGATCCTTGGGCCTTTATTATCTTTATTATCAAATTCACCTAAACTAAACTTGGTTATCAAGTTGTTATTGGTTTGGTTAATAATGAAGTCTTGTCTTTTTTTTTAGTAGCTTTTTCTTTCATAACTTTTTGCTTCCGGAAAATTGCAACTCTATTATGCAACATCCTTTTTTGGATAGTTCTAGTAGCTCATTTAGCCCTTTATTAAACCTATTTTTTGTCTTTTTTAATTTATGACTTACTCCTCACAGTTGATTCAACTATCATCATTCTTATTAAAGCCCTCAAAACTAGGCTTCTTTTTAATAACGAAACCTTACGATGTTTAGTGAGGCACTACCATCCTAAAGAAAATAGTATTTTTCTAAAGAGTGGTATCATTGCAATCATATATGTAAGACCTTTCGGATGGTCTTTCACCCTCTTTATTGAGGTTAATGCCCCAACAAGTGAGCTCATAGAAAATCACTTGCTCACATTTCTTACATAATAACCTTCTTAAAGTTTTGAGATTTTTTAAAAAACATATCAACCTCTAAAGCCTTTTTTATCATCTTTTCTCAAGTAAATATTTTGCAATCAAAGGTCTAGAGGTTTTAAACATCATTACCTTCATTGGTTTAAACAAATCAAGAAACCTAAAAACCTATAATTCATCCTTATTAGGTGTTATATGTCTTTTGATGACATTGCTTTTGATGAATCTTTTGAAAGTTATTGTAATAATTGAAATCTGCTAAAACAAAAATTAAATAAAATTTTAATATTAAACATATGTGAGAAATATTTTGAAGATATAAAATAATCTTTAAGGGCTTAAGAGAGTATTTAGAATAGTTGAAATAGTCTTTTTATGCTTGATGAATATTTTATTAATTTTACGATGCATGAACAGTAATTTTTGCATGAAATAATTATTTGGAGTATGTTGCATGCACATAAAAAATATTTTGTTTTCTTAGAATATTCATTAGAGGGGTGTTGGATTATTTTATGTGATTATGTGAATTTTCCTATGTGATTTGAATATTTTATTTGAATTTTTATGTGTAGGAATAGTGTTTTATAGGTAAAATAATTAAATTAGAGACTTAAAAAAGATGAGGAATTTTTTTAAAAGACATGGAAAATCATTTAGGATGTGTAGGAGTACCTAATAAAATTAAATTAATTTTTCAACATATGAGGAATATTTTTCATAGAAAATAGTGCAATTTTTACTCCAAATATTTAATTTGGAGGCCTAAATGAGGATATAAAAATTATGTAAATCATGATTAAATTCTTTTAATAAATGTTTGAATTTATTCTGGAGAGAAACTGAATTTTTGAAAAGTATAAAATAAAATTTTAGAATTAATGACCTAATTGTATAGAAATTAAAGACCTAATTACATAAAATTAAAAGTTTGAACTTCTAAATTAAATTAGCAATGAACTTAAGGAGTTTAAAAGTTGTTAAGATACCTTTAAGAGAAGGACCTAAGGTGGCCAATTGAAAAATTAAAGGATGCTTGGGTGAGTAATAAGAGAAAAGATTAGTAAAATGAGGAACTAAAGTTAAGAAAAATTTTGGATACTTCCACACTCTTTCAGTCAAAATTTATTGTATGATTAGGGCCTAATTAATGAACTTTGACTCGCTTAACAAGGAAAGGTTAAGAGGGATGCAAAATGGAGGATTGGGAATTAAAGAAAAAATAAAGGTTAATAACTTGTCCAATTGAAGGTCTATGATTAAAAGATAATTTAAGGGCCAAGATCACTCCAAAACACAATAATTCAATGATGGAGATATGGTCAAAAGTCCAAAAAAACAATTTGCCTATAAATAGGGATGCAAGGAATTATGAAAAATGCATGAAAAATAACAAAAATCAAGGAAACTCTTGCAAAATGTTTCTCAAAATTTCCATCAAAAACCCATTAAAATCGCCTTCACACACCTTAAATCAACCAATCAAGCAAGGAAATCAAGTTAGGAGATCAAGAAGTCATCAAGGGAAAAATTGGATCTTAGGGCAAAATTGGGGAAAAGAAGAGGAAGGAATTTTTTTTTCAATTTTCTCACTTTTTGAAGTTTAATTAGAGCTTATCTATGTAAGTTAACTTTAACTACATCACAAGGGTTGTTTAATTGATGTTAATTTATGGTTTATATACTTTTATTTGTGAATTATTAATTTCAAAAATTAGGGTTAGGGTTATTAATGAAATAAAATTTGGAGAAATGAAATTGAGCTTATAATTCATGCAATTGAGGTTGAATTCCGTTAATTGGACTTGAATTTGAGGTTTGGAACTAAAAAATTTCTAGGGTTGTTTAGGGGGAGCATTCGGCCTAAAGGAGTGATTTGAGGCTTTTTTATGCTTACATGTAATTGATGTTTTAGAGCTTGAATATGACTTAATTAAGTATGAATTTGTATTTAGAAATGAAACATCTCAATTTAATTGAAGAAAAATCCATGAAACACCTAGGGTTATATTCGACTTAAACTTGAATCTTTAGGGTTTGAGTTTTATCCATTCAATTCATTATTTGTTTATTAATTAGTACTTGAATCAATATAATTTGATGTGTAAGAAAGAGAAATTTGAAGAAAATTGCTTAATTTATCTTAGGCCCAATTTCGACCCAATTCGGTTTAAACAAGAAATTGTTCCATAAATGTTAATTAAATTGATTCCTATTTCTAATCTCTAAGCTATCTAGTATTAAAATTTTAGGATGAAATGAGAAGAAAATAATGGGATTTAGGCTAAGGAAGAATTCGACTCGAAGGGGTAAGTTTAGGGTTTAAGTTCTAAAATGATTTTTAGCACTTAAATTGACTAATTCAAGCTTAGAACTACATAATTACGTGAATTAGAATGGAAAACTTCATAAAAACCTAAAGGTTAATTAGTTTAGTAAAATCGGGAGTTAGGTCCAATTAGAGACTAATGCCTATTATTAATTAAATATCACCTAAGTAAATTAGTTTATGAATTTGGGATACAATTGAGAAGAATTTGAAATATAATAGATGTTAGAAATTAAAATAAAATGGATTAGGTGATGTTAGGATGTAATTCGGAGTAATGTGGGAAATATGAAACCTTGATTTATTTTGCATAACTTTGTGTATGATTGCGTTTTGGAATGATGTTTAATGTGTTTGAAATGTGAATATTGTATTTGGTGAAATGTTGTTGATGATGATGTTATGTTATTTGAATGGTGTGTTAGTATTGGTATGGACTATGAAGGTTGGAATTAATTATACAAGGTAATTATGTTATTAATTTTATACCTTATTATGGCATGATTACATGATTATTCATGGCATGCACCTCATGTTTATGCATTATTAATGAAATGCTTATGCATGGCCAATTTGATGAAAAATGTTTTAAAGTCATGAAAACATATTTGTGTCATGACTTTCCAATAACAATTAGAAATATTTTAAAGAATATGATTTTCATGACCTTGAGGATTTTTTATGAGAAAAAGGCTTCAAGGTTTTTCCATATGATAATGGTAATGGTTCGAGATTGGGTAAGCACGGACGTGCACTTTTAGAGGCTCGGTAGAGCACGTCCAGTAGATGGGTCCGGTTCGCCAAACATATATTATGGAAACCCCGAAGTACCGAACCGGACTCGTCTAAAGACGAAAAGGATTTTCGAACCGATCATGAAACATATTATGACATAGTAAAATGATTTAATGTGCATATACGAGTGCTTTGTACGAGCATATACATACACATATATGACATGCATAAGTTAACTTACTAGTTCGCCATAAATATATTATGAAAACCCTAAAGTACCTAAACTAAACCTATCTAAAGACATAAAAGGATTTTCAAACCGATCATGAAACGTATTATGACATGGTAAAATGATTTAATGTGCATATACATACACATATATGACATGCATAAGTTAACTTACTCGGGCTAGTGTTTACTTAATTCTTTATGATGTAGATAATTAAGGTACAATGACCTATTTATTTGCCGAGTTGATTTCCGAGGGGTGCACCGGACGTATATACCTTGGTAGAGGTTCGTCTTCCAAGTGGATCTACTACATGTCATTCTATTTACGGTATTAGCTATTGTCCCGTATGTGTTAGGGTTAGTTGATCTGTTTTATGTTATGATAAAAGCAATGAACAAGTAAATGAAGTATCTCTAAAACAATGTAGTTAATCAATAAGTCAATTTTGTATTGGTTGGTAAATAACCGATCTTGTACGTAAATAATGGTTTATATGTAACCAAAGCATTAATAATAAAATTGTAGTGTAGCTATAATAGTGTAGTTATTTTAAATTGTTCATTGCATGTTTATATTCTTAGGACATAAGGCACTATGGTTAGATGCACACCAATTAACCTAAATGATAAATAATATAAGAAAATAAATAATTGAATAATAATTATAATAATGAATGGTAATTAGATAAATTTACATAGACTAATAAGAAAGGAATTTAGGAGAATCAATTATCATGAATTTAGTTATTCAAATAAAAAATTTATAACTCCTTTTTAGGTAAAGTATAGGACTTACCTTGCTAATATTATGTTTCTTTAACATGTATTACGCGTTAAATATTAAGATTAAGCCACGGTACCTTATTAGCTTGCATTCATTGTAACTTGAATGTAGGTTAACGACGATACTTATTCTCGACCTTTTAGGTCTTAGGTTGAGAGTGTTATAGTTACACGGATGTCTTTAGTGTGGCTATTCACCATATGTCATTTGTATACATGACTAGTTGCTTGTAACTTACCCACATGTGCAAATAAACAAATTTCAAGAACTTTATTTGCAATAAGTGATCAAAATATTCATTTGTAGCTAATGTGTCACATGTCACCACCGGAGAGGATCACTAAAAGTATTAACTTGATTGTCAAATAGAGACAAAAAAAAATCATATTAATTGTAGGGTATGCATTTATAGTGTTAACATTAGGATAAAGATTTTTATCTATATCCATTGTGTCTCTATTTTCCGAAAATTCCAAATTATTTACCTCTATGAGGTCTTGGATTACATTCCTAAATACTACGTAGTTTTTTTATGGTATGTCCAACCACACTATGTCATTTATAGTAGGCTTTATCTTCATACTCTTCTTCAGTTAATACCACTATGTCTCCCTCTACTTTTAATTTTTTTAAAATTAATTTCTAGCAAATAAAAAATTTGATTAGTTTAATTTATATCAAAATAGTAATGTCTCTCTTCAATTGATCTAATTGATTTCAAGGCCTTTACATTTTTTTTTTTTAATGAGGGCATCATAGAATAAAGGATCTCTTTAGATGAATTTTGCCATGTCTATTTCCTGTATTATTAGTTCTTGGAAATAGGTTTCATAAACCAAGTTTCTTTTCTCTTTCTTCTCTAAGTAAATTTCCATACCTAGTTGTCCTTAATTCTAATTCATACACATCCTTGAATTTCATCCCTTCAAACTTCTTCTTGAGTTTAAACTCAAGTCCTTGTTAAGCTATTGCAATATATATATATATATATATATATATATTTAGAGATTTTAGCCCAACACTTAGCCCTAACTTATATGAATTTATCCAAATACTTCTTAGCAGATTCTTCAATATGCTATTTAAATTTAACCAAGTCTAACACCCTTATCTCAAATTTAGTTTTTGAAAAATGGGTCTAGAAAATAGATTGCATTTCTCTGTACATATGGATAAAGGTAGGAGGTAAATTAATATACCTAGAGAGTGCTTCCCTAGTTAGCGAATTAGGGAACAACTTAAGTTTTGGGAAGTCACAACCTTGTAATATGCTCCAAGGGTGTAAAAGGTCTACTAAATAAAGTAAAATTAAGGAATCTAAAGGTAGGAAGATAAGGATATTCCCTATCAATGTACTTAGGATAAGGTTAACTATAAGTTAGTCCGCAAACTTGTTGAATTATTGGTCCAAATGCTTGTTCTACAACCCCTAAAATATACTATAAATCTAGTTACAAGAGTTATATAGAGAGATGATTATCTAGCTTTAGGTCACTAATAGGTTTTCTCCATCTCTCTATGTTATTTTCCCTCTTTCTCTCTCATTTATTGGTTTATAGTTTTGGTTCCTCACTTTTAGAGAATTATAAGAGTCTAAAGTGGGTTATCTAGAACTATTAGTTTCTTCTATCACTATAGGTTTCTAGATAGGTTATAAAGGATGTTTTGGCTCGAAAAGTAGGTTATCTTTTTCACTAAAGCCTTCTACATCTCTATAAGAATCATTATATACTCTTTTAAATGGATTTCCTTTAGAGGGACCTACATATCAACCCTATTAGAGGGTTTTTCACTTTTTTGATTTCTAACCTCTAAGGCTACCTTTTTGGAGATTCTATGGAAAATTTTAAATAGTGTGATTAAAATCATTAATCACACCATCTATTCCTTTTTGAATTCTAGATTCTAAATAATTGTTTACCTCCATCAATATTTGATTTAAGCCTATATGAGATTGTCTTTCTAAGGCTTGTAAAGTGCTCGAGATCATGTTTGATCCTTGTTATGACATTTTTTGTTTTCTTAACATTAGACTTTACTAATGTATATGTGGTTTTACTAATAGCTAATTTTTGTAGTGATTTTATGTTGAGTCAAGCCTCATACTTAATTTCTATCAACTTATAGGCTTCGTTGAACCTAACTTCAAGTTGGTTTTGTCTCTTCTCAACTAATATAAAGATATGGACATCAACTACTTTTTGAGGTCTCATTGATTCCCCTTCATCCTATATAAACATGTTTGTTTGCGAGGGGATGACTTTCGTCATTTCATCCCAAGTCGATAGGACTCTCGATGTTGCTTTTTTTTTTTTTTTGTTACATCTAGAGTTATAGTTGCCGTAAAAAGCTGTTGTAGGTTATTTTATGTCAACCTTAACTAAAAATATTTTGTAATAAAAGAATACAAAAGATGATTAAAAAGTGTTTTATAGGGTAGTCAATCTCCTAACTATGTAGGCGAGATAAACCAAATTAACTTTATAAAATAAACCATTACTACTCCTAATAATATTTTTGGTATTTTATATTATAAACAAACTAAATTAAACTAAATGCAATAGTTTTGGAAAACCCTTCACATGATCCTCGAGCTAGTTGAGATGTAAGATTGCATGAATGATAACCAAAATTAAAAGATGAACCAAACTAATAATTGAGTTATTTATCCTAACATACAATCAAAACAATAGCACTAAATTAAAAACTAAGAAATTAAATGATTAAAACACTAAGAACTACATGTTACAATTATGAATGAAAACCCAACAATTGCGAGACATAAAGGCTTTATAATGCAATATTGTCTGTTTTTAGAATTTTTTTACTTGAAAATAATAGAATTATAATAAAAGAAAATTGCAAATATTCACAAGTTGACATTTCAGTCATGACAAATCTCAAAGGAATTAAGGATGGTGATCATTGTAAGCATGAATAGATGACTAAGAACCAACTACCAACTTCATCGATTAAAGCCTACAAATTACTACCTACAAAATATGGTCTCGCAAGCTATTGCCTAAAAATTATTGTCTACTACCTACTATTTTCACAAGTTTCAAGTGTTGAAATTCGTGATGGTGCTAGTTGAATTGTTTGCAATTTGCAAGAGTTATACTTTTGTGATGTAATATTGTGTCTTCTTCTTCTTCTTCTTATGTTATAGTTGGTATTTATAGGATTTCTTGCTCCTCCATAATCTCTTATGGACCACTTTATTTGACACATTCTATGTTGATCTATTATTATTATTATTTTTTATCGTGCTACAAGACATCCATGTTCTTATTTTCTTGCATTGCAATGCATTACATTTCTTGTTATATTTTGCTATTCTTTCACCGCAACCTCCCTCGTTTCTAATAATTGTCCGGATTGTACTCTTATTGTGACTAGAATTCGTTATTCTTTAACTACATTTACACTAACTTGTTATTGATTACTCTTTTATTTAAAATATGGTCATTGTTTCGCATTTTCCTTTGTCTTTGACTTGTTGATAGTCCTTCCACATGCCTCTCTCTAACTTGTTGAAAGCATATTAGTTGTTTCATCTAAACATATTTGTTAGGCCAAGCATTGTTAGGCCTAATGAATTAAGAGTCGTCTTTTCTAAATAGAAAATATCCAATGGACTTTAAGTGAAGTTAATCAAGAAGAAAATAAGGACAACCCATTAAAAAATTTGATGGATATATCCATATTTTCTATCTAATTTATTGGGTCAAAACTCAAAATATATATAGGTTATTTTTGATTTTTTAGACAAACACTAACAATATTAATAAGACAAGATTTTTTAAAAATCATAATAAAAATTTAAACTTATTCATTTATAAATAATTTTAAATAATCTTTTAAACATTAACTATCAATTAGTTAAATGATAAATATGTGACTAGTACATACGTCTAAATAATTCTTCAAAATCTAAATTTGTTAAACGGTAGTTGTGACTGATAATAATTAAGAACATGATAAGTTTAATAATTAAGAACAATCTATTGAAAAACTTGATAAGTTTATTTATCTTTTCTATTTAATTTATTAGGTCAAAACTTCAAATATATTTAGGTATAATGATAGACTATTTTGTATTTTTTGGAAAAACACAGATAAGATTAAAAAAAGCTAATTTTTCTTAAAAATGATAATAAAAATTCAAATTTATTCATTTATAAATAAATTTAAATAATCTATTAAAAAATTATTATAAATTAGTTAAATTATAAACGTGCGACTATCTATATATATTTGTAAACAATTCCTCTAAGTCGAAATCTGTTAAACGGCAGTGGCGACTGATGTATGCATATCAACAATTCCTCAAATTCTTTCAGGGCAGCCCTAATATCTTCGGCGCTCCGCGTCCGTCTCCGCCAGCGAGGAAAACGAAAAAAAAAAAAATTGGAAAAGAAATATCGTAAGACAAGAAAGAAAAGAGCTTCGGGTTCAGAAGTACTTCACTAGAAATTCTCTTCTTTGATTAACCGATCAGACAAAGGACTTGCGAGGAAAACGAAAAAAGAAAAGGAATTAGATTTCGTACCTAAACCCTAGTAGAACACGGTAAATTATCTCAACTTCGATTCTTTACTACGCTTTCTGCTTTTTTCCAACGAATATCAGCCGTGGAAGTTTAATTTAGTGGTTTTTTTTTTCATAGGAAGGAATCCTCTCTCTCTTGATTTTTCTTCTTCTTATAATATAAAAATAACAAAGCAGGAGGGAAAATGGGGGATGATGATCTGAAGACATGGGTATCAGATAAGCTAATACCTTTGCTTGGATATTCACAACCAACTGTGGTTCAGTACATTATTGGAATTTGTGAGTTTTCTTTCCGCTATTATTATTATTATTATTATTATTTTTACTATTATTATTATTGTTCTGGTTTATGTATTTATATACCTTTCTTGTTGGTCGTAGCCAAGGCCGCAAGTTCTTCAGCTGATGTGTTTAGTCAACTTGAGGCTTTTGGGCTGCCGTCATCGACCGAAACCCATTCTTTCGCTCAAGAAATCTTTGCTAAAGTTCCCCGGAAAGCATCTGGTGGTTTAAATGTGAGTTATTCTTGTTTCTTTTTTTTTTTTATTTTTTTTAATTTGGGATTTATGATTATTGTGGATTATATGTTTGGTTGGCCACTTTTGTGGATTGGTTGCAATTATTCTGTTTGTTCAATGGATGATGTTTTTGATTCTGTTGTCCTAGCTTTATCAAAAACAAGAAAGGGAAGCTGCTGTGTTGGCTAGGAAGCAGAAGACTTATCAACTTTTGGATGCTGATGACGAAGAAGGCGGCGACGATGGTGCTGGTGGTATTGACAAGAAGTCTTCGATTGCCTCTGCATCTGATAGGCACAAGAAACGGTTCAGGAAGAAGATTGAGAGTGAAGAGGATGAAGACAACGAGGCAGAGTGTTTATATTGTTACTGATAGAATTCCCGCGTCTGCGCCCCCACCCCCCCCTCCCTTTTTTTTTTTTGACCAAATGCAATGCTGCAGGTGGTCAAACAAGCGGAAGAAGCAAGACGTGTTAAAAGACGGACTTCCCCAGATGAAGATGATGATGAGTCTGAGGTATGCCTTTGTTGCTCCAATGCCTTATATTAATTAATTTGATCCTTTCTCCCCCACAATTTATTTATTTTCTATTTAGTAATGAGATTCTTATCATCCATTGCTGGTCTATCAGTACATAATTTACTAATTATTCATAAACCTGTTGCAAAATGATTTATACTGCCATGGGAAGTATTTTGGTTAGGTCACTGGTTTTTTAGCAGTTTTTACTATTTGATTTTCAATATGGCCTTTATATCTTATGTTGTGTGTAGTCGGAGGAAGAGAGATTGCGTGATCAGAGAGAGAGGGAGCAATTGGAGAGAAATATTAGAGAACGTGATGCTGCAGGGACTCGTAAGGTACGCATCTGCATCTAATGACCTATCTTGGTAATCTATGCTGTTGTTTTTGGGATTTGTTATGACCTCTTATTTTACTTTTTCGCTCGGCCATTGTTTGAAGTATGACTTCTTCTGAAGCCCATGCATAATCTTGCAAGGTCATTATTTTTAGTATTAATTGTAAACCTCACAAATATGTAATTGCAAATGTTCATGGTACTTGTTTCTTTTCTCACGCTCTTGTCCGGTCTTTTTACAACAGCTAACAGAGCCAAAGTTGAAAAGGAAGGAGGAAGGTATAAAATCTTAGGAGTGCTTATGTTGACACACTAGCATGCACAAAAGTTCTATAACAATGCTCTGTATTATGGGATTTCATTTTACTTATTATGCAACAGAAGAGGCAGTTCGAAGATCAAATGCTTTGGAGAAAAATGAGCTTGACACTTTGAGGTTTGTGTTTGATTATCTGTTGCTCCCTTTTATGTTCCTTGTTTAATTACTGGGTAGTGTTGCTGATCCTTTTCTTCCTTGGCATTGATTCAGAAAAGTGTCACGGCAAGAATATCTAAAGAAAAGGGAACAAAAGAAATTGGAAGAAATCAGGTATTGCATAATCACATATTGCTGTTACCTTGCTTTAGTTGTCTTGCTTACTGGTGATTTTAGCCTGAAAAACATAAAAACCTTGCTTATGGTTGACATTGTTCTGTAATCTTGAACTTCAGGCTGCAAATCATGAATTGCATATAGTATATACGTTTATGTTTTTCTTCTCTCTTTTCCTTTGCTTTTTCAGAGATGACATTGAGGATGAACAATACCTCTTTGATGGTGTGAAGCTTACTGAAGCTGAATATCGTGAACTAAGGTAATAAATTCAACTCATTGTCTGGGATGTATCTCTACTCTTTTGCAAAATTTCCTCCTTTCTCTTCACATGCAAAATGTTTTATACCCACATGATCAAAATAGTAACAAGTTGTTAATTGGTCAATGTGATAGCATCTTTCCCAGAGGGCATGTGTTGGATATTGAAGTTTTGTGGCACCATGTAATATTTCCTTGAACATTCATATGGAAAAAAACAGCTTTACTGTATCTTCTACAGTTTTATGTCCCCACCCCCTCTCTCCCGCACACTCGCTTGCATATGCATGCACATAATGGATTTATAATGTCAATCATGTTAGTGTGTGCTGCAAGCATATGCATTAGCTGGATTTGCAATTCTGCAAAGGAAATTAAGAGCATCTATATAGACAGATACTAGATGCAATACTTTTCAAATTGTTTGCTGCGCAGTGCTTATGTGTAGCCCTTTGATTCTGAGTGTATTCATGTATCTCTTCATGTTTGTGGTTTGTGACTGTTAGCTGCTAGTGTAGCCAAGCAGTGATTTTATGTAATTGTTTAGTCAGGGAATGGTTTTATATGATTGGTATCATTTGTCTCCTTAGTTGAATATCTCTTTTTGGTTACTCTTTTATGGCTTCACCAATGTGGCCATGTTGCAGCAAAAAATGCGGTACAATGGCTAGGAATGCTTCCCATCTTTTTGTTTTTTCAGTTGAAGTCATTTCTTATGAGGATTGTGGTCCTTTTGTTTTGTACTATTGGACATATGGAGAACATACTTAAACTTGTAGCCATCAAGTTCTTTCTCCAGTTTGGGCAAAACAGTACAATGTTTCATATGATTTTCGTACCATTTGCTCAAAGCTTCCCCATTCTCAAAATATCTTTCTCCTGTAGTGGCTTCTGGTCATATTTTTATACTTGGTAATGCTGGGTAGTTTAGTTAGTAGAAATAGATTACTATTAAGCACTATGGATGCCTTATTTTAACAGATACAAGAAGGAAATTTACGAGCTTGTGAAAACGAGGTCAGAGGAGGTTGAGGACATGAATGAGGTAATTTACCATTTTTTGGTGGTTGTCTATTTACTTTTGTTGTCTTGATTGAGTATTGGTCATGTTAATTTATGCTGCAGTAATTATTTCAGAAGATGACTCTTATCTCTTTCACATTTTCCCAGCATAATGATATACTTGAATTTGGAATTGACTATTAGTTATAAAGTATCTGTCACTCGTAATTGCGATTTTTATTTATTATCAGTTTGTAGCATTAGGAGTTCTACTTTGTACCCTTTTGGTGTGCATGGGTGCACCCTTTCTTGTGTTCCTAGCAATGTAATCCATAAATCAACAACAACAAAAGCCCCAATCCCAAACTGGTTGGGGTCAGCTATATGGATCCTTCTGCTCTGTTTCATGCAATCACATACCAAATTTGCCCAATGCAATGCATATATATATATATATATATATATATATATATATATATGTTAATACTCCTAACTACTCAGAACTTATACAATTATAAAATCTTGGAGCTCTCTCTCACATGTATACAGGTGTCCCACACATGGAAGAACACATGCACGCCCATTGTCCACTCTGCCACCACCCGTGTGAATAAAATGTCATATCGTTGGGACTTGTTTCATTAATTGTGTAGTTAACAGAAATTTTAACTAGCTAGATTAATGAGCAGTGAACATATTGTTCAATTTTGTTGTGTTTCCCCTTGCATCGACAAAGGTGGTTGTGTTACTCCATTCCTTTATTCTGACATAGATTGGTCAATATTCTGTTGTCATTCCCAAGTAAATGTGTTTTAGATGCTCTTGATCAAAATCAAGTGAGCTTGCTTATTTAGGATACTCTCTACAAGGTATGTTCAATCAGAGTTGTTTCTCTTGCTCTACACTTATGTTTGTATTCAGAAGTTTAAAGATATAACAATTTCCTTTATTTAGGTATTCAAATGAGGAGAGAAATGAAGGGAGGGGATCAGAAAACTTAGATGTAACCTCTTTTGAGATCCATCTTTTAGTTTCTCTCTAGAAGTGGAGAGATTGATGAGAAGTTTTTGATTTTGCAAATTTGATTTTTAAATTTAATCAGATACGAAATCACTTAGTTACATCATTGCTAAACCATTAAATTTCCCTTCTCACCATCACGTCTTCTTGAAAGTATTCAAATTGGTTGAGGCTTTAGAAGGAAAATTCACTGTACATTTCTTTCAGTCACAACTGAAATTGCCAGACATTCTAAGCATTTTTCATGACAAAAAAGAAAAATGATCTAAAAGATGCATGTCATCTATCCTGTTCGTATACATTTCTTTCTAGTCATTATATGTCATTGTTGCTCGCTAACTCTTGACATGCCATCCAACATTGTTTCTGGAGTGCAGTACCGGATGCCAGAAGCATATGATCAGGAAGGAGGTGTTAATCAGGAGAAGAGATTTGCTGCGGCTCTGCAGCGTTACAGGTGACTTTGAAAGGAAGCATATGGTGATTGAAATCACCGAAAGTGTTGTGCAGAACATGAACCACATTTTGTTGGAAAATTTTAGTATTCATAATTAGCATATTGCTTCAAGACTGGAGTGGTTTGGTCTGACTTGTTAAACTATTTCCTACTTTTTGTTCATTGTAGGGACAGCAGTGCTGGGGATAAAATGAACCCATTTGCAGAACAGGAAGCTTGGGAAGATTATCAAATTCGTAATGGACTATTATATAACATTACATTCAACCAAACACATCATCAGTGACTCCTAATTCCAGTCAT
Organism: Dovyalis caffra; assembly: GCA_963924115.1. Classification (NCBI taxonomy): domain Eukaryota; kingdom Viridiplantae; phylum Streptophyta; class Magnoliopsida; order Malpighiales; family Salicaceae; genus Dovyalis; species Dovyalis caffra. The sequence goes on from CAWUPB010000071.1 coordinate 2,481,500, forward strand.
TGCTGTTTGTTGTGTTATTTATTTATTTATTTATGCACTCTAATTCTTGAGTTGACATTTTGCAGGAAAAGCAACATTGAAATATGGTTCAAAAAATAAAAAGCTAATATCTGATGATTATCAGTAAGTTAAACATCTCTTCACCATCACAATATTGACGAAATTTCCATCCCAATGATTTTTGTCTTGTTTTAATTCTTAGTTGGATTTCTCCATTCCTCATTTTGGTTTCTTATTTGTTTTCCTCTTGGAAGTTAAACAAAGTTATCGGAGGTCTTGTGATGCTTTATTTTATTTTATTTTATTTTTCATGAACTCACAAATAATTAGAATCTTTTAAATGTGTCTAGGTTTGTGTTTGAGGACCAAATTGAGTTTATCAAGGCATCGGTAGTGGGGGGTGACAAGGTATATCTTTTTTTTTTTTTTTTAAAAAAAAAATCTTTAGTGATCATGCAGTTTTCTGCTGAAATTCTCTTATCCTTGTTTTTGTTTCTTTGAAATGCAGTTTGATGATGAGCTGCCCACTGAGTCACTTGATGAGTCTGATGCAATATCAGCTTCAGAGAAGCTTCAGGTGTGCTGATGCTGGATCTTCATTTACAGCACCTAAATACTATGGTTTACAAGTTGCAACGGATTTGATAGGTTTAGAAATTGGGGGAATAGGTTATGGGTGGGGATTGGAATGTGTTGGGACTTGTAAATGCAAACATAATGAAACTAATACTAACAATCCTCAGAGCAATGAAAATGACAATGCATTAAAATAGCTCCTCAAAAAATAAAGCTTCTCTTTGTGATGATCATTTTGCAAGGCATGAAAGACCATTTTGTTTTGTAAATGCTTGACCTGATGTGTTTTCTTTTCTTACTAGACATTGTAGTCTTTTAGGATTTTCTGATTAACAAACCCTTGCAGTGGTTTTGGGAGCTTTTGCATGTCTAGTAGTCTACCAGAAAACATGTGATTTACTGTTATGTTGTTAACTATCACTTGCATTTTTTTTTCCTTCAGGATGATAGAAAAACCTTGCCTATCTATCCGTATCGAGATGAACTGCTCAAAGCTGTCAATGATCATCAGGTATTTCCTTGTTACATTTAATGCTTACACTAGTTAGTCCCTACATGCTGCTGACAGTTATTTTTTGCTCATATGTAAACTATATTCTTTGTTACATGAACTTGTCTTGTTCGCTAGAGTTCCATCTGTTTTTGACACGAGACAATGTGGGCAGGTTGGGGTTTATGATATCAAGAATGGCTGCCCTTTACCCTGTGTCCATTAATGAAAATAGGAGAAGAAAAAGGGGATTAAAATACTATTGAAACAATATGTTTGCCTGATTTGGCATCATTGGAGTTAACCCCTTATTTGGACAGGTTATACTTTTTTATGAGATAATTACCTGAGGTCAGAAGACCAAGGAATAATATTATTCCACAGTTCTGGCCCAGGAGTAGACGACATATTCGATCCTGTTTTTACCAAAGCTAGGAAAGGTTAGGTAGAGTCGGAAAGAAAGCAAATCTTCCAGTATTTTTGAAGTCTGGATACATTTCTTTGTTTTGAAAACTTGGAAATATGATTTTGATACCTATCAAAGAAAAACTGTCAAGATGATTATTTGTCTAATTGGTATCTTACTGCTGATTTTTTATTTATCACAAGAACAAGAGGCCTATTCATGTATTTCCTTTTTCTAATCCTAAAGTGCATCATATATATTTTCTCTTAATTGGGGTTAAAAATTATTAAGAGTAATGAGCTTACTAGAACATGATTATACAAAACCTCGAATGAAAGAACACTTTCAAAGTATTGCACATTACCTAAATTTTTGCCCTCAGATTCTGTATGAGGCCTAGTATGCTAGGGTAGATATTATTTGGTTGTTTTGTTCCTTGTATTTTCCTCTCAAGTGATGTCTGCCTTGCTTTTCGTTTATGTTGGTAATATGTTATCTTAGCAGAAGGGGAAAAGTGTTTTACTTGAGCTATCCAAACTAATAGATAGAGGCAGCTCGTCTCTCAAAAGCCTCCTACTAGATTCCTTCTGCCCTAGCCAACCAAAATATATAATAATAATAATAATGATGATGATGATAATAATAGTAATAATAATAATAATTAAGAGGTAGTAAGGCAAGAATTTTCCTCTCGAGCGTTCACCCCACAGAACCCCCACAGGTTCAATTGACTTTGCATCCCAAACAGATCCCCACCACTGAGAAGATATGTGCATCAATTTTGTGCTCCAAAGGCAATGAATAAGCAAGCAGCAAACTACTTCAAAAGCATTCCTACATAGAAATCATCAGTTGGCCAAGATAATCCCCTGGGAAGTGCATTTGTCTTCCTAGTAGCTTGCCAATTGGAAGTTGCTTCTTGCAGCGAACTAGGAAGATAAATGCATTTCCTGGGGATTAGCTTGACCAAGTCTTTTGATCAAATGATTTCACATTAAAGCATCTCTTTTTGGACCTCAAAATTCTTTCCCATCCCCTCCATCCAGTAGTTTAAGCATATAAATGCCTTCACCCAATTTCTGAGCAGTGTTCAATGATAAGATTTATAATGTCTTGTCAGATGGGGCATCTCCAGCCACTATTGTACTTGAGTCTGTAACATGGCATGTACTTGCATGTGCATGAGTGGATGTATACGCTCAATTAATGGGGTCATTTTTTTTTTTTTTTAAAGATCTTTGGTAATCTCTTTTGCAGGTTATTATCATAGTAGGAGAAACAGGTTCAGGGAAGACCACACAGATACCACAATATCTTCATGAAGCGGGTTACACCAAGCGTGGAAAGGTATAATCTTGTCCCCTCCTATGTATTTCCCATTGTTGATACTAATTGTCATCTTTATCTTGTTCGAGTTGTTGTCACCATCTGGTGAATTATTACTCACTTGTCAACAATTCAAGTACTATTTTCTTTTCATATTTTATGTACAAATGGACATGCTTGCAAAATTTTTTTGGAAATGGAAAATTTTCTTGTCAAATTTGGATTGGGCTTTTGGGAATCAACAACTGATGCAATTATTGCAACTTAGTCTGCTATTATGCTAATGTTCATCTTGTGGTATAATGTGCATTTTCTGCCTGAAGCTGTAGTTAAATTTCATATTTACTTGTTCAAACTGAATCTTAATTATAGTTATTTAAGAAGAGAGACAAAGCAGGAAAGGCCTAGCACACCAATGTATTTGTATGTACTTGTACACACAACTGATAGAACATTGAGACAGTAATTAGAGTGTAGCCAATAGGGCAGTGGCCCAGTACATTGGATGCATCCATCCAGCTCCATTCCTATAGGGTCAGTTGTGCTTGATGAAAAATGATAGGGAATGCCCCTAGTTTTGTTAGATGTGGGTCAATTTAGGTCGTATTTCTCACTGCTGCCAAAGAAACTATTGGAACTGGGGGATGTTGTGCCATTTTTATTGTTCCTTAATTCTACTTGACTATGATTTGGAACATGGAAAATGATGTGCTCAAGTAGGCTCACTTAAAAGTCAGAATGTGCTATTTACTTTTAGAGATAAACCAAGGTTTTGCCTAAATGATTTGAGGAAGCAGGCTGGCCCATGTCTGACTTTTAAGGAATGTCTTCTATTTTTTTTTTTCCTCGCAGGTTGGTTGTACACAACCTAGGCGAGTTGCTGCTATGAGCGTTGCTGCTAGAGTTTCTCAAGAAATGGGTGTCAAACTTGGGCACGAGGTATGTGACTTTTTATTTTTTATTTTTCTCTTTTTTACCTCATTTTGTGTATTTTAGTGAGTGTAGGTTTATGCCTTCTCACATCATGCACTGTATGGTTTTGCATTCACTTTGTCCCTCGGATTGCTGTTGTTAGAATTGGACACCCTTGCTTACATTTTAGGATTTAAGGATTTATGCTACACTAACCCTCAGGCATGTGCAATATGCATGATCTGCTGTGCCTTCACCATCTTAATCTTTAATATGTGAATGATAATGAGAAAAGAATTCAATTAACATACAATATATCAATTTCTCAAGTTCTTCCTATATAGTGAAATATATTCTTTGAACCTAATTGGAAGTCTTAGAAATGTTTAAACTAATGAAGAAAGAGATTACGATTACAAATCAAAGTTTTGTGCCTTTAATTGGTCAAATGTATTGGATTTATGGTTGATTTGGAAAAGGAGATATATATTAGGTGACCCATGGATTTGTTTTTGTTTCGGTAAATTTGACATAGGAAGAAAAGGCAAAAAGATAGCAAATGAAGACAAAGGCTGGTTATCTGGCCTGTATGGCTAGAAAAGAAAAAAGTCTTTCAAATCAAATATAAAAAATGGCTGTGACAGCAGCAACAGCCCTTAAATACTAGGCAAAATCCTGAATAAAAGAAATCCTAGCCCTTAAAAATAACTAAATCTTAGCCATCTAAGTAACATAATAACTAATACACATATGAACTGGTAAAGGAAAAACACTAATTATATGAAAGCTGCTATAGCATGCTAAACTACAATGCTACAATAACTTATCAAAATTAAACTACTTTATAGGATCTGCTCTTAGATCAAAATGATCATGAACCTAAACCATGCAGTTTTTTTTAAGGCACATTGCAAGGATATATTGATTGGACAGTAAATAAAGACAATGCATGTTCATGACGAAATTAAAAGAGAGTGACTTGTATTTTGAAATCTAGCAATAATTATGTTTTAAGGTGTACTCGTATGATTATTTGAGATTTTTTATTATCACAGATTTAACGCGAGGAGGATTCTCCTTGAAACTCCTAGAATTTAAGACAAGGGAAGCTTAATTTGTGGAAGTACGCTAGAATTTGTAATAACCTAAAAAAGTTGTTTAGTGGCTAAACTCTAATTATTGAGTTACAATAATTTATGAAAGGGTGACTTGCTAATAAACAAAATTATATAGCCACTTTTCTTCTGAAATTTTTTAACACGTTGCCTTTTATAAATAGTTTAGCTTGTTGTAGATAATACACTGGAAAAAATAAAAAAGGAAAACATCCTTTTGCCATGGAAAGAAAGAATTCAGAAACAATTTGCTCATGATCTGATTCATGCAGCATTGGTGTTTTGAATCATTGGTTTGTTTCTGCTGAATTTGCAACAGTAAATGGCATTCATGTTATCTTCAGGTTGGCTACTCTATTCGTTTTGAAGATTGCACATCAGAAAAGACTGTTCTAAAATATATGACTGATGGAATGCTCTTGCGAGAATTTCTTGGTGAACCAGATCTGGCAAGCTATAGGTGAGCTATGTCTTGCTGCCTAGTTCATGGTTTTGATTCTGTCTGTTCCGCTGGTTTACTAAAGCGATCAGGTTTTATTTTGAATTAGTGTTGTGATGGTGGATGAGGCACATGAAAGAACTTTGTCAACTGACATACTGTTTGGATTAGTAAAGGCAAGTAGATTCTTTCAACTTTATAGCTGTAGTTCATTTGTATATATTTATGGATAAATAAAACTATGAATATGTATATATTTTTTCCAGATAAAGGTGTATTCTTTTCTTCAATGCATTAATGCATATTTTATTTTACTGCAAGTAATCCGTGAATATATTCTAGCATGTTCAGATCTGTAGGAACAATATTACCACATTAGGATTACCTGTTTTTGTTTGTGTACTAATTATACTCTTGATTATTAACTGATTGTTCAACCATCTATGTTTCCATGTTATAGGATATAGCCCGTTTCCGACCAGATTTAAAGTTGCTTATTTCAAGTGCAACACTTGATGCTGAGAAATTTAGTGATTACTTTGATTCTGCTCCAATTTTCAAAATTCCTGGGAGGAGGTTTCCTGTTGAGATACACTATACAAAAGCCCCAGAAGCAGATTACTTAGATGCAGCGGTTGTAACTGTACTTCAAATCCATGTGACACAGCCACCTGGTGATATTTTAATATTTCTCACTGGTCAGGAGGAAATAGAGACAGCTGAGGAGATTTTGAAGCATAGGACAAGGGGTTTGGGTACAAAAATTGCAGAACTTATTATTTGCCCTATATATGCTAACTTACCAACAGAGCTCCAAGCTAAAATATTTGATACCACTCCAGAAGGAGCACGGAAGGTAGTCCTAGCTACAAATATTGCAGAAACATCTTTAACAATTGATGGGATCAAGTATGTCATAGATCCAGGTTTTTGCAAGATGAAATCATACAATCCTAGGACTGGGATGGAATCTTTGCTGGTCACACCCATTTCAAAAGCTTCAGCAATGCAGCGTGCTGGCCGGTCTGGACGAACTGGTCCTGGAAAGTGTTTTCGATTGTATACTGCTTACAATTATCTTCATGACCTGGAAGATAATACGATACCAGAAATACAGAGGACAAATCTGGCCAATGTTGTGCTCACTTTGAAGAGTCTTGGAATCCACGACCTAATAAATTTTGATTTTATGGACCCTCCACCTTCAGAGGCATTACTTAAGGCTCTGGAACTGCTCTTTGCACTGAGTGCACTAAATAAACATGGCGAGTTGACTAAAGTTGGTAGAAGAATGGCTGAGTTCCCCCTTGATCCCATGCTGTCTAAAATGATTGTTGCTTCTGACAAGTACAAATGTTCAGATGAGATCATTTCCATTGCTGCTATGCTTTCTGTTGGAAATTCAATCTTCTATCGTCCAAAAGATAAACAAGTTCATGCTGACAATGCCAGAATGAATTTCCACACTGGGAATGTGGGGGACCATATAGCTCTTCTCAAGGTTAGTTACATATGTAACACACAAGGAATGGATTCATATGCGTATAATTATTGTGAAAAATAGGGTTAGCTAAAGGTATGTGTATTGCTCTATCTTTTCATTATGCGGGTACAAGCTTATATAATACAGTAGTGCAGCTATACTAGGAAACTACAGCTGTACATTAACTAATAGATTTGATTTAGCTAATTTATAGGAGCTAATTCCTCAACTCAATCTTCTAGACCGTATCTTCCAACACTCCCCCTCAAGCTGGCTGGAAAATATTTTCCATAGCTAGCTTGCTTACTAACACATTGAACTGATTGTTAGGAAGGCCCTTTGTAAGGATATCAGCTACTTGCTGAGCTGTAGGGATGTAGGGAATACAAATGAGTCCACTTTCAATCTTCTCCTTGATAAAATGCTTGTACACCTTTATGTGTTTAGTTCTATCATGAAGCACTGGGTTGTGTGCAATCGAAATTGCCGCTTTGTTGTCACAGTAGACCTTCATAGTTGTAGCAATAGGAACCTTGAACTCCTCTAGAAGTCTTTTAATCCATATAGCCTCGCAAATCCCATGAGCTAGAGCTCTAAATTCTGCCTCAGCACTGCTTCTAGCTACCACATTTTGCTTTTTGCTTTTCCAGGTTACTAGATTCCCTCCAATGAAAGTACAGTACCCAGAAATTGACTTTCTGTCAGTTTTTGCTCCAGCCCAGTCGGCATCTGTATACACCTCCACTTGGAGGTTATTCCTTTTTGGAACATCAACCCTTGTCCAGGAGTTCCCTTCAAGTGCTTTAGGATTCTATAAGCAGCTTCAAAATGCTCTTGACTAGGAGAATGCATGAACTGACTTATCATGCTTACTGTAAAGGTTATATCTGGTCTTGTATGAGATAAGTATATTAGTCTTCCCACCAACCTCTGGAACTTATCTCTATCAATCACATTCTCAGGTTTGGCAGGGCTGAGCTTCACATTTGGCTCTACTGGTGTGTCAACTGGCTTACACTCCAAGAGACTAGTTTCATCTAGTAGGTCTAGGATATACTTTCTTTGATTCACAAAGATCCCCATTTTTGATCTAGCAAATTCCATCCCTAGGAAATACTTCAATGGTCCTAGGTCTTTAATTTCAAAATCTTGAGCTAGCTTCTTCTTCAACCTCTCTGTCTCTTCTTCATCATCACCAGTTAAGATAATATCATTAACATAGACAATTAGAATTATTTGTTTACCTTCTGGTGACCTTTTGTAGAACATGGTGTGGTCAGCTTGACCTTGGCAATATCCATGGCTCTTGACAGCTTTTCCAAACTTGTCAAACCAAGCTCTAGGGGATTGCTTTAATTCGTATAGTGACTTCTTCAACTTACAAACTTTATCCAGTCCATATACACCTTCAAAGCCCGATGGAAGCTTCATGAATACTTCATCTTCTAAGTCTCCATTCAGAAAAGCATTCTTCACATCTAGTTGATGTAATTTCCAATCAAAGTTCACTGCAAGTGACAACAGAATTCTGATTGTGTTTATTTTTGCTACTGGAGCAAATGTTTCCTGATAATTCACTCCATGGGTTTGTGTAAACCCTTTTGCCACCAGCCTTGCCTTTCTTCTTTCAATACTACCATCAGCTTTAAACTTGACAGTAAACACCCATTTGCAACTAACAAGTTTTTGGCCTTTAGGCAGATTCACCAGGTTCCACGTCCCATTCTTCTCTAAAGCATTCAATTCCTACATGACAACTAATTTCTAGCCCGGGTCATTTAGTGCTTCCTGAATGTTTCTTGGAATAAACAGATTAGTGACCTTGGAAACAAATGATCTATGTTTTTGGGACAATTTACTGTAAGATAAGTGTTTAGACAACGGATGATTGGTACAAGACCTTTTACCTTTCTTAAGGGCTATAGGTAGATGATGATCTGCAAACAGTTCAGTAGAAGTATTGATAGGACCAATAGAAACAGGTTGATCAACATCATTGATAACTAGAGGCAAAGTAACAGATGGATTACTTGAGTTTTGATCGTGACTTGGTTCAGAATGCGGGAAATTTGATTGGCCTTGAGTGGTTTCTAGTATTGGTTCCACTGGATGATGTGCTTTACTTCTCTGTTGATGTTTCCTCTTTGTATAAACCAGAAGCTCACTGTTTTTGTCCCTGGGGACAGTTTGTAGTGTTTCTCGCCCTGAAGTAGGATCATTCTGTATAGGCAGATTGGGTTGACCACTAGCTTCTACTTGAGGTTTCAGGTTGTGTACATTTTCTACCACCACTGTGGGTAAAGGATGAGGAACAATATCCCAGAAAGTTCCTTACTCACTATCGTGACTCCTTCTAAAGGAAATATTTCTGAGATTTTAAAAAAGTAACATCCATGGAAACAATTGTTTTCCTAGTTGTAGGATTAAAACACTTATGCTCCTTTTTATTAGGAGCATATCCTATAAAAACATGTTTTACAACCCTAGGATCAAGTTTTGATTGACTAGCAAAATGAACATACACAGTGTAGCCAAAAATTTTAAGAGGGAGAACTGAGAACAGTTTGTTACTAGGAAAACACTTTTGAAACACATGTAATGATGAATCATGGTTTAACACTCCACTAGGCATTCTATTGATCAGGTACGTTGCAGTTAAGACAGATTCACCCCACAAATACTTAGGTACATTCATGGAAAACATTAAAGCACGAGAAACTTCAAGTAAATGCCTGTTTTTTCGTTCAGCAATACCATTTTGCTGTGGGGTATTAACACAGGTCGATTGATGAACAATTTTTTTTTCCTTCAGAAAACTTCCTAAAATCTCATTTAGATATTTAGTTTCATTATCAGAGTGTAAAATACAAATCTTAGTTTGAAATTGTGTTTCAACCATGGTATAAAAATTTTGAAATACGTGAGCAACTTCTGATTTTTCATTCAATAGATAAGCCCAACAGAGTTTAGTGTGATCATCTATAAATGTCACAAACCACCTTTTTCCATTGTTAGTTTTCACCCTTGACGGGCCCCAAACATCACTATGAATCAAGTAAAATGGTTTTGAAGGTTTATAAGGTTTCAAAGAGTACATGTTCTTGTGACTTTTTGATAAAATGCAGCTTTTACACACGAGTTTTGAATAATCAAAATTTGTAAACAGCTGAGGCAACAGTTTCTTAAGATAAATGAAGCTAGGGTAACCTAATCTATTATGCCAGAGAAGAACTTGATCTTTAACAGAGGTAGAACAAACGCTACTACAGTCGTGAGCCATTTTATTCTTGGATTCTTCATCAACAAGTAGCATAGCCCATTTTTAAGTTCAGCACTGCCAATCATCTTTCCCCATATTCTGCTCTTGAAAAATACAATGAGAGTCAGAGAAAATGACTATACAATTAGAGTCTTGAGCTAACTTGCTCACAGATAGGAGGTAGCAAGCAAGTTTAGAAACATGTAGAATAGATTTTAGACAAACAGCAGGGGAAAGATACACAATACCTTTATTAGCAATAGATGAAAGTGATCCATCTGTAATACAGACTTTTTTATGACCAGCACATGGTTTATATGAGTGAAATAGATGTGAGAAACTAGTCATGTGATCAGAAGCTCCTGAATTTATTATCCAAGGAGTGAAATCAATAGGAACAGAATAGGAAAAGACACTAGGATCACTACCTATTTGTGCAACCGAAGCATTAGGGGCACTAGACTCAGACTTAGGCCTTAGCAATTTTTGGATGTAGTTGATATGCTCTGGCTAAATGGACTTGTCTTCACCTCATTAGCAGAAGCTACTTTAGTATATTTCCCTTCGTGTGACCCCTTCCAGTTAGCTGGTTTGCCATGGAGTTTCCAGCATGTCTTATGAGTGTGGCGAGCCTTATCATAATAATCACACCAGATATTCCCAACATTCTTTCTATCTTCCTTCTTATCTCGGCTTGCAATACTTCCAGCAGCCAGAGCTGAGTTCTCAACTGAAGGGGCTTGATCTTTCTTCCCTAGCATTACTTGGGGTCTGCTCTCCTCACGACGGACCTCAGCAAGCACCTCACCAATAGAGGGAAGAGGCTGTCTTCCTATAATTCTCCCCCTAACCTCATCAAATTCAACATTCAATCCAGCCAAGAATTTAAAGATCCTGCTATTCTCAACAGTCTTTCTGAAATGATTACAATCCTCAGGACACTTCCATTCATAGTCATTAAATAAATCTAGATCCTGCCAGAGTCATTTAAGAATATTAAAGTACTTAGTAACATTATTCTCACCTTGACGGATCTCTCCCAACTTCAAGGTAAGCTCATAAACTTGGGATTGATTACCAAGATCTGAGTACATCTGGTTTATATTGTCCCATAGATCCTTTGCAGTATGATAGCACATGTAGTTAGTGCTTATTTCCTCTTCCATAGAATTGACCAGCCATGTCATTACCATAGAATTTTCTGCATCCCAGACTCCATGCATGGGATCATCAAGGGCAAGTTCCTTCTTCTTACCTGTCAAATAACCTATTTTCCCTCTCCCTCTGATATACATCCTGACTGACTGAGACCAGGGTAGGAAATTTTCTCCATTTAGATGAATGGTTATGATTTGAATGGAATGTGGTTCAGAGGTAGGGGTTAGAGTAGTTTGGGTGGGGTGATGGGAAATCTTCTCAACAGTCTTAGGTTGGTGGGAAGTTTCCGAGGTATCTGACATGGTAGACATACCGAGGAATGATAAGAGCAGGCTAGGGTTTAAGGCTGTCTAGGGCGGCTATGATACCATGTGAAAAATAGGGTTAGCTAAAGGTATGTGTATTGCTCTGTCTTTTCATTATGCGGGTACAAGCTTATATAATACAATAGTGCATCTATACTAGGAAACTACAGTTGTACATTAACTAATAGATTTGATTTAGCTAATTTATAGGCGCTAATTCCTCAACTCAATCTTCTAGACCGTATCTTCCAACAATTATATATGTATACGTGCATGCATATACTCACACTCAGGTCCTTGCAATTGGATGTTGTACTAATGTAGGCTCAGTGGTTGGCACATCACACTTGTTTATGCATTTGCACTTGATGGATATGCTTACAATCTCAATCATTCTCTCCCCCGTCCTCCCTCTCTCACCCTGTTTGTTATTCCTTTGCTAGTTAAAACTGGGATTAGTACATTTGCTTACGAAAATTACTAATAAGTTCACTTTTAAAAAGCAAAAGACTAATAAGTTCTATCAAATTTTTAATTAACCAATAAGTTTGAATTCTTTTTTCAAGAAAGTTTGATTTATTTTATACTTTCTCAACCACCCTTTTAAATAAGAAATATACATTTATTTTTAATTGTCATACCTTTTGGAGGAGAGCTTATTAGATTGAGCTTAATTTCTTTTTTTTTCTTTCCTAATAAATTCTTCAACTCTTGTTGTATGCTTTGTCATTGTTAAAAACACAAGAAGAATGTTAACACATAATTCTCAAATAAAATAAAAAATTAAATTATAATTGAAAACATGAACTAGATATTCGTCACACATCATTTTTTTTTTATCTTTATTTATTTATTTTTGCCAATTGAGAACTTTTATAGCCTATAAAAAAATTGAAGCTAAAATGCATGCCATCATTTTAAAAATGCAAATGAAAGAATGAACTATAAGAAATATAAAGTACAAGTTGAAGAATCTAAGTAAAAAAGAAAAAAATAAAAAATAAAAAATAAAAATAAAGGTGTAGATCTGCAAGTTCCCTTTTAAAAAAGTAAAACAATTAAAAGTACACGAGCAATTTCATAATAAGAGGATATTTTAGGAAGTACATAATAAATAGAACTTTTTTGAAAAAAAAAAAAAAAAATCAAAATGTGAAGTCACTGGTCTTTTACTCCTAACCTTTTACTTCCTAAAACTGAACTTACTGGTAATTTTTCCAATTTACTTTAGAGTGGAAATGCAATATATTGCTCTGATTTTGATAGATTTTTATGTTACATTTTCAGAAATTATGATATGAATTGCATTATCATTATAGTTTTTTCCTTTTATTTTATGAACTGTGTTGAAATTACTCGTTTTACTTGATTCAAGGTGTCTAGAATGGTTTCCTCACCATATTTGTTTCTAATGTTTTTAGGTGTATAATTCTTGGAAGGAAACTAATTTTTCGACACAATGGTGTTATGAAAATTATATTCAGGTATGGCCCAATATTTAAGAATGGCATATTGTCATTTAAATTCCTGATTCTTTGTGCTATGTTACATGAACCCACTGTGATGGTTCAAAATGTATATGAGTCCAAGTTTCATGTTAATTGAAATTCGAAGTATTGAGATGTGGCCTCTGATCCATAAAATGGGTGCAGGCTGTAGGTTCCAAAGTTGTCCTCCTTTCTCTCCCTCTGTTCTGGATAAATAGTTCTTTGCATTCTCGTATATCAGCACACTTGAGCCATTTTAGTAAAACTGAACATGAATTTTTCTAAGCAGCACCATGTGTGCACAGCATCAAGCGATATGACTTAAATTTCAAATAGACTGCTCCCATTGTAATTGAAAGACTAAATATAAACCCTCCAAACCAATTCTCATCCAGTCTGATCGCTGACCACTACCAGCATGTGGCAAAGTTATTGGTGGCAGTATAATGGTAACGCTTCTCTTATTTTATTTTTGATCTCCTCTTCCTTCTCTCCCCTCTCTCTCTCTCTCTCACACACACACACACACATGCACACTCACAGCTTTTTATCACTTTAAACCTTTTTAACTTGGCTTAAAGACGAGTCAGTGAGTTACGAACTAAGAAAATGCCGGGAATTCATCATGAACAATCTGGTATGACAGCAGGAAGTTTGTTTGATTGATATTTTCCTGTTCCTTCCCATGCTTGTCGGAGTCCAAAATGCAGGCTGATTTCTGCACTTGTTTTAGTGTTGTGTGAATTTTGAAGACTTTGAAAGCCAAGCAGTTCTTGCTGTTACAGATTTCTTGTTTATTATGTAAGCTCTTGTCTTGGTGTCATAGACATGAAGACAATCTTCAATATTGTGTGTGGCTTCACCTTGGGATTATGGCACTGTAATTGATAATGGCCATCACTATATGAGTGGTTGCAGATTTGTTTTTTTGTTTTTTGTTTTTTTTTGGTGCATGTTCATTTTAATTACTGAAGTGTGTATATTTTAAACTGCAACTTTGATGATACAGTTCATCTGGATCTTGGCTCATCCCTTCGTTCTTCTTTCTAGTGGCATCTGATCTGTAGTGCTCTCCCATGATCTCCATGGTTTCAGGTAAGGAGTATGAAGCGAGCCAGAGATATACGAGACCAGTTGGAGGGCCTATTGGAGAGGGTTGAAATTGAGCCGTTGTCCAATCCCAATGATCTAGATGCAATAAAAAAGTCCATAACGTCTGGTAAATTTACAATTAATAATTATTACCGTTTATATGGGAGTCAAAATACTTACGTGATCTTCAGTATTTAATTCAATTCTAATCGTCCTTTCTAGGTTTTTTCCCCCATTCTGCAAGGCTACAAAAGAATGGATCCTACAGAACTGTGAAACATCCACAGACCGTTCACATTCACCCCAGCTCAGGGTTGTCACAGGTGAGCTGTGTTTTGGCTCTGTTTGGCCTTGCTATGCATACAAGTTAAGCAGCTTTTGGTCTAGCTTTTAAAAAGCAGAAGTGTTTGTTAAAGAGATTACTTTTGGAAAAGGCAAGCATAATATCTCAGGAAAGTGGGTAAAAGCTGATTATGAGAGAAGCATTCCTTCTCCTGCATCTCTTATAATTAACTAAAAGGGGTACTTGCTTATAGGCACACCAAGCAGACCCTTTGTCATTAATGATTCTTTATGATGGCTAGGATGGGTTGTCAACATATTCAAAATAAATATTGCCCCTGATTTTCTGTATTATACTTGGAATGACCTAGAAGTAAACCACTGGTGTTTTTTATTTTCTTAATGTGAATTATTTTGAGGTTGGCATTTTCCATTCAAAAGATTGGTATTGCTATCCTGGCAGGGAATTTGCTACAGGTGACCGGTCTTTACCTGCTGTACTTGCTACTAATAATTTTGGAATACTGATTTCTAATTGCCAGATAGTTTGCATAAAGACTAGGCATAAGAATTTTTAGACTAGGATGGTTGTTGAACCGAGAACAATTTTGGGATTAGGCACATAACAAGGAAATTGTTCATAAATCTCACAGAAAGTGTTGTATTACTTCTTATCCTTTGAGCTATCTGGGTTTAAAGCCGTCAAAGGAACGTAAATGCACACGATAACCTTTTGGGAGGCTGTAACCTGTGTGTTGAATATGGGAATTTCCTTTTTGTCATTTTCACTCTTCAGTTGGGCATGTAGGCTATAAATTTACTTGTTATAGATTGTTGCCTTCAGGATGATATTGTCCCAATAAAAATTATGCTGTGCATAAGTTTATCCTGAAGTATTTTTCTTCTCTAATGTGCTGCGTCGTACAATCTGCACTAGTGTTTTCTTGGGTGGGGAAAATTGACCAAGGAATCAAGTACATGCTAGGCTGCATGTGCTATTGTCACTAATACAAATCCTATTGTTCATGTAGGGTGTTTTGTGTGCTTATGTATTTTATTTATTTCAATGCAGGTGCTCCCAAGATGGGTTGTATACCACGAGTTGGTTCTTACTACCAAGGAGTACATGAGGCAGGCAAGTTTTACTCCTTTCAAACATATACATTTCAGATATTATTCCCATCTACAAGGGCTTCACTTGGAATATGTTTTGGGTCATAGCTGAAATTTGGAACGCAAATTGCAGGTAACGGAACTAAGGCCAGACTGGCTGGTAGAAATAGCTCCCCATTATTACCAGATGAAGGATGTTGAAGATCGTATGCTCTCTCTCTCTCTCTCTCTCTCTCTCTCTCTCTCTCTCTCTCGGCCCATACTTCGTAAAGCTTTATAGTTTGAAATCTTGCTTTTAGTTTGCAATGATGATCATCCAAAGTTGTTTTGATTTATCGACCAAACAGTTATAGAAGTGCTTGTTTGTGATGTGACATTGAGCTACATTATGCTTTGTGATATTGAGTTTTCAAATATCTTTGGTTTGATGTTTGGCAGCTGGGTCGAAGAAAATGCCACGAGGGCTGGGAAGAGTATGATAGCAGCTGGCTTCATGTTGGTTCATCAGATGTGAAGAGACTTATAATGGGAACTTGTGAGGGGCGCTGGGTGATATTTGTGGTCTAGGAATACAGGAGGTAAATATGATTTTGTAAATTTAGGAAACGTTAATGGACAATCGACATTATATGCAAATTAAAAAGTGCTGTCAAAGGAATCGGCATTGTTATTTGTAAGAATTTTGATTACTGCAATAATTCGAGATTATTCAAGATTGTATTTTGATGGTGGACTATTACTTCCTCAACAAATATCTTTGTTATGGTTTGACAGCTAGGGTAACTTAGAATTAGCTTCTGTATCAACTAAGTGGTGCAGCGCAGGACAGATTAGGAGCTGTTTTGAGAGGCCATTTAAGGTTGTATTATAGATATCTTGTGAATTATGAGGATGCGGATTGATTTCTAGAAGTTGCTAGTTTTTTTACTCGCTGCGTATAAAATATATAAAATTATTTTATTTTAATGTCTTGTGTCATATTGTGTGACTTTCAAAATATATCAAATCAAAAATAAATAAAAATTTATTTAATTTTATTTTTTTTAATTAAAATTTTGTATTTAGATTAATTATTTTTAATATTTTCTTAAGTTTTTTTTTTTTTTTATTAGAAAGTGTGGGAAATATGCCTCCAATTTAGGAGGAACAGAATCTTCTTGTTATGAAGAAATCAATAACTATAATCACAAAAAATCACTAGAAAATATGACCTTGATTTCCTATTCTAATTTTCTTAAATTGTGACTTCCTATTCTAGTATATATGGCTCGTATAAAAGGAACTCGAAGCTGTTGTATTTGGGAGGGATAGAAATAAAAAGTTGAAACATTTCTTATGTGTATGTAGGTCTTCATGATCGAACTACGTTAAACCTTGTGTTTTTCTTCTTATATTTCGTTTTATGGTATCAAAGCTAGGTTATCATACAATTTAGTCCTCATGTCAACTTAACACGAGTGTGATCTCGAACTTAGTTATTAGTCTAGTTCGATTAAGATCACATAAGTTTTCTTCGATTTTCAAATGTCTTAGCTTCAGAGTAAATCAATTATGCTTTATTGGTGTACTCTTATAATGGCCATAGATTTCTTGAGTAGATATTTATTGAATTGCAATGTGATAACTCCTTTGGCATACAAGGAATGATATATCCTATCTTAGTCATCCATTTACCTTCATTAGATTTCTAGTCACCCAATAAATCGTCCATTTGTAACCCTTTATTGGATTCATCAAAACAAGTGTCAAAGTACATAAATCTTTCAATGAGATAAGCGTGATGACTTCAAATCTAAGGACTAGTTATACCTATCTCGTAGAGATTCCAATAGACTAAACCAAATGGATTCTTATGGTGAGTCAAATCCGGTGATATATTCTTTAACATAAATCACACGAGTTCTTACTTTGACATCACTATACCAATAGGTGTGAGATCTCACACTATCGTCATATAGCATGAGCATAACACTCATAAGTGTAACCACATCTAGTAAATGTCCATTCTTAATAATGCTTATGACTTGAGACATTTAATGATATCATTTATATGCATTAGTGTTTGTCTCACATCTTTTGATCAATCACTATTGAAAATACATATCATAAGGACTTTTATCTAATTCTATTGAATTAATAAATATAAAACATAAAAATTAACAAAAAATTCTTTATTATTAATAAAGTAAATAATGCAATAATATAATACTCAAACTTATCCAAACATGATTGGATCTTCGCTACCTACACTAACATTAGGCACATGATAGGGCTAATGTGCCTTGCTCATACAAGGCCTTCGACCAAAGCTAGTTGCATAGGAGGTGTGCGACATGCCAAGCTTCCGGGCAAGCCGAGTCACATGTTGGGTGTGCGACGTGGTAGACTTGTGCCGAGCACATGCCAAGCCACGACGTGCCTAGTGCACATCGGGTGTGTGTTGGGTGCGTGCATGGTCGAGGCTCGCAATGTGCTGGGCCTAAGGCCAATGCTAGGCCAGTGTGTATAAGTGCATAAGGCCAAAAGCTTGGGTGTGGAAGCTCGTAGGCCACTCGAGGCCCAAAAGCCTATGGCCTAAGGTTCGAAAAATCTTACAATTGAAATTGAAATTTTTTTTTGATAAATTTATAAAATGAATAAAAAATTGATTTATAATTATGATTTAATTGAAATGTGTTTCATTAGTATGTCATGTATCAATGCAATTGAAGCATAAGAGAATGGTATGGATGAATTGACTTTGTTTATGAGAATGAGTATTTGTAATTTTTTTGATAAATAGGGCTCGCGTGTCTTGCCTTCTCTATTATTCTATTATATTTCTCTTCTTATCTTACTCCCTTCGAATGTTACTCGAGGTTTCTTATTCAAAAAAATATAAAAATAAAAGATAAGGATTAGAATAGATGCAAGGAGAAGACGCTAAGAAGTGAAGACAATTTCAAAGAATTTATAATAATTTTTCACCTAAGTATTTGACTCACAAGTCTCCTTATGGCTCGAGGGGACTAGTATTAGAAATTCATTACCATTCACTAGTCCTTAAGTCATGTATGAGATGTATGTGTTTATGTTATACGATTGAATGTTAGTAGGCATGATAGGACTAATATGATTATTGACTTATATGTATGCTAGAATAAGACCTACCGTATTAAATCCTTCAAATTAAATATCAAGTTAATTGCCTTCTAATATTATGAAGAGGGAACTCTCTTGATCGTTGTTGACTTGTTGATATAACTGAAGGTCACTTGGTCCAAGAGTTGTTCTATTACCCTTAAGATTGAAAGAAGATTCTTTAATTTGATACACCTCTAAGTCTTCTTTCTTGCTAAAATTACTTTTCTTATAATTCTAATTATAAAGTATTACCCACCCTTCATGACTTGATGGCTTGTTTAATTCCGTCCGTAATAAACACCATTTTAGTAAAGTTATTTGACCTATTACTCGGCAAGTAATCGTAATGGAGAGCTTTGAAAGTATTGATAAAAAGAGTAACCAACTCTTTTTCAAGAAAGGGTAGGTGAATATAGGAAGTCGTTTCTTGCCATATTGGGGCGTATTCCCCTCTAAATTAAACTTATATTGCCTCATAAATATCTCTACCAAATCTTTCCACCATTTGATCTTAATCTAATCTAAATTAATGAGCCAGTCGAGGACAAATCTATCTAGGCTCTCAAGAAAAAAGTAGATCGGCATCTTCTAGTCATATGCCACATCAACCATCTTATTCAAATAGATTCTCAAGTGGATCCTAGGACATTGGCTCCCATTATACTTGAAAATTTTAGGCATTTTAAATTTTTTTAGGGATTACCACATTAGGATTTTTTAGACATCACATGTTTTTATGAGTTTAAGAGAATTAACAAAAAAAAAAAAAAAAGAGGAGAAAAGGTGAAGAGAAAAAAAGAGTGAGATAAATAGAAAAATTAGGATTTGGGTTCTAATTAAAAAAATATATGGGATATTAGAACTAAGAAAAATTCAATTAGGGGTTTAATTGGAAAGAGTACTAATTGAAAATGGATTTGAAGAGAAAATGAAGAAAAAGGGAAAATAATAGGACAAGATGGGATTTTCACCTAAAAAACCCTAACAACCACATATATAAGCTCTCTTTCTCTCTCACTTAAAAGGGGGATGGACTCATTTTTCTTTCCTAAAAGGCAAACCTAGAGAAAGAAACACTCACCTTTGAAAAGCCAAAGCCTCTATAGCCACCAACCTCTTAAAGCACAAAACCCACCACCATCTTCTTCATCCATTACCTAAAACATAACCAAAAGCTTAAGAAACCCATTTTAGTCGTTGGCCATAAGCTTAAGAAATCTTTTCTAAGCTATCAACCACAAGCAAGAAATCCTCTCTAAAACACAACCACAAGTGAGAGAAAACCTCATAATCATTGACCATAAGTTCATGAAGAACCTCTCTTAGTTGTCGACCAAGCCCTAGCGGATTCACAAGAAGAGTCCGATCAACCTCCTTCTCCCATAGCCACTTGTTGCTATTGCCACTATCCAATGATACTCGGTAGGTCGGACCTCTCTTGGCTCTCATCTCTCGACCAAAACTTCTTTAGCTACCCTCTTATCTCTCTCACCCGTACCTATTTCTATTAGTTTTCCAACCCCTTCAACTTATGATGACAACAACAATAACTTTTTCTAGCTCTTGACAGTTTCCTTTAACTCATGGTAATGGGAGAAGCCTTTTTCCGAGTCATAGACAATAGCATCAATTTCCAATAATAATCACGGACAGTAGCTCCTCTATGATAATCCATTTTCTAGTAGCCATAGACATCTCTTGGGTTTTTTAGCTCCTAAAAAGATGGCCATAAAACACCCCTCTCTTCTCCAACCTTTTCTCTCTAGTTGACAACATTGATTGTCATCATTGGAGATTGAAGAAAATGATCTAAACACACATACAAGGGGAAACCTTAACTTAAAGTGCTAACCTTCTCTTGCTCTGGTTGATAACATTAATTGTCTCCATTGGAGAGTTAAAGAAGGAGCGATTCATCTTTAACCTAAAAGACATCGTTAAGACTTATAGGGTTTTTTTTTCCGATCATTTTGACTAATAATGTAAGTTTCTAACACCTTTGTATCACATTTATATTTTTTCTAAATTCAAATGCATTTGGATTGACATTATGAATGGAAGTGTGTGTGTGTGTGTATGGTATTTAAAGTATGATTAAGATATACTATTATATATTAAACCCAAAAGAGTAGGAGACTCGGGGTATTTTTGAGGAAAAATTAGTTCGGTTTTCAATGCTCTACAATGGAACCGAGAGGAGTGGACATGGATTTTAATTTTAATAGTTTATTAGTAGTGAGTGTTGATCCTAGTATATACATTTGAGAATGATATTGCTCTTGTGATATGATTGATTAAATATGATATTCATGCCATGTTTGCTTGTGTCGTTTGACTCTCAAAAAATGGTGTGTTGATATAAAAAAATCAATTATGATAAATGCTGTGAGTTGAACCTACACTTATGATTGATTAAACATGATGTGTGTGAATATAACGACTTGTCAAGGCTAACATTGAAAGTTAGTACTTGTAGTTGTGTCAAATAGAATATGATATATAATGTGTGTGATGAATTTTTTAGGATTTGCTTCGAGAGCTTATGTTGTATTTAAATATGTTAAATATGAGAGCAAAATTTAGTGTTTATATGCCGTGGTCGTTAGGGATTCAATAGACTTTGTGTTTTATAATTACAATCACTAGGAACTTGCCAAATCTTCATGTTTATGTGCAATAGTCATTAGGGTTTTACTAGACTTTGTGTTTTTAGCATTACGGTCGTTAGGGACTCCCGAAATCTTACGTTTTATAGCCTATAGCTTGTTGAAGACTAGCCATACTTTATGCTTTAGGATTGTAGTACGTAGGGACATTTGAAATCTTACTATTGAGGGCTATAGTCATTAGGAACTCATCAAATCTTATATTTATGATCCGTAGTTATTTGGAACTTGTAAAATCTTTTGTGTTATAGGTCATAGTCATTAAAGACTCACCAAATCTTTATGCTTATAGGCTACTGACCATTAAGGACTCACTAAATTATGCATTCTAGGATCTGCAGTTGTTAGGGACTTGCTAAATTTTTATGTTTATGGGCTGCATTCATTAGGCACTTGTGAAGTTTAATGTTTATGAGCTACAATCATTAAGGACTCATTAGATTTTGTGATTACATGTTACGGTTGTTAGGACTCTCTAATTTTAGAATATCCTCTTCTTTTTATTTTAGAGTTTGGAGGTAGGCCTTTGACTTGTCTACATCCAAATTACTAGCCAAATTCTTCAACTGTAAGGAACTTACCATTTTTAATGACTTTGTGTCTTATAGGTTGTAGGTGTTAAGGGCTCGTAATTTCTTAAACACTTTCTTTCTTTCATTTTAGAGTATGGAGATATACTTATGATCGAACTATGTCCTAAAATTACTCGATTATCTTAATAAAATAAATTCACTTAAATAAGCATAGACTCATCATTTTAAGTCCAAATTTTTCTTAGCTTCCATATGTATGAAATGTACCTTAAATAGGATGTGGTGGTAGTGATCACGATCTTTCTTACTCATAACTAACTCCTTACTTAGATATCTACATAGATAGTCATTTGGGTTTCCTATTTTTCCTTATATTAGGTTACGGCTCCTTTCTTAACTCCATATCTTCATAAAGAGTAAGTCGTCTAACTTACTTGATGCCATGTGCCCTGTGAGACCTTTAATAGCCTTTAAGCATCCCTCAATGGCCATGAGCCTCTCAATTTTAAGATGCGAGGCCATCTTCTCTTAACCCATCTCTTCAAAAATCAAATCAATAGTTGGAATCATGTGTATTTATAGATTCTGGGCAATATAAGTGTAGGGCTTGAAAGTCTAGGAATAAGCTCGTACATGCTCCTTCGTCCGAGTATGTTAGGCTCGATTAGTAGCACCAACACACTTTAGATATGGTACACCAAAAGGTGGTGTTAGAGCGACAATATGAGTGGTAGGCTATGGCATGGGAATGAACACTTTTATTGAGGCACATCACTAGCGAGGTTCTCTTTGATCATGTGTGCTATCACCCAATTTTGGACTCCTTTTGTTTTTACAAAATTTCCTAGAAAAATTAAAAAGAGAAAAATTTCAAAATCAAATATTTTCATAGTTCACATAATTTTATAAATTTTTAACTTTTTGTTAAGATTTCCAAGAGTCATAATATGTGAGTTTAAAGAAAATATAAAAAGGGAGAAGAAAATAAAATAAAAAGGAGAATAAATTAAAAAGATGATTTGATGATCCAATTGACAAAATACGAAAAGTAAGTACTAAATTGCATCTAATTAGAGGTATAATTAGAAGAAAATAAAAATAAAAACGCTTAATTGAGAATTTATTAGGATGAAATTAAAAGAAATTAAAATAAAAAGGAAAAAATAATTTTAATTAATTAGTGAAATTGAAAGAAAACAAAGAGATGTAGACCAAATTTGAAAAATGAAGAAGGATTGAGGACTAATTTGAATTTTTACCCATAACCTTAAAAAACCCACTATAAATAAAATTTTCTCTCCTTCACTCACTCGGTTCATCGTCCATCATCGGTATAAAAAGGAAAAGAGTTGTCTAGCCTAACCTCTTCCCTTTCCAGCCACTACCTAACCATGCTTACCGACCACCATTTCCTTATGTCACCATTTCTCCATTAATATCCCCACACCAACTAATCCTAACCACTATTAGAATTAATGGTCATCCCTAAAGTCTCCATTGAAATCGTCAACTAAAACCCACCACATTCTAGCCACTTACTGACCACCTTTGCTACCTATATAACCAAACCTCACTTATAAAATCCAACTTCATAGTTGTTCCATGTTAGCCTGACTACTAAGCTCACCATAAGCCATTCCATCAAAACCTAACTCGCCTAACCCGCTCATTGCTTATCACCTTTACAACTACTTGCTCACGTTTATCTACGGTGGTGTACTCACTCCTACATCCAAACTCTAACGAGTCTTTATAGTTGTTTGTCACCACCATTCCAATAGCCTTTCCGAGTCACTACGGTAGCTCAACAATCGTGAGCTAGTACTCTAGTAGCTCCTCTTTAAGTGTGAGTCACCATTACTCTAGCAACGTTTCTCTAATTACGGGTCACCTTCGTTCTTGCTTGTACCTCTACGAGCACAAGCCACTACTCTAGTAGCTCCTCTCTAATCATGGGTCACCATCATTCTAGTAGTTCCTTAGGAATTATCCACTCTAAAAAACATGAAAACCACCTCATTTATAGTAATGGTAGGACCCATGGCAACACCAACATACTTTCCCTCTTCGATTAACTAAACAATCAATCTTCATCGAGATTAAAGAAAGAAAAAGTGACCCAAAAGAAGTTTTAGTAAGTCTATGCTTTTTAAAATTTATGTTGGGCATTTTCTAAAACCAATTATGTCGAGTTTAATTCATTTGATTAAAAAAGATGTAAATTATTGTCTTATTATTTTTGGATGGATGAGATATTAAAATGCAAATCGGAATATGTTTAAGTTATTTGAAGCATGTTTAGATACACCGTTGTGTATCAAATCTAAAAAGATTAGAGATCTTAGGTATTTTAGGAAGTAATAAGGTTGATGATTAATGTATCATGATAGAGCTAGAAGGATGAGTTTGGGTTTTAATTGTAATAGTTTATCTAAGACAAATGCTGATCTAGGTATGCACACTTAAGAATGATTTTGTCTTTTATGATGTTGTTTGATTTAAACGTGATGTTCATGCCATGTTTTCTCTTCCTAATTTTTTGATTTGAAGTCAATGGTGACTTTTCACTTATACGGATGAAGTCATCGAGTGTTTCTAAATGATGTGATTTGAAGTCGACGGTGTTAGTGTAGGTGCCCAAGATCCAACCATGTTTAGATAGGTTTGAGTTATTATATCATTGTATTATTTATTTTATTAATAACAAAATAATTCTTTCTATTAATTCTTATTTGTTTATACTTATTTATTGAATAGAATTAGATAGAAGTTCATATGATATGCATTTACATTAGTGATTGATCGAAAGCTATGAGATAAATATTAATGCATATAAATTATATCACTAAATGTTCCAAGTTGTAGCTTTGTCAAGAATAGACATTGACTATATGTAGTTAGACTTGTGAGTGCTATGCTCATGCTATATGATAGTAGTAGGAGATCTCACATCAATTGGCATGATGATGCCAAATCAAGCACTTAGGTGATTTATGTTAGAGAACATATCACTAGACTTGAGTCATCATGAGAACCCATTTTGTTTAGCCTATGGGAATGTCATATCAGATTGGTATAACTAATCCTTTGACTTAAAGTCATTATAATTATCTCATTAGAGGATTTGTGTGCTCGACACTCATTTTGATGGATCCAATAAAGGGTTACATATGGGCAATTCGTTAGGTATACTAGGAATCTAATGAAGGTTGGTGGATGACTAAGATAGGATATGTCATTCCTTGTATGCTAAAGGAGTTATCACTTTGCACTTTGATCAATGTCTACTTAAGAAATCTATGGCCACGGTAGGAGTATACCAATAGAGTATAATTGATTTACTCTAAGATCTAAGACATTTAAGAATCAAAGAAAAATTATATGATTATACTAGAACAAACTAATAACTAAATTCAAGATCACATTGTGATAAGTTAACATGAAGGTTGAACTGAGTAGTGACCATGTTTGTGAAAGATAATTATGGAGTAATTAATCCTCCTCGAGACATGAATAGTCATGATGCCTTGTTAGAGGAAAATCTTGGTCTATGTATCAAGAAATAAAAGATGTGTCTTTTATTCTTGATACATTTTTAACATATCTTAGAGCCTATTGAGTTATACACATTAGTTTAAGCATTCACCTAATAAAAGAGAAGCAAAGATGTTGGAATAAGTTTTCAATATGAAAGTTTCCTATTTTGAAAAAAAATTTCCAAAATGGAAAGTTTCCTAAAATGAAATGTTTTCTATTTTAAAAATCGGTTTCATAATTTGAAAGTTAGTTCCAAATTTTAAACTAAATAACCTAAAAGAGAAATTAGTTTTCTAATTTAGGTTTAAGGATAATTTAAAAAATTATTTCCTAATGTGGGCCTCATAAAAATATCCGACGTAATTTATTTACATAGTCTAAATTAATTAATAATTAATTACGCCAAAGAAGTTTGGGCTACTAGGTTTAATTAAAAGCTTGCAAAATATTTTGATAGGAGGATAAACATAAACCTTATTGGGTGAGGATATATGTTTTAAAAGATAAGATCAAAAAGCCCACATGCATAATAACTCCTAATCTTTGGAGGATTAGGAAGTAGCAATCTAGAGTTCTTTAAGTACTCATTGCTTGCCCCTTGCTTGTCCTTAGAGGATAAGGAAGCCTCTCCCTTATAAATATAGGAGAGAGGTGCGACAAAGGCAAGAGGATTTGAGAGAGAGAGAGAGAGAGAGACGTTAAGAGGAAAAAGGAAATAGGGCTACATGACATAGAGTAAAAAAAGAAAAACGAGTCTTCTCCCACCTTAGCACATGCCATTTTTCCTTCTTTCTCTTAGGGTTGTCGCAAAAATCTTTGAATTGAGTTCTAAAGTAAAAACATTAAACAAGTCACAAAGGTGGAGATAGCACTTTTCCAATTTTTAGTGCTTCTTGTGTTCGTGCTTGGACGACATGGATTATCGATAGAGGTCGAAAGCTTGGATGACTCATTTTCTACTTGGTTAAAATCTACGCTCCGAGTGGTAATATTTTATTTATGATTTAATTCAAGCATATATGGTTAGTTGATTCAATGACATGATCTTGGGCTTTTTAGATGGAGGAAATTTTTGTTTTATTCCGCACCTTCATAGGATGCATGATCCTTCAATTGGTATTAGAGCCTCCATTGAATCTTTGATTGTATGTTTTTTTAATGATGATTAGTTACAAGAATTAGCAATTCCTAATTATAAATCTTGTGTTTTTTTTGTATTTTATACATGCTTTAAACAAAAATTTGGGCTGAAATAGAGTGGAGGGACGTGAGGCCAACGTTAGACATTGGCACTCTCGTTCATGCTAAAACAACGAGCTAGTCATGTCTTGGGTAGGTAATAAGCCATACATAGGCTAGGCTAGTGGCACGCTAGGGAAGTGATAGACCAAGCATACCTAGCATGCCTAGGCCTTCCGGACAGTGCTAGTGACATACTAGGTGTGTGACAAGCTAGGCCTATTGGCCAAGTAGTCGAGTGCTAGGTGAAGGATCATGCATCCTATAGAGATGCAGAATAAAACCAAAAATTTCTCCATCTACGGGGCCCAAGATCATGCCATTGAATCAACTAATCATACATTCGTGAATTAAAGAGATGAATAAAGAATTATCTCTTATAGCATAGATTTAAACCTTTGTAGAAAAGAGCCATCCAAGTGTCCGGTCTATATCGATAACCTACGTAGTTGAAGCACCCACAAAAAAACAATCAAAATTGATAGAGTGCTAACTCCATCTTTTTTGACTTGTTTAGTGTTTTTTATAGAAATTTAATCAAGATAATTTTACGACAACCCAAAGAGAGAGAGAAGAAATGTGGCATGCTAAAGATAGGGAGAAAACAATTTTCTCCTTTTTATTTTGAGTCATGTGTTCCTTCGTTTTATGTGTGGCAAGTTTTTCTCTCCCTTTTCATCAATGTTATTGCCTCACCTCTCCTCCTATTTATAGGGAGATAGTTTCCTAGTCCTTAAAAGACAAAGAAAGAGGCTATAATTAGTCTTAATTGGACTTTCGGTTGTTGCTTCCTAATCTTCCAAGGATTTTGATATTTTGCATATAGGGTTTTTGATCTTTATCTTTAAAACCCTATAATTAGGCTATATTTTGCATATAGGATTTTTGATCTTTATCTTTAAAACATTCATCCTTATCTAATAAGATTCATATTTATCCTCCTACCAAAATATCTTTTAGGCTTTTAATTAAACCTATTGACCTAAAACCATTTTTGCCCAATTAATTAATTTGGACTATCTAAATTAATTAATTTAGATAATTTTAGCTGGCCTAAATTGGAAAATAATTTTTCAAAATACCTTTAAACCTAAATTAGAAAAATAATTTTTATTTTAGGTTATTTACTTCCAAATTTGGAACTAACTTCTAAATTAGGAAACTGATTTCTAAAATAGAAAACTTTTCATTTTAGGAAACTTTTCATTTCTTGGAAACCTTTTTCAAAATAGGAAATGTTCATATTTGGAAACTTTTTCTAACATCTTTGCTTTTCTTTAATTATTTGAATACTTAAACTTATGGATGTGATTTAATAGGCTTGTAAATATGTTGGCAATGTTTCAAGAATAAAAGAAACCTCTTTTATCTCTTGGTACATCGATCAATATTGGCCTCTAGCAACCCATCATGACTATGTAATTCTCTAAGAGGATTAATTAATCCACAATTAACTTTCATGAGCGTGGTTACCATACAATTTAGTCCTCATGTCAACTTATCATAGCGTGATCTTGAACTTGGTTATTAGTCTTGTTCGATTATAATCACACAAGTTTTTATTTTTCCAAATATCTTAGTTCGTAAAGTGAGCTAACTATGCTCTCTTGTTGTACTTCTACTATGGCTAGAGATTTCTTGAGTAGATATTCATCGAAGTGTAATATGATAACTCTTTTAGCATACAAGAAATTACATTTCATATCTTAGTCATCTACCTACCTCTATTAGATTTCTAGTGTACCTAATAAATTGCCCACATGTAACCTTTTATTGGGTCCATCAAAATAAGTGTTGAAGTACATAATCCTCTATTGAGATAACTATGATGACTTTAAGTTTAAGGACTAGTTGTATCCATTTTTTATGAGATTTTCATAGACTATACCAAATGGGTTCTCACGATGAGTCAAGTCCAGTTATATATTCTCTAATATAAATCACCTAAGTACTTGTTTTGGTTTCACCATTCTAATAAGTGTGAGATTTTCTACTATTATCATATGACATGAGATTAACACTCGTAAATCTAACCATATCTAGTCAAAGTCCATTCTTGACAATGTCATGACTTGGGACATTTAATGATACATTCATTAGTATTTGTCTCACATCTTTCGATCAATCACTATTACAAATACATATCATAAAGACTTCTATCTAATTCTACTGAATTAATAAACATAAAACATAAGAATTCATAAAAGACTTTATTATTAATAAAATAAATAATATAATAATATAATAAGTTGAACCTATCCAAACATGGTGAGATCTTGAGCACCTACACTAACTCGAGGTGCATAACGAGCCAAAGCCCCATCAAGTAGTCGTGCACTAGGCATACGATAGGCCTGCCATGCCTCGTTCATACAAGACCTTCGACCAAAGCTAATCGTATAGGAGGCATACGATGTGCCAAGCTTGCTGGGCGAGGCTGAGTCATATGCTCGAGTGTACGATATGGCAAGCGTGTATTGGGCACACGCTAGGCCTATGGCCGAGCCACGATGTGCCTAGTGCACATTAGGCTTGCGCTAGGTGCATGTATGGTCGAGGCCTACAGCATGCTAAACCTAAGGCCAATGCTAGGCTAGACATGCATAAGGCCAAAAGCTTAGGCGTGGAAGCTCGTGAGCCCTCGAGGCCCAAAGCATATGGACCCTAAGTGGGTCTAAGGCTCAAAAAGTCTTAAAATTGAAATTTATAGAAATTTTGATAAATTTATAAAATGATCAAAAAATTAATTTTTAATTATGATTTAAATGAAATGTGTTTCTTTAGTATGTCATTTATCAATGTGATTGAAGCATGAAAGAATGATATGGATGAATTGACCTAGTTTATGGGAATGAATGTTTGTAATTTTTTAGATAAATATGGCTTTTATGTCTTACCTTCTCTCTTATTCTATTGTATTTCTCTTCTCATCTTACTCCTTTTGAATGTTACTCGAGGTTTCTTATTCAACAAAAATGTAAAATGAAAGATAGGAATTAGAATACATGTAAGGAAAAGAAGCTAAGAAGTGAAGATAATCCCTAAAAATTTGTAATAATTTTTCACCTAGGTATTTGACCCACTAGTCTCCTTGTGGCTCGAGGGGGCTAGTATTAGAAATTCATTATCATTCATCGGGGCTTGAGTCATACATGAGATTATGTGTTTATGTTATGCGATTGAATGTTAGTATGCATGATAGGATCGATATGATTATTGGCTAATATACATGCTA
The DNA here is from genome assembly GCA_963924115.1 of Dovyalis caffra. Lineage (NCBI taxonomy): Eukaryota > Viridiplantae > Streptophyta > Magnoliopsida > Malpighiales > Salicaceae > Dovyalis > Dovyalis caffra. Next base: position 2,511,276 of record CAWUPB010000071.1, read on the forward strand.
GGATGAGATCTACCATATTAAATTCTTCAAATTAAATATCAATTTAATTTCCTTCTCATGTTATGAGGAAGAAACTCTCTTTATCGTTGTTGGCTTGTTAAGGTACCTCAAGGTCACTTTGTCCTCAAGGAAAAAAAATCATGAGCCATATGATGTCCCCGAATGTTAGGTCTAATTTGAAATGAGTTGTTTGGTCTATTGAGATAACTTAAACTCCAATAAACTTGTAGGTAAAGATTGATATTCACGGGTGTGATATGATAAAGAGTTGTCATACCAATGAGATTAGAAATTGCATTAAAAGCAAATCGTAAGGAGTTACTCGCCTAGTCCTTTATGTATGATATGTTGTGATAACTCAAGTTTAATGCATGTTAGAGGATGAGATCCTAACCCACTAAGAAAAATGAATCAAAATTTTTTCTTAAGTTCTATATTTAAGGTTATAAAACTTGAAAAAAAATAATGAGAATGAACATAGATTTTACTTTTTTAATTTATGTTTTATTTTACTTTATGCAATTTAATTACCCAAACCGTATGATTTTCTATCTTATCAAGGTTTTTGCACGGTATCACCGGCAATACGTCAATGAGATCGATGATTAATGGAAGTAATGTCTTAAAATGGCACAAACTTCATTGATTGAAAAATAAATAAGAGGAAGTCCTTTAACATGGAAAAATGCTTTATGCGATAGACGATAAAGAGTACCATGAAGGGGTGTAAAAGAAGAGTTCTAATAGCACCTTAAGTATTTATGTTATTGAAGTGAAATTTTTTTCTTCTAGTCCCATATCATGGGTATTTGATACTAGATGTGGTGCACATCATTTGCACAAATTTAAAAAGATTGAAAGAAGCAAGAAAAGCTGCTTCAAGTAAGGTTGACCTATGCATGGGTAATGGTTCAAGATTTATACCATTAGTGATAGGCACCTATGAGTTAACACTACCATTTAGATTTGTGCTTACACTAAAAAAAATATTATTATATTCCTATAATAACTAGAAACATCATTTCCATTTCTTATTTGGACCAAGGTGGCTTTTCATTTTTATTTAAGAATAAAGATTGTTTCATTTATAAAGATGATGTTTTATATACAAATGCTAATATAAATAATGATTTATATGTTTTGAAAATTGACATACCTTGTATATAACATAAATGCAAAGAAACTCAAAACGAGACGATCTAAATGAAACCTATTAGTCGCATTGTTAACTTAGCCATATAAATGAGAATCACATATCCAAACTTCATAAAAATGGATAGCTAGAATCATTTGATTATGAATCTTATGATTTATGCGAATCTTGTCTATTTCATAAAATGACAAAGACCACTTTTTAGTGGAAAAGATATAAAAGTTGCTGATTTGTTAGGCCTCATATATAATGATGTATGTGAGCCTATGTCCACCCAAACGAGAGGAGGATATGATTATTTTATAACCTTTATTAATGATAGATCGTATTTGGGTTTTATGTATTTGATGAGATACACATCCGAAGCATTTAAGAAGTTCAAAGAATTTAGTTTAAGAGTCGAGAAACAAACGGACCAAAGTATTAAAGCACTTTGATCAGATTAAGGTGGAGAATAATTAAGCACTCGAATTTTTAGATCATCTAAAAGAGAATGAGATTCTCTCATAATGGACCCCACCTAGAATGCCACAAATGAATGGTTTATCAAAAAAGAGGAATAGGACACTATTAGATATGATCCGATCGATGATGAGTCAAATGATATCCCCATTTTATTTTGAGGATATGCACTCCTTATCGCGCTATTTATTTTGAATAGGATTGTAACAAAGGATGTTGATCAAACTCCATATGAGATATGGAAAGAAAAGAAAACAAATTTGTTCTTAAGATTTAGAGGTCATGGAGCATATGTCAAACATTTGGATGGAGACAAGCTAGGGCCCAAATCAACAAAGTGTAGATTTATGAGATATCCAAAAAAAAATGGATATCACTTTTACCAATCACAAGAACAAAATTTATTCATACTAGGCATATTTTTTTCCTTAAGAAAGAATTTATGGATGCTAGGACCAATGGGAGGAAAGTTAAACTTGATGAGATTTGAGAAAACTCATAAATTGCCATTCTATAAAATTAACCCCAAGTAGAGAAGTTATGAAGCAATTTAACTATCCTATAAACCAATACATAAGAAATTCATTGGTTTAAGAGGGTTCATCAAAAGCTAGAAAGATATGATCTTTTAGTCTCTACACATGGATACGTGTCTATTGCATGAGATGATAAACCTAATATCTATGAAGAGGTAATGTTAAACATTGAATTCGAGAAATAACATGAGGGCATGCAATCCAAAATGGAATCCATGTACACTAACCAAGTATGGACTTTGGTTGATCCACCTAAAGATGTCAAACCTATTGGGTATAAGTGGGTCTTTAAGAGAAAGAATGACATGAATGGATATGTATATACGTACAAAGCCGGACTAGTGGCAAAAGGATATTATAAAAAATAAGGTATTGATTATGACCAAAATTTTTCACTAGTAGAAATGGTTAAATCCATTTGAATTATGCTTGTAATTATTGCATATCATGATGATGAGATATGGTAGATGAATGTCGAAACTGCTTTCCTTAATAAAAAAATTGAATGAGAATGTATACCTACCTTAGCTTGATGGTTTTATCACCAAAGGACATACAAATATGATTTGTAAATTACAAAGATCCATTTATGGAATTAAGCAAGCATTTTGATGAAATGATCAAAGAGTTTGATTTTTCATAAAGTGAAGATGAACCTTATGTATACAAGGAGGTTAGTGGGAGCTCAATTATTTTCATTGTGCTATATGTAGATGATATACTACTTATTAGTAATAACACAACCATGTTGCAATCTATAAAAGATTGGTTATCAAAAAACATCTCCATGAAAGACATGGAAAAGGCATGTTACATTTTAGGAATTAAGATCTATAGAGATAGGTCATGAAAAATGTTAGGGCTCTCCCAAAGCACATACATTGATAAAATACTAAAGAGGTTTAGTTTGGAAGAATTAAAGAGAGGACTTATTCCAACATCACTTGGAATAAAACTCTCTAAGGCTAAGTGTCCTAACATACAAAACAAAAGGGAAAAGATGAGTCGCATTCCCCGATGCCTCAACCATAGGATCTATTTTGTATGCCATGTTATGTATGCAGTTTAATGTCTCATATGCTTTGAGCATATATAGTAAAAATCAAGCTGATTTGGGTGAAAGACACTTAATTGCCATTAAGAGCATTTTTAAGTACTTGAGAAGAACTAAAGATGTTTTCCGATCTATAGATGAGATGAACTAGTGGTAAAGGCTTCACAAATGCTAGTTTTCAAACTAACCATGATGACTTTAAGTCATAGTCAAGATTCATTTTTTAATTCAATGGTGGAATTGCTAGCTATAAAAGTTTCAAGCAAAAAATAATGACTGGCTCAACAATCAAGGCTGAAAACATAATAGTTGTAGAAGTAGCTAAGGAAGCTATCTATATTCTTAAATTTTTATCCGGACTATAAGTGGTTCCTAGCATTGTTGATCTAATAGTATTGTATTACAATAAAAATGGAGCTATAGCATAAGCTAAGGAACAAAGGTCTCATCAATAGTCCAAGCATGTACTCGTGATGCTACCATTTGATTAGAGGGATTGTTAGTCATGGCGACATAAGGGTAGCAAAAGTCTACATTGATAGCAATATACTGACCCCCTTGACTAAGCCTTTGTCATAGTTGAAATATGAGACCCTTACTTAATCATCGAGATTAAAGGATATGGTTGGTTGACTCTAGTGCAAGTGAGAGATTATTAGTGTAGGTGCTCAAGATCCAACCATGTTTGGATATGTTTGCATTATTATATCATTGTATTATTTATTTTATTAATAATAAAAGAATTATTTTATTAATTCTTATTTGTTTATATTTATTTATTGAATAGAATTAGATAGAAGTCTATATGATATACATTTGCATTAGTGATTGATCGAACGATGTGAGAAAAACATTAATGCACATAAATTATATCATTAAATATCCCAAGTCATAGCATTATCAAGGATAGATATTGACCATATGTGGTTAGAATTGTGAGTGCTATGCTCATGCCATATGATTGTAGTAGGAGATTTCTCACCTACTAGGATGATGATGCCAAAGCTAGCACTTAGATGATTTATGTCGGAGAACATATCACTAGACTTGACTCACTAAGAGAACTGATTTGGTTTAGTCTATAGGAATCTTATATGAGATAGGTATAACTGGTCCTTAGACATGAAGCGATCATGGTTATCTTATTAGAGGATTTGTGTAAATTTCAAACTCATTTCGATGGACCCAATAAAGGGTTGCATGTGGGTGATTCATGAGGTGCATTATGAATCTAAAAGAGGTAGGTGGATGACTAAGATAAGACATATAATTCCTTGTATGCTAAAGAAGTTATCACATTGCACTACGATAATTATATGTTCAAAAAATCTATAGTAATAATAAAAGTACACCAATTGAGCATAGTTGGTTTATTCTAAGAGCTAAGATATCTGGAAATAAAAAAAACTTATGTAATCATAATGAAACAAACTAATAACCAAGTTTGAGATCATTCTATGATAAGTTGATGTGAGGATTAAATTGTATAGTAGCCATGCTTATGAAAGGTAATTATGAAGTAATTAATCTTCTAATGGAATAGGTAGTCATGATGCCTTGCTAGAGGTCAATCTTGATCTATGCATCAAGAGATAAAAGAGGTGTCTTTTATTGTTGATACGTTGTCAACATATCTAGAAGCCTATTGAGTCATACGTATAAATTTAAATATTCACCTAATAAAAGAGAAGCAAAGATGTTGGAAAAAGTTTCCAATATGAAAGTTTCTTATTTGGAAAAAGTTTCCTAAAAGGAAAAGTTTCCTATTTTACAAATTATTTTTATAATTTGGAAGTTAGTTCCAAATTTAGAAGTAAATAACCAAAAAGGGAAATTAGTTTCCTAATTTAGGTTTAAGGGTAAATTGAAAAATTATTTCCTAATATTGAACTCTTAAAAATATCCGACCTAATTTATTTGGATAATCCAAATTAATTAGTAATTAATTGGGCCAAAGAAGTTTAGGCAAATTGGTTTAACTAAATGCTTGCAAGATATTTTGGTTGGAGGATCAATATGAACCTTATTAGATGAGGATGAATGTTTTAACGAGATAAGATAAAATAGTCCACATGCATAATAACTTCTAATCCTTAAAAGATTAGGAAGCAACATCTTAAAGTTCTTTAACAAAGGCAAAAGGATTTGAGAGAAGGAGACACAAAAGGAAAAAAAATAGAGGTCGCATAACATCAAGCAAAAAAAGAAGAGATAAAATAGTTTTCTCCCACCCTAGCACACACGACTTTCCTTCTCTCTCTTAAGATTGCCACAAAAATCCTTGAATTGATTTCTAAAGTAAAAATGCTAAACAACTCAAAAACGATAGAGCTAGCACTCTACTAATTTTAAGTGCTTCTTATGTGGGTGCTTAGACTACGTGGATTATCGATAGAGACCGGACGCTTGGATAACTCCTTTTCTATTAAGGTTAGAATCTACACTATAAGAGGTAATCCTTTATTTATCCTTTAATTCATGTATATATATGGTTAGTTGATTTAACAATATGATCTTGGACCCTTTAGGTCGAGAAAATTTTTATTTTATTCCGCACTTCTATAGGATGTATGATCCTTTAGATGGTAACTTCCTACTTATATGGATAAAGTCACAAGAGACTTTTTAAATAATGTGATCCGAAGTCAATGGTGACTTCCCACTTATGTGGATGAAGTCGTTAGAGATTTCCTAAATGATATTATTTGAAATTGATAATGACTTCTCACTTTTGTGTAGGGGGTCGCTAGAGACTTCTCAAATGATGTAATTTGAAGTCAACAATGACTTCCTAAATGATGAAATTTGAAGTTGATGGTGACTTCCCATTTGAGTGGATGGAGTTATCGATGGCTTTTTAATTTCATGAAACCAAAGTTGTTAGGTGCTGTTTGGTAATTAGGAATAGAGTGATGGGAATGAGAATGGAAGTTTTCACATTGTAGTTGTTTGGTTAAAAGGAATGAAATGGGAATGGGAATGAAAATTTACACACAACTTCATTCCCACATAAAATGTGAGAATAAAAAACAAGGAATGGGAATGAATTTTTTTTCAAAATAATAATATATTTTATTTGTTTATTATCTATTAACTACTTTTACCACCACCACTACCACAACTACCACCACCACCACTATCACAACCACAACCACCACCACCACTACCTTCATCACCACCACTATCTTCACCACCACCACCACTATCGCAACCACAACCATAACCACCACCACCACTATCTTCATCACCACTACCATCACAACCACCACCACCACTATCTTCATCACCACCACCATCACAACCACCACCACCACTACCACCACCACCACCACCACTGCCATTACCACCACTACCACCATCATAACTATAACAACCACCACCATCATCGTAACTATCATCATAACCACCACCACCACCACCACCACCATCACCGCAACCACCACTAACATCATCATAACCACCACCACCATCACCACCACCACAACCACTACCACTACTAACATCATCACAACCACCACAACCATCATCATCACAATCACAACCATCATCACTACCGCAATCATTACCGCCACGCCACCACCACCACCGCTACTAGAACCACCACAATCACTACTATCACCTTTATTATTTTTATAACTATTATAGTTTAATAAAATTATTTTTTAATTATTATTTATATTTATATATAAAATCAGATATTAAAAAATTTAAATTGCATTCGATTCCTTATTAGTATTCCAAACACGGTATTGGAATACAAATACCATTATGATTTCTTAATTTTCATTTCGATTCCCGCATTCCTATTCCCATCACTTTGTTCCCGATTACCAAACAATACCTTAGTAGCTTCTTACTTATACGAGAGGAAATAGTTGGTGGCTTCCTAGGGTTATAAACCAAAACTATCGATGGCTTCCCACTTATATGGATGAAGTTATTGATAGCTTCCTAAATTCATGAATTAAAGTTATCAATAACTACCTATTTATATGGAAACTTATCGGTGACTTCCTACTTGTGTCAACATTGGCTTCCAATCCCTAGATGCTTGCCTATTTAACGATTTAGGTTTGCAATCTCTATGTTACCGATAAATTCCATTCATGAATTTAGGGTTTATGCCAAATATGAATTCCTTCTAAGTCTAAAATTATCTAAAATGTTATCGATGTGGCATCAAATAACCCTTTTGTCACCCTTACAAACGACTACTCCATATCTAGTCTCAAATGTCATTATTAAAGTTATTTATATGTTGTGTTTTTTTTTATTTTTTGTTTATGTAGAAATATATATCATCTTACTAAAACCACACTTCCTTTAAGAATTTACAAAATAAAGCTAAAAGAAAAAAAATGGATAAGGAAGAAAGAAAAAATGAATAATGAAGAAAGAGCTCTAGTTGAGTTAAATCATTAAAAAGAGATTGATGCACTAAAAAATGAAGTTGTTGGGCTCTTTGCCTTACTTGAGTGAAGCCCGCAAGCATTAGTCATTTTGGAGCCTCCTCCCACTCCTAAGATATGCCAATCATTTACTTCTCTCAAAGCTCCATTCATCATAGCTTTTCCCACTCCTCAAACTATGGCTCGATTCCATATCAGCCCATAACCATTCTTCGAAACCTTTAGCATTTAGACGAGTTTAATAATCGATAGCACTCGTTTAATATGAATAATCAAAGGAAACTTGGATGGGTGAAATGTAAAGATATTTTACCAACTCTTTCAATTTCTCTTGGAGATCTTTTAAACATCTTGTGACTATTGGCCAAGTAACTCTAGTGCTTATATCTCTATTGCAATCTTCATACCTATGATGGTACAACTAGATGATACATATGAGTATCATAGTGGTGTAGTTGGTCTTAAAATTGATAAGTGTGTTGGTTTTAAGAAAAGAGTTTTATCATTAATCAACTAAGAATGGATTACATTTGAGGACACCCTAAGTTATCCAAATATGAACACTAATCCATTGCCAAACCTTATTGTTACTATAGGGGTAAACATGATGTCTTTTGATGATATGGTATATGATAAAAAAAGGTTAGGATTGAGGATTTCTATGTCTAGTTTGTTTGACTTGATGAATTCCAATGGTGTTGATATGATGCCTACGGAATCATAAGGTTTTGTCCAAACTTAACACTTTTTTAAGTTTCACAAAGCAAAGGGGCATGACATTGATAAATGTTTAGAATTCCATCAAATGGTCCAAACTATACTGATATTGGGGACCTTAACGGTGAACAAAGAATAAAAAAGCTAAAGGTAAATTTGTTGTCCTCAAATCATAATGGTAAATGATCTTAATCTTTTAGGTATGAGTCAACTAGAGTAGGCCTCATAAAGCTAAGATTGAAAGAATCTACTCCTATCAAGGTTGACTACCAAGCCATTTCTTATAAGTATGAACCTTTTGCTTGTTCCGGCAAACCACATACCGTCATAAAGATGTTTCCTAATGGTATAGTTGATATTGAGGGAGTAACACGATAAAGAAGGTGTTTTACTCTTGAAGAGTTGATAGTAGTAAAGAGAAAATGTGTTGAGTCCTTCTCTTTGAATTCTAAAAGAGTAGTTATTAACAAAGAGGTTGAATCCTTTCTTATGAATATTAATGAAAATAAGCTTATAGATGATAAAAAGGTTATAGAATTTCTAAAATTGATGAATCATAGTGAGTATAGTGTAATGGACCAATTGAACATGACACCTACTTACATCTTTATCTTATCATTGATACTTAGCTTTGAGCCTCATTGAAAAGCATTCAAACTATTCCTTAATAAAGCATATGTTATAAAAGATATCCCTTTTAACTTGATGAAACATTTAGTACGTACGAGTACATGTTGCCAATTATTTGTACCTCGCTAAAGATGAGTTAGAACTCGAGGGGATTGATCACAACAAGACCTTTATGATAGGAAAAATATTAATTGATAATGAGTTTGCTCTCAATGTTTTGCCAAAGTATGTTATAGAGCATTTTTCAGTTGTTCTATGCATATGAGGCCAACCAAGATGATGATGAGAGCTCACAATGGCACACCTCGACCGAGTCATTGGTGATAAAGAGATTGACTCGGGTATTAGACCATATTAATTCCAAACCACTTGACAAGTGATTGACATTTAGTCTATCTATAGTATGTTATTAAAGAGGTTATGATCCACTCAACTAGAGCTGTCACATCTTCATTGCATCAAAGTTTGAAGTACATAGCCGATGAAAGACTAGTTGTAACCCCCGCAAAAATCATTACCCGTAACACAAAGTGTATTAGATTATTTCTATATATACATATATTAAGTGCAAGTATAATTCTCATTTCACCATCAGAAATTAATGCTTGAAATTTATGATTTATGTTAAATTAAATTTATTATGTTTGAGATTAACGATCTAATTATTGAAGAAATCAAATATGCAAAATAAGTATTGAGGATTATATTCTATCATAATTTTAGTGTGATTTAATTGAGGACTTTAGAGTGATTTTCAGATAACACTTAAAGAATAAAAGTTGTTCTTCTATGTGTCTAATAGGTATATTTAAAATTTTGTAATTTTTAGATTTATAAATAACGAGTTATGTCCATTGTAGTACAACCGGGTTTTGATGAAACATTGCTGGAATTTTAGGGAAAAAGGAATTTCGACTTTTAAACAAAAATTGGAATTTCTGAATTTTCATGAAAGAAAATGGGTTTATTTATTTGGAAAAGATTATTTGAGATGTTAGTTACTCTAACTAATTAGTTAGGACACTTAAGCATATGCATTAATGGAAGTCAAAGCTAACTCATCACTTTGACCTTCCAAGCCTTCCAAATCTGCCACCTTACCTTCCAAACTCCTTTTACTTTACACTTTGCTTAATTAAATTTTGCCACATAATACATCAATTAAGAAGAGGAGAAGTGAGGTATGTAAGGGTGGGAAAGGCTGAACTTAGTCATTTTTTGGGCAAAAACCGTAGCACCCAAGAAGGAAGAGAGAAAAATTTTAGGCGACCATAGCTACACAAACAAGAGAGAAAACCAATTGAGAAAAAAAAAGGGGAGAGAAAGTCATAGCAAGAAAAAGGAGAAGAAGGAAAAAGAAAGAAAAGGAAGGGAAAGGAAAAAGAGGGGAAAAGCTAAAGGAAAAAGCCTAAGCTAATCTATCTAGGTAAGTGGGTTTTCTTTATTGCTTTATGTCATGCAATTGATGTTATTATAAATGGTTAAGCTTATGTTTTGTGTTGTGATGTGTTTGTTAATTTGATTATGGTGGTTAGGTTGTTCCATGATTGATAATTGACAATGGTTTGATTGTGATGGTTAGTTATGCGATTATGTGGTGAGTTTTGATTGTTTTGTATCTAGTAGATCCATGTATGGATGGGCATGGCTAATGGATTTGGTTGACCTAAAACATATTGGGTGAAATTAGGACATATATGGACTTGAATAAACATGCGAGTAAGAAGGAAGAAAAATGAAACTTTAGGGTTTTTGTGAATAAAATTTCGAGCGGACGGTTACACGACCTCTCACACGAGCGTGTCCTTGCCCGTGTAATGAAAAAATGTGTTATTCTTAGAGGCGGAATGTTACACGACCTTCCACACGGGCGTGTCCTTGCCCATGTAATGACTAAATGTGTTTTTCTTTAAGTCGGAGAGTTACACGGCCTCCCATATGGGCGTGTCTTTGCCCGTGTAATGAAGAAATGTGTTTTCTTTAAGTCAAAGAGTTACACGGCCTTCCACATGGGTGTTTCCTTGCTCTTGTAATGACTAAATTTGCTTTTCTACGAGGCAAAGAGTTATACGGCCTCCCACATGAGCATGTCTTTGCTTGTGTAATGACTAAATGTGTTTTCTTCAAGTCGGAGAGTTACACGGCCTCGCACACGGGTGTGTCCCTGCCGGTGTAATTCACTAGTCACTTAAAAGTCACCCTTTTTGTTCATATTTGTTCGATTTCCATTCCTTTCACCAAGATAATGTAATAAATGATCAATTAGGCTCAAATAGATAGAAAATGAAGGTAGAAAAGTATACTTTAATATATTTAAAAATTGATGTAAATACGAGTAATTATGTAACTCAAAAATAAAAATGATTTAACGATTTAAGTTACTAAAGAAAAGAAAAGAGAAGTATTTACATACATAATTAGACCCATCACCCAACCAATACCATATGTCGATATTTCATTCTAACAAGGGGAAAACATGATGATAATGGGCATAATTATGTTAGGTCACGTTGTGTTGATGTGATAGTATTGTTATGCTTGGTTGGGATATGATTGTTTGGTAATATGGAATAGGTAAGGATGATTGATGTGAATTTTTAAAGCTTGAGAGACCTCGTGTGGGTTAGATCTATGAAAATATTTCATGATGATAAGGGAGTAGGATTATGCTCAAAACCCCGTGTGGATTGGACCTATGATAATATATGAAATTGAATCCTGTATGGCTCGTAGATATTTAATATGGTATGCATCATATCACGTGCATCATGTGCATAGTGGGTGGTGTAAGAGAAGCCAATTGATTGAGAAATAGTTTATACATCTAGACTTGATAACCTAAATGGAATAGATGGGTATTAGTAATTCGAGTACTCTAGGTCGTGTGCATGTACTATTAGACGATGGATTCCCGTTAATAGTAGTTACAACTAGGGATAATTTTGTTATAGCGAGAAGATGATCCGAGGATCATCTAGATGTAATCAAGCCGTGTGCTTGCATCTGTTAGACGATGGATTCCCCCTAATAGTAGTTACAACGAGGGATAATTCCATAGTAGTAGAAGGTGATCTGCGGACCACCCGGATAAGAAATAGAGTAGATTGGCTAATACCCGTGGTACCCGAGATTAAAATTTATGAGTATCGTGGGAAGTCAAAACAACATTGCATATCACGTGCATCACCTTACTTACCGAGCTTCGGCTCACCCCGTTGTTATTTTTATGTCGTGACAAGAAAAGGACAAGTTGGTACGGATGCGGTGGCTCCTCTTAACTAGCTCATGTGAGGCACTATATACTAGTTTTATTTTGTCTATAAATTTGAGGTATGGAGTTCATGAGTAATCGAATATTACTCGTAATATTTTTTTAATGTATATAATTATGTTATGTAAATTTTATCTTAAGGATTTATATACGTAATGTCGTTGTTAAAGTTTTAAGAATATCATAAGAGAACTACTTAGAGTTTAGGGTATGTCGATGTAACGCACTTCGTCCAGTACTCTACTTGTGTAGTAGTAATATGATCGGGGTAGGGGTGTTACACTAGTCACTATTAAAGCCAAAGAGATTGTGGTTATGACTAAGAATGTATTTGTTCTATACATTGAGATCAAAGGAACTTGTGATGGAAATTTTCTTGTCTTTCGGATGGTCAATGCTAAGCTAATGCCTAGGAACTCATAAATAAAGAAGCCTAAGCTATCGAATATTGTAAAAATGGTAATATAATATATGGTGAGGTCTGGTTTGCTACCATATGAAATAGATGGTAAATTTCATGAGAGCCCAACTTTATGAAATATGGAATGATTGACCAATGTTTTAGGTTGGGTTACAAACCATCCAAGAAACACTATCGAAGAATGGCTAAACAAAATTAAGAGAAATGATTAGCTCGTATTGAGGGGTGATCCCAATGATGGAGAGATTGATATTCCTTACATCCATGTAACATTCTTAATGCTTTCATATATAGCTATTGTGAATGACGAGATCGTAATTTGTGGTATATATATGATGACATAACGAGTCAACACCTTAGGGTAGCAAAGGCCAATGGTGAAGGTTAGTATGCACTCGTTGACATCATCGTATACTCATCACCTAACTCAAGTGTGGTAACCTTTTCATAACTCAATGTCGGCATGATGGAGGAACCTTTCGACATTGATCGAGTTGTTTGGAAGCATGCCAAGGATGAGGATCCGACTAACTAGTCTAATGAAGAGAATTTTGTTGTCTACAAAGTCAAGTAATTATATTTATCACATTTTTTTTAATCTTTTAGTTGAATTGGAGCTCGAATATTGGAAAGGAAATGTTGATGTGGAGCCTAATCTTATTTATAAATAATACGAATAAATCATACTATGTAGAATTTCTTTTGAAATATATTATTTGTATTTATTTTTTCTTTTTTTATTTGCATTTTATATTTCTTTTAAAGACATACATTGTGATCACTTCTTTAAAAATGAAAATGATTACACTAAAAATAATTGACCTAACTTTGATGGAATTTTAATTGCAATGGATGAAGAAGAGTGGGATCAGAATGATACAAAAAAATTCATAAATTGGTAGAATTATCAAAGCAATCCATTAAGTCACACAAAAAAGAGTTAAAAGTGATAAATATTAGGATTGATGAAAATAGATAAGAGTTAAAGGTTGGAACCTTGATGGAGGATGTCAAAGAAAAAAAAAAGTCGATCTCCATTCTAAGGGAATATTCCTAAGTGTTTGCTTAGTAGAATGTTGATATGTTAGGATTAAACACTAGTTGGTGGAGCATAGATTGTATCTAAACCAAGGATGTAAGCTAGTTAAACCAAAGCTAAGGAAAACAAATCCAAATGTTTTGCTTAAAGTGAAAGAGGAGATTAGGAAACAATGGGATGCTAGATTTTTTAGATGTCATTAAATACGTTCGAGTGAGTGTTAAACATAGTCTTAATAGAAAAGAAGGATGTAAAGATATGAATGTATGTAGACTTTTAGGACCTAAACAAGCTAGGCTAAAAGTTGACTTCCCATTGTCACACATTGATGTCCTAGTCGATAATGTCGTAAAAAATACAACCTACTCTTTCATAGATGTATTTTTACGATATAATCAGATCAGGATACCCATGTAAGATAGAAACAAAGTGACATTCATCACACCTTAAGGAACTTTTTGTTACACATTCATGCCTTTTCGGTTAAAAAATACTAGGGCTACCTATCAAAGAGCCATTGTTACATTATTCCAAAACATGATACACAAAGAAGTTGAAGTGTATATGGATGATATGATTAAAAAAATCCAAAGATGGTGAAGATCATGCTTTGATCATCGAAGGCTATTTGAAAGGTTGAGAAAGTATCAATCGAGGTTGAACCCATCAAAGTGCACTTTTGGTTTGAAGTTAAGAAAATTGTTCGAGTGTATAGTAAGCAACAGTGGAATCAATATTCATCGTGATAAAGTCACGACCATTTAAGGTATGCCATCATCATCAATCAAGAAAGAAGTTAGAAGCTTATTGGGCCATGAATTACATTGCCTACTTTATTTCTTAATTAACTAACACATGTGAGCCAATCTAATCTTGGTGTATGGGATGAGAAATACCAAGAATCCTTCGACCATATCAAGCAATACTTAAAAAATCCATAATTGTTTGTGTTGCTAATATTAATAGTGATGAAAGTAGCCATGGAAGGTGTCCTAGGTCAACATGATGAGTTAGAAAAGAGAGAACATGCCATTAACTACTTGAACAAGAAGTTCACCGATTGTGATCAAGGTACAATATACTTGGGAAAATATGTTAAATCTAGGTATTTGCATGCATGATGACTTGGATAATATATGCTCTACTACACTTCTTGGTTAATTTCAAAGATACATCCACTTAAGTATATTTTTGAGAAGCCATACCTATCTAGTCGAATTACAAGATGGAAAATATATTTTCCGAATACGATATCATGTGTCCGATGAGAAAGGTAGTGAAATGGAGTGTGATAGCCGATAATTTGGCAAATAGTGTAATTGATGACTATGAGTCTTTAAGATTTGAGTTTCTTGACAAAGCAATCATAGTGGTCTAAGAAGAGCTTAAGCCTAATAGTGACTAATGGACTTAATATTTGATGGAACGATCAATGTGATTGGAAATTGTATTAGGTCGGTTTGGATTTCACCAAAAAGGAAATAATTTTTGATGGCTTTTAAATTGTAATTTGAATGCACAAACAACACCGTTGAGTATGAGATTTGTGTACATGATTTGGAAGCAACATTAAAGATGAAAATTAGCGAGAGTGATGCATATGGTGATTCATTTAATAAGTTAGGTGAAAAGAGAGTGGCAGATGGAAGATGAAAAACTAAAGCCATATAAAAAGACACTTAAGTAAGTTGGCAAGGTAGTTTGAAGAAATTGAATTCACTTATTTGGATAGAGAGAAAAACCATCTTACCGATTCTTTGGCTACCCTCACCTCAATGATTGTAATAGAATGCAATGTGAAAATTTAACCCATATGTATTGAAACTAAAAATGCTTTAGAATACCATTATTATCCGATTTAAGATAAACTTGATGGGAAGGTGTGGCATTATGATAGCAAATAGTTTATCAAAAGCCATGAGTATCCATTGAATTCAACCAAGAATGGTAGAAAAAATTCTAGAAGGTTATTAATGGTTTTTTATCTTGATAGTACAGTCTTGTTTAAAAAAGCTTTGATGGTTCACTAATGAGATACCTAAATGTAACAGAGGCAAAGAAGACCATAAGAGAAGTCTATGAGGGAATTTACGCTACACATGACAATGGACACATGATGACTTGACATCAAAGTGGTTATTATTAAACCACAATGAAAAAATATTGCGTCAATTATGTGTGACAATATTACAAATGTTAGATTCATACTAACTGGATAAATACTCCCCTATCATATCTCTTCAATATGGTATCACGCTAGCTATTCGCAATGTATGACATGATATGATTGGGCTGATAAATCCTAAAACAAGCAACGTGCATCGTTTCATCCTCTTGGTAATTGATTATTTCACAAACTAGGTTGATGCTACTTCTTTTATGTATATGACTTATATATATTATCATCTTATTATTTTTGAATGGATGAGATAATAAAATGTAAATCTGAATGTGCTTGAGATATTTGAAGTGTGTTTAGATACATTGTTGCATTTTGAATCTAAAGGGGTTAGAGACCCTAGGTCTTTTAAGAAGTAATAAGGTTGATGATCAATGCTTCATAGATTGAGCTGAGAGGATGATTTTGGATTTTAATTTTAATGGTTTATCCGAGATGAATGCAAGTCTTGGTTTGTGCACTTGAGAATGATTTTGCCTTTTATGATGTGATTTGATTTAAACATGACATTCATGCAATGTTTTCTCCTCCTAACTTTGTGATTTGAAGTCGACAATGACTTTTCACTTTTATGGATGAATTCAATAAAGACTTCCTAAATAATGTGATTTGACATTGACAATGATTTTTCACTTATATGGATGAAGTCATTAAAGACTTCCTAAATGATGTGATTTGAAATTGATGGTTACTTCTCACTTATATGGATGAAGCTTCTAGAGGCTTCCTAAATGAAGTGATTTGAAGCTAACGGTGACTTTTCACTTGCATGGATGAAGTCGTTCGAGGCTTCTAAGATGATATGATTTAAAATCGATAGGAAGTTCCTAAATAATGGGATTCAAAGTTGATGAAAACTTCCCACTTGTGTGGATAAATTTGTTGGTGGCTTTCCAATTTTGTGAAACAAAAGTTATTAGTGGCATTTTAATTTTAAGAACCAAAGTTTTTAGTGGTTTCCCACTTTTATGGATGAAGTTGTTGGTAGCTTTCTAAATTCATGAATTGAAGTCATCGGTGACTTTCTATTTATATTAACAAAGTTAGTGACTTTCTATTCATGTCAATATAGGTCGTTAATCCCTAAAGGCTTGCCTATTTATTGATATAGGTTTGTAGTCGCTAGGTTAGCGAAAGATTCAATGTTTATCCCTTTTTCTCCTTAGAGTATGGGTGTAGGCCTTTGATTAGTTTAAGCCTCAAATTATTTGACCAATTTATCTCAAAAAAAGAAATTTATTTAAATTGGTATAGATTTATGATATAGTATGATCGGGTTTTAGTTTTCATATGCATACAATGTAGTCTACATCAAGTAAGCCAATGTGGTAGTGATGTTAATCTTTCCTTTACATAGCTGACCACTTACCCAAATATTTGCATATACCAATTTGTTTAGGGTTTCCTAGTTCCCTCGATTGCTAGGTGGTGACTCCGCCTATGTCTTGAGCCCCTATCAATAGTTTGGGAATTTTTTATCATTCATCATGAAGCATCAATACCAAGTTGTCTTAGTCAAGGTTTTAAACAAATTTGACTTATCAAGTGCTCCTAACAAGGTAGGATGCTCTTAAGGTTTTGTTCGACTATTACATGAATGGGTACCTATTTAAGTCTCAAAAGGATACCTTTCAACCTAATAAAGCTTAAAAAGTTCATTTAGTACCGACCACAACAAGCATTAGCAATCATAAGAACTATTGAGTACCCATCACACGATGGTAGCTAGCAACAAAGCTTGAGTTTTCATAAGCGTTTACCTAAAGCAAAACTCATCGAGACAACACTACTAACTATTAGTGTAGGTGCCCAAGATCCAATCATGTTTGGATGGATTTGAGTTATTGTATTATTGCATTATTTATAATAGAAGAAGTCTTTCTATTAATTCTATTCATTTATACTTATTCATTAAATAGAATTAGATAGAAGTCTATATGATATGCATTTGCATTAATGATTGACCAAAAGATATGAGCTAAACACTAATGCACATAAATGAAATCATTAAATCTTTTAACTCGTAGCATTGTCAAGAATGGACATTAATTATATGCAGCTAGACTTATGAGTGCTATGCTTATGCTATACGATAACAATTAGAGATCTCACACCTATTGGCATGATGATGTCAAAGCAAGAACTTAGGTGATTTATATTAGAGAACATATCACTAGACTTGACTCACCATGAAAACCCATTTGGTTTAGTCTATGGGAATCTCATACGAGATGGGTACAACTAGTCCTTTGACTTGAAGTTATCATGGTTATCTCGGTAGAGAATTTATGCACTTTGACACTCGTTTTAATAGACTTAGTAAAGGGTTACACGTGGATGATTCGTTAGATGCACTAGGAATCTAATGGAGGTAGGTCGATGATTAAGATAAGACATGTCATTCCTTGTATACTAAAGGAGTTATCACATTGCACTTTGATAAATTTCTACTAAAAAATCTATGCCATAATAGGAGTACACCAATAGAGCATAGTTAGTTTACTGCAGAGTTAAGACTCATGGGAATGGAAGAAAACTTTTATGATCATAATCGAAAAAAACATATAACGAAGTTTGAGATCACATTGTGATAAGTTGACATAAGGATCTGAATTGTATGTAAACCATGTTCGTGAAAGGTAATAATGAATTAATTAACCCTCCTAGAGAATTGGATAGTCACGATGCCTTACTAGAGGCCAATCTGGACTTATTTATCAAGAGATAAAAGAGGTGTTTTTTTATTCTTGATACATTGTTAACATATCTAAGAGCCTATTGAGTCACTCATAAGTTTAAGCATTCATATGATTAATGAGAAGGAAAAATATTGAAAAAAAAATTCAATTTTGAAATTTTTCTATTTTGAAAAAGGTTTTTGAAGTAGAAAGTTTCTTAAAATGAAAATTTTCCTAAAATGGAAAGTTTTCTATTTTAGAAATCGGTTTTCTAATTTGAAAGTTCTAAATTTGAAAGTAAATAAGCTAAAATAGAAATGGGTTTCCTAATTTAAATTTAAGGGTATTTTGAAAAGTTGTTTCCAAATGTGGGCCACTTAAAATTATCTAATTTAATTTATTTAGATAGTTTATATTTATCATTCCCACCAAATTATCTTTTAGGCTTTTAATTAAACCTATTGGCCATCCTAGTTAATTAATTAGGCTGAAATGATTTTGGGCCAATAGGTTTAATTAAAAGCCTTAAAGATAATTTGATGGGAATGATAAATATGAATCTTATTGGATTAAGATAAATGTTTTATAGATAAAAATCAACGACCCACTTGTTAAATAACTCATAATGCTTGAAGGATTTGGTAGCAATAGCTAAGAGTCCAATTAGGACTAAGTTGTCGCCCCTCTTCTTGTCTTTGGAGGACAAGGAAACTCTCCCTCTATAAATAGGAGGAGAGATGAGGCAACAAGTAGGGGTAGATAGGAGAGAAATTTGGCAAATAAAAAAATAAAAAGAGGGCACATGGCTAAGAAAAATAACAAGGAGAAAATTGTTTTCTCCCTAACCCTAGCATGCCACCTTTCTTCTCTCTCTTAGGTTGTTGTAAATTTATACAGATTAGATTTCTATAGGAAACACTAAGCAAATCACAAAAGGTGGAGCTAACACACTACCAATTTTGAGTGCTTCTTTGTGGTTACTTAGACCGTGTGAATAATCAACAAAGGCTAGATGCTTAAATGACTCATTTCTCTCGTTAAAGAATTTAGATTATGCTCCAAGAGGTAATTCTCTATTCATAGCTTTAATTCATGGATATATGGTTATTGATTTGACAATATGATCTTAGGCCCTTTAGATTAAGGAAATTTTTATTTTATTCCACACCTCCATAAGATGCATGATCCTTCACTAACTCCTTGAATCCTAATACAAAATGCTTATAGTTTATAATCATATAGATATAGTGATGATGTTTATGGTACACGACTTCACATTCTAGTCTCAATTATTAAAACCGAAGACCAAAAATCAAATAACGAAGAAGAGATATATATAACATAAGCAACACACACACACACACGTACACATACACACACACACACACACATATATACAAACACATTTCCACAAAACATAGACTAAAGGTAAAATCATTTCCAAGTGCGTATACCAAAACTAGTATTCGTCCTAGATAAATCGTTAAATTTAAAATTCAAACTTGTCCTCCCGACTCAATCATGAAGCCTTGATCGATTGATCATCGACCATATAACTTCTTAAAATACTCAAGAGTCTCCAATCCTTTCGGGTTTAGTATGCAATGGTGTATTTAAAAACACTTCAAATATCGTAAACACATTTAAATTTGTAGTTTAATACCTCATCCATCTAAAAATAATTAGACTATAATTTATGTTGTTTTCATTAAACAAATTGAACTAACATAATTTGTTTTAAAAAATACCCAACACATATGTTGAACAACATAGAGTTGTTAAAAATACTTTATAGGTCATTTTCACTTTCTTTAACCTCGATGAAGATTTATTATTCAATTAGTTAGGGAGGAAAAGTATGCTAGTGTTTTTATGGATCACATTGTTATTGTAAATAGGATGGTCGTCACAATGGGTGGAGTGGATTATTGTTGAGGAGTTACTAGAATGGTGGTGACTCATAGCTGGAAAGGAGTTGTTAAAGCAATGGTGTTTTGTGATCGAGAGTATGTACTATAGTAGTTGTGATATGTGACTAGAGAAGATCGTTGGAGTGGTGGATCATGGCTATAGGATCGTTACAATAATTAGAGAGGCTACTAAAATTATGATGACCTATGGCTATGAATAGCTGCTAAAGTTTATAAAGATGTAGGAGTGAGCATGTGACTATAGAGGAAGGGTGAGCAAGCAGCTATAGAGTTAGTAGTGGTGATGAGGTTTGGCAACCGGGTTTGAGTGGAATGGATTATGGTGAGTTTAGTGTTGTGTTAGCCTAGAATAACTATGAAGTTTGATTCTTAGGTGAGGTTTGATTACGGAGGTAGTAGGGGTGACTATGAGTGTGATTCTAGAATAATATGATGCCTCAAACCATATGAAAGCTTAACCAAATAAAATCGGATAGAATCTTCATTAAGGATAATCTATTTCTAAATAACACAACAATCTTGTTGCAAATCAACAACAATTAAATCCTCGACTAAATCCTAAACAAGCAAACATAGATTTATCAAATAAGGCTCTTAAATAGCTTGAATAAAGTAGGGATAGACCCTAGTTTATATTTGTCTAAAAAATATAAAATTTTACCAAAACCTATCTAATATCTTGTCATAATAGCATGCAAACTTTCAAGCCAAATAAATTTTAGGTCAAATGAAGAGAAACAAAATGCAAATAGGATATTTCAAGAGAAAGTCTACATGGTTTGATGTATTACTATTGTTTATAAACAAGATAAGGCACCATATTAAGAGTTTCTTTTTAGGATTTGGGCCATAATTTGACTAAAAGGTCAAAAAGGGATGATAAAAATAATTACTTGGCTTTATAGACAATAAAAACCTCCTCATCGGATCAGCTTGATCAACTCCTCGTCCTCGACACATTTCTAGACAAACTAATCAATGTCAATTCTTCCTCCATCATATTGATATTGAGTTGTGAAAAGGTTACAACATTTGAGTTGGCCAATGATGATATCAATAATGTATACTAATCTTCACCATTAGCCATTGCTACCCTTAAAGTGTTGATTGCCATATCATTAAATATATATCCTAAATTTAGATCCATATCATTTACAAATGCCATAAATGAAGGCCTTAAGAATGAAACATTGATGAAAGGAATGTCAATCAGTCCGTCATTAGGATCTCATCCTTTAATACAACCAATATTTTTCTCATTTCTATTCAACCATTTATCATCATCTTATTTTTTTATGTTTTGTAACCTAATCTAAAATGTTGGTCAGTCATTCCCCATTTCATTAGTTTAAGGCTTTCATGAAATCCACCATCTAAGTCATATAGTAGTGAACCAACCCTTACCATGTATTTCACTGCCATTTTCACGAGCATTCAACAGACTTCGTGCTTCTTCATTTATGAGTCGTCAACCGATCACTACAAAGGTATACCAATTTCCATCACAAGGTCTTTCTATCTTAATGTATGGAGCTTATACATTCTTAGTCATGATGATGATCTTTTTTACTTTAATAGTGACTAGTCTTCTATTGGTTATGTACTTCAATCTTTGATGCAATGAAGATGTGACGACTCCAATAGAGTGGATCCATGACCTCTGCAATAGTGTAGTATGGGTAGGTGGATGCTAATCACTTGCAAAGTGGTTTAGAATTGTTTTTGTCCAATGCCCAAGTTAATCTCTATATCACCAATAACTTTTTGAGGTGTACTATCATAAGCTTATGCCATCATTTTGCTAGTCCTCATATGTGAAGAATCAGCTAGCAGACGATCTAAAACATACTTCGGCAAAATATTAAGAGCAAACCCATTATTAATCAATACTTTTTCTATCATATGGTCTTTACATTTAATAGTTATGTATAAGGCCTTGTTGTGACAAGTCCTTTTAGGTTCCAACTCATCTTTAATAAAGTACAAATAATTGGTAGCCTATACCCTACCCACTAGATGTACCATCAAGTCAAAAGCGATATCTTACCAAAAAATATGCAATATTATGAAAATTTTTTAGTTCTTTTTAGTAAGGCTTCGAGATAAGTATCAATGATAGTAGAGATATACGAGCATGTGCCTTGTTCATTTGGTCTAACATATTATACTCTCACTATGCTTCATCAATTTCAAAAATTCTATAGCCTTTTCATCATCTACAGTGCTTATTATCATTGACGTTCATAGGAAAGGATTTAATGCATTTATCCATAACTACGCTTTTAACATTTAAAGGGATAGACTCAACAACTTTCCCCTTTACTACCCTAAACTCTTCATAGGTAAAACACCTCTCCGTACATGTAAGTCCCCCAATATCAACTACACCATCGAAGAAATCTTCATACCAACATGTGATTTTCCAAAACAAGCGGAAGGTCTATACTTATAAGAAATGGTCTATTAGTCAACCTTTAAAGGAGAAGTTTCTTTTAGGATTATTTTCATAAGGCTTACTCTAGTTGACTCATACCGATGCCGATTGAAAGATTCCAAAACTCAAAGAAACAAGCAACACATGAATACCCCTAAGCCAAAACACCCAAGCTACTAACCAACCTCAATCACACCATAAACAGACCTCAAATAAAACACAATCAATACCCCAAAGCACAATCAATAAGATCCTCAACACACACATAAACCAAAATCACATAATCACCATACAAACAATCACCAAATCTAAATTTAGAGAAAGGTGATCTCTAATCAAATCAACTAAAAATTGAATGAAACAAGTACATAACAAAGATAATACCTAGAAACATATTTATGTAAAATTTTAGATCAATCTAAGCCTTTTAACCTTATTTTTCAATAAGTCAAAATTTTGGACAAAATAGGTTTCATAATTTGCATTAACTTCCACGACCCAAAAACCAAATCAAAATTTTTTTTAATATTTTGAATTTTTTAACAAAAGTTAAATAAACCCTTTAATAACACATATCAAATTTTAGATCAAAGTAAATTATCTAACTTTGCTTTAAGATCGAAACTATTCATTATTGAAACCCTAATTAACCTTGTAATTTATCAAATAAAACCAAATAGTAAAAGCAAATCCTAATGTCTCACCCCTAAGAAGAATCCTCAACCCAAATTTATTTAGAGATTACTTACAAGATACATTCATTAGAAGTCCATTGACATCATTTTTTATTTAAGCCCACCCTAGTCGATCATTCCAAAGGATGTGTTTACGATGTCCTAGCCAATCCAAACAAAGCAGCTATGCAAAAGTTATAGAAAAAAATATTAAGTTTTATTAAAATATTCATCAAAGTATAACTAACAAATTAGCACAAAGTGTGCTTAAACACTCACACAAAAGATCATAAAAGAAAGTCAGCTAGGGTGGAAATTTCCTTGTTGGTTGATTCTATATCTTTTCCTAACTAAGGCTCTTTTCTTAATTTGACTTGGACTTATGTCATCCATCTTTAGTTAAGATTTTATCAATTCATCCTAATTAATTCTAAATCCATGTATTACATGAACTTAAAATAAATAAGAAATTCCTAATAAATAAGGATCCACATCACATAAGGATTAATGATCCACTAGGCCAAATATGCTTATGTCCTTTTAAATTAAGAAACCTAAAACTTTAAGAGTATCAATTAATTAGCCTAAGTTGATACATTTAAAATTATCCCAGCTAATTAAAATACAACAAAAGTAAATAAAAGGTAACTCAAATAAGTAAAAGATAGTGAAATAGATAGGATAAAGGGCTAAAAGTTTTAGTCACTTTACGGTGCCACATTTTCAACCAAGTGGGAGGGTGGATGCTCACGTTTCATACTCCTTTTTTGAAGAAGAGTCAACCTCAGTATCATGGTACTTGTCTTTTTCTCTAAAGTATGGAAAAAGCTTTTCCTCTTTGAAGGTTGTAGAGACTAGATAATCTCTAGGTAGGTCTACCTTGTAGGCGTGCTCACCTAATCTCTTAACAACTCAAAATGGTCCTTCGATGTCTTTAGGTTTTACAAAGATTACCTTTGATAGTTTTTTTATTCCTAACATTTACCATACTAAATCCCCTTCATTCTAAGTTAACTTGGTCTAATATTTAGAGACCACAACCCACGACATACTTTTGCTAGCATTTCTAACAATACGTGTATGATGCTTCAATTCGGTATAGTTAGTAGCCTTGGTTTGATTCTCTAGCTTTCTTTCACTTTTCCCAAAAGCAACTCTCCATAATTTCTCCATGGTAAAAATCCTAAAACAATTCTAGTTGATCTCGATAGCATCACCATATTCTTACCCTTTGAATTTATTAATATCAACTAGCAAGTTCTTCCGCTTTGGATAGCTTTTAAGTACCCTTTCTTGCCGTCAAAGACATTAATATTAACCTTATAAATAATTGTGGCATTATCATCACTACCAACAATAGCAAATTGGTTAACATAGTTGGTAATAGCCCCATCAATAACACTAACTACACCATTAATGACATTCATGTCAAAAATCTCAAGCATTTCACCATGCTTACCTCAAATGTTCTCTATTCTAGCCCTAAGTATTTCACCATCCTTTCCCCTATCATGATATATAATTAACACTTTTCCATCCATCTCAATATCAATAACATATAAAAAGGTCATCATCCTCATATTCATCATACCTAGGACTAGAATTAAAGACAACATAATTGTATACTCTACTAGCCATAGCACACTCAAATATACTATCATGATCAAGCATATACAACTTTTTGGAATCAGAATCATGATTAGCAGGATGTGACTTACCAAGGTGTAAGTTTAGTGAACTAGTTCTCGCTCTCCTCTTCTTTCTCAGCCTTCATTCTAGCCACGGGTTCTCTCCTTTTTGGATGTAAAGTGATCAAGTAATCCCCCACAACAAACATGTAAGTATTAAGATATCCATCATGTGCATTCCTTTAGTCAACTTTCCATGGCCTCCTTAATATCAAGTGACATATATTTATGGGTATCATATCAAACCACATTTTATCTAAATAATACCACTCTATATTGAACCTCACTAAGCATCATTTGTTCACTAACTATTCATTCCCTTAGCTACCAAAGTCATCATATATGGATTTGAATGATTAATAGTTACCAACATCAAATCATGCATCACATCACTAGATATTACATTAGTACATGCCTTACTATCAATGATGTCATTCAACACCCAATCCTTAACCCTAACATTAATATAAAAGATAGTTATTCTCTTTCACTCATTATTTCCTAACTTGGGTTCCATGTTTTATCTAACATCAAAACCTCTCCCATATTAGCCCTAAATTCTTCTAAGCTATTAGCCTCTTACTCCTTATCACTTTCAACCTCCGGCTCAACCTCCTTGGGTTCCTCCTCCTCAATTAAAGTAATAACCCTCCTATTAGGACATTCCAAAGCTATGTGCCCCAAACCCGAACATTTAAAATATTGAATAAGCTTTGAGTTTGGACTTATAGGTTTTAGTTTCATAATATCACTATGGATTTTCTTCTTGATTGAACCCATCTAGGTTTAGTTGTAGTGCTCCTAGCCACACTTGTAATATCCTTGACCAAAAACCTCCTAAATAATTATGTATGTATATAAGAAAGGAGGAACATTTCTATTAATGGATGAATATTTAATTAAGGGGTGGATAGTTAAAATTTAATATGTGAATTAATATTTTATGTGCATAAAAATATTATTTATATGTACATAAATAT
The DNA here is from genome assembly GCA_963924115.1 of Dovyalis caffra. Taxonomy (NCBI): domain Eukaryota; kingdom Viridiplantae; phylum Streptophyta; class Magnoliopsida; order Malpighiales; family Salicaceae; genus Dovyalis; species Dovyalis caffra. The sequence continues at coordinate 2,537,532 of CAWUPB010000071.1, forward strand.
TAAGAGATGTGGAGAAAATAATTTAAATACAATGGGGTAAGTATAGATGATTATTTTTGGAAGAATAAAATTTTGGGTACTTAATTAAATTATTTTCAAGGAGGTAATTATAAGGGATAAAAATTTAGCCAATTAATTTAAAAGATTAAGGGAGTCAATAGGCTAATATCAATTTGGAAATTATCTTAAAGAAGGACTAGATTGATACAATTAAAAAGAGGGAAGCCAAAATTACAAGGGTGTGATTAAAATGAATTATAAAAGTTAAAGACCGAAGTGCAACTTTTTAGCAAAATGGTGAAACATTTTATTCAGCTCTACCTAGCTGAAATTGAACTAGAATCTCAACAATGAAACTAGAATTAGGAGCTGGTTTGGTTCGACCAAGAAGAAAAGAAGAAGAGGAAAGGAAAAGCTAAAGAAATTTAAAGGAAATTATTAAGTAAATTAACATGGCTAAGTAAATTAGCTAGGCTAAGAAAAATAATGTGGTTAAGGAAAGCATAAGATGACACCAAGTGTCCTTTATCTTATGCCATTTCTTGCCTATATATTTGACCAACCAAGAGAGAAGAAAGGCTTAATGAACAAGTGGTAACCATGGAGAAACCAAAGAGAACTTAGGAGAATTAGTAGAAATTAGCCTTATCCAACCTAAAAATTAAAGGATCATGCATCCTATGGAGGTACGGAATAAACTTTTCCTCCATCTAAGGCCCCAAGATCAAGCCGTTAAATATACTAATCATACATAGATGAATAATAAACTATAAGTAAATGATTACCTCTTGGAGCGCATATCTAAATTATTTTTCAGAAAAGTCGTTCAAGTATTTGGCCTTTACCGATGATTCACGCGATCTAAGCATCCATAAAGAAACACTCAAAATCAGTGGGGTGCTAGCTCCATCTTTTTTGATTTAGTATTTCATGTAGAAATCAATTTCGAGCAATTTTACGACAACCTTAAAGGATAAGGAAAGAGTATTTCCTGCTAGGGTTTAGGAGAAAACTATTTTCTCTTTATTTTTCTCTCTTAGTCGTGTGCCCTATTTAATTTTAGGGTTGGCTGAAACTTTGCTCCCCTTTTTTTTTCTTTGGCCGAATGTTGTCTTTTTCTTTAAACTTGGCCAAATACTCTTTTGTGTTGATTCTTCTCCATGTTGCACCTCTCCTCTTATATATAGGGGAGAGTTTCCTTGTCCTCCAAGGACAAGGAAAGGAGGATAAGGAAAGGAGTGACCACAAGTCATTTTAAGACTCTAGGTTGTTACTTACTTATCCCTTAAGGATGAGGAGTTATTTTTATATATGGACTATTTGATTATTATCTTTAAAACATTCAACTTTATCCAATAAGATTGATGTTTATCCTCCCACCAAAATATCTTAAGGCTTTTAATTGAACCTAATGGGCCAAAACTATTTTAGCTCAATTAATTTATTTGGACATCCAAATAAATATTCTTAGATTATTTTGACAAGGTCCACATTAAGAAATAATTTTTCAAAATACCCTTTAACCTAAATTAGGAAACTCCTTTTCTTTTAAGTTCTTTATTTCAAAATTTGAAACTAATTTTCAAATAAGGAAACCGATTTTTAAAATAGAAAACTTTTCATTTTAGGAAACTTTCCATTTTGGAAACTCTTTTTAAAATAGAAAATTTTTATAATTGAAAACATTTTCCAATACCTTTGCTTCTTATTTATAATATAAATACTTAAACTTATATATGTGACTCGATAGGCTCCTAGATATGTCAACAATGTATCAAGAATAAAAGACTCCTCTTTTATCTCTTGATACATAAATCAAGATTGGCCTCTAGTAAGGTATCGGGACTACCCAATTCTCTAGGAGGATTAGTTAATCCATTATTACCTTTTACGAGCATGGTTACAATATAATTTAGCTCATGTTAACTTATCACGGTGTAATCTCGAACTTGGTTTTAAGTCTTATTCGATTATGATCACATAAATTTTCTTTGATTCTCAAATATCTTAGCTAGTAGAGTAAATCAACTATACTCTATTGGTGTACTCCTACCGTAACCATAGATTTCTTAAGTAGATATTTATCGAAGTGCAATGTAATAACTCTTTTAGTATACAAGGAATGATATGTCATATCTTAGTCACATACCTACCTCTATTGGATTCCTAGTGCACCTAACAAATTGCCCATGTGTAACCCATTAATGGGTCCATCAAAACGAGAGTCAAGATGCATAAGTCCTCCAATGAGATAATTATGATGACTTCAAGTCTAAAGACCATTTGTACCCATCTCATATGAGATTCCTATAGATTAAAACCAAATGGGTTCTCATGGTGCGTAAAGTCCGGTGATATGTTCTCTAAAATAAATCACCTAAGTGTTTGCTTTGGAATTATTATGCCAATAGGTGTGAGATCTCCTACTGCTATCACATAGCATGAGCATAGTACTCACAAGTCTATCCATATTTTATCAATTTCCATTCTTGACAATGCTACGACTTAGGATATTTAATGATATCATTTATATGCATTAGTGTTTGTCTTACATTTTTCGATCAACCACTATTGCAAATGCATATCATAAGGACTTCTATATAATTCTACTGAATTTATCAACATGTAAATATAAGAATTAATAGAATGAATTCTTTATTATTATTAAAATAAATGATGCAATAATATATTAACATGAGCTTATCCAAACATGGTTGGATCTTAGGCACCAATGCTAATAAAAATCTACCCAAATTATCATTTAACCACCCTATAAACACCATTAGAGACCTTAAGGAAGCAAGCAAAAGGAGAGGAGAAGAAGGAGGACTTGCCCAAAACCAATAAGGAAAGAGGAAGGTGAGGAAATTGTAAGTGCAAGTAAAATCAGCCATTAAGAATAATTAGGTAATTTGTTGAATGGCTGAAAATGAATGCATTATGGATTATAATAGTTCTGTCTAACATGGAGAATTAAGGAGAAATGATTATTTTGATAAGATATGTGTTTAATGATGTTTGGATGGTGATGAATAATGGTAATCCATGTTGAATTGAAAAGAATTATCAAAATTGATTGCTAAAAGGACATTCGGCCACACCCTTAAATTTAGGGTTATTAAATTTTCATGGTAGACTAGTTTAATTGATGTTTATAATGTCATTTAGCTAAGTTTAAAGGCATCTAAAACAAAAAATTTCATGGAACAACAAGAGGAAGATATTCGGCCAAATATGCTTAAGTGTCTAAAAGATATGAATGTTAGAATTTAATAAATGATTAAGGCTTTATGATGGAAATTAGCATGAATTGATGTGAAAATTCTTGTTGAATAGACATTGAATATATTTGGCCTATATAGAACTTGTGTGATTGATTGTTTAATGTTTTAAATGGTGATGGATTAGTGTTGATTTGAATGTCTATGATTTATTTCAAATGAAATTGATTGATAAATGAATGAATATATGGAATGAAATGCGTTGGCCATATTTGGCCAAGATGAAGATTTTTCACATCATTCACATCAATTCGATAAGAAATCGTTGGTAAATTCAAATTAGGAAAAGTCAACCAGGACAATTACCTTCCTAAAATTAGTCCTAGAAGTCAACTAGGCTATCTCCTATAAATTAGCCAATTAGCATATTCTATATAGCTGTAGTTTCCTATTATACTTATACACCTATCATATATATATATATGTATGTATATTGTAGTACTCAAGAAACAATAGAAGAATTACACTCTAACAGGTATTCTTCCATAATTCTCTATTTTTCCTATATGGTATCGTAGCTGAATCCTCTAATCCTCCTACTCAACATACCCACCTTCAATCCTCTAATCCTCCTATTCATCATATCCACCTTCTATCCTCCGAGTCTTTCTCAATTCAAATCACAACCATTTGCTTAAAAGGAGATAACTTCCTTTGTTGGTCACAATCCGTACGCATGTACATCGGAGGAAGAGGGAAGATTGGCTACTTAACGAGGAGAAAGGAAGGAGGCTACCTTAGATGATCCAACTCATGGAGTGTGGGATACAAAAACTCTATGGTTATGACGTGGTTAGTCGGCTCTATGGAGGACGAAATTAGCTCCAACTACATGTGCTTCCATACCGCAAAGGAGTTGTAGGAGAATGTAACCCATATGTATTCGACCTTGGAAACTAGTCACAAGTGTATGAACCGACCCTAAAGATGGTAGAGATACGCCAAGGTGCGAACCCTATCACTAAATACTTTAATACCCTTAAGCGCCTTTGGCAAGACCTAGATTTATTCAATGATTATGAATGGAAGTCTATTGAAGACTTTAATCACTATAGGAAGATAGTAGAGGATAGTAGGATTTTTAAATTCCTACCTGGTCTAAATGTGGAATTTGATGAGGTGAGAGGCATGATTATTGGAAGGCAACCCCTACCCTCCATTGGTGAAATGTTTGCTGAGGTCCGCAAAGAGGAAAGCAAGCGTCGGGTAATGTTAGGAAAAAAGTCCATAATTCCTACAATTGAAAATTCAGCATTAGATGTTGGTAATGTTGGAGGTCATGGAAAGAAGGCTTAGGATAAGGATAAAGTATGGTGTGATTATTGTAACAAATCTCACCATATGCGTGAAACTTGCTACAAATTACATGGAAAGCCCGCCAATTAGAAGGGTCCACATGAAGGGAAGTATACCAAAATTCCCTTTGCTCATATGCCTAAAGCTAGAACTTTCGATCATGAATAACTCACCTATATTCAAAAGCTATTAAAGCCCAAGTATGAATCATCTAGTGCCCCTAATGCCTCTATTGCCCAATCAAGTAGTAATGCATTCTTTTGTCCTTATCCTACTAACTCTATTCCTTGGATAATTGATTTTAGAGCCTCCGATGATATGACTAGCCTTGCTAACTTATTTCACTCCTATAAACCTCATTCTGGTTATGAGAAAATTTGTATTGTAGATGGCTCATTTTCACCTATTGTGGGTAAAGGTTCGGTGTTTCGTCTCCTTCTATTTTTTTGGAGTTTGTTCTTCATGTGCTTAAACTTGCTTGTAATCTCTTATCTATGAGCAAACTTGCCCAAGATTCTAAATATTCTGTCACTTTCTTTGATCCTATTATATCTTTCGAGAACGAGTCTTCAAGGAAGATGATTGGTAGTGTTGAACAAAAAGGTGGACTCTATTATTTTGTTGATGATCAATCCGAGAATAAAAAAGCTCTTAGAGTTAGTAGTGTTAGTTCCGTCTCGTTAAGGATCAAATCCTCTTCCGGCATTATAGATTAGGTCATCCTAATTTTAGTTATCTTTAGAAATTATGCCTAATTTGTTTAAAAACGTGGATTGTTCAAATCTTATTTGTGAACATTGGATTTTGGCAAAAAGTCATAAAAGCGAGTTATCCTTTGAAATCTTATGTGCCTTCAAAACCTTTTTCATTAATTCACAGTGATTTTTGGGGTCCTTCTAGGATCAAAACCAATTCGGGAAAAAATGGTTTGTAACTTTTATAGATGACCATACAAGACTATATTGGGTTTATCTAATGAATGAAAAATATGAAGTTTGTGAATTGTTCCAAAACTTTTACAAAATGGTTAAAACTCAATTTCAAACAAAAATTAGCATTTTATATTCGATAATGGCACCGAATGCATGAGTGAAGTTTTGGGAAGTTTTTTAAAAGGTATTGTGCACCAATCAATATGTGTTAATACGCCTCAACAAAATGAAATTATTGAGAGGAAGAATAAACACCTGCTTGAAGTTGCACGTGCCTTTATGTTTGCTATGAATGTTCCTAAGTATCTTTAGGGGTGAAGCTATTTTAACGAGTTACATATCTTATTAATAGAATGCCAAGTAGAATCCCGAACTATGAAACCCCCTCAACGTGTTTAAAAAATGCTTTTCCGACAACGGATTGCATTCAAACCTTCCTCTCAAATTTTTTGGTTGCATTGCATATGTCCATTCTAAAGGTTCATCGAAACTTGACCCAAGAGCTGAAAAATATGTGTTTACAAGGTATGCTTCGATAAGAAAGGTTATAAATGCTACAACCCTAAAAGTAGGAAAATTGTGGTCTCAATGGTCGTTACTTTCTTAGAAAACAAAAAAATTTTCCTTCAAGAGGAGAAAAGTAGTAATAGTAGAGAGAAGGAAATTTTGGGAAGGAAGTTTTTAGGATATATTTGCCCCATTACCCTCTATTATTGTGAAAAGTATTTTTGAGAATCCTAGCCACATAGAAACTAGAAAAATAAATGTGCGGGGTGATGGTAATCCTATGACAAGGGGAGAAACACAACAAAATACTCCTAAGGAGCGAAATAAAGAGCTTTTGGTTTATTCAAAGAGGAAACATCAATGCAAGAGCAAATTTCGAGCACAACCAGCATCGGATTATGATTGATCCAAGTAGTGGAAAACACTTAGAGCCAATCTAATACCTCGGAGAATGAACCTAATAAATCTAGTAATGACTCTTCTACCGTTGTTAACTCGATCCCATTCCTATTCCTAATCATATTAATGAATTTGATGATCCTTCTACCGACCTTTATTTGCCTATAGCTCTTACGAAATAAAAGAGGTCTTGCACTAATCACCCTCTTTCTAAGTATGTGTCATATGGTAAGCTATCTCAAACTCATAGCTCCTATGTATCTAAGGCTACTAACCTATTTATCCTAAGAGATATCCAAGAGGCACTAAATGATCCGGACTAAAAAGCCGTAGTAATAGAGGAGATTTAGGCTCTTAAGAAGAATGGAACATGAGATCTTGTCAATTCTCCTAAAGGGCATAAATTGGTTGGGTGTAAATGGTTGTTCACAATCAAGTTTAGAGTAGATGGTAGTGTTGAAAGAAGGAAAATGAGTCCGGTAGCTAAAGGGTTCACACAAACATATGGGGTTGATTATCAAGAGACCTTTTCTCTTGTGACTAAGATCAACACAATTAGAGTTCTATTATCCTTAGTAGTGAATATGGATTGGGGCCTACACTAACTAGATATGAAAAATGCATTCCTAAATGGAGACCTAGAAGAAGAAGTGTTCATGAGTCTTCCTCCAGGATTTAAAGGTTTATGGGCCAAATAAAGTATGCAAGTCGAAGAAATCTCTCGTACAACTTGAAACAGTCTCTTAGGGCTTAGTTTGATAGGTTTGGGAGAGCAATAAAAGTCCAGGGATATTATCGAGTCAAACGAGACCATACCATGTTCTGTAAGAGATCTCAAGAAGGTAAAATGGTTATCCTTATTGTTTATGTAGATGACATCATTATAACTCGGAGATGACATTGAAGAAATAAGGAGGTTGAAGGAGAAACTATCACAAGAGTTTGAACTAAAAGATCTTGTCCCTCTAAAGTATTTTTTGGGAATGGAGTTTGCAAGGACTAAAAATAGGATATTTGTGAACCAAACGAAATATATCATGGACCTTCTAAATGAAATAGGGTTACTAGGATGCAAGGTTGTAGAGACTCCAGTGGAGCCTAATGTAAAGTTAAAACCTACCAATCCCGAAGATGTAATTGATAAGGAAAAATTCCGGAGGTTGGTGGGGAAACTAATTTACCTATCTTACACTATACTTGACATAGCATTCGGAGTAAGAATGCTTAGCTAGTTCATGCACTCACCTGGCTAACAACACTTTGAGGTCGCTTATAGAATCCTAAAGTACCTAAAGGGAACACCGGGGTAAGGCTTGATGTTTCAAAAAGAAATAATCTTCAAGTTGAAGTGTATACCGATGCTGATCGGGCTAAAAATGTGAAAGATAGAAGGTCTATATCGAGGTTATTGTACTTTGATTAAAGGAAACCTAGTGACTTAGAGGAGTAAAAAGCAAACTATGGTCGCAAAAGCAAGTACGAAGTGGAGTTGAGATCCGTAGCACATGGAGTATCCAAAGTTATATGGATAAAATGCATCCTTGATGAATTACGGATATTAGTCACAAAGCCTATGAAGGTTTATCGTGATAACAAGGTTGCTACCTCTATTGCTCATAACCCTATACTACATGATAGGACAAAAACATATAGAGGTAGACAAGCACTTAATTAAAAAGAAGATTGAAGATGGACTTATATGTATTCCCTATGTTTCTACATCTCAACAGGTGGCGTATATTCTCACTAAGGGCCTATCTACCACTCGGTTTAATATGTTAGTCAACAAGTTAGCTATGGAAGATATCTTCAAACCGAACTTGAGGGGAGTTTTGGTAAATTCAAATTAAGAAAAGTCAACCGGGACAATTAACTTCCTAAAATTAGTCCTAGAAGTCAGCTAAGCTATCTCCTATAAATTAGATAATTAGCATATTTTGTATAACTCGTAGTTTCCTATTAAAGTTATACACCTATCCTATATGTATGTATATCGTAGTGCTTAAGAAAAAAATAGAAGAATTACTCTTTAATAGGTATTCTTCCATAATTCTCTAGTTTTCCTATAAAATCACACAAGCCACATAAATTCATCATGAATTCATCCCATATTGCTATGTAAATTTAGGCACCAAACAATTGCCGATTAGTTCGATATCAAGTCACATAAGCTATAAAAAATTAGGCACCAACATTCGTCCATCAATTTTGTAAGAATTCACACAAGCTAATTAAATTTAGGCATCAAGCATTTATCCATCAATTTGACAAGAATTCGTACAAGGTACAAAAATTTAAGTATCAAGCATTTATCCATCAATTTGGCAAGAATTCACACAAGCTATAAAAATTTAGCACCAAGCATTTATCCATCAATTCGACAAGAATTCACATTTGCTAGCCAAGCAACATGCCTCATCATGCTTATGGAAATTAAGGGTGTTTCATTTAAAGCACAACATCAAGCAATTGTCCATTAATTTATCCAAAATTCACCAAAAGCACAACAATTCAATAGGGAAGCTCATAACCCCTCGGTAATGAAACTTATACATATTAGGTCTTGTGACATAGGTGAGAGTTACACTTACTTATCCTCACTTAAAGAATAAACAAACCTCAATTAAATAGCTAATTCATCAAGTGATTGCATAAACATATTAAGCTTAATCCATTCGTACTTAATTACATACATCAATTGACACATAAAAGCCTAAGACCTTTTACTCTTATGATGTAGTTGACATTACCTTTCTTGGACAAGTCTGTAGATAAAGGAAAACACTTTAAGATCCCTCAAGAGCTTCATCTAACCCCTTATTCTAGGTCTCAACCAATTTCCTAAAGCTTCCAGCCTCCTTCTTCGCTAACTCTCTTTTAAGCTTTTTCTTTGTAATATCCGGCACCCATAAAAATTGAAATTTAATATTTTTAAAAGTCTTAAAAACATATGAAAAATATTTTAAGGCCATGGAACAATCCACAAAGGCTTGAAAGAATATTCAAATCAGTTAAGATAATCTTTCAGTACGTAATGAATATTTTTTTGATTTTATAGTGCATGAATAATGACTTTTGTGTGAATTAACTATTTTGGGCACGTTATATGTGCATGAAAAATATTTTTTTCGCTTAAAATATTTGCTAGAGAGTGTTAGATTATTTTATGTTGTCGGATGAATTTTTTGATATTTTATGAATATTTAAATGTGCATGAATAGTATTTTTGAGGTAAATTAATTAATTTAGGTACTTTAAAAATATAAGAAAATTATTCAAATGGTATAGAAAAATCAAGGTTTAGGTCAAAATTAGTGAAGGAAGAGGAGGAAGAAATTCTCCAAATTATCTAACCTTTCAAAGTTAATTTGGAGCTTAATTGAGTAAGTTAACATCACCTACACCACATGAAATGTTTTATTGATGTTTATTTATGGTTTGGATGCTTTAATTTGTGACATTCAGCCTTAACTTTGAAAATTATAGTTAGAGCTCTTGATGATGAGAAAATTAGGAGAAATGGAATTAAGCTAGAAATTCATGCAATTGGGATTGAAATCGATCAATTGAGCTTGGAATTGAAGTTTAGAAAACAAAAATTTCTAGGGTTGGAAAAAGGTAAACTTTTGGCCCAAAATAGGAAATTATGGCTTTTTGATCCTTTGATTTAATTGATGTTCTAAGGCTTGATTATGTATTTATTAGGTTTGAATTAATATTTAGAAATGAAAAATTGCATTGAATTTGAAGAAAATTCAATGTTCTCCTAAAGTAGCATTCGACCTAAATTTCAGAATTTTATGGTTTTGATTCATTCCCTTAATACATGAATTATTGGTTAATTGGTAGTTGAATAAGTATTTGATGGGTGGAAGTGAAAAATTCCATGAAAACCGAAGAATTTTACCTAATCTAGCCTAGGCCCAATTTTAGCCCATTAAAGCCCAATTAGGTTTTATGTATATAATTAAACTATAAATGATAAATAAATTAATCCTTAATTCTAATATGTAATTAAGAGACTTATTATTATAAGCTAGTGATGAATTGAGAAGAAAATAATGAGGTTAGTGTTAGGGTAACATTCGGCCTAAATGGAGAACAAATTAAGGTTAAGTGCAATTGGTTTCTAATGCTTCGATTAATCAATTTAGACTTAGAATAAAATAATAAGATAAGTTAGAGTGAGAAATTACCTTAAAATTAGAAAATTAGCTTATATTACTTAAATTAGGGTTTAGGCCCAATAAGGCACAATTTGAAGTTTATACATATAATTAGTCAATTAATACTTAATTGAGTTAGTTCTTGATGTCAAGGTTTAATTGAATAAAATTATTTGAGAAATTGATATTGGAACTCGGAAGAAAAGGTTTAGGTTAGCTTCAGGTTACCATTTGACCTAAATGGGACATTTCAAGGTTTAAGGCTTGGCTTGTGTAAAGTAATTAAAATTAAATTATTTTGATTCCAATTTATGTGAATGATGTTTTTATGATGTATAGATGTTGTGATTTAATGTTTATGGAAATTTATTGCTTATAATGTGATATGGTGAATTATTAGATTGTTTGAAATGATGAATTGTTTGGAATGGTTCATAATGATGTTATTAAGGTAAGGTTTATAATGCATTTCATGTTGTTAAATTATGCATTTTCATGGCATGAATGCATCTCACTTCATGCATTTCATGAAGTAATAATGGTTATGCATTTTCAATTTTATGACGGATATTTTAAAGTCATGGAAATATGTTTTTATATCATGGTTTTCCAATAGCAATTAGAGTTATTTTATGGAATGTGATTTTCATGACTTTGAGCATTTTTATGAGGAGGGCTTCATAGGTTTTCCATACTTTTATGATAAATGGTTCACGGATGGTTAAGTGCAAACTTGCACTTTTACGAGCTTAGCGGGATGCGACTGTAGACGGGGTTGGTTCACAAGACATACTATGGAAACCACGAAGTACTAGTGATGGGACATGCCTAAAGACAGGAAAGGATTTTCAAACTGATCATGAAAAGTATTTATGACATGAAAAAGGATTTTATATGAGCATGCAAATGATTTATACATGGATTTTCATTTACACGCATAGCATGTATTAGTTAACTTACCGATCTATCGCTTACCTATTTGCTTGTCGTATTTACTTATGGTGTAGCTAATACAAGTAAAGATGGTAATGTTCACCTTTGAGTTGATTACCGAGGGACCGTCCGATGCATGTGTATTGGCTATGGTTGGAAGATGGATTTAGTCCACACCTTGACTTTCTTGGTACTTGGTATACTAGTTTACTTTACGAGTTATGTCCGTGTTTTTCTACATGATCATTAAAGTTATGAAAGAGTAGATGGCCGGTTAGAAAGAAATGAATGTAGATGGATAATAATCCTTTTATTTTGTAGTATTTGGCATTAATTTAGTTTTATATGTAACTAAAATATCCATAGTGGAATGGTAGTATCGCTAGTGTAGTTTTCTTTAAGTTATTTATTTCCATCCTAGCATCACCAGTATCATAAGACAATTAAACTAAAAGGTTAATAATTAAAGTATATGTTCATTAACTAAAAAGAAAAATATTAATTACCGAGCAATGGGTCATGACTAAATAAATTTATATAAGTTAATAGAAAAAAGAGTTTCGGAAAATCGAGTGCCACGATTCTAATCATTTTAGTACAAAGGATTTAAATAAAATAATAAAATGCTAAAAATTAATTGTGCATTTTGAACCAAAATGTAAGCCCTAATCGTCATTATTAGACTTTTGCAATGTAATTTATACCTAGTGTAATATGAATAAGTCATAGTGCCTTGTTAGCTTACATTCATTACACTTCAAATGTAGTTAACGACGATAATATTCTCAACCTATTAGGTCCTAAGTTAGGGATGTTACACTTTTTCTATATTTTTTTCCTTTTCAACAACAAAATGGCCAAAAACTTGGCTAAAGCAAAGTTTCACCTACTTACAATGCTAAGCCATGCATAGAAAAATGGCCAAAAATTATAGGTAGTGACACCTCCCCGGCCCACTTAGCCATACAAGCCTAGGTGGTGACATGAATTTTTCCACTAACTCAAGGTAAAATGAGGCCCCTCCCACTTGTTCAATTAATTCAATCAAGTCCCTTGATTAAGCATGAATCACTCAAGGATTTTCATAAGATCACATGCAAGCAATACACATAATACTAAGGGCAAACAAGGCATAGCATTCGTAATGAAGCATACAACAAGATAAGAAAATCGTCAATGAAAATTGTAAGTCACGAAGTTGTAGTTTTTGTTAAAGTATCCGACAAGTCATGTCGATAAAAAAAATATAGGAATAGAACATCAAGTAAATCACACACAATCACACAAAGATATAAATATATAGATATATATAGGTCTCAATCATTACATCCCCCTCATTACAAAAATTCATCCTCGGAATTGACTTACTCAAACCATTCAATAGCCCTCATTTTGACCTCTTTTTCTCACTTAGCTTCTTCTATGTTTTAATTCCACCAAAAAACCTTAACCAAAGAAATGTGCTTGTTTCTTAGTTGCTTAACTTGTCAGCCCAAAATCTTAATAGGCCCCTCTTTATAGCTCAAATCGATTTTAATTTTAACTATTTGATTCTTAAGATGTGGCTCGGAATTGTCAATGTATTTATGTAATGTAGAGATATGGAAAACATTATGCACTATGACAAGAGATGGAGGCAAAGCTAACCGAGAAGATGTATCACTAATTCTTTTCAAAACCAAAAATGCCCCTATATATTATGGGCTTAGCTTCCCTTTTTCCTAAACCACGACTTTTCTTTCATTAGATCAACCTTTAGAAACACATTATCCCCAAGCTGAAATTCTAAGTCTTTCCTCCTCTTGTTGGTATGACTTTTATGTCTATCTTAGGCCATTTTCATTCATATTCTAACTTGGTTTATGAACTATTGGTTTGTGGTACCATCTTGAGTCCAAGCATTTTCCTCTCGCTAAAATTATCCTAATGTATCAAGGATAGATATTTTCTCCCTTATAATGCCTCATACAATGGCATATCGATACTAGCTTGATAACTATAGCTGTATGAGAATTCAACTATTGACAAGTACATTTCCCACCTCATGGATCAATCAAGCACATAAGCTCGTAGCATGTCTTTGACAAGGTGATTCACTCTCTCGATCTACCCATCACCTTATGAGTGGTATGTCATGTTAAAATTCAAATTATCCCCATGACTCGAAGCAAGCTTTTTAAAAAATTCAACATAAATTGTGGGTTTCGATTTGACACTATCGACATTAGAACACCATGTAACCTCAAAAATTCCCTTATATGTAATTCAACATACTACTTGGATCGTATAAGTCAAATTCACTATGCGAAAGTGAGCCAATTTTATCAATCAACCTATGATTATCCAAATGCCATCCACCCATTTTTTTTACTTTGGCTACCTAAATATGAAGTCCATGGTAATGTGTTCCCATTTCCATTTAGGTATGTCTAGTGGTCTTAAAAAATAGAGGGTCTTTAGATCTTGGCCTTAACTTGCTGGCAAGTCCAAGTACTTGGCCATAAATCTAACAATGTGCCTTTTCATGCCTTTCCACCAAGAGAATTTCTTTATGTCCCAATAGGTCTTTGTACCACTAGGATGCATGGTTTATAGCATAGAATTAGTTTCCTATAAAATGTCTTGATGCAATTCAATTTCGATTAGGACATACAATTTGCCACGATAGCATAGAACTTCATTGTCGTTTGTAGCAAAATTTAACTTCGCTTCATTGCCATTTTCTATTGAATTTTAGTCAAGTTTGAATCTCATGAATGTTTCTCCTGGATTTTCTCGCCTCAAATCTAATGCTAGAACTATTAAACACAACACATTGCTACTAGCCCTTCTTGATAGAATTTCTAACTATAGCTTCTCTAAATCATTGATGATTTTTGCTTGTAATACAACCGATGTCTTTCTACTCAACACATCTACGATGACATTTACTTTTCTTAGGTAATAATGGAAAATGATATTGTAATTCTCTAGCACTTCAAGTCATTTTTGTTACCTCATGTTCAACTCCTTTTGCTTAAAAATGTACTTAAGGCTCTTTTGATTGGTGAAAATTTCACACCGAGCCTCGTACCAATAAGTGTCTCCACACTTTCAATCCAAACATCACGACCACCGGCTCTAAGTCATACATCGAACGGTTCCTTTTGTGGTCTTTCAACTATCGAGAAGCATAAGCAATTACTTAGCCGACCAACATCAAAATAGCCTCAAGTCGAATCTTTGATGCATCGATCTAAATGATGAAATCTTTATTGTCTAATGAAAGAGCCAAAATAAGTGTCGAAGTCAATCTGAATTTTATATATCTCTCTCTCTCTCTCACTCATCATCACATACAAACTTGGCTTTCTTCCTCATCATTTTCATAAGTGGGGCTGTAATTTTTGAAAATCCCTCAATGAACTTACGATAGTAACCCACCAAACAAAGATAGCTACTTAATTTTTTAGAAACATTTTTTGGATGCTTCCACCTTTGCAGTACCTCAATCTTGCTTGGTTTCACCATAACTCCATCTTTAGAAACACATGCCCAAGGACTGATACTTGCTCAAGCTAAATGCACTTTCTTTTTAACTTAGCATATAATTTGTGCTCTCGTAAAGTTTACAATGTAGTCCATAAATGCTTGGTATGGCCCTTTCAATTCCTCGGATTAAATTAGCATGTCATCAATGAACATAATGATAAAGTTGTTCAAATACTCAAAAAAGAATTGATCCATTAAATGAATGAACACTACGAGGGCTTTGATTAACCTATATGACATCACCGGACACTCATAGTGCCCATATTGTGTCCAAAAATTCATCTTCTTAACATCCTTCTATCTAAACCTCAACTGATGATACCTAAATTGCAAATCCACTTTCGAGAATAGTGTGATACCCCTTAACTAATCAAATAAGTCATCGATATAAGGAAGTTGATACTTATTCTTTATGATAACTCAATTTAAGCTATAGTGGTCAATATATAACCATAACTTTGCATTATTTCTTTTCATAACAACATGAAAGCTCCTCAAGGTGAAAAATTAGGTCGAATATAGCTCTTATCCAACAAATCTTGTAACTAGATTTTCAAATCCTTAAGCTTTATAGGTGACATTCTATATTATGCTTTTGAAAATATTATAGTTTTTAATTCAAGATCAATCTCAAATTCAACTTCTCGTTTTGGTGGCACCTCCGACAACCTCTCGGGAAAGACATCTAGAAGATCCTTTACTACATCAATGTCTTTAAATTTTACCTTTCCCTCCTTGGTATTAACCACATTGACTAGATAACCTAAGCAACCATTTCAAACCATCTCCTAAGTTGTCATGGCCGAGACTATGCCCACTGCTTTCAGGTTGTTCTCGACTTGAAATTCAAATAGCTTTTCCCCCGGTGGACAAAACTCAACCTTCTTTACAAGATAATTAATTAATGCTTTATGTTTAAACAAGCTATCCATTCCTAAAATAACACTAAAATCTCAAATCCTTAAGCAAATAAAATCAACCTTCACAACTCTATCCCTAATCCTTAACTCATAATTTCAAACCATGTATTTAGACTCTAATGCCTCTTATGATAGAAATGGTACCATATAAATAAGATCAAGTACCTTGGGTACAACCTCAACTTTATTTTTTCCATTCTATTCTATTCTATATCACACCTATATGACCATCATGATTCATAATCCACCACAAACAAATCCATAATATTGAGGAGCATTAAGCATATCATATATTTAATCAAGTAAATGTAATACAAAATCATCAAGCATATTTATTGAGCAACAATTTACGTAAAGAATTACCTCTTATAACATAGATTTAAACCTTTATAGAAAAGGAGTCATTCATGTGTCCAACCTCTATCAATAATCCACGTAGTCTAAGTACTCACAAAAGAAGAACTCAAAATCGGTAGAGTGTTAGCTCTACCTTTTCTAACCTATTTAGTTTTTATCCTTTTAAAATCAAATCAAGGTAATTTTATGACAACCCTAAGAGAAAAGGGGAAAAGTGGCGTGTGCTAGGGTTAAAAAAAACTATTTTATTTTTATTTTTATTCAATGTCGTGAGCCTTGATTCCTTATGCTTTGTGTTTTTTTCCTCTCTAATAATGTTCTCACTTTTTTTCACACCTCTCCTTCTCTTTATAGGGGGAGAGTTTTTCTTGTCCTCCTAGGATAAGAAGAGGCAACAACTAGTCCTAAAAAGGACTCTTGCTTGATGTTTCCTAATCCTCCAAGGATTAAGAGTTATTATGCATGTGGACTTTTTTATCTTTTCCTATAAAACATTAATATTCATCCAATAAGCTTCATGTTTATCCTCCCACAAAAATATCTTTCAAGCTTTTAATTAAACCTATTGGCCCAATTAATTAATTTAGCTTTTAATTGAACCTATTGGCCCAATTAATTAATTTAGACTATCCAAATGAATTATGTTAGATAATTTTAGGTGACCCACATTAGGTATTAATTTGCCAGATTACTCTTAAACCTAAATTAGGAAACTAATTTCCTTTTAGATTATTTATTCTAAATTTGGAATTGACTTCCAAATTAGGAAATTGATTTCTAAAATAGAAAACTTTTTATTTTAGAAAAATTCCAATTTAGAAAACTTTCCATTTGAGAAAACTTTTCATTTTCAAAAACCTTTTTTAAAATAGGAAACTTTCAAAATTGAAAACTTTTTTCCAATATCTTTGTTTCTCTTTCATTATGTAAATGCTTAAACTTATGTGTGTGACTCAATAGGCTCTTATTTATGTTGATAATGTATCAAGAACAAAAGACACCTCTTTTATCTCTTGATATATAAATTAAGATTGGTCTTTAATAAAACATCATGACTACCCAATTCTCTAGGAAGAATAATTAACCACAATTACCTTTCATGAGCATGGTTACCATACAATTCAATCCTCACGTCAATTTTTCATAATGTGATCTTGAAATTTATTATTGGTCTAGTTTGATTATGATCATATAAGTTTTCTTTGATTCCTAAATGTCTCGGTTCTTAGAGTAAACCAACTATGCTCTATTGTTATATTTTTTATCGTAGCCATAGTTTTTTTAGCAAACATTTATCGAAGTACAATGTGATAACTCCTTTAGTATACAAGGAATGACTTATGTAATCTTAGTCATCCACTTACATCTATTAGATTCCTAATGTACCCAATGAAACCTCACATGCAATCTTTTACTCGGGTCCATTGAAATGAGTGTTAAAGTACATAAATCCTCTAATGAGATAATCATGATGACTTCAAGTCTAAGGACTACTTGTACCCATCTCATATGAAATTCCCATTGACTAAACCAAATGAGTTCTCATGATGAGTCAAGTTTAGTGATTTGCTTGTTTAACATAAATCATCTAAATGCTTGCTTTGGCATCATCATACTAATAGGTGTGAGATCTCTTACTACTATTATATACCATGAGCATAGCATTTGCAAGTCTTATCATATATGGTCAATATCCATTCTTAACAATGCTATGACATAGAATATTTAATGATATCATTTATATCCATCGGTATTTATCTTACATCTTTCAATCAATTACCGATACAAATGCATATCATATAAACTTCTATCTAATTTTATTCAATTAATAATATAAATAATAAAATTAATAGAAAGACTTATTTTATTATTAATAAAATAAATAATTTAATAATTTAATAACTCAAACCTATCTAAACATGGTTAGATCTTAGGTACCTACACTAACAATCTCTCACTTGTACTAGAGCTAACCGGACATGTCCCTTAATATCGACAATCAAGTAAGGATCTCATGTTTTAGTTATGACAAAGGCTTAGTCAAGGGGTCAGCTATGTTATCGTTAGTGTGGATCGTTTCTATGCTTATGTCGCGATGACTAATAATCTCTCTAAGATGATAGCACTACAATACATGTTTGGACCACCGATGAAACCTTAGTTTCTTAACTTGTGCTATAGATCCTTTGTTGTTGGCCATCAAGCTATATGACATTGGAATAACTCTTTCTTTGATTTTTTTCATACTAAACCTTTTAGTATCTGTCTTGGGAGACCCTTCGCATCCTAAGTGGTCAATCTCTATAGATCTTGACTCTTAGAATATAGGCTACCCTCCCATGTCATACTTTAGGAAAATTCCTTTTATATATCTCAATATATTATGAATTATAACATGATAATGTTCAAAGTTGAGAAATAGTTTGTTTAATTTTTGTGTAGAATAATAATGACTTATAGGCTCACACTAACCTTTTGTATACATAAGGTTTATCTTTTTTTCTTTTTTCTTTTATCTTTTTTTTTTTTTGAAAATATCTAACTCTTTAATTATTTCACCAAGAACATTGATTCTCATTCCTAGAGGCATGCTTAAGTCCATAAATGAAAATTTACATCTTGCAAATCTTATTTGCATATTTTTTAGAACTATTAGGGTAAGCCATCACTATACGCTTTTCATTTTTCATTTCTTAGAGTCAATATCTAACATTGCCTTTTCATAAGTGTTAGCTTCTTCATCACTTTTAAGGTACATATTACCATGTGTTGAGACAAGAAAATCATATTCGTTTATCCTTTGATGAACTCCTTTTAGATTTATGAAGTTCTTGTATTTTTGTTATAGGCTTTTACAATATTTTATAACCTATCTACTTATGGTTTCATTAATAGAGTGTTAATTTATGAGTCTACTTGAATCTCATTGAGTTCTAATTTCTTCCATTGTTTCTAGCATCCATAAATTCCTTCCTAAAGAAAATAGGATACATATTCTTGAACAATACTTTGTTCTAGTGTTAGGAAAACAATATCTATTTGTTTCTTTTGGATGTCTTATGTTTTTACACTTCATTGATTTGGGCTTTAACTTTTCTTTGTCAAACCATTTGACACAAGTTTTATAGCCTCAAATAATTAAGGAAAGATAAAGTCATTTTCTTTCTTTTACATATCACATATGAAATCTAATTAAATAGACTTAATTAAAATCATATTCAAAATAAAGGTTGTAATTAGGGATATAAATTTTGATTCATTATAGACCGGACCATGTCAAAGATGTAGTGTCCACCGATAGAGAATCGCATTCTCTTTTAGGTGATCTAAAAATCATTGCTTGAGTATTCATCACCTCAATCTTATTGAAATACCATCATACTTTTGCTTGTCTCTCGGCTTTTCTAAGCTCCCGCACATTTTAAAAATGTGAGCACCATATCTAGAATCATATACCCATGGTATGGGATTAAAAATAGAAAAATTAGCTTAAATAACATAAATTCTTAAGGTGGTTATAGAACTCTTCTTCTTTACCTCTTCTAGGTACTCCTTGTAGTTGTACTTTCAATATCTTTTCTTCTTTTAATGAAAGCATACCACATCTTTTAGATTATTTTTAACCTCGAGCTTTTTAACCCTTTCACTAGACATGGTTGAAGACTTCTATTTTTTTTTTACTTTGGCTTTTTCTTATCCTTTACCATGCCTTTTTCTTTGTTAACTAGAAGTACAAAACTATTATTCTTCTTATTAATTTCAAGTCGAGCTTACCTTAGTATGGATAATAACTCTTTAAGAGTCTTTTCTATATGCATCAAGTTAAAGTTCATGATGAACTATCCAAAAATTTTTAAGTAATGATTATAATGCCGGATCAATGGATAGTTTAGCATCCATTCCAACCTCAAGCTTGGTTAGCCTATCGATATAGCCTATCATTTCGGAGACATGCTTTTTGAAGTTAGATCCCTTATACATTCTAGTTCTAAAGAGCTTCTTCACTATCTTATAACACTCATGTCTAGTACTTTTCTCAAACAAGATTTTAAGCTTTGCTATGATATCAAAGGCATTCATGCCTTTGTGTTGGCATTTAAGCTCCAGCATCATAGTAGCCATCATGATATTTTAAGAGATGATCGCATCATCTCTATGTTTGATCCATACTATATGAGCTTTAGCTTGATCTTGAGGAGGCTTAGCTTGGAGAGGTTTCTCTATCTTATAGAGAATTTTCTCATGTTGGAGGACTATCCTCGGATTCATTTCTCGGTCGAGGAAGTTTGTGCCATTTCAAGGCATTACTTCAATCAATGATCGTATTATGTAATCCGACGGGATAGAAAAACATACGATTTGATTAATTAATTTGTATAAAATAAAACAATGCAAAATTGAAGAAGTAAAATCTATGTTTGCTCCTACTATTTTCTTCAAGTTCTATAACCTTCAATATAGGACTCAAAAAAAATTTTGATTCATTTTCCTTAGTTGATTAGGATCCTATACTCTAACATGCACTAACTTTGAGTTGTCTCAATAAGTCGTACATGAAGGATTAGGTTGGTAACTCCTTACCAATTTCTTCCCATGTAATTCGTAATCTCATTGGAATGATAACTTCTTATCATATCACATCTTATGTGAATACCAATCTTTGCCTATAAGTTTATTGGACTTTGAATTATCTCAATAAAACAAACAACTCATTTCAATTTAGACCCAATGTTTAAAGACATTACATAGCCTTTGATTTACTTTCGACGAGGAAGAAGTGACCTTGAGTTATCTTAATAAGCTAACAACGACCAAGAGAATTCCCTACTAATAATATTAGAAGGCTAAATTGATATTTGAAGAATTTAATTTGGTAGGTCTCATCCTAGCATGTACACTAGTTAATAATCATATTACTCATATCATGCATACTAACATTCATTTGTATAATTTTAACACATACATCTCATGCATGATTCAAGGATCGATAAATGGTAATGAATCTCTAATACTAGTCTCCTCAATACCTATGTGAAAAATTATTACAACTTCTTTACAATTATCTTCGATTCTTAACCTCTTCTCCTTACATCTATTCTAATTTCAATCTTTTAATTTTACATTTATTTTAATAAGAAACCTCGAGTTACAATCGAGGAGAGTAAGATAAGAAGAGAAATATAATAGAGTAATAGAGAAGTCGGGACATGCAAGCCCTATTTAGTTAAAAAATTACAAGCATTCATTCCTAAAAACTAGGTTGACTCATTTATACCATTCACCTATGCTTCAATCAAATTGATACTAATGAAACACATTTCATTTAAATCATAATTATAAATCTATGTTTAGGTCATTTTATAAAATTATCAAAATTTTTTCTAAATTTCAATTTTAAGACTTTTTTAGCATTGGGCCTAATTTAGGCCCATGGGCTTTGGGCTTCGAGGGCCTATGAGTTTTAATGCCCAAGCCATCTATATGGGGTGCTTGTGTACACCGGGCCTCATGTTGGACTCAAGCTCGGTGCACTCGATTGCACCCGGCCTACCTATAGGCAATGGCCTACTTGCACGAGCGTCCGGCCTACAACCCGGTTTGCGTACGCACCTAAATCACTTCTTGGCATGCACACGTGCTTAGCATTACTTCTTGGAGCATACATGCACCTAGCATATTGCAATCCTCATCGATGCGGGTGCCCTACACACGTCCGACGTGTATTAGGCATGTCATGGCCCCGGCCTTATCCTTGGTGCATGCCCCAACGTGCGACTCGGCCCGCCCAATAAGCTTGGTAGGTCATGCACCCCACATGTGACTAACTTTATTCGAAGGCCTTGTGTGCACTAAGCACATCAAGCTTATCATACACCTAATATGCGATTGCATGGTGGGGCTTTGGCCTATCGCACGCCTAGCGTGCGACTACTTGGCCGACGGACTCGACTTGTCACGTGCCTAGCTTATGATAGGCTTAGCTTGGCTTGTCATGTGCCTTGTGTTCAAGCAGCTACGCATGTGACCAGCTAGTGTTTTTTGCATGCACGTAAACTCCAACATCCAACGTCAACCTCATGGGCCCAAACTTGATTTAAGCCTAAATCTCAGTTTTAAACATATATAAAATACAAAAAAACACAATATTTATAATCAAAAAAGAAAGAATTCATGCATTTAGTCATAATTAATAAAAAATACAATCAACGATTTAACTATGGCTCTAATACGAATTGAAGGATCATGTATCCTATGGAGGTGCTCGAACAAGATTAAAAATTTCCTTCATTTAAAGAGCTAAGGATCATGCCATTGAATCAACTAATTATATATTCATGAATCAAAATGTTAAGCAAAGAATTATCTTTTGTAGCATAGATTTAAACCTTTACGGAAAAAAAGTCATCCAAGTCTCCAACCTTCAATGATAATCCATACGGTCCAAACACCGATAAAAGAAGCATAAAAAATTAGTAGAGTGCAAGCTCCACCTTTTCTAACTTGTTTAGTATTTTTTTCTTTTGAATCTAATCAGGGTAATTTTGAGACAATCCTAAGAGAGAAAGGGAAAAGTGGTGTGTGCTAAGGTTTGGGAGAAAACTATTTTCTCCTTATGTTTACTTAATGTTGTGTGCCCTAATTCCATATGCTTTGTGTTGTTTTTCTCTCAAATAATATTCTCACTTTTTGTGCACCTCTCCTCTTATTTATAGGGGGAGAGTTTTCCTTGTCCTCATATGATAAGGAGAGGTCGTAACTAGTCCTAAAAAAGATATTGGTCGTTGTTTCCTAATCGTCCAAGGATTAGGAGTTATTATGCATGTAGGTTTTTTGATCTTATCCTTTAAATCATTTATCCTTATCCAATAAGGTTTATCTTTATTTTTCTAATAAAATATCTTTTAGGCTTTTAATTAAACCTATTTCTCTAAACTATTTTGGCCTAATTAATTAATTTGGACTATTTAAATAAATTAGGTTAGATAATTTTAGGTGGTCCACATTAGGAACTAATTTCTCAAATTATCCTTAAACCTAAATTAGGAAACTAATTTTCTTTTAGGTTATTTACTTTCAAATTAGGAAACTAATTTCTAAAGTAGAAAAATTTTCATTTTAGAAAACTTCATTTTAGGAAACTTTCCATTTTTAGAAATCTTTTTCCAAAATAACAAACTTTCAAAATTGAAAACTTCTTCCAACATCTTCGCTTCTTTTTTATTATGTGAAAGTTTAAACTTATGTGTGCAACTCAATAAGTCTGCTAGATATGTTGGCAATGTATTAAGAACAAAAGACATCACTTTTATCTCTTCATACATAAATCAAGATTGGCCTCTAGTGAGGCATCATGACTATCCAATTCTCTTGGATGATTAATTAATCTATAATTACCTTTCACGAGCATGGTTATCATACAATTCAGTTTGCATGTCAACTTATCATTGTATGATCTCGAACTTAGTTTTTAGTCTTATTTGATTATGATTACACAAGTTTTCTTCAATTCTCATTTATTAGGTCAATTAAAATAAGTCTCAAAGTACATAAATTCTCTAATGAGATAATCATGATTACTTCAATTCTAAGGACTTGTTGTACTCATCTCGTTTGAAATTCCTATAAAGTAAATCAAATGGGTTCTCATGGCAAGTCAAGTCAAGTGAGATGTTCTCTAACATAAATCACCTAAGTGCTTGCTTTGGTATCATCATACCAATAGGTATAAGATCTCTTACTACTATCATATAGCATGAGCATAGCACTCACAAGTCTAACCACATATAGTCAATGTACATTCTTGACAACGCTATGACTTGAGACATTCAATGATATCATTTATGTGCATTAGTGTTTGTCTCACATATTTTTTTGTTAATCACTAATACAAATGCATATCATATAGACTACTATCTACTTCTATTTACACTATAACAAAAATAAGTTTTAGCGACGGATATTTAGTGACGGTCAACAAACCGTCGCTAAATACCTAAATTAGCAACAATTTTTCACACTTGAGCAACGGTCTAAAAAATGGTTACAAAAATTAAATTTTGCGACGGTTTTTAGCAACGGTCCACCAATCCGTTGCTACTTTTATCGACTAACCATTTTAGCAACGGTCTAAACCGTTGGTACATTTAGCAACAGTTTAGCCCATTGCTAAAACCGTTGATAAATGTTATTTAATATTTTTTCAGCGGTTTTATAAAAAAAAAACCCTAAATAAAAAATATTTTTAGCGACGGTCTATGACCGTCGCTATTCCATTACCAAAAAGAAAATTAGCAACGGTTTGGTGTTATTAAACCGTTGCCAAAATATTCCTTTTAGTGACGGTCACGGACCGTCACTAAACCGTCGTCAAATCAAGCGGGAAACGGTTTAGCGACGGTCTGGGATCGTCGCTACACCGTTGGTAATTTGTTTAACGGTTGCAAAATAACCGTTGCAACGTTAAATTAGCGACGGTCCCGGACCGTCGCTAAACGAGTTGCTAAAAGTAACCGTTGGTGGGAAACGGTCAAATTAAATTTTGAATTTACTTTTACCGGACCGTCGCTAAAAACTTTACCCTTCTATAAATAGCGATCGGTCGGAATCGCCATTTTTTATTTTATTCTCCTCTCTTCTTCTCCTCCCGTAGCCGAATCTATGCCTTTTTCGTCTCCAATCCTTTGATCTCTCTCGTCAAAGCTATTGTTTCCTTAAAATCTCCATATTTCTTCCCTCTTTTCCTCCTCCTTTCAAGTTTTCTCTCTTCCGTTGAAGTTGCCGTTTTCCTACAACCATATTCCGACGAGGCTTTTTTTCCGGCGGTTTCTCCCACTCCTTCTCTTGGTGACAGGTGCACCTAAATCTAAACCATCCTTTCAATTATTAATTTTTTCAGTTATTTATTTATGTCAAATAATTAGATTTTATTTTAATTTAATTTAATTACTTATTATTGCTAGTTTAATTATTGAATTTTTTGTTTATTGCATGTGTTTTTTTTAATTTGATTATTTAATTAAAATTTATTTTGTGTGTTATTTTAGTGTAAATTGTGAGAGTTAATTGAAATGTTTAATTGTTAATTGTTATGTTAATGTTGTTGTCAATTATTAATTAATTGAATATTATTGTTAACTTTTTAATTTTGTTTTATTTTTTTTAAATTGTTGATTAAATTAATTTGATTGTTAATTGTTAATTTACTTACTTTAATTTATTTTTAAATTTTTTTTAGAAAATATAATTGTTATATTTTATTTTATGTTGTTATTTAAATTGTTATTGTTATTAGTGTAGCTAATAATTGTTAATTTACTTAAGTAATTCACAATTTATTGAAAACATTGTTAATTTCTGTAATTCCTAGTTCATTAAGTTAAAGTGTTAGGTTAGTACAAAATAAATTAAAACAATTTTCTAAAATTATTTTTAAATAAATAAAAAATAAAGTTATTAGAAATATTTATAATTATAATTAGGAATTAAATAAATAATTAAGTTGTATTTAAAAATTTTCTTAAAAAAATTTTAAATACATAAAAAATAAAATTATAGGAAAAATTTGTAATTGTTAGTAATTAAATAAATAATTAAGAGTTATTTAAAAAATTTTCTTAAAAAACTTTTAGATAGATAAAAAATAAAATTATAGGAAAAATTTGTAATTGTTAGTAATTAAATAAATAATTAAGAGTTATTTAAAAACTTTTCTTAAAAAAATTTTAGATAGATAAAAAATAAAATTATTAGAAAAATTTTTAATTGTTAGTAATTAAATAAATAATTAAGTTGTATTTAAAAAAATTTCTTAAAAAAATTTTCAATAGATAAAAAATAAAATTATAGGAAAAATTTGTAATTGTTAGTAATTAAATAAATAATTAAGTTGTATTTAAAACATTTTCTTAAAAAAAATTTAGATAGATAAAAAATAAAATTATAGGAAATATTTGTAATTATTAGTGATTAAATAAATAATTAAGAGTTATTTAAAAACATTTCTTAAAACAATTTTAGATAGATAAAAATTAAAAGTATAGGAAATATTTGTAATTGTTAGTAATTAAATAAATAATTAAGAGTTATTTAAAAAATTTTCTTAAAAAACTTTTAGATAGATAAAAAAAATAAAATTACAGGAAAAATTTGTAATTGTTAGTAATTAAATAAATAATTAAGAGTTATTTAAAATATTTTCTTAAAAAAATTTTAGATAGATAAAAAATAAAATTATTCAAAAAATTTGTAATTGTTAGTAATTAAATAAATAATTAAGTTGTATTTAAAATATTTCCTTAAAAAAAGTTTAAATATATAAAAAATAAAATTATAGGAAAAATTTCTAATTGTTAGTAATTAAATAAATAATTATGAGTTATTTAAAAAAATTTCTTAAAAAACATTTAGATAGATAAAAAATAAAATTATAGGAAATATTTGTAATTGTTAGTAATTAAATAAATAATTAAGTTGTATTTAAAAACTTTTCTTAAAAAAATTTTAGATAGATCAAAAATAAAATTATAGGAAAAATTTGTAATTGTTAGTAATTAAATAAATAATTAAGAGTTATTTAAAAAATTTTCTTAAAAAAATTTTGGATAGATAAAAAATAAAATTATTAGAAAAATTTGTAATTGTTAGTAATTAAATAAATAATTAAGTTGTATTTAAAAAATTTTCTTTAAAAAAATTTAAATAGATAAAAAATTAAAATTTTAGGAAATATTTGTAATTGTTAGTAATTAAATAAATAATTAAGTTGTATTTAAAAAATTTTCTTAAAAAAATTTTAAATAGATAAAAAATAAAAGTATAGGAAAAATTTGTAATTGTTAGTAATTAAATAAA
The DNA here is from genome assembly GCA_963924115.1 of Dovyalis caffra. Lineage (NCBI taxonomy): Eukaryota > Viridiplantae > Streptophyta > Magnoliopsida > Malpighiales > Salicaceae > Dovyalis > Dovyalis caffra. The sequence goes on from CAWUPB010000071.1 coordinate 2,564,705, forward strand.
TAATTAAGTTGTATTTAAAAATTTTCTTAAAAAAATTTTAAATAGATAAAAAATAAAATTATAGGAAATATTTGTAATTGTTAGTAATTAAATAAATAATTAAGTTGTATTTAACATTTTTTTCTAAACTTAGGTTGTTTATATATTTAGAAAATAACTTGTGTGTAACAAAAAAAGATTTTAGATTTAGTAATAAAAGTAATTTAAGTAATTACATAAACAATTAATACAGTTACTTTATAACGATTTTGTTTAAAATGAATTTGGATCGCTCTTGGATTGACTTTAGATTAACTGATGGATTATTAAATGAGCGTTTTGTAGAAGGGGTTAATGAATTTATTAACTTTGCGGTTAGTCATCCACGAGTGCATGGATGAAAATAAGATACGATGTCCATATAAACAAAAAAAATGTCAAAATCGTAGTTATGAAAACCCCGATACCGTTAAGTATCATTTGCTTAGATATGAGTTTGTGTCCGGGTATTATGTGTGGAGATGTTATAGAGAGAATGATTTAGCAATTAATGCCAATTCGTTTAATAATGTTGAACAAGAACAAATATGTGATGATCATCAAGTTAATCGATACCACACAATGGTGATGGATGCAATTGGTCCATCTTTTAATCCGTCTAACACAAACGAAGACCCAAACCCTTTTGCACAAGCATTTTATGATTTATTAGATGCATCGAATAGAGAAATATGGATCGGGTCGGAAAACCATTCGCAGTTATCCGCAATGTCTCGTTTGTTGCATCTCAAGTCCGAGCATCATTTTTTGGAGAGGTGTTACGACGATTTATGTCAACTTATGAAAGAGTTGATGCCTCCCGATAATCGTATACCGGAAGACTTTTATAGTACAAAAAAAATGATCGAAATAATGGGTTTGCCCGTAGAAAAGATCCATTGTTGCATTAGTGGTTGCATGATTTATCGGGGTCGGGACGACCGGAGAATCTCTTGTAAAATATGTGATCATCCTCGATATCGAAATCCTATGCGGAGTTCGATTAGACAAACATTTGTCCCCTACAAAAAAATGTATTATTTTTCGATAACCCCACGATTACAAAGGATGTATGCATCAAATGCCACCGCTAATGATATGACATGGCATGCGTAACATGTGTGTGAGCCCAACGTCATACGTCATTATTCGGACTCCTTCGTATGGCAACATTTTGACCAAACACATCCTTCTTTTACATCGAAATTAGGAATGTTAGATTAGGTGTTTGCACCGATGGGTTTCAATCGTTTGGTAAATCCGGACAACAATATTCTTCGTGGCCTCGTCATTGTCACGCCATACAATTTGCCACCATGGAAATGTATGAAAGAAGAATATATGTTCTTAATCGTTATTCTCCCCGGTCCTAAGAACCCTAAAATCAATTTAGACGTATACTTACAACCCTTAATTAAAGAGTTGATAGAATTATGAGAAGTAGGTGCTCTTACTTATGATGTGTCACGTAAAGATAATTTTCAAATGAGAGTCGCTGTCATGTGGACAATTAGTGACTTTCCCGCATATTCAATGTTATCTCGGTTGGAGTACTGCGGGTAAGACAAGCATGTCCGTATTGTATGGAAAATTCGATGCTTTTACCCTTCGAAATGGGAGGAAAACTTCATGGTTTGATTGCCATCGAAAGTTTCTATCACAACGCCATCCGTTCGGGCGAAATAGGACTGCGTTCGGGTGAAATAGGACTGCGTTCAAGCGAAATTTAGTTGTTACGAGACATTGCTCCACCGATAAAGTCCGGAATTGAAATTTTACAAGAATTAAACAATTGGGGGTTGCTGAAAGTAACGAAAGAGGGATCCGATGAGTATAATAATAATATTTCTAAATATTATGGTTGGAAAAAGCGTAGTATATTTTGGAACCTACCTTATTGGAGTTCTAATCTAATACGTCATAATTTGGATGTCATGCACATTGAAAAAAATGTCTTCGACAATGTGTTTAATATAATTATGAATGTCCCGGGAAAAACAAAAGACAATGCAAATTCAAGAGAAGACTTAAAGCTATATTGTCGACGGCCCGAATTAGAAATAGATGAAAACTCTTAAAAATACCCAAAACCCCGTTATACTCTAGAAAAACAACAAAAAATACAATTACTTGAATGGATTAAACAACTAAAATTTCCGGACGGATACGTCTCAAACTTGGCAAGGTGTGTGGATATGAATAACCTCGGATTACGTGGCATGAAAAGTCATGATTGTTATGTATTTATGCAAAGGCTAATACCTATTGCATTTCATGATATGTTACCAACAAATGTATGGCAATCACTCACCGAACTTAGCTTATTCTTTAAGGAAATAACATCTACTCGTGATTAAGGTTGAAGATATGATTCGTCTTGAGGAAAATATACCAATAATCTTGTGCAAATTAAAGCGTATTTTCCCACCAAGTTTTTTCGACTCAATGGAGCATCTTCCCATACACTTAGCATATGAAGCAAAAATAGCTGGACTCGTATAATATCGATGGATATATCCATTTAAAAGGTACAAATTAATGATTTTAGTGGACATATGTAAGTTTATAACTCGTCAAATATTGATTAAGTCTAATGAACTCACAATATTATTGTAGGTACCTTCGAAAATTAAAAAATAATGTTAAGAACAAAGCCGTAGTCGAAGGCTCAATATGCAATGCATATTTAGTTGAGGAAGCTTCAATGTTCCGTTCATATTACTTCGAGCCTCATGTACACACTAGGCATCGAAAAGTGCCTAGAAACTTTGATCGTGATCGAGAACCGAATGAAAATATTGAAGGCATGTTAGCAATATTCATTCCTAAAGGTAGACCTCTTGGTCGAGCACGATCACATGTCCCGAAAGATCAAGAAAACAATGCAGATGCACACTTACATTCTATTGAACCGTGATGAGGTGACACCGTATACGAAGTAAGTTTTATTACTATCAAATATTATTACTATACATTTATTCATTAACAACCATTCAATTTAAGAACATATAATAACAATATTTTTATCGTCGGATATTTTATCGACCAACTTTATGAAAATGACCCCGACATGTCAAAAAACGAGGTTGATTTTCGACTTCAAAACCAATTTGCATCATGGTTTCATCGATTTGTGAGTATTCATGCTCGTCAAGATTGTTATTAAATATTCATAAATTTATTTTATCAAATTTTATTATTACATTACCTTATAAGTAACCCGGTCCTTACATACGAGCAAGCCGAGCATAACCCAAAACTATAACAGATCATTATATTAAAGATTTGGCCAAAAGACCATTATGAACTCGTGAAGTCGTATGCGGGATACATTATAAATGGATATAAGTTTCATACCGATGTTGGTGGTTCGGAGAGAGCATCAATGTGTAGTGGAGTGTGTGTTAAAGGAGTTAACTACGGTGAGGTGGAAAATGACTACTACGGTAGGTTAATTGACATACTCGAACTTGAGTATCCGGACTTACCAATAAAGAAAACGAGTTTTGTTCAAATGTGATTGGTATAATACAACACACGGTACCGGTACACGAGTTCATGATCATTATGGACTAGTTGAGGTTCATAGTCGTAGGTATTCAAATAGATCCGATCCATTCATACTAGGATCACAAGCGCATCGGGTGTATTATGTAACATATCCTATATGTAGACGCATACGACGAGACCGGTTGGCGATATGTAAGGTTAAGCCAAGGCCTACGGTTGATGTGCTAGAAATGTACGTTACCGTCGATCAAACCAATATCGAACCCTTTCAAGAAAATGAAATAGAAGGTCAACACAATGTCATGCACATTGATGATGATGAAGGTCGATCATTGATTGATCTTACCGGAGCATTATTAGAATTGGACGGTGATGAAATAGATATTCGGGATGAATCGGAGTTAGAAACCGATGTTGAAGAAGACTTAGATGAAGAATGTGACAATGATTATAATGATAGTGATTAGAGATAATATGATATATCCCATTGGATTATGTTATATTGTATTTTTTATTCAATTCATAAATTATGCACTTGGATTTTATGTAATTATTGTTCGAATTTAAGGGTTTAGGCAACCTTGTCCTCCCGGAATGTTGGGATAGGCTGGTTTTGTCTCCCCAAGTGTAATTTTTCAAACTATTTTAATAAATCTCCAGTGGTACTGTGCTCGTTCGTCACAATTTTAGGAAAAAATTAGGTTTATTCGTATGTTTACTTACATAGTTAACATATAATTTTTAAAGGTAAGATTTAATTAAATAAATGTTTATGATTTATTGTTGTTTAGTATAAATCAATTAGTTCATATTAATTTGAATGTTATATGTAAGTATATATGCATTATATAATTCATATGTTATTTAACAATTATTGATTTTAATAATTAATATGTACGTAGGTCATAATGACTCGAGGTAGAGGTCGTGGTTCGATATGCGATCGGTCGATAGTAATCATGGACGTCATAGACACCCTTCTTATTTCGCTCACGGTCGGATGGATCCCCCACCGGACATGCCTCCGTACCACTCTTCCGGTGGCCCCTCCACATCCCGTTCCATGCTCGTCGGGTCTCGGCCGCGACCTTTTGAACCTCCACGTCAACCTCCCTCGTATTTTTCGTCGTCATCGTCGGTGCCTTCATCATCACATCGGGATGACCGTTCCGTTCCTCAACACGTTCCACCCCATAATGTCCCGCATCAATCGGCTTCGAGCCAATAACATCCGCGGTTGACCATCGAATACGGGTCATTGTTGTTGGACACAATGAGTACGGTTTATGCTTCATTTAATTAAAAAAAAATTTGGTTACCGTTATTATCTACTCGTTATTTATGAATTTAATTAATTTTTATTTTTTTATAGGTTGTATCCTTCGATATTTGCTCTCGTTCGATCGTTAAGACATTCCAAGAGTACATTCATTCTTCGGGATGGATGTGGAAAAAAATGAGTCCGGAGATAAAAGATTTTTACTCGGGAAGAATTTAAGGTTCTAATTTCTAAATTTTATTTGATTAATTATATTATTTAATTTTTAATTCAATTGTATAAAATAATATGAAAGTAAAGTTAGTAGTGTATATTTTTTTTTTTTTGCCGAAATCATTTAAGTGGGATGATGATTTAAACGAGAGCATAGTTAAGAAAGCATAGGAAAGTCTCGCACGAAAGCGATATTCGACTTCCTTTGTCGTCTAAGAAAAAACCCGAAGCCGGCATATATCTCACAAGAAATATGGGATGCATGGACTACGGAATGGACGAAACCCGAGACCGTTGCTTGATCCGAGATGGCGAGCACGGAACCGTATGAGTGAGGCCTGGTGGAGTCGGAGCTCGTCCTTCTAGACATACGGGGGATCAATCAGCCATAGAGAGCACGCCACACGCATGGTAAAAAAATATATTATTTAATTTAGTTATACTTTTTTAAAAAAAATAATATCCAAATAATTAATTAAACATCCGACTATATTTAATACATTTACGTTTATTTATATATGTTTTCGGCGTAATGTGTTGGGTCGTAAACCCGATCCTCACGAGGTTTTCTTGAGGACTCATCGGAGAAAGGTTAATGATCAATTAGTCTTCGTCGATCAACGGTCGAGTGTTATCGAGTAAGTGATAAATTTGAAACATTATTTAATATCCGTTAGTTAATAACGTTATTTGACAACCGTATTTGATGTGACGTGTTTCATAATTATACAAGAGACCGTACAAAGATTAATTAATAAGGAAGAGGTTGCTAGTCGACGATCGGGAGGGACCGAAGCGACCGCACCCGACATTAATGACATCTTTCAAAGGGCCGCTGGTGGAGGAGATAGTAGGAGGAAGAGGATGTACGGACTCGGCTCACATGCATTCACTATTATTCAAATGTCAATGCGAGCTCATCTTCTACTACTTCCGGATTCAATGCAGCTGAGGAGGCACAGTTGAAGGAAATTCAAGAGCAAACATCTACAAACACGACGCACATCCACAACTTAGAGGTACCGCGAGCATCCTACAAGGCCAAGTGGCATCGTTGTTGATACCATGATTGAGTTGAGAAACAATAGTCGAGAGCGAGTTTACAATGATGTCACGGATGCGAGCAGATATTCATACGGCATTTTGAATGTGGTGGTAGTTCATCCGTCGTTCCCGAGACCGACAACGACTCGACCCAACCTCCGGACGACTCCACCCGGCCTCCGACGGATCCTAGACATTAACTTATTTTAGATTTTATGTTTTCTTGTATTAACTACGATCGATGTACTAATTTTTTTTATTTAACAATAATGTAATTGTTTAGCAACATTTTAATATATTTTGAATAATAAAAATTTACGTTTACGAGATTTTTGCTACCTTAAAATTGTTACTTTGATCTCATTTTATTATTTTTTTAAATAAATTTATTTTTCAATTACCAACGGTCTTAGAAACGGTCCGGACCGTTGCTAATCCGTCGCTATTTTACAACGGTCAAGACCGTTGCTAATCCGTCGCTATTTAGCAACGGTCATATCAAGGATTTACTGAACCGTCGCTAATGTCCTAACTATTTACATCGACATTTAGGGACGGAATAGCAATGTTTTAGACCGTTGCTAATTTCGCAACGGTCTAAACCGTCGCTAAAAAACACCGATGAGGTTTTTAGCGACGGTTACTTGACCGTCGCAAAACCGTTGCTAAAACGTTTTAGCAACGGTTTTTTTATTTAGCGACGGTTTTTCCCGTCGCTAAATCCCATTTATCCGGTAGTGTTTAGTGAATAAATATAAATAATAAGAATTAATAAAAAAAAAACTTCTTTTATTACCAATAAAATAAATAATACAATAATGCAATAAATCAAACATATCCAAATATGGTTAGATCTTGGACACCTACACTAGCACTTTCTATTTTTTTATTTCCTTCGATAAGATGTCTTAGCCTTTTATTGGAGTGAGATTTCCCCCTTTTTAAAGCTAAATATAGAGAATTGACATATTAATGATTTGAACTAGTATATGAGTTGGACAATATAGGTAGATACAATCATTTAATTTATTTGGAGAAACCCCAATCTAGCCTTTGACATGTTTTTTTAGTATATATTTACCAATAGTGGAGTACTTTTAGGCCAGCCTTTGCATCAACCGAGATTAATTCATCATTTTCAAGGAAAAACTAATGGGATAACACACTTTGTCTTTGTTCAATACTAGGATGCTCTTTAGGCCAAACTAGCCCAAGTCTAGTACCACTAAGGAATAATCAAGCATAATTATTTATATATAATGAGAATTGAACCCTAGTCTTGACCCTTTGTCACTAGACCACATCTCTTGGTGGTAAAAATTTGGTTCATTTCTCAATTTATGAGTGTCATCCTTGCGTTGGGGCCATGCAAATCTTCTCTATATCGTTCCGAGTTGTGTCGTTCCAATTTCCTAAGAATAGTCTTGATTTGTGCCTTTGATGTGTTATTCATAATCAATTGAATCCTAATCTTTTTATTTTTGTTATTTTTTCTTCAAACATAATTGATATTGGACAATGCGATACCTCAAACCATCCACTATTAGTGATCGTTAAATATTTCATTCAATTTGGATGAGTTCGTTAACTCTTTTTATTAATAACAAATTAAACTCAAATACTCCATAATAATTAATTTTAGCATCAAATTGTAGTAAATTTCTTTCTTGTACTTGTTAATAGAGTGGAGAAAAAGAAAAAGAAAATTTCACTATGATTTGATGGTAAAATTTTCTTTTAGGACATATCGAGGCTCATGTTGATGCATTGGATTCAAGTACTTAACGAATACACACAAATTGGACAAAATATTTAATTATCATGAATGGTTCATAGATTGAGGAATGACACTGTATAGTGTCTATTAAATTAATAAAATAAAAAGTTTGAGACTGTATTGATAATGCAATAATACAGCAGGGGTTAAACTAAGGTTTTTCTCCGATTTATATCTACACTATAACAATAATTAGATAATAGTGACAAAAAAAAGATCTCTTTCTCTCGGTTAACAAAGAGAATTTCCGTTTTCTGAGGTTGGGATGTTGTTAAATTCTCTCTCTGCTCTCCAGTTTTGGTTGGTTGGCAATGCTGCAAACTGCAACTGCAACAAACGCGCTTGTTGGTTTTTGACCTTGCCCCCAAATTCCAGCAGTGAATTATCGTTTGCATTCCATTGCAACCCTCATGTCTATTTTCTTATCTTTTTTGTTGAGGCAATACGAAGCAGAGACTCGTTTTTGCTGATTCTTTAGAGAAACTGAGGACAAAAGGTTCGTATTGCCCTTGTTTTGATTTCTTTCTATTTTGTATATCTTTTCTTTTTCTTTGAAAAATGGAAAATTTTTACTTGATATTTGATGGAAATCATGAGTCATTTTAGTTGATTAGAGCCAAGTATGCATGCAATGCAGTATTTCGGTTCTAATTAATTAATTTGAATGCCCGTATGTTCCAAGGAGGCATTATATTGAAGCCATTTTAATAACCTATAAGAAAATATACAAGTACGTACTAATCACGTGGATCAATTGTTATTGTGCCCTTCAATTTTCTTAGCATCAATTGGTTGCTGTTCCATTGATCTGATAAACTTCTTAATTCACTCTCAGCTCTGTTTGTGATCTTTGATTGTCTAAAAAATGAGTTTTTTTTTTTTAATTGCATTTTTATATATGCATGTCCCATAAATTGTTTAAGGAGAAAACAATGAAATTGGTGTTAATTTTGACGTCAAGTTCTTTTGCTTAAATTAATATTGTTATGTTCCTCTCCTCTGTCTCGAGTCGAGCTGCATGAAATTAACTTTTCAGATTTTGGGCATATATATACACCTAGTTCTTTAAAATTTTCCTTAATATATAATCTATCAGATGACTACCTTTTGAGACAAGTAAGATTCTGTTTGTATTTTTCTTCACATTAACTTTTTGTATCCTTGTGTATGTGTGTGTTTGTGTTACGATGTTTTGACATTTTTATTTTTGTAGGAGACTCTTGCATGCATGAAATAACGCAATGAGGCAATAATAATTGAATCCTTCTGCATATTACTGTTTTAAATTAATATAATCGCCTTGTTATTATAACAACAACAACAACAATAATAATAATAATAAGTGAATTTCGAAGTTGAAAAGAAGCCTTCAAAAAAAAAAAAATTCAATAAGCTTTTGTTCATAGCTAGAGATTTATTTTATTTAATGAAGTATGGTTGAAGCCATAGAATGGAATCAGTCAGTACTCCTGCTCTTCCACATGCTCCAATTAATTAATAATTAATGTTTTATGTCTGCATTTTTTATGCATTTGACGGTAAACAGTCATGCATGTTCATATTTTTTTAATTTTGAGCAGGTGCCGAGAGAAATTTGAGTCAGTATGCGAGAGCTTTTTCTAATTTTTGGATTTTAATTGAGGTAAGCATGATTTTTTAGCAGTTCTGAAGGTTTAGTCCTCTAAGCTATTAATTTGGCATCGCTTGCTTGAACAATCACCAGCGCCCTCAACCTCAACCCTCTGGAAAATTTTTGTTTTACCTCACGAAGTTGATTTTAAGAGCTCGAGATCTTTATTGCTCATTATTTGTGATTCTTGTTAAGCTCAGTACTGATTCATACATTTTCTCTTCAACATACCACACTCAAAATTAAGGAAAAGAGTAATTTGGCAGTACTTGTTTGTTCGACTTCTTGGTTTGCTTTAATTTGTATTCTCTCTTGTTGTCTCAGTTGAAAAGTTCCTCTCTGCTACTACAGGGCTGGGGAATTTTCGGTTTTGTTTCAGTAGCAATGATTGGTAATGGTACTGATGTTATCAGAGGGAGGAGTTCTATGTCAGTGATCCCAGTGAATGATTCTGTCTTTCTAATCCATGACAGTGATTCTACGTCTCTGATCCCTGAGAATGATTCTTCTACCATAGCAATTCCAGAGAATACTGAGCCTAGAGGTGGTCATGAAAGAAGGTACTCCACTGGGGATATAGCTATCCCCTACACTAGAGTAAAGATTCTTTCCCGCTATCTCGCATCGTCAACTGGTTCCTGCCATGATTATTGCAAATATGGAATAAAACATGATCCAGAAACGAAGAAAAGCAATCCCATGTTAAAGAGGATCACAGAAAATCAAGGCAGGGATATGAAGGAGACCGTAACTTTGTCAGAAAGACAGAGAACATTTCCATCGCCTCGTTCAAAAAGACACAACTCCGGTGTTCCTGTTGTCACTGGGAGAAAAGTTTCATCATTAACCAATAAAGAAATTGTACCATCAAGACAGCTTTCATTACCTCTCAAGGTAAAATCAGATGTTGGTGAGAAGAAGAAGGTGGCACCACCAACTCTTCCTTCATCTGTCAAGAAAGTTTTGATGCGACCAATTGTTTCTGTGTTTCCCAAACGTCGTGTTAAAGGAGGTTCTCAACTGAAAGGTCTAAATGAAGTGGTAAAAGCTGAATATGATCAACCTGGCTGTCAGGATGTTCCTCAGAAGGCTCTGCATATCATTGAATTAGATACTGATGAGAACAGAACAGTGAAACTGTCTCAAATTGGAACTCTCACAGCTGGATTGTCTGCACCTCCTGCTAAGAAGATCGCGAGGCGCACTAAAAAAGGAATTCATGCCACTCTGCTGCCTCCATCCTCCGAGAAGAAGTGCGTTATACATCTTAAAGATGGAAAAACTCGCATTAGTCGAACACCCATATCTTCTTTGGCATCATCCAAGTCTTCTCATAGCAGTGCCTCGTGTGAACGCTATGAAACTGATCTTAAGAATACAGCTGCAAACAAACTGCCATCTAAGACTAGGCCTAGGAAGGGTGGAGTAATTTGCACTACAGATAAAGATTCCGCAGCCAGGAAGGTAAATTTTAGGTCAGGAAAGGTCGTTGAACTTCAGCTTGAAAGTAGAACTTCAAGGAGACTCAAATTTAGGGGAAGAGTTCCTAGCGATGCCCAGATTGATGAAGTTGATACCAGCAAGAACAACCTTAAGAACAAAGAAGTTTGTGAAGCTAATATCGTAGAAATTGAATCTGAGAAAGTTGTTTTAAAACACCAAGATGTGCAAGAAAAGAAAATTGTGCAGAGTTTGTTAAATAACATGATCGAGGAGACTGCAGGTAAGCTTGTTGAGAGCAGGAAGAGTAAGGTGAAAGCTCTGGTTGGTGCTTTCGAAACGGTGATATCTCTTCAGGATTCCAAAACCTCCTCAACAGTTGGTGGATGTTAAGTTTCCCATATCTGTTTACAAATTCCAACATATAAATGTGTTTGTATATTGTAATCTTATGCATAAAAAACGCGATAAGTAAAATTAATCGAGGTGACATGAGAGTGAACTCACAAGCTTGTGTGAAGTTTCGGAACGCAAAATTATCCATTGAGTTGAGCTAACTCTGATGCAATGGAAGGTCTGTCCAGTTTCTCTTGTTTAAGTTTTCATATTTTTCACCGTCATTGCTTTGTGAATTTTTACTTCAATATTTATTGCTAATAGAATTGGCATAAGAATATTAATTTTGGCTTATCATTTTCTTTTTTATTTGGAAATTTTTTTATAAAATGTGCAGCTGAATCCATCGTTAAGGATGAAGAAGCGAATTGAAAACATAAAATTACGTGGTCCCATCATATCCTTTCCATTTCGACACTCTGAAGAGAGAGCAGTTGACGTAGCAGAAGCTTATAAAAGAAAGTATGAATACATGATCTGTTGATTCGCACTCAAATACAAGATATCAATCTACTATAATATATTGGTTCACACACGAATACAAGGAAATAAGCTTCAAGGGCCGCTAATACAAAGAATATCGGAAATTGGAATAAAATGAGATACTCTCAATTCTATTAATCACTTCAAAACTCTTTTTACAGCCACACAGGCTTACATATAAATAGGGGGAAAAAAAACATGAAACCCTTAATCAACTTGAAAAATCGCAAAAATAAAAAAAGTCCATTTTGAGGGCCTAAACGATTTTTCTTTTTGGCTAAAATCTCGTATCACCATGGCGTAACGATGACTTTGACTCGTTGACGAAGGATCATGCATCCTATAAAGGTGTAGAATAAAACAAAAAAATTTCTCTATCTAAGACTCCCAAAATCAAACTGTTGAATCAACTAATCATACATTAACATGAATATAAATATGGATGAAAGATTACCTCTTATAGTGCGTGAAAACAATTAAGCAAAAAGATGTCGTCCAAGTGTCCGGTCTCTATTGATAATCCATGTAGCTTAAACACCTATAAGAAAAGTTATAGAAATCCCGCAGTGCTAGCTCCAATCCTTTTATGCAATTAATTTTGTTCTCTACGTAAATCGGTCAAGTTTTTTTTCAATAACTCGTGGTTCGTGTGGAGGGACATGGCAACACTTGATTTTTGGGAGAGAAACGTTTTCTTTCTTTTCTTTTTCGAGCATCGTGTATGTATGTGTTAGTTAACCCCCTCTTTCTCGCCTCTCTTCCCTTTATTTATGTAAAGGGAGTGGCATCTTTGTCCTCCAAGGACAAAGAATTGTAATATATGTAAACTTATTTGATCTTATCCTTGTAAACCCCGAACCTTACCCTATAGGGTTCAAGTTTATCACCCTATCAAAATATCTTGTATACTTTTAAATTAAGCGTATTAGCTCAAAACTTAATTATCAATTAATTTTGACTATCCAAATAAATAGTGTCGGATATTTTTAGAAAGTTCACATTAGGAAATAATTTCCAAATTGCCATCAAGCCTAAATTAGGAAACTAATTTCCTTTTTAGATAACTTACTTTCAAATTTGAAATTGACTTCCAAATTAGAAAACTAATTCTAAAATAGGAAACTTTTTATTTTAGGAAACTTTTTCCAAAAAAAAAATGTTTTTTCAAAATCTTTGCTTCTCTTTTATTAAGTGAATGTTTAAAATTATGCGTGTGACTCAATAGGCTCCTATATATGTTTGAAAGGATCATGCATCCTATAGAAGTACGGAATAAAACAAAAAAAAATTCCATCCATCTTGGATTTTCAAGATCATGTCATTAAATCTACTAATCATATATTAACATTAATATAAATATGAGTAAAAGATTACATCTTGTAACGTAAAAAACAATCATACTCCAAGTGCCCGACCTCTATTAATTATTCACATAGTTTTAAAACCCATAAAGAAAGCTATAGAAATCATAGAGTGCTAGCTCCAATCCTTATGTATAGTTAATTTACTTTATAAAGAAATTAGTTAAGGTTTTTGTTTTTTTGGCAACTCAAGCTTTTAAGGAGAGAAACATTTTCTCTCGTTTCTATTTTTTGTTGTCATGTGTGTGTGGTTTTTTTTTCACCCTCTCTTGCTACCTCTCTCCCCATTATTCATATAAGGAAACTAATATCTTTTAAGGTAACTAACTTTCAAATTAGGAAACCGATTTCTAAAATAGAAAGTTTTCCATTTTATGAAGCTTTTTTCAAAACATGAAACTTTCCAAAGCGGGAAAATTTTTTCCAAAATAGGAAACTTTCAAAACTAGAAACCATTTTCAAAATCTTTGCTTCTCTTTTATTATGTGAATTTTTAAACTTTATGAAGGATCATGCATCCTATGGAGATGCGAATAAAAAAAAATTCCTTCCATCTAAAGTTTCCAAGATCGTGCTCGTTGAATCAACTAATCATATATGTGTGTGTGTGTGTGTGTGTGTATGCGCACGTGCGCGTATGTATGCATGTGTGTGTGTGTGTGTGTGTGTGTGTGTGTGTGTGTGTGTGTGTGTGTGTGTGTGTGTGTGTGTGTGTGTGTGTGTGTATGAATTAAAAAATAAACAAATGATTACCTCTTATATCATAGAATTAGACATTTGTAGAAAAGGAGTCATCTTAATGTTCGGCCTCTATTGATAATCCACGCAATCCAAGCACCAACCTACTAAAAATTAGTAAAGTGCTAGCTTCACCTTTTCCGACTTGTTTTGTCTTTTTCTTTAAAAATATATTTAGTGTAATTTATACGACAACCCTAAGAGAAGGAATAAAGGTGGTGTAATTTTTAGGAAGAGAAAACTATTTTCTCTCTATGCTATTTGTTGCCATGTAGGCCAACTTATTTTTTTTTCTCTCTTTGTTGTGTGTGATCTCTCTTTCATCCACCCTTTGCTACCTCCTCTCTTTCTATTTATATAGGGGAGTCTCATCCTTGTCCTCTTAGGATAAGGAAGGAGACTTTAATAAATCCCTAAAGGATGTTTGGTTGTTACTTCCTAATACTACAAGGATTAGGAGTTTTATGCATATGAACTTTTTGATCTTATATTTTTAAACATTCATTTTTATCCAATAAGGTTCATTTTTATCCAATAAGATTCATGTTTATCCTCCCATCAAAAAATCTTGTAAGCTTTTTAATTAAACCTATTGGCCTAAACTCCTCTAACTCAATTAATTACCAATTAATTTAGATAATCCAAATAAATTAGGTCATATATTTTTAGGAAGCCCACTTTAGAAAGCAATTTCCTAAATTATCATTAAACCTAAATTAGGAAAACTATTTTCCCTCTTTAGGTAAATTACTCCCATATTTGGAACTCGATTTCCAAATTAATTCGAAACCGATTTCTAAAGTAAGAAACTTTCCATTTTAGGAAACTTTTCCTTTTTCAAAAACTTTTTCCAAAATTGAAAACTTTTCTCAATATCTTTGCTTTTCTTTTATTATATGTATGTTTAAACCTATGTATGTCACTCAATAGGCTCCTAGATATGTTGGCAATTTATCAAAAATAAAAGATACATCTTTTATCTCTTGATACATAAATCAAGATTGACCTCCAAGCAAGGCATCATGACTATCCAATTCTCTGAAGGATTAATTAATTTGTAATTACCTTTCACGAGTATGGTTATCATGCAATTCAATCCTCATGTCCATTTATCACAAGTGTGAGCTTGAACTTGGTTATTTAGTCCGTTCGATTATGATCACACAAGTTTTCTTTGATTCTCAAATGTCTTAGCCCTTAGAGTAAACAACCTATTCTCTATTGGTGTACTCCTACCGTGGCCACAAATTTCTTGAGCGAGATATTCATCGAAGTGCAATATGATGACTCCTTTAGCATATAAGAAATGACATGTCCTATCTTAGTTACTCATCGACCTTTATTAGATTCCTAGTGCACCCAACGAATTGCCCATATCCAATCCTTTAGTGAGTCCATCAAAATGAGTGTCAAAGTACACAAATTCTCTAATGAGATAACTATAACAACTTTAAGTCTAATGACTAATTATACCCATCTCGTATAAGATCTCATAGACTAAACCAAATAGGTTCTTATGGTGAGTCAAGTCTAGTGATATATTCTCAAATGTTAATTACCAAAGTGTTTACTTCGGCATCATCATGCTAATATGTGTGAGATCTTCTACTGTTACTATAGGTGCTCAAGATCCAACCATATTTGGATAGATTTGAGTTATTGTATTATTTATTTTATTAATAAAAAAATTATTAATTCTTATGTTTTATATTTATTTATTAAATAGAATTAGATAGAAGCTCATTTGATATGCATTTACATTAGTGATTGATCACAAGATGTGCGACAAACACTAATGCACATAAATGATATCATTAAATGTCCTAAGTCATGACATTATCAAGAATAGATATTGACTATATGTGATTAGACTTATTAGTGCTATGCAAATGCTATATAAAAGCAATTGGAGATCTTACACCTATTGGCATGATGATGCTAACGTAAGCACTTAGGTGATTTATGATAGAAAATATATCGGTAGACTTTACTCGCATGAGAACTTATTTGGTTTAATCTATGAGAATCTCATACGAGATAGATACAACTCGGACTTAGACTTAAAGTCATCATGGTTATCTCATTGAAGGATTTGTATATTTTGACACTCAATTCGATGGACCCGGTAAAGGTTTACACGTGGGTAATTTGTTAGATGCACTAGGAATTTAATGGAGATAGGTGGATCACTAAGACAGGACATGTCATTCCTTGTATTTTAAAAACAATTATCACATTACACTTCGATAAATGTCCGCTCAAGAAATCTATGCTCACATTAGGAGTACACCAATAAAGCATAGTTGGTTTACTCTAAGAGTTAAGATCTTTGGAAATCAAAGAAAACTTGTGTTTCGTAATCAAGCAAGACTAATAACCAAGTTCGAGATCACACTATGATAAGTTGACATAAGGACTTAATTATATGGTAACAATGCTCATAAAAGGTAATTGTGGATTAATTAACCCTTCTAGAGAATTGTATAGTCATGATGTCTTGCTAGAGGTCAATCTTGATTTATGTATCAAGAGATAAAAGAGGTGTCTTTTATTCTTGATACTTTACCAATATATCTAGGAGCCTAATGAGTCACATGCATAAGTTTAAGCATTCACATGATAAAAGAGAAGCAAAGATGTTGGAAAAGGTTTCTAATTTTGAAAGTTTCCTATTTTGAAAATGAAAAGCTTCCTATAATGGAAAATTTTCTAAAATGAAAGTTTTCCGAAAAGGAAAGTTTCCTATTTAGAAATTAGTTTCCTAATTTAGAAGTCGATTAACCTAGAAAGGTAATTAGTTTTCTAATTTAGGTTTAAGGGTAATTTGAAAAAAATTTCCCTAATGTGAGCCTCCGAAAATATCGGATCTAATTTATTTGGATATTTCAAATTAATTAGTAATTAATTAGACCAAAGGAGTTTAGGTCAATAGATTTAATTAAAAGCTCGAAAGATATTTTTATTGGAGGATAAACTTGAACCTTATTGGATAAGGATAAATGTTTTAATGGATAAGATCAAAAAAGTCTACATGCATAATAACTCATAATCGGTGAAGGATTAGGATGCAACAACCAAGAGTCCCTTTTTGGACTATTTGCCGCCTCTCCTTATCCTTGGAGGATAAGAAAAACTCTCCCTCTATAAATAGGAGGAAAGGTGCAGCAAAGAGAGTGAGAAATTATTATAGAGAAAAATGGCAAAAAGCATAGCCAATTAGGGCACATAACATTAAGTAAAAATAAGAAAAAAATAGTTTTCTCCCTAACCCTAAGCACAAGTCACTTTTCCCTTTCTCTCTTAGGGTTATTGCAAAATTACTCTAATTAGATTTCAAAAGGAAAAATACTAAACAAGATAGAAAAGGTGGAGCTAACACTCTATCAATTTTGAGTGCTTCTTTTGTCGGTGCTTGGATTGCGTGGATTATTGATAAAGACCGGACACTTGGACGACTCCTTTTTCTATAAAGGTTTAAGTCTATGCTACAAGAGGTAATTTTTTATTTAATGCTTTAATTCATGAATATATGATTAGTTGATTCAATGGCATGATCTTGGACCATTTAGATGGAGAAAAATTTTTGTTTTATTATGCACCTTTATAGGATGCATGATCCTTCACCTACTACTATCATATAGCATGAAAAAAACTCATAAATCTACTCACATATAGCCAATGTCCATTCTTGAAAATGCTATGACTTAGGACATTTAATGATATCATTTATGTGCATTGATGTTTGTCTCACATATTTCGATCAATCACTAATGCAAATGCATATCATATGGACTTCTATTTAATTTTATTCAATAAATAAATATAAATGATAAAAATTAATATAAAGACTTTTTTATTATTAATAAAATAAATAATTTAATGATATAATAACTTAAATCTATCCAAACATTGTTGGATCTTTAGCACCTACACTAATACTTTATGCGTGTGACTCAATAGGCTCCTAGATATATTGGCAATGTATCAAGAATAAAAGACATCTCTTTTATTTCTTAATACATAAATGAAGATTGACCTCTAGTAAGGTATCCCGACTACCTAATTCTCTAGGAGGATTAATAAACCTATAATTACCTTTCACGAGCATGGTTATCGTACAATTCAGTCATCATGTCAATTTATTAGTGTGTAACTCAAAATTGGTTTAAAGTTTGTTCGATTATGATCACTCAAGTTTCTTTGATGCTTAAAAGTCTTAGCTTTAAAGTAATCCAACTATGCTCTATTAGTATACTCTTATTATGGTTATAAATTTCTTGAGTAGACACTTATTGAAGTGCAAAGTGATAACTCTTTTAGCATATAAGGAATGACATGCCTAATCTTTATCTTTCATTTATCGTCATTAGATTTCTAGTGCACCCAATAAATCATCACATGTAGCTTTTAATAAGCATATCAAAATGAGTGTAAAAGTATGTAAAGCCTCTAATGAGATAATCGTGATCACTTCAAGTTAAAAGCTCACTTGTATCCATCTTGTACGAGATTCTCATAGACTAAACCAAATATGTTCTTACGGTGAGTCACGTCTAGTTATATGTCCTCTAACATTAATTACCTAAATGGTTGCTTTGGTATCGCCATATCAATATGTGTCGGATCTCCTATTGCTATCTTATAGCATGAGCATAACGATCACGAGTCTTATTACATATAGTCAATTTTTATTCTTGGTAATGTTATAACTTGGGATATTTAATTATATCATTTAAATACATCATTGTTCATCTTACATCAATTGATCAATTATTAATACAATGTATATCATATGGACTTCTATCTAATTCTATCAAATTATAAACGATAAGAATTAATAGAAAGACTTCTTTTACAATATATAAAAATGAAACATTATAATAAATCAAATCATCCAAATAAGATTGGATCTTGGGCATTTACACTAACAATGTTGGCAATGTATCAAGAATAAAAGACACATTTTTTTATCTTTTGATACATAAATTAAGATTGGTTTCTAACAAGGTATCATGACTAACTAATTCTCTATGAGGATTAATTAATCCTAATTACTTTTTATGAGCATGGTTACCAATCAATTCAATCCTCATATCAATTTATCACAATGTTATCTCGAACTTGGTTTAATGTTTATTTAATTATGATCACATAAGTTTCTTTAATTCCTAAAAGTCTTAGCTCTAAAGTAAACCAACTATGCTCTATTAGCACACTCCCACTATGGCCATAGATTTCTTGAGCAAACATTTATTGAAGTGCAAAATGATAACTACTTTAGCATACAATGAATGACATATCCTATCTTAGTCATTCTTCTATCTCGATTAGATTCCTATTGCCCCTAACAAATCATTCACATGTAACTCTTAATTAAGTCCATCAAAATGAGTGTCAAAGTACATAAATCCTCTAACGAGATAACCGTGATTACATCAAGTCAAAGAACCAGTTGTACCCATCTTGTATGAGATTCCCGTAGACTAAACCGAATGGGTTCTAATGATGAGTCACGTCTAGAGATATATTCTCTTACATTGATCACTTAAGTACTTACTTTGGCATCACTATACCAATAAGTGTGAGATCTTCTATTGCTATCTTATAGAATGAGCATAGCACTCATAAGTCTTACCTCATATAATCGATGCCTATTCTTGATAATGCTACGAGTTAGGACATTTATTGAAATCACTTAAATGAATCAATATTTATCTCACATCAATTGATGTAATGCATATCATATGGACTTTTATCTAACTCTATCAAATTATAAATGATAAGAATTAATAAAAATATTTCTTTTATTAATATATAAAAATACAACATTACAAGAAATCAAATCATCCAAACAAGGTTAGATCTTAGGCACTACACTAATAGTTAGGCCATTTCACATCAAACTAGGCCTAATAGACCTCAAAATTTGATACTAGTCCATTTTCAATTTCACTAGTTATGGTCATGCTCATAACTCTCCAAAAACTCTAAGGCATACTAGTCTACATCATTCCCCCAAGAACAAAGCAAATTCATCCTCAAATTGTCTACATCATCATCGCTAGAAGAATCAATATGAAAGAAAATCAAATGCTTGATATTAAATACATCCGCAATATGAATATTACTTAGCGACTTGAGGCAAGAAGCATTAGGATTCATCTTCTCAACCATCCTCATAGAAAAAATCTTTTTTACTACTAGTTTATTATACTCCCAAATACAAAAACGATCCTTGATAAGGACGACCCACACAAAGTCACCCTCTTTGAACTCCACATGTTGACATTTCTTTTCTATAGCTACTTAATACTTAGAATTAGACTGAGTTAGATTATCATGCATAGCCTTATGAATTTCCTACAATCTAGTCTCATAATCGTACTGTTTTACCATGAATTTTAGTCTTGTTGGGTAGAGGAATCAAATCCAAAGGGCCTTCGGGAACAATAGAATACGGAACCTAAAATGGATTGAATCAACTACTCATGTTCATAGCGTGGTTATAAGCAAACTCACTTGGCATAACTTTTGATCCCAACTTGTTACATGATCATTAACCGGATATCACAACAAGTTTCTCAAAGACTGATTGACAACTTTAGCTTATCCATCTATTTGGGGATGATGCGCATTGATAGAATCTAAATATGTATTCACCATCTTTCACAAGCCACAACAAAAGTGATTGAGGAACCTTGTATCTATGTCGAAACAATGGTTATCAATAGACCATGGAGACGACACACCTCTAGAAAATAAAGATGAGCCACATTAATAGCATTTGTGGTTTTCTTGTAGAGAATAAAATGAACCATTTTAGAAAAATGATTAATAACCATATAGATGAAACCATTACCCGTTGTATTTGGGGTAGTCCTAAGATAAACTCCATGCTAACATCCACCCAAGGTTGAGAAGGGACCGACAATGACATGTAAATCCTATAATAGTAGTTGTTCCCTTAGACACTTAGCAGATTCGATAATAATACACAAACTTCTCCACTTCTTTAGGAATGGTAGGCCAAAAGCAAGAAGCTTATGCTAGTCGTAAGGTTCTATCTCGCTCTAGATAACCCTCTCCATGCGGTTTCTTAATGATCTATAAGCACAAACTATAATCTTGAGCATAAAGCCGATTTCCTTTTAACATAAACCCATTATGTAGTGAAAAATCTTTCTCCCCTACACGAGCGTAACAAATCTATATTCTCTCTTGCATGAGCCTTTTCTATTACAGTAGAGAAATATGGATCGATATCAAGTAAATCATAAAAAGAATCTAAACCAGGTACCTTAACTCGCACATTTGTCAACAAATAGGTTCTTCGTTTAATACGTCGATCCATCGTATCAATTACTCCGACCTTATACTAAACCACAAAAATGAACTATTGCGACTAAGAAATTCCAATTCACATGTTTCGCTAACACCTTATCCTATCTATGCACCTACTTCAATGCCTCATGATCGGTATACAATATGAATTCCATATGGAACGGATAAGCCTTTAGTATTTTATAGCTCGAACCATTGTATGAACTTCCACATCATAAGTGCTGCAATTAAGTTTAGCTCTTGATAGCTTCTCACAAAAATAGGCTATTAGTCTACTATTTTTGCTCAACACCACTCGATGCATCATTATGTAATTGAAACAATTGCAAAAAATCTAGCAAGCATCAAAATTAAGGTAGTTGTTAAGCATGTTTTGATGCTCTAGAATGCCTTTTCTACTTCGAGTCCAAAAAAACCTTGCACCCTTCATAAAGTCTAAAATTGGAGCCATAATGCTATTGAAGTGAGGGATAAAACACCTATAAATTGAGGCAAGCCCATTAAAGCTTCGAACTTCGGTAATGGTGCTTAGTCGAGGCCATTGTTTCACCATCTTAATCTTTGACTCATTCACTTTCAATCCTTCTCTAGAAACCACTAACCAAAGAACAACTCCTTGGGAATTATAAGCACACATTTCTTTACTACATCATAAAACTTCTCCTTGTGAAGCACACTCAAAACCTCCCTCAAATGCTCGAATATGCATTTTAGGATTTGCACCATAGATCAGAATATAATCAAAATAAGCGATAAATTTACTAATATATGGTCTCAATGATTGATTCATGACACACATAAAAGTACTAGGTGCATTTGATAACCCAAACAGACATCACCAACCACTCGTATACCCCCTCAAATGTCTTTAAGGCTCTCTTCCTCTCCTCTTCAAGCTCGACATATATTTAATGATATCCACTCTTCTAATCTAGCTTTGTGGATACGATTACATAACTAATTTGATCGAGTAAGTTATAAAGTCATGGAATAGGAAACATATACCTGATTGTGATCTTATTAATGGATCAATTGTCTACACACATTCGTCAAAAACCATCCTTCTTTGGCATCAACAAAGTAGGTACTACACAAATACTCAAACTTTTTAGCACATAGCCCTTGATAAATAGCTCCTCATCCTATCTCCTTAACTCCTCATGCTCACTAGGACACATTATGTAAAGTGATCTATTTGGAAACATTGCATTAGGCTCTAAATCAATTTAGTGCTGAATGTCTCACAAGGGTGGTCCCTTATCTTTATTCAAAAGAGATGGCTTTATCAAAATGATGGTTCTAGCTCCTCGATGCATGCTTAAGACCATAGATAAATCTCTTAAGCTTGCACATCTTCATACCATTTTTGGATTCAAAACCCTTAAGTTGTACCACAAAAATGTTTTCTCAATGAAACCATTGAGGAAGGTAGTATCAATATCATTTATCAAACCTTATAATCATAGTGTTCTGCTAAAACTAATAATATCCTAATAGATTTAAGCATGGCTACTAAAGAGAAGGTCTCTTTATAGTCAACTCTTTCTCTTTGGCAAACCCTTTAGCTAAAGGCTTGCTTTAAAAGTCTCTACTTTTCTATTTGCATAAAGCTTTCTCTAGAAAATATATTTATTCTCTTAAGTACAATACCATTGGATGGATCAACATGTTCCCAACTTTGGTTTACATACATGGAATCCATTTTGAATTTCATGGCAACTAGTTGTCTTAAAGAATATATATCCGATATAGCATCCTTATATGTAATATGATCATCACTATGATCAGTCTCTTTAAAAACAAACAACTCTAGTTTATGATAAAGAAAACCATATATCTCTCTAGTAGGTGAGATAATCTACTAGATCTCTAAGGTGTTAATATGGTGACATTATCAATACTATCAAGTTTATCATAGGGTTGATCAATTCGTATTTGATCATTTTGTTGGATCGCTTTAAATGCATGTTATCTTCCTTCCTTTTCCACCTTTTTGAATAAATTCTTTTTCATGAAAAATGACATCATTGCTAACAATAATTGTTTATTCTATAAAAAGATAGAAGCAATACCACGACATCCTTTAAGGTATCCAACAAACGTACCTTTTACTTATCCGACTTCAAATTTATTGGTTTTCAACTTTTTAATAAAAGTTACATAACCCCAAATCTTAACATGGTTAAGATCGAAGGATCATGCATTCTATAGAGGTGTGAAATAAAATAAAATTTTCTTCCATCATCTAAAGCTCCCAAAATCAAGTCATTGAATCAACTAATCATATATTAACATGAATATAAATATGGTTGAAAGATTACCTCTTATAGCATAGAAAATAATTAGGTAGAAAGATGTTGTCCAAGTGTGTCCAACTTCTATTAATAATCCACGTAGCTTAAATACCTATAAGAGAATCTACGAAATCACAGAGTGCTAGCTCTAATCCTTCTATGTAGTTAATTTTGTTCTCTAAAGAAATCGGTTAGAGTTTTTTTTTTACAGCAACATAGGGTTTATAGGGAGGGATGCAAGAACACTTAATTTTTAGAGAGAAACATTTTCTCTCTTTTGTTTTTCCGATTGTCTTTTGTGTGTGTTAGTTAACCCCTTTTGGCCACCTCTCTTCTCTTTTAAAAGGGGCGACATTTTTATCCTCCAAGGACATAAAGTTACAACATATGTGGACTTTTTTATTTATCCTTGCAAACCTTGAACTTTATCCAATAGGATTCAAATTTATCCTCCCACCAAAATATCTTATAGGATTTTAAATTAAACCTATTAATCTAATTAATTACTAATTAATTTGGAAAATTCAAATAAATTACGTTAGATATTTTTAGGTAGCCCACATTAGGAAAAAATTTTCAAATTACCCTTAAACCTAAATTCCAAAACTCATTTCCTTTTTAGGTAAGTTACTTCCAAATTAGGAAATTGTTTTCTAAAGTTAGAAACTTTTCATTTTCAAAAACGTTTTTCAAAATAGAAAAATTTCAAAGCATGAAACCTTTTCCAAAATCTTTGCTTCTCTTTTATTATATGAATGCATAAACTTATACATGTGACATACTAGGCTCCTAGATATGTTGGCAATGTATTAGCTCTAAAATAAACTAACTTTTCTTTATTAGTATACTCCCACTGTGGCCATAGATTCCTTGATCAAGCATTCATTGAAGTGCAATGTAATAACTCCTTTAGCATATAAGAAATGACATATCCTATCTTAGTCATCAACCTATCTCTATTAGATTCCTAGGGCACCCAACAAATAGTCCACATGCAGTTCTTTACTAAGCCCATCGAAACTAATGTCAAAGTACATAATTCCTCTAATAAGATAACAATGATGATTTTAAGTCAAAGGACTAGTTGTATCCATCTCGTATGAGATTCTTATAGACTAAACCAAAAGGTTTCTTATGGCGAGTCATGTGCAACAATATGTTCTCTAACATTAATCACATAAGTGCTTATTTTGGCATCACCATACTAATAGGTATGAGATCTCCTACTACTAACTAATACCAAGAGCATATCACTCATAATTTTTGCCACATGTAGTCAATATCCATTCTTTATAATGCTATGACTTAGGACATTTAATGATATCATTTAAGTATATTATTATTTGTCTCATATTTTTCGATCAATCATTAATGCAATACATATCATGTGGACTTCTATTTAATTATATCAAATTATAAATAACCAGAATTAAAAAAAGACATCTTTATTAATATTAAAATACAATGTTACAATACACCAAACCAGCCAAATAAGATTGGATCTTGGGCACCTACACTAATAAAATTTTTACAAATAAAGTGTTTCAACATGATGATCATTGTATTTTTATATTTATGATAAGTTAACTTTGTATGTTCAAATAGTATGTAGATCTATTAGAATAGGTCATTTTAATTCAGATGGTAACTCAATACTATTTTGGGTTTAGGCTTCCTTGCCCTCCAAGTTTTGTTGGGTCAGCTGGATTTGTCCCTCTTGTATTTTTCCCTTGTTTTTTCATGATAAATTGTCCGAGTATTGTCCCTACTTGAGGGGAAAAAATTAATTTTAACTATTCCATGTCAAATAAATCATAGCCTTTAAGTGAATCAAAGTATTACTCTTTTAATTATTAAGTTTCAAATTAAATCCTTATTAACTTCTTAATCCTTTAATTGTTAAGTTCCCATTTTATTCCTTCCAATTTCTTATTTAATCCATTCATTCATTTAGACCAATTTTATGATTCCCACCATACTAACATGTCAAAACATTAAATTAATTTATAATCATTTGAAAATTTTTAGTTATTATTTACATCCAAACTTGAAAAAGTACCTAAAACATTTAAGATGGGATAGGTCTAAACTCGTACTATGTTTACAGTACACATTTGGCAAGCTCCTTTCCTTCTAGCTTCATCATCAATTTCGTATTGAGTTATTATATGTCAATGATTACCTACATCATATGACAACTCGGTGAGTTAACACTCGGTAAATGTAATCATGTATGCATGATGCATGAAAATATAAATTTGTGATCGAAAAAAAATTCTATGACCAAACGCACCTTACTGAATATAATTATATATTTTTAGCTTTCAATGAAAACCATATCCATGAAAATGATGAAAATCACAACACATGTGTCTTGTGAAGTCTATAATTGTCTTATGAAACTCGTGATACCTAAAAAGAGTTGATCATTCTCTTTGTGTGTGGTGATTAAGCTTATAATTTTAGACTTGCCTAGCCATTTTCTTGAACATCATGCATTTTACTTGTCTTTGAAAACATGATCATGATGAAAACCATTTCATGACATAGATGCAATCACATAATCTTGCACATAACCTATGAATATCAATTAAGCTAGTAGGCTAAATGTACCTACCATTAAAACACAAACCATTTATCGATGAAACATGGAATAACACTTACCAAATACATTCAATGACATACCAATCATAATTGCAACCAAAAAACTTATGAAAATACCATTTAATCATCCTAATTAATGTTAACCAAATTATTCAAACATAACAACAACAAGTAGTCATCAAAAATCCAATTGTCCTAAATTTAGTCACACGGCAGTAATGACCATCACCATGAACACAAGTATTAATTGTCTTTAAACTAATTATATCACACTAACTAATGGCAACACAAAACACTTGAACATCCACCAAGAACATCAAGCTTAACTTATGCCAAATTAACAAGAACAAACCAAGACATAACCAAACATAAATCCATTTAAATTCCATCTAAACACATCACCATATAATTACATAATCTAAATCCAATGTGGAGATCAATATACACATGAAATGTACATCAAAACACCTACAAAATAGATTTGACTGAATTATTTCATCAATTTTCCCCAAAAATTATATCTGATCAAAACACATCAACAACCAATAACTTCATAAGTTCGATAATTTTAAGGCTCCTAAATCATGTTTTAACCTAATTCTATTTTTTTTCATTAATTCAACATATGATCTAACATAATCAAACATCAATTGACATCACATGTCCAATGATCAATCATCATCTCAACCAATAACCAATCACTCACACATGATCAATCATTAATCAAGCAATAACACATAATCAAATAACATATTCATATGACTTGTGGTGTAGTTAGGATGATTACACTTACATGAGTTTGGGTTAGTATTAAAAACTCTTGAATTGGTCACTAATACCACACTATCTTCTTGCAAGATTTTGACCCAAGCTATCTAAATTTCTTCTCCTCTTTCTCTCCTCCAACTTTTGACCAAGTCTCGTTCAAATTTGGTATATTTGCCAAATTAGTTTCCTCCCTTATTTCCTCTCTTGTTTTCTTAAGGTTTTCAAAGCTAGAACTTTAGGATTAAAGGCTTCTCTCTCTCATGGCTTTGTCTATCCTTCCCCTTTTTATACCTAAATTTCTAACATAAAGGGGACTAGAATTTTCTCTCCCTTTTCCTTCTTTCTTTGGCTGAACGAGGGCTGGAATTTCCTCCTCTTTGTTTCTTTCCACTTAGCTAAATGAAGTGGCTTAAAAGCTAAGATTGTGCCAAATGTTTCGGCCAAATGTATGGCCATCTTTTCATGTTTGACTTGTTGAATTTTCTAGCCCTTGATTATTTAATATTACTCTTGTTTTCCTTCTTTATTTCCTTCCTTCCATAGACGAATATGTCAATGAGAATGGTTTGAATTTTTATCATTTAATTGACCATTTAGTTAGTGATCTTTTATTCCTTCATCTAATTAATTTTTAGGTGGTTCCACGAAACTTCGTAAGTAATTCCATAAAATTTGCATCTAACTTCCTAAGTCAATCTTTATTTTCTTACCATATAATTTCCATGAAATTTCCTAGTAATTTCCTAAGTCTTTTATTCAACTTCCTTGAAGTCATTCAAGTATTCATTTAATTAGTTTATTGTGATGTTAATTTATACTTAACCAATGCTTAATTCATCCATAATCTATCCTACCAAGCCAAATTTTCCAAGTCCCTTATATTGATTCACTTTACATTTTGGTCACTTTATTACTTATTCAGTTAAATTCTTAAAATTTAGTCCCTAAACTTTTAATTATTTCAATTAAACCCCTAATCCTCCTATAGAATTCTAACACTTAACAACATAATTATACAAAAATAAATAATTAACAAGACAAACATTGCACAAATCTAAAACACATGTTTTATACATACATTAAATATAATTGTCACATTTTTAACAAAATGCATATATAAAACACACATATGTTTATGGTCAAAACGAAAACACACATATTTCATAAGAACATCCAAAAATCAAGGTGTTACATCCAATTTCACAAACTCTTGTGCTTTCATTTACTTAACATTGTCATAAAAGTACTTCTCAATTAAACTTCTTTGAATTGCACCCATGTAAGGTGAGGCACATTCAAAGAAATTTTCATCAATTCCCATAAAATCCCAATGTCGGCAACTAATATGAAAATAGCACAAGCCACCCTATCCAAATCTACCATGGTCATATGATCAAAGATCATCTCCATAGATTCCAACCACTCCTCGGTAACCATGGGATCTATTTTGCCCTAAAATTCCTTTAAATTGAACTTCCAAAATCTCTCAATCATATCATCCCATTGCGACAATCATGCTACCAATTATTGTTATTACATATTCATCAAAACTCATATATGCTCTTTATGTCTTCTGTCATTGCTATTGCATCATCTCTTGTTGCTATCGTAGTAGCCCAAACATTTTCTTTTCCAAAATTTTATTATCCATAAACTCATTCCCTCCTCAATTGGCATCCCTCCTACTTATCTCTATACTATCATTATTTCTTTTCAAAGTCATGCTATTTTTTTCACGCATCCATAGAATACTATGATGCACATATCAACACTCAAACGTATGTACATAATTCGACAAACACCAATCACATCCATATAATTCAATAACAAAAAAAAACATAACATGCACATATCAATCATACTTACACAATTTCTTATTTCTAAAACCTAATTTGCATGTACTCATTCGATCTCGCTAAGTCAAGCCACTAGGTCAAACCTTACTCGATACCACCTTTGTAACCCCTCGGCCTAGGACTTAAAGTAAGCCCATAATGGTACTGGTAATGCCTCACACTCAAAATGCAATGAATGCAAGATATTAAGCCTCGTGTCCCGTACTTCATGGACAAAATAAAATACATAATGAAAATTCATTTAATTTCAAGTTTAAAAATCATTCCATTGACTCTCAAAACCAGACTCATTTAATATAAATAGAAATAAATTCATTTACTCATCAAAACATATTCAAATATTTTACAAAATTTGGTTAAACATAGTAAATTACCAAATCAATTTTTATTAAATATAAATATAAAATTTGGATAATTATATTAATTGTTAAATAACCATTTTAAACTTAATTAACTAGAAAATATTTTCATAAAATTCTAAGTTCCCTTAAAATACAAAATCATTTTATTAACCTCCAATATAATGAAAAACTCGTAGGGTTAAAGTCCAATTAAAAAAACCTTGACTTTGGAATCTAATTTTTGAATTAAGCTCCTTGGAAGCTCGATTAGGATTCATCATTTAATCACTAAAAAACAATTATAACCATTTGAAATTTCATAGTCGGAACCATTTAATTAAACCTTTTATATACATTAAATTATCTCGTTAATTTAAACCATGGAACTAATTTATTAACTACCAAACATACATATTTATTAATATTCTAAAGTTGTCCAACCAGTACCATAATTTTACAAGCCAAAATAGCTAGGCCTAGAAAACACAAAAGTGCCTATAAACAAGAAAAAGAAGAGAAGTTTATGTCTTCAACTTCAAACCTACATTCGGAGTACATATTTTGTCAAATTGGGCTTCTCACGTCAATGACTTTAACTTCAAAATAATCCACACATGTAATGGAATTAAAAACCTTTCCTTACATGCTTAAAATTCATTCTCCTATTTTGGATGCATCTTGGCGAATGTGTATGTATTCGGTACTCTTTTAAAATCATCATTTATGAAAACATAAAAGCACTAGACATATTTCATTCTTTTTCCTCATAAAAGGTTGATCATTGCCCTTGGCTATCCTCTTAAATGTGTCAAGCCATCATTCTTGAAAACCATGTCATTCATTTCCTTTACTAAAAACATGATAAGAAATTTTCTTTTCATAATATAAACATGAACACAATTAAATGCATTTCCTTAAAAATTAACATGAACAAATTAAGGAATTACACAAAGATATTTAACAATTACATAGACATATTCAAGTAACATGAAATTAAGCATTTGACCAAAACATATCATAAGTAATAACTCAAGTAGTATTAATTTCACACTTAGGTCTCACCAAAAATGCACACGTATTCCTATCAATAATTAGATACCTAAACACTTACTAAATAACCTTAATTATTCATGTAACCTAAAATTATCAATTAACTCTCCAAGAAATCAATTAATCAATGAAAATTAGAAAGCATAATCAAGTGATACCAAATATCACCCAAAATTGAATCCATCAATAGGCATGCTCAATATTCAATCTATCAATTTACATGTTTCCAAACTTAAATCACCCAATAATCATATGAATTCATATCTATATAACCTCAAAAATATTTAATCACCATTAAAACATAAAAATAAATCAATCAATCCTTAAATTGATCTTGGCTAAACCTCATCAACCAAGCACCACCAATAAGTAATTCTCAATTAAACCTCTAAATATAACAATTCCTTAAACTTCATAACTTGGGATTAAATTGAGATGAGATTACATCAATTAAGGACATCATCACTTAAATATAACATTAAGTAAATCATCATCACTAATCCAATTGAACACTTAAACTTATCAATTTTAGAAAACCTAATAACAATCATCAATCAAATATAACAATCAATTCTTGTGGAGCGATTAGAATTACACTTACCCTAGTTTTAGTTTATGTTGATTATACCTTACAAGCTTTGAAATTCTCTTCTCCTTTCCTTGTTGTAACTCAGGACCAAACACCTAAACTTTCCTCTTTCCTTTCTTTCAACCACAATTAATTTTCTAGGTAGATATTGGTTTTCTTTTTATTAATTCTTTGGTTTGGAAGGCTAGATTACCCTAATTTAACTTAGAATTTATTCCCTTATTCTTCTTCTCCTTAGTCGAATGAAGGGAAATCAAGGAGCCAAGATTGTCCACTTGGATGGACACTTGGATGGCCATCCTTATTTCCTTCATTAGGTACATTTTCTAGAATTTTCTTGATTAATCATGTTAATCCCTTAACCTAACATTTATTTAAAACATCATTCATATTTTATTTTGATGTTATTTCATGCATGGATTAAACTTAGCCAAATTTCCTAGTTCTCCCGAGTTGATTAACTTTTCATTTTCGTTACTTAAATTTATTATTTAATCCAATTAAGTCCCTAAATATTTAATTATTACATTTAAATCCTTATGTCATTCTCACACTTATAACATTTAATAATTTAAACTTGCAAAATGATACACTTATTAATTTAATCATAATGCATAATATGAATGCATACAAAAAAACATAATTTCCATGCAAACATAAAGCTTAAATTTCACACACTTAAATAAAATATTCACACACATATATAAATGTATAAAAAGGTTTTAGAACCATGGGTATTACATACAATGACAAGTCTTACTCCCGCCAAAGTCCCAATAGCCATCCTTAAAGTCTAGGGTCATAGAACCAACTAGAATGTTTGGTCCAATGGCAAGGAACTGTGAAATCAAATGCTATATGGATCGATCGCTCTATTTTTCTTCAAGACTTCCCAAATTTTCCTCTTTTTTATGGATGAGAAGAATTTTAACAAGGGGAGCTATTACGGACTAAGTCAACCAAATGTCATCTCTATCAACATTCATATCAATGTATCTTTTCCTTTCGTAGACTAAGTCTTTGTAGTTAATAATGGTCGACTTATCTTTTGAAAACAACTCTATCATGTAAGAGTTTATTTATTAATTTATCTCCTTATGAATGGCACTTAAGTTTTTAGATTATCTTTCTTGTTTTCTTCTTCCATTTGTCCATTGTATTAAGACTACATAAAGGTGGTACTTGAAACAAATAAAGAGTCATCCAATTTCGGACATTTATATTGATTGATTTATATAAATTAATCTATCTCGATTTTGTTTTTCCTTTTTTAAAATATTTCTTGGAAGGCCAAGAACACGAGGTCAAGGCATAAGCGTTGTTGACAAGTAGGGAAGTAATAACCTAGCACATGCCTTTCTTGGTTTAGGCCCAATTCTTTTTCTTTTCTTTTCTTTTTTTCATTTTTGTGCTCTTCTTTTTTCTAAATTTTTTCATACTTGTTTTATGGGGTAAAAATAGGGTGATGACACCATCTTTCTTCATAAAGTACACCAAAAGTGACTCATAAACTTGAGATCCCTATCCGATTTAGTTATTTTAGATATGCCATGTAACCTCACCACTTCTTTGAAATAAAGATCTACAATATTTGTAGCATCTTGCACTTTGTTGCATGGAATGAAGTGCATATTTTAGAGAACCTATCAACCATAACCATTATACTATCCTTTGATTGTTGGGTTCTAGGTAAGTCCACTACAAAGTCCATACTCATATTGATTCATGTTTACTCTAAAATGTATAAAAGGTGTGTAAAGACCCTTCTTTTGACCTCTTGTCTTCACTAAGTAGCTAAATCTATACTTTTTGACATGCTTCTTCACGTCTTTAAGCATACTTAGCCTATAGAAACTTTTAACCAGCATAGAATAAGTCTTATCTCATCTAAAATGTTCCCCAAATCTTCTATTATGCCATTGATTCAATATGGCTACTCTTAAGAAATGTCTTAGTACTCACAAACAATTGTCATAGAATAAGAAGTGATTATGAAGATGAAATTGCTTGAAAGGTGATGTACCACATTGTTTTCTAACATTACCAAACTCTTATCACATCAAAAGCAATAACTTGTACTTGTAAAATAGTAAGCAATACATATCTTTGACTTAGTAGATCTGCTACTTTCTTTTAAACTCTATATTTATGTTTAAGAACATAGTTGAATTATAACTTGAATTCACTCTATGCTGCATTTTTTTCTTTTAATTTGTTTTGGCTATGTAAATACTTAAGCGTCGTATTACTAGAAATAAGATGGACTCCTTAACAATTAATTAGTGTCACCAATGATCAATAGCTCTAACAATGAAAAATAACTCCTTATCTTATATAGAGTACTTTATCCTTACCTCATTTAAGTTTTTACTAAAGTATGCAATAAGTTTTCATTCTTGACTAAGCATGGATCATATGCCTACACTAGAGGCATTGCAATCAACTTTCAATACCTTTATAAAATTCGATAGTCATAGAATAGGGGCCTCTATCATTATGTGTTTCAAAGTTTCAAACCTTTTTGTGCATCAAGTTTCCATTTAAACTTTTCTTTCTTCAATAATTCGATGATTGGAGTGGTGATTGTGCTAAATCCCTAGATGAATTTTTGATAGAATGACACCAAACTATGAAAGCTCCTCACCTTAGTAACATTGCTAGGTTTTGGCCATTGTAGAATTCTTCCATCTTGGTATTATTCATTGCAATTCCATTACCCCAAAAGTACATAACCTAAAAATATCACTTCTCTAGAATAAAATTGACACTTTTCAAGTCTAGCATATAGCTTTTGTTCTCTCAAAGCATCAAAGATTTGTTATAGATGTTCCAAGGGCTCTTTCAAACTATGGTTGTACACAAGTATGTCATCAAAATAAACAATAACAAACTTACCTACGTAAGGTTGAAACAATTGATTAATAAGTCTTAGGAAAGTACTTGGCATATTAGATAGTCCAAATGGCATCAACATCCATTCATATACATCATCTAGATTTTTAAAATTCATCTTTCATTCATCGTCTAATTCCATCCTTATTTGATGAGATCCACTCCTTAAGTCTATCTCCGAGAAGACGGTAACTCTATGCAATTGGTCTATCAAGTCATCAAGCCTCAAAATAGAAAATTGATACTTGATTGTAATCTTTTTTATAGTTCTACTATCAATGCACTTTCTCCCCGAACCATCTTTCTTTGGAACTAAAACTACATGTATGGTACAAGGACTAACACTTTCTTTGACTAATCCTGTGTCATGAGTTTGGTCACTTGACATTGTAACTCTTTGTTTTTCTTTGGACTCATTCAATTCGTAGATCTATGAGGTATAATTAAATCCAAAATAAGATCAATGGCATGTTGAATGTCTTTTACAGGTGGCAATCCTTTTAGAATTTTTTTGGCACCATATCACTATATTGTTGAAGTAATGGCTCCATCACTTTTAAAATCTTATTTTGTCCTTGATTTTCTTCCATAACCACCAATACATAAGCCATTTTTTATCTTTCCTAATACCCTCATGAACTTAGACTTTGAAATAATCTCTCTTTAACCACTTTTAAGTTTATCTTAATGGTCTCCTTTCAAAGGCATGAGTACGAGTTTTCTCCCACTTTGGGTTTAATGAGTAATGTGTTCTTATACCCATATTGTACTTATCAAATTTCCATAGAAATTCCACTAAGATATGGCTTGCATGCATAGGAACCACATCGCACTACATCTTATCATGATACCTTTTTCCTATAGAGAATAAAATTAGGTATCTCTTTCTCATGGTAATGTTGTTTTCCTTCCTTAACCATGTAAGCTTGTATGTATTTGGATAGCCAACACTAGGCAAATTGATTTTTTTAACCATTGTAAAGATACTATGTTCTCATAACTATCTCTACCAATGATGAGTTCACTAACGCTCCTATGTGATGTGCAATAGATATGAAAGATGTTGTGTCTAAGCCATTCTTCATCGAATGCAATCTTGGTTTTAAAAGCTCTATAGAAAACTAATAGTTCATCGTCATCCGCATATATCCCCTCTTCAATCGAATCAAGCAAAGCCTTTAATCACTTAACTTCCTTCATCAAACTAATCACTCTTTGATTTGGACTATCGAAAGCAAAGTGCCCTAAGCTGTAGCATTTGGAGTACCTTTTAGCATTAGAATTTCAACCCAAAGTGTTTTTGTTGAAACCACTTACGGCTTCATTCTCTCTACTTGGCCATGGCCTTCTTTATGTTGGCCTTGAAATCCTAGTCGAAGTATTAGAACTAGAGTGAGTCTCCCTAGCCGTGACTTTACCACCACTCCATCTAGGAGTCTTGTGATGTTTTTCAACCTTTAGAAATAACTAGATAACATCATATAATGTATGGTATTGTTGTAATTTAACCACATTAGCAATATTGAATTCGTAAGTCTCCTAAATAATGCAATGTATATTCCGATAAATCATAGATTTCACATTTAAGTATGAGTTGTTCAAATTCAAGGGCATGTTCTTCAACACTTAAGAATCCTTTCTTAAAAGTATGAAATTTAAGATAAGTATCATGCTTATAGAAGTAGGAAAGATATTTATTATTGAGAGCTTTCTTTATCTTCTTCTAAGTAGTGATTTTCGACTTGCCTTCTCAAAGTCATTATCTCTTCAAATTGTCCCAACGCATAGAAGTATTTTTGTAAGCTTGATAGCAACAAGCTTAACATTCTTTTCATTCGAAACCTCTTTGAAATCAAAGACTCACTCAACGGTATGCATCTAATTAATGAAATCATCTAAATTGAGTATTCTAAGTCTTGATTTTGAGGTTGTGCCCCCTAACCACACGGCCTAATTGCTAGATAGAATGTCCAACCTTTATGGATGAATTAGTTTGTAAATCTCCAAAAGAATTTACACATGCATTGTCCTCCTCGTAGTCTTCTACCTCTTGCTTACCTGTAGGTCTATCTCCTCTTTCACACTCTTCTACACTCTCAAGAAAAGGTCTATTCACCTCTTGCAATTCAGCCATGGTAACATGCCTTAGTTGTAGTCTTTTGGTTGGCATCTTCATAAAATTGTTCAAAGAACATGCAACAAAACATTTTTAGCTCTAATACCAAGTTGACATAATTTTTATGAAGAATTTGACAAGCCTAAAGCTTGTAACCCCCTTTTTTATGCTTGTTGTCAAATCTTAGTCCCTTTAAAAGACTAAGAAACCTTGATCTTTCTTAAAGTTAATGTATGATATGGAAGTTCCAACCTTAGTAATTAAGGCTGAAACTATGTGATTGATGGAAGTCCTTGGTCTTGATTAATTTTGGCAAAGTTCTTAACTAACCCCATTGCAAACTCAATAAGTTCTTAACCTCAAATGATTTTGGCTAGGTTAATAACCTCATTACACCTTTTGGTTCACCTTTAGATGATCAATAACACACCTTGATTGATCAAGTTAAGAATATAGAAAACAAACCCTAAGCAATGTATAAGGATTCAAGTGTTTAAAGAAAAACTTCTTTAAGTATTTTATTAATTATCGAAACATAAATGTATTTTGACAACCATAAAGCCCCTATTTATACTAGCTCTAGGCTGACTATACAAGGCAATTTTTCTTTGCAAATTTCAACTTACACAAGATGAAGATTAAACCAAATAAAACTTATCCCACATAGACTAGAAACTCTAGTCTTACTAAACTTTGTGACTCTTTAACTCTATTCTTATCTAACTTAATTAAAGAACCCTAATTCAACTAGACTCATTACCGAGATCAAACCCCGAGTA
Organism: Dovyalis caffra; assembly: GCA_963924115.1. Classification (NCBI taxonomy): domain Eukaryota; kingdom Viridiplantae; phylum Streptophyta; class Magnoliopsida; order Malpighiales; family Salicaceae; genus Dovyalis; species Dovyalis caffra. Next base: position 2,601,224 of record CAWUPB010000071.1, read on the forward strand.
AAATCACTTATCCTAACATAAGATAATATTAATGATAATGTCAAGAAAAATATTAAAGATAATCTTATTGTTAGTAGAATTTCGACTCATCATAAAAATAACTCCATTTGCCTAATTAACTTAAATTTTAGGCTTTAGTGAGGTTCTTTGGACAATAATCCGTGTCAAATACCGCAACCAACGAGACCTAGACTCGACCCATGATATTATTATATGATTCTAGACCAACTTCACACATTTATTCCCTTTGAGAAATGAGAAAATCCAACAAAAAACCTCCTACGTAACCATGGAAAAATACTCGGCTTTTTGTATCTTTTTGCCCCCAACGGACCCTTAAGTACGCAACTTGTTTTATGGTCTTTCCTCCTCGATAACTCACAACCCAAATAACCTAAGCTTCACACATCCGCATGTTTGGACTAAGTTTGGGTCTTAGCCATTGAAAAATGAAGGAAAAATGGCTAGAAAAACCTCTATCGTAATGTCATTCGACCCTCTATAATCCACACAAAACCTCCAGGATCCATCTTTCTTCTTGACTAGCGGGATCGGAGAAGCAAAAAGGAAGTGGCTAGGTTGAATTTGTGAGGTTTGTAACATTTCTTTGACTAGTTTTTCCACTTTTGCATTTTGAAAGTAGGGGTACCATAGGGCCTTAAATTGATCGGTTTAGTGTTTGGTTTCAAGGGAATTGTGTGGTCTAATGCCCTGTGTGGTGGCGGACACTTTGGTTCTTCAAAAACATCATGATACTCTTCTAAGTGGGAGGACAAACATGGATGAGTATCTCCTCCACTTTCCTCACTAATCATCATAAACATATGTCATGTTACCCCTTTTAACTCCTCGTTTGAATAGCTTATGTACCCATCTACCCTTTAACAAACTTTAGGATCCTCCTTCCTTATCGACCCTTAAAGTGATCTTTTCACTCCCTTCATGTATTGTAACTTCTCTACTTTTTAGGTCAAAATGTATAGGATTGAAGTGCTCCATCCAATCTAAACTAAGCACCACATCACACCCTCCTAATTCCAAAATCCTCAAGTCGACCACATAGCACCTACCCCGCATCACCCACTGGAAGTCCTTACATGTACACTCACTAATCATTCTAGCTACCATCACTCGTTAGTGGTGCGATGTACAATGTTGATAGTTTCAATTCTCTAACTAAGCATTTGTCTATGAAACTATTGGTACTCCCACTATCAATAAGTATACTAATGCTTTTCTTCCCTACACACCCTCTTATTTTGAAAGCATTGGGGGATGACTTACCACTCAAGGCATGTAGTGAAATGCCGATGTACTGTTTCAACCGTGGTTACTCCCTCTGCAGCTAGTTCTTCATCCACCCTAACCTCAATGTCTAATTGCTCACCTTGCTCCACCTCTTCTAGCATCTATGCAGTAGTTGCTTAACTTGTATTGATGCCCTGGATAATACATATCACCACATTTAAAACACTTTCCTGGTTCCCTTTTAAAATCATTTACGTAAGCTATTCCGTTTTGGTAATCTTTTGGTGGTTGTGAGTTTTGGTTTCGTTGTTATGGAGGTTGGGATATGTTGGTTTAATGGCAATGGTCAAGGTATGGGAAGGCTTTTGGTTCGAGTGATGGAGTATGTTGGGTGGTTTATTGGGATTGTGAATGGTTTTTCTTAGGGCTTTATTGAGCTTGGCTTACTCAAATGCTTCTTGGAGGTCTCGTTGGTTTGAACCTTTTTAATTTGTGAATCCCGGATTCATCCTCTTCACTAAAGATTTCAAGTCCTCAAACCTCTCTTGGTACTCTTCCACTCGTTTCAACTTGCTTTAATCCGTGAAATTCCTCCACTACTGACAGTTTCTTCTTGTTCCTCAAATCTCCTACATAAGTCCTCTATAAACGCCTCCCAATCCAATCTCTACTTATCTACTTTTCATTCCTAGAACCATATGTCCGGTTTAATATCTAGAAACATTATAGCAGCCTCTACCTTAGCCTCCTCGCCTAATTTGGTAAACCCGAAATACCTTCCGGCATTTTCGAGCCCATAGCCTTGGGTTATTTCTATCGAAATACCGAAATTCCATTTTTGCCATTGTTGATTAGGTGGTTGGTAGCGAGGTGGTGAATTAGGGTTGGTGGGGTTGTTTTGGTTAAGGTAGTGAATGTCGTGGTTGTAACACCCCCACCCCGGTCATATTTCTACTACCCAAGTAGAGTACTAGACGAAGCGCGTTACAATCGATATACCCTAAACTCTAAGTAGTTCTCGTATGATATTCTTAAAACTTTAACAAGCACATTACGTATATATCTCCTTAAGATAAAATTTACATCATATAATTAAATACATTAATAAAATATTACGAGTAATATTCAATTTCTCACGAACTCCGTACCCCAAGTTTATAGATAAAATAAAAACTAATATATGGTGCCTCACATGAGCCGGTTAGGAGGAGTTAGATGCATCCGTACCAACTTGTCCTTTTTCTATCATGACATAAAAATAACAACAAGGTGAGCGAAGCTCGATAAATAGGGTGATGCACGTGATATGCAATGTTGTTTTGACTTCCTACTATAGTCATAAATTTTAATCTCGAGTACCTTGGGTATTAGCCGGTCTACTCTATTTATCATCCGAGTGGTCCGTAGATCACCTTCTCGCTACAATAGAATTATCCCTCGTTGTAACTACTATTAGCGAGAATCCATCGTCTAATAGTGCAAGCACACGACTTGATTTCATCCAGATGATCCTCGGATCATCTTCTCGCTACAACGGAATTATCCCTCGTTGTAACTACTATTAGCGCGAATCCATCGTCTAATGGTGCGAGCACACGACTTAGAGTACTCGGATTACTAATACCCATTTATTCCAGTTAGGTTATCAAACCTAGATGTATAAACTATTTCTCAATCAATTGACTTGTCTTAAACCACCACTATGCACATGATGCACGTAATGACATATTTAATCACATTCAACCAAATTCGGGTACCAACCCTTCATTCTTATGCCATACTCACGGTCCAACCCACACTCGGAATTTACCCGTTGCTCACATACCAATCATGATACTCATAGCGGGAACACAACTTTCGTTCATTAATATTGTTCATTAGTTTCATTAATATTTAAAAGAAGGTCCAAGTCCATTTACTTTAATCCAAGCCCATTAACTTTATCCTAAGTCCATTGACTTTATTCAATTCTATTTTATTTAGTCCAAGCCCATTTAGTTTATTCCAAACCCATGAATTTTGTCCAAGTCTAATTCTTTGGTTTTAGGGTTTATTACTCGGGCAACTCCTAATCGAGTAAATAATTTTTTTAATTTCAGAAGATAATTAAATATTAACCATTTTATTTTAGATACTAGACATATTTATTTATAAAATATCCAAAAATTAGGTCTAAATACCAAGTACATAATTAATTACAAATTTTGAAACTTAGGGAGCAATCGCCTAGTAGTAGTTTGTCTAGAGTCGTCCGTGCTAAATTGGGTATAACTATTTGTAACGAATCCAATGACCATAAAATTTTAAAGGAAGTTAGTTGAAACATATATGAAAAACTTTTATTCTTTAAGCTTCACCCAAAAATCGACCTACAATCCTTGAACATGCACCCCAAAATTCGGACGGAATTTACTCCTTATCAACACTAATTTGTTAGTTCATTCCAAGCCAACTTTAAACATGTTTTAGTTCACTTAAATTTAGTCCAAGTCTAATCCAACCCATCACCACATACTTGGACATTTTTCAAAACATCATAACATCATAAATCATCACAAAAAGGCATCCATACATAGATTTATCCCAAGCATCAAGCATATAACCATTGAAAATTATTACAACCCATGAAATAAACACTAACAAAATGACTTTAAAAAAAATAATTTAAGACATTAATCAGTCAAAAAAATGGAACCTACTTACCTATTTTAGGTTTGATTAGAATTTCCCTAGCTATTTTTCTTTCCTTTTTCCATTTCTCTTTTTCTTTCCTTTTCTTTCTCTCCTCACGTTTTTTTCTTTTTCTTTTCTTGTCTTTCTTGTCTTTTCTCTCCCAATTTTTTGTACCTACGGGTTGCTAAAATTTTTCTCACTATTTTAACACTTGCTATATATATATACTTACTTACCTTCAGCTACAAGTGTTAAAAATTAATGGGACAATGTGTAAAAGTTATGAGTGAGTCATGAGGAAATTTGGTCGCTTTGGGACCATAATGGGTGAGTTGGCCTTAAATTCATTTATTACATTTGGTTAGGTGTCTACATAAAATTTAGACTAATTAAAATCATTAATTAACTTAATTCATGTAACTAAACCTACTTTCTTTCATAAAAAAATTCGAAAATTTTCATTTTTAAAATTCGAAATTTCTTTTTCCCCAAACTTCCAAGCAGTGTTACCTCCTAACCCATTTATACTAAAATGTGCATAACTCTTTCTATATATATTAAACAATTATGAACTTTTATATAGAGATAGTAAACACATATAAAAACAACTTTTATTCTTTAAGTGTTTCTCAAAAATAAATCTAACATTATCAAATAAATCTCACAAGATTCGGGAAGATTCTTCTCTTGAAATTCCAACAGAATGCATTTTGAAACAACCCTCACCATAATGGATATAACTCTTAATGTATAGGTCCACAAATTATAACCTTTTATACAGGCCTATTCAACACATATATGAACAACTTTTATTCTTTAAGGTTGACCCAAAAATCACCGTAAAGTCCTTAAAGAATTCACACAAAACTCGGACGAGAATATAGTCCTTAAAACACCGATTTTGCATATTTGATTTCTTTAATAATTAAACCATTAATCTTAAGCACAATAACTTTAATTTAAAATAAATCACATATTTCAAGCATTAATTTCTCATGATGAAATGAGAATTATACTTACTCTTAATATACGTATATATAGAATGATTCTAATACACGTCGCATTACGGATAAGGGTTTTTACGGAGGTTACAATTCTCCCTTCCTTAAAAGAAATTTTATCCTCGAAATTGATACACTTGAATAACTCGGGGTATTTATCTTTCCTTTCTTGCTCACATTCCCAAGTCATTTCTTCGAGGTAATGGTTTTCTCACAAAACTTTAACTAGCCCGATCTCCTTATTTTTCAACCGTTTGACCCGTTGATCGAGAATCTTGATTGGTCTCTCTTCGTACGTTAAATCCGAAGTAAGATTCAGCGGCTCTATATTCAAAATTTGACTCGACTCTCCAATGCACTTCCTTAGCATAGACACATGAAATACATTGTGTATTCCTGCTAAGGATGGTGGTAGCAATATATGATACGCTTTATCTCCTACTCACTCCAGGTATCTCAAACGATCCTATATATCACGGGTTTAACTTTTTCCTTTTCCCAAATCATAGTATGCCTTTCATTGGTGAGACTCTTAAAAATACGTAATCACCGACCACGAACTCTAGATCCTTCCTCCGTTTGTTTGCGTAACTTTTCCGTCTACTTTGGGCTCGCTTTCATCCATTGGCGGATCCGGTCTACTACTTCGGTCGTCCGTTGTACCAATTCGGTCTTAGCAATCTTCTTTCTCCTATTTCATCCCAATGCACGAGAGATCTACATCGTCGTCTATATAAAGCCTCATAGGGAGCCATCCCAATTGAAGCTTGGTAGCTATTGTTATACACAAATTCAACTAAGCGTATGTATTTCTCTCGGTTCCGGACCAATCTAGGACGCACGCTCGTAGCATATCTTCAAGAATCCGGATTACACGTTCGGAT